>CM024689.1:25363854-26634938 GCA_014182735.1 Corymbia maculata
TTTAATGCACCATTTAACAGAACAGTGAGAAAAAAAACAAGCACGTCTTTTACTTTTGAAACAGTAATTCAATTGCAAAACCGTCGTCACATGCCTGTAGAACAAGAAGTCCATCTTTGGCTAGCACCGATTCGCAACAGCCGAAGAACTCCTCCATGTATTCGTGGCCAACTGCTTCTATCATTTCACTGTGAATTCATTCCATTAACAGTCTTTTAAGCATCTTTTTGGTCTGTTTAGCTAGATTAAGAATAGACAAAATGGCAAGAAACTCACCAAGAAATGATCCTGTCATATTTGTAGGTACTCAGCAATTGGCGATAATCACAAAGAAGGAATTTGATGTTGTCCTGCAATCAAAGATTTACATACATTATCTTTCAGACTTAATTCAGTTTTCAAGTTCAAAATGCTGGTAGATTGGGTACCTGAAGCCCTGCTTCGTTCACTCTTGATTTGGCATACTTCAGTTGCTCTTTCGATAGAGTAATGCCCGTGTATTTGCATCCGGTTTGCTTGACAACTTCAATGGCCAAGCTTCCCCAACCGCAGCCAATTTCAAGAACTTCATGCGCCTTTTCGATTCTCCCCTACATTTTTTTAGGGCAAGGCATTAGTCACAAAACAGTCAAAGGTTAACCTGTCGAGCCACCTGAAACTAACAGCAAGTAAAACTTACTTTTTTAATCAAAAGAGAGATTTTTCTCATCTGTGCCGTCTTTAGGTCTTCACCCGCCATCTATTGAATATTTTGACAGTACAACAATGCATCATCATTTTGAGCCACTGGACTTTCGTATTTGGATTTGTATTTATTCTTGCTTCTAAAGCACATATTCAGCAGCAAAATTTCAAAACAAGGTTGTGGCTACTGACCTTGAATACCGCGCAGGAGTATGTCATAGTTTCATCCAAGAACAGTGAAAAAAGTTCATTACTCTGAAAATACGATGGAATGGAAATTAGCATTATAGAACACCGTATGTGCAAGCAGCGCATTTTTGCTTTTGATACGCATCAATGTCGAGAAACTGACAATTTATTCTGATTCATTGTGTTCTCTTGAGAAAATGCTAAGAATAAAAATTTGGAATAAAGTTTTTACCAAATCATAATGTTGGGAGATGTTCCTGCGAGCTTGAGTTAAAGTGTTTTGCCTTGAGACATGCTTGAAGAAGTACTTAGCCGAAGCAATACCAGCTGTTAATAACATCGGTGTCCACCAACCCCTAATCAAAAGACGCATCCATTGGTTTAGTATATTTATTAATATCATACAAAGTAAAAAACATTTTGTTCCAATTAGTAAAGTATTGAGTACCTTTTCTTATTTAATATTGAGACGGTAGTATCAGAATCTCTATTCGCTATGAGAATCTGTAACTTGCCATAATGTTGACAAGTGATTAAGCATTTGGTATGTTTAGAAGGATACATCATTTATAAAATGTTGTCTGTTTGATGAAGAAAATAACCTGGAAAAGATTCAGAAGACCTATATCTTTGTCTACAAAAGAAAAATCACCATTTATGTATGCATCTGCCAGGCCTAGATCAGCCTGAGTCATGACCTGAAAGACCAAAAATTCTTTGTTAGGACACAAAAGGTCTAGGCCTTAATTGTACAAGAGTCCTTAATAGTCTAATCCAGAGTTGACTGAAGTCGCGATATGTTGAAACAATACCTTCCAATAAAACTGTGAACTATGGATCCTCAAAGTAACTGTCAGAGGGCATCTTTGCGTGGTTCCCTTGAAGTTAAACATCATACCTCCTTCCTCTAATAAACTGTCAATCCCAAAAGCATAATTATTGCTACCTGATTCTCTAAGCAGCAAGTCATTAAGAATATTCTGCATTTTCGAATATAATTCATATTGACAAGTAAATTCGCAAATTCTGTTCTAAGATATTAATGAAAATGCGGGGAGTGGACCACAATGACACTTAACACTTTGAGGATCTACAGATGAGAAAATGTTGACCATGACACTGTATTAAAGCAATGACACTAAACACTTCTGAGGATCTACAAAGAAATAAGTCCATGAACTATGTACTCGACAAGCCAATAGTTATAATGATAAGTAGTAATATACTCACGTTATTGAGCCTGTAGAAATAAAATTTCTGAGAAATCTGGTAACCAAAAAGCGTGCCCCGATTTCCTTGAGTGAAGGAACCATATGTTGGGGATTCTCAAGAACAGAATGACTTTGTCCAATCACTCCATGTGCAGCAGCCATGCCTGCCTGCAAAGAAGTCCCTTAAGTTAAAATTAGCATACGCAACTTGCTATGAGAGAGAGAGAGAGAGACAGACAGACAGACAGAGTACCTTCAGTCCATCCTCATGGAAGCCATATCCTGAAAGAAGAATAAGAACTCAAGTTAGCCATGAAATATACAACTACAGTCCCTTGGAGACCTGAGTGCATACCAAAAGATTCAAATTACAGCAACCTTAAGAGCAAAACCATAGATAATTGACTCATCAATTTGGCCCAAGTGAGGAGTAGGACCCTCCTCTTCAAAATTTAACGTCAAGAAAGATGGCAAGAACCTTGCAAGAATAGTCTTTATTACATGCATAGGAATATAATACTCTCAGCATTGCAAAAAAGCTGAGATATAATGATCACTGGACCATGGAAACTTCGACAGGCTCACCCTGGTATGCTCCGCAGAACCAAATTCCTCTTTTTCCTTGGATCTGATGCAGCTCTAGCAAAGCTTCTGATGCAGCAACAGATGGAATTGAATGGCTAGTGCACCACTTAAGCAATGTGTGTTCCGGCTGATGTGAAGGATTGAGAGTCACAAGAAATGGAAGATCCTTCTGATCCAAGTTCTGCAAATATTTATGGACTCAATTAATAAAAAGAGCATCGGTCATGCTAAAATCGGTCAGAACAGAAAAGGAGTTCTAGAGGCTCAAACACTGGAAATTGTCAACATGTTGCGGAATGCACCTCACCATGCTGCTAAAATTTTAGTAGTAGTTAACAACTTATAAACATATTGACCTACCACATGAATTGGTTTATGTACTCTACGACAACTGCAAGTTTCACTTCTTTTATTTAAGGCAATATGTGGTGTGCATTGTTGCATAATGCATCCTGAAATAGCTGAAAGAGACATAAAATCAGCAAAGCACATTTGCCACACCTGAAGCACATTGAGCCAGTATGTCAAGCATACTTTATTTTCAGCATTCCCCAGAAAATTCCTCGCACTCCATGCTGCTGGGTTTTTGGGCATGAAAGTTTTGTCATGATGAAGATAAATCTCGCTGCCAATAGAAAAATATATCAATGGTTGTGCATTCCATAGTAGATATAGAAAGCAAAAAGAGGATTGCCATTCTTGAAATTTCAGTTTTACTTTCCCCAAGCAGAAGGCTTAAAGCAAATGTAATGAACAACGGTGTCACAATGAACACATTGTTCCATACTACATTTATTAATCAGGACCTTGTAGACAATTTGTTGTCCACTAGTAGGTTTGAAGACACTAGTAAAACATTATCTGAGAATGCGCAAGCTACAGGCTAACCAATTATACCTGTAGGCATATTGGAATGCACCAAGCACTCTTGTCTCATCATAAGTTGCTTGGTCCCCCAACAATCTCAGAGCATCCGGTGCATGGACAGCTACGATACACGTGTCATATACTTCTTCAGAACCATCTCCAGTTAAGACAATGCATCCTGCTCAATCTCTTTCTGTTACTGATTGCAGACTAAAAGGATAAAAAATGTAAATTTTCCTGATGATTCTTGAATGTACCTACTGTGACAATTTGGTTATCATGTCCACATTGTTTGCTCTAGTTCCATGTGATGTGACAAAACAATGCTGAAAAGGACGAGACTTAAACAGCAAGTACTTACCCTCATCACTAGTGGAGATGGATCGCACTTCACAACTTGATCTTATTTCACACCCTCTACCCTCAAGCACATGTCTAACCTGAATTCACAAATATTTACAGTTCAATTTGTAGGGTTTCCAATGAAAGGCATGTCGAGTTTTCCATCTCAAACTATTGAATGTCCTAATTATCATTACCTTATTTACATAAGAATGTGAGCGTCTTCGGAAAGTAAGCCACTGAGGGCTGCCAAAAACCTGCAAAGAAAGCAAGTAAAGTTAAATAAAAAGTATTATGAAGATGGATTGATAGAGGTGGAAGGAAAGATATGGTGATTGACTCATTGATACGAAATGCCACCAACTTAAGAAGTAAAAGTTTCGTTGGTAGGACATCTGAAATGGCAAAATACGGTTTTATCATTTCCAATCAATCAGTAATCCTTCTAGAGCCACATAAAATACCTGAAGTAGGTGATGATCGCGGCAAAAGGACAGAACTGAGAAGGCTGAAAAGCTCATGACTCCTTCCGAAGGGTAAGACCAGATTGAACCACAAATTGGGATCTATGGGAAAATAAAATTAATTGGTAATTGCCATAGATCTACGTTCTCCAAACAAGCGAAGGACAGATTTTGTTATATGAGTAAAAGATCAAGGATATGACAGTGCAGTGATTCAACAATCTCACAAGATAAGCCTTTTGAAATAATTCAGAGTAACCCCGTGACTTGATAAACTGTCCCAAAGTTTCGCTGCGATTGATGGCCAGATTGCTCTCAAGTCCTTCTAGGTAACTACAAAAATAAACAGGCATAAAACAGAGTGAATGCCAGTGATTGTCCAGTCATGCATACGAAAAGGATGTAAGAACTTAAAGATTGGCTTATACTTTATAATGCACTAGGCCCTACTTGATCATCTTGCAAAGTCATGTAGGATATGCTACCTTCATAATGAATATTGATCATTTTTCCTGATATAAATGCCTAGAATGTCCTAGAGTTTCTTTTCGAAAAATGATCATTATCATTGTCCAATCAGTTTAAAATCTCATGTCAATAGTGTAGCATATTGCCAAAAGCTTAGATTCAAGAAATCACTCTTTTCACTGATATCATCTGTGATCAATTTAGCTGGAAATAACACTTCATTAATGACATTTCCTACTTCTTATAGTGGGAAGTTCATTGGCAAGATTGCAAAAAAGATTAGCGAGAATTCTTTGGCATAAATGATTATGATTATTATCATTGTTTTGAACTTCAAGCAGTTTAGAAGAGAACCAGAGATAGAAATACAATTAACCTTCCAATATTGAGCACTAAAAAGACTTGATTTACCTGAGGACATCCTCCTTAAATTTGATGATTTCTCTAAGCATTTGCCAGAAGTAAGGATTCAACACATTTGTCTTCTGGGCAAACAAACTCAAAAGACCATTTCTGCTTCCCCATTCACAACCTTGGCCTTTGTCTAAGCTGACCGCGAATGACATATCCGATATTTCCATTTCCACTTCAAGACTCTCAAACAACTCCACCATATTAGGGTACGTAACCTGCAAGAGACCCATGATTCGCATTAGCATTAGAAGTTGATCAAGACTAGTGATTCTTTATGAAGAAAATTACTTTTCTAAGATGCCAAAGAACCATGATGTCAAGGCAACAGAATAACATATCAATGGCTTCAATTCTGGCTACTAATGATGTACGCAGCAAGTTAGTGGTATATTCAATCGACTTATATTCTGAGACAAGATTTGATTTTTAAAGCTGTCCATAGACATTTCAACTGCTGATGACCTTTTCAGTCATTTGTCACGTCTTTAGGGTAAAAACCGATTAATAGCATATCCATCAATGATATTTTATACGATAATAAACACATTTTATTCATCCATACGATATTTTCGTTTACTGTAACCACTAAGAAAGAGATTTTCAACTCTCTAAATTTCTACCTCATAGGACACTTGAATTGCCTATTTCTTCAATGATTGAAATTAGACTCTGTAGGCCAACATGTTTTTCCAGCTCAACCAAAGACATGGGCTAGAATATAACTAGTTACAATTGTTATGCAGCCTTATTAGGTCCGATATGTTTTTCATTTATATTATTAGCTTGAAAGTGATTCCTACAATATGAAGGAAGTTTTGGGGTTCACAAGGTAAAATGAAAAACAAATTGAACCCATTCCAATTGAGCCTTTATATTTTTATTCTATATTTAGATTAAATACGATCGTGCACGTTGATTTAGTCATGTAAATAAGGCAAATCTAGCTAGACAAGAGCCCTATTTTCTTTTAGTTTGAAATCTTGTTGGAGTTGTCGAGCCAAGGAAACTGCTTGGGCCAGGATCGAGGTGTAATCTAGTTCTAGCTCCAAAGTGTGAGCCTTGAGAAATTATTACCCGAATTAACCATAAAAATTCGTGGGTTCCACGCGGGTTCAATATTTGAATTTGATTTAAAATATTCACCTAGATTTATTGAATGATTGCTCGTGGATCACACTAGTTGAGCTTAGGCTGTCATAACATGACAAATTGCCTTAGCATGGTCATTGTCCCTCATTGCAATGCCATCCCCGGCGCCCATTAAGTGTTTCGACACCAAAATTTAAAATAGCACAAAAGAGGGAAAATAATGCCCATAAATGTGGAATGCATTTGATATATTTAAAGTTTTTTGTCATCGGAATACATTTAATAGTTAATTTTCTAAACTAGTTAGAAAGGACATGCAGGATATGTTCAAATAATCATTTAAACCTTTTCCTATTGACAACGTTTTATTCTAGACTTTTTAACCACGTCAATGCCTCTAATAATATAAAAAAAAATGTCTTTAATAAATGTGATAATCTACCTTTGACAATTGATAATCACATAGATGCACAAATTCACTCTCCACCGAGATTATCTTAAGCATACCTAAGTGTGTTGCTTGATAACCAAAGACAAATTCTTAATATACCATCCCATTTACCTAGAAATAAGATTAAATAAGATTAATTCATATTTATAATCCATGAGGAATTTTCATAGGCTAATGAAAACTACAATTCTGCCTATTAAAAAATATAGCCTAATTCCCTAAAACAATTCATTATTCTAGGTCTAATATCAATTCTACCCTAAACTTTTTTTTGTCTCAAATGAAAAACCTCCAATTTAATGTCATGTCCCACCATCCAATCTCAATTACCTTAAAATTAAACTTTTACTTGAGCCATACAATTTGTCCCAGTTAACTTTGTGCCAAAATTTGTTGCTGATAATCAAGAGATAGAAAACTCCATAACTCAGGTTATTCAAGCATCATGAGCCAAGTGTCTCGAGTGCAAGCTTGATCATGAGAGATGGAATAATCTTGAGCACAATAGAGTGAAAACCAAGCACAAAATTGAATATTCTCGAGGGCAAAATAAAAAATTCAAAAAGATGTTTCAGTTGATATGGAATTTCATCTTGAATATGAAATTGGGGGAAAAGCTAGAGCAATGGCATGGAAATGCCATGTAAGATTATTAAGGGCAATTTCTAATAGAGGGTTAATTGGGGCAAATTTGGGACTTAAGTAAAAGTTAATGATTTTTTTATGAAAAAAAAAAGTTAAGGTAAAATTGGAACTTGACCTAAAGTTAGGGTATTTTTAAGAGACAAAAGAAACTATAGAGTAGAATTAGGACTAACCTAAAGTTTGAGGTTTTTTTATGAGACAAAAAAATTTAGGTTAGAATTAAGTTTGAACCTAAAGTTGAGGGTCTTTTATGAACCAAAAAAATTATGATAGAATTGGGATAGACCTAAAATTAAGGGTATTTTAGGATATTAGGCCTAATAGTAAAAGGTTATTACTTGTCTTATGGCTATGGACTTTTTATAAAAATTATAGGTGAATTATTGAGTTCAAAATTGTTATTGGATATGATTTATAACATAGATGGATAGATTACACATGGAAGGGTCACCTATGCTAATTTCATTCGCACAAATTAAAAGAGGGAAATTCCTCAAAATTTGGATGTCAAATGCTATAGACAAAGGCTCCATTTACTTTAGCTTTCCCAAGGGACTTTGATCCTCTAAGCCCCTTGAAGAAAATATGAGGTGTTTGGCAAGGATTTTTGAGACCCTAATGGCCAAACGCCAGCATTAGGAAAGTTGAAAGCGCAAGGCAGATTAGGACTTTTAGCATTTTCGGAATGCTATTTTGAGGGTTTAATGGTTTTGTTTTTCTTTCTCAAAAGGTATTATTCATCCTCTTCCTTAGGCTAATTGGTTCGTCATTGAGGAGAGGTCCTAGTCGAGGTCGCCTATGGGTTGAAGAGGTTGAGGGTCAAGCAACCCAAATCTAGCACTTCGACCACAGTCGCAACCCTGGCGTCATGCTTCTTTAGTGACCATGGCCTGGGTTGTAGACGGTCGAATGGTGAAACTTTTTCACCTTGCCAAATCGCCAAGGGACTTTAGGGGTGAAGCCCCCAATTCTGTAATCACGAGGCCTTTTCACCTTGTTGAGGTTGCAAATCGGCATGATTGCAAATCCTTGGCATTGTGCATCCTTAGGAAACCCTGGATCGACAATGCAAATCGTTGGTGGAGCCTGTGGTCAATGCCGGCCACGGTCCACGGTCCACGGTCGTCTCCTGTCGACGTCCATGCCAGCCTGTGGTCAACGTTGGCGAAGCTCGCCCCACTGGATTGTTCTTCTATCATACGCTTAATATAATTCGGTATTTCGATATTTTTGGAATCTCAATATGCGGGATTCTCGTGGAAGGTTGTTGGCTAGTCTACTTTTCCGGCTGATAACTACGGGTGTGTGTATGCGTCACTTGTCACAAAGATTAATCAGTTGCGGCTGCTTTCCCTAATTGCATGCGCAACCAAACTTTTTTTGTTTGACTTCATATCATCGTTTGCAATTCTTTCCACAGTTAAAGAAAAAAAATAAAGAATCCAAGAATTAAAAAGAAACCAATCGTTTTCACAGTCTCTAATCATTCTCCACCATCGACCAAAAAAAAAATTCATTCTTCACCATCCCTCCCAGGAAAAAAAAAAATTTACTCTTTGTTCTTCATGTAATACAAAAGTAGTTTCATATCAAACAGTCTTCCTCTATTATTGTTCTAAATTATATATTTTTCTTCCCCTACAATATAGGAATACCCATATATTTTTACGGCTCAAAGTCCAAACAAAACATTTTAAGGATGTACTCAAGTCCAAATTGTTCTTCATGTAATTTAAAAGTAGTTTCATATCACACAATCCCCCCCTATTATTGTTCTAATTTTGCATTTAGATTTTATTTCACTTATTGTGACACTAACTTTTTGTCCAAGTCATATTTAACATTCAAGTCCTAACAAGTAACAAAATTATATGTGAGTCTCGATATTTGTATTTATTTATTGCAAGAATTTTTATATATTTAAAATTGGAGAGAAAAAAAAATCCAAATGCCTATTTCGCAAGACTGAACATATAAAAGATTGAAAGTAAACATAAAAACATGGAGAAATGCAATGTAACTTTCTAAGTGTGCAATAAAGTCACTCTTCTAGAAAGTCACTTGTTTTGATTCCTAGGAAAAGAGGACGAGCAAGGGCGATTTGACTAATATGGAGGAAGTATCTCTTAGCCGTCACAGGTAGTTTGGCACCAGACATGTACAACTAAATATGTTTTTTGCTATGAGCAGTGGGAGCACTCAGAAATGGAGAAAATGCAGTGACGATACTGGGAAGTACAGGAAGAGATAAACCACGTTAAAAAGAGGAGAAGAAGGATAGAGATGGAGAGTGGAAGACATACACGATTGAAGACCATGAAGCCGAGGTCCAAGTCGACGCCATCGATAGAGACAGTCTTTGCATGGCCTCCCAAGTAATCCTCCTTCTCGTACACCACCACCTTCGCTCCTCCTCTCGCCACCTCGTAGGCCGCCACGAGCCCGCTCACACCACCCCCGATCACCCCCACTTTCATCTTCTTCCCTATCTTTCCTTTATCTATACCCTAATCTAGATTCCAAAAAAGGAAACAAAAACTGTTAAATGAATGCAAATGCAATCTACCATCTAGGGTAATTGGAAATATTCTGCAGTCATTAGGTACCCGTGAAAATGCATACGAGAAAGTAGATTTTGTAATAAAAAAAAAAAAACAATGTATTGGGAGAACTTCATGTGAAAATTTTTGTTAAGGAAACTCTCCATTTCCTCGTAGGTTTTAAAATGTTTTCTTTTTGAGGATATAAGATTTCAAGAATTTTTAATGGAGAAAAAGAATGCTACGTACCCAGATCTTCTCAAGAGTTTTCTAAGCACTTTGGGAAAATTCTAACCAAGAGAGAGAGGGAGGAAAAGATGAAAAGGTTACATTCAAAAGGTGTTGCAAGTATAGGGGAGAAACGGACAACAATTCACTAAGAATTAAACCCAATCCAGCATCAATTTCTCCCCTAAAATTAAACCAACTAAAATCAACTTAACCCTAGCACAACAATCAGCAATGTGTGATGCCCAAAAGATAAGAAAAACAAAGCTAACAACAATACCAATGATTTTATATGGAAACCCAATGTGAGAAAAATCATGGATTGCCCAAAAAATTTCACTAATCACTAAGAATAGCATTCTCTAATCACAAAGTATTATTCTCTAGTTATACAGTAGAAACTTAACATTAACATTAACCAATAAAATACGAACCGTGATTGGAGAATTCAGAGAAGATTCTCAACGAATGAAACCGATCAACTTGTAGTCCTCGATCTCATGAACAACTTGTAGCCCTTGATTTCACGAATAACACATTCAAATTTGAGCTAATTCTATCAAAATTTAGCCTTCGAATTGGAGAGCAAAATTTCAGCCCTCTTCTTCTCTTCTCCACGTACACTCTTCGGGTGGTGGAACTCTCAGTTTTCTCTCTCTCCACACTCGCGAGGACAAACTTGCACGGAAGGCCTTTTGTCTTTCTCTCTCTCTGGCTTTTGACCATTTTCTGTTTTATGCTAGCTGGGCCCCACATGGAGGTAGACCTAGCCAGAAAAAACCGCAGAGCGATGCAGGTGCGGAGAATCTTGTCGAACTGATACAAGCGAATACTACTTTCTTTCCATTTTGTCTTATGCTAGCTGGGCCCCACATGACTTTTAATTATCAACAAAAATTTAGTCCTGTCTCCCAACCCCTCGCGGAGAAAACTCGCTTAAAAAACTCACATAGAAAATCTAACTCCTCTTATATGCTCAAACATGTAATAATCAATAAAAATTTCATCAGTTTTATGGGCCCGTTTGGTTCAACTTTTGGGGAATACATTTGCATTTCCCCAAGTATCTTTAGCTGAATGGGCATTTGGTGAAAGCAAAAGTGTTTGGCAAATTGAGTTTTCCGTAATGACTTTGAGCATTTGGTGAAAGTAAATAGCGTTTGGTATACTTGCATTTACAAATAGCTTTTCTTTTTTTTTTTTTTTCTTTTAACTGGGCCGGTGGCCGGCCAGATCGGCCACCGGCGCCGCTCGTCCGGCGGCCGATCGGGCCGGCGGCGACGCCTGGGTCGCGCGAACCCAGGCGTCGCGCCGAGGTCGCGACCTCCGGCGGCGACGGCCGGGTTCACGCGGCCCCGGCGTGCGACTCCGGCGGCGTTGCGCCCGGGTCGCGTGAACCCGCCGTCGCCGCCGGAGGTCGGAGGTCGCGGCGCGACGCCCGGGTCGCGCGAACCCGGGCGTTGCGACCTCCGGCGGTGGAGACCTTTGGGTCCGGAGGTCGGAGGTCGCGGCGCGACACACGGGTCGCGCGAACCCAAAGGTCGCGACCTCCGACGCGTCGACACGGGTCGCGCGAACCCGCCCGGTCGCCGCCGCCGGAGGTCGCGACGCCCGGGTTCGCGCGACCCAAGCGCCGAACCGGGCATTGCGCCGCGACCTCCGACCTCCGGCAGCGACGCCGGGTTCGCGCGACCCGGGCGCGTCGCCGCCGAAGGTCGCGACGCCCGGGTCGCGGGAACCCGGGCGTCGCGCGACCCCGGCAACTTCGGGCGACGATCGCCGGGGTCGCGCGACCTCCGACGGCGGCCGCCGGGTGTCACGTGACCTCCGACGGCGGTCGCCGGAGTCGCCGCCGTCGGAGGTCACGCCCGGCAGCGGCTCCACCTTCATTTCTAAAAAAAAAAAAAAAAAGTCAAATGTGGAAGTTGACTTGCATTCTTGAAATGCTGAAGGCCGAATCTTTGGTCCCCCCCCGCATTGAGCTTTCAACATTCCCGAGCATTCCAAATGCTGGCATTTGGCAAATACAGTCCCAAATCTTTGAACCAAACACTAAAAATTTTTCCCAAGGGGCTTTGGGGGCTGAAAGCCCCTTGGGAATGCCGAACCAAACGGGGCCTATATCAATATATACAATTTTAATCCAAATGAAACTCTTTTGTGGATATCTACACAAATTAGAAAATCACTCAATTTTAGGAAACCTATTTACGTCTAATTTTTTTTACAAAGTTCAAAGTTGGGTTGGGAGATGTGATCAATGAGAATGTATAACATCCTGAAAATTGATCTTATTTTGAGATTTTATAAAATGGCGACGTTGATCGAGTGTCTGGTCAATGCAAATATTCCAAACTAATAATTCGTGGAATAATGAACTATGGGGATGCGTCAATAGGGAACAATACATGTACAACCCGCAATTTCGATCAGAGATGAACCCTTCGACCAGAAGGGCCTTGACAGGAACAATAACCCTCCAGTACTAAACTATGAGGGAAATAGAAATAAATCGATTCAGTAGAAGTACGAAGTCGGATCACAGGTGATTCTGCACGACTAACCCAACTTCGGTACAAGCTACGAATAACACTAAATCAATTCATTTTATCTTATGCTTGGGATTATCAATTAAGCCTCTAAGACCACGTGACAATCAAAGGACAACCTTGACTCGAGAAATGGCTTAAACATGGATCGATGGATTGTCGACCACGGGTCAAACGTGAGAAAAAATCCTAAAGGGGCCACCCATAGTCTAATTGTACTATGGTGCAATTAGCTCAAGTTAGCCCCAAATTTTAATCCGATTTTAGGAACCAATTTCTCAAGGATGTCATGACTAAATATTTAGACGTTACCTTATTTATTCTTTAGTTTTTCGATAAGCTCTAAAGTGTTGGAAAAGGAAAATTTGGACTAAGATTATGGGCCTACTAGAGGGCCAGCCCAATGGGCTTTGCACCCATCTAGCCCAACCCAAGGTGGGCCCCAAGTTGGCCCATTTCATTTCCCCCTTCTAAGCCCATGGGCATTTCTTCTAGAACTCTAATTATGTGGTCCCCCTTTGCTTTGTTTTGCTTGGTTTTCATTAGGCCTTAGCCCATTTGGACTTACCACTTGCCTTAGCTTATTGGACAAGCTTAGCCAGCCACTCTCTCTCTCTCCTCCAGCCCTTGCCACCAACCACCCCCTCTGCCACTCTCTCTCTCTCTCTCTCTCTCTCTCTCTCTCTCTCCTCTCCTCTTCTCTTCTCTTCTCTTCCCTTTTCCCCTCATTTTACCTCCTTATTGACCACCGCAAGTTGCCCTTATTGCCATCGCCAGAGCTATTGCCATCATCCAACATGGAGCTATCGTCATTTGGAGGCTAGTCACTTACCGCCGGCTACCCCTGGTCATCGTCGGCCACCCGCCTAGTCACCAATAGCTGTTGTTGTCTTGTCCATAAAACAATAGCACCGGCACTATTTTGGCCGGAATCAGCTGCCATCCATCGTCTGTCACCGTCCCCTAGCTAACCTCGCATAGCCCTCGTCGATGCTCCAATGTCGTTGGAATTTTAGGCCACGTGAGTTAATTTCCTAATCTCTTAGTTAGGGGTTAATCTTGTTTAGAAGTTGTTTAATTAGTTTAATCCTTGATTTATGCTTTTATATGATGGATGATTAGTATTTTATATTAGTGCTTAATCTTGCTTAGTACTAATTATGGTTAGAATAAAGTAATCGCGGTTAGATTAAAATAACTGTAGTTGATTAAAGTAACTGCGGTTAGATTAAAGTAATTGATGTTAGATTAAAGTAACATTGGTTGGGTTAGTTAACCGTAGTTGAGTTAGAATGGTAATCATGGTTAGTATTAACTAATATTATTATTATTTTTGGAATAAATAATAATAAATTATTATTTTTGGAATTATTAATTAATTATTAATTAATTATTTTATAATTTCGAATTATTATTATTATTATTATTTATTTCTGAATATTAATTATTTTTTGGGAAAGATAATTAATTGTTATTATTTATCGGAAATGGTTTTAATCAAGAAATTTTTGTGAGAAAAATTAGTAAGGCCTGTTTTTCTAATGTTAATTGTGAGTGATTGCTTGGTTATTAAGGGACATGATTTTGTTAAATAAAGGTTTTGTTCTTGGAAGTTTTGGGCCATACAAAGCTTTAATTCTAGAGGAAAAGACCATGGGCTTATTTTGGGCCCTTGGTAGGCCACCTAAAGTGGGTGCACAACCCATCAGGTCGTCAATTGATCCGGCCCCTTGTGGACCCAACTTCCCGACCTGAAATTTCAATTTTTGAATTTTTGCACCTTACCGATAAGCCCGAAGATTAATGTGGCGGCATCCGATTAGTCAGGCTTGAAGTTTTTGAAAATTTGATGCTGGCAATCAAATTGAACTTCGTGGTTAAATTCAATAAAATGATACTTTAGTACGGCCTAAACTATTGAGTGGTATTTAGGGCTTTCTCACGTTTGATCGATGGTTGATAACTTTTCAATCTATGTTTATACCATATCTGAAACCAGGGGCGACCCTTGGTTGTTATGTAATAATTGGGAATCAATTGGTCATCCTAAATACAAAATGAAAAAGAAATCGGTTTAACGTTATTCATAGTTTGTATCAAAGTCGTGCGAAATCACCTGCAATCCGGTTTCATATTTGTGCCGAATCAATTTACTTCCCTTCACTAATCGGGTAGTAACATGGTGGCATGGCCTCTCTTCAGTCCTTGTGATTGAGCAGTCTATCCTTATTTGAATTTACTGGTCGTACACGCATCAATCCTTAATTGCATTTATGAATAGTTAGTTAACTCATGAATGATCAATTTAGAGTAATTGTAATTAACGAGCATTGATTAATATAACCATTTCATATGATTCCAAAATAGGGTTGAAATTCAAGACATCACAAAAATGATCTTGTCTCTTGGAAACATTATGATGATTATCAAGCAACCCACCTAACTATTGATGCTTATTTAAGGGCATACTATGGAATTGACACACGAGTAAGTGAAAACAATTCTGCATTGCAAATGTCTTCATAGGATTCGAGTCTATCATCTCAGGATCCATAGAGAGGTCTGTTATCACAAGATCCTTATGATTATGTGCTCAATCTTGGCCTCCATGAAGAAAGTCCATCACTTCAACTTAAAAATTTACCCCACCTATTAGTCCAACAAGTTGTACTGATGTCCTGACAAGCTCTTATCAATAAACTAAGAGACAAAGGTTGTCTGAAATAAATATTTCAAAAATCGAAGAAGTGGAGAAGCTCCTCAAAACATTTAGGCAAAGTATGGTAACTCTACTGATGTTCCATCTAGTTCCTATTAGCCGATGGATGACATAGGTATTGAAGACCTCGAGGCCCTAGAAATTGAAAGGCTCGTAAAAGGATGGCAATGGATTAAATAGCTAGAGCGATGACTTAGAAAAACCTATCCATAAGTACGACCTATGAAACATCCTCGTGAGAAGAAAGCAATAAACTAGGGGAAAAGAAGTCAAAAGAAGCCTGACAAGGAGAAAAGAAGAAAAAGAGGTATGACAAAGTTGAAAGAAAGAAGTGTGATACTATGTTGTACTATGTGGCACTATTTGGCACTATGTGAAAAAAAAATTAGATAATGGCCTGTCAAAAGCAAATTCTCATTATATTGGTATAAGAGTCAAATAATTGATCATGATCAATCTTGAAAAGTTTGTATAAATTAGTAATAGACTATCGCCAATAACTGTGTGTCTAGCATTTGTCTTATGTATGGTTTTACACCTATAAAAGGCAAAGTGTGTAACAATAAGGGGCAAATAATGCACCCCCTTAAAAAATAATATTGTATGGTTTACTATGAATCATTAAAGCCCTCTTCCCTCTTCTTTTTTGCTTTGTATGATTTTTTAAAGCTAAGGACGTTCTGATCAATCCTAGTAGTATGCTTTACACTAGCCACAATGTGAAGCATGTGCATTAGAATTCTGCTGTCTCAAAAATTTTTATGATATGAATTAAAGAACAAAGAGGAAATTGATGGCTACTAGGAACTCCCTTTCTGAGGCCACAGAAGGGCCGTATTTGCGGAATAGCATACCTACCACAAATTTTGTTTTCGTTCTCCTTAATCCTTGATTAGAGAGATAATTACACTTAGTATTAGGATTAGATTAGGAATTAGTGATAGTTATGTTAGGTTAATGAGTGGTTTATATGATAAGTGCCTTTTTATATGTGATAAGTTATCATCAAGATTGATAAATACAAGTGATAGGTTATCGTGGTAGTCAATAAGGCCACATGATAGGTTATTGTGATAGTTGATAAGTTATGTAATAAGCTATTGGAAAAGATGATAAGTTATCATGATAAGCTATTAGAAAAATGTGATAAATTATCGCGATAAGATATCGAAAAAGATGATAAGTTATCGTTTAAAAAGTGATAAGTTATCATTATATGCAATAAGTGCTTGTGATATGTACTTTTTCCATGAAATAAGTGGTAGACTTGTGCTTGAATTGTGTGATTTAAAGCATATATTGCCTTGAGAATTGGTTGTGTAATGAAACCTTTGAATGATTGCCTTGACATGATGTAAACACAAGCATTTCAATAGCAATTCTTGAAGTGTTGGGATTTGATGCTAAGTTTTATGTGTTTACGTGGTCAAGGGAGGATTGAAATTGAAGTACATATGGTTTGATGAGTAAATAAATTATGGGTGATCACGTGTGAAGATTTCATTGTATTTTTATGTGCGAAAATTACAATAGTATGTTGTGGAGTACAAAACACTCTTGCATTAACTAATTAAGGAAGATAAAAATGGGCTTGAGTGTTGGGTGTGCTCATGTGATTACTTAAATGGTTTCATACCCATACAACTATTGAGATGATCTTCAATTTTGATCAAATGCCCGGCGGGGGTCATGATGTCAAGTCACGGTTGAGGCCAAGCCGGTGCTCCTAATGGAATGCCATCTTTAGGGAGGCCAAGACGGTGTCATGCTTAATAGGACGACACAATGTCCGGTCATGTTAGAAGATCACCAACGCGAGTGTTGGCCGTGGTCTTGAGTAGTCATAATAATCTGGACACGTATGGATGGATTGTGCATGGAATTGATTATTATTGTATATCTTGGATTGTTAAATGCTTTTGTCACATGATGGTTGCAAGCATGACCTCATGTGTGATTTAATTGTGTGAATTTTTATGTGCCGAGGCGATGTGAAAATGCTTGCATGGTTTAGTGGTTGTGTTCTTGGTTTTAAGGAGGGCGAGGTAAATGCCCTATTATTGATCTACCATCAACAATGGGGTTGCATATTTAGGATGTATCTGAGATGCAAAATCCTCCAAAGTGTGGCCTAGGAAATTTTACTTACTGAGATTTTCTCACCTATTGTTGTTTAAATATTTTTCAAGTCCTTAGATAGGGAACTGCCATGTGAGATTCGGGGTTCTTGTGAGTCAAGACTTCGATATGACCCCATATCCAGTTGAGGGGACCAATCACGTACACAAGCACTACATGACGACAGTCTAGATGAATGAGAAGTTGATACACCTGATGCTCCACTACTTCAAAGCATGATTTGTACAGGGAAGCGAGGATTTGTTTAGATTGTGTAGGGATTTGACGGGCCACTTGGTGAAGGTCCTAGGGAAGCTATCTAGGACCCCATGGACTTAAACACCCTTGATAGTGCCATCATTGACCCAGAGGAGGATGTGCATATAGAATCCAATCCTGAGCCCAACCTAGAATACTACCAACTATGGTAAGCATGGGGTGCATCACTTTTTGTAGTCACCCTCATAGAGTAGAGGAGTTAGGTTAACCCCCAACCCTTTTGTTTAGATGAATTGGAAAGGTTCGCTAGTGGACTTGTATATATAAACTTCTATTGTATGCTGCTAATGTTAACAAAATGTGTTATTATTATGTTTTCTTAACTATTTCTATTGTTGTTGTTGGAATGGAGATGTTATGCTTCCGCTTGCATTTTAATTGAAAGATAAAATGATTGGGTTGGTGATGCATCCTAGGACATTGCAAAATCAAACGACTGCATGCGAGGGTGTTGTGAGCTTGACGAGGTTTAGGGCATGAGAGTCTTGCACTCCCAATTCTTTGCTCTTGGAAAAGTGGACCACCCATAGAGAGCCCATGGGCCTCACGCCCAAGCAAGGGCCCAATGGACCACACTCCTATTAGAAGGCCCAATTGGGCGAGTTAAATCCAAAGCCTAATTCAATCCATTGATAGTTTTGAAGCTAGCACACTATTATCTATATGCGCAAATAGTGTTTTGCATTATTGGCCTCATTAATTACACATTCTAGGAGAATAGTTGATGATGAACTAGACTTTGGCCTTGCAAGGAGAAGAGAGGGCACCTAGTTGGATGAAAAAAAGAAGAGAAAGTGAGCTAGTTGTTAATTTCCAACCACAAGCATGTGCCTAAAATGAATAGCCATAATAGCCTATGAATGAGACTTGGAGGAGAAGCTTGCAAGAAGATTTATTGGCCTTATTTTGCTTGGTTGAGAGGGTTCAAGGAAGCCTAGGTTAGGGTAGATTTAGAGTTCATTGATGGCAAGTGAATTATTGACTCTTGCAAAAAGACTTTGTGGGAAAGTCTCTCTCTCTCTCTTTCTCTCCTTTTCATATTTCATGCCCATTTCCTTCTCCCCTCATCCCTTATCATGCCTCGACCCTCGAGCACGTGACAACTTTTGTTCACTTGTGGTCAAAAGAGTGCGACATCCCATGACATATTGCCGACCATTTTTTTTATCATATAATTATGCGCATGCGGAAATGAAAATTAAACCCTAGTCAAATATCAACAATAGGGATAGTCAGAAAGATAGACAATTCAAAACGATCTTGATTAATCCTGAAGTATAGATACACGTGCAATCCTATCATTGGGCACTGTTCCAACAACCATCTAAAGGTATAAAACAAAAATGGATCAATTTACTTCATCCATTATCCTTAAGATTCGAGGTTTGGTTAGTCCAAAAAGTCCATAGTCAAGTGTCACGGAGGAGAGGTTTCCCTCATCAACGGGGCCTTCGTGATCAAGAAGGAACGTCCCAAAGACCCCTCGAAGAATACCAACGCTTCCGCAACATTCTCAAGGACGGACGATCCGGTAATTACGCCGTGGTCTAGAGTCTTCTTGTCTTAAGTGTAGTTAGTTGGGATGACGTCATAAATACTGCTGGTTGTCATTGTAATGAATATTGGTAGGTGACGTCATAAGTACGGGTAGATGGTAGTTGAGGCGGTGCGATCTCGTCCGCTAGATCGAATGTCCATCTACGGTTGTAATCAGAGGGCCTCAAGTATAAGAAGGGGTGCCCTCCCTCACTTGTAATCATCCAACAATTAGCAATCCAAGTTCACTTTCTTTCTTGAGCTTCTCTCTCTAGTTTCTCTCTCTACGATCCGGGTGAAGTGAAGCGATCCATCGATTCGAAGAAGGCTTGGCTTAGGAGCGACGATCCCCTGCGATCCGAAATAGCCTAAGTCGCCGCACAGTCGAGATCCTGAATGATCGGCCCGTGACAAGTGGTATCAGAGCTTGGAGAGAAGTAAGAAGAGGAGCACCAACTGTTCGAAGGAATGTCAAGCCAGGAAGCCATTGTGGATGGAGAAGCCACTCCAGTCAGAGAGACTCGCGGCCGAAGCAAGAAGAGAGCAACCTCACCGGAAGCCCTTGCTGCGCTTGATGAGAAGTTTGGGAAGATGCGAAGTGCCATGACCAACATGATCGATGGGCTCGACGATGTTCGAGAACAGATCATGGAGGTTGAAGGCTCCCTTCGCAAAGATTTCACAAACGCCATCAACGATGCGACGGTCCCTCTTCAGGCAAGGGATGATGCCCTCGATGAATCAATCGACGACTTGAGGGAACGCGTCCGAACCATGGAAGAGGAGAATCCCCGGTGGGACGAAATTGAAGTCATGAGGGTGGAGATCCAAGAACTCAAGACGGAGCTCGCCTTGTGCAAACTAAGCATCGCGAACGGAGCGGTGCCTACTCAAGCGGTGTCCAAGCTGGATGTGCCAAAGCCCAAAGAATTGAAGGGCGATCGATCCGCCAAGGAGGTGGACAACTTCATCTGGAGTATGGAGCAATACTTCGGAGCCGCCAACATCCAACAAGAGAATGTTAAGGTACGAACTGCTGCCATGTACCTTGCGATCTTTGCGATGTTGTGGTGGCGCAACAGGTGTGATGAGACGAAGCGCGGTGCTCATCCTGTGGAAACGTGGGATGGCTTCGTGGAGGAATTTCGGGAGTACTTCTTTCCCGAGTTCGCTCAACAGGAAGCTCGTAGCAAGCTCCATCGCCTCGAACAACGAGGAACGGTCGGAGAGTACGTGAAGGAATTCACCGAACTCAAGCTCCAGATCAACAATCTTGGAGATGATGAAGCTTTCGGAGCGTTCATGGATGGACTAAAGCCATGGGCCAAACAAGAATTGATGCGGCGGGATGTGAGGAGTCTCTCGAAGGCTCTAACGGTGGCGGAGTCGCTCATCGACCTCAACAAGTTCGATACAACGAAGTATCGGACAAAGGACTGGAGGTCGGATCGGTCCTTCGAGGATGAATGTGGTGACAACTCCCGTGACAACTTCCATGGCCCCAAATATCAAGGTGGCCAAGCAAGGAAATGGGGAGAAGGTTCATCCAGACAACCCATCCAAGAAAGTCGACCGAATACGAACTTCTCAAGTAAGTTTGAACAACCTCCGCCCTCACCTTGCTTCATTTGCAAAGGGAATCACTGGACGCAAAAGTGTCCACAAAAGCACCGGGTGAACGCCATCCTTTCCGTCGATGAAGAATGGCCAAAGGAGGAAAAGCGGCAAATCCGACTCGGTGGAATGAATCTCAACGCCATGCAAACACAACCTCTGCCTAAGAAGAATATGGAGCAAGTGGACATGTTCTTCGTCGAACTCGAGGTATGTGGAATAACTCTCTTCGCCTTAGTCGATACAGGAGCATCCAATGTGTTTATGGCGACCAAAGTAGCAAAGAAGTTGGGCTTGGAAGTACGGCCGAACGGAAGGCGCTTCAAAACCGTCAACTTAGAAGATCTCGCAAGCGGAGGAACAACTCCGGAGGTCGATGTCCAAATTGGCGGATGGAAGGGCAAAATTCCATTTGAAGTTGTTCCGCTCGACGACTATGATCTCATCTTGGGGATGCAATTCTTCGACCAAGCTAGGGCCATGATCGACCTAGGATCCAAGCGCATCATGTTACTTGATCCGAAGTGCCTGTCCATGGTGCCGATGATCAAAAGGGCGATGAACACCAAGACGATCACTGTGGTCCATCTTCTCGACAAGAACTTGAAGGCGGCCAAACGCATGGCCAATCAAACAAACACATCGCCAACGCAAGACATGTCGGTCGAAGTCCTATTCCCCGAAGTGGAGTCCATGCCTCGTGCCAAGTACGAACCAAAGAAAGGTATGCGCGCCCACATGTTCATAAAGCCGTTCGAGGTGCAGTTCGACTCGGTTAGAACCAAACGGAATAGGAAGAAGAGAGAAAAAGCCCGCGCCAAGAAGAAAGCCCTCCGTGCTGTGAGCGCCGAGGACGTCGCTCGATTGAGTGGGGGAGAATGTCATGGAGGAGAGGTTTCCCTCATCAACGGGGCCTTCGTGATCAAGGAGGAATGTCCCAAAGACCCCTCGAAGAATACCAACGCTTCCGCAACATTCTCAAGGACAGACGATCCGGTAATTACGCCGTGGTCTAGAGTCTTCTTGTCTTAAGTGTAGTTAGTTGGGATGACGTCATAAATACTGTTGGTTGTCATTGTAATGAATATTGGTAGGTGACGTCATAAGTACGGGTAGATGGTAGTTGAGGCGGTGCGATCTCGTCCGCTAGATCGAATGTCCATCTACGGTTATAATCAGAGGGCCTCAAGTATAAGAAGGGGTGCCCTCCCTCACTTGTAATCATCCAACAATTAGCAATCCAAATTCACTTTCTTTCTTCAGAGCTTCTCTCTCTAGTTTCTCTCTCTACGATCCGGGTGAAGTGAAGCGATCCATCGATCCGAAGAAGGCTTGGCTTAGGAGCGACGATCCCCTGCGATCCGAAATAGCCTAAGTCGCCGCACGGTCGAGATCTTGAACGATCGGCCCGTGACACAAGCATGTCCCTCAATGACTTGAAAATGGTTAAACCATAACCAGTGAGATAAAATCTCAGTAGGTTAAAGCGCTAAGCATTGACTAGGGTACCAATTCTCCTCAGGGGTACCTAACAGGCACATCACTCATAATAACAACCAGTAATCAAATCCAATCACAAGCAACATTACATCGTACACATACCCTGTAGGACACCAATTACACATGCCAATCATAAATTACAGGTGAGCAAATAATTAGAACATCACATATAATATCTCATGCACTCAGCAATCAAGCATGTTCCAATTATTACGATCCCTCAGACCATAGCATAACCTAAAAGTTGATGGTCTACCAGATATAACTGGGTATTGTCCTACCCCGTCAGGCACAGCTATGTCTAGATCTCCCGCCTAGATGGCATTCCATTAAGGAGTATTCGGTCCAACCTCTATCATAACATGACTTCCAAACTCCCGATGAGCAATAGATAAAATCAAACAACCTCATAGGGCCACGGCATAACCCAAAGGTTAGCAGTCTTCCGACAATGCCGAGTGTCCTTTATGTGATCACACAAGCACAACAACCACTCAAGCTCATTTTATTCTTCCATCATTAGCCAACACAAATATGGTTCGTGCTAACATAGCAATAAATTGTAGGTTTCACACATGAAAGTGCAATAAAATAATCACACGTGACCACACTAGCCCACACAATTGTCAATGCATACGGGCTTCAATTAATAAAGGACAAGCATGCGGTCAACATATAATTCAATCAGCATCCATATAACATCTATTTATTGTTGCTTTGCAATAATTCAACAATCGATAATTCCCGTAAATCAAAATTTATCACAATTACTTATCAAGAAAGTAATTAATTTAAACATGGGGAATTGTCCTAATTAATAATTATTAAAAATAATAATCATCAATTAAATTATTAATCTCAATTAATTATTACCAATAATAATTAAATATAAATAATTAATATAAAATAAAATAATAATATAATTAACACAAATTATGTTTAAGCTCTATTTAATTACCACTAATCTAGATTAACCAAATTAATCATCATTTACTCAAATTAATCATAACTAATCACCTAATCATGATTAATCCTAAACTAAACTAATCCTAATCAAGTTTCATACACTAAACAAGGCATTAGAGCAAAATTCTGCCATTTAACGACAATGGTGGCACGGCTGTGACGGGGGCAGCGAGATGGACGCACGGACGCCTCCAGTGTGTCGAGACGAGGTGGCTCGGCGTCGGATTTTGGCAAAGAGAGTTTGGACCAAGCTGGTCCTCCGAGGAGGGAGGCTTGGCAGCCACTCCAGCTGCTAAGGTGGACTTTAAACGGCTTCTGACAACAATGTGAGGTGATCAGGCAGTGGCGAGGGGGTGGCCAGACGGCGACCAGGTGGTCCAACGAAGCAAAACCAAGGGAAGGAGGGAGAAGAGAGTAGTAGCTCAAGTTCAGTCACTAGGGCACGGCGGCTCAAGCTCTCGTGGCTGGCTCTCGACGGTGGTGCAAGGGCAAACGGACGGTGGCTGGTGCTGAAAGCTGCCGGTGACCGATGAGGCGACGACAACAGCAGCAACCATAGTTGAGCGGGGTGTCGACTAGCCGGTCAGGTGGCTCGTTAGGGCTTTGGCAACAAGCTAGCGAGTAGCGGACATCAACTGGTGACTGGCCAAGCTGCGGGGGCAGCCGGAACAGAGGCAGCGCAATTGTTGCAGCGGGTTAACAAATGAGGAGAAGAGGAGAAATAGGGGTTAGTTTAGCTCGCAACCGATGGATGGCGGATGTTGGCGAGATGGTAGAGCTGCGAGGCTACAACAGTCGTCAACAAACCGGCGGTAAGGAAACACAGCAGCAACAACAGCAAAGGTGGCGAAGGAGAAAAACCAGAAGAAGAAGAAAAAGGAGAAGGGCTGGATGTGCGATTCAGCTAACGAGAGAGAGAGAGAGAGAGAGAGAGAGAGAGAGAGAGAGAGAGAGAGAGAGAGAGAGAGAAATTTTGAAAAGTCAAAGCGGTGAGGGGAAAGGACAAGGCTAATGGGGTCAGTGCAAAAGGAAAAGGAGAAAGGAAGAGATGGAGGGGACGTGAAGGCAGAGGGGGATGCGGTAGTAGGGGAGGACGCGTGGGAAGGAAGGGGAAAAAGGAAAGGGGAGAGAGATATGAGGAGGGGCGCACGTGGCGTGGGGTTGGGGAGGGGGGGAGGTTTGGGGGTTTGGAAATTTAAATTTTCGGCTCGGTGATCTTACTACCGACGTTTTGGAGCGAATAGAATATTTTGGAAATTAATGAGGTTAAAATCTAATAAGTCTAATAATTTTAATCTCGATGTATGAAAAGTTCATTAATCAAATTTGGATTAAAAATCATGATCGAGTCAATTAATTATAACTTTAGTATGTCTCATACTAACGGGTGGCTTTTAGGAGTCACGCATGTGACACGGCCCAAGAAAGTTGAGCCTGGGACATGGACAGAATTCGGCCATCCACAGGCCCAGCTAAGGGACTCTTTTGAGCCCGTGACTGTTCAGTTCCAAATGATCGTCTTGTCCCATTCGTCTTTTCTACTTGTCCCTTGTGACCAGAGGATTAAAGGATTTCATGGGATTCCAAGGCCTGGCCATGCAGACTGGCCATGGCAGGCTATTTTTGAACTGTCCCATGCATTAGACCCTACTATAGCCTTGTAATCATTGTGTATATTTGAATATGGCCGTCGAATCGATGAGGGGATCGATGGACCGGATTAGTTCGGCTCTTATATAAATAGAGGACCACCACCCCATTTGTAAGTTGCTTGATCAGAAGTGAATACATGCCTCTTTACTCTCAAACACTGTTTTGGTCAAGTGAGTGATCGAAAGGCTGACTTAGGATCGTTCCTAAAGCCGCACGGGTGCAATTTTTTCGTTGTGAATTGATCGGCCCATGACAAGTGGTATCAGAGCCTCGTTTGTATCTCTGTTCGTGACTCAACAAAGTGCAATGGCTAATCCATGTTCCAGTGTCGCGAATGCCCAGGGTGAGGATCGCAAGGATCGTGGAAGGGCGACCGAGCGGGTCGGCGTCCAAACTAGGCGTAATCGTGCTGCATCCCGTTTGAGAGAATCGACAGGGGATTGGGAGCGTCACATGATGGCCCTAGAGGAGAATATCTTGGACGTTCGTGAACTGGTGAACGACTTGACCCAGACTGTTAATGGAGTGGAAGCCGACCGAGAGGGGTTCCTAGCTGAGATGCAGGAACTAAAAGGCGGCATGGGAGAACTCCGCGACAAGTTGCTGAAGTCGTTGGTCTGGGAATTACAACATCGAGATGAGGCCTGGGAAGCTACTGTAAGCGGCCATGCGAGCTGAGATTGGTGAGCTTAAGGGAAAGCTGATTGAGGTGGAAGCTGGACACGCGAATGGGATGATCGCCGTGCAACCACACATGGACACCCCGAAGCCAAAAGAATTCAAAGGCTTGCGGGTGGCCAGGGACATGGATAACTTCCTATGGTACATGGAGCGGTACTTCTAGTCCACAGGTATGATTGATGATATGATCCGGGTGAACACTGCGGCCATGTACCTGAGTGAGAATGCCCTGCTCTGGTGGCATCGTAGGTCCGACGATAGGAGTGGCGACCCTATCACAACATGGGCCAAGTTCATTGAGGAATTTCGACGGAATTACTATCCTACTTATGTAGAGGAAAAAGCTCGTGACGAGCTTAAGCGTCTTGAATAGAGGGGGGCTGTTTGGGAATATGTTAAGCGGTTCTCGGAGCTGTTGCTCCAGATCCCATCCATGACGGACATAGAGGCATATCATCAGTTCATGAGCGGCCTCAAGTCATAGGCTAAATAGGAACTGAAACGGCACAACATGAAGGATCTCACAACGGCCACAACTGTGGCCGAATCCCTTGAGGAATCGAGAGCGACAGTGTCCACAGCTAAGCTCGACTATAAGCCAAGGGAAAGGGCCAATGGTGGGGGGGATTGGAATCGGTTCAGATGTCCCAACGGAGGAAGGCCACTAGCGGCCCCACCTAAGGCTCAACCAGAGTCGAGTGGCTGGGGACAATGTCGGAATCACACTTACAAGTGCTTTTTCTGTGATGGGCCACACATGGCTCGTGACTGTCCCAAGAGGGGGAAGTTGGCAGTCTTATGTTGGGATGATGAACTGCAAGAGGAGGCGCGATTGGGATCGCTGAGGATCCTGAGTACTATTAAGGCCAAGGCAGCCAAAGAATCGAAGGGGATGATGTTCATTGACGTGAAGATCGGAGGTACCACGGTCAGCGCACTCGTGGACACCGAAGCATCCGATCTTTTCATCTCCCAAGAGGCCGCGAAGAAGCTAAATCTTCAAGTCGAAGGAGGAGCTAGCTGGCTCAAAATGGTGAACTCAAAAGAGGTTCCAACTAGTGGCATGGCTAAGAACGTGGAAATGTACTTCGGTCCTTGGACGAGCAGGGAGAATATTGAGGTAATTCTTTTTGACAACTATGATTTTGTACTGGGTTTGGGATTCCTTGATCATATCAACATGGGCATTATGCCCTTTGCGGATTGTATATGCATTCTGGACAAGCGGTGCTAATGCATGATGCCAATCCATTATGAGTTGGGACACGATCAGAAGATGCTCTCTGCAATGCAGCTCTCAAAAGGTGCACGAAAGGGCGAGGTGACATTCTTGGCAACATTGAAGGTCGAGGATGTGAAGGACAACGAGGAAGATGTTCCAGCTGAGATAGTCTAGGTCCTCGACGCGTTCAAGACGTGATGTTGCCCGAGTTGCCTAAGAAGCTGTCACCTCGTAGAGAGGTTGACCACAAAATCGAATTGGTGCCTGAGGTGCGACCCCCGGCCATGGCGCCTTATCGCATGGCCCCTCCTAAGTTGGAGGAGCTGAGGAGACAGCTCAAAGACTTACTGGATGTGGGATATGTTCGGCCATCCAAGGCCCCGTTCGGTGCCCCTATGCTGTTCCAAAAGAAGCACGACGGGTCCCTTCAGATGTGCATCGACTATAGAGCTTTGAATAAGCTCACCATCAAGAACAAGTACCCGATCCCCCTCATCGTGAACTTGTTCGACCAACTTAGGGAAGCCCAATGGTTCCCCAAGCTGGATCTTCGATCGGGATACTACCAAGTTCGAATTGCCAAAGGGGACGAGCAAAAGACAACGTGCGTAACCCGCTATGGATCATACGAGTTCTTAGTCATGCCGTTCGGCCTGACTAACGCCCCAACAACATTTTGTACCCTGATGAATAAGGTACTGCACCCGTTCCTTGATCAGTTTGTGGTAGTTTACCTTGATGATATTGTGATGTATAGTCGGATGCTCGAAGAGCATATCGAGCACTTGAGACAAGTGTTCCAAGTACTACGAGAGAACGACCTATACGTGAAGTGGGAAAAGTGTATCTTTGCACGGAAGGAAGTCCCCTTCCTTGGGCACATCGTTGGGGGTGGACGAGTGCGGATGGACGCGGCTAAAATTCGTGCCATCACTGAATGGGAGCCACCATCCAAGGTAACGGAGTTGAGGTCGTTCCTTGGGCTGACAAACTACTATCAGTGGTTTGTACGTGGATACTTGAGTATCATGACTCCCCTCACAGATATATTGAAGAAAAAAAGGCCGTGGTAGTGGACGGATCGGTGTCAAGAGGCCTTTGAGCGATTGAAGCTGACCATAGTCAAATGATTGATTCTAGTATTGCCCGACCACACCAAACCGTATGAGGTAGAAACTAATGCCTCCGATTTTGCGATAGGTGGTGTTCTTATGCAAGAAGGACACCTAATGGCCTATGAATCACGGAAGCTGAACAACACTGAACGGTGGTATACGGTCCAAGAGAAGGAGATGACCGCCATAGTGCACTATCTCCGAACATGGAGACACTATTTGCTAGGATCAAAGTTCGTTGTGCGGACGAACAACGTGGCCACGAGCTACTTCCAGACCCAAAGGAAGCTTAGCTTGAAGCAAGCTCGGTGGCAAGACTTCCTTGCGAAGTTCGACTACGTATTAGAATACAAACCAGGGAAAGCCAACTCGGTAGCCGATGCCTTAAGCAAAAAAATGGAGCTAGTTAACACGGTAAGTCGTCCTAGCTGTCCCTTGCTTGATAAAATCAGGGAGGGACTTCCACACGATCAAACGGCCCAACAGTTGCTCGAGTATGCTCGAGATGGCAAGACGAGAAGGTTTTGGTCAGAAGACGGCCTTCTCTACACCAAGGGACGGAGATTTTATGTGCCGTTCTATGGGAGATTGCAGAGGGAAATACTTCAAGAATGCCATGACTCCAAATGGGCGAGACATCTGGGAATCCACCGCACCATGGCGCTGGTTGAAGACCAGTACTACTGGCCACATTTGAGGGACAATGTTGAGGCATATGTCAAGACATGCCTCGTGTGCCAGCAAGACAAAATTGAACAATAGCGCTCGTTGGGACTTATTGAGCCACTACCCATGCCGGAACGTCCATGGGAGAGCGTCTCCATGGACTTCATCATCAATCTCTCGAAGTTCGAAGGTTATCGGACCCTCATGGTCGTGGTGGATCGCTTCTCTAAGTATGCAGTGTTCGTGCCTGCTAGCAAGGACTGCCCAGCCGAGGAGGCGGCTAGGCTATTCGTGAAACACATCATCAAAAACTGGAGTGTCCCACAGACGATCGTGAGTGATCGCGACCCTCGGTTCACCGGACGGTTCTGGATCGAGCTCTTCAAGTTGCTGGGGACGAGTCTCAACTTCTCCACGAGTTTGCACCCTCAAATAAATGGCCAAATTGAGAGGGTGAACTTGCTCATCGAGATCTATCTCCGGCACTATGTGAGCACAACCCAGGCCAATTAAGCAAAACTGATCAATGTGGCTCAATTCTCGTTCAACTTGCAACGGAATGAGTCCACTAACCAAAGCCCGTTTGAGGTCGTAACCGGGCAGCAACCATTCACTCCTAGTGCAGTTGCCATGGGCTACAAGGGGAGTAGTCCTTCCACGTACAAGCTAACCAAGGAGTGACAGGAACAGACTGACTTGGCGCGGACGTGTTTTCATAAGGTTTCCAAGCGGGCCAAGAAGTGGGCCGACAAGAAGCGGCGGCATGTGGAATTCTAGGTTGGGGATCTCGTGCTGGCCAAATTACATGCGGTCCTTCGGTATTGAGACGTACACAAGGGCCTCATTCGACATTATGAAGGCCCCTTCCTCGTGGTCTAACGAGTCGGTAAGGTAGAGTACAAGCTGGACCTACCGTCCAAGCTCAAGCTACACCCAGTGTTCCACATAAGTATGTTGAAGCCTTATCTGGCAGACGAGGATGATCCGAACAGGGGCGAATCGCAACGAGCGCCCCTTGGCGCAAAGACTTCCTACGACCATGACGTTGAATGCATTATGGCTAATCGGATCATACGGAAGAAGTATCGGGCACCTAGACGAGAGTACCTTGTTCGATGGAAAGGCTTTTTGGAGAGTGAAGCGAGTTGGTAGCCCTCTAAGGCTCTTTGGCAGTTCAAGCGACACATCGATGCATTCCATGTTGAAGATGCGACGAGGGCATCGCCAGAATAGGCGGGGGAGAATGACACGGCGCAAGAGAGTTAAGCCCGGGACACGGACAAAATTCGGCCATCCACAGGTCCAGCTAAGGGACTCTCTTAAGCCCGTGACTGTTCAGTTCCAAACGATCGTCCTATCCCATTCGTCTTTTCTGCTCGTCCCTTGTGGCCAGAGGATCAAAGGATTTCGTGGGGTTCCAAGGCCTGGCCATGCAAACTAGCCAAGGCAGGCTATCTTTGAACTGTCCCATGCATTAGACCCTATTGTAGCCTTGTAATCATTGTGTCTATTTGAATATGGCTGTCGAATCGATGAGGGGATTGACGGACCAGATTAGTTCAGCTCATGTATAAATAGGGGACCCTCACCCCATTTGTAAGTTGCTTGATCAGAAGTAAATACACGCCCCTTTACTCTCAAACACTGTTTTAGTCGAGTGAGTGATTGAAAGGCTGACTTAGGATCATTCCTAAAGCCACACAGGTGCGATTTGTTTATTGTGAATCGACCGGCCCGTGACACATGCGTATGAGTCCTTAGTAGCCTTCCCCTTCAACTTCAATTAACATCTCGTGAATGATCAATTCAGAGCGAGACTTGACTAATAGGGCCTTGACGAAATATTCATAATTAAAACCCAAAATAGTTCGAAAAATTCCAAGATGTCACATCTCTCACTTCTCATTCTTCTCCTTTTCGTCTCTCAACTCTCTCACTCGCCTCTCTCGGTTGCCACCAGAGTCATCGTCGCATGTTGCCGTCGCCATCATGCCATTTATCGTCATTGTCCTCACCACCATTGCCTTGCGCCACTTTCATCATCGCTGTTCACGTTGCCAATCGCCGCAAGCCATGAGTCATGAACCATCTGCAATTCGTTCGTTCGTTCGTCGTTGCTCATTATCATGCATGGTTATCTACCGGTTTTGTAAATAGATCATCTAATCCCCAACTAAGGTATTGTTCTACATGGTTTGGAGCACGTGTTTAGTTCTCAAGTATTCTTGTTTAGGTTGTCATGTGCTTAGATGATTGATATTGCTTGGTTAGGAAGAGAGAACGGTGTAGTAATTTTGATATTTTGCTTCCTAGGAATATTGCGAGGGCAGCTATCCATATCCAACGATAAAATCGTCTATTTTCGTGAAGTAACTACTACGTAGACCGTGACACCCTTCTTTCTTCAAGAGCATGTCCCAGGATCTTCTAATTAATCTTTCAAGATGATTAAAGTAAGATTGTTCTGGGTGATTTGCCTTTTATTGTGGCTGGGGCGGGCTGTGACTCTGAGATCTGGTCTTTTATGCTTTGGGTTTATTATGAATTTGTCTTTATGGTTAAGGATATTAACTTATTACCAGAAACCTAAAGAGAATAAAAAAGAAGAAGAACAACTCTAAAACAAGGCTTCGACACAGGTTCACTCTCGCATTGGCAGCTTCGGGCTGGAGCTGAACGCTTTTTAATTGAGGACACATAAGCATGTGGTAGTTTTACGAAGACAAAGAACACGTGTAGTTCATATTTGCTCCATGGTTAATAATACTTTGCCGAAGAAATACTTTGTCGATGATGAATATTCAATTGATCGGTTTATTCAAGTTCACATTAGCATTGTGCGAAATCTCAAAATTCAAGAAATAATACTGAAAACAATTCCTAATCGGGTTTATATTGGCAATTAAAGGGAAAATGTGCGTACCAAGTGATTTGGGCAAGGAATTAGCACCGTTTATTTACTATTTACTGAAAAGAAAAGTGAATAAGTTGCTCCCTATATTAGTGTCGGTGAAAGTCTTCCATTTTTTATTTTTTTTCGGTCGATAAAATCTTTCGTTTGATGATAGAGGAATTTTCATCTACTCCTTTTCCAAGTTTCTATGGTTCTTCCTGTAATATTCTAGAATCATTAAATCTATATCTAATTAGTTTCCCCAAATAATTGAGCAAAAGGTACAACATATGTATACCTGGTATAACAAAAGAAAAAAAAATCAGATAGAATAGCATAAACACAAAAACATATAATTCATGAATCTTAGAATACTTGTAAAAATATGATTGTCCCAAATGGGAAAACTTGCGGTTTGCAAAAGAGATTATTTATATAGAGTTAATATTATGTCAAAAGCATTATCTTTTTCTTTTCCACCAAAAAATCAAATATTGTTTGAATTTAAAAAATATTTTGAAAAATAAATTTTGCTTACGTATCAATTTTTTTATATTGCGAGAATTGCAAGTGTTTAGGGTTAAAAAAGAAGAAGACAAAAGCGCGTTTCCCACAAGATTTTTAAAAAAAAAAATTTGATGGAGAAGAAGACAAGAAAAGCATCGGCGAGTCACGGCGGTCTCTGCAAGGCAAAAAAGTTGTTGGATAGATTTGGTGATTGTGTTGGCGCCCGGCATCCATGGACGCCCTTATCCAACCCCACCTCCACTCTTCCCTCTCCTACTGTTCTCCCAAAATTCTCTTCTTCCTCTGCATCTTCCTCATCACTCTCTCTCTCACTCTCTCTAAACCGAAGCTCCTCCAGTCCGCCGGCGCCTCCACCTCTACCTCCACCTCTACCTCCACCCAATGCCTTTCCCGTCTGAGCCCTTCCATAGCCCTTCCATAGTACTTCTCCGTCGGAGGCGACGGGTTCTATTACTGACGACTGCTTTGACTTGCATGCTCTCGTCCTCAAGCTTGAGGAAAATCCCAGTTCGGGCAATGCTCTCATAGCGGCCTGCCTCAAACTTGGTAGCACTTCGAATGCTTACAGCGTCTTCGATGGGCTGTCGCGTCACTATGTGGTTTCTTGTACGGCCGTCGTCTCTGGTCTCGCTAAGGCGGACCGAGTACTCAAAGTGGTGGACACTTCCTTCAAATTGATGAGTTCAGGTATTCAGCCAAATGAGTATAGCTTCATTGCGATTGTGACTGCTTGTATGCAGCTGACTGAATTGGAGGTGGGTTTGCGAGTCCATGCTTTGGTGGCTAACAGGGGTTATTTAGAAAGCCTCTTCGTTTCGAATGCACTTATGGGTATATATAATAAATGCGACTGTCTGGATTCTGTTCTTGAATTGTTTGATGAAATGCCCACGAGACACATTGCTTCGTGAATTACTGTAGTTTCGGGATTGGTGAAGGCCCAAATGCATGAAGAGCATTTGAATCTTTTCGGCAAATGGGTCAAACTAATTTAACAAGTTGGACTAAGCCCACAAGGGAAAAAAGAATTTGGCTAGGCCCGTTAAGGAGTGACGAGTTGGAATATAAGAATATTTAGGGAATATATGAATGTCCCGAGAATATTCGCATTATTCTTTCAATATTTAAGGAATGTCGGATGAAATATTATCGTTAAGGGGTGACGAATTGGAATATAAGAATATTCCGGGAATATGAGAATGTTCCCGAGAATATTCTCATTATTCTTTCAATATTCAAGGAAAGCGTTGGATGAAATATTTGAAAAATATTGCACGTGAGATACAAGAGCTAAATAGGCAACGTGCAAATTTATCATCTTTCCTTAAATAACATAATCTTCTCACCTATAAAAAGGGGGCCACACACACTGAAGACAGACGAAAAAAAATCCACAGAAAAGGGAGAGAGAGCAAACACTTGAAGAGAAAACGGTCTCGATGCCTCCACTAGAGATTGAAAGTGAGAGACTCTTCATCAGACATTCCTCGCGTCTATTTGAGGTGGTTTTGTCTCGTTCGATCACATGATCGCACCACCATCGTGCAAAACCAGAAGGCCAATTCCAGACTGATCCTGTCACGTCTTAGATCGAAGTTCCTCCCGCCACTGACGTGCTACCTTGCTCCATCCAGCTCAACGACACCTCCTGGTCTTGTACCTGTTTCCCGGAGAACATCCAGCATGCCTGCCGCCGAAATTCCACCGTGAGAAGCAGCTCGTCCCTGCCCTTTTGCCGCCCCTGTCCCGGCAAGCCTCCCCGCTCAGTTCTCAAAGGGAAAGGAAAATAACACGAAAGTGGAGTTTATGGTTGACTAGGTTCATCCTCGAAAGCCAACTCATGCAAGCCAACTCATGCGCAAGTGTACTCTCTGGACATCAACACTTGCCCCGTAAGTCTACGATCTAAGAGGAGTTATAAGAATTTCGGTGGATTTGTCTTCTCATAGCTCCAGGTGGCCCGATCCTCCAGTCGCGAGCTTCACTGCTCTAAGTCTCAAGCCCCACTGAGTCCATCGTCGACCGAGATACCCTGCAGGAGCCACACCGATCCACCCCTGATGATCGTGATTCGCGGGTGATCGTTTGTGAACCAATTCGGAAACTAATATTCACAGATTAGGTAAAATCTCGTATGATTTGATTTTTCCGAATATTTAGTTTCCTTACTTGAAATATTGCGGATATATTTGATTGGACTCATTATTATATTATCCAAATCTCGAGTAGCCTTAACGTGTCATAATCGCCAATCCGATCTCACGTCCGAAATATGACTCGCAATCGCACGGAAAAATCGTCAATCCGATCTCATGCCCGAGATACAATTTGCAATTTTTTTTGCAATATTGGTCAATCCGATCTCATGCCTGAGATATGATTTGTCAATTTATTTCCAAAATTAAACGAAAAAGGATAATATCTTGCCTGATTTGTTGCCGTGCTTTTCTTTGATTTTGCTTATAAAAGAAAACCCAAAAAAAATAGTTGAGTTGGATGTTAGGATATTTGTAATTTCAAATTTTAATTATAAAAAAATAAAAATAAAAATTGCCATGCTCATGTCATGTAGAATTATGTCATTTTTCACGTGTCATCTAGTCATTGCATGTTTAGGGTCATTTGAATGCGTGACATAATAGGATAATTGCATAATTAATGTCGCATGACATATAGTTTGCCTATTAGGTTGCACGTTGCGTGTTATTATAGTTAGACACTTTTGCACGTCATCGCATGCATTGCACGTAGTTTTAGGCCTCATTAAATAATTTAAAACCTTAAAAAAAACAATTGAATAATTGCATGTTAATTAGAAATCATATCTAGGATTTGTGATGTGATTTTTAAGCTAATGTTATAGATGCTTTCGTTGCTTCAAGGTAAGTATTTCTTCCTTATGCTTGCAATTTATTTATCACTTTGCTTTATTGAGTGTTAAATAATGATTGCGCACTCGCATGATCACATTGCATGTTAGGGATTAAATTAAAATCAATCCAAACTGCCTGCAAATCATTTTTTTTCAAATAAAAGAGAAAAGGTACCGAAAGGGCGTTAGAGAAATCTAACGTAATCAAGTCCCCGATCCCATAGTCTCTGGTTCGTAGGAGTGAAGTAATTCTCCCGTTACTTTACTTGGGTTTCTAATCAACCCATCAAAAATAGATTAGTGGCGACTCCTAAGTAAAAATCATTGGCATGTTAAAAAAAACTTAAACCCTAAGTCGCGAATTGGTATGGGCTTGGGAGAGCCCGAACTAAGTTTAGGCTTAGTAATCCATTAGCCAAACCCTAGGTGGTGCACCCGAGGTGAGGTCGCGACAATAGACAATGTTAAGGCCTTGTTTGAGAAGATGGCCACAAGGGATGTTATCACTTGGACACAGGTGATTAGAGGCTGTGCGGAGTTCAGTTGATTAATATGATGCCAGAGAAGAATTGTGTTTCTCGCAATGCCCTTATGGCAGTACTTTGTGAAAATGAAAAAGCTTTTGAAGTGCTAGATTTACTTATTAGTATGGTGGAGGAGGGTTTGGAGTTGACTGACTACACTTTTAACTACTGTTGCTAAGGCATGTGGGTTGCTTGGGGCAGAGAAACTTAGTGAGAGCAGTTGCAAGGATTTATTATCAAGTTTGGTCTCCTGGCAGATGCTCATGTGGAAGCAGCTTTTCTTGATATGTGTACTTGTTGTGGGAGATGGTGGCTGCTGAAAAGATGTTCAATGAGTGGCCTCTTGAGTGGGATAGCTCTATCATTTTACACATCTAGATATGTGACTATCAATGTAATAAGCTGCTGGATGAGGCAATATCACTATTTTGCTGTTGTAAAGTAGAAGGGAGCATAATTCTTGATGAAGTTGCATCAACTTCAATACTGTGCTTGCGGAACTTTAGGGTCTGATAAGATGGGTGAGCAGATTCACTGTCATGCTCTTAAATCTGGATTAATTTCAGATTTAGAGGTATCAAATGCATTGATCACCATGTACTCAAAATGTTGGAATATGAATGCTGCTAAAAAGGTCTTTAAAAATATGGCTGCCCATGATGTAGTTTCATGGAATGGCTTGATTGTGGAGTTCATATACATCAGCAGGGAGATAATGCCCTTACTGTCTGGTCCAGGGACAAAGCCTGACAAAATCAGCATCCTTTTAGTTATATTAGCTTATAAATATGCTAAAATGTGCCTACTTGATGAATGTTGTAGATTCTTTTCATCCATGTGAACAGAATTAGATATGGAACCTTCTATGGAGCATTATATAGCATCATTAGTTGGTGTTTTAGGATTCTGGGGATTTCTTGAGCTTTCAGGGAAAATAAAATTAGCAATATGCCTCTTCAACCAGAGGCATCATCAATCTGGCAAGCTTTGCTTGACGGATGAAGAATCCATTCCAATGTAATTCTCAGTAAAAGAGTTATAAAGCATTTACTTTTGATGGAACTGCAAGATCCTTCCACCTATGTGCTTGTTGCAACTCTGTACTCTGCATCTGGAAGATGGCATTGTTCCAAAATATTGAGGAAAGAAATGAGAGTGAAAGGGTTTCAGAAACAGCCTTCACGGAGTTGGGTCATGCATCAGAGCGAGACTATTTCATATATACAAGAGATAAGTCCCATTCCCAAGATAAGGACATCTATAGCGGGTTGGAAATCCTAATTTCAGAATGCCAAAGAGCTGGGTAAGTGCCTGACACAAGTTTCTTTCTTCATGAAGTTGGAGACATCAGGAAAAGGATTTCTTGTTCTATAACAGCGCAAAACTTGCTGCAGCATTCAGGCTTTCGATAAATAGATCAGGAAAATCCATCAAGATTGTAAGAACATCAGATCAGCTTTAAAGATGGGAAAGTCTTTGACAATATTTCCCAGTGTTACGTGGCTATTAGTTAAATGGATTACTGGAGTTGAAATTAAGAGAAAACTTCACGGTATTTGCAAAAAAGGTACTTCTTTAGCAAGGTAATGTTATAGTTGGTTGATTTTGAAGCGGTAAACTTCACCCCAATGTTCTTGCATCCCCTAACATTGCCTTCACCAAATAAAAAAAAAACACCTATTTTTTATTAAATTGTGGTACTTTGGTTAGTTGTAAGGTGATATTTGCTCTGGCTATATAACTTATGGCTGAATCATTAAGCAATAAATCACAAAAAAAGAAATAATAATTAGCACTTAGACACGACAACCATTATGTAATAATGACAATGATGTTAAACAAACCTTACTATTTGGCATAAGCAAACATCTTTTATAATTGAGAAACCTTTAATAAATTAAAAACCAGTTAAATGGTTTTCTGATTCTTAAATTTAAAAAAAAAGGAATTTAAATCACACATTATAAGTGAAGTGTAATTACATTGTTGGACATATATAGTGATCTATAATTAATTTATGTAAATTACTTGGTGACGAGTGTCCTTATCACATAATAGGTTTTTTTTTTCTTTGGTCAAACCTTACATAAAATAATCCGTTGATTATTTTATGTAATGATGCAAGTGGGTTTAAATTTACTCTCTTCAGAGTAAATTCCATATTTACTTTTCACCGGACTGTATAATATATTTAATCTATATAATCTGTACTATCATAGAAAAGAAAAATTATTTCCTATTTTTACAGGACGTCAATAATTTTTTTACTCAAATATCCTCATTTTACTTATTTTATAAATATTATATTTATGGAAAAATGCATGAATTTATTGTATTATGTTATCACTCCCATGTATAAATTTCAAATTTTATAAATTATTTTTTATAAAATAATACGACGAAAGATCTTAACTGGTACACTTGTGACAAATTAACTCTAAATTAATTTTTTACCACCAAAAATCCAAACTGGTAAAACTTTGATAAATTTACTCTAAATTAGTACACTTATGACAAATTTATCCTCTATTAATTTTTATTAAATTTACTATTACTTGCTGAGTTGGATAACACGTGATAATTGACTAATGTATTAATTTGAGATTTTACTCTTCATTTATCACAATTGTACCAGTTTTGTGATTTTTTATGATATTAATCCAACTTGACGGGGGTATATCTGTCACAAATCTACCATTTTAGGGTTTTTGGTAGTCAAAAAAATTATTTTGGTGTAAATTTGTTACAAAGTATACAAGTTTGGAATTTTTTGTGGCCATTTGGGATAAAGTTGTCATAGATATACTAATAAGGGGTTTTTCGTGATAAAAAAATTAGTTTGGGTAAATTTGTCACAAATGTATCACTTTAAAGTTTTTGTAGCATTAACCCTTATTGCGACCTCTTTTTTGTCTGGTGGGGAAAAGACATAGATTTAGGGGTATTGTCTAAAGAATGAGTCTAGGACCTTCAATTAGACGTGGGTTTTCCTAAGCCAATATATGACATTGGGGTGTTCATAAAAATCTTTTAATGAGGAGTCGCCACTAAGTGCGCTTCACTTTCTATGCAACTAGGTAATCTAGGAGTGATAACTTGATTACACTAATTAATCAATTAGTACCATTTTGGTACCTAATCTTGCTTATTTCAAAAAGATTTTTACAAGGTAGTTTTGATGGATTTTAGACTTATTCATTAATATATGAGATGATCATGCAGGTGCATAATTATTTAAATAACAATCAGTTGCCAACTAAAACATTATATAAATTACAAGAAAAAATATGCGACGTCCTGAATTTCAACCTATTTCAGGATATATGAAATTTTTATTTTATCAATGCGCTATTAGTTACATTTACTCTAAGCTGACCCCTCAAGAGTTAATTAACTATTCAGAAAAGGAATTAAGGACTGATACGCATGTGGCTAGTGAATTCAATCAAGGATAAGTCGCTCGACATAATGATCAAATAGAAATAATACCATGCTGTTGTAGGCCAATAAGTGAATGGAAATAAATCGATTCAGCGAGAGTACAAGGTCGGATTACGGGTGATTCCACACAACTTTGATATTAACTGCGAATGATGTTAAACAAATTTCCTATTAGCTCTGTACTCAGGGTGAGTAATTAATTTTTCATGATTACATGATAGGTCAAACGCACGGAACCCCTAAACGTTGCCCAAAAGTTAGATTGTATTAAAATTGCGATTGATTGAATTTAACCACAAATTTCAATTCGGTTTCAGGTATTGAACTTTTAAGGACTTCACCTCATTGCATCACCCACTCGTTAATTTGGGAATTTGTTCTTCAGGGGTAAAAAGACCAAAATGCCCATTTAGAAGTGTGAGATTTTCCTTTTTTCTTTCTCTCTCCTCCTCTCTCTTTCTCTTTTCTAGCCGCCCCTTCCCCATGTGACTTGTCCCATCAACCCTCATTTTTGACTTTCTTCCCCGTCCTCTTCTCTTTATGCACATCTTCTCCCTCTTCTTTCCTCCCTTCTTGTTCTTTTTCTTCTTCTTCTTCCTTGTAGCCGACAACCGTTGCTACTACCTTACTTCTATTATGACTTGACTAGCAGCTATCCCTACCATCGACCAACCTTAGCTATCTTGTTACCTCTCCATTGATCCGCCGGTCTCGTCGTCCACCAATCTTACCAGAGTCAGCCACTCTTCTTCAGCCTTATCCTAGTTGAGCCAAATCTAGTCACTGCTATCCTTTGCTTGACCATTGCCACCTCATCGTCATCCATCCGCCCTTGTCACTATTGGAAGCCAACCGACTAGCTAGTCGAACCAGCTGCCAAATTTCCGAACTAGCTGCTCTCTCCTCTCTCTCTAGTTTCGAGGTGGGCTACTGTCCTAGACTGAATTGTTGCCAACCTTTGTCGGCAGCTGCTCTGCCACTCGTTCGCTCGAGCCTAGCTGCGCCCACCACCACGAAGCTTGCTACATCGCCTTCCTCCCTCTTAGCCTTGTTTTCTACCACTTGGAACTATTCTGCTAGTCGTCAAAGCTATTGGCCTCCATTTGGAGCGGCTGGATCACCCACTAACCAACCTCGTGCCACCTCAGCCACTGGTTTCCTTCGTTTATAGGGCCTCTCATCGCGTGGACAGCCTCTCTCGGTTGAGAACCGCTTCTCGTGTTGCCTCACCTTAACACGCCAAAGGTTCCCGGGTGTTCCCCTCACTACTGCCGTCGCGTTCATGTCAACTAGAATCACAATCCAGTGAGTTGCTTTCCTAATTCCTTAATTAGAAGATAATTTTGCTTTAAGGGAGTTTAATTAGTTTTAAGTGTGATTAGTGACTAATGGAGATTAGTTATGCTTGATTGTGTTTTATATGCCCTAAGTGTGATTATTATAAGCTAATAGTAGCTTAAGATGGTTTTTGCTAATTAAATTGGATTATGGTTAATTAGCACTATCTTATGATACTAATCTTATTTTTGGTTAATTAATTTGGTTAAGGACGGATTAGTATGATTTAATTATGATCAATTATTTTGAAGAATTAATTAATTATAATTATAATATTTTCATGGAAATTATTTATTTATGGAAATATTATATTATATTGTGGGAATTAATTAATTATTCATAATATTAATTAATTTCGAATTATTGGTTATTTTTGGATAATTAATTAATTATGATTATTTATTGTAAATTGATTAAATTGAGTAATCTTTGTGAGAAATTAAATATTGCTTAATTTTTTAAAGTTGATGGTATTTATATACTCTAATGTGATGGACCTTGATTTATTAAGGAAGGGTTTCATGAAATCAAATTTCTTTGATTGGGTATTTATTTATGGGATTAGTAAATGTTTATACTTATTTTGTGATGATTGATTAATTAGGGGAAATAGTTGATTGACGTTAGTCATGGAGACACGTGTTTATCTGCTATTAAAAATTGAGACACGTGGTTAGGTATCCTTAATTGTTGAGGTACATGAGAGTTTATCAATAATTAATTGAGGCACGTGGCTAATATTTGAAGTGTCAATTGTGGACAAATTATAGTTGAGTGATGACTATTACAGAAATAGTCAAGGGTGATTATTATTTTGGAAAGGCATGCAAGTGTTGTGATGTCAATAAATTGGAACTGATTGTCAAATTATAACTTGAACCACTATTTGATGGCTTTATAAAAAATTGTTGAATTATGCATGTTCACATGACCATTGAATAGCATGGCATTGCATTGTACGTGTGATTAATTGCAATAATATGTTCCATGAACACGAACCATGGTTGCATTAGCGATGAGGTACGGATCTCTAGAGTGCCAAAAGTTGGCATAAAGGGACACTTAAGTGCCAAAAGTTACAAAAGGTACACTTAAGTGCCAAAATCAGAACAAAAGGGATCAGTTAAGTGCCAACGGCGAAAAATTCCGACCAAATTGCCACATGTCCATTTTCCAAGGACTTCATTTGCTAACGGAGCATTTTTCTCAAAGAAGAAATCCACATGGCAATTTTTTTTAAAAAAAAAAAAATTGTCCATGTCAGATTTTAAAAAATTAAAATCAATTTTATTAAAAAAAAAAAAAAACAGGAGGAGGGGATCGGTGAGGGCTCGCCGCCGCCGCCCCACCCTTGTCGGGAAGGGCCAACGAGGGTGGAGCGGTGACGGCGGCGGCGGCGAGCCCTCGCCGATCCCCTCCTCCTGTATTATTTTTTTTTTTTGATAAAATCGATTTTATATTAATATATATTTTTAATTATTAAATTAATAAATTTTAAAATCCACGTCAGCGCAAAAATGACGTCATTTTGCACTGATTTTTGTCGTTTCAATTTCCGGTGAGTCACATAGGCAAAAAAATTAATAAAAAATTGCCACATAGGATTTTTGGCAGGGTTCCGGCAACTTGACATTTAAGTGATCCATTTTTTTTTTTAAAGTGGCACTTAAGTGTATCTTTTATAACTTTTGGCACTTAAGTGTCCCTCCGTGCCAAGTTTTGGCACTTCCGCTGTACTTATGCCCATTAGTGATAAAGAAAAGATAATGAAATGAGCATGAGTGATTGGTGTTCTCACATAGTCACATAAGAGCCATCACCCGATGGGGATTCGTGATTGAAGAAGTCTGTTTTATTGAAATACTGAGCGAGAGTTCGGATGTGGGTCATAGTAGAAGTCGAGCCTATGCTCATTTGAAAATGTTGTATGGGTAGGAGATCCAAACGTAGTTGTATCCAATGGGGTGGAACGATACTTGGTTTTTGGACTAGTAGACCGCCAACCATGAGGTTGTACTGTGGCCAAGGGGTCGTAATAATATGAACAAGTGTAGATGCTGATGCATGAAAAAGTTCGATGTGTGTTCTAATTATGTGAACTGCTTGTTGAAGTTGCTATGGCATGAATTATATTGTATCATGCAGGGTATGTATGTCAAGAAAATGTGAGATTGCCTGTGATTGCATTTGATGGTTGTTGATATACACTGTAATTGAGGTTTCATTGCACATTATAGATAAAGCAAAATGGCGGTCGCCTTGTATATGATTTACCATCATTAATAGGTTGCATGATTAGGTTGCACCTCGAGCGAGCGAGTTTCCTAATTGAGGTTTAGGATAATAACTTACTGAGATCTTATCTCATTGGTTATCGTATAACTATTTCCAGGTTCGTGGGATGAAAAATTGGCACGTGTTGCAATTCGTGGCTTTATTTGAAGGAAGTAGATTAACCCTGACCATGTTGATTTTGTTAGCTCAATAGGAAGATGCTCATGGCAAGGGCTGGTACTTGTAAACTTACTAGGGTTATTTAGAAAAAAATAAAACGATACTTTTGAATGTGTTTCTTGTTGGGTTTTCTTGCTGTCCTTACTTTTATAATTAGCTGGGTGGTTGTGATTTGCTTCTGCATGTGTTTAATTGAAAGATAAAAATAATCGGCAACACATCCTAGGACTTTGCATTTGAATGACTGCAAGTGAAAAAAGAGATTGTTGCGTGCTCGAGAGTCGGGGTGTGACATTCCTGTCGGACTTGGTATCAGAGCCTAGTCAATACTTGGAGTGATAAAATGTGATGGGTTTTGGGATAGTTAGTTAGGAAAACACCTCATGCTTGTGCTTGTTTATTTGATTCTCTTGTTATTAGTGGTTTATTCATGATTTCTAATTCCTTGTGGAATTGGATTAGAGAAATAATCCTGATTCGAGAGCCCCTAGAGGAAGGGTAGTTGAAGGACGGGCTGGTGCTAAAGGAAAAAAATCATGGGATTCTAAATTGGATGAATCCTATAGACATTGGGACCCTTGGGTAATTTGAGAATGTAGCAAGTTTAGACTTAAGTTGTTGCTATTGCGATTGCTGCCGTTGCTACTACCAGCTCACCTAAGAAAATCCCATTAGTTAAATTTGGGAATGGTGTATGATCAATTTTTTGGGGGACGACATGAGATAGTTACATGTCTTGTTAAGACTGGAGCACATTTTGAATGTGGGCAACCATGCCACATTGCAAGGAATTATCCTCGTTGATAGTCAAGGATGCAACCTCAACAATTGCAAGCGGGACAACCTAATGGGAACGTTTCACAGAACAACCTCAATCACCTTTTGGCGCAAGAAAGGTGTATATTGTCACTAGAAAGGAAGTGAATGATTCGCAAGCCATGATTATAGGTACGACCTTCCATTGCAATCATGTTGCATATGCGTTAATTGGTTTGGGAGCTACGCACTTGTTTGGAGCTGAATATTTTATTAAGTTGATGGGGGTTAAGACCAAAACCGTTGGAAGTGGTTCTTAGTTTTTCAAAACCTGTTAAAGGACGAAGTGTCGTTTGCAATAAGTGGTTCAAATGGTAAGTGAGTCATTGGTAGTCAAGAGAAATTGATGGATTCGATTGTTTTGGCAATGAATGATTTTTATGTGATTGTTGGGATTGATCAACTTACTAAGCATCGAGTTGCAAGGGATTGCTATCAAAAGATTATCCAGTTTAACCCATTAGGTGAGGTTAGTTTCAAGTTCATCAAAATCAAGGAGGACCCTTGATCTTTTTGAATTCGTCATTGGAAGTAACTTGTTTATTAAATAAAGGATTTATTCATCCTAGTTCATCTCCATGGGGAGCATTAGTTTGGTTTTAGGGAAAGATGGTGGATTGTTGCACCTATGTATCGATTATCGACAGCTTAACCAAAGTCATGAACAAGTATCCATTACTAAGGATAGATGACATGTTTGACCCAATCCAAGGAATTTCAATATGTTACAAGATAGACCCTTGGACGGGCTATCTTTAGTAGAGGATTAAAAATGAGAATATATTGAAGACGACATATCGTGTGTGATATGGTCACTATAAGATTACCATACTGTGGTTTGGATTAACCAATATGCTAACTGCTTTTATGGATTCAATGGATTGAATGTTTAAGGTATACCTGGATCAATTCATAATCAAGTTTGTGAACGATATATTTAAATATTCAAGGAATTTAGAGGAACACAAACTACACTCGAGGATGGTGATGTAGACCTTTTGAGAGCATAAATAGTATGCCAAGTTTAGTATGTATGAGTTTGGGCTTACTCGCATAGCTTTTGTTGGTCATGTGATTTTGGACGAAGGAATTTCTTAAGTCCACTAAGATCAAAGCAGCCATGAATATGCCAAAACTTATGACAATGACAAAGGTTCGAAGTTTTCTAAGTCGAGAAGGTTATTACAGACGAATTGTAGAAAAATGTTCCCTACAATAGCTACACTTCTAATGCGAATGTTAACAAAAGATGTAAAATTTGAATGAAAGGATAAGTGCGAGCATAATTTTCAAGAGTTTAAGTATAAGCTGACTAGCACCAATTTTGAGGATATGATCTAGTATCGGAGGTTATGAGATTTACCATGGGACGTCGTATAAGGGATTAACCTGCGTTTTAGGACAACAAGGAAGATTAGTTGCTTATGTGTCATGACAATTGAGATCATTGGATTTAATGCAAGTCATATAAGTTTTATTTTGATGATTTGAGGAGTTATAGGTATTGGATCATAAGTGATGATTTCTTAAATGGTGGTAATCTTTGATGAGATTCATGGTGAACGATTTATTACTCAAAAGTCTTAGATTCTATAAAGAACTTGTTTGAATTGTTTTGAGGGATGGTTAAGAATGAATTTACCTTTGGTGGATTATTTCGGGAGATAAAAAAGATAGGGATTTGAGAAATGAATTTTTGTGTTCGGTGAATTAAGAATTAATTATCCCATAATACTAGATGGATAAGTGGTGAAATAGCATTATCGATGATTTCTTCTCAAGGTATTAGTAAGGATTTGAAGAATTACCTGAAAGCTTTTTGGTGTAATAAATGACATTTGGTTTGCACTAATTTTTAAGTGATTGAAGTGATATTCTTGGGCCAAGAATGTAATTGAAGTGATTAGAATGTTGAAAGGCGAGTTGAGGAATGCAATAAGTAGATGGAGATCTGATGGAAAATCACTAGATCATAGTTCAAGTGTTGATGAGTTATCTCATGGAATGACCTCTTCGATTGACAAGTTGGTGAAAATTTTTGCACTTTGAGGTGCTTAGACGAGGTTAAAACCGTGAAGCTTGGTATGGGATGGGGCAAAGCAGCTAATACCTCTATGAGTTAGTCCATATTTAGAAGGGACTTTTAATTTGATGTGCAGTTCGAATACGCCTATATTGACTAATCCAAGGAGGACGACGAGTGGTCACCGGGGCTAGAGAGCCTGAGCAAAGAGCGACTCCTAGCAAGCTTCTAGGATGTCGAGGAGGACAATGATGAGATGAACTACACACCAGTTAAGAGAATAAGATTTTTTTTTATCAAAGTGGCGTAGCAAAAGTATGAACGAGCTTATGAAACTCAAGTTTATTGGAACGAGATTTGAGACGGTGGGATCACTGGCCCAAATATTAGCTAGCAATTAGTGGATGTGATTAAGATTACCAGAGATAAGAGAGTGACGTGCAAAGCCAGCAAGAAAGGAAAAACTGAAACCTTTATGCATTAGACATTTCAAGTTTTGGAATTGGATAAAGATTTTGACCTTAAATAAACAAAGGACCTTGGAAATACATAAATGATAGGGCGTTGTACATGGACAAACTGGTGTGGATTGTAGATAAAAAGGATGACCACTAATTCAGAGATGGTTTGACAATTAGCGGATACTATTAAGATTGTCAGGGACAGGTTAAGGACATTGTAAAGTCGTCAAAAGAGTGATACAAACAAAAGATTAAGGCCCTCGGAATTGCAAGTTTAGTATTACGCTTTCCTTAAGGTGTTACCGATGAGAGAGACATCTTGACTTGGCCAGGAAGGTAAAGTTAAGCCCTTAATGCATTGGAAGTGAGTTGGCGATATCAAGGTACAAAAAGAACAATCTAGGAAAGTGAGAATGCAATGAGGCGTGAATACCCTCATCTATTTAAGGATATTATAAGTTCTACAAATTCCAAGGAAGAAATTTTTATAAAAAGAGAAGAGTTGTGACATTTTGAATTTTGACCCATTTCGGGATATGTGAAATGGTTATTTCATCAATGCACTATTAGATAGAAATGATACCACGTTGTTGCAGGCCAATTAACAAACGGAAATAAATCGATTCAACAAGAGTACGAGGTCGGATTACGGGTGATTCCACATGGCTTCAATATTAACTGCGAATGATGTTAAACGAATTTTCTATTGGCTCTGTATTTAGGGTGAGCAATCAATTTCTCATGATTACATGACAACTGAGGATTGCATTGATTTGAATAGGCATGATTGTGGATTAAAAAGCTATCAATCACAGGTCATACGCGCGAAACCACCTAAACGCTGCCGAAAATTTAGATCGTACTAAAGTTGCGATAGATTGAATTTAACCATGAATTTCAATTCGGTTTCAGATATTGAATATCTAAGGACTTCACTATTCAATTATTGGACGTTACCTCATTGCACCACTTAAGCTCGTTAATTTTGGAATTTGTGCTTTAGGGATAAAAAGACCAAAATGTCCCTTCTAGAAGTGTAAGTTTTTCCCTTTTTCTTTCTCTCTCTTCCTCTCTCTTTTACTCTTTTCCGGTTGCCCCTTCCCTATGTGACTTGTCCCATCAACCCTCATTTTTGACTTTTCTTCCCCCTTCTCTTCTCTTTCCACATGTCTTTTTCTCTCTCTTATTTCCTCCATTCTTCTTCTTCTTTCTTGCAGCCGACAATTGTTCTTACTGCCTTGCTTTTGTTCTGACTTGACCAACAGCTGCCCCCATTGCCAACCAGCTTCAGCCGTCTCACCAACTTGTTGCCAATCCACCGATCTTGCCATTCACTAATCTCGCCCAAGTCAGCCACTCTTCTTCAGCTTTCTCCTAGCCAAGCCAAAAAGTTCATTGTTGTCCTTGGTTCGACCATCACCACTTCACTGTTGTCCCTCCACCTATGTCACTGCTAGAAGCTAGCTGAGCCTACCTAGCTACCAAACCTCCAAATTAGCTGCTCTCTCCTCTTTCTCTCTCTGGTTTCAGGGTGGGCTGCTGTCTTGGACTAAACTGCCGCTAGCCCTTGTCGGCAGTTGCTCCGCCACTTGTCTGCCTAAGCTCGAGCTGCCGTCATCCTCCACAACGAGCCGCCCAACTGCACCCACCACCATGAAGCCTGCTGCACTGCCTCTCTCCCTCTCAACTCTATTTTCTATTACCTGGAACTATTTTTCCTGGTTGCTAGAGTCGCTAGTCGCTAGTCGCTATCCAGAGCTACAGGACTGCCCACCAGCTAGCCCCGTGTCACCTCAGCTGTTGGTTTCCTTCGTTTCTCGGCCTCTCATTGCATAGACAGCTTCTCTCGATTGAGATTTGCTTCTTGCAATGCCTCGCCTTGATGCATCAGAGGTTCCCGGGCATTCCCCTCACCATCGCCGTCATGTTCGTTTCACTAGAATTGCAATCTAGTGAGCTGTTTTCCCAATCCCTTAATCAGGGGATAATATTGATTTAGGAGAATTTAATTAGTTTTAAGTGTGATTTGTGACTAATGGGGATTGGTTATGCTTGATTGTGTTTTATATGCCCTAAGTGTGATTATTATAAGCTAATGGCAGCTTAAGATGGTTTTTGCTAATGAAATCTTATTATGGTTAATTAGCACTATTTTATGATACTAATCATATTTTTGGTTAATTAATTTGGTTAATGAAGGATTAGTATGAGGTAATTATGATTAATTATTTTGGAGAAATAATTAATTATAATTATATTATTTTCATGGAAATTATTTATTTAGGGAAATATTATATTTTTTGGGGAATTAATTAATTAATTAATTATAATATTAATTAATTTCGAATTATTGGTTTTTGGGTAATTAATTATTTTGGAGAAATAATTAATTATGATTATTTATTGGAAATTGATTAAATTGAGTAATCTTTGTGAGAAATTAAATATTTCTTAATCTTCTAAAGTTTATGCTATTTACCTTACCAAAAAAAAAGTTTATGCTATTTATATTCTCTAATGTGATGGACCTTGATTTATTAAGGAAGGGTTTCATGAAATCAATTTTTTTGGTTGGGTATATATTTATGGGATTGGTATATGTTTATACTTATTTTGTGATGATTGATTAATTAGGGTAAATAATTTATTGTTGTTAGTCGTGAAGACGCGTGTTTATCTATTATTGAATATTGAGACACGTGGTTGTATACCGTTAATCATTGAGGTATGTGAGGGTTTATCAATAATTAACTGAGGCATGAGGCTAATATTCAAAGTGTCGATTGTGGATGAATTATAGTTGAGTGATGACTGTTACGAGAATAGTCAAGGGAGATAATTATTTTGGAAAGGCATGCAAGTGTTGTGATGTTAATTAATTGAAATTGATTGTCAACTTATGACTTGAACCGCTATTTAATGGCTTTATCAAAAATAGTTGAATTATGCAAGTTCGCGTGACCATTGAATAGCATGTCATTGCATTGTATGTGTGATTAATTGCAATAGCATGTTGCGTGAGCACAAACCTTGGTTGCATTGACGATGAAGAAAAGATAAAGAAATGAGCATGATTGATTGATGTGCTCACATGGTCACATAAGAGCTGTCACACGGTGGGGATTCGTGGTTGACAAAGTCCATTTTATCAGAATACCCGGCGAGAGTCTAGATGTGAGTCGTAGTAGAGGCCAAGTTTATGCTCCTTCGAGAATGTTGTTCGAGCAGGAGATCTAGACGTAACCATGCCTAATGAGGTGGGGCGATGCCTAGTTTCTAGACCACCAACTATTAGGTTGTGCTGTGGCCAATGGGTCATAATAATTTGAACATGTGTGCATGCCGATGCATGGAAAAGTTTGATTTGTGTTCTCATTATGTGAACTGCTTATTGAAGTTGTTATGGCATGAGTTATGTTATATAATGCAGGGTATGTATGCTAAGGTAAGGTGAGATCGCCTGTGATTACATTTGATGGTTGTTGATATACACTGTGATTGAGGTTTCGTTGCACGTTATAGATAGTGCAAAGTGATGGTCACTTTGCATCTGATTTGCCATTGTTACTAGGTTGCATGATTAGGCTACACTTAAGGCAAGTGAGTTTCCTAATTGAGGCCTAGGCTAACAACTTTCTGAGATCTTATCTCATTGGTTATTGTATAACCATTTTTAGGTCTATCAAATGAAGAATCGGCATGTGTTGCTATTCATAGTTCTGGTTTACCCCTTTAGTTGATACCCAACCACTATAGTAGCTTCAACCAAACGCCACCGCAACTTAGTTGCACATTGAACCACCACATAATGCCAAGCCGTCGCGAGTCATCCCAAGTTGCAGCTCTTCTTCCTCCTCCCTCTATTGGCAACTACTACTTCTGTCCTCCTTTTCGTCCGTTGCTGCTTTAGCCAATGGCCATCGCCTTTACCACAGCTTAGCTCGGTCGCTTGACTACACATCCAGAGCCACCGCAAGCCTCATTGTCCTCCACCCAGTCACTAAACCAACCCCATTTTCCCTCTTTTTCCTTTGTCAATTATTTCTTGGGGTTGGGACATCATGAGTGCCATTACTTTCATACAGTGCTCACTTTAGTGCCAAAACTTTTTTTTCTCTCACTTGAGTGCCACATCGGAGTAAAATCGATTACTTGAGTGCCATATCACCGGAAAAGCTGACTTGGCCGCCAGAATGTTGACGTGGCAGCCGGAAAATAATCTTTTAATATTTTAATTAATTTTTTTGATTTTTTTTGTTTTCTTTGCTTTTTTTTTTTTTTTAAGGTTGGCAAGGGCCACCATTGACCCTCGATGGCCGTCGAACTCTCACCCAGATTGGGCAAGGGCCCCCTTGCCGTCGGCCACGAAGGCCTTGGGTGAGGCCGGCGAGGTTGTTGAAGGCCTTAGGTGAGGCCGGCAAGGCCGTCGGCGGCCTTATCCACGGTGGGGACGGTGAAGGCCAGGTAGCCCTTGCCCAGATCTGGCCTTGGGCAAGGCCGCAATGGCCCTTGGCAGCTGCGGGGAGGCCGCGACGGCCTCACCCAAGGCCTTCGCGGCCAACAGTGAGGGTCCCCTCGCCTAATTAAGCGGGTTCCACGGCCGGCGAGGGTCAACAGTGGCCCTCGTCGGCCTTAAAAAAAAACAAGAAAAAACAAAAAAATTCAAAAAATTCAAAATATAAAAAATAATTAAAATATTAAAATAATATTTTCCAGCTGCCACGTTAGCATTCCGGTGGCCACATCAGCTTTTCCGGCGATGTGGCATTCAAGTGAACGATTTTACTTTAATGTGGCACTCAATTGAGCAAAAAAAAGTTTTGGCATAAAAGTAAGCATCGTACGAAAGTAATGGCACTCTAAGTGTACTTACCCCATCTTTTCCTCGACAAATCCTGGTTTGAAGGACAAGTGTAAATAGTTGAAGTACGCCCAGACTTTGGAATTATAGAATCTATGATTTGTCTCTTACTTACTCTTCGATTCCTTAATCTTCTTATATACTCATTCACTTTCAAACTAGTCGTTGGACAATATCTAGTGGATCATTTTCCAATCTACCCGTTAGATAGAATTGTATCAAGAAGATTTGGTAGTCGTTGAGTGACAGAAACAAAATCCTCATCTTGATTCTAGTCACCCATACAAACAGAATCTAGGTTTCCATAAGTATAGCTTCTCCATTAGGAAAGTTATTGTCAATGAGATTCAATTGCTAATCAATTAGATTGAGTCAATCAAATCTATTTTGGTGTAGAATCCAAACCAGATTATTAGTTGTTACATGTTCTAGGTTCGTATCTTGTTCTGTTAGATTGTATCAAACCTTGATCTTTAAGCATGTGGCAACCCCTGTTCTCTTGTGGTCATTTAGATACAACGTCTTAGGACGTGTCACTGATCATTCTTTTTATCTTTTAATTAAGCACATGCGGAAGTGAATCATAATTCCCCAGTCAATTACAAAAGCAAGGATAGTAGGAAAACCCAACCAGAAACACAACAAGCTAGGGTTAATTTACTCCCTTCAGAGATGGCCATGAGTCGTAACACGTGCTAGTTCTCCATCCTATGGACTTGAAAATAGTTATACAATAACCAGTGAGATAAAATCTCAATAAGTCAAAATCCTAAGTCTCGGTTAGGAATTTTGCTCACCTCGAGGGTAGTCTAACATGCAACCTAGTCTTGGCGATCAACATAATACCAAACTTTAAGCAGCATTATCAGACGACAGTTTAATAAATAGATGCAAACATAGGTGACCCTACTTGGCCTTGACACACACAACCTGCATAAATTGTCATTTTTATCATCACGAGATCAAAAGGCATGCAAATAATTAGAGCATTGCATATAGCTTTCTCACATCTCAATATCCACACATGCTCCAATTATTACAACCCCTTGGGCCACGGCACAATCTTATGGTTGGCGGTCAACTGATCGTAGACTAGGCATCGTCCTCCCTCATAAAGCACGGTGACGCCATGGGCTCTCTCCCACCAACAACATTTCCGAAAGAGCATGGATCCGGCCTCTACCGTGACTTTGTAATTGACCACCATCAAGCACTGACTGAAGTTAGGCGACCAAAAGGCCACGGCACAACCCTAAGAGTTGGTAGTCTTTTGGCAACACATTATCAACTAATTCGTTCTTTTCTTTACTTTGTCGTGAATGCACACAAAGTTCGTGCTCACATGACATGCTATTGTAGTTAACACACGTATAATGTCATTCAGCAATATTCAGCACTCACGTACAACAACAACAGTCCAATGATTCACAAAAGTTACAACAATCAACAGTTCAAATCATAGTCTGACAATCAATTCCGACCAATCAACATTACAATATTTGTATATTTTTCCAAAATAATTGCATACCTCAATAATTGCCAGTACTCTACCATGCGTCTCAATATTCAATAATAAATAAACACGTGTCTTCACGACTATGTCAATCAACTATTCCCATAAATAAACAATCATCCCAAAATTATTATAAACTATAATTATACTAAAAAATACTCATTTATGAAGTATACAATACTATAGTCGATTATTCTGATAAAATAATTAAACTCCCACAAAATATTTATAATTATTTTCCAATCCTATGATTCCCATAAAATACTTATCATTTTACAACAATACTAAAATCAATTAATTCACCCAACAAATTTCATTTCCAAAAAAATTTCTTTAATAAACCCATATCCCTTAATAACAATTGACATTAGAAAAATAGGCTCTAGTCATTTTTCTCATAAAATTACTCAATTAAAACCATTTCCAATAAATAATCACAATTAATTATTTTCCCCAAAAATAATTAATTTTTAGAAATGAATAGTAATAATAATAATTCGAAATTATAAAATAATTTAATAATTAATTAATTAATTCCGAAAATAATAAATTATTATTATTTATTCAAAAAAATATATTTATTAATATTAACCATGGTTACTATCCTAACCCAACTGCGATTAATTAACCCAATTACGGTTAACTAATCCAACCGAGGTTATTTTAATCTAACCTTAGTTACTTTATTCTAACCATGATTAACACTAAGCAAGCTTAATCAATAATATTAAAACACTAATAATCATCATCCCAAGCATTAATCAAAGATGAAACTACTTAAACTACTCCTAAGAAATATTAACCCCTAACTAAGGGATTAGGAAATTGACTCACGGTTTAGCGATTCCGACAACACGGGCACAATGGTAGCGGTGAGGGCGACGCATAGCCACGTCTGAAACGGCGAGACAAGCAGCGACCAAAATGGGTCTCAGCAACGTTGAGACCAAGAAGTGGATAGCGGCGAGCGAGAAGCATGGATGGCCCGAAACGGCATGGATAGGGACAACGGTTCGCGGTGGCTAGGTGCAGTGGATGGCACAACAACGGCAAGGCGTGGTGCGGCGATTTCGGATGATGGACTATTCGAAAGAAACAAGGAGAGGGAGGCTTCGGTTTTGGGGAGAGGGAAAGGAAAAAAGGGAAATGTGAAGGGAGAAGGTGGCGTGCAGAATGAGGGAGAGGAAGAAAGAGAGAGAGAGAGAGAGAAAAATCAACAAAAGGAGGGGAGGAAGAAATGTGCGGAGGAAGGTAAGAGGGAAAGAAAAGAAAAAGAAAAAGAAAAATAGAATAAGAGAAATCCCTATTCAAGCTTCTAGAAAGGGCATTTTGGTCTTTTTACTCCTGAAGCACAAATTCCCAAATATTTGACTTCAAAACTCAGCCCGTTGAATCCTTTTTTGATAATTTCAAGGCTTATTGATAAATTCAAGAATCAATGAAGCAATGTCCAATATTTTAGTCTCGACATCCTTAAAAGTTCAATACCAAATATCGGATTGAAATTTGTGGTTAAAATTGATGAATCGCGACTTTAGTATGACTTAACTTTTGGGCGGACGTTTAGGGGTTCTTGCACATTTGACCCGTGATTGATAGATTTTCAATCCACAATCGTACGTATTCAAATTAGGGCAATCATTGACTGTCATGTAATCATGAGGGGTTAATTGCTTACACTGAGTGTAGGGCCAAAAGGAAATCAATTTAACGTCGCTCGCAGTCAATATCGGAGTTGTGTAGAATCACCCACTATCCGACCTCATACTTCTGTCGAATTGATTTATTTCCGTTCGCTAATTAGCCTACAACAGTATGGTATCATTCCTCTTTGATCCTTATGGTCAAGCGGCCTATCCTTGATTGAATTCACTAGTCATACATGTATCGATCCTTAATTGCTCCAAATAGTTTATTAACTCATGAGGGGCCAACTCAGAGTAAACGTAACTAATAGTGCATTGACAAAATAACCATTTCATCTATCTCGAAATGGGTCGAAATTCAGGATGTTACAAATTATCTCATTCTAAACTTGCTTCATTCTGAAAATTAAGTTTTGAACTTGCTTCGATCTAAACATGTGTCTCACTCTACTCCTGTGTTCTCTCAAGTATAGTCCATAAAAATATCCTTTACATGTTCTATCATCTATATAACGGCTTGTGCGTCTTTCACCTATTTACTCAATCACCAAACACATTAGTAGCCCTTGATTTATTTTGTCATATTCAAAACATCATAAGGGATTTCCCTAATAGCTACTACCATCACACCTAAGAAAATTCCATTGGTTGGAAATGAGAATGGCGTGTAGTCAATGTATAAGTTGATTGAATTGCTTTTTGAGTTAGTGAGGTTAAGACCAAAATCATTGGAAGTGATTCTTGATATGTTGACTCGGTTAAATGATGAGGTTGTCTACAGTAGGATATTCAGATTGTAGGATGGTCATTGGTGATCAAAAGAAATTGATCGATTTGATTGTTTTGACAATATATGATTTTGATGTGATTGTTGGAATGGATTGGCTTACCAAGTATCAAGTTACAATGGATTACTATTGGAAGGTAATCCAGTTTAACTTGTTAAGTGAGATTAGTTTCAAGTTCACTAGAATCAATGAGGACCCTTGATCCCTTTGAATTTATTGTTGTAGGTAACTAGTTTATTGGATGAAGGTTCCTAAAGTTATTGGACGACCGTGGTTAATACGTTAGTTGAGGAATCAAGAGTGGAAGACATTGTAGTAGTATGAGATTATTTTGATGTTTTTCCTAAAGAATTACCTAGATTACCCCCCAAAAGAGAGATAGAATTCATAATTGAGTTGGCCCCTGGGATAGAGCCAATTTCCAAAGAACTACATAGAAGGGCGTTATTAAAATTGAAGGAATTAAAGGTGTTGACGCAATAATTATTGCATAAAGGATTTATTCGTCCTTGTGCGTCTCCATGGGGAGTGCTAGTTGAATTTGTAAGGAAAAATGATTGATCATTGCACCTATGCATTGATTTTTGGTAGCTTAACCAAGGGATGGTTATGAACAAGTATTCATTACAAATGATAGATGACTTGTTTGACCCACTTCAAAGAATTTTGATATGTTCCATGGTAGACCCAAGGATGAGCTATCAGTAGCTGGGGATTAAATATGAGGATAAACTAAAGATGACATATCATGTGTGATTTGGTCATTACAAGATTATCATAATGCTGTTTAGATTGACTAATACACCAGCTACTTTTATAGATTCGATAGATTGAGTGATTAAGGCGTACTTGGATCAATTCATAATCGTACTCGTGAACAATATAATATAATATTTGGGGAATTCAAAGGAGCATGAACAACACTTGAGATGGTGCTATAGACCCTTTGAGAGCATAAATAGCATGCCAAGTTTAGTATATGCGAGTTTAGATTTACTCGTAGCTTTTGTTGGTCTTGGGATTTTGGATGAAGGAATTTCTATGGATCTACCGAGATCAAGGCAATCATGAATATGTCAAGACTTATGATAGTGATAGAGGTTCAAAGTTTTTTAAGTCGAGCAAGTTATAATAGACAATTTGTAGAAATGTTTTCTATGATAGCTATGCCTCTGATGCGAATGTTAATGAATGATGTAAAATTTGAATCGATGGATAAGTGTGAGCGTAATTTTTAAGAGTTTAAGTATAAGCTGACTACCATACCAGTTTTGAGGATATAGTTTAATATAAGAGGTTGTGAGATTTATAGTGAGGTATCATATAAGGGATTGGATTGCATTGTAAAGAAACAAGGAAGATTAGTTGCTTATGCGTCACGACAATTGAAGCCATTAGATTTAATAGAAGCTAGGTAAGTTTTTATCTTGATGATTTGAGGAGTTGTAGGTATTGGATCATAAGTGATGATCTCTTAAATGGTGATAATCTTTGATAAGATTTATGGTTGACGATTTATTGCTCAGAAGTCTTAGATTCTATAAAGAACTGGGGTGAATTGTTTCAAGAAATGGTTAAGATATGAACTTACACTGGGTGAATTATTTCAAGAGATAATTAAGATAGGGATTTGAAGAATGGATTTTTGTCTTCGATGGATTAAGAATTAATCATCCCATGATGCTAGATGGATAAGTGGTGAAATAGCATTATTGATAATTTCTTCTCGAGGTATTAGTAAAGACTTGAAGAAGTACCCGAAAGCTCTTGATGTAATAAATGACATTTGGTTTGTACTAATTTACAAATGGTTAAGGTGATATTCTTGGTCTAGGTATTCAATGGAAGTGAATGGAATGTTGAAAGGTACATCAAGGACTGGTGAAATCAAAGTGTGACCTAATGGAAATTTAGTGGGTCAGATTTCAAGTGTTGATAAGTGATCCCGTGGAAATGACCTCATGGGTTAACTAGCTAGAGAAAGTTTTGTACTTTGAGGTGCTTAGACAAGGTTAAGACTATGAGGCTTGATATGGGATGGGCTAAAGCAAACAATACCTTTATGAGTTAGTTTGGGTTAAAAATTATGCCCTTTCTAATAAGTTTGTGGTTGAATGATGCCTATATCAATTGGTTCGATGAGAGCGGGGAGTGATCGTCAAGGCTATAGGGCCTCTTCTAGGATGTCAAAGGGAATTAGAATGAATTAAATTATGCACCGAACAAGAAGAGAATGTTTCAAGGATAATATTATTATCAAAAGAGTGTAACCAAAGTATAGTCAAGTTTATGGAACTCCAGCCTATTGAAACGAGGTCAGAGAAAGAATGATCACTGGTCCAGAGATTGTTTGGTAGTTAATGGATGCTATTGAGATTCTCAAGGATAGGCTAAGGTCAGTGCAAAGTCGCTAAGAAAAGTGATACGGACAAAAGACTAAAACTATTTGGAATATTAAGTTCTATATTGTGTTTTCCTTAAGGTGTCGTCAATGAGAGGGACATATCGATTTGGACACTACTAGTGCCTTAGCCTAGTGGTATTCCAGGTAATGCTTTATAGGTCCAATCGAGGGTTTGAAACCTGAAGGTCACAAAAAAATTGCTTTTGCAAAATTGGATAATACTTAGCCATAGGAAAAAAAAAGGAATTGGAAGTGATTTGGTGATATCAGGGTACAGAAAGAACGACCTAGTGAAGTGAGAATGCAATGAGGCGTCAATACCGCACCTGTTTAAGGATATTGGAAGTTTCAAGGACGAAATTTCTATAAGGAGGGAAAAATTTTGATGTCCTGAATTTCAGCCCATTTCAGGATATGTGAAATGATTATTTTATCAATGTGCTATTAGTTACATTTACTCTGAGTTGGCCTTTTATTAGTTAACTAACTATTCGGAAAGGAAATTAAGGATTAATACACGTATGACCAGTAAATTCAATTAGGGATAGGCCGCTCAACCATAAGGATCAAACAGAGATGATACCATGTTGTTGTAGGCCAATTAGCGAACAGAAATAAATCAACTCGATATATGTATGAGGTCGGATTGCGAGTGATTCCACACGACTTCGATATTAATTGCAAACGACATTAAACCAATTTCCTATTGGCTTTGTAATCATGGTAAGCAATCAATCCCTCATGATTACATGATAATCAAGGATTGCCCTGATTTCAATAGATATGATCATTCATTGGAAAGCTATCAACCATAGGTCAAACACGCGGAAACTCCTAAATGCTACCCGAAAGTTAGGTTGTACTAAAGTTGCGATTTATTGATTTTAACCACGAATTTCAATCCAATTTCAGCAATTAAACTTTTGAGGAAGTCAAGATTAAAATATGGGATAACACCTCATTAATTCTCAAATTTGTCGGTAAGCCTGAAAATTGCCGGAAGTGGATTAACAAGCCGAGATTTGGAGTTGAATATTTGGAAATTGGTGCTTCAAGGATAAAAAGACCACAATGCCCCTATTTAGAAGCTTATATAGGAATTTATTTTATTTTATTTTATTTTATTTTTCTTTTCTCTTCCCCCCATTTCTTCATCCCCACGTTGGCCACTCATTCCCAATGTTTTCCCTCTCTACAGTTGTCCCATCAACCTTCCATCTTTGACTTTTCTTCCACCCCTTTTATCTTCTCCCACACGTCTCCTTATTCCTCTTCTTTCTTCCACTCTTCTTATTCTTCTCTTCTTCCTCCTGCCTGTTGCTGCTATTGCTGCGTTTTCTTTTTCTAGTCTGCCACTGTAGCTGATGCCTAGTTGCCATAGCAGCTTTGACTAGACGCTGCCGCAACTCAGCCACCCACCGGACCACCGCATAATGTCGAGCTGCCGCGAGTCACCCCAAGTTGTAGCTCTTCTTCCTTCCTTTCTATGTTGGCAACTGTTATTGCTATCCTCCTCTTCGTCCATTGTTACCTCGGTCAATGGCCACTACCTCTACTACAACTTAGCTCAGTTGCCCAACCACACACCCAAAGCCATCGCGAACCTTACTGTCCTCTGCCTAGTCACCAAATCACATTTTCCCTCTTCTTTCTCTACCGGTCTCTTTCTTGGTAGATCTTGGTTCAGCTACTGCCGACTAGTACCACTTTGGGCCCCACCTTAGCTGCTTGAGCCAATCGCCTTCGCCTTGTGCCGCCACTAAACTGCCCAGCTTAGCCACTCCCATACTTTGTTTGGGTCCGTGTTATTGCGTCTAGACCTAGTAGGATCGGATGCCACTGCCTTGAGGTCATTGGAGCAACTGGCCACCGTTTACAGCTGCCAGATTGCCCACCAGCTAGCCTCGTGCCACCTCAGCTGTTGATTTCCTCTTCCTCCTAGCCTCTCATTGAGCGGACGGCCGCTCTCGGCTGTGATCCGCTTCTCATACCATCTCACCTTGACATGACAAAGGCACTCGCACGTTCCTCTCATCACTGCCATCACGTTCATGCCATCGAAATTGCAAAACCGTGAACTTTTTCCTAATCCTTATCCCTTGTGTTAGGGGGTAGTTTAATTAGACTTAAGCACAATTAGTGGCCAATGAGGGCGATTTATGCTTAAGTATGGTTTATGTGCTTTGGTTAAGCTTAAATGAGATTATGTTAAACTAATTGTGCTTAGTTGTTAATTAATTGAGTTTATGATTAATTAACATTATATTATATTACTAAGCTTGCTTATATGGTTGATTAATTTGGCTAATGAAGGTTTAGCATTAGTTTATTATGATTAATTATTTATGGGAATAATTAATTATAATTATATTATTTATTTATGGAAATATTTAATTTCGAATTGTTGCCTATTTATGGATATTAATTATTTTTAGGAGAAATAATTGATTATGATTATTTTATGGAAATTGATTAAATTGAGTAATATTTGTGAGAAATTAATAATGGTCTATTTTTCTAAAGTTGATGGTATTTATATATTATATAATTAAGTGACTTTGGGTTATTAAAGAAGGGTTTTATGAATTGGAATGATTTGGGTTGGATAATTATTTATGGGTTTGATAATAATTTTAAGTATTTTATGGAAGTTAAATTATTTTATCAGAATAATTGACTATAGTATTATATATTTATATATGAGTATTTTTGGGTGTAATCCTAACTTATACTTGTTATATGATGGTTGAGCATTGATAAGAATAATTGACTGTTGTTAATTGTGGAAACGTGTGTTTATTTATTAGTAAATATTGAGACAAGTGGTTTGGTACTATTAGTTGTCATGTTATGTGATTATTTTGGAAAGGCATATGAGTATTGTGATGTTAATTGATTGGAAATGATTGTCAGATTGTGACTTGAATTGTTGCTAGATGGTTGTATCTGGAACTATTGGATTTTGCAAGTTTATGTGGCCATTAATTGTTATTGGACATGCGGACCTCTGGAGTGCCAAAAGTTGGTACAAAGGGACACTTAAGTGCCAAAAGTTACAAAAGGTACACTTAAGTGCCAAAATCGGAGCAAAAGGGATCACTTAAGTGCCAACGGCGAAAAATTCCGGCCAAATTGCCACGTGTCCATTTTCCGGCGACTTCATTTGCGACGTGGCATTTTTTTCAAAATAAAAATCCACGTGGCAATTTTTTTTTAAAAAAATTGTCCACGTCAAATTTTTTAAAAATTAAAATCAATTTTATTAAAAAAAAAAAAAAAAAAAAGGGAGAGGGATCGGCGAGGGGGCAGCCCTCGCCGTTGCGCTCGCCGCCCCACCTCGCCGGGAAGGGCCGGCGACGGTGGGGAGGGTCGGCCGGGGGTTGCGCCCGGCCATTGGCCGGCGACCCGGTCAGCCGGCGGCGAGGGCCTGCGCGCCCTCGCCCAGATCTGGGGCGAGGGTCGTGGCCCTCCCCCGGATCCAGCGAGGGTCGTGGCCCTCCCCCGGATCCAGCGAGGGTCGTCGGCCCTCGCCCAGTCGGGCCAAGGGCCGTCGGCCGCCCAGTTTCTGACTGATTTTTGGCCGATTCAGTTTCCGACGAGCCACGTAGGCAAGAAAAGTAATAAAAAATTGCCACGTCGGATTTCCGGCGGGGTTCGCGACTTGGCACTTAAGTGATCCAATTTTTTTTAAAAGTGGCACTTAAGTGTACCTTTTGTAACTTTTGGCACTTAAGTGTCCCTTTGTGCCAAGTTTTGGCACTTGCGCTGTACTTTCCCCATTGTTATTGCATTGCATTATACGTGTGTTAACTTCAATAGCATGTTGCGTGAGCACAAACCATGATTGTATTGATGACAAAGAAAAGAAAGAATGAATTGGTTGATGGTTGTGCAATAGGTCATATTAAAGGGAAAACCCAATGCTATCGGGAGATTGCCAACCCTTAGGGTTGTGCCGTGACTTTTTGGTCACCTGATAGTGATCTGTTGCTGAGTCACAGTAGAGGTCGGACCAATGCTCCTTCGAGAATGTTGTCTGGAGGGGGGGGGGCATGATGTAGCCCAACCCACGGAGGAGACAATACTTGGTTTTGCACCAATGGACCGCCAACCATAAGGTTGTGCCATGGCTCAAGGGGTTGTAATAATCGGAGCATGTGTAGGTATTGAGGCATGAGAAAGTTCATTGTGTGCTCTGATTATGTGAAATGATTGTTAGAACTATTATCGCTTAAATTGTATTGTTTATGCAAGTTACATATGCCAAGACAAGGTGAGATCACTTGTGCTTGGCTATTGAATTGTATTGTGACTGTGTTTTCTAGCATGTTGATAGATTAGGCAAAGTGGAGGTCACATTGCAATTGATTTGCTATCGATAATAGGTTGTATGGTTAGGTTGCACATGAGGTGAGTGAGTTTCCTAACTGAGGCTTTGGATTATAACTTATTGAGATTTTATCTCACTAGTTATTATATAACCATTTTCAGGTCCGTAGGATGGAGAATCGATATGTGTTGCAGCTCATGGTCGTATTTGAAGAGAGTAGGTTAACTCTGACTCTATTGGTTTCATTGGCTCGATAAGAAAATGCCATTGTAAGGGCTTGTACTTATAAACTTCCTAGGGTTAATTAGTAAATAAATAAAGCGACACTTTTGGATGTGTTTCTAATTGGGTTTTCTTGTTATCCCTACTTTTGTAATTGATTGGGTGGCTATGATTCTTTTCCGCATGCGTTTAATTAAAAGATAAAAATAATGGTCAGTGATGCGTCCTAGGATATTGCATTTAAATGACCACAAGAGAATAGGGATTGTTACGTACTCGATGATCGGGGGCGTGACATCAACAAATCATTTTACTTGAATTTTTTTATTTTTTATTTTTTGAATTTTTTTACCTTTTAAGGACCAGCGAGGGTCATGAAAATAAAAGTAAAATAAAAAATAAAAAATTATAATAAAAATAAAGTAATAATTTAAAATATTAAAAATTTGCCTATATTAGTATGGCCAAGCCACATAGGATGACCGACATCCAAGTCGGATGTTCAGTGAGACAAATTGCCGACGGCACACAAGTAATCAATTTCTTGAATTTGTGGTATCCAAATGAGCGAAAAAAAAGATATGGTACTTAAGTGAGCGACATAGGAAGTTATGACACTCTTGCGGTTTTTATCCCCACTAGATCTAATTGTGTTATGCACCAATGGATGACAAGAATATATGCCTCTTGGACAAAAATAGACTTTTACGGTTGTACCTTTTGTTTGATTTAAAGCCTTGAAATTACTCCTAGACAACAAACTCTACTCTATCTTAGGCTCATTTTTAGCAATTTCAAGGTGTTTGCCTTTTTGTTTTTTGGGTTAATACCATCGAAAATCTCAAATTGGCACGCTTATGAAAAATTTAACCTAAACTAATTTTTTGACTACTAGAAATCACAAATTAGTACACCTTTGATAAATTTATATCAAATTAGTATATTTGTGATAAATTTACCCTCTATTGGTTTATGTTAAATTTTATTATCAAATTGCTGAATTGAATGACACATGATAGTTGACTTGTATACCAATTTAAGATTTTACTCTCCATTTGTTACAAATATATCAAATTTAGGGTTTTTGACACAAATATATCAAATTTAGGGTTTGTGATATTAATTGAATTCGATAGAGGGTATATTTGTCACAAATATATCAAATTTAGGGTTTTTGACAATAAAAAAATTTGTTTTGTGGTAAATTTCTTACAAGTATACTAGTTTGAGCTTTTTTGTGGTCATTTGAGTAAATTTGTCATAAATATATAAGTTTAGGATTTTTCATAGTCAAAAAATTAGTTTTGAGTAAATTTGTTACCAAGGTATCGTTTGAGGGGGAAAAGTGTCAAAAAAGTCCTAAATCTTTTGCATTTGTGCCAATTTAGTCCTAAACCTTTTGAATTGGTGATAATTTAGTCCTAAAAACCTAGTGCTAATTTGTCTTTTAGCTAATTTTGGTTGGATTTTGCTAATGTTGATGTTGGACGACTGATGTGGCACATCCGAGCTGACATAGATAATTTTTAATAATATTTTAATATGTTTTGAATTATTTTTTTTCTTTCATTTTTTTTCCTTTTATCTTATCTTATCTTTCTATTTTTTTTTCCCCACATTCCCTCCTTCTCCAGCCGGTCACCTAGCTGGCAATCGACCAAAGGAGAGGGCTGGTGAGGTTGAGGTTGACTTCACCGCCTTTAGCGCGCCTACGCAACCTTGCATCGAGGAGGGAGGTAAGGCTTAACGTCGCCAGATTCAGCAAATTTCGAGCTTCACCCAGCCCCTAGTGAGGGCTTAACAGTCGCCAAAGGCCTTGATTGGTGATGGCCGAGCCCTCGCCGGATCCGACAAGGTTGGGCCTCGCCCATGACCAACGAGGCTTGACTTTCGCTAGATCTAGCAAGGGTGAGCTTCACCCACCCTCACAACCGCTAGCGGGGGCTCGAGCCCCGCCATAACTCATTAAGCAATCAACACCTCCTCTTTGGCTAGTTGCTGGCTGGGCAACTGGCTAAAGGAAGGAGGGAATAGGAAAAAAAAAAGAAAAGAAAAGGAAAAAGGAAAGAAAATAAATAAATAAATAAAAAATAATTCAAAAAATATTAAAATATTATTAAAAATTGTCTATGTCAACGCTAGTTGTGCCATGTTAGCCCCCCGATGTTGACATCAATGACTTGTAAAGCCCTATTCCTATTTATCCAGCTCATTTCTTGACTTCGGCCTAAGGGCAAAATAGGAAAATTTGTGCCCAAATAAGTGAAAAGACCAAAATGCCCTTCTTGGCATTAATAGACAAGAAATAAAAGAGGAAGAGAAAGTCCAAGTGGTGGTGGCTTTTCGCATGGGAAGTGAAGAAGAGGTGATGGGCATTGAAGACATGAAATGATGAAGAGAGGCCAAAGTCTTCATCTTCTCTTTTTCCTCTTCTTCCTCCCTTAATTGCCCCCCTCTCTCATTTGGCCACCCTCTCTATTTCCTCTTCCTTTCTTCCTTCTTGCCACCCAAACCACCCACAATAGTGAACAACAACCCTTGTCATACTCATTGTCATTGTCGTTCTTCGGTAGAGGCCCCTAGACCACCTGCATGGGCCACTCAAGATAGCCACTCGCCATCTACCTTCTCTCTCTCAGGTTCTCTCCAAAACCTAAGCTAGCCATTGTCTTGCCACCTCACCATTGCTCGAACTAGCCATCATGCCTCACCCTTAGCCATCTAAAGTTGTTTGGCCGTTGCTTGTCATCTGTTGGGCCGCCGATTAGCTCGCCCAACCATCGGTCTCCTTTTTCTCTCTCGCCTGTTCCAAAATAGAACTGGAAAGCAACTTCAGCCACTTGTCCCATTCATGAGCCCCCTTGTCTTGACTTTTTGAAGGTAGCCGCACATAGTCCTTGCCACCATAGTTGCGCTCATGTGTCCGTTTTGTCAAACTAGTGAGTTTACATTCTAATCCCTCGATTAGTCTGTTAAACTTGCCTAGGAATATATTATATTATAGTTAATCTCAATTAGGAGATTAGTTAAGGGAAACTATGGTTAAGGTGTGTGATTAGTTAATTAACTATGGTTAGTGAGTAATAGTTAGTTAACTATGGTTAATGTATGATTAATTAATTAACTATCATTAATGAGGGTTAGTTAATTAACCATGATTGATAAGTGGTTAGTTTGGTTAACTATGGTTAACATTAATTAGTTTCACTAATACTAATTAATTATAATTAATTATATTTTACATTAATTAATTATAATTAAGATGATAAGCTATTGTGATAAGCTATTGGAAGAGGGTGATGAGCTATCACCAAATCGGTCATAAGCTATTAGGATTTTATTGATAGGCTATCTCTATTTAAGCGATAAATTATGGAAGAAAACTTGATAGGCTATTAAGCGATAAATTATAGAAGAAAACTTGATAGGCTATTGCGATTAGGGCGATAACTGTTGTTTGTTATGTGATTTTGGCCTAGGTTTTATGATATTTTCCTGCAAATGCCATGTTGTTAATGCATGCTTTGCCTTGAAAAATATTTGCCTTATATGAAACCCGGCATAGTATTTTTTATAAGGGTTTTTACGGACATATGAAAGGAAACTTCAAGGTGTCGGGTTTATGTGTTGATTTTTATAATTTAAATGAGACCAATATGTTTAAAAAGTAAAGCAGGAAAAATTTGACTAGTTTTCGATAAATATGTGACAGCATACAAATATTTATCCTACATTTTTATATGAAAAATCTACAATGGTTCATTATGTTAAGCATGTACCACATTTGCATTTGACTAAAGCTAGAAAAATGAAATGAAATTATGTTGTTTCATGTGATCGTGTGGTCACATAAAGGACCTCGTCACCCCAACTGGAGTTTGGGGGATGATGCTCAATTTATTGGATGCTCGGCAGGAGTTAAGATGTCGAGTTGTGGTTGATGCTGAACCGATGCTCCTTTGAGAATGCCGTTTAGGTGAGAGTTCCAAGATGTTGCCGTGCTTGATTGGGTAGGACGATGCCCAATCATGCTAAAAGACAATTAGCTTATGGGTAGTACTATGGCCCAAGGGGCATAATAATCGAAACACGAGTAAATCCATTCTGATTATGCATATACTTATTTGCAAGGATTATGGCACACATGAATTTATATGTGTAGGGTATGGCTGTGGCAAGGTAAGGTTGTTTGTGAGTTGATTGACTGCTGATTGCTTGTTATAGAGTTTACCTATCAAGCCATATTAATAATCTAGGTAGAGTGTAAGTTGCTTTGCTATCAATCTGTCATCGATGTATAATTGCATGTTTAGGCTTTCTTAAGGCAAGTTGATATCCTAACCGAGCTTTAGGACGGTAACTTGTTAAGATATATATCTCATTTGTTGTTATTAAACATTTTCAGGTCCCTAAGATGGCGTACCACCTAGTGTGGTTTAGGATCCCTAAGAATTGGGATATCGTGGTTACTATTCATAGGTTTCCAGGCAAGTCACACCTAAATGAGAAGTGCACGTCCACTTAATGGGTGGATGAGGGTATGGGGATGTGGGTTCCACATATGTTTAAAGCATGGTTCATCAGGGAAGGCAAAGACCTATTTGGCCCTTTGCGAGGTTTTGATGGCCCATTTGACGTGGGCCCTGATCACAAGATTTGGGATCCGATGAATGTGGACTCTCCTGATGGGATAGTTGAGAATCCAAACCCCGCCCCATTAGCAGCTTTCCAATACCCCTCTAACTATGACTTGCTGAAGCATGACTCCGAGTTGTCGTCCCGATATTTTAATAGTCCCTGAGAGATATGACGAACTTGACTTTTGAGGGAATAAATTAACCCAAGCCCTAGTATCTTTTTTGTTGTCTCAGTAAGGAATAGTGCCCACCTATAGCGCTTGTAATTAAACATTCCTCTTGGTCTAATCTAGTAAATAAATAAAATGGTATGTTTGCTGCAGTTGTTGTTTGTCTTTTTGCTATCTTTGTTATTGTTTTTGACTAAGTGATATTTGATTTTCTTCTACATGTGTATAACTGAAAGATAAAAAGAATGGTCGATAACATGTCCTAGGATGTTGTATTCATTTGATCAAAAGTGAACAAGGGTTGTTGTGTACTCGAAAGTTGGGGCATGACAAAAAGGTTGTTAACATGTTGAAGGATTTTGACGTCCATCTTATGTAGATGCTCATGGACATTTATGATTTTTGGTCGATTATTCTTCGTTGTTTTTATTATCATGGTCATATAGGAGGCCAATTAATCATTAATTCGTATCACACAAATAAATTCATCATAAGCCGAGCTACCAGAGTTTTGAGTTTTGTTTTCTATTTCTTTTCTTATCTATTGAACGCCATGCCTTCACCTTATACAAGGCGCCCTTGCAGGTGATTTCTTTTTCCGAAAAAAATGGCCTGTCGGGTTCTTCGATTAACTGGTAATCAAGTGTAGTTAATAATTGTGCGTATCAATACATAGATTAAACCTCAAGAGATAAATGTAACAGCAGGTGAGAATACTGAATTGGATATTAATATGCGCATCTCCTTTATTTATTTATTTATTTTTGGGTCGAAGCGTATCTTGTGGTTCAAAAGCTACAAATTGCTTGTCGCGGTTATCAAACGTTGAAATTACCTTACCATCGTTGCAAAAATCTTTATGACAAAATATATACTAAATATTTTTTCTTTCATGGTTTAAGTCGGTGATTATCATCTAAACAATTGTATAACGTCGAACCTTGAAAATAGCATGACTTTGCTCCAAATTCACTGAAACAAAACAGATTAAGATTGTTTGTTTTTCAATCATACTACTCTGCTACTCTATCAAATAGATTAATACAGGTATTGAAGTTATTCAGATTCTTCTTATTCTTAATTGAGAAGTACATAATCCGATTGCTTTTTCCTCCGCAGCATATGCTGGGTCTCTTTGCACTCTGCTTTTGCCTGATCAAGAACCTCGGCGATATCCTCTTGCGTGCAAAGTTAGGGCCAAGTCACAAGACTCACAGCCATCGCCTCCGAGCAGTCTAGGGTCCACGTCTCCTGGCCACAGCCCAAGCATTGGACATGTGGTTCATAACTAAGGTTTTGTTAAGTTCAGCGTAACTCACAGGTCATTGCTCCCCAGATGATCCTCTTGTGTTACATATCACGCATACGCGTCTTATAGTTCGGGTGATGGTCAAGGTTATATTTTCTAGCTATTGCTGGAGTAAAGAATGTCAGTAATAGTGTATGTACATGAAGCATGCATTGTAACAATAATAATGCAACTACTGGTTGTAGTTCTTGAGCTCACGACAACCCCTTATTATGGTCAATTGAAAGCGACGTCCTAGGACTTGTCGACGACCATTCATTTTAATTTTTCATTATGCGTAAGCGGAAGACAAACCATCCCTAGTCCAAACAGACAATCAAACAATCAAACAGGGATAGAGGGATGAATAGCAAAAATCTCAATTACTCATTTATACAATTTACTAAATTAACCAATGGAGGATCATTTTCCAATTTACAAGCTCGGCAAAAGGAGCCAATCCATCCTCTAAGACAAACCAAAAAGGAACTAGGCTAGGCTAATCCAGTTGTACATAATAAACCCTCGGGTTTAGCACCACCATCATTGGGACCCATCGGACTTGGGCTCCGTCGAGTTGATCATTAGAGGAGCGAGGGCAGGATTCTCCACTGTACCATTCTAAGGGCCTGAAAGTGGTTATACAATAATCAGTGAAATAAAATCTCAGCGAGTTCTCCCCTTAAGCCTCGGTTAGTACACCAACTCAACCCGGGGTATCTCTCCAAACCATCCCTCACTCAACCCAACAACCTACAACCCACAACCAACAAGCAACAATAGCTAGGATCAATCAACACTTAATAATCAGTTCGCATGCAACCTTACTCTATATGCCATACCCTGCACGTTGAATCTCAGCACAATAGAAGCAATGCAACCAACAATCAAATAGTTGGTTCGCATGCTACCTTACCCATTATGCCATACCTTACACGTTATAAGTCAGCACAATACATGCAATGCACATGGCCTTTAGATGATGCAGTTCACCAATTACATGCGAGTCGCGTCACAAGTGATCTCACATGACCATTGCCACACCCTACACATTATAAATTCATGCGTGCATGCCATAAATGATGTGATCATCTCATGCATAATTGGAACCACTAATGCCATATTTCTCATATGCTCTTGCATCTACACGTATTCCGATTATTATTACCTCACATGGGTACAACTAAACTCCCGACGGTGTCTACTGGCATAGCTAGGCATTACCCTCCCCCATGAGGCGTGGCGACGTTAAGGGACCCCCGCCCAAGACGGCATTCCTAAAGAAGCATGGGCCTGGCCTCTACCGCGACTCTGCATTTGGACTACAACTAAGGTGTCACAGTGCTATGATGCCCTTTCTCCGTAGAGACACAATCGTGCCCTTCCGTGCTCTCGCTGGGTTATGATATATCGGATTATCACCCCCAGAACTTTGGTCGAGACGACGGGTTCAACTTAGTGATCACGCAAGCATACCATCACAATCTACTTTTTATCTTTGAGCATTAGCTAATGCACATATGCTTGCATATAAAACCTCAAATCCTATCTCATAAAAGCAATCCATTTCCGATGTCCCTCAGACAAACCATTTTCCCCACCTTTCTCATAAAAGTGGTCTGTTTCTGGTGTCCCTCGAACAAACTATTTTTTTTTCATAAATGTGGTCCATTTTCAATGTCCCTAGGACAAATCATTTTCCCTTTCTTTTGTGACAATCACACAATTTAAGCGGATGTTCATGCAATGCCACATCCAATTCACTTTATATAATCAAGCCACATGAAATTATGCACAATTTCACTTACAGATGAACCATGCCATGAATAGTGCACGTGAATAGTAAAATTTTAGAATTTAATAATTAAATAATTAAATTCAGAAATTAAAACAATTAATCAAATTAATCAAGCAATTAAGACAAACATGCTTAATTAATACATAACACACAATTAAGCATAATCAAGCACAATTAAGCATAATTAAACAAGATTAAGCTAAGCTAATCTTAACCATCTATCTAACCACTTATCTTAGGGCTAATACAACTTAATTAAACTTCCTAACCCAATATTAACACTAATTAAACCAACCCTAAGCAATTTTAGGCACTAACAAAGAATTATGAGCAAAACTCACCTGTTAAGTGGGCCGACAACACGAACACGGCGGCGACAACGAACCCGACACTCAGGGACCTCACTCATAACACTCTAAGGTGGTCCGAGGACTGAACACGGTAGCAACAACCTCTGTGTACCCATTGACTTCAAAAATAGCACTACAGAAGGAGGACATGGGCTGATCGGACCAAAATGACTTAGCCGAAGCTCCAGTGAATTGGCGACCAACGGCACCAGGGGGTCGAGGGGGGACTGCTGGTGGTTGGTATGGGCGGTGCTTTGGTCAAAATGGGAGAGAAATAGAGGAAAATGCGGAATTGGGTAGGGGTGTCGCTATAGTAGGTAGGCGGGTTGGGGACAAGCGACTTCCGGCTGGCGTATGGGTTGGCTGACGGCTCATTTTGATGATCAACCGACGCAAGCTATATGGATTCTCTCTCCTGAGCAGATTGGTGGGTGGCATGGGCCATGATTCACACGAGAAGGCGATGAACAACTCAATTTTCGGAGGAAGGTCAGAAGTTGAAACTACAGGAAGGAAAGGGAAGCAAGGAGAGAAGTGTGCGGTTTTGAGAGGGCTAAAGGGGAGAGAGAGAGAGAGAGAGAGAGAGAGAGAGAGAGAGAGAGAGAGAGAGAGAGAGAAATGAAGGCTAGTTCAAGGCCTCATTAAGGCCATTTAATGCAAGCTTCAACTCCTAAGGCAAGATGACACCATCTTCTCTCTCTTCTTTTGACTTTTCTTCAAAATATCCAAGGGCAAAATGGTCATTTCCACCTTGCACATTTCCCAAACAGCCCTTGGGTTGAAAATGAAGGGTGGGCCTAAGAAATAGGCTAGAAAATGAATAGGAGTGGGCTCGGAAATTTGTTGGGCTCGAAACGGCTCAAGGTTAGACAACAGGTTCAGGAGGATAAATGGGTCGGTTGGGTCTAACGGACTCACTTGCTTGTCTCGGTCTTTCACGGTGGCTATCCCACCTTGAGCATGAGGCTCACACTATTCTTGCCCGGCCCACGTCCTCGTAGGCTCGTTTCCTCGATTCGAAAATCCCTTTCCCGAAAACTCAGCTCAATTGACATTGTCGACTATTGAGGAAGCATCGTCCAAAAGTTCGTCCCGGATGTTCCTGAAAATTCAAAGTCCAATCTTGGATTCTCATGTCTTGTCAATTTCGTCCAAATGCCATTTTAGTACTACTCAGATTGATAGGCAGCTTCAAGGATTCATGCGTAATTGACTCGTGCTAATTCACGTTCAAGACTTCTCAACACATGAACGTCCTTGATTACATGAAATTGTGAATGATCGATTCTTATTTCAAAGTACATGATTATCAAGGATCAACTTAGGGCCATTCACAGGTTCGATAACAGTAGATGGAATCACCTGTCGTCCCATTATTTCTGTCCGCACATCGACTTCTAATTGTCCCTAAAATTGGCCTGCATAACTACAGGATTGTCTTTACGCAAGTCTCAAGGTCGAGTCATTTTCCCAAGTCAAGTTTTTTAGCCGCACGAGTTCTATCCTCATTAGCCTTTCCCTTCAACGTCAGTATTTCAGAAGTAATTAGTTTCGAGTGAGATCAACCAACAATACATTTCCTCCCTCAAAGAGCTCGAATTTCAAGACGTCACACTTAATGACCTTAATTGGAACATCGGACCATCAATCTCTTTGTGCTAATTAACATAAAGTATCGAAAACATCTAGTTTGTTGATTATTGTGGAGAGAAATTATTTCAAGGCAGATACTGCGCTTCTTAAAAAATCAGCAAGGTTACGCTGTAATACCAATTGAAAAATATTAATTAATAGAATATAGATTTTTTCTAGATTTTTATTAATAGAAAATGGTGGATACATTGCAGACAAGAGAGATCCCTTAGCGACCACCACAACTTGTAATTAACCAAGCTAAGCTATTAGTGAGAGGACCACATATGACATGGAGAAACTATCTCGTATAAATACAATGCTAATCTAATATAAAATTTGGTAAGAAAAAATCCGATGAAAAAAATCCAATATTGTTTTGTAAAGAAAGAATAATCGAATGTTACGAGAAAAATCAAATTTATTTATTTCAGTGTTAGTATATTTGAATTAATTAAGTTGTGTTGCATTTGATACACTGTGTATTTCGAGAAACCTGATGAATTACTACATGTTGGCCACATAAACACAACATATCTTTTTCTGAGTTCGATATGAACTGAGAAATTTTTTCAGCCAAACAAGTAAGCAAGCTTAATGGAACTAGAATAAAGTATGTTCAAGTCAATCTTCTTGAGTAAATGGGTTGTGCTCACTTTCACTGTTGCGTTTGCACTGAATCGTGGTAAATGGATGTACGGACCCCTGGAGTGCCAAAACTTGGCACAGGGGGGACACTTAGGTGACAAAAGTTACAAAAGGTACACTTAAGTACCAAAATCGGAGCAAAATGGATCGGTTAAATGCCAAAATCGGAGCAAAATGGATCAGTTAAGTGCCAATGGCGAAAAATTCCGACCAAACTGCCACGTGTCCATTTTCCGGTGACTTCATTTGCTGTTGGAGCATTTTTTTTCAAAATAAAAAATTCACATGGCAATTTTAACAAAACAAATTGCCAAGTGAGACTAAAAACAAATTTTAAAATTGATTTTATTAAAAAAGAAAAGGAGAGGAAGGGGATTTGGCGAGGGTTGTGCAGCCCTCGCCGCTGCTGCCATCGCTAGGAAGGGTCGGCGATGGTGGGTGAGGGTCGGCTAGGGTCACCGGCCACTAGCTAGAGCCCGAGGACTCCCACCGTTGCTGGATCCCCCTTCCCTCTCTCTCTCTCTCTCTTTTTAACTTAATCAATTTTATAATAATATATTTTATAATTATTTTACATTATATAATTAATAATTTTTAAAATCCATTTTGGCTTAACGCAAAACAATGTAATTTTGGCTTATTTTTCTAAGACTCAATTTTGACCCATTTGTTTTGAAAAAGCCATACTTTTTGTAACAAGAAAATTATGCTTGGTAAAAATTGCCATTTCATTTAGGTCAATGATTTCCAAGTAGCCCGACATGATTTGGATTTCAATTGGACCATTTTGTTACGTTCCCAAACAGATGAACAACTTTGATAAAAAAAAAATAGATGAACAACGGCCTCGTGGTGTATTTTTTTTTTTTAACTCCCATGATCTCCATCCATACTCGTGAGGCATTTCAGTAATTAAATCTGTGACATCCTGAATTTCGACTCTTCTCGAGATATGTGAAATCGTTGTTTTATTAATGCTTTGTTAGTTACGTTTACTCTAAGTTGGCCCCTCATGAGTTAACTAACTAGTCAGAAAGGCAATTAACGATTGATATGCATACAACCAGTGAATTCAATCAAGGATAGGCCGCTCGACCATAATGATCAAAGGGGGATGATACCATGTTGTTACAGTCCAATTAGCGAATGAAAATAAATTGATTTGGTAGAAATATGAGGTTGGATTGCGGGTGATTCCACATGATTTCGATATTGACTATGAACGACGTTAAACCGATTTCCTTTTGGCTCTGTACTCAACGTGAGCAATTAACCTCCCATGATTATATGACAATTGAGGATCACCTTGATTTAAATAAGCATGATCGTGGATTGAAAAGTTATCAACCATGGGTCAAATGCGCGAGAACCCCTAAATGCCGCCCAATAGTTAAGTTATACTAAAGTTGCGATTGATTGCTTTTAATCATGAATTTCAATCCGGTTTTGAGTATTGAACTTTCAAGGATGTCGAAACTAAAATATTGGATGTTGTCCCATTTATTCTTGGATTTATCGATAAGCCCAAAATTTATCGGAAAAGGATTCAACGGGCCGAAAAATTGGAACCAAGAGGAGATGGACCAACCGAAGGCCCGATGGGCCTTGCACCCATTAAGGTTTGGTCGAGTGGATCCCAAGCCAAGCCCACCAAGCCCAAGTGGGCCCAACTTCAAGCCTTGAGCCTAATTGCATTTTCTAGCCCATTTCTCCACAATTTGAGCCCAAACCAATTTTATTCAAACCCGTATAAAATCTTGGTCCGTATATGCATATAGTATGGTATACTATACTTTGAGAAATTATTATTTTACCCCTTCTAGTAGATGCATTGAATTTTTGGGGACAAAAGCCAAGAAAGTCAAGGAAATTGAAGAGAAATGATGGTATGGAAGGGAAATTGGACTTGGCTTCTTCCTCTCTCTCTCTCTCTCCTCATTTCTCTTCCTCCCCTTTGTGCAGCCCACAATCCCACGTTTATCTTGCTCACTTTTTCTCCCTCATTTTCTCTTTTTTCCTCATGTTTTCTCCATGGTTCTTCCCCTTGGATGCCCCCTTGACCAACCGGACCACCCTCACCTGCAATCTTGGCCTTCTTGTCGCTATTTTGGAGCGACCGTGCTACTGTGGTGCCGCTGTTTGGGCCGCCGAAGCCGCACCTCTTCTCTCCCTCACAATTCTCACCTCCGTCGGAAACCGCCTTCGCCAAGACCTATTTTTGCCATGTGCCTCTGTGATGTTTTGGACGTGGATGTGTGTAGCCCTCGCTGCCGCCGTCGCACCGATGTCGTCAAAATCGTCACCAAGTGAGTTTACGTTCTAATCCCTTGATTAATCAGTTAAACTTGCTTAGGGTAGTTAATTAGGGTTAATGCTAGTTTAGGGGGTTTAATCAAGTAGTATTAGCCCTAAGATAGGTAGTTAGTTAGATGGTTAAGATTAGTTTAGGTTAATTTTGCTTATTATGCTTAAATGTTGCTTAATTGTGGGTTATGTGATTTTTGTGATTAATTAAGCATGTTTAGCTTAATTGCTTGATTAATTGTTTTAATTAATTTTTTATTTAATTATTAGATTTAATGTTTTAATTAATTGAATTTTAGGAAAATCACTATTCATAATTACTATTCATAGCATTGTTCATGCATAAGCTAATTTTTGTCTTAATTTGATGTGTTTTTGCTTGTTATGATTTATTGAAATGTCGATTGTTAATTATACTCGTGAATATTGATGAAATGCGTGATCGAGTGTTGGTTGGATTTGGAATTGTTGAGTGATACTGCATGACATATTGCGTGGGTTATTTGAAATGGCATGTCACATGAGCATGAGCGATGTTGCATTCACAATAGAGCAAAAATATAAATGAATTGCTTAATGATGTGTTGCATGATCACATTAAAAGAGGGAACCCAATGTTGTCGGAAGACCACCAATCTTTATGGGTTGTGCCATGGCCATTTAGTTACCTGACTTTGGTCGAATGCCTGATAGGGAGGGGTTAACTTTGTGGGACTGCGGTAGTGGGTGGGTCCTAGGCCTCTGTCAGTTGTGAGACTAGGTAGTGGGTGAGTCCTATGCTCCTTTGGGAATGCCGTCTTAGGAGTGAGCCCTTGACGTCGTCGTGCCTCAAGGTAAAGAGGATGAAGCTGGCTTGGCTAGGAACTACCAACCATAAGGTTGTGCCGTGGCCCAAGAGGAGGGGTCGTAATAATCAGAGCATGTGTGAATGTGAGACATGAGAAAGTTGTGTGAAATGCTCTGATTATTCGCATGCTCTTAATGTCGTGATGATTTGACGCATGAGTTGACAGTCGTGCAGGGTGTGGCAATGGCCAAGTGAGATCGCTTGTGATGCAACTCGCATGTGATTGATGAACTGTATCATCTAACGACCATGTGCTTTGCTTGCATTGTAGAAGATTTGATGTGCAGGGTATGGCATGACCGGGTAAGGATGCCTTTGAGTCGATTGATTGCTGATTGTTTCTTATGGGGTTGCCTGGGTAGATCACATTTATAATTAAGGCAAGCGATGGTCGCTTTGCAATTGATCTGCCATAATGATAAAGATTGTACTTGTTAGGAATCCCGAGGCGAGTTGGCAACCTAACCGGGGCTTAGGGCGATAACACACTGAGATAATATCTCACTCGTCATTAACCATTTTTAGGTTCGTAGTTGTGGCATCTATATTGCCATGATTTGGGAAGTACTGGAGCAACTCATGGAGGGCAACAAGTTGGTGTGTCATTGGTTGAAGGAAGTAGATTAACCATGTTTAGTATTTTGATGGCTATAGTGAAAGTCACCCAATTGAGGGGCTTCTATATAAACTTCCTAGGTTAATTAGTTTAAGAATAAAAATGACGTTGTTGCTGATTGTGGTCTTTCTACTATCCCTGATGTTTATTGACTAGGTGTTGTTGAATTGCTTCCGCATGCATTTAATCACAAGATAAAAAGAATGGTTAGTGACGCGTCTTGGAAAGTTGTATTCATTTGACCAAAGTAAAGGGGTTGTTGCGTGCTCAGGATTTGGAGTGTGACAAAATCAGTGGATTGGAGCATAAAACGAACAATTGAATTTAATATTCATACTGCTTCACATAATGGAACTCTTGATTAATTTCAACCTAAAGGAAAAAAAAAAAAACTGAAGACAGCGATATCTCCTTAGAGATTTTTTTTTTTTGGTCGAATATTTATTTATTTTATTCCTCAGGTTAAGTAAAAATTTGAAACGGCAACATACATGCTTCAGAACTTAACATCTCCAAAAGACAAGTGGGAGGATAAACAACCCAATTAGATGGTAGGCTTTTCTATTAATGGGTTTTAGCGACTCAATCCGCTATAATATTACTTTCTCTTCAGCAATGGACCAGCGTTAGGTGTTGAAAATATGGGGCTCTGGTTCAGGCTTGAATGATAAGGGCATAGGCTTCCCAATTGATCTGATTTGTGGATGCATGTATCATCTCCACCAAATCAGCTCGGCCGATCTACAAGTATAGATGCACTCCTTTTCTATCTTCGAAGTATTCTAGGGTTTGGCAGATCACTTCTACCTCCACCTAAATCATTGATGATACTCGCATGGATCGAGCAAATCCATCTACCAAAACTTCGTTGCTATCTCTGCATATATAGGCGATCGACCCTTCCCTTGTTTCAGGGACGAACGACCCATCGACATTGATTTTAAGCACTTCGAGAGGCGGAGGATTCCAAATTTGAGGTGAGCTTTTCTGTGATGTGCTTCTTCCTTCTGAGTTTGTTTTCTATTGATTGAAGTTTTTCTCTATTGCCATGGCTAAGGTGATAATCTGGTTGGGGTGCAATTATTTCTCTCCTCAGAGATAATTGAGAGGTTCTATTATTTCCAATTTGATTGCTCTAACTTTTCCGAAGAACCCAAAATAGACAATAATGGTCATCATGGAAAGACGACTAGCAAATGAGGAAATAATCACCACTCAATTTTGGGTTCGTCCAGTTGATATCAAGAAATTGTGGAAGACTGAACTAATTGAACTAAATCAAATGAAGATATAGTAAAAGAAAATGTAAATTGCAGGAAAAGCTACAATGGAAAACAAAGATGTCTGATATCTGTGTGTCTTTCTTCTCCTTCTACTACAACATATACGTACTTATAGATAATTGCTTATTCACCATACTCTAACGGAAATTAAAACAGCAATGACTGCTCCTACCTTTGTAGTAATCATCATATTCTGGCTTTTACTTAGGAATTGTAAACTCACTATGTTGTTTGCTATAAACTTTATCATTGGCTACACATATATAACAACTGCTAAGATACACGTGTGAATTGTATTGGAGAAATCTCACATCGGGAGAATTGATATGGTGTTGAACAATTAATATATCCTAGTTAGTCCATAACTCATTGGCTTAAACTTTGAGTGAAGGAAGTTCCAACAAAATTGGTTATGGGCATTGACTTGAGCTTGCTCTTGGTGATCTTCTCATGTGAAGGTATTGGATTTCTAATGTGTACCGAATGGTCAGTTTTTGGGCAAGCGGGCATTGTGGTATAGCAATGTGGCCCGATGGTAGATTTCATGGTTCAGTTCATAAAAAGAGACTAAGGATGAAGTTGGGCATTGGAGATTCAAGGAGTGAAGCACACCCTAACTATCAAAACTTCATACATAATAAGTATAAAAAGTTCGAAAAGATACACTTAAGTGCCAAAATTAGAGAAGAAATGAGCTCTTAAGTGCCAACGATGAGAATTTCTTGCCAAACAACTAACGTGACTTTTTTCGGTGAGATTTTTAACTGATGTGGCAATTCTTTTAAAAACAATTATCCATGTAGACACCAAGAGTACATTAAATGATGTTTTTGGCACTTAAGTGATCATTTCCTACAAAATTTGACACTTAAATGTTCATTTTTAAACACAAATTGTGTTTAAGTGATCACTTACACCATAACTTAAGTGATTCCTTTTAGCCACAACTGGAAATTAAATGAACATGGAGGATGACATCATTTGAGACAAGGATTTACTAAGTGGATATTCTAGCGAGTCACATAGACTAATTTTATTATAAAATAATGCCATGTCTAATTTTTGACAAGCTTGTTGGAGTTGGTAGTTTAAAAAAAAGAGTGACACTTAAGTATACTTTTTGGAACTTTTAATACTTATATGTCCACCCGTGCCAAGTTTTACCACTTGGAGTGTACTTCTCTCAATATTCAAGTTGAGATAAGTTGATGCAGAATGATAGCTCAATTGAGGAGAAGGAAACCTAATAGTGAAGCTTGTGGAGATTGTTAGGATAACATGTAAATTGTGTCAGAGAAGTCCCACATGAGATAATTAGTGCGGTGTAAAGTAGTTAATATATCCTAGTTGGCCTATAACTTATTGGTTTAAACTTTTGAGCGAAAGTAAATTCAATTGGATATTTTGACGAGCTTAGACTTGAGCTCTCTCTTGGTGATCTCCTTGGGTGAAGTTATCGGACTTCTATTGCGTACTCTCAACAATAACAAGATAATAACAACAACGATAATATTTAGTTTTTGAAATATGTCTGACTTACATAGAAATTGGCCTTCAACTAATATGTAATTTATTTGCCAACAATTCAATCATCTTTATGCTTTCAATTTTACTTCTTCAATTCTTCTTGAAAAGGACAATTATAGACACTCGTGGACATTTTGTCATCAAAGTATCAGCAAAATGCTTAAAATTAGTATTAAGTGAATGTTACTTCAACTCTTTATGATAAGTGAGGTAAATCATCATGCACAAAATCATCAAAGGGTCTTGGAAGACCTTATACTAAACAAATGAAGTTTATATGTTTCCTGTATCATAATTGAATTATTTTTTACGGTCACTCTTTAAAGATTGGTGTAGTTGATTAGGTGTCAAGGGATTTTCAGCACTGAGATTTAGAGATTACCAATCAAACCATGCCTTGTAAATTGTTCTTTAGTTAGGAACGTCAACACGGTTTAAAGATCTAAACTTAACTAGTTCATAAAATTTATATAGTATTTCATAGATTTAAGAAAATTAGTCGAAAACAAAAATCATGCTTTTGCCCTTTTAGTTTCAACTGGTCCGGGGATGCTGCACGTGGGACAATCGGTCAACAAATCATACATTCTCTAGGAGATTCTGTCTTTGAGAGTCAAAAGGTCACCATCAAACCAGTCCTGGACGACTCTATTATAGTTTAATTAATTTCACCGAAATTCCATGCGCACTAAACAGACAAATCAACAAAATGAAAATGTTCATGTCTCCACTATGTGGATTATAAAATGTTAGTGGCAAGTGGTCGAGAGGGTTCCGCCGGTGTAGGAGCCAACCACGCCATGTTCTTTAGTCAGATTATTTAAGAATTTAAATAATAATAAAAACAAATGGACAAATGGAGTTCCGTTTTGATTGGAGGGTTGCTAGGGGCAAGAGAATACCAATTTGGAGGCTCATCATTTGGTCCATTCCACTAAGTTGTGAAGGACTAAAACAATTACAACTTTGATACTGTTGTGACAAAGAGGAGTGGTGGGGCTTTCCTTTAGAAAGTTTAATGGTCGTGGTGCATTTGACCCTTGACCTTTTCTTTTCCTGGAGATTTGCTGTACCTGTTAGATTTTGCAAAAATGATTGTGGAAGGCGCTTCCGTGATACTATTTTGGCAACTTTTTCCTTATATTTTTGGGGATATATTTCTGAAGAAAGTTGCTTTATTGAAAAGCAAGAGCTCAATTTCTCATATGCAATCGATTTTTTTATTGTCAATTACTGTGGATAGATAGTGAACGAGAGAACTTAACATGGGTTGATAATCCTCGAGTAATCCATTGAACTAAGGAAAGAAAATTTGGAAACGCAAACTTATACTCTGAAAATTTTGACACTGAAAATTTAGTATAAATTTGTTATAATTTAGTCTCAAACCAAATTGATTCTTAAAATCCCTAAAATATTCAATTAATTCTTTTGATTTAATAAAATGTAAATAGACTCTTTCATTACCTCTATCAATTGGAATTTTACCACATCAATCTAATGTGTAAATGTGAATCCAAATGGATATTTTGATGGGTCAAACTTGAGTTCCCACTTAATGATCTCCAAGTGAAGGTATCTTCTTTCACTACGCAATTAAACTAGTGATATTAGAGTAGATGGTTGTTGGTAGCCCACTTTTGATGTGCATCAATGTTTGGAGAAATATATCAAAAATGAATATTAGATGCAACTTTCTAATTGAATTAATGGATTATATCCCTCGCTTCCAATGGATAGGCCAAGGTGATTGAAGTAAAGTCAGAAGGTTAGATGTTTTGCTCCCCAACATCTACCATATTAGGACAAGTTAAAGTGCAGATTCAAATTGAGATGACTCACAAGTGAGGGAGAGGCTTCTTAAGCACACATGTGAGGGTGTTTGGCAAAGAAGTTTCACATCGATAATGTGGCGTAAGGTGAAACGGTTTATATATTTTAGTTGAACAATAATTATTGGCTTAAACTTTTAAGTGAACATTATTTTAATTGGATATATTAATGAACTTGAACTTAAACTCTTTTTGTGATCTTTTGAAGTGAAGGTATTAGGATTTTTACTACCAGAACCAATAATTTGTCACTACCATCATGGATCATGTCTCAAAATATCATGAAACTAAATATAGGATCTAAACTTGAAACCGTTGGTTACGGGTGAATTGAAATTGTTAGAATTGCATATACATGAGGAATATACGAAGTGGAGAAGAAATGATTAATAAGCTTAATCTTAGTGACTGAGCTAGAAGATGCATTGGATAGGTCAGGCTTCATGCAATTTACCTCAAGGGCACGGTCAACTGGCTACTCAAATTGGCCTAAGTACTTGTCAAGTTCAAGAAGCTCAAATATCAAATTTCAAGATGGAATTGTCAAAATCCATGCCTTCGGCGTATGCAGTCAAATATTCCATGCCGGTTTGGAAGCTTTTTCTAACATCTATATTTTTTTGCCCCTCTCTCACCAGAGGTCCATTCCTTGCATAATACGTTAATTCTATCAGTGGAGGGGAAAAAACCTTAATGCTGACCCTGACAAGGCCGAATCCGAGAAGTCAAACATATGATCATAATACCAAGGTCCACAGAGGATACATGATCTTAAAAAGCTAAAAGTTTGAAGAGGACACTCAGTGGCTATCAAATGTTGGAGATTTGGTCAAATTATAGCTGTCATATAAGCCGTTCTTTGGGTGACGGTAGGTTTGTCGGGCAGTTATTTAATTGACTCTTGCACTAACCCTTTAGTGTCCTAATGTTCTTTATAATTACATTTATCAGAAATATTAGGCGATTGGATATGTACCTATAACATCAAAATGTAAATGACATACCACAAAATTCTCCGATTATCTAAGGACTTTTGTAGGATATATATGTTGTCCAATCATTTTCGCACAATTCATTTTTCTTACCATATTGGTTTTGATGGCTATTTGATTACTGCTAATAGAACTACCTATGTGTTTTCTAAAACGATTTGTTTAATGTCATTTAATATGTTATGCGGTCTTATAATTCTTATACATATATATACCATTTACATCCTTTTTAATAGTCCAACCATTGGCTGTGCACTTGTTTTGATAGGTTGAGCGCACGAATCATATTTCGCCAACGGTTTACAACATATTTCTTGCATTGTCAATCTTGGCAAGATTTTCCATTCAGTATACATCAATCTAAGATAGCTCAACTTTATTAAGAAGAAAATGCAAATCCATCGAAAGGTTTCTTAGGAAAGAATACCTTCACATAATCACAACATGCACGCAATACTCGAATGGATCTCCTCCATTTCACTAACCCAGACATTTGCTAATCTATTTGGGTAACAAAATCCTAGTAATCCTCTTGGAGAATGAGATTTTGTGCCTCTTAGGCACAATGTCAAGCATATTCTTTGCGAAGGGATCTATGATATCTCCGTCCACTGTCTTTGGCAATCATGAAGCGACATACATGACAGTAGAAAAAGATGCCACATGCTTGCAATTAACAAATAGTAATACATACTTCTTTTTAAAGTGGATGTCTGGTGAGAGACTTTGCACTCTCTTGGTAATTCTTTCCAGGCCCTATTTTCAATTTGTTGTCTAGAATAAAAAACAAGTGTTAAGTCTTAAAAGTGAAAGCTAAAAGATGAAGGAGAGGCCATGCGAAAGAAAGAGAGTAGCTAATCCTAGGGTTGTCTAAGAAATTGCCACCATCTCTGTAACATAGAAACCAACATATTATCCATCATTATTATTATTTTGTTTGAAAATATAAATGTCATAGAGCAGATGAAGTACAACAGCTTAGGGATCCCCCAACATTACAATTAGAGCTAAAAATTCAAAAAGATGGAGGTAGGAACTATCCACATAATAGTTAGTACAACATTTATCTCTCCAAACTCTACCCTATGTTTGAGTTCATCATATATATCATGGCAACAGTACCTTGAGTTAGATATTTGAGGTTAGAATAGGTTGCAATTTGAGTCCAATCCATACCACTCCTAATGTTGAGTTGCATAATTGGGGTTACCTCTGTATTTTGTGTTGTGAACCCAAATGCTCCAAAGGCAAGAGGACAAATGATTGATGAGGTTTCATAGCGTGCGGCCTAACAAAACTTTGTTCCAAATGTTCACATCGAACAATCCTAATCCTCATTCTCTTTTAGGTAAGCAAATACTTGCCATGCAACTGTGCAATCCATGATTTGTTGTAAAACCAAACCATAAGAAATGTCAAATCCTCTTCTTAATCTCATATATAGTTTGCTCTGGAAGTAAGAATATTTGCATCCAATAGGTGCAAATGGAGAGAAATATTGATTTAATTACCTATAAACACATTGCATAACTCATATGCTTCATGCCCCAACTTTCAATTTTGGGAAAATGATACAAACAGTCCTAAACTTTGGCCCAGTATGCAATTTGGCTCCTAAGCTTTTAATTTGATCAATTTGGTCCCTAAACTTTAGCTCAATGTGCAATGTGCAATGTGAACCTTGAACTTTTGATTTGTTAATGTAGTCCCAGAACTTTATTACATGTTCTATATAGTCTCTGAAATGTATGAAAACATTTAGTGTAGTCCTTTTCCATTAATGCAAGACCAGAGACTACATTGATTATTTTCATACAATTTAGAAACTATATTGAATATGTACCAAAATTTCAGGGACTACATGAACAAATTAAAAGTTTAGGGACTACATTGCACATTGGACTAAAGTTCATGGACCAAATTGAACAAATTGAAAGTTTGAGGACCAAATTGAACATTAGGCCAAAGTTTAGGGATTGTTTGTGTCATTATCTCTTCAATTTTCTTTAAGATCTAGTTAGTATTCTAGTATGTATGAGTGAGTCTTTTAGTAATAAGAGGAACACCCAAGTAGTTGATAAGGAGGTTATCTATGGAAAAAGGCGTGTGGTCCAATATATAAGGAGCTTCTCATCCTTGTTCAACCCTTGGCATTTGTCAAGATTAAACTGCAGTTCTATGAGAGTAGCGAATTCTTCAAGGGCATCTACAGGGCAAAGGACGGACTCTTCATATCTGTGAGTAGATAAGAACAAGTCATTTATGCTTCACAAATGAGTAATCTTTTGCATTTTGCAACACCAATGATATTTGAAAGAAGATGCAGCAACTTTCATACTTACAATTCTATTGAAAATTTTCATAACCGGGACAAAGTGGTAAAGAGAAAGAACAATAACCTTGTTGCAGCCCATTTGAGCTATTGAAATAGCCAACCTGTGTGCCATTAAAGATCACTGAAAACCTTGGATTAGTGATGCACCCGGTTATAAAACCAGCCAAGTACTTAGGTATATTTAAGGCTTTTAGGACCTTGATGACTGCATCCCATTTAACCATGTCGTTGGCTTTCATGAGATCAATCTTTATGGCCACACATTCACGTTGTCTTCCTTATGGTAGTTTTGTAATAGATCTTGTCATTCAGTGTTAAAAGTAGTTTGGTAGAGGCCAACTACCGAAGGAAGCAACTTATTCGTTCTGCATGTATTTTAGATATAATCTTGTATAGGACATTGTAGCATGAAATAGATATGAACTCCTTGAGGAAAAATGGATTTCGAACCTTTGGGACAGTAGTTCCAATTGTATTAACGATAGTGGACTTCTGAAACTTAATAGTATTACAAGCACGCCCGTCTTTGCATATATATTTTATGAATGCCTACTTATAGTTGATTTTAAGACTCTAAACCTCACAAGATATGTGTTTAACATAGCTAGAGCTATTTTTGATTATTGAAAGTTCTTCCTCTTAAATAAATAATGGCCCAAGATCAAGCATTCCACCTAATTGAAATTAAACTTTCTTAAAATTGAAAATGTGCACCTGTTCAATATTCAAATAAGGAAATATTGCATCTTTCAATATAGCAACAATTTTGTAAAATGGGTAACCAATATGTTGTAAGGAAAATATTTCCTTATTGAGTATTCATAATTAGTGCCTGCAAAACACTCTTTAGCACTACTCATATTCTTGAGTTAACTCAGACAATACACTAGTATGGCAAATGCCATGCGACAATAAACAAAAGGTGAGCCTATATGCCCTTTTACCTATGGCTATATTGTTATGTGTTAGGTCTTGTACAAGCATTTGAGCAAAAGTTCACAAAAGTCTATAAATCTGCGGAAGAAAGAGTCCAAAAGCAAAATCTTGGCTCTACAAAACAATCAGACCTGATCAACGGGCACTTTTCATATATAGATTCGAAAATCATAGGAGTTTTTGAATTGAAGACCCATCTCAAAACGAAAAAGTATGAAATTCCAAGATTATTTAGCCTAATTCGATTAAGAAATTGGTGAGATGGCATGACGAGAACTCACCCTCAACAACAGATAACCAATAGAAAATTTGATTAATATCCTATTTTGAGGGAAGATTCTACACATGTTTTTAAGGAATTTTGCCAAGATTTTTATGAAGAGAATTAGATGACATAAGGCCTACTTGATTCAAGTGCAACATTCAAATTGAAGCTCTATAAATTGGAGAAAACTTGGCCAAAAGTTATATAGTCGGAAAGGACAATAGTAAAAGAAACTGAGTATTCTTGAGATGCTCGAGTTTGTCACTTGGTATGCTTGTGATACCCATTTTAGTGTTTTTTGCTATGAGTTAGCAATAGTGAGAAACCCATTTGTAACACACAAAAAAGTGGTTGTACTTAAAGTGAAGGCATTTGCAGTGGTAAGAGATAAAGTGTGCAAGCAACTCTATAGAATCAATTTGAGGTGTGATTTATAATTTGGGAAGAGACCTATTGTGCTGTGTACAAGGTGTGAGAACAACTATTGAAATTTTCAATTGTTACTTAGACTATAGTGGTGTTGCCATGGAAGAAAATTAGGTTCCGTAGGGCAACAAGTTCTATAATTTTTAACAAGGTGCTATTTGTACTCTTGGCTTAACTAGTGGAATCCAGTTTATTTGGATTGTTAGAGCTAAGAGGGAGAAGTAGGCACACCTAAGCTAAATCTCCATAAATCTCGTTTGCAATTGATCTTTCTCTAAACTCTTTAATTTCCGATGTCTATAATGCTAGTTCATTTTGCGCTTAGAAGCAACACTTTTTTGGGGTTGGTTCTAAAAGATTAATTTGTATTTTCTTGAAAAATTAGTGCACCCTCCTTTTGATTGATTGTTTAGACCTAACAGTTAGTAGGCATCTTCAAGGCTCTTGTTAAGCACTTCATCTCTTACAATATAGCAAACTTAACATCATTTTCAACTTCAAACTTTGCCCCAACATTCTAGTAAAATCTATTAGCGGTAAAGATTAATAATGGCCATATGTATTTAAACAATGGAAATAATGGTGATCTAAAATGATCCACATAACAATGATATGATTGCCTAAATCTCTTGTAGATTTTAAAATTTCGAATTATCCACCACATCCTACAACTACTTAAATTCATTTCATCAGAGCCACTTGATGAATAAATGAAATGAATATATTCAGACAACTTAACTTGTTTCCTTGAAGTGCTTGCTTAAGTAAAGGGTCAAACAAAAAAGGACAGAGACATTTGGTATTTCACTTGAATTTGTCGACCAAAGATAATGGTACGAGCTTGCACATGAGACGTCAATATTTATACTCTGCTCCTCCTAGTGGAGAGTAAAGAGAATCCCTAAATGTTTGGTGCATGTGGATTGTGGTGGCCTCATCATGGGGTCATTTATATGCTAAACCCTTCATCTCTTGATAATTCCTCCTTATTATAAGGAGGGCCTCTTTAACAAGTATTCCAAAGAAATGATCCAAACAACTAGGATACATATATAATAAGTTTATGGGAAAAATTGCATGATCAATTCTAAACCTACTATATGAAAAAAAATCAAGTCACATACCTTTTAATTGGATCAATATATTTTTGAACCTTCGAAGGAAAGTGCAATTAAATCTTCTCAGTTATGTCTTGCCTGATCCATAATATATCATTGAAGACTCTTCTCTTTATTAAGTTAGATGAAGCATTTGATAGTCGGGCAAGTTAAGAGCAATGTCCAAGATCATTTCAACGTGTGCTTGAACCTAACGTATCCTTCTGACAACCTAATCCCATGGTAGAGCGCTAATTACTAGCTATATTCTGTGGTTACTATATAACCACTCAAAATTCTTTTTGAAACCATAAGACGGGATCAACCAAGAATAGTCATTGTCATATTCATGCCTTATTCAAAACTACAGGAGTTTTCTTCACCACAATGGAAAGGTCAAAGAGAGCAGCGGCCAGTTTTAGTTGGAAATTTTACAATGGTATGTTAAAGTCATCAAAGTTGGCGCAAGTCCCTTTCCGTTCGGCTCTTCATTAATGATAGAAGTGGCAAAGTGTCAAAAGAACAAAATAAACATAAGCACTCACACAGCACAGAGAGAGAGAGAGAGAGAGAGAGAGAGAGAGAGAGAGAGAGATCTTCTAAATTAGAAGAAATAAATATATTGATCTTGCAATAACATAGACATAATATATACGAGTAATGCGCTTTGAGTGATCTCATTGCAATTAGCACCATCCACTATGAAGAAGAACCACGATGAAGTCCGCGTACATTGTTTTAAATGTAATTGGTCAGTTGTTAAGAATCTCAAAAAGTCAATCTCCCAGGCCTATAAATAGCAATGCGGAGTTCAAGTGCTTCTCATTCAGTTGACTATAATCCGTCTTACCAATTTCTTCTCATCGCTTGCTTCAAAGTACAAAATCAAACTTCCTTTTCCACACTTCTCTGGCTATGGCTAATCTCCAAGCCATATCGATATTTGCGATCATTTTCAGCTTCATCTCGTTTGAGGCAATTCTAACTTCCGAGGGAAGGTTGATAAAAACGGCATGGGAGGACGAACTCCATGCAATAAATCACAACCAAATGCACAAACAAGCCTCGCAATTTCTCACCCCGAGTCAGTCTCCTAGGAACGATAATCATTCTGATGGGGGGCAGGAGACGGTTCCTTCGCCTACAGCACATGATCAGGCGGCCAATCTGGCCAAGTCAAAAGCAGTAAACAAGGATGATTTCCGCCCCACAACCCCAGAAGCAGCCCCGGAGTGGGCCATTCTTTCATTGGCTTAAAGAAGGAAGCTGTTCAAACGAAAGCTCGGAGCGGTAATGAGGAAAGGCTAACCGTTACGGGGACATTAGATGATTTCGAAGGCACTGGACCGGGTCACAGCCCCGGTGTCGGCCATGTTTTTCAGAGTGAGGAACCAAAAGCCTAATTACTTCAAAATAGACAGTCAAGGCTGTGTTATGTTAGTCCCGTCAATTCTGGTTCCGTTAGGTCTCATGTCCTAAACTGTTATTCTTCAGATACTCTGGACATGGTTCTGCTTGGTGTGTGTAAAATTATCTGTCAATTTGGTATCGAACTATGTAATTATTTAATAAAAAGTAATGAGGTTTCTTTACAAATTAAATGCTACATCATATGCGTTGCATTTTGAATGATATTTCAGCTTTCCGTTGCACTACTTTCTTCTCAATCTTCCCCAATGTTATGTTGTGGCCAGGAAAAGCATTAGGACAGAAGTTTTTTGTGTTGTATTTAGATTTTAAATGGGAAATAACCACATGAATGATGGGCAGATATTAACATAAAAACGGCTAAACCTCATACAGCAAACGACATGACTACTTTTGACTTGGAAGTTGCATAAGGTATATTGAACCAATTTTATAAGTTTCTGTAAAGAACTTAATATTGAAACCGGCCTACGTCATCTACATGACTTTTTCTTTCAGAGTTCTCTTTCCATATAACTAGTGCCCTACAAATGTAAGATGGGTCCAAATCAAATTGGTGATAATTGACAGGAAAACAAACAGAACAATAATAGCAGCGAAATGATTTAAAGAAAAAAGAGGAAGTGCATTTATTGAACTCGTGAGCGATGCTTTCACCATTAAGTATAATCTCTCTATATAGTAAAGCAAACCCAAAAAAGATAGTCTTAACCTCAAACTTAGACCAATAAATTTCATCAAAAGCCTATATGGGTTTTGGGAAGTGTTAAAGATTAAAGGTGCGGTTCAACTTTTCCAATGGACTTTTAACCTCCAAAGACTCTCAGAGAAATACTAGAGTCTTAGCAAACATTTTGGAAGAGCTTTTTGCTAAATGGTAGCCTTGGAAATGTTGACAACCCAATGCTACTCCCACCCATCATCCTAAAGTAGTATTTTTGGAATGTTGAAATTAAAAATTTCTAAAACTACCCTCACCAATTTTGTAATTTTCCAATTTTGCCCCTCCTTGGAACTGTTCATCTTCTTTGCATGGGGGCAGTTGGCGAAACGCCAACAAGTGGCCAGTGAAGGGCTAGTGAGGGTCATGTGACCCAAGTGACCTCCACTAGAGGTTGCATGACCTTAGGTAACCACCACTTGGGTCTCACGACTTCTGGTGACCCTTTCCCAAGTTCACGCAACCTTAGGCAGCCAATAGTCACTAGAGCTAGATCTAGCTCATTAATAGCCATTCCCCTTTCAATGATTCTGGCAAGGGTTTGACTTCTTTTTTTAATAAAAAAAATATAAAAAATACATGCAAAGCTCGTTGCAAAAGTTTTTTGATCAAACATTACTTGAACCCAAAGTCCTTATGTAAAGTGTTTTTGTCAAACACAGTTTGTATTTTCCCAAATTCCTTGGCCTCCAACATTTGCATTTTATCCAAAGCACATTTACAAAATTGAACCAAACCCACCCTAAGTGCCATTACTTATTTATAAAGTGGTCTTGTCTATATTTCATATTTTTTATGACCATCTCTTTTAGTCAAGCCGCCAACCTCTCCACTCCCCGTTCACGGGCACACTTTTTCTCATTCAATCATTGCTTGTTAACTTGAGTTCAGAAAACTTGGAATATGGAGACTTTTAACTTAACTGTGCATCTTATGGCACGTAAAGTCGGCCAATTTTTCATCATCGTTGCCAAAACAAACGATAACAAAACAAGCAAATAAATTCGATACTCGATTTACACGATTCGGTTGATTGGACCTATTCCACAAAGAGGAAAGCAGGACATGATTTTACTATAAATTAAGTGATAAATCCAAGATTACAACCACACTAGAGGCAGTCAAACACTCTTAATGTACCCCAATTCCCAATTACATTCACATAGTATTTAGCACTAATAGTTCCTTGAGAATCAATCTTCTAATCCCACAAAAGAATTCACTAATCTTACCCACAAGCTTTTGCTTGACTTGAATACTAAAAGGTCCTCTTGAATTGCTTTAGAGTGTAATTCACAGAGAAGTCATCCCTTGGATGCTCTTCACAAAGAAAATCTACCTCCTAAATGAAAATTTTGGATCCAATAGAGGAAACGTACACAAGTTAGGAAGCTTACTTGGATGGAGTTTCCTTTATTGGTTCAATTTCGATATATATATATTCAACATCTCAATATCGGCGTGCCATTTGAGTCAAGTAATAATTGTTTTGCTGGTATTCAGACTTCACTACTGCTCTTCCCACATCCTCTCCTAGGAGAAAACTTTCAAGTCGATGGCCAGATCACGCTAGAACTTCACTATAACCGAGAGTCTCATCAAAGCACCAATTCCATCTGCACCTTTAATTACTCCACAAGGATTCTCAAACATAACCTCCTTGACCAAAGACCTCCTCAACCACAAACACTAAGGTGGCCTATGTAGTCTTGACAGATACAGGCGATTACTTTATTTGATTATTCCTCGGCAAAAGATTTGTCGATGTTCATTTTGAGAGTACATGGTGCTAGGGGTTTGCACCGTTGAGGTCTCTTTTATGGCCTTTATTGTTTTTCACTTTCCCCGTCCAGTGGGTGAAGTTTATTCATTACCTCCGCAAGGTGGTGTGGTTTGGATCTGGGTTCTGTCTCTTAAGACAAAGTGGTTTCAAGTTTTCCCTATGAGCCATAGAACCAAAGCAACAAGTTCGAACGAAGTTGAGTTCTTTGGATTGTTTTTGAAATGCAATAGCCATTCATCTAATTTGGTTTACCCCTATCTTGTGATTCTGATATGCAAAGTCGGATTTGACAAAACAACTTTCATCCATGGACAGACGTAACATATGCTCGGATTATAGAAAAATATTTTATCTGTTAGTCAAACGACTGAGGTAGTGGGATCAACCAATCCCATTACTTGTCTGATATGCTTGTTGTCCCATGCAACAACATAAAATTTTATAAAATAAAATAACCAAAGACTGTAACTTAGGTTTTGTTGGCACTTAATTTTTAGCCAACACATTAATAAAGGTAAAGAACTCGAAATTGGGTTTCCGATGACAAAAGTGACAATTTTCATTTATTTTCTTTAGAATTTCATTTTTAGGCAATTTCAAATCATTTTCACTAAAAACTTGAAAAGTCAAATGGTTGACTTTCATGTTGACTTTTGATCAATCGTTTGACCAAAAGTAGCACTGATCAAAAGTCAAAACCCCCAAGTCAAAAATTGATTTTTTGCACAAAAATATTCCTTTTAGCTTCAATTTGATGTTAGCATTAAAAAATTTGCAAAAATCAATTAAGAATTTTGTTTTCTGAATTTTTTGGTTTTAGGTTCAAAATTGATCAAAAATAAAATTACTTTAATTCTAGTCGTAATTAGGTGTAGTTCCTTTTACAACATTTGATCTAGAGAATATTACACATTCAATCATTCAATCAATTTTAAGGTCAGGGATGTTGAAATATGAATTCTCAATTTTAGCCCTAATTATATAGGGTCTAAATCTATTCTACATGAATTGTGAATGGACACTTCCATTTCACTCATTTTTGTGGAATAAGTCCAACCCCGGAGTCAATTTTGGGAAATTCACTCGAAAACCTTTCAATTTGAGCTTAAGAAAATCAAGTTAATGAACTCCGATTAGTAAAATTTGAGTTGACCCATTGGAGACTATGATTCAATTTCAAAATTTGAGCTCCAATTTCATTATTAGACCCCAATTCAATTTTAGCATAAAGGTCGTGCTATCAATTCAAGGTCAAATTGAATGCAACACTTCACCTTAGGTGGGGGCAATTAATTCAATAGGTGCCTTGCAATTTGCATTTTTAGGCCAAAATTGCATAAAATTGTCAAATTTGCCTAGATAGTCCAATTGTGTGCACCCATGGCATAGGTCCAATATTCTTCATGTTGCTTGGTAATTAGGCAAATATAAAATCACTGGAACACATATGCATAGTTTAATTGGCACAATTTCATTAAAATTGGACTACTATTTTTTCCCTCAAATTAGGTGATATTTCCTTTCAATTTAGTCCTTAATTGCATTAAATTTAGAAGGGGAAGGACCAAACTATGCAATAAAGGACTAAACCGGTTGAACCGGTTTGGATCATTCCGACCAGTCACCAGTGGAGAAGGTCGGTTGGGGTCTCTACCAATAGGTTCTTGGTGGCCGATGACCACCACGCCATTGCTTGTCACATGGCCAACCTTCCCGGACCCTTCAATTTTCTAGTTTTTTTTAAATGCCCTTGAATTTCATGAAATTACAAAAATGCCCCTATTTTGGCCCAAATCACAAAATCTATCCAGACCGTCAATTTCAGCACATCATGACCGTTCAGATTGTCACATGTCTGAATGTTAATCTTGCTTAAGAGTTCAGCAAGATAGTTAGGATATAAGATCAATTCCTAACCATCAGATCAAACTGATGGCTTGGATTCGATCTTAGGGATATAATATAACCCATTTTCCCTCCAAAAATAAAAAGGGGAAGCCTTTTCTACCGATTTTCAAATTTGAAAATCTGCACTTTCTCAAAATCTCTCCTCTCTCTCCCCTTTCCTGCCATATCTCTCTCTCTCTCTAGTTCTCCTTTGCGCTGCCGCTATCCACCACCGACGACGGCATCACGTCAGTGTTCCCTCAACCGACGCCACCTCCACCGGTGATCTTCAACCCCTCCCCGACATGTTTGTGGCTAGAGTTTCCCTTGGCGATCTCTCGATCCTCCTGTGGCAGCCCTCTCTCATTCAGTCTTCAAGGCCGGTGAACACACCGGTGATCAAATAAGCGTGTTTTCTCACGTCAATCGACGGTCTGGTGGCCCCCATCGGTGGTCCGACTACTATAACTCCCTCTCTGGGTGCCTCCTTGACCACCTTAGAGTTAGGGCCTCACTGGAAGGTCATTCCTTAGCAGATTAAATCGGCCATCCTTGTTGCTTTCTTGACCCCAACCAATGGTCCTTGGAGTCCTTAGGAGACTCTTGGATGTCCTTAAAGCTTCGTTAGAATTTGATCAGCAATCAGTTGAGCTTAAATCGACAAAATCACATCAAAGTTATTATCCTATCCTCAAGCTCGATGAAGCGAGGATGCAATAGGCATTCAGGCCTAGAGCTCACCCTAAGATCCTCATTTCTGCAAATCATACTTAGTTTAGGAGATTAGAATGGCATTAGAATAATCTTGAATGAGCTTGAGTGGCTTGGTTGTGCTCAATTGATTGATTATGCATATTCTGTAAAAATCGGATTTCTATGACAGATCTGAGAAATGACCTGATATGAGCTGCTATATGTTCTATTTTATATCCGTTATCTCATGAGACTCAAAGGCCTTTCCAATGAGTTGTAGAAAGCCCCAAAAGGTGTTGGAAAATAATTCAGAGAAAGCAAACTGTTTGTTGTAATCAAAACATCAATGCAAAGAAGACGATGACAACTTTATAAATTTACAAATCTCGGAGAAGATGAAAATAATATATCACTGGAAAAATAACAAAAAATTGAAGGTGAGGTATGGATGTCCGAATTTCCTTAAGGCAATTAGAACTTGCCAATGGTGCTCTGCAGATTCACGAACTATACCTCCCAAGATACAACACCTTGAACTTGTTCGGATTAGCACTATGCAAACAGGACTCAATCGAACTGTTCAATTGAACCAGCATACTCAGAAAAATCAGAGGAGTAGAGTAGTTTTGAATCATATTCTCGAATTTTTCTTTCTAAAAAACCCCTTCAAATGAAGCTCTATGCTCTTATCTATTTATAGAGCCTTCAAGTTCATATACAGAAGAGATACATGAATTAAATAGATACGTGTATCCAAGAGATTCATGAATTCAAGAGACATGTGAATCCAAGAGATTCATGAATTCAAGAAATACGTGAATCTAAGAGATTTATGAATTCAAGATATTTATGAATTCAAGAGATTCATGAATTCAGGAGATACGTGAATTTAAGAGATTCATGAATTTAGAAGATACATGAATTTAAGAGATTCATGAATTCATGAGGTACGTGAATCCAACAGATTCATGAATTCAGGAGATACGTATATCCAAGAAATTCATGAATTTAGGAGATATGTGAATCAAAAATATTCATAAATTCAATAAATATAGATACGTGAACAGAAAAACCGTATCTTAATTTGCTTGCATTCGTTGATTCATTAACCATATTTATAACAATCCCCCATATTAATGGATCAACAAAACATTTTTGACTCGAAGGAATCTGAGTATATATGTTGAAATACACCGCATTAAGATAGGTAGCTTTCGCTTTGAACCTTCTTTAGTGAAAGCCTATCGAACTTACTTAACTAGTCAATAAACTAAGCCTTGAATCGCCAGTTGTTTGTGTAAGCCTAGTCAATAAATCTCACACGGAGTATTTCTAATTCAAGATTGGTTCTCTATTATGTTCGTTCTTTTGACCGTGAACCTCTCAGGATTCATGCGTGCTTTAGAAAATCTAGTCTTAAAATTTTTTCATAGAGTTGGCTAAGCTCCACGCATATAGGTGCATTCCTATTAAAGATATCCTACCATATCTTACTTGAATGTTACATTCCAAGTTATAGGAATCATCAAACGCATAGCTTACCCTTAATAACGCTATAGGAAAACACTATTGCATCATAGGAATGGGAGATAGTGCTTACACTAGAGTTTCCAGAATTTGCGTTATCTTATTGAACCTAGACCATAGGATTTCCACCTCGGAATCTCTTTATTGGGTTAAGGCTCTTAAACCCATTCCCCTTGACATGCAATTTATCTGCTCTCTTGATAAACTTTTTGTTAGGGGATCCGCAATATTTTCCTTTGACTTTACAAAGTCTAAAGAAATGATTCCATTTGAGAGCAACTGCCTTATCGGATTGTGTCTACCACGAATGTGTCTAGACTTACTGTGTTATAGATCACATTATGTGCCCTTGCAATTGTCGCTTGATTGTCACAATGTATGCAAATTACAAACATAGGTTTGTTTAGGAGGAGGAATTGCCACATTGGCTAAGCACCCCCACACTTTTAGAAAATTGTAGGATGGCAATTTTCCATTCCATAACTCATATAGAGTTATACATATATTTTTGTGGGGTATTTTATTAAAAATATAATTTGTAGTTAAAACTACCTCCCCCCCACAAGTTCTGAGGTAAACCTGAACTCAAAAGCATGGCGTTAGCCATCTCCTTTAGTGTTCTATTTAATCGTTCAGCAACTCCATTTTGTTGTGGAGTATAAGGTGTAATCGTTTGGAGAATTATTCCAAAACTAGCACAAAACTTTTTGAAATTGATTGAACTGTATTCTCCTCCTCTATCAAACCTAAGCATTTTGATTCGTTTATCAAGTTGGTTTTCAATTTCACTTTTATACTTGACAAACATGCTCTAGTACAGTCATCCACAAATGTGATTAAGTACTTCATTCCACCTCTACTTTCCACTTCTACTTTCTACAAACTTTAAATCACATAGATCACTATGGATTAATTGTAGAGGTTCGCTTGTTCTTTCAACGGATTTGAAAGGTTTTTTGGCAAACTTGGCCTCAACACAAATCTCACACTTATAACGTGCATCCAACTCAAATCTTGGAATTAACCCCAAGTTTGCTATTATCTTCATTGTACCATAGTCTACATGTCCTAATCTACCATGCCATAGATAAGGAGACACAACAGTGTAAACTAAAGACTTTTCTTTATTAATAGTCTTTGGCTACACATAATTTGAGTTTACATCAATGACAACCACATTGGCTTTAAACAGGTCATTACACAAGTACCCACTCCCCACATACATCCCTCCTTTCAAAAGTACAAACTTGTTAGATTCAAATACCACTTTGAAACCCTTCTGGACAAATAAGGGGCCAAAAATTAGATTTTTCCAAGTCTCTTGTACATATAGCACATTCAGTAGGGTGACCTTCTTGCTAGATGTAAACTTCAAGATCACATTTCCTCTTCTGACAATCTTTGTTAATGTAAAGTTAGCCATATAAATCTTCTCATCTTCTTCAGCCTTCTCATAAGATGAGAACATGCATTTATCTACGCAAATGTGATTTGTGGCACCTTCTAGCGTGAACACATATCCGTTAGTTAATTTCAATTCATCAGAATCTAAAATCCAATTGGTATCACAATAATCTTCCAAAATAGCTGTAAGTGGAGGTGTTGCCATCACAGTAGGCAAGGTTCGTTGGACCATCCCTCCAGAAAAGGAGCTAAAAGCCATTTGGCTTGTACTGTTATGAAAAACAATCACAGGCATACTAGTCATAAAACTTGTACCCGCACCACCAAAATTGGTGTTGGCCCAAGGGCCTGTAGCATTGGCTGCTACAAATTCAAGCCCCGAAGGCTGAATATCTCCCATATCAATGGTCGAATCGACCATAGGAATGTCTCCTGAAACATTCTAGACATTAAAGGGCTCTTGATTACTTTTAGTCATATCAATAATCTGACTAGAACAACAAATAGTGAGTGAGATAATTGCCTTAAGATTGTTGGAAAATAATCCAGAGAAAGCAAACTATTTGTTGTAATCAAAACATCAATACAAGGAAGACGATGACAACTTTAAAAATTTACAAATCTTGGAGAAGATGAAAATAGTATGTCACTGGAAAAATAATATAAAATTGGAGGTAAGGTATGGATGTCCAAATCTCCTTAAGGCAATTAGTTCCTGCCAATGGTGCTCCGCAGATTCATGAACTATGCCTCCCAAGATACAACATCTCGAACCTATTTGGATTAGCACTATGCAAACAAGACTCAATCGAACCGTTCAATTGAACCAGCACATTCAAAAAAATCAGAGGAGTAGAGTAGTTTTTTAAATCTCTTTTGGAATCACATTCTCGAATTTTTTCTTTCTAAAAAACCCCTTCCAATGAAACTCTATGCTCTTATCTATTTATAGAGCTTTCAAGTTCATGTATAAAAGAGATACATGATTTAAATAGATACGTGTATCCAAGAGATTCATGAATTCAGGAGATACGTGAATCCAAGAGATTCATGAATTCAGGAAATACGTGAATCCAAGAGATTTATGAATTCAAGAGATTCATAAATTCAGGAGATATGTGAATTCAGGAGATTCATGAATTTAGGAGATATGTGAATTCAGGAGATTCATGAATTTAGGAGATATGTGAATCCAAGAGATTCATGAATTCATGAGATATGTGAATCCAAGAGATTCATGAATTCAGGAGATACGTGTATCCAAAATATTTATGAATTCAAGAGATATGTGAATTAAATATATTCATAACTTCAATAAATATAGATACGTGAACAGAAAAGATATATCTTAATTTGTTTGCATTTGTTGATCCATTAATCATATTTATAACAAAAGTACCTTATTTACAATGGTTTTGATCCGTGCAAATTTGGATACAAAATCTGTCTTTGTTCTGTGAGTTGCGACCTGCACTATTTGTTGGTTTTCTACTGAATTTTGTAAGCCTAATTAGACTTAAGTTTCTTCATGAGAAATGATCAAGACATTGCTATCTATATGTATGATTTTTTATGGATTTTTTTTCTGATGACAGTAGAATGATAAAAATTGTCCATATTTAGTGAAATTGCTGCCGTGTTCATGATTGGAGTGTCTCTATACAACTGTCTTCAATTAAGCTCCTTAAGAGTGAAATTAGTGCGAGAGTCCTTCTAGATGTACTTAAATAATTTCATGAGCTTCGAAATGGCATGTAATTAATGGATATTGATGATCATTTACCCCATGAAAATGCTTTGTGAATTTGCTACCATGTTTAGTGCAATTCTGAAATGTCTATAATAGGTAATGTTAGTCTATCTAGTTGCATTTATGAATTTTTACGATTTTTTATGCATGCATTTAGGGTTTAGTGCCTTAATCACTTTTGTTTTCTACACTTAACCCTACATCATTCTAAAACCTCGAATTTTTCATGCATCATTGTGGTGGTCTAGCAAACCTATACTTGCATGCCATGTTTTGTCATCCATATGGCTGATTGACCTTTAATGCTTTGCTGAATTTCTGCAATTTATGTGTGCACAATTAGGATTTAATGCTTCTACAAAGTCATAAAGCACATTCAAAGATTTCTAATGACACCAATTTTGCCTTAATTGCATGTTATTTGGCCCCTTTTTCATTTTTGTGAAGTTTACTTGAAATTTGTCATGTTGTAAATTTGGAATGCTTGTTCTGCCTTTTCTAAGTCTGAAATTTTCCTATTTTTATGTGAATTTTTTTGTAGGTATTTTGATGGTAAATACTTGCATGCCTATATTGTGGTAAAATTTAAGAATTGTTTGATATCATTTGTTAGGACTAATTGTCATTAGTATACATAAATGTGCCACTATCCTATTCTGATTTTTATTGATTGCTATCTTTTCTTGAATGTTTATAAATTAATTTGTAGACAATCTTATGAAACTTCCTTTATAGAAGTTATTCTTTATTGAGTGTTTGATATGCCATAAATTTTTTAAAGCCAATTATCCATGGGTCTCACCGTAGTTGCCTAAATCTTGTATGCCTTATTCTAACATGCTTTGTTTTTCCTTTTATAGCGTATCTTTGTTTTAGCGTTTTTAGGAAGTTATGCATGTTGAACTGGCTCTTTGATGTCTTCATGAGTCTTTTTTTTTTTATACATCTTGATCTTTCTTGTCAAAAATATTCATAAAATAAATTTTTTTTTTGATATTTTTGCCAAGCCCTTCAAAGTTGCAGGGCAATCTGGAATTTTGCATTATCACTGAATTGAACCAAGTTTTCATTCATATGATGCCTAATTGCACAATTTTTCTTCATTAAAGTGTTTGCACATGTTTTGACTTGATATTAACCTCATCTTGGTGTAGACGGTATTTAAAATGTCTACGAAACCCAATCAATAGTGCACAAAATGCGCTCGGGTTAGCCTTGGCAATTAAATGTGTTCTAGCCTTGATGCACTTAGGCCTTGTCTTTATTAAACTCTTTTCAAGCCAATGTTCTGATTGATCCTAAAATAATTTTTGGCCATCACATAGATCTTTGAATGTAATAGTTTCGCTTGTCTGGCATATGTGATTGTATTTGATTGATTGATTGAGAACCAAGGCTAATGGCCTAAGTAGATGTTTACTTTAATGCTTTGTATGTGTTTTCTAGATGTATAATTAGGTGCGATGCATGAACCCACGGGATAGCTCGAGATGTCACTTAGCGCCAAATTTAGGGATTTATAGCATTAGTCACCATGGGTGAATGCCAATGATGGCTAATGACTATAAATCGTGTCTAAAATGAATGGGGTAGATGTTTTAGCATGGAACGTTGCATGGACAACTTCAAAGGCCAACCCCGAGGCCATTTTTTATATTCATTTCCATTTGCTTTGTCACATCCTGACCCTCGAGCTTGCGACAACCCCAATTCACTTATGGTCTAAAACATGCGACGTTCCAAGTTTTGTTGCCAACCAATTCATTTTATCTTATTAATAAACGCATGTGGAAATGAAAACTAAACACGCCCAGCCAACAAGAAGTAGGGATAACAGAAAAATACAGCAATAAAGCAATAGCAGCACTTCATTTATTTAACTACAAAGGTTAGCCCGGGGAAATAGTATCTATACAAGCCCTACTTTGGGTGACATTCCAAGACCAACACAAAAAGGGACTAAGCCTGGCTAACCTATCATAACAAAAAGGAGGGGAGGGTTAATAAAAAAGAGATTAGGCTATAGATGCCTAATCACTAGTCTCGGAAGGGTCAAACTCGCCCAATGAGGGGTCCATCACCACACCATCAAGGGAAATGAGGTCCATCGAATCCCATACCTTGTCATTTAGCCTCTCGTGCGGTGCAAGCCCATCATAACCTCTTAGGGGACTATACATTATGTCTTCCTACTTGACATACCACGCCTTGAAAACATGTGGCGCGTAATGGTCCCTCTCCTCCTCATCGACTCGGATGGTCGTCATGTGCTGCTCGTATACAAAATTGTGACCCAGGATGAGCCGCGCAATGACGGAGGTACTTGTGTCAACAGGGACATCGAACCTCACTGGGCAAGGCATCACACTAAAGTCTTGAAAATGTTAACCACGTTGAGGTGAGATAAACTCAATAAGTTAAAATCATAAGCCTTGGTTAGGAACTCCATTTGCCCCAAGTGTAGTCTAATCATACAACCTAATATTGGTGGTAGATCAATTGCAAAGCGACCTCCACTTTTCCTAATCTATCAACATGCTAGAAAACACAACCATGATGCAATTCAATAGTCATCCGATACAAATACAAGCGATCTCACCTTGTCTTGGCACACATACCCTCCAGAAACAATACAGTTCAAGCCATAATAGTTTCAACAATCATTTCACATAATCAAAGAATTCAATGAACTTTCTCATACCTCAATACTCATGTGTGCTCCGATTATTACGACTCTCTAAGCCATAGCACAACCTTATGGTTGGCAGTTTACTAGTCCAAAACTAGGCATGGTCCCTCCCATGGGAATAGCTACATCATGGGCCTCCCTCTAGATGACATTCTCAAAAGAGCATTAGTCCGGCCTCTACCGCGACTTAGCAACTAACCATTGTCAGGCATCCGATAGAAATCAAGCAATCAACAGGCCACAGGCACAACCCTAAGAGTTGGCGGTTTTCTGGTAGTGCTGGGTATCCCTTTATGTGACCATGTAGTACAACCATCAACCATTTCATACTTTCTTTTTGTTATCGTCAATGTAACCATGGTTCATGCTCATGCGATATGCTATCGTAATTAACACATGTATAATGCAATGCAACAATAATCAATGGTCACATGAACTTTGCATAATTCAACAGTTCTAGATATAGTCATCAAACAACAATTCAAGTCATAATATACCCATTAGTCCTAACCAATTGATGTCACAATATTTGCATGCCTTTCCAAAATAACCATCACCCTCAACTATTCCCGTAACATTTGTCATTTATGAAGAAACTCATCCAAAATCTACACTTCGATAATTAGCCATGTGCCTCAACCAATTATCGATAAACAATCACATACCTTAATAATTAACAATACCCAATCACGTGTCTCAATATTCAATAATAAATAAACACCTGTCTCCATGACTAATGACAGTCAATTGTTCTCATCAATAATTAATCGTCACAACCCAATCATAGACTAAGATTATCTCCACAAGTACTCATTTATAAAGTAGATAAGATTATCTCCACAAGTACTCATTTATAAAGTAGATAATACTATAATTCATCATTCCAATAAATAATTTAACTCCTAAAAAATACTTATAATTATTTACCAATCTCATAAATAATTACTAAACAAAAGTAATTCCATTTCATAAAACCCTTCCTTAAGAACTCAAGGCCCATCAACATTATAGTATATAAATACCATCAACATTAGAAAAATAGAGTATAGTTAATTTCTCACAAATATTACTCAATTTAATCAATTTCCATAAAATAACCACAATTAAATCATTTTCCCCCAAAAATAAATTTTTAATATAAATAGGCAATAATTCGAAATTAATTAATAATATGATTAATTAACTAATTTCCACAAAATAATATAATATTTTGCATAAATAAATGATTTCCATAAAATAATATAATTATAACTAATTATTCCCATAAATAATTAATCATAATTAACTAAGACTAAACCTTCATTAACCAAATTAATCAACCATAAGCAAGCTTAGTAATATAATATAATGTTAATTAACCATAAACCCAATTAATTAACAACTAAGCACAATTAAGCCACAATTAGTTTATCATAAACTTAAGCATAATCGAGCACATAAATCATGCTTTAACCATAAACAACCTTCATTAACCACTAATCACACTTAAACTAATTAAACTACTCCTAAAGCAAGATTAGCCCCTAACTAAGGGATTAGGAAATTATACGGGAGTCATGGACCCGACTAGACAAGGTGAAGTGAGACATTTTGTGCAATCCAACCACATTTATTGTTTGGGTCTTATTGAGACTAAAGTCCCTCAGAAATTCAAAACGGACTGCAATACCCCGGTACGTTTACTTATGGCAAGAGTTCAATCGTGGACGCATAGATTTCTTTCTTTTGCGGGTAGACTGCAATTGATTAAATCAGTCCTTCATGCTATACAAGTATATTGGGCTTCTATCTTTTGGCTCCCGTCTTCTATTACTGCTAAGATAGAGCAAATTTCCTGGCAATTCTTGTGGAAAGGCCCGGGCCTTGGTGTGGGAGGCGCTAAGGTGTCTTGGGATGATGTGTGTCTCCCCAAGCAAGAGGGAGGCCTAGGCATTAGGAAGATTCGAGACAATAATAAAGCTGCCATGATGAAACACATATGGATTCTTTTCACAGATAAAGAGTCCCTTTGGTGCAAGTGGGTGCATTCAAATCACCTCAAAAGGGTGAACTTCTGGATGGCCGATGCCCCAACCTATTGCTCTTGGGCATGGCGTAAGTTGCTTAGTATGCGGGAAGAAGTTCGACCTTATTTTATATGGAAAATTGGAGATGGACAATCCACATCTCTTTGGTTTGATCCATGGTTGGACATTGGTCTACTTAATTCATACTTTTCTAACAACCAAATCTACCGATCGCCTCTTCGAAGGGAAGCAGTGGTAGCGAACGTATTCTCTATTGATGGCCGCACCACACGGGAAAAATTATTGAGTCTTCAGGTTTCGCTTCCTAATCTATCAAGCACCCCTGATTCTTTTCAATGGAAAATGCATACCTCGGGTCGGTTTTCTATTGCATCTGCATGGGCTACAATTAGGTTGAGAGCATCCTCGGTCCCATGGGCAGCATTTATATGGGACAAGGCGATGGCCCCTCGTCATCAATTTCTTCTTTGGCTCATCTCCCGAAGACGACTCCCGACCCAGGTACTCCTTATGTCTTATGGTAGACTATCAGAGGCCCGGTGTGCCTTTTGCAAAGTGAGACCTAATTCCATCGACCATTTATTTTTTGAATGTCACATTCCCAAGTCTCTTGCTACTTTTTGGGCGGCAAAATGCAACCTCCCTTGGTCCAACCGACCATGGGTTCAAAATATCCGGTGGCTTAGCAATTCTCTACCCGGCCACGGTTTTTACGTAGACATTGTCAAGTTCTCTTTTGGTGCATTGTGTTATGCTATATGGAAATTCAGGAATGATCTCATTTTCCGCACCACCAACCTCTTTGTGCCATCTATACAAAGACACCTCATCAAGGCGGTTCAAGACAAAGCGTTGGCCTTCAAAAAGGTTGCTGATACTGCAACAAACAGAAATATTCAACGTAGTTGGGATATTGATCCTACAATTTTTGAGTAATCCTTGTAAAGGGTTACATCTTTAGCTTTGTGATGTATTCTCGTATATTTGTTGTGAACCCGGCCCCCCACCCTAGTGGCGTGTTGGCCTTTTGCGTGGTGAGGGTGCTGAGTTTTTCACCCCTTGTACATTCTTGGCTGTCTTTCTCATATATAATACTTACCTTTACCAAAAAAAAAAAAAACTCTAAGATTCTAGTGACATCAAAGCAATGGTGAGGGCAAGGACTACATAGGACTGACTCAAGGATGACGATGAACAACAGAAAGCGGCCGTTTTTTGGTAAAATAGTGCAAGTGGATGTTTTCTCATGGAAATGGCGGTGGTGGCTTCAGCGCTTGGATGGGTGGCCGATGGTGACAAACGGTGGCCAATGGGTGGAGACTAGACTCCGAATGGCAGCAGCTACACAATGGATGGTGGCAATAGCTCTAGCAGACAAAAACAAGCGCAATGGCAAGGGCTAACAACAAGGGGCAAAAATAGAGAGAAAGTGAGGAAAAAGGAAGAAACAAGAGAGAGAGTGAGCTGAGGAGGGAAGTGGGCAGTTGCTAGGGGGGAGAGGAGAGAGAATTAGTTAGCGAGTTTGTCCAAGAAGCCATGCCAACTTGTTCAACAAGAATCAATGTCAATCAAGCAAAAACAAAGCAATAAGAACCATACAAGCTAAGCTTCTATAAGAGAAGGCCCATGGGCCGAAGAGAAGAGAGAAATGGGCCCCTCTTAGGCTGTCCTTGATAGGCACAAGGCCTATTGGGTTGTAGATTTTGGGCTAGCCCACTTGCGAGCCAAAATTCTTGGTCCAAAATTTTCTTTTCTGACACTTTGTGACTCGGCAAAAAACTTGAGAATAAATGTGGCAACATCCAAATATTTAGTCGTGAAGTCCCTAAAAAGTCAATACCTTAAATTAGAGTTAAATTGAATCAATTGTGACCATAGTACTATTTAAACTATCAAGCACCCCTTTAGGGTTTTCCTCACATTTAACCCACAGTCGATAACTTTTCGATCCATGTTTAAGCAAATTCTCAAACTAGGGATGATCCTCAGTTGTCATGTAATCCCGAGGTTCAATTGATAATCCTAAGTACTAGATAAAAGGAAATCGATTTAATGTTTTACATAGTTTGTGTCGAAGTCATGTGAAATCACCCACAATCCATCTTCATACTTCTGTCGAATATATTTATTTCAATTTGCTAATGGTCTGTTACAGGATGGTATTGTTCCCCCTCATATCCTTATGGTTGAACGATCCATTCCTAATTGAAACTACTTATCGCATGTGTATCATTCCCTAATGGTGTTTCCAAAAAGTCTGTCACCTCACAAATGATTAGTTTAGAGTAATTGTACTAACAGGGCATTGATCAATATCACCATTTGATATAATCCCAAAATAGGGTGAAAATTCAGGACGTCACATGCTTTGTTTGAAGAGTTGCCTTTTTTTTTTTTTTTTTATTCCGAGCTTTAGACTAGGATTATAATAGATTCAAGAAGGTAGTTCCTTGGAGGTGGTGATCCCGAAGATGATGAATGGTCGATATCCAATCCGACCCATTATTTATAAATGGCAAATGGTCAATGTCCTTTCCGACCAATTTCTTTGTAATATTCATTATCCGACATATGTCTCGAGTCTTTCCTTATGCATTATATAAAAGCCTGACAAGATGCGAGTTCTTCCTTGATTTCCTTTTATTTTTAAGATTGCATGTTTAGACTCTTATTGCTTTTCTTAAATTGCTTTGAGTGTTTAATTTCCACACTGTCATTTCAATTTTCATTGTATGCTTTCCTCTTTTATATTCTTCAAAGTAGAATGGTATAAAATTGACCATCCACGCATGATCACTTTTGATTTGATCTAATGCGCAAAAAAGTTAATAAGACACACATGGACATGTTAAAAAATGCAACAACTACAAAGTACCGAAATGGCGTTAATAGACTTGCTAGCATAACCTAAGTCCTTGAACCCTAAATATTTGATTGCATAAAATCGCGGAATCACTCCTAACTCTTGATTGGGTTTTCTAGCCAACGCCAAAAACGAAGCTAATGATGACTCCCATATGATTTATTAGATTGTCTAACAATCCTAATGAAAAATGAACTCACCATGTGGGATACAAACCTTGATTAAGGTTCATGGTGGTTTAGCATACTCATTGCTATGACCACAAAAAAGATGAAGTAATGCTATTTGTTTGTGGAAGTACCCTTGTAAGAGCACCTGTGGTAAAAGTATCCATAAACCTACCTTTACACTCGGTCCTTCATGGCCGTAGCATTAAGATTGAGTCATAATACCTTTCCACTATCACATGAAGTTTGAGTTTGAGGGAGTTCACGTTCTCAATCTATGACATCTTGAATTTCAACATATTTTGGGCCATATGAAATAGTTATCTTATCAATACACTGTTAGCTAAATTTACTCTAAACTGGCTATTCATGAGTTAACTAACTGTTCGGAAAGACAATTGAAATATCAATATGCGTACGACTAGTGAATTTAATCAATGATAGGCCGCTCGACCATAAGGATCAAAGAGGGACGTTACCATGCCATTGTAGGCCAATTAACAAACAAAAATAAATCAATTCAGTAGACATACATGGTTGGATTGCAAGTGATACTGCACGACTTCAATATAAAATTACGAATGACATTAAACCAATTTCATTTTGGCACTATACTCAAGGTGAGCAATCAATCATTCATGATTACATAATAATTGAGGATCGCTTTGATTTGAATAGGCACGATCGTGAATTCAAAAGCTTTCAACCACAGATCAAATGCACAGAAACTCCTAAATGCCGAGGTCATACTAAAGTCACGATTGATCGATTTTAAACACAAATTTCAATTTTATTTTGAATATCAAACTTTCAAAGATGTTGAGGCTAAAATATTGGACAATGCCTCATTGATTCTCAAATTTATCAATAAGCCCAAAAGTTACCGGAAATGGATGAACGAGTTGAGAATTGGAGCCAAATATCTGGGAATTTGTGTTTCAAGGGTAAAAAGACCAAAATACCTTTTCTAGAAGCTTGTAGAATATCTTCCTTAGTTTTTCTTGCAAGTTTTCTCTCCCTTTTTCTCTCACTTTGACTACCCTCTCCCCCACATTCCCTCCCTTCTCTCCCTCTCTCTCCCCCTGAGGCTAGAGATAGTAAATGCATGGTACATGGAATGGCCTAAGGTGTGCTCTGATTATGGCACACCTTAGGCCATTAAGGTGCATAAAGATGGGCATGTATTAAATTTTATCATGCAAGTTGTGTGTGCTAAGAGGAGAAAATGATACCGGTGAATGCAACTATTAATTGTTAATGATTGCATATGAGTTATGGCCTAATTGTGCTTTTAGTAATGGCTAAACGGTGGTTTTGCCACTATTGATTTGTTGTCAATAGAAAGATTGCATGTTTAAGGCACACTCGAGGTGAGTACGTCTTCTAACCAAGGTTTAGGTTATTAACTTGTTGAGATTTTACCTCACTGGTTATTATTCAACCATTTTCAGGTTCGTAGTATGGAGAACTAACAAGTGGTGCAGTTCGTGGCCGTGTTTGGATGGAGTAGATTAACCCTAGCCCTATTGGTTTTGTTGGTCCGTTAGGAAGATGCTCCCTTTAAGGGCTTGTGCATGTAAAACATCCTAGGGTTAAAGCTTGGTCAATACTTAGAGTGATAAAGTGCGATGGGTTTTGTGATAGTTAGCTAGGAAAACACTCTATGCTTGTGCTTGCTTATTTGATTTTGTCACTATAAACTAGTTGTTCATGATTTCTAATTTTCTAAGAGAATTAGAAAGTAGGTTCTGTGAGAATCTTGTGAGATAAGCAATCCTGATCTATGAGCCCTAAGGAAAGAGCAACCCAAGGTCAGGCAGGTGCTAGAGGCAAAACACTAGAGGATCCTAGGCTATAGATAGGGTCCTGTAGAATTTGATAGGGCATAGCTAGTTCTTACTTAAGCTATTGCTATTAGGGCTACTGTTGCTGCCATTGCTATTGTCGTCTTGCCCGGTGAAGTCCCATTGATTGGAAAAGGGAATAGTGAATGGTCTATGCTAAAGCTGGTTGAGTGGTTTTTGGAGCTAAAGCCATCCAAGTTCGTTGGGATGAGTGATCTTGAGACAACAATTCTCTGGAAGAAGGCACTGAAGAAGGTTTTCACACTATTGGAATGCTCAAAGGAAGAAAAAATAACCTTGGCGGTGTATCAATTGCAAGGTAACACTAGTGACTAATGGGAAGTAACCCAAGAAAGAGTTTTTCTCGAAGGTACGACCTGAGAGCAGGGTGCCTTGATCGAGGTGTTTAACAAAAAATACTTTTCTAAGTGCACATGAGAGTAAAGAAGGCTAAGTTCGTACAACTTCATTAAAATCATTTGTCGGTTAAACAATATGAGGCTAAGTTTGCAAAGCTCTCGAAGTATGCGCCAAGAAGGATTGAGGTTGCCAATGTTATTTAGGCGGCCACAGTTAATATATTGGTTAAGGAACCAATGATGGAAAACATCGTCGTGATATGGGATTATTCTGATTTTTTTTTCGAAGGAATTGCCTGGATTACCCAAAGCAAGAAATGGAATTAATGGTTGAGCTAGCTCCTGGAACGGAGTTGAATTTTAAGGTATCTTATTGAATAACATTGTCAAAAGTAAAGGAATTAAAGGCATAGTTACAAAGTCTAATGGGCAAAGGATTTATTCATCCTACTACATCTCCATGGGGAGCATTAGTTTGTTCATACGAAGAAGGATAGATCATTGTACCTTTACATCGATGATTGGTAGCTTAATTAAGTGATGATCATGAACAAGTGTCCCTTGTAAAGAATAGATGACTAGTTTAACAAATTCCAAAAGCTTCGGTATTTTCTAAGATATACCCAAAGATGGGGTTGCCTTTGGCTGATGATTAAAAATAAGGATATACCAAAGACAACAATTCGTTTGTGATATGATCACCATGAGGTTATTGTAATATCATTTTGATTGACCAATGCACCAGTTGTCTTTAAGAATTTAATGAATTGGGTATTTAAAGTGTAATTATATTAGTTTGCAATCATGTTCATAGACGATACACTGGGGTATTTAAGGAATTCGGATAAACATGAATAGTACTTGAGGATGGTGTGGCAAACCACTTGAGAGTACACACCATGTGCTAAGTTTAGTAAATGCTAGTTTTGGCCGACCCACGTATCTTTCGGTTGGTTGTAGATTTCAATCGAAGGTATCTTTATGGACTCAACCAAGGTAGAGACAATTAAGAATTGGCCATGGCCTATGACAGTGACAAAGATTCAAAGTTTTCTAGACTTGGCAAGTTATTATGGACGATTCATAGAAAGATTTTCTATGATAGTTATGCCTCCAATGCAACTATTAAAGGACATAAAGTTGAATCGATGGATAAATATGAACATAGTTTTCAAGAGCTTAAATATAAGTTGACTATTGCACTAGTTTTGGGCAATACCATTTGGTCTTGGAGGGTATGAGATTTACTATTACGCATTGTATAAGAAATTGGACTAAGTTGTAATGCAACATGGGAAGGTGGTTGCATACACATCCCAATAGTTAAAACCTAATGAATTGAATTATCCAACGCATGATTTAGAATTAGCGGCAATGATTTTTTGCGCTAAAGAATTGAAGGCACTACTTGTATAGAAAAATGTTCCAAATTTATACTGACCATCAAAGCTTAAAGTACCTGTTCTCTTTGAAGGAATTGAACATGAAACAATGTCGATGAATGAAACTTCTCAAGGATTATGAGTACGATCTTTTATGCCATCCTAGAAAAGTTAACAAGGTAGCATATGCGCTTAGTCGAAAGTCATCAATTGTTCATATAATGGTACAAGAATGGATCCTACTCAAAAGAGTTCGAGATTCAGATTTCAAGTTTAAGGTTAGGCCACCTCTCAAGTCTAATGGCTACTCTTGGAATTAAGCTTGAAATGCAAATCAAGATTTAAAGTGCACAAGCAATGGATGCTGAGATCCAGAAGATTCTACAAATGGATGAAGCCAAGAAGAAGGCTAACTTCCAAGTATCCAAGGATGGGATCTTGAAGTTTCGTAGACGATGGTACATGCCCAACAATGTTGAGCTTAAGGGGGCAATCTTGTTGAAAGCTCATCATAGTAGTTATAGTATCCACCCAAGCAACATAGGATTGGACCAAAACTTGTGGCAGTACAACTAGTGGAAGGGCATGAAATTGGACATTTTCCTAGCAAGTAAAAGTGCATCATTGTAAGCGTGATCGATTGTTTTGGGAGACAATTAAAATTGAGATTTGAGAAAATGACTTTTTGTCCTTGGGTAGATTAAGAATTAATTATCCCATGATGCTAGATAGATAAATGGTGAAATAGCATTGTCAATGACTTCTTCTTGAGGTATTTAGTAAAGACTTTAAGAAATAACCAAAAGTTTTTAGTACAATAAATGAGATTTAAGTGGCATTAATCTTCAAGTGGTTGAGGTGAATTGAGGGCTAGTAAAATTTGAATTGTGATCTCATGTAAATTCAGCAAATCATAGTTCAAGTGCTAATGAGTGAACTCAAGAAACGACATGATGGATTGATGAGCTGGAGAAAGCTATTGCACTCTGAGGTGCTTAGTCAAGGTTTAAACTATGAGACTCGGTATGGGACGAGTCAAAACGAATAATATCTCTATGAGTTAAAGCATGTCAAAAAAAAAGAGACTTTTGCTAATAAATGTTCAGTTTGAGGATGTCTGTAACGACTGATCTGACAAGGGTAAGGAGTGGTCACCGAGGCTAGAGGGCTTGAGCAAGAAGTGATTGCTTCTAGGATGTCGAAGGAGACATGAATGAATGGAACTACACACTAATTGAAATGATAAGATTCTTATCTTAGTGGTATAGCAAAAGTATGATTAAGCTTATAGAACTCTAGTTTATTGGAACGAGGTCAAGGAGGGGATCACTAGTTCAGAGATAGTCTAGTAGTTAGTGGATGCGCTTAAGACTATTTAGGATAGGGCAAAGCTGCTAAAAAAGTGGTGCAAATAAAGGGCTGAGGTCTTTGGAATTTCAAGTAGGGAACCAAGTTTTTCATGGGCATCACCTATGATAAGGACATCTTGATTTGTTAAGAAAGGAAAGCTAAACCCTAAATATATATTGGATCTTTCGAGGTTGGGATCAAATAAGGATTTTGTCCTTAAATAGAAAAGAAATAAGCATTTTTGGACACCACTAGTGCCATTAGTCAAGCGGTACCCAGGAGTGCAAGTGGCGTAGTCCGAACAGGGTTTGAGCCCCGGAAGTGGCAATTTGCCATGTAGTTGTAAAAAAAAAAAAAAAACATAAATAAAAAGAAGGGTAAAGGAAAAAATTGTGCAACTTTTGTTTTGCAAACAAAATGGGTGAGTGCTTAACCTTTTGAAACAAAAAAATGGTTTGAACATGATTGTAAGTGATTCGGTAACACTAGAAGTGACATATAGCATTATGGTGCATAAGGAATGACTCAGAAAAGTAAGGATACAATGAAGCGTAAATACCCTTATTTGTTTAAAGGTGTAGATAGTTCTGAAAATTTCAAGAACATAATTTCTTTAAGGAGGGAAGAGTTGTGTGTCTTGAATTTCAATCCATTTCGGGATATATGAAATTGTTATTGTTATATTTTGGTACGTCCATGATGGGGTATGTCCAAGAGACACCTATTGCTTATGATAGAGTGTATTTTAGAGAGGTACCCTTTGAAGGGATATTAGCGGTTATTTTTCTAAAGAGAAATATAAAATGATAACTTCAGAAAAGTAACTGCTAACAAACGATATTGAGAGAAAAAGAATCCTCTCAATAAAAGAAAAACACTCAATGGTTTTATCATCTACTTTGAGAAACAATAGGCATTAACGCTGTGGAATGTGAATACTTTCCTCGTGATTGTATTCGAAACAACGTGAAGTCGTATCGTCCATCGTTCGTTCGAGATTCACCATAAGTTCCTAGGATAATTTCTTTATTGCACATTGAAAGAGGTAAGTCGTTTCTTCTGCTGACTTTTTTCATCCAACATTAGTATCAGAGCCTGTGTTATGATGTCTGTCTTGTTTTTTCTATGAGTTTTTTCACTTGTTGATCGATATGGGGATTGAATGAATGAACTTCATATTGTCTAGATGTTCATTTCTTGGAAATTGCAACACAAACCATTGAAAACAATCCGACGTGAAGAACAAGTTCAAATGATGAAGACCACCATTTTGTTTCGCTCTGTTTTGACAATTTATTTTTTTTAAAAATAAGTTTTGATTATACAAATTGAAAGGTCTCATTGAGATGAGTAGAATGATGGGTGCCACGCTATTGGAAGACGTCGGACAAGCCCACACACACAGCCAAAAGCCGTGACGTGTGAGGGCTTGGGACTGCCCAACGCATGAGTCCCACGTGCGCATCAGCCAACTGACATTAACGTCAGCAAAACTGTCATTTAACGGTCTACTAACGTCATCGACTCGACCCGTGACCTAACCCAGTTGACTGGTCAACGGTTAGAATGGGCTGACCGGCCAGACTGATGAACCGATTGACTGATGGGACTGATCTAGCAACCCGAATTGGACTAGCATGTGCGCCACATGTGCTGCGCATTCAGGCGGCATGTGGGGGCCGTGAGGGCTCCATTTAGAGTGTGCTTGGTGTCCACGTGTTCGTAATAAGGTGCTCTACACTGTGGTATGATTAGTTTACATATTAGAGGATTTTTAAGGTATAAAAATGCATATAGAACCCTAAATACATGTATTTTTTTGGGGTATATGCATTGTTTATTCCTTTTTAACCTGTATTTTCTTATGTTTTTATTAAAACAGAAGCTAACTTACATGAAAATAACCACATGTGAGTTATGTAGAGCTTGGTTCGATAATAGCAATTATATGTTTTAATGTACTTGCAATTTCCTAGTTATGAGCAATCTTGAACAATGGCAAGAGATCCTTGAAATATTCAACATATTTTGAATTCCATTAGTGATTAGAATTGTTGCATGATTATTTATATGTTGGTCCACAATCATGCTATGCTTTTTTTATATTTGATAGAAAATGTGACAATTACATGAGGATATGTAATTTTTTTTTTCTAGTGGGAATTTGTAGGTCGGTAGAATTCGAAGGAGTTCTCACCTAGAACTTAAAATTTGCACAAATTAAAATGAGTTAATGATAATAGAACAATTATACACTGAAGCTGATTGAGAATATAGTGAACTTTCATTTCGGTGCCTTTTGTTAAATTATCATTAATTCAATTTGTTTTTGCTACAAATTAAATATATGTGCATTTATGTGAAAATTGTGCTAGTGGGTTGATTCTGCGTTTATTATGTTAATGTGTAGTAGCAATTGATTATGGCTTCGGCATCCAAGATGATTGTGGCTGACCTCAATAAGGGTGAGAAGCTGAACGGTGATAATTATGATATTTGGCATCGAAAGGTTTAGTACATCCTTGAGGAGCAAGAGGTTTGGAAACCCTCAACCACACCATGAATGAACCTAAGCATGGAACTTCAGCTCAACACAAGAGAGATCAAGAAACTTACCAAGCTTGGAAAAGAAAAAAATAGCATTGCTCGCATCACGTTGCCGAGCTGCATGCAAGATGATTTAATGTGTGAGTCTGAAGGTTATGACAAAGCTCAAGCGATTTGGATTTCCTTGAAAGATAGGTTTAGGGGTACATCTACCACTAAGTTGAGGAGACTTACTATCAAGTTTGACACATATCGGAAGCGTCCAAATCTAACGATGAGGCAACATCTTTGCAAGATGTTAAACATGATTCATGAGTTGAAGTCGGCAAGTCACACCTTTACTAATGAACAACAAGTTCAAGCTATTATAAGATCTCTTTTTGACAGTTGGGAGCATATGAAAATCAATATGAAACATAATGAGAATATCATTTGGAATTAGAGGATGAGTGCCTAGATGCTGCAAAATCCTCTATGTCACGCTCCGACCCTCGAGCACGCGGCAACCCCTGTTCTCTTGCGGTCATTTGATTTGCTACTCCCAGGATTGTTATTTTTATCTTTTGATTAACCGCATGCGGAAGCGAAACACAATCCCCGGTCAAATACAAAAATAGGGATAGCAGGAAAACCCAACAAGAACACATCAAAAGTATCGCTTTATTAACTAACTGATTAACCCTAGGAAGTTTACAAGTACAAGCCCTTACCACGGGCATCTTCCTATCGAGCCAATGAAACTAACAGGCCAGGGTTAATCTACTCCCTTCAAAGATGGCCACGAGCCGTAACAATCGATCCTCCATCCTATGGACCTGAAAAATGTTAACCACGACGGGTTGAGATAAACTCAGCAAGACATTATCGACGAGGAGCGATTGCAAACACAAGCGCCTTGGCACACGCAACCCGCGTAAAAGTCAATTCAATCATCACGACATTAAGAGCATGCGAATAATCGAGCATCTCACACAACTTTCTCATGTCTCACACCCACACATGCTCGATTATTAACGCCCCTCCCGGGCCAACGGCACAACCTTATGGTTGCGGTCGGCTAAAGTTTCGTCCTCTTTACCTCGAGGCACGGCGACGTTAAGGGCTCACTCCCAAGACGGCATTCCCAAAGGAGCACAAGACTCGCCCACTACCGCCCTGTCAGGCATCCGACCGAAGTCAGGCGACCCACTGGCCACGGCACAACCCCATAGGGATTGGCGGTCTTCCGGCAACGCCGGGGTTCCCTCATTTAATGTGATCATGCAACACATCATCAAGCAATCCAATTATATCTTTGCTCTGTCGTGAATGCAATATCGCTCATGCTCATGCGACTTGCCATTTCAGGCCATTTCAGATAACCCACGCAATATGTCATAGAGCATTCAATCACGCACATTCCCTAACTCTTGGGAACAACCAACAATTCAAGCGGTTTGTCAATCAATTCCGACCAATCAACCTCACAATACTTACACACTTTTCCAAATAATCACGTATATTTAATAATAAATAAATACGTGCTGCCAATTAACTATTTCGAACAAACTCAATTATCCAAAAATAAGTATAAAATATCATTATATTCCCATTTGTTTAGTCGATTTTTCCGATAAAATAATTCAAATCCCCCAAAATACTTATAATTATTTTTCAATCCCATAATTAATTATCCAACCCAAATAATTCCATTTAGTAAAACCCTTATTCAATAAAACACTGTCATTTAATAAAATGACTTTGTAATTTTCCCCCAAAATTACTCAATTAAAACCATTTACAATAAATAATCACAATTAATTATTTTCTCCAAAAATAATTAATTTTCAGCAATGAATAGTAATAACAATATTACTATTAATAAATTCCGAAAATAATAAATAATAAATATTATTTATTCCAAAAATAATAATAATATTACTTATTAATATAAATCATGATTAACACTTGAGTTCGTGGGGGGGGGGCAAGAGCTAGGGTGGCTCGGGTGTGCGGCGGAAAAGTTTCGGGCTTCCAAACTAAAAGGAGGAGGGAAAGATGAAAGTGCGGGAAAAGGAACCGAAAATTCAACAACAAAGGGAAGGAGGCAAATGAGGCATCCAAGAGAGCTAAGGCAAAGGGGGAGAAGATAAGATGGGGCCTTCGGGAGAGAGAGAGGGAGAGAGAGGAAAATTAAAATCAAACACAAGAAGCATGGTGGGAAGAAGGACAAGGCTAAGATGAAGTGCTATAGTTGTGGTAAACTGGATCATTTTGCTTGTAAATGCACTAAGTCGAAAGAGGTACCACATCACTCTATTACTTTAAGTAATGCTTTTGTTTCTAGCACTGTAATGCTTGCTGAATTTCATCCTATGTGGATTGTAGATTCGGGAACAACAAACCACGTAGCTAGAGATCAAGGAGCATTTGTGAAGTATCGTTGAATACAACCTGGAAGAAGATGGATATATATTGAAAACAACTCAAGAATTGAAGTGAAGGGTATCGGCATATGTAAATTGACCTTACGTGGTGGTTGAAACCTATTTATACATGATGTCCTTTATGCTCCGGATATTCGACGAAACTTAGTATCGGTAGTTGTTCTTTTAAGTTTAAGTTATGTATTGAATTTCCATGGTACTTGTGTTGACATTTTATTTGGAACAATTTATTATGGTTTTGGTTATGTATTAGATGGTTTTATAGTACTAGGCATTGACTATGATATGTACAATGTTAATGTTGATGTTTATTTTTCTTTAATTGCATCTTGTACTAATATAGAAATTGATGCAAGTACTTAGCATGCTAGACTAGATCGCATTGGGTTACAAAGAATAAAATGATTAGCAAAAGAAGGCCTTTTAGGGTTACCCTCTAATGTTGATCTACCCATATGTGAACATTGTCTAGTCAGAAAAACAACTAGAAAACCATTTGGTAAAGGAACTAGAGCTGAACTTCCATTGCGACTCATACATTCTGACATTTATGGTCCGTTGAATGTGAGGGCAAGGCATAGAGCCTCATATTTCATCATTTTTATAGATGACTTCACATGTTTTGGTTATATTTTTATGATCTCCCATAAGTCCGAAGCATTGGATTGCTTTAAATGATATATAGCTTTAGTTGAGAATCAATTGAACAAAACAATCAAGGCATAGAACCGATTGTGGACGTGAGTATCTATCTAAGCAATTTAAGGCTTTTTATGATGAAAAAGGAATTGTAAGACAATTGACTATTCCTAGTACTCTACAATAAAATGGGATTGCTAAGAGAAGGAATAAAACCCTATTAGAAATGATTAGATCTATGATGGCATAGGAAAATTTATCTATCTCATATTGGGGAGATGCATTATTAACTGCTGCCTATAAACTTAACCGAGTGCCCTCTAAGTCAATCACTTCCACCCCTTATATATTGTAGACTGGTAGGAAACCAAACTTAAGTAATCTAAGACCTTGGGGGTGTGCAGCACATGTTCATGATTGTTTCTATAAATATGGCAAATTAGGTCCAAGAGGGAAGAAATGTATCTTTATTAGTTACTCTGAACACTCCAAAAGGTATGCGTTCATAGGTGAACAAGCTGATGGAAGTGTGACTAAAATGGAGTTACGTGATGTCATGTTGTTGATGAGATTAATAAGGATTTCCAATTATATGAAATAGAAGATCCTAATAACACGCCCACTAATGTTGTCAAGGGAAATGAAAATTTACCTCCACATACAAGGCCTAATGGGAGTGTTGCATCACCTAGTGAACCGAATTCACAAAAAGTTCAGTTGTATAAAAGTAATCGTAAAAGTATTCCCTAGCGTCATTTTGAGATTGAATGGGAAGCATTTATGATTGCTCTACAAGACGATGTTGAGCCTAAGATAGTTCAAGAGGCTCTCTCATCCCTTAATAAGGAAGAATGGAAAAAGGCTTTGGAAGACGAAATGGAGTCTATGAGGGCAAACCATGTCTGGGACTTTGTTGATTTGTCATCCGATTGTAAAGCTATTGGAAATAAATGGGTTTTCAAAATTAAGTGAAGGGTGGATGGATCCATTGAAAAGTACAAGGCTCGCCTCGTGGAGAAATATTATATTCAACAAGAGGGTTATATATTATGAGGAAACATTTTCACCAGTTGTAATGTTTGCCTCTATACATCTTATACTAGCCATTGTCACATATTTGGACCTAGAATTACATCAAATGGATGTAAGACATCATTTATCAATGGAGAACTAGATGAAGAAATCTATATGAAATAACCGACGGATTTCAAGGCTGAAGGTCAAGAGCGAAAAGTTTGCAAACTTAATCGCTCAATATATGGCCTTAAGCAATCATCTAAATAGTGGTATCTTCATTTTCATCGAGACATTACTTTTTATGGGTTCATAATGATCGAAGAAAATCACTGTGTGTATGTGAAATAGTCCCAGAATAAATTTGTAATTTTTTCACTTTATGTGGACAATATTTTATTAGCTGGGAATGACAAGGGTTTGATTATAACCATAAAAGAATGGTTGTCCTCTAATTTTGAAATGAGAGACATGGGAGAAGCTGCTTATATTAGGAGTAAAGATTGAAAGAGATCGATTAAAGAAACTCCTTGTTATGTCACAAGAATTTTATATAATGAAGATTCTTGAATGCTTTAATGTACAGCATTGTAATCCCATTGATACCCTTGTCATGCAAGGTGAAGGCCTAAGTACTAAAATGTGTCCTAAGACTCTAGAGGAAAAAAAAAGAATGGAAACTGTTCCTTATACAAGTGCAGTCGGAAGTTTGATATATGCTATGATGTGTACTCGACCTGACATATGTCATGCTGCGGGGTTAGTGAGTTGATATCAATCAAATCCTAGACAAGTACATTGGAAAGCAGTTAAGAAGATCTTGAGATACTTGAAAGGCACCATGGACTATCGACTTTGTTATCAAGGGAATGATTTGCGCTTATTAGGCTACTCTGATGTTGATTGGGGAGGAGACCTAGATGAGCATAAGTTAAAGTATGGTTGTGTTCTTGCTTAATGAATGTGCAATTTCTTGGAATAGCAAGAAACAGACATGCACGGCCTTATCTACAATGGAAGCAAAATTTATTGCATGTTCTACCGTGGTGCAAGAAGTAGTATGGCTAAAACGTTTATTGGAAAATTTAGCCATTGTCACTAAGGTTACAAGACTAGTGATAGTTCATTATGATAGTCAAGCAGCCATTGTCTATGTGAAAGATCCCAAGTATCATGGTAGGACGAAGCACATTAACATAAAGAATAACTTCATTAGAGATATAATAGCGTAGAAGGAAGTGGTCCTACAATATGTTTCAACCAACAAGATAATTGCTGATCCATTCACGAAAGTTGTTCCTAGAAATGTGTTTTTGACCCATAGGATGTCTCTAGGATTACGTCGAATGTGATATGTAATATTATCGAAAATAATTGGGTTATGCATATGTGGATTTATGTATTGTACTTGTTTGTTTTCTTTTAATAAATTAATGTTTAATTATCAAGTATAAATTCATTATGAAACTAGCACATACACACATATATCGTTGAAAGGTATGTCAATAGGCATTGATTGGCTTACTCATACGAGCAATTGCCTCAAGTGCTATAATTAGCATATTGAGATGAGACGTTATGTATTATAAATGCTAGAAAAGAAAGTTTAGTACATAATATCATTTTATGTTACCTTGATTGGAATCAAGATGAGGTCTATAATTTTTTAATAATAAGACTAAACATGAAAGTCTTACAATTATGTATGCCCAAAGGAAGTTGGATGCGAGTACTTTATTAGGCGCTATAGAAAGTGAGCTAATATAGTACTCGAGCTAAACATAAGCATGTGAAAAACATGTGATTATGTTTAGGTTAAGATCCTATAGTGGATATGTTTAACAAATGACATACACTCTTATAAAAAAAAAAATTCACTATAGCATGTAATTCATACTACATGTGCTTTATTATAACCAATAAAGGAGATGAGTAAAATAAACCCCTACTTACTCATCGTGTGAGTTCTTGAGGTAATTTATAACTTACCTCATTTAGTGCCCTATATTACTTCTAACTATGTTCTCGAAGTGACGGATCAATATTGCTACTTTAGCATGTTGCTAGCTGTCATAAAAAGATATGGTTTTATGGGACGTATCTAGGAAAGTAGTTGCTATGAAATGAAAAGAGACATGAATGCGAATAAAGACTATTTTTGTTTTATATCTATCACGTGTATTTACTAGTTGACCAATTATATTGTTTTTTTTTGTGGTTTTAGATATAATTGTAAAAACATGATGTTTTGAGAATATTCAAGTATAGCTTTTAAATGATAGGTATACTTGGATTTATATAGCAAAATATGTCTAGGGCACTGTGAGACATCGATTGTTTATCTTTTTTGGGGGTTGTAGCTATTATGTTATCCCTAATAGGTGCATAATTAGAGCTCCCAAGTGCATATGTATTCACTAGTCGCACGGTTTTCTTGCCAGTATGAATTGTTTCTAAAGTAGATGAATGTTGAATGCCTTATATCCTTGATAGAGCATTACTAAACCCATCATATCCAAATAGGAGATGTTACAATTTGGTACGTTCATGATGGGGTATGTCCAAAGACACCTATTGCTTATGATGTAGTGTATTTTAGAGAGATACCCTTTGAAGGGGTATGATCGGTTATTTTTTTGAAGAGAAATATAAAATGATAACTTCAGAAAAGTAATCACTAACGAACAAAATTGAGAGAAAGAGAATCCTCTCAATCAAAAGAAAAATATTCAAGAGTTCCATCATCTACTTTGAGAAACAATAGGCATTAACACTGTGAAATGTGAATACTTTCCTTGTGATTGTATTCAAACTAATGTGAAGTCGTATCATCCATCGTTCGTTCGGGATTCAACATATGTTCCTAGGGTAATTTCTTTATTGCGCATTGAAAGAGGTAAGTTGTTTCCTCCACCGACTTTTTCATCCAACATTTATTTTCTCAATGCACCGTTAGCTACATTTACTTTGGGTTGATCACTTATGAGTTAACTAATTATTCAAAAAGGCAATTAAAAATCGATATGTGTACGACAAGTAAATTCAATTAAGGATAGACCGTTTGATCATAAGGATCAATGAGGGACGATACCGTGTTGTTACAGTCCAATTAGCAAATGGAAATAAATCGATTTGGTAGAGGTACACGGTTGGATTGCAAGTGATTCCGCATGATTTCGGTATTAATTATGAATGACATTAAACCGATTTCCTTTTGGCCCTGTACTCAGAGAGAGATTACATGACAATTGAGGATCACCCTAATTTGAATAGAAAAAATCGTGGATGGAAAAGTTATCAATCATGGGTCAAACATGTAGAAACCCCTAAATGCCCTTTGATAGTTAGGTCATACTAAAATCGCGATTGATCTATTTTAACCACGAATTTCAATTTGATTTCAAATATTAAACTTTCAAGGACGTTGAAACTAAAGTATTGGACAACGCCTCATTGATTCTTAAATTTATCGGTAAACTAGAAAATTGCCGGAAATGGATGAATGGGTCGAGAATTGGAGTAGAATATTTGAGAATTTGTGTTTCAAAGATAAAAAGACCAAAATACCACTTTTAGAAGCTTGCAAAATATCTTCCTTAGCTTTTTTTGCAAATTTCCTCTCTCCTCCCTTTTTTCTCACTTTGACCGCCCCCTCCCCCGCATTTCCTCCCTTCTCTCCCTTCTCTCTCTCTCTCATTCCTCTCTTGCACGTCCACCCATTTCTCCCCCTCTCCCCCCCCCAATTCGGTCTTCATCTTCCTCTTCCCCTTTTCTTTGTTTCTTTCATTTTTGCCCCCGCCGTTCATGCTATTGCCGCATGGCATCACCACCATCGCTTCACCACCCGCATGCCGGACCGTCACTTGTCACCATCCGCCATCCATTCGCCACCATCTCTCTCTTAGTTCTCACCACTGCGGAACTGCTGATCATCCCTACTAGAAGAGGCCAATTTGTTGCTACTCATCTCACCATTCCGGATGTTGCTGCACATAGACCTCATCGCCTTCGTCGTGCCTATGTTGCCAAAATCACAAACCGATGAGTTAATTTTCTAATCCTTGATAAAGGTATTCAACTCTATTATGGGTGATTAGTTTAGGACTAATCTCGGTTAGGATTAGTTTAGTACTATTTAATGATGCTTTGTGCTAATGATGATTTGTGATAGCTTAATTATAATTAATCTTGATTTGTGATTGTTTAATTATAATTAATCCTGATTAGTATTAAATTATTTGACTAATCTTGTCTAGTGTTAACTATATCATTAATATTGATTAGTGAGGATTGATTAAAGTTAATCATGGTTAGTAATAGTTAATTATGATTTATTATTTTTATTAAACATTAATAATTAATTATTTTGAATAAATAATAATTGCTAATTATTTTCGGAATTAACTATTATTATTATTGTGTAATAATCATTTATTTATTTTTGGGATGATAATAGATTAATTATTGTCAGATGTTAATTAATTATTATTGGGTAATAATTATTTATTTATTTTTGGGTAACAAATTAATTTCGAATATTGAATAATTAATTATTTTGGAGATAATGATTATTTTTGGGAGATAAATACTTAATTATTTTGGATATTAATTAATTATTTTCAATCAATAATTTACAAGTTATCCTTGAATTACCAGTGATTGATTCTTTGAAGTTTAATTAATTATTGTGGATCGTTATTTTTATTGTTGCATGAATAGATGGATATTACATGTTTTTTTCCACTTCGATTATATGTTGGATGTATGTACTTTCCTTGATGATTGAGGCATCAAAGGTGTTGTATAAGATGTACTCTATGGAGTAAGTTCATAAGACCTTGATTGTGAATGCCCTAGTTGCGTGTGAACTAGGGTAGGAAAATCTTAAAAAAAAGGGAAAGTTTAGAAAGTTGATGTGTTCAGCATGTTCGAGTGACGACATGTGAAATATTATTGCATTATGTGCTAAAATCTACGATGAATTGTTATGTGTAAGCACAAATCATGTATAGCTAAAGTGAAAGATAATGAAATGAGCATGAGTAATTGATATGCTTATGTAGTCACATAAGAGTTCATCACCTAGTAGGGGTTTGTGGTTGATGAAGTTCGATTTATCAAAATGCCTAGGAGGTGTTCCGAAGCCATGTCTCAATAGAGGTTGGATCGATGCTCCTTTTTGGAATTTTGTTAGTGTCACACCCCAAACCTCGAGCATGTGACAACCTCTTACCATGATCAATTGAAAGCGACATCCTAGGACTCGTCGACGACCATTCATTTTAATCTTTCGTTATGTGCAAGCAGAAGATGAATCATCCCCAGTAAAACAAACAAACAATCAATCAATCAATCAATCAAGGATAAATGGATGGACAGTATAAACCTCAATACTGGAATTACCAACGGAGGAAAGTCTTTTGAATTACAAGCCCAACAAAAGGGCCGATCCATCCTCTAAACAAGGCCAAAAAGAAACTAGACTAATCCAGCTATACAAAATGAACCCTCGGGTTCAGCACCCTGATCACTCAGACCCATCAAACTCGGCTTCATCAAGTTGATCACTAGTGGAGTGGGGGCAGGATTCTCCACTGTGGGTGCGCCATTCTAAAGGCCTGAAAAAGGTTAACCACGATGGATTGAGATAAAATCTCAATGAGTTCTTCTCCTAAGTCCCGGTTAGTACACCAACTCAAACTGGGGTATCTCTTTAAAACCATCTCTCACTCAACCAACCACAAACAACAAGCAATCAGTAATCAAACCACAGATAGGGTCAACCAACAATCAAAAGTCAGCTTGCATGCAATGCCATACCCCGCATGTTATAAGTCAGCACAATACACATAATATACATGGTTGTTAAATGATGCAATTCATCAATCACATACAAGTTGCGTCACAAGCAATCTCACCTGGTCATTGCCACACCCTACACGTTATCAATTTGTGCGTGCATGCCATAAATGATGTGATCATCTCATGCAGAATTGAAACCAATGATGCCATGTTTTCTCATGCACTCTTGCATCCACATGTGTTCCAATTATTATTGCCCCACAAGGCTACAACTGAGGCGCAACGGTGCTATGGTGCCCTTCCTCTACAGAGGCACAACCGTACCCTTTCGTGCCCAAAAGATGTCAAAGGATACTCTCCCAAGATGGCATGCCTAAAGACATCAAGGGATACTCTCCCAAGATGGCATGCCCAAAGAATGTCAAGGGATACTCTCCCAAGACAGAATGTCCTAATAATGTCAAGGGATACTTTCCGAGACGGCACTTTCCAAACGATGTCAAGGGATACTCTCCCGAGACGGCAAGTCCAGTTTAGCGATCACACTAGTACACTGTCACAACCCACTCCTCATGAAAACGATCTATTTCCAGTGTCTCTCATACAATTCACTTTTGCCCATTTATATGAAAATCCCATAATTCATGCGAATGCTCATACAATTACACATTCAATTCAATTCATAAAATCAAGACGCATGAAATTATACAATTTAATTTTCGGATGAACAAGTAATTTCAAATTTTAATAAATAATTTAATTAATTTAATTAATTCCGAAAATTAAATAATTAAATACAGAAATTAATTTAATCAATAAATTAAACAATTAATCACATTAATCAAGTAATTAAGGAAAAACAAGATTAATTAGCACAAAACACACAATTAGGCCTAATTAAGCACAATTAAGCATAAATAAGTATGATTAAGCTAATCTTAATCAACTATTTAACCACTTATCTTAGGGCTAATACACTTAATTAAACACCTTAATTAGCCCTTAGCACTAATTAATCCAACCTTAAGCTAGTTTAGGCACTAAATAGGGTTTAGGAGCTAAACTCACTTGTTAAGCGGGTTGGCGACATGGGCATGGCGGTGGCAACGAACCCAACACCCGAAGACCTCTCCCATGACACTCCAAGGCGGTCCCGGGCTCAACACAGCAGTAACAACCTCGAATTCCCCTATTGAACTTCAGAAAACAATACTGCAGGAGGAGGATAAGGGCTAGGGTTGCCTAGAGCTCCGGCGAGCGGTGGACCGACGACCAGTAGCACCAGGGGGTCAAGGGGGAGTTGCTGGAGGCTGGGATGAGCGGTGGTTTGGTTGGAAATGGAGGAAAACAACAGCAAAGGCAAAACTGGATAGCAGGGGCACTATAGTAGGTGATTCGGCAATAGCCAACTTCCGGTAGCCATACGGATCGCCCGACGGCTCCGTTCGACGAACGGTCGATGCCATCCATATGAATTCTCTCTCCTAAACGCAATGGTGGGTGACACGAGCCAAGATTCCTACGGAAAGGCAATGAACAACTCAGATTTCAGTGAAAGGTTAGAAGTTGAAAATTGCAGGAAGAAAGGAAATAAGGGAAGAGAGGGGTTGCGATTTTTGGAGAAGATGAAGGGGAGAGAGAGAGTGAAGTGAGGGCTAGAGATAGACCTCATTAAGGCCATTAATGCAAGCTTCAACTCCCAAGAAAGATGACCTCATCTTCTCTCTCTTCTTTTGACTTTTCTTCAAAATATCTAGGGGCAAAATGGTCATTTCCACCTTGCACATTTCCCAATCTGCCCTTAGGCTGAAAATGAAAGGCAAGCCTAGGAAACGGGCCAGGAAATGAATAGGAACGGGCTCAGAAATTTGTTGGGCTCGAATGGGTTCAAGATTAGACAATAGGCTTGGAAGGGTAAAGGGTTGGTTTGGCCCAACGGGCTCACTTGCTTCTCGGGCCTTCTATGGTGGCTATCCCACCTTGGGCGTGAGGCCCACACTGATCTTGCCCGACCCACGTCCTCGTAGGCTCGTTTCCTTGGTCCGAAAATCCATTTCCCAAAAACTCAGCTCAACCAACACTGTAGACTATCGAGGAAGTATCGTCCAAAAGTCCGTCCTGGACGTTCCCGAAAATTCAAAGTCCAATTTTGGATTCTCATGCTTTGTCAATTTTGCCCAAATGCCCTTTTGGTATAATTCAGACTGATAGGTGGTTTCGAGGATTCACGCGTAACCGACTTGTGCCAAACCACATTCAAAACTTCTCGACATATAGACATCCTTAATGACACGAAATTGCGAATGATAGATTCTTATTTCAAAGTACACGATTATCAAGGATCAACATAGGGTTGTTCACGAGTTCGATAACAGTAGATAGAATCACCCATCGTCCCATTATTTCTGTTCACGAATCGACTTCTATTTATCCTTGAAATTAGCTTGCATGACTACAAGATTGTCCTTACGCAAGTCTCATGGTCAAGTCATTTTCCCAGGTCAAGTTTTTTAGTCACACGAGTTCTTTCCTCAGTAGCATTTCCCCTCAAGGTCAGTATCTTGGAAATGATTGGGTCCGAGTGAAATCAACCAACAATGGATTGGCCAAATTTACGTTTACTCATCCCTCAAATGGCTCGAATTTCAAGACGTCATAGTTAGGGCGGAGGTCCTGTGATGATGCCATGCCAATGGGGTAGGATGAAACCCAATTATGCCAGTAGACTCCAACTAGTGTGTTGGAGTAAATCCCCCGAAGCTAGAGATAATTGGAACAAGAGTAAATGCATGGTGCATGGAATGGCCTAAGGTGTGCTCCGATCATGTGATATATTGGTTGTATAGAGATAGGCATGTATCAAATTGTATCATGCAGATTGTGTGTGCCAAGATGAGATAAGGATGCTTGTGAATGCAATTATTAATTGTTAATGACTACATATGAGTTATTGTTTAATCATGCTTTTAGTAATGGCTAAATGGGGGTTTCACCACTATTGATTTGTTGTTGATAGAAAGATTGCAGGTTTAGACTGCACCTAAGACAAGTAGGTCTCCTAATCGAGGCATAGGTTATTGACTTACTAAAATTTTATCTCACTAGTTACTATTTAACCATTTTTAGGTATGTAGTATGGAGAATCGATAGGTGATGCAATTCATGGTTGTATTTGGATGGAGTAGATTAACTCTGGCCCTACTAATTTTGTTGGTCCTTTAGGAAGATGCCCATTGTAAGGGCTTGTACATGTAAAACTTCTTAGGGTTAACTAATAATTAAAACAAAGTTATGACTTTGGTAATATGTGATAGTTTTCCTGACTATCCCTTTTGCTATGTTGACCGGGGATTGTTAATTGTTTCCGCATTTATTTAATTGAAAGATAAAAAGAATAGTTGGCAACACGTCCTAGGATGTCGTAATCCAATAACTACAAGTGAAATAGGGGTTATCGTGAGCTCAAGAGTCGATGCATGACACAATCAATGGACCTCATAGGATTAAATGCCATTGATGATGTGTTTGAGCTGTCTCTAAGATCATGTGCCTTTTGAGGACCGTTACTTGAACAAATATCTCAAAACTTTACTCTATGCTTACATTCCTTTTTGTAAGACGTGCCATGGCGGCAAGGTTGGGTCACGACAGGTTTTTACTAATTAAAAAGCATAAAGTTTTATAAAGGAAAAAGACTAATGACTCAAAATGATCTAGTTTCTTTCATATGGTAGAGGGAGAGATCGATGAAGATATTTTTTCTCGGGGGACAAGCTAGGCCGTTAGTTATTTTTTAAGCTTTGTATGATATGATGGTAAAGGATATATAATGCTTTCACGTTGAAATATAATTACTGAACTTCGGCAAATTCTATAGTTTTTCCTTTAAATTCTTTTTCTCAAAACATAAGTCATTGTTTGTCGATTTGGATGATAACCTGGGTAATTCCTGAAAGTACTATTTATGATATCAAAGCTGATGAAAGTGAATTGTGTGTGTAAAAGAATAATGAGACCACCATGTACTAGAGATAAGCCCAATATTAATAACCAATATCACCTACAGAATTATTTAATTTCAAGTAGGCAAATAAAAACTTTAGGAGCCACTAGGGTTTTCCTTGATGGCCATCATTTCCACATGGGAGAGGTGGGGATTTGAATTCTCACATTCTTAGAAGGTTGGGGTTGGGGTGGGGATAATTTAAGTTTTAGGCATGGGTTTCGACTCTCACACCTTATAAGGAAGTAAAACAAAAGTTTGAGTTAGAATATGACCGACAAAATAAAATAATAATAATAATAATAATAATAATAAAAAAAAAAACTTTAGGAAGAGAAAAATCTATCTGGACACGATATAGCTACAAAACCTTCACATGAAATACTTGATATATTTTCTATCAACTAAATTACTCCTTACATATCCATAAATTTCCACTTATATAGAGTAACTTAAACAAAAAGAAATTAATAGAAAAGAAATATATTAGTAATTGTATTCATATTCTATATCTACAACATCAAAAAATCATCGAAGCTCTAGCATAGTCCAAAACCCTTGCTTGTGTGGTGCGTGCTTAGCTTCTTCAGGTTATGCCTTGGCTAGGTTGTTCGCTCTCTCAAGTAACCATTGCGAGCACGGTAGTTGATGCGCCTATGCTCCGAATGGATCTGGTCTCCAAAATTATTAAGCAAATCTTGAAAGATCTTGCAATCCAAATATGCCAAAGGGACCGAATAACCTTTCTCCTCTTCGTTCACAAATACTCGAAAGTATCCCTTTCAAGCCGTTGTTAACCAATCAGGTAATCTCAAACTTTTCAGCATTATTTTCCTATTTGAATGCCAGGAAATTTCAGTAAGCTCACTGGCTAGAGATTGATTGCGGAAACTAGAAAAAAGGCGAATTGCAATTCATCTACTGTAAGTTTATATAGATTGCTTACAATGTAGGGTTTGCAGTAGAATTAGGATTCGGTTTCCTATAACAACTAGTAAGTATTTGCATCTTGGATAGGTATTTTTTTAGATTTAAAAGATAAGGTCTTAATCTACCCTTGCTGGAGATATTGTAGGCCTTAATCAATAATTTAAAGTAAAAAAAGGAAATTCGAAAAATTCTTCCTTGGGCGCAATTCTAATGCAGCGCAAGTTATTAGATTATTATATAGTTTTTCATTTTTAGTAATGACAATTTCATTCACTGTATTAGTATATAGAATTTGTATTTTAAGATCGCTCATTTCCATCATCTAACTATTGTATAACGCAAAGAGGATCTCAAACTTTTAAGGGACCACACTTTTATTTTTTAAAATCTTTCCCAAAATATTCTCAGTTAGTTATTTTTTGAATATTCTATCGATTGACAAGCTAAAATTTATATATATATATATATATATATATATATATATATTTACTTTATCTCTCAGGTACTCCGGTTTTAAAATTTGAATTTTTTTTTATTTTATAGAGGATTCATAAAAAATTACTTCCTTTTAACCTGACTCCATGTAAGTGCACCAAGCAAGAAACGAACTTGGGGCTCCACATTTGAGATTCAAGATGACCATCTCCGTGGGTTAGCGTGCGGTTTAATTTTCTTCCGAAAGGACCTTGTATACATATGGGAAGATTTTGACCTCTATCCGGTGAAGATGCTTAAGGACTTTTAACTCATAAGTCGCATGATTACTGCAAATTGCATTTGAAAATAGTCAGACCACATTCAAACAGTTTCATAGAAGTTGCATAATCCAATAAGCCACATAACAACCCAAACCTAATATAGTCTCCGGCAGGAAACGACCCAACCGTGAAGCTCCCAAAATCGATCTTCTCTACCTAAAACAGACTGTGGATACCGGTGACGCAGTAGGTCATGGTCACTGCCATAATTGCCATAGAGACCGTCGAGCAACCCTCCCAGATTGTTTCTCTTGAGACGGCGAAACAGGATGGATAGTGTCGCTATTCTGAAGGCCCACTGATGGTTTTGATCGCCGGCAACCACTTGGACAATCATCTTCAAAACCATTCCCGTTTCTCTGTCTCTTGAGATCCATCGTTGGAAAGTCTTTCTAAGGAACCGAGGAAAACCACATTCGTTCAACCACTCGATATGTAGAAAAAACAGCGTAATCAGTTTCAAACAATAATCTCGAATCCATACATTCAGAACAAGGAAGCTGAGTTTTTTACCATTGTGGCAAAAACAGTGAGGGCGTTGGAGTTGCCTTGTGTCATCGACTTAAAACATGATGGAACTGTTGGACTATGTGAGCGTACTCGATTTGAGTATAAGTTATTATATTCACGATTTTAATTAGTGATGTTCACCTAATAAAATGACATTGTTCGAACATTGTCGAGCCTTGAAAATTACATGACAGTGCTGCGAAAATCATCGAAACAAAACAGATTATAGTTGTTTCTTTCAATCAAACAACCAAACACATTTATATAGGTAGGATTAACATCGACCGAAGCTTTTTCGATTCTTCGTCTGCTCTAGACACTTCATTTAATATCTGCGCTAAACAATTCATTTAATTAAGAAGCACAAAATCCCATTGCTTTTTCCTCCATGACATATGCTGCGCCTTTTGGCGATCCGCCTTTGCCTGGTCGAGAACCTCCATGAAATTCTCTTGTGAGCAAAGTAGCTTGACACGATCACACACCGAAACCATCTCGTCTTGAAGCAAATCTTGAAAACTTTGGCATTCCAAGAATTTTAAGGAAACTTCGTAACGTACCTCCTCTTCACCCACATATATGGCAAAGCATCCTCTTGGAGCCAATCTTGGAGACTTGTGCTTAAACCTTTCAATGATCGAGGGAATATTGCAATAGGACAATGTCTAGTAATGAAATGTGAGATGATTAGATATTAACACTGTTCAATATTCTATCACAAGAAATAAAAAGGAATTTAAGGGATAGAAAACTGCACAAAATAATTATAATGGTTTGGCTTTGACAAGCTTACATTCATTCTCTTGTACTAACAGTCTATCGACTAGATTTCACTTATTGAATCTACCAAAGGTTACAATGCCCGAGTACACTCAACTCTAGTAAGTGTGATCAAATCTCCTAATCTCATGCTCTCTTTTTTTAAAACATGTAAAAGATTATAACTTTTAACTCACACAAACGAATATGTAAGAATGAAGTTCTTTTTTTTACTTTGGAATTGTAAACTTTGAAAACTCTTAGCCTTTTTAGCATCACAAACTCCTTTAATACTCCTCAATGTCCAAACTAACCGTTGGACAAAACCTATAAGGATCATTCAACCAATTTACTCTTTGGACCTGAATATAGCTAGAAGATCTAATTACTTCAAGATCGTCAAGGATGAAGTCTCCATTTGATTCTGCTGCCCATATAGCCAATTGGGTTTCCATAACTTGAGTCCTTCATTTGGAAAGAACATTTCATCTCTTGAAGATTGATTGATCCAATAATTATGAAACTTCATCATGTGAGATTGGATTAATCATACTTTCCTTTGGATAATCAACTTAATTAAAGTATGAAATTCATGCTAATCCACTAGCTATTGCACAATAATTTATCACCACATCAACATCCTAATCAGTTAATTTGAATATTAAGGAAATAATCTTCTCCATGACTCTAAGTCTGACAAAAACATCTAATTATATATTCTAGAATTTCCAGCTGAAAACTTTTTCATCAAAACCACGAATCACTCAAGAAAAGTTTTGTCAATCTTCAAAATCATCTAGAGTGTTCCACAACAAGTACTAAAGAAGATATGATAAGAAATTCATCACTTTTTTCATATTCTATCTACTATTTGGTGGACTACGAATTTAAATTCAGATATTTTTATATCAGATACTATCCATTGTTTGGTAGAAACAAAATATCAACATAAAGGAAATATATGCGCCTATGTAGTGCCCATGAATAATATTCATATCATCATAAAAATATCATTAACATGCACGAGAGAAATCCTATGTGGTGCTATTGCCGCAAGATTTTTTCTTATGAGGGCTATATCTCATATATTTGACTTAATCCTATCTTGGACAACTACCAAACATAGGAGAGTCAAACATATCCTATTCTGACTTTTATAGGATAGCTAAAGACAGCTTAAGTCCTTTACTAACTCTCAAATGGATGAGGTAAAATCATATAGGAAAACTCTTTGCGGTTACTTTAGTAGTTAAAAGACAACATACTCGTGGATTATAGAAAAGCATTTTATATGTTGTCGAACAACTGAAGTATTGGGTTTGATTAATCACATTTCCTGTCTGATATGACTGCCGTCCTATAATAAAACACAAAATTCTATAAATGAATATAATAACCGAAGACTATAACCTAGGTTTTTACTAATAAAAAAACCTAAATTTTATAAAGGAAAAATAGCGATGACTCAAAATGATCGAGTTTCTTTTATACATACGGTGGAGGGAGAGATCGATGAAGAAATTATTTTCTCAAGGGACAAGTTGGGCCGTTGGTTATTTTTTAAGCTTTGCATTATATGAGTGGTTAAGGATACATGGTGTTTTCACATTGAAATATAATTTCCGAACTTCGACAGATTCTATAGCTTTCCCTTTAGATTATGTATTCTTTTTTGAACATATATTCCTGCCTATCGATTTGGATAATTACTTAGGTAATTCCTAAAAGAGTCGTGTACGTAAGAGAATAATGAGACCTTCATGTGCTAAAGATAAACCTAGTACTAATAACCAGCATCACCACGGAAATCATTTGATTTCAAGTGGGCAAATAAAAACTTTAGGAAGAGAACAAATTATGTGGACAAAATATAGCTACAAAACCTTCATGACAATTACTGAATATAATTTCTATCAGCTAAATTACTCATCACATATACATAAGTTTCCACATATATAGAATAACTTAAACAAAAAAGAAAGGAACGGAAAAGAAATATAGTAGTAATTGTATTCAGATTCTACATCTAATAATAGTAATAATAATAATTCATCGAAGTTCTAGCATGGTCCAAAAACCCTTCTTGCATTATGTGTGCCTAGCCTCTTCCCATTTCTCAATCTCTCAAATGACCATGGTAGTTGAAAGATCTTGCAATCTAAATATGCCAATGTCGCTATCTCCCTTTTCATGTCCCGAAGGCTAATGGCCAGCTATGCTTTAGAGCTAAGCTTGGGCAACTTATCAATTCACGACTTATAAATCGAGTTTTTAACTTGCAAGTCAATTCCATTTAAAATAAAAAAAAAAGTTGCCATTTGGCTTGGATCGATTAAAAATCCAAATAAAATATTTGAAAAAATATTTTACTTTTGTGCAACAAGAGAACAATGTCCTTCCAATACTTGATCTTTGATTAAGCATCAAGGTTTGATTTTTTTTTTGGCTTTATCACAGATTTTTCATGCAGTTATAAATTAAAACATTTTTGGCTTGTTTCTATTTTTTTTGGAAAATATGAAATACATTTTTTGATTTTTCTGATTTTTGTACTAATAATATAATATTATGTTATAAAAAGGATCCGGGTCGGGACGGACCCTGGTCGTCAAACTCACAGTTGGACCGGGTTTGATGCGCGAGTCCATTACTGTAAAATCCAACCCATTTGAGAAAGAATAAAAAGAAGGCTGATCCAAAGGAAAAGAAACCCTCAGCCAGCCCAAATGTTTTCGCCCTTCTTGAGCCCACTACAACTGGGCTCTCTTTGAGCACAAGGGGGACCAAGCTTCCCCTGATCAAACCTGAACCCAAACCCCAATGAGCCCAATTAACCTTTACCAACACTCAAAGCCGAAGCCATGTCGTCCCTCCTTTCATTTTCTCTCTCACGTTCGCAGAGAACTCCAAAACAAAGGACGCGGCAGCTCATCCTTCCCAGTAGACCAAAAACACCTGCTATCTCAGGCGTTGCAAGGGGGCTCAAACTTGATAAAAATACTTTATCACCACAGCAAGACGTGCCTAGCTATCACACGGATTCCACACGTGACCATCACCGCTTCATTTGGCTTGGCATTTTATCGAACATATGTCGGTAGTTTGTTTGTAAAACAAAGCAAGAGGTTCCTTGCCCCACATCGAAAAGATGTGAGTTCGCACGTAGACAAGATTTGACACTAACCAACGATCATTATTTTTTATTTATTAAAAAAAATTCGGAATTGTATTTATTATTTAATTTTTTTTATTATTCCGAATTTTCTATATGTGTCTTTTCAAGACAAGTTTTGGAAATTATACTAATTCGTTGTATAATTTTTCCCAAAGGGTTATATTGATTCATTTTGAAACTTCTTTCGAAAGGTTACATTTGTTTATTGTGCAACTTCTTTCGAAGAGATATCTTCGTTAATTTTTGCAACATTTCACGAAGAGTTACCTATGTTTTTATATATATCAACTTTTGAAAAACCATGAAGGGATTATTATTATTATTTTTTTAGTCCTCTTTTTTCTAAACTATAGCTATTATTTTCAATTATTTTCTAGAAAGACCCTAGAGATATACTAGAATTGCTATCTAGTATTCTCATTTGAGACTTTGTTGTATCCTAGAGGAAATTTGCCAGTAACCATTAGCAACTCTGTAGGCAAATAAATCCTTAAAGAAAGTATGAAGACGATTTTCCCAACAATTTTTAAGGATTTATTTGTGCAACAATGAAAATGGGGTTCACAAGATGAACTAACATCAAAAGGGTTAGAAAAAGGGTTGTGATTTTGGCTGAATGGTCCTCCCTAAAGATCTTGAGAGAGGGGTCCCCCCCAAGGGTCATAAGGAGTGGATGAGTCTAGATTGTTTTGTCTGAAAACATTGAGACCTTCTTGAATTTTTTCCCTTATAATGTCCCATGCTTCAGAGTGATCCCATGACATGTTGGCATTTGCCGGGGCCATGCTTTTGGTGAGATGACACAATTTTCTTGACAAAGGATCCTCTCGAGTTCTCACCTATTGAAGGAGATGGTGTATGGAAGTGTCTGTTGGATTCGTACAACCTTCTGAAAGTCTTGGGGCTTGTAGGTTGAAGTTCCTGCAAGAGATTGTTTGTTAGAGATCCACCTGGTTGGATGAATGAATGTCCAAGGTCGGTGAAATAAGACAACTGTGTATCTCTCTAGTTTGGGTATTCCTTGATGGTTTTGAATGTTGAAAAGTTCTTTTCAGTAACTGAGTGGTTTAAACCATCTAAGGACATCCATGAGGAACTTTTGCTTTGACTCTTCTTGAGCAAGTGCCTTAGTGAGAACCTACAAGATTTTGTCAATGGAAAATTCAATAGGTTTTATGTACAGGTTAAACATGTACCAAAATAACCATTTAAGTTTTTCTGGGAACTCATCATCAGAGGACCATTATAGAGGATGAATGAATGGGTATCCATATGGAGTCCTTTGGGTTTGAGTAGTAATCTTCCATAATCTCTAAAAATTCTGAGATGATATTCCCACATGTATTCTTGAAGCTTTTTTGCGAGGATATTGTCTCGGATTGCAATTAAAACATCAGAAGGATAATTGAGACTTGGCCATTGGCCATTTATATCAACAATGCGGTATGTTTGTAGGAGAGGTTCCTTTCAAACATACATGTTGATTACTTCTAAAGGTTCTTTGGATCTAAAAAAAAAGTCTGCAAGGATGTTTTTGTTGCCTGGAATATGTTTGACTTCAAAGGAGTATTTTGAAAACCATTTAACCCATCTTAACAATTGCGGATAGAGAACTTGCTTCTACTTAAATTTTAATATCTGAGGAAAAGAGGACATATCTATTTCGATGAGGGAATGATGTTCGATGAGATGGAACTCGAACTTTTTGATCTCATATATGACCACAATGATCTCCTTGAAAGTGTAGTGATAATAGATTTTTGCTTTGGAGAACCTACCACTTTTATAGGCACAAATATACCTAATTCCATCAACTTCTTCAAGGAGAATGTCTGCCTAGTATTTGTCATTGGCATCAATTTGAAGGATTTGTTTCCCCATAGAGAGGATCTTCAAGGGAGGAAGTTGTTGGGGGGCATTTTTCTTGAGCATTCTTTGAAATGGTCTAAGGGTTTTAGAGATTTGGGAAACAAAATCTTGCAAGTAATTGACAACGCCAAGAAATTGCTGAACCTACTTGGTTGTGAAATATTTTTCAGGAAATATTTAGAGTTCATTAGCAATATGAAATTCTAGGCAATAGGTTCATTCTTTTAGATGCATTCCAAGGAACTCTACTTCCTTTTGGGCAAGGATCATTTTTTTTTTTTGAGAAAGCATAATCCCATGTTTTTTGACGATATCAGCAAATTGAGTGTAGAGTTGACAATGAGATTCTTTATCAAGATTGAAAAGAAGAATATCATCAATGTAAATCTGAGAGATAGAGAGGATGGGTTCAAAAATCTTGCACATAGCCTTTTGGAAAAAGGGATGGGGCAGTTTTAAGTCCAAAAGGGACAATTGTTCATTAGAAGTGTTGGTTTGGGATGTAGAATCCAATTTTGGATCTATCTATTGCGTCAATATCCAATTGCCAAAATCCTGCCTTAGGGTCAAATTTCGAATAGATTTTTGCTTGGGCAAGGCTAAGGACAAGAGAGTTTCAGTAGGGTAATGAGAATTTGTCATCCTAAAGAAATTGATTCAAAGGTTGATAGTTAATCACTAACCTCATTTTTCCACAACTTTGTTCAGCATGTTTATTGACATAAAATGTTTCACACGCCCATTGGTAGTTGAAAGGTTCAATTAAGTTTTTTGCCAACAATTCTAAGCATTCTTGTTGAGTAAGCGCAAGGTGCTCAGGGCTAACTCTCGAGTGACTCACCTTCATAGGATTTATGTCTTCATTTCTTTTGAAGGAAAGCTTGACATAAAAGTTTGAATTCTTCCACAAAGATGGGTAAAGGTCTGAGAGAACTGGGAGTGTGAGTCAGCGCAACAAGAAAGTAAGGTTTGAATAATTGGGTCTAGCATAGCTGGCTAAAGAGAATATAATTGTTTTATATCCACAAATTTGCGGAATGGAGGCCATTGGAGAGGATTCTAAACTTTGGAAGTTATGTCAAGGTGTCCCAACCAATAATGATATCTTTATCCGGAGAGTTGGAACCAAGAATTTTGGTGGTGATAGAACACTAGGGAAAAAATTTGATAGTAATGGATTTGCTACAAAACTTAGTATCAAAAGTGTCACTAGAAGCATAATTGAAATACCCAGTATATGATTTCCAATATTCTTCTGGGATAATCTTTGTGTTCAGTATTGAGGAACTAGCTCTAGTGTCTATGAGAGCAACAAGAGGGATGGCTTTGTGATATTTTGACAAGAGAATGTGGATGGGTATAAGGGTGATGGATTGGTTCAATGATTTGGATTGCATTGTCCATTAAAGGAGAATCTAGGAAAAAGGTAAAGACTTCATTTTCAAAATCAGAGGTTGAGTTTGAACTAAACGTTTGGATGGCATAAAGAGTGTCTTGAGAATGTTGATCTTCTAAAGAGATGACAAATTCAATATCAGTGTCGCTATGGGGAATTCTAGTACTTTTGATGATTTTGTCAATCAAATAGCTTACATGGTTCTTTGCCTTTGGACAATTTTGGTAAAATGTCCTTTTTTGTTGTAGACATAGCATCTATCTTTGTTGTGCTTTTTGGAAGAGTGGTGACGGCTTTTATGTAAGAATTTCCACTTTCCCTTTCTTTTCTGTGTCCTTTTTTGTACGCGCAAAGCGTGGCAAGGAAGAGGAAGGAAGGAGGTGGTCGGGGTCGGGCCGAAGGAGGATTAAAGAGGAGTGGGTCTTAGGCCCGCGTGGGAAAGAAGGGAGAAGGGAATGGGGCTAGCGCGATGGCCCAACTCCCGTAGGCCTCTCTCTCTTCTTCTCCTTCCTTTTTTTTAAAAAATATTTTTTATTTATCCGAAATGCAGTAAAAATAAAGGGAAAATAAAAATAGAAAACAAAACTTAGTAGATGCAAATAATATTAATACTTGGATGATGTGAAAATTCTTTTTGTTAGGGCCAAATTGATCCCTAATTTTCTATGTAATTTAAACATAGATATTTAACCAAAATTTAGGTGTTAACCAACTTAGAAATTTGAAATAAAATTTAACAAAAAATAATAAAAGTTAAATTTATCCTAACGAAAACTATTAGAGGGTAAATTTATTATAAATGTACTAGTAAATTTGTTAAAAATATACCAATTTAGAGTTTTTTGTAATTAAAAAATTAATTTGGGTCAAATTTATTAAACGTATACTATTTTAGAGTTTTTCCTAATATTAACCCTAGATTTTAAGATAATTTGACTTTTGTGCTCATATTTCGAAAAGAAAAGTCATGCTTTTGTCCTTCTTAGAACCCACTAGTCCGGGGATGCTTCGCGTGGGACCATCGGTCAATAACTCATAGATTCTCTAGGAAATTCTGTCTTGAAGAGTCAAAGGTGACCATCAAACCAGTCCTGTACGACTCTATTATAGTTTAATTAATTCCGCCGAAATTCCATGCGCACTAAACTGATAAATCAACAAAGTGAAAATATTTTGTCCCCAATTTGTCGATTATAAAATGTTAGTGGTAGGCGGTCGGGAGGGTTACGCCGGTGTAGGAGCCAACCACGCCATGTTCTTTAGTCATAAGTATTTGAATAAAAAATATCAATTTGTTAAATGGACAAATGGAGTTCCATTTTGATTGGAGGGTTGCTAGGGGCAAGAGATTACCAATTTGGAGGCTCATCATTTGGTCCATTTCACTAACAAAATACAACTTTGATCTTGTTGTGACAAAGAGGAGTGGTGGGGTTTTCCTTTTGAAAGTTTGATGGTTGCGGTGCATTTGACCCTTGGCCTTTTCCTTTCCTGGAGATATGCTGTACCTATTAGATTTTGCAAAATGATTGTGGAAGGTGATTCCGTGATACTATTTTGGCAACTTTTTCTCATATTTTTGGGATATTTTTCTGAAGAAAGTTGCTTTATTGAAAAGCAAGAGTTCAATTTCTCATATGCAATCAGATTTTTTTTGTCAATTACCATGGATAAACATTGAATGGGAGAACTTAACGAGTGTCGATAATCCTTGTGTAATCGATTGAACTAAGAAAAAAAGTTTGGAAACACAAACTTATGCTTGAGAAGGGCCAAAAGTGAGCTTAAAATTTTGAGACTAAAAATTTGGGATGTTTAACATTAGAAGTGTCATAACTTTCATATGACACTTATTTTGGTACCAAAACGTTCATTTGAGTGTCACAAGTTTTAAAAACGTTCACTTGAATGTTACTTCCGATTTAGCCACCGGAAAAGCTGATGTGGCCACTAGAAAAGCTGACTTGGCCGTCGAAAAAGCCGACATGGCTACTAGCGAATAATAATTTAATATATTTTAATATATTTATTAATTTTTTGAAATTTTTCGATATTTTTTTTTTTTGTTTTTTTTTTTCTTTAGGGTTGGTGAGGGTCATCAATGACCCTTGTCGGCTACGGAACCCTCGCCCTAGGCCATGAAGGCCCCAGGGTGAGGCCGTTGAAGCTCGGCCGACCATTGGCAAAGGCCATTAGAGCTCGGCCGGCCATTGGCAAAGGCTGTTGGAGCTCAATCGGTTGCTAGCAAAGGCCGTCGCGGCCTCACCCACAGCTAACAAAGGTCTCACTGGCCAGCACATAGATCTAGCTGGTGAGACCCTCGCCAACCATGGGTGAGGCCATGACGGCCTTTGCCAGTAGTTGGCCAAGCTCCGATGGCCTCACCTCGGGCCTTCGTCGCTTAGGGCGAGGGTTCCGTGACCAGCAAGGGTCACCGGTGACCCTCGCCAACCCTAAAGAAAAAAAAAAGAAAGAAAAAGGGGCAAAAAGAAGAGAGATAATATGAGAAGAAACGATGTCGTTTTGCATGAAAAATCCTTATTGGCCGGCGAGGGTCACTGTCAGAAACCACGTTGGCATCAAAGATTATTAAAAAAAATGGAAAATCATTAAAAAAATCCATGTATGCATTTAGCTGGAAGTGGCACTTAACTGAATGATTTCACTCCGATTTGGCACTCAAGTGAGAGAAAAAAAAAGTTTTTACACCAAAGTGAGCGCCATACAAAAATTATGGCACTCCTAGTGTTCTTCTCCCCTAAAAATTTGGAATAAATTCATTATAATTATGGAATTGTCTCAAACCAAATTGATTCTTAAAATCTCGAAAACATTCAATTAATTCTTTTGATTTAATAAAATGTAAATATACTCTTTCATTATCTCTATCAATTAGATTTTGACCACATTCATCTAATGTGTAAATGTGAATCCAAATGAATATATTGATAGGGTCAAACTTAAGTTCCCTCTTAATAATATCTTCTAGTGAAGGTATCATACTTCTACTGAACTTCCAAACTAGTGCTATTAGAGTAGACACTTGTTGGCAGCCCACTTTGATGTGCATGATCGTTTGAAGAAATATATCAAAAAATGAATCTTGGATGTAACTCACCAATTGAAATAATGGATGATGTCCCCCGCTTACAATTGATCTTGGCTTGGCCAAGGTGATTGAAGCAAAGTTAGAAGGGTAGACGTTTTGGTCACCAACATCTATCATATTAGGCTGAGTTAAAGTGGAGATTCGAATTGAGATGACTCACAAGTGCCAGAGAGGTCTTTTAAGCACACATGTCAGGGTGTTTGGCAAAAAGATTTCACATTAGAAATGTGGTGTAAGGTGAAACAATTGATATATTCTAGTTGAATAATAATTATTAGCCTAAACTTTTAAGCGAAAATTGTTCTAGTTGGATACATTAATGAGCTCTAACTTAAAAAATTTTTGGTAATCTTCTCAAATGAAGGTATTAAGAATTCTTACTGCGAGAACCAACAATTTGTTACTATCATCATGGATCATGTCTCATAATATCATGAAACTAAATATAGGATTTAGACTTGAAACCATTGGTTATAGGTGATTTGCAATTGTTAGAATTGCATATGTACATGAGGAATATACGAAGAGGTGAAGAAATGATAACTAAAATTAATCTTAGTGACTGAAGTAGAAGATGCATTGGACTAGGTCAAGTTTCATGCAATTTTCCTCAAGAGCACAGTCAACTGACTACGCAAGTTGGCCTAAGTACTTGTCAAGTTCAAGAAGCTCAAATATCAAATTTCAATAAAGATGGAATTGTCAAAATCTATGCCTTCGGCATATGCACTCAAATATTCCATGCCGGTTTGGAAGCTTTTTCCAACATATATATATATTTTTGCCCCTCTCTCACCTGAATTTTATTCATTGCATGATACGTAAATACTATCAGTGGAGGGCCGAATCCTTGAAGTCAAACATATGATCATAGTACCAAATCCACACGGGATACATGATCTTGGAAAGCAAAATGATTGAAGAGGATACTCGGTGGCTATCAAATGTTGGAGATTTGGTCAAATTCTGACTGTCACATAAACCGTTCGTTGGGTGACGATAGTTGGTCGGGCAGTTATTTAATTGACTCTTGCACTAACCCTTTAGTGTCCTTCTATTGTTGTCCATAATTACATTTATTAGAAATATCAGTAGCTTAGATATGTACTTATCACCTCAAAATATAAATGACATACCACAAAATTCTCCAGTTGTTTAAGGACTTTTGTAGGACACATATGTTGTCCAATCATTTTCACACAATTGATTTTCCTCACCATATTGGTTTTGATAGCTATTTGATTACTGATAATAGAATTACCCTTATATTTTCCGAATTGATTTGTTTAATGTCATTTAATGTGTTATGTGGTCTTATAATTATTATACATATATATCATTTGCATCATTTTCTAATAGTCGAACCTTTGGCTGTGCACCTATTTTGATAGGTCGAGAGCACAAATTGTACTTGGCCAACTATTTACGGCATATCTCTTGAATTGTTAATCTTGGCTAGATTTTCCATTCAGCACCAATACATCAATCTAAGATAGATCAACTTTATTAAGAAGAATATGCGAATCCATCAAAAAGTTTCTTAGTAAAGAATACCTTCATATAATCACAACATGCACGCAATACTCAAATGGATCTCCTCTATTTCACTAACCCAGACATCTGCTAGTCTTTTTGTGTAATAATCCTTTAGAAGAATGAGATCTTGTGCCTCTTCGGTACAATTTCAAGCATATTCTTTCCGAAGGGAGCTATGATAGCTCCATCGACTGTCTTTGGCAATCATGAAAGGACAAACATGACAGTAGAAAAAGATGCCACATGCTTGCAATTAACTAATATTAATATATACTTCTTTTTAAAGTGGATGTTTGGGGAGGGACTTTACACTCTTGGTAGTTCTTTCCAAATTCTATTTTCAATTTGTTGTCTGACAAGTGTTAATACTTAAAAGTGAAAGCCAAAAGTTAAAGGAGAGGCCAGGTGAAAAAATTAAAAATAAAGTAGCTAATCCTCGGGATGTCTTAAAAATCGCGACCATCTCTAGAACATAGAAACTAACAATTTATCCATCATTCTTTCTTTTTTTGGTTGAAAATGTAAATATCATAAAGCAAATGAAGTACAACAGTTTAGGGGCATCGCCCAACATTAAAATTAGAGCTAATAAGTCAAATAGACAGACGTAGGATCTTTACATGTAATAGCCAATACAATATTGTCTAGGAAGGTCTAATTTTATGGTGGAGTGAAACTCTACCTCTTTTCTTCTTCTTCTTTTTCACAAAGCTTGGCCAAAATAACAGGATGTTAATTGACTTTATTTTGAAGCCATCTTTGGTTGCTCTCCATCCAAATGCTATATATGGTTGTTACGAAAGATACTTTGAGAAGTCTTGGTGCTAAATATTTTCCCTTTATTGCTTTAATCATCCATTGAAGTCCCTCATTCCATCTTTCTAAATAATGCCTAATCCCACATTACACAAAGATACTACACCAAATGCTACTGTTCATTCACATTGGAAGAATAGATGTGCTCTGTCTTCTACACCAGCTTTGCAAAAGGTGTACTAAATATCAACTAAGGTCATCCATCATGCTATGATATCTATTGTCTATAGTCTATCTCTACAAACTAACTAGTCAATAAAATTGTGTTTGTTGATGCCGTTGCTCGAAATTAGGTTTTGCCACTCTAGAACTAGATCCCATGTGTGAGTTCATCATATATGTCTTAGTAACAATACCTTGAGTTACATATAACTAAGGTTAGAACAATTCGCAATTTGAGGAGACATCACCAACTCCAAGCCATGCTACTCCTAATGTTGAGCTACATAATTGGGGTGCCTCTCCATTTTGTGTTGTGAACCCAAATGCTCCAAAGGGAAGAGGATGGATGATTGATGAGGTTTCATAGCATGCAGCCTAACATGACTTTGTTTCATATGTTTACATCGGGCAATACTAATCATCCTTCCCTTTTAGGTGAGCAATTACTTCCCATGCAACCCTATACAATCCATGATTTGTTGTAAAACCATGCCAAAAGACATGTTAAATCCTCTTCTCAACTTCGTATATCGTTTGCTTTGGAAGTAAAAATATTTGCATCCAATAGGTGCAAATAGAGATAAGGACTGATTTAGTTAGCTATAGACACCCTACATAACTCATATGCTTCATGCCTTGACTTTCAATTTTCATTTAGAGCTTGTCAGTATTGTAGTCTATATGAGTGAGTTTTCTACTAACAAGGGGAATACCCAAGTAGTTGATAAGGGGGGTACTTATAGAAAAAGGCATTTGTCAGTATGAGGAGCTTCTCATCCTCGTTCAACCCAGAGAAAAAGACTTGGCATTTGTCAAGATTAAACTGCAGTTCTATGAGAGCAATGTATTCTTCTAGGGAATCTGCAAGGCAAAGGATGGAGTCCACATCTCCGTGAGCATACAAGAACAAGTCATCCATGAAGCATAAGTAAGTAATCATTTGCATTTTGCAGCACTAGTGATATTTGAAAGAAAATGCAGCAACTTTCATACTAAAAATCTATTGAAAATTTCCATAACCAGGACAAAGAGGTATAGAGAAAAAAAAAAAAAACCTTGTTAAAGCCTATTTAAGCTATTGAAATAGCCAACCTATGCACCATAAAGTTCACCGAAAACCTTGGAATAGTGATGCACTTGGTTATCAAATCAATCAAGTATTGAGGTATATTCATAGGCTTTCATGAGATCAATCTTTATGGCCACATGTTTAATTTGTCTCCCTTATGGTTGTTGTGTAATAGGTCTTGGCACAGTAGGATATTCTCTAAGATATATCGTTCAGCGATAAAAGTAATTTGGTTGAGGCCAATGATCGAAGGAAGCATACAATGTATTCATTTTGCAAGTAGTTTAGATATAATCTTGTAGAGGACATCGCATCATGAAATGGGTCCGAACTCCTTAAAGTTGGATGGATTCCGAACCTTTGGGACAATAGTTCCAATTGTATTAACAATAATAGACTTCTAAAACTTAATAGTATTACAAAGCGCATCCATCTTTTGAATGTATATTTTATGAATGCCTAGTTATAGATGATTTGAAGACTACGAACCTCACAAGATATGTCTTTGACATAACTAGAACTATTTTTTATATTTGAAAGTTCTTCCTATTAAAATAAACTATGGCCTCAACATTTGCTCCAAACTTTATGAAGTTCTTTCAGATTAAAAATGAACACTATTACTAATAAATTAAATTATTTCAAAGTTCTAAACCTCATAGGTCCAAGATCAAGCATTCAACCTAATTGAAACTAAACTTTCTCAAAATAGAAATTGTGCACTAGTTCAATATTCAAATAAGGCAATATTGCATCTTTCAATATAGCAACACTTCTGTAATATGGGCAACCAATATGCCGTAAGGCAAAATTTTCTTGAGGAATTTAGACAATACACTAGTATGGCAAATGCCATATGGCAGTAAAGAAAAGATGAGCCTATATGCCAATTTACCTGTAGTTATATTGTCATTTGTTAGGCCTCATTAAGGTTGGAATATATTCATAATGGATTTTTTCAATAGTTAAATTTTATCCAAATATTTAATGAGTTCACTTAAGTGTGTTGAGGATCATATCTTAATCATGTTGATACTTAGTTTTGATTGTACAAGCATTTGAGCTAAATTTCACAAAAGTCTGTAAATCTGCAAAAGAAAGAGTCCAAAAGCAAAATCTTGGTTCTGCAAAACAATCAGACCTAATCAACGTGCACTTTTCGTATATAGATTCAGAAAACCATCTCAAAACAAAAATAAGATATTGCAAGATTATTTAGTCTAATTTGCTTGAGCAATTGGTGAGGTGGCATGACAAGAACTTGCCATCAATAAAAGATAACCAATAGAAATTTTGATTGATAGCCTAGTTTGAGGGAAGATTTTACACATGTTTTTAAGAACTTTCGCCGAGATTTTTATGAAGAGAATTAGATGACATAATGCCCACTTGATTCAAGTGCAACTTTTGAATTGGAGCTCTATAAATTGGAGAAAACTTCGCCAAAAGTCATACAGTCGGAAAGGGCAACAATAAGAGAAACCAAGTACTCTTGAGATGCTCTTGAGTATGTCTCTTTGCAAGCTTCTTATGCCCATTTGAGTGTTTTTAACTATGAATTAACAATAGTGAGAAACCCATTTGTAACACACAAAAAAGTGGTTGTACTTAAAGTGAAGGCATTTGTATAGGTAAGAGATAAAGTATGCAATAAATTCTATGAAATCACGTAGAGGTGTGATTTATAATTTGGAAAAGAGACCTATTGTGCTGTGTTAAAAGGTGTGAGAATGGCTATAGAAATTTTCAATAGTTACTTAGTTTATAGTGGGGTTGCTATGGAAGCAAATTAGGTTCCGTACGGCAACGAGTTCGACACTTTCTAACAAGGTGCTATTTGTACTCTTGGCTTAACTAGTGAAATCTAGTTTATTTGGGCTGTTAGAGCTAAAAGAGAGAAGTCGGCACACCTAAGTTGAATCTCCATAAATCTCATTTGCGATTGATCTTTCTCGAGACTCTTTAATTTCCGATGTCTATAATGCTAGTTCATTTTGCGCTCAGAAGCAACACTTTTATTGGGGTTGGTTCTAAAAGATTAATTTATATTTTCTTGAAAATTCAATGCACCCTCCTTTTGATTGATTATTTAGACCTAATAGTTAATAGGCATCTTAAAGGCTCTTGTTAAGCATTATCATCTCTTACAATAAAGCAAACCTAACATCGGGGAAAAAAACAACTTAAGTGCCAAAACTTGACACGAGGAAATACTTAAGTGTCAAAAGTTACAAAAGGTACACTTAAGTATCACTTTTTTAAAACATTGGATCACTTAAATACCTAATCCGGCGAAGACCACTACAAATCTAACATGACTTATTTTAATAATTTTTAATATTAACATGGCTTGCCGGAATTCCACGTTAGCTCACCTTCATAAAAAACGACGCCATTTTAGTCAAAGTTTGATTTTTAATATAAATACTGATGAAAAAAAATTAAAAATGAAAAAAAAAACAGTATAAGTGGGGAAGCCTCCCTCGCTTGTGGCTGTCGTCCCATTGCTGGTAGGGCAGTGGCAATGCACAGCGAGGGTCGACGACGCTCTCCTAGATTTTGGTGAGGGTCGCCACCCTCTCCCAGCATCTAACAAGGGTCAGCCGGCCCTTGCCTAGGGCCTAACGACCCTCATGGCCAACACTGTCACCCCACTAGCAATGGGGTGGCAACTACAGGTGGGGTGCCCCTTCTGCTTATCCTCTGCCCTTTTCTTTAAAAAAATTTAAATTTCATTTTTAATATTATTTAATTAATAATTATACAAAAATCTAATTAAGGTCGAAACGTCATTTTGGGCTAATCTAGGCACATCAGCATTCAAAATAATGTCATTTTGGGCTTATTTGGCCATGTTGGCATCCAAAACGACGTCATTTGACCTCAACTTGTTGGAAAAGTGCTACGTCAGCATTTTGGTCCGATTTTCTCATCGGTGGCATTTAACTGATCTTTTTTCTCCGATCTTAGCATTTAAGTGTACATTTCCGAACTTTTGGCACTTAAGTGTCCCCTCGTACCAAGTTTTAGTACTCCAGGAATCCACACATCCCTAAAATCATTTTGAACTTCAAACATCTACCTAAATATTCTAGTAATATCAATTAGTGGTAAAGATGGATAATGACCATATGTATTTAAACAATGGAAAGAACAGTGATCTATAATGACCCACATGATAATGATATGATTGCACAAATCTCTTGTAGGGTTAACGTTGTCCGAATATGTTCATTTCATAATATTTCTTGTAAGAGGATGGATATAAACGATTGTTAATACATATTGAGTCCGACAAAATGATGTTGTGAACTCGTACTATGTCTCAAACAGTTGAAATAATTTCCAGCGGGGAGTCGACTTTAATGGGATAGTGGTGCATGAACTAAACAAGGGGTTTACAAGTGCTTCTACAACATAAATTCATTCACCTTAGCTGCAACCAACCTTCCTTAGATTTTGAGGATATGCATGATAACCATTTTATTTCTAACCATAAATATTTTTTTATTGTCTAGAATATGTTTGTAACATAAATCCATTTGGTAACACAATTTCAATTTTTTTTTTTGAAACAAATTTTTAATCTAGAAATAGGTTTGAAATAGAAATAAGAAGTAAAAATTTGCTATTTCTCAATTTCTAGAATAGAAATGAAAAATAAAAACTCTTATCATTGCTTGCCTCACTACTATCCGACCACCCACTTGCCGACACCCACCGTCCGCCATCTGATGCCCGCTGTTTGCCATCCGCCGTCCACCGTCTGCCACCATTAGTCACCATCCATCATCCATTGGTTGCCATCCACCATTGCCATCTGCCATTGCTACACAAGAAGGATAAAATTTATCTCGTTATCAAATGAATTTCTATTATGGGAATATAAATTTTGTGTCGTTATTAAATGTGTATTTTTACTTAGAAACTCATTCAAAAAATCAACATAAATAAAATCCATTTTTAAAACAGAAATTGATATTTGGAATAGATAGTTATCATTCACGTGCTAAAAATAAATCCTTTGAATATGACTCAATGCCACCAACATGTTAAAGTGAATATTGAGTCTTGATTACAACTGCTGAAGAAGTTATCTATTGTCATGCAAGTTTTTTTAAGAATGGCCTACTAAACAGTACACGAAGTGATGTGACAGAATTTTGTTGGTTATTAAATATGAACCACTCATTACTTAAATGCTATTATCACCTCACAACTTAACAAATGAATTTTAGTATACCAAGCATAATTATTTATTTTATGAGTTTTGTAAATGTACTCTTGGGACACTCTTGGGACACACTCATTAAGAAATAAATTAAGTGTACTTGATCGGTGTCTCAAAAACATTTCGGTAAGACGATCCTTATATTATTAGCAATTAAGCAAAAAATCTTATGTGCCTTTTGGGCGGCCAAGCATGCGCGTTCTAAACCAATTTTAAAAGCTTAATGTGACAACCATCGAGAAATTGAAGGGTCAATTGGTATTTCACTTGAATATGTCGACCAGAGATAATAGTACGAGCTTGCACATGAGCCGTCAACATTTATACTCTTCTCCTCCATGTGGGGAGTAGAGGGAATCCCTAAATGTTTGGTGCATGTGGATTGTGATGGCCCCAACATGTGGTCATCTATATGCTAAACCTTTCATCTCTTGATATTTCCTCCTTATTATAAGGAGGGTCTCCTTAACATGTATTCCAAAGAACTTATCGAAACAACTAGGATACACATATAATTAGTTCATGGGAAAAATTGCACAATCAATTCTAAACCTACTATATAAAAATCAATCAAATCGCAAAACTTTTAATTGGATCAATGTATTCTTGAACCTTCAAAGAAAAGTGCCATTAAATCTTCTCGGTCATGTCTTGCCCGATCCATAATATCATCAAGGATTCTTCTCATAATTAAGTTAGATGAAGCATTTGATAGTTGGCAAGTTAAGAGCAATGTGCAAGACCATTTCATTTGTGCTTGAACCTGATGTATCCTTCTCACAACCTAATTCCATCGTAGAGTGGTAATTATTAGTTATACTTTTTAAGTACTATATAAGCGCTCAAAATTCTTTTTGAAACCATGAGACGAGGTCAATCAAGAATAGTCGTTGTCATATTACATGCTTCATTTTATACTACAGAAGAGTTTTCTTCACCACAATCGGAAGGTCAAAGCGAGCAGTGGCCAGTTTTAGTTAAAAATTTTACAATGGTATGTTAAAATCATCAAGGTTGGCACGAGCCCCTTTCCGTTCGGGTCTTCATTAATGATAAAAGTGGCAAAGTGTAAAAAGAAAAAAATAAACATAAGCACGCACGCAGCACAGAGAGAGAGAGAGAGAGAGAGAGAGAGAGAGAGAGAGAGAGAAATATTGATCTTGCGATAACATGGACGTAATATATACGAGTAATGCACTTTGAGTGATCTCATTGCAATTGTCACCATCCACTAAGAAGAAGAACCACAATGAAGTCCACGTAATTGTTTTATATGTAATTGGTCAGTGGTTAAGATTCTCAAAAAGTCACTGAGGTCTATAAATAGCAATGCGGAGTTCAAGTGCTTCTCATTCAGTTGACCATATTCCGTCTTACCTATTTCTTCTCAAAGTAGAATTTCAAACTTCCTTTTCCGCACTTCTCTGGCTATGGCTGATCTCAGAGTCATTTCAATATTTGGGATCATTTTCACCTTCATCGCATTGGATGCAATTCTAACTTCCGAGGGAAGGTCCATAAAATCGGCATGGGGGAATGAACACCGTGCAATAAATTACAACCAAATGCACAAACAAGCATTGCAGTTTCTCACTCCGAGTCAGTCTCCTACGAACGATGATCACTCTGATGCGGGGGAGGAGATGGTTCCGTCGCCTGCAACACATGACCAGGTGGCCAGTTTGGGGGAGTCAGAAGCAGTGTACAAGGATGATTTCCACCCCACAACCCCCGGGAGCAGCCCTGAAGTTAGCCATTCTTTCACTGGCTTAAAGAAGCAAGCCGCTCGACCAAAAGCTCCGAGCAGTGATGAGGAAAGGCTAATCATTACGGGGACACTAGATGATACACCAAGTCACAGCCCCGGTGTCGGCCATGATTTTCAGAATGAGGAACCAAAAGCCTAAATACTGCAAATAGAAAGTCAAGGCTGTGTTATGTATGTCCTGTCGATTCTCGTTCAGTTGGGTCTCGTGTCCCAAAATGTTATTGTTCAGTTCCTCTGGACATGGTTCTGCTTGGTGCGTGGGTAAAATTATCTGTCGATTTGGTATTGAACTGTATAATTATTTAATGAAAAAAGTGAGGTTTCTTTAGAAATTAACTGCTATATCATATCCGTTGCATGTCGTATGATATTCCAGTTTTTGTGTCACATTCAGATTTTAAATGAGACATAATTACATGAATAGTGGGCAGAGATTTAACATAAAAATGACTAAACCTCGTACAGAAAACAACATGACTACTTTTGACTCGGAATTTGTGTAAGGTATACTGTACCAATTTTTTGATGTTTGTGAAAAGAACTCAAATATTGAAACCGGCCACCGTTATCCATCTGACATGGCCCAAGAGATTGGCGAGTCCCAAACTAGTTCCGAATTCTACCATAAGCCCATCTCGGGGCCGGCCAAGTCCCTTTCTTGAGCCTAGCGACCATTTAGTTCCAGCAGCTTGTCCTGTTCCACTCATCCTATTTCACTCATCCTCTTGTGGCCTGAAGATCACGTAGGTTTCCAAGGCTTGGCCATGCAGCTAGCCATAGCAGGCACCCTTGGGCTTCCCCACATCCTAGATCCTACTATAGCCTTGTAATTATTGTATAGATTCAAACCTGACCGTCAGATCGATGGATCTAATTGGTCTGGCCATTATATAAATAGGGGACCCTCACCCCACTTAAAAATGCTTGATTAGAAGTAAATGAAATGCTCATTTACTCTCAAACAATCCTTCTAGTTGAGTGAGTGAGCAAAAGGTTGACTTAAGATCGTTTCTAAGGCCGCACGGGCATGAATCGATTGGTGTGAATCGACCAACTCATTTGTGCCTCGTTCGTGCCTCATTCGTGTCTCTATTCGTGCCTCATCCATGCCCTTGTTCATGTCTCTGTTTGTGCTTTCATTAAGCATAATGGCTGATCCACGTTCTAACATCACGAATGCCCAGGGTGAGGATGGTGAGGATTATCGAAGGACGACCGAGCTGGTCGACATCTAGACCAGGCATAGTCGTGCTACATCTTGTTCAAGGGAGTGAACGGGAGATTGGGAGCATCGCATGATGATCCTAGAGGAGAACATTTTGGATGTTTGTAGGCTGGTGAACGACTTGAACTAGACCATTGACGAAGTAGAAGCCGACCGAGAGGGGTTCATGGCCGAGATGCAAGAATTCAAAGGCGGCATGGGAGAACTCTACAACAAGTTACTGGGGTCATTGGTTCGTGAGTTGCAGTAGCAGGATGAGATCTGATAAGCTGCGGTAGTAGCCATACACGCTAAGATCAATGAGCTCAAGAGGAAGTTTGCCAAAGTTGAAGCTAGACGTGTGAACGGGGCGATCGTTGCACAACCGTGCATGGACGCCTCAAAGCCAAAAGAGTTCAACTGTGCATGGAGCGATATTTCGAGGTTACGGTAATGAATGACGACACAACCCAAGTAAACACAAAGGCCATGTACTTGAGCAAGAACGCCTTGCTTTAGTGGTGCCGTAGGTTCAACGATAGGAGTGGCAACTCTATCACAACGTGGGCCAAGTTCGTCGAGGAGTTCCGGCGAAACTACTACCCCACATATATTGAGAAGAAAGCTCGTGATGAGCTCAAGTGCCTTGAATAGAGAGGCACTGTTTGAGATTATGTGAAGCGTTTCTCAAAGCTGTTGCTCCAAATCCCATCCATGAATGATACAAAGGCCTACCATCAGTTCAAGAGTGGCTTTACACCGTGGGCTAAGCAAGACCTTAAGCGGTACAACATAAGAGATCTCACAACGGTCATGACCGTGGTAGAGTCCTTGGAGGAGCTAAAAGCGATGCCCACAGTTAAGCTCGACTTCAAGATAAGGGAAAAGGCCACTAGTGGGGGATACCAAAACAAATATAGACGCTCGAATGGAGGAAAACCCCTAGTGGCACTTCTTAAGGCCCAACTGAAGTCGAGTGGTTGGGGACAACACAAGAATCGCATGTACAAGTGCTTCTTTTGTGACGGGCCACACATGGCTCGAGATTGTCCCAAGAGAGGCAAGTTGGTAGCCCTATGCCAAGAAGATGAACTATAAAAGGAGGCACAATTAGGATCATTGAGGATCCTAAGCTTGATCAAGGCCAAGAAGGCCAATGAATCAAAGGGGATGATATTCGTGGACATGAAGATCGGAGGTGCCATGGTCAGCACACTTGTGGACACAGAAGCGTCCGATCTCTTCATCTCTCAAGAGGCCACAAAGAAGCTAAATCTTCAGGTCAAAGAGAGAGCCGACTGGTTCAAAATGACGAACTCAAAGGAAGTCCTGACTAACAGCGTAGCTAGGGATGTGCAAATTCACCTTGGTCCGTAGATGAGTAGGGAAAATATTGAGGTAATCCCCCTTGATGATTATGACTTTATGCTCGGTTTGGGCTTCCTTAATTGTATCAATGCGAGTGCGATGCCCTTTGCAAACTAAAATTGCATTCTAGACAAGCGGTGCCAATGCATGGTGCCAATCCATCGCGAGTCGAAATATGATCAAAAATTGCTCTCCACCATGCAACTCTCGAAAGGGGAATGTAAGAGCGAGGTGACTTTTTTGGCGACATTGAAGGTTGATGACGTGAAAGAAAAAGAGGAAGATGTTCTAGCTAAAGTGGTCTGGATCCTTGACTCATTCCAAGATGTGATGTCACTTGAGCTACCCAAGAAGTTACCACCCTGCAAGGAGGTCGACCATAAGATCGAGCTAGTGCCCAATGCTCGACCTCTGGCCATGGCACCTTACGCATAGCCTTACCAGAATTGGAAGAGCTGAGAAGACAGTTCAAAAGTTGCTGGACACAGGATGCATTTGGCCATCCAAGGCCCCATTCGGTGCCCCTGTGTTGTTCCAAAAGAAGCACGATAGGTCCCTTTGAATGTGCATCAACTATCGAGCTTTGAACAAGCTCACTATAAAAAACAAATACTCAATCCCCCTCAAGGATGTTAGGTGGTTCTCTAAGCTCAATTTTTGATTAGGAGACTACCAAGTTCGGATTGCCAAAGGGGACGACCCGAAGACTGCGTGCGTGACCCACTATGGATCGTGCGAGTTCCTCATCATGCCGTTTGGCCTGACCAATGTACCGGCAACATTCTGCACTTTGATGAACAAGGTACTCTACCCATTTCTTGATTGGTTTGTGGTCGTCTATCTTGATGATGTTGTGTATAGCTAGATGCTCGAGGAGCATGTCAAGCATTTGAGATAGGTTTTCCAAGTCTTGTGGGAGAATGACCTATATGTGAAGCAGGAGAAATACACCTTCTCATGAGAAGAAGTTTCTTTCCCACATCGTTGAGGGTAGACAAGTGTGGATGGACACAGCCAAAGTCTATGCCATCGTTGAATAGGAGTCGCCAACCAAGGTAACAGAGTTGAGATCATTCCTTGGATTGACAAATTACTACTGGTAGTTCATCTAAGACTATAAAAGCATTACCATTCCCCTCACGGATATGTTGAAGAAAGAGAGGCCGTGGGAATGGACGGATCAGTGTCAAGAGGCTTTCGAGTGGTTAAAGTAGGTCATGACTGAGGAACTTGTCCTAGTGTTACCCAACCATTCCAAATTGTACGAGGTAGAAACCGATGCCTCTGATTTTGCAATAGGTGGTGTTCTTATGTAAGAAGGAGACCCGGTGGCTTATGAGTCTCGAAAGCTTAACGACATCGGATGGTGGTATACGGTCCAAGAAAAAGAGATGACTGCGGTGGTGCATTACCTTTGGATGTGGAGGCATTACCTGTTGGGGTCAAAGTTCGTTGTGCGGATGGACAACATGGCCACGAGCTACTTCTAGACCCAACGAAAGCTGAGCTCGAAACAAGCTCACTGGCAATACTTCCTTGTTGAGTTTGACTATGTGCTGGAATATAAACTGGGAAGGGCCAACTCAGTAGTTGATGCCTTGAGCAGGAAAATGGAGCTAGCTAGCATGGTAAGTCACCTCAACTGTCCTTTAGTTGATCGCATTAGAGAAGGCCTCCTACATGATCAAACAACCCAACAACTACTTGAGTACGCTTGAGAGGGCAAAACGAGAAGGTTCTGGTGTGAAAATGGCCTTCTCTACACCAAGGGGCAGAGACTTTATGTGTCACTCCATGAGAAGCTATGGAATGAAGTGCTTCAAAAATGCCATGACTCCAAATGGGCGGAACATTTGGAAATCCATCGCACCATGGTGCTAGTTGAAGATCAATACTTTTGGCCACACTTGAGGGACGATATCAAAGTACATGTGAAAACAAGCCTTGTGTGCCAGCAAGACAAGATCGAGCAGCAATTGCCATCAGGGCTCCTTGAGCCACTTTCTATGTCAGAACATCTATGGGAGAGCGTCTCCATGGACTTCATTATGAATCTCCCAAAGTTCGAAGGTTATTGGATACTTATGGTCGTGGTGAATCGCTTCTCAAAGTACGTGAAGTTTGCGCTCGCAAACAAAGATTGCCTAGCCAAAGAGGCAGCCAAATTATTTGTCAAGCACATATCAAGTACTAGGGCATCCCACGGACAATAGTGAGCAATCACGACCCTTGGTTCATCGAGCAATTCTAGAATGAGCTCTTCAAGCTATTGGGGACAAACATCAACTTTTCCACAAGCTTGCATTCTCAAACCAATGGATAGACAGAGAGAGTGAACTTGCTGATTAAAATCTATCTCTAGCATTACATGAGCGTAACATAAGCAAATTAGGCGAGGCTAATCGATGTGGCTTGGTTCTCATTCAATTTGCAGCGGAATAAGTCCACGAACCAAAGCTCGTTCATGATCGTGATGGGGCAGCAACCACTCACTCACTCCAAGTGTGGTTGCCTCGAGCTATAAGGGGAGTAGTCCTTCCGTGTACAAGTTTATCAAAGAATGGCAAGAGCAAGCCGACTTGGCACGCACGTGTCTTCACAAGGCCTCCAAGTGAGCCAAGAAGTGGTGACATGTGGAATTTTAGGTTAAGGATCTTGTCTTAGCCAAGTTGTCTGTGGTCCTTTGGTACTAAGACATGCACAAGGGCCTAATCCATCACTACGAAGGCCCCTTTCATATAATCCAATGAGTTGGGAAGGTGGCATACAAGCTGGACTTACCGTCAAAATTGAAGTTGCACCCGATGTTCCACATGAGTATGCTAAAACCCTACCATGTGGACAAGGAAGATCCAAGCTGGGGCGAATCGCAGCGAGCGCCTCTCAAAGCAAAATCCTCCTATGATCGTGATGTTAAACACATTTTGGATGATTCAATCATACGAAAGAAATATCATGCGCCTAGACCGGAGTGCCTAGTTCAATGGAAAGGTCTTCTGGAGAGTGAAGTGAGTTGGGAACCCTCCAAGACTCTTTGGCAGTTCAGGAAACACATCAATGCATTCCACGCCAAAGATGCGACGAGGGCGTTGCCAGATTAGGTGGAGGAGAATGACACAGCCAAAGAGATTGGCGAGCCTCGAACGAATCCCAAATTTAGCCATGTTGTCCCTAAGCCCGGCCAAGTCCCACTTTTGAGCCTAGCAACCGTTCGATTCCAGCAGCTTGTCTTGTGGGTTTCCAAGGCTTGGCCATGTAGCTAGCCATGGTAGGTGCCCTTGAGCTTTCCCATGTCCTAGACCTATTGTAGTCTTGTAATGATTATATAGATTCAAATCCAGCCATTGGATCAATGAGGCGATCGACAGATCATATCGGTTCGGCTATTGTATAAATAGGGGATTCTCACCCCACTTGAAAATGCTTGATTAGAAGTGAATGAAACACTCATTTACTCTCAAACAATCCTTCTAGTTGAGTAAGGAGCAAAAGGCTGACTTAGGATCGTTCTTAAGGCTGCACGAGCGTGAATCGATCCTTGTGAATCGACCGACCCGTGACAAGATCACATATGCTTTCAAAGTTCTCTTTGCATATAACTAGTGCCCTACAAATGTAAGATAGGACATGAATCAATATCCAAATCAGATTGGTGATAATAGACAGGAAAGTAAACAGAATAATAATAGCTGCGAAATGATGGAAAAAGAGGAAGTGCATTAATTGAACTTGTGAGCGATGCTTTGACCATTAAGGATAATCCCTCTACATAGTAAAGCAAACCCAAAAAAGATGGTCTTAACCTCAAACTTAGACCAATAAATTCCATAAAAAGCCCATATGGGTTATGGTTGGTGTTAAGGGTTAAGTGCTGTTACTTCTTCAGAAAGTGGTCTTATCCATATTTCATATTTTTTTATGACCATCTCGTTCACTCAAGCCGCCACCCTCTCGCAGGTTATAGGCATGCTTTTGTTCACTCAATTCTTTTTTGTTAACTTGAGTTCAGAAAGCTTGGAATATGGACACTTTTAACTTAATTGTGCATCTTAATGCTTCTATAGTTGGCCGATAACTTAGTTTCATCGTTGCAAAAACAAATGATAACAAAATAAGGAAATAAATTGGACATCCAATTTCTGCAGTTCGGTTGGTAGGACCTATTCCACAAAAAGGAAACCAATACATGATTTTACCATAAATTAAGTGATAAAACTGAGATTACAATCATACCCAAGGCACTCAAACACTTTTAGTGTACCCTAGTTCCCAATTATATTCACACAATATTTAGCACTCATAGTTTCCTCAACAAACAATCTTCCAATCTCACAAACAAATTCACAAATATTACCCACAAGATTTTGCATGACTTCACTACTAAAAGTTCCTCTTGGATTGCTTCAGAGTGTAATTCATAAAGAAGTTCTCTCTTGGATGCTCTTCACAAAGAAAATCTACCTCCTATAATGAAAAAACTATTGGTAGTTTGTTTGTGAAACAAATTAAGATATGTCTTATCGCATACCAAAAAGATATGAGTGTGCATGTGGACAAGATTTCGCACTAATCAACAATCATTACTTTTTTATTTATTAAAATTTGAAATTATAGCGTTCGGTTGAAACAGTATAACTATTCATGAAGGAGTTACGGTTATTTATTTATTTATTTTCAAATTTTATTATTTCTTCCAACAATTATTTCAGAGTTCATACATGTTTAGACATAACTCTTAATCTTTGGGAGGTTGTGTATTTTCAGATATAACTTCTTATTTTTTGATATAAATTACTGAATGTGTCTATTCAATAATAATCTTCTTATTCCATTTTTCATTTTCTTTCAAAAGAATATACAACCATTGTTTCCATTGTTTCCCTTCAGAGACCTTGAAGAATTACAAAAATTGCTATCTATTATTATCAATCGAGACTTTATTGTATCTTGAAAGAAATTGGCTAGTGATCATTAACAACTTTATGGTGCAAATAAATTCATAAAAATTTTTTTATCACGTCTTAAAGTTTGACTTCATTGTTCTATCCAAATTCAAAGACATTTTATCAACAATTTTAAGGATTTATTTATGCAACAATGCAATCAAAGCACCAATGGAGTCAAAGTTGATTGCTGCAAGTAGACTTTCTAGAGAGGATTTGGGCCTTGGCGTACGAGGCGCGGCTGTGCCTCTCAATCACTCGCGGGGGGTGCTCGGTGGATGATCTATTGTTGGTGCTGTGAGCACTACAGGACAATTGGGTTCTCTTTGAGTCGGCCTTGGTCTAGTTGGCGGAATTGTGTGCTTGTGTGATGAGTGAAGGACGTGCTTGATAAATGGCAGGGGTTAAACAAAGCATGTGCGCAACGCAAATGGAGCCCTCTTCTCCGTTCCGTTGACAAATCTCTCTCTCAATTACCATCCACACAAGTAATATATTAGTATTTACTGGAGGAACAATGAGCGGAGGGTCTCTGGGATCCGCTCCGTTAGTGGTGGCTCTATGCAACAGCAACGGTTGCTCCTCCTAAACGGTAGGTTGCCAATCCAAACGACACCACCTCTTCCATTGCTACCCCCGAAACCGAACAAGATGCCAAAGGAGGAGAGGCTGTTTGACTGTAAATAAGCCGGTAGGAAGAAAGTGGGCATGCTCTTCCTTTGCTTGAAATTTGCGGCAATTTTCACTTGGATTATGTATGTGAGCAATGGCAAAGGTTAGATTTTTCCTGGGCCCATGTTGTTCTCTATTTTCATATGGTCACACCATACTAGATCACAAGCGATTTCTGATGTTCATGTCTGGGCTCATTCATAACCGCTATCGCTGGGCCGTCTTGGAGCGGTCCTACTTTTAGTTGCTTATTTTTTTTTTTTGGTAAGGTAAGTGTATATATAAACAACCAAGAACTAGTACATCAGGGGGAACGCGGTACCAACGGCCACTCAGCTGGACAACATGTCGCTGGAGTGAAAGGGTACCCCGTAAGCAAAATGAACAAAACTACAAAGCTAGAGTTAGACAAAACTGATAGGAAACTAGTTCCTATCCTAAACCATATATGGCTCCAAAGCAAAAATATGGGGGTCTAATCCCCAACTTTGCTGCATCCTTCTATTCTTGGGACAATCATCCACTTTCGAAAAAGTGAGGGCTTTATCTTTCACTGCCTTGAAGAGTTGTAGCTTTAACGCAGGAGTAGAGAGGGTAAGCCCTTGAAATAGAATCTCATTCCTTTTAGTTGCTTATTTGTCTTTCAGAGTGACTATATACTGGTATCGTGACAACTTTACCGCTATTGAGACTCACCCTGTTGGGGATGCTCTGTATATTTGCATTGCCACCATGTCAATGTTTGGATATGGTGATATTACAACGAATACCAATGCAATGAAGATGTTTTCTATAATGTTTGTATTGGTTGGGTAGGATTTATGGATATGTTGTTATCTGGGATGGTTAGTCATGTTCTTGATTTGCAAGAGACTCACTTGTTGAGGGCGGTACAAGACAGGAGTGGTAAGAAATATTCCGGAGGATTTTAATTAATCGATTTGAACAAGGAGAAGTATGAGAATGTTGCTGGGGCATGGTTTTGTCGACTTCGGTATTGGCTTTTATGGCCATTTCTTGGCCGCCAAGAGGGCTGCACAAAACGTTGGTTACGAAACCGATTTTAGTGTTGGGGCCCAACGAGGCCGATATCCAGAGAAGCATGGAGTAGGGGAAGTTTTGGTCGATGCTTGACTATGAGGGAAGAGGAAGCTTTGAAGAGACAAATGGTTCTTCATCGGATGGGGCAGATTGTGAAAGATTGGGAAAAGCAACTGACTTGTTTACGTGGGATCGCATGATATTTTCTGTATATCTTAAAATTATGTGAATATCCTCTATAATTGTGCTTATCTTAATTGATGTTGTTACTTTATAAAGTCATATCATAAAAGCCTGTAAACAAACTCTTTATGCATTCTTTTCCAAATATCGAATTATACAGAAAATTTCTCAGTTCACTTTTTATTTTTATATTTAAGTCAACAGTCATTAATTTAATATGGTTTTCCCCAATCTTGGGGTTGAGATACTAGGAGTGCCATAACTTCCGTATGGCGCTCACTTGAGTGCCAAATCGGAGTAAAATCGTTCACTTGAATGCCACTTCGCTAGAAAAGCTAACACAGCCGTTGGAATGCTGACGTGGCAATCGGAACACATTATTTTAATATTTTAATTAATTTTTTTGATTTTTTTGAATTTTTTTTTTTTTTTTAAGGGCCGGCGAGGGCCACCGTTGACCCTCGCCGGCCACCAAACTCTTGCCCAAATTGGGTGAGGGGGCCCTCACCATTGGCCGCGAAAGCCTTGGGTGAGGCCGTCACGGCCTCCCCGCGGCTGCCGAGAGCCATTGCAGCCTTGCCCAAGGCCAGATCTGGGCAAGGGCCGCCTGGCCTTCGCCGTTGTCGACAACCTCGCCGGCCTCACCTAGGGCCTTTGATGGCTTCGCCGGTTTCACCCAAAGCCTTCGCAGCTAATGGCAAGGGCCCCCTTGCCTAATTTGGTCAAGATTTCAGCGGCCGGTAATGGTCAACGGTGGCCCTCGCCGGCCCTTAAAAAAACAAAAAAAATTCAAAAAAATCAATTAAAATATGAAAATAATGTTTTTCGGCTGCCACGTTAGCTTTTCCGATGAAGTAGCACTCAAGTGAACGATTTTACTTCGATTTGGTACTCAAGTGAGCGAAAAAAAAGTTTTGACACCAAAGTGAGCGTCGTACGAAAATTATGATATGCAAAGCAGGATTTGACCAGAAGCTTTTGTCCATGGACATAGAAGTAACATATGCTTGGATTATAGAAAAGTATTATATTTGTTGGTCGAATAATTGAGGTAGTGGGATCAATCAGTCACATTACCTGTCTGATATGCTTGTTGTCCTATGCTAAAACACAAAATTTTATAAATTAGGTTTTTACTAATTCAAAAGCATAAAGTTTTATAAAGGAAAAGTACTAATGACTCAAAATGATCTAGTTTCTTTGGTACATATGGTAGAGGGAGAAATCGACAAATAAATTTTTTCTCAAGGGACAGGCAAGGCCGTTGGTTATTTTTTAAGCTTCGTATCAAATGATGGTTAAAGATACATAGTGTTTTCACATTGAAATATAATTTCCGAACTTTGGCAAATTCTATAGCTTGTCCTTTAAATTCTTGTTTCTAAAACATAAGTCATCGTCTATCAATTTTGATAATTACTTGCGTAATTCCTAAAAGTATTATTTATTGAAATCAACAGTAGTGAAAGTGACTTGTGCACTTAAAAGAATAGTGAGACCACCTTGTATTAAAGATAAACCCAGTATTAATAACTAAAATCACCTACGGGATTTACTTGATTTCAGGTGGGCAAATAAAAACTTCAGGAGGAGAATATTTATCCGGACAAAATACAAAACTTTCACGAGAAATATTATATATATTTTCTAAAGACTAAATTACTCCTCACATATCCATAATCTCCACATATATATAATAACTTAAACAAGAAGAAAGGAATGAAAAAGAAATATATTAGTTATTACATTCACATTCTACATCTACAGCAAAAAAATTCACTAAAGGTCTGGCATGGTCCAAAAATCTTTCTTTATGTGACGGGCTTAGCTTCATCACATTCCGACTTGGCTAGATCAATCACTCTCTCAAACAACCACTGCGAGCATGGTAGCTTGATGTGCCATGCTCTGAATGGATCTGGTCTTTGAAATTATTAAACAAAGCTTGAAAGATCTTACAATCTAAATATGTCAAAGGGGCCGAATAAACTTTTTGCTATTCATCCATATATACTCGAAAGTATCCCTTTCGAGCCATCATTAACCACTTAACTAGTCTCCAACTTTTCGGGATTCTTTTCCTATTTGAATGCCAGGAAATTTTAGTAAGCTTAATAGGCTAGAGAGATCGATTGCGGAAACTACAAAAGGGCAAATTGCAATTCATCTACTGTGAGAATTGCAATTCATCTACTGTGAGTATATGTAGATTGCTTACAATATAGGGTTTGCAGAAGAATTAGGATTTAGTTTCCTAGGTAGTTTTTAAGATTTAAAAGACGAGGTCTTAATCTACTCTAACAAGAGATATTGATAAGCTCTTTTGTTGACTAATAATCAATAATCTAAAAAAAAAAAAGGAAATTCGAAAAATTCTTCCTTGGGCGCAATCCTAATGCAGCGCAAGATAACACATTTTGACGAGAGTGCAAAATACTTACTTAATATATAGTTTTTCATTTCTAGCAAAGACAATTTCATTCAAAATATTAGTACATAGAATTTGTATTTTAAGATTGCTTATTTTTCTTTCACAAAATATTCTCAGTTAGTTATTTTATGAATACTCTATCAATGGACAAGCGTAAATTAATATTTTTCTACTTTATCTCTCACGCACTATGGTTTTAAAATTTGAATCTTTTTTATCCTATAGAAAAGGATAAATAAAAATTCTAATCTTGAAATATTTTCTCTATTCACATACATGTGTTAATGATTGGACCTAAGTGGGTCCTTAAAAGGCTCAAAAAGAAGAAACAAGCAGTAGATTTGCCCCATGGTGGAAGAATGTCAGCTTGTATTCCCTCTCAATCAGGAAGAAAAAGATTGACTTAAGAATTAGAGGGACTTTTAGTGGTGAAAGTAGACACCACATCAAGACTTTTAGTCTTGGCTACTGTCAAGTAGAAAATGTATAGTAGTCTCCAGTGTCTGAAGTGAGAAGGGGGACGTGTAATCCCTTTCGCTATATTGGCTTGTGCATCGCATATTGTCTTGTAATTGACTTGCAAATCTAGTCAGCCTAGTTACAAGACTTTGTGTACTTTGTAGTAATTAGTAATTCAAAAATCTCATAATAAAGCTCAATAGTTTTACATGTAAAATTTACATAGACGCAACATATGCGCTCTTGCTCGTATAAATAGCAAACTCTGAGGTTCCTTCTCAAACTCGAACCTTTTTGTTTAAGAAATTTCATGATTGCCCATGCTTTTGATGAAATTAATCGTAAGAGGCAATAGCCAATTCATAGGAAGTTATTTAGTGCACATAATTTTCATACTAAATTGAATTTGAATCTTTAAATGTCATGCCCCGATCCTCAAAAATGCAATAACCCCTTCACTTAGGTCATTTAGTTGCGATGTCCCAGGACATGCCACGGACCCTTTTTCATTTTATCTTTCAATTAAACACAAATGGACACATAACACCTCTATTCCAACAGCAACAATAGGGATGGTAGGAAAATAGATCAAATGCATTTCATTAACATTAACCATACATCCGAAATTAGCATATACAAGCTATGTGGACCTTTCTAATTCACAATACAAAAGAATTGGAGGTTAGCCTAGGTCCTTTATGCTACGAGGGCGACTACAAAAAGTGATGCACCCTATGCTAGGCCAAGGCAGTACCCCTCAACCCCTTGGAAAGGACCTAAGAGATTCCTATCAAACCATATGAACCAGGCCACAAAGTAGGGGGAATAAGCTAGTTTATCCCCTTGTCAACGCACATCATAAAGGTGTACTTCTAGAAGATGGCCTTGCACCCATCTAGGATGAACTTTGTCATAAACAACCCAGAGGCAACAGGGAGCCCAAAATGGGAAGAAGTAGGATGCCATGACTAAGGGCCTAAAAATATTCAAACAACAAGCGAGATAACTTAGTAAGTGAAACTCCCTAAGCCTCATTTAGGAGGACTCTTCTCCTCGGACATGTCCTAAACTTGCAATCCCATTGTCGATGGTAAATTGATAGCCAGGCATTTGCCTCGCTATATCTATAAACATGCATACAGTACCTCATCTTGCTAATAAGCCATAAATGTGACCAATAAACATACCGGCATCCTCACTTTGCATTGTCATGTAAAAATTCACATAAAAATTCACATGTGCATGTACACTTTCAACAAGCACAGGGCCAATGTAGTCAATAATCCAAACACAATAAACATCAATTTAATGCACAATGCATCCATACATGTCTAAATTATTACGACCATTCAGGGCTACGGCCAACACTCATGTTGGTTGTCTTCTGGCATAACTAGGTATTGTCTCACCCCATTGGCACGGCATTGTCTTGGCCTTCCCCAAAAATAGCATTCCATTAGAAGCATCAGCCTAGCCTTAACCGTAACTCGGCATCCTAACCCCCATCAAGCATCCTATCAAAATCAAGCATTGTCACCAATAGTTGTACGGGTATTGTCATGACCCCTAATCCAAGGTCCGAGTTGTGGGTTATTTTTACGACATCCTAAGCTTATCGCCTATCCAATTTGTTATATCTTATATATATGCACATACAAAAATGTAAGCACAACAACAATCCCAACAAACAACACTCGAAGAACATGGGAAGTACATATACAACACACTACTATTTTTCATTAGTAATTTCATGTACAAACTAACTTCCATTTTATATGATGCAAAAGGCTAGGGTATCTCTATCTCCACTACAGCTACAGCTGCCAAAGTTGGGAACCCTTCCTGTTACTGGTTAGTATTACTAACTAGAGTTGATCTCATCGAATGTTGTCTCAATATGTTACTCGTGTTTCAACATGCATAACATCTACAGTTGACTCTTTCATCCTTATCGGTAGAATGAAACGTGTAGGAGGTGGACTAGCCATATTTACAAACCTGTAAAGGTAAAAGAGTAAGTTTTGGAAACTCAGTAAATAAAACCCCTAACTCTTGGCTAGTAAGACATTTCCTCATCAAGGACTAGCCCGAACAACTTATGTAAACAGTGTTGATTGAAGATCAATTGTCACTCATATGTGATGCCATCACTATGTGCAAGAGTTTCACTTACTCACCTGTTAGCTAACACATAGACATTTACATATATTAACATAACTAGTATTTGTATAGATCACTTAGCATTGTCCTGGCTTAACTAGGTCCTCTCGGCTAAACCAAGGCTTCCAACTTCTTGCTGGGATTCTTGGCTCAACTGAGGCTTCTCGGGGCTAACTTCCTAAGGCTTCCAGGCTTAACCCAAGCATCTCATTGCGGGGGTATCATCATTATTGTCTTTTATTGGGTGTTCACACCAATGCATCACATATGCTGGTTATTGTATTTACCTTTAGCCGACTCATTCATGGCTCAACAAGGACGTGCACTTACATAATCATGTGTGTCGTGATTTCTACGACCCATTTTTAATGATGTCATAAATGGCCTTAAGTTTGAGGTTTAGCTCAACCATCAAATATCAAGGATCTCACATTAATACAAGACATGAGCTCACTACACTTCAATGCTGACCAAGCCTTTGCAGCTTTAACGATCCCCATAGCAAACGAAACTAGGATCCAGCACACCTCAATGTCAATCCAAGACCTCACAATCTTAGGTGTGAGGTGATCCATGTGTTGCACAAGACTTAAGTTCCAAACATCCCATTACCGACTCAAGCCTTATAGCTCTGGGTATTCTCGACTTGCGTTGAACACAAACCACGAACCTTGGCATCATTTTGGTTGTAAAAGACTCAAGCACATGCGTAAGGTACGTGTACAAGCCAACATATATATAATCTCCCATACAAATCACGGTTTGTCAAAAGAGTGCCATCTAGACATAATGATGACAATAACAATAACAAGGAGAAGTAAGAGATTCTACTTACCTAGACAAACCTCAAGAAACTGGGAAAACCAACTTGAGAGAGAAGGGTAGCTTTGCTTGGCTGGAGAAGAGAGAGGCGAGAGAGGAGAGGAGGAGAGAGTGGATGGCAAAATGGTGAGAAATGAGAAAAGGTTCCTTCTATTTAGACTCCTCGACATCATGATTACCGGCTAAATGGTCTACTCTTTTGTTTTCAAATGGCCTGCCTAAGTTGCTTTGGTGGCAAGCCTACTTGATTAAATATCTTGCTAAGTAATGAGTTGGCGTGCCTATTTGGTCTTGCTTGGCAATCTAGGTTCTAGTTGTCATCGATGAAGGCCTACTTTTCATCTTCTCATTGGACCACTTAGACAACCGCATTTATGAACAACTAAAGTAACTTGAAGATGATAAGGTCTTCTTTGCCAACTCGGCACCTAAGCTTCCTAGGTTAACGATGAGGAGCTCGAGTATCTAATTATGATTGGTCCATTTGTGTGGCATTTCTTTTCTTGGCCACCAAGGTATTTTTGACCCATCATTACCATATCACCATATCTTAGACTTTGACAATTCAAAGCACAACTCATCCCTTTCATTAAATGAGGGGTTTCTAGAGGTTTCATTCTCTTGTTTTCCTTCCATAAGAAGGCAGTCTAAAGAAATCTATCATCTAAATTGGTTCCGAGATCGAAAGTGGGATTACTTGGTACACCTTGAAAAATCGATTTACATTTGCCCAAGGATCGGGCCATCACGCCCCTTGATTGCCCAAACTGTCCTCTTAGGTGGTTGGTTGATCTTGGAGGGTTAACCCACTAGTTGGCACAATGGTAGGCCCTATGGTCGACACAGTCAAGCCCGTCCAAGTCCAGGATTGGCCCTTAGACAGATCCCTAGGCCTATCATCGAGCCTACCATGACCATTCCTTTATTTTCAGTCTATGGTTCACCAATCTGTTCAAGGACAATCCTAAGGCTATCCATGGCCTAACACTAAGTTAAGGAACTCATAGACCTTAGAATTAGTGATGGAATCGTCGAGTCTATCTCGAGACTCATTCAAATCGACGCCCGATCCATCTACATGGGTTTATGGCTGGTGTATAATCGATCCATGATCGAATATCACCAATTTGAGATTCCCTTCCGATCACTAAGAATTAAATAGGGAATGATGCATTTTTGGTTAGAATACAATTGCATTTGGTGAGTTAGATCATCCGTGTATCAATACATAGCTGGGCGAAATCACCCGCAACAGGGCATGACTAATCGAGGTCGACCCATGACCATCCACCGATCCATAATTATCCCATGAACAATTCTCATGATCCATAAATCATCTTATGAACTAGTGATCTAATCCCACTTGTATGGTCGGTGGCCAATTCACGGCCGATACCTTAGCCAGTTCATTACTGGTCTATCAGTCGAACCATGATCGATCCTTAATTCCTTACCAATTAAACTAATTGATCCCATAGTTGATCCATTTGGGACCTCATGGCCATTTCTCATGGGGTTGGAATCGAGAATGCTATAATTTTCCTCCCTAAAAAAAAAAAAAAAAAATTTGTCCCCAAAATTTCATAACATACCTGAACACTCAAAAATATGCAAGTACTTATGCCTCATAATTTCTTCACTTTTCCAAGTAGCTTTTTCTGTTCCATGATATTTCCATAGGACCTTGACTAGGGGAATGGCTTTACTTCTAATTACTTGCTCACGTCTGTTCATGATCCTCACTAGCTCCTCAATATACGACCGTTAGTTGTCTACCTTGATCTCTTCGAAGTTGAGCACATATGCTGGATCTAGCTTATACTTTCTTGGCAAGATACATGAAATATGTCATGTGCTTGAGCAAGTTTCGGCGGCATATTCCCAATCATTTTTAGGATTTCAAAAGACCCTATATATCGTAGACTCAACTTACCTTTCTCTCCAAAATAGGACATACCTTTTAATGGAGACATTTTAGGGAACACATGCTCGCCTACTTGGAATTTGAGAGGCTTTAGTCTCTTGTTGGCATGACTCTTTTACCTACTTTAGGCAATCTTAGATTCTATTCTTACTTACCTGAATGGTGTTTGCCATAGATTAAGCTAACTTAGGACTAGTGACTTTTCTTTCCTCGACCCCATGCCATTCAACTGGAGTTTTTTAAGCTTGACTATACCATGCTTTAAACAAAGCCATGCTATTGCTTTACTGGTAACCGTTGTTATGAGCAGATTCGACAAGATAGAGGTATTCTTTCCAACTTTCACTAAAGTCAATCACATAAGCTCGTAATAGGTCATCCAATGCTTTGGATGATTCTTTCCACCAGACCTTCCGTCTATGGCAATGTTTAAATTTTCTGCAGCCATTTGACTTGGTCATATATCCGCTACACACTCTAATAATCATTATTCTTTTATTATGATGCTGAAATTGTACACAACCAACACGACTAGTTTCATCATTTCTATCTACTTATAACAACTAAACATCATTGCATCCTTTGGTAGCCAGTATTTCATTCTGTAACAACAGTCTTGAAATTTTCCACTTCCCCTTAACTAAATGCATATATTCTTCCTTGAGCTGGAGGACGATTATCTTGTGGCAAAGATTCATTTTGCAATATCACTTGTGGCTATTGAGGTGATATCCGCTGCTACCTTTGTGGACAATTTCTTAGTATGTGGCCTTGCTGACCATAGTTATAACAAGCTCATGTTCAAGCCAAACATGGAGTGTTGCCGTGCCGCTTCCCATAGCGACAACATATCTCATATAGGGTGGATTGCAGTCTTTGTTTCTTGCTCTTCTTGTAAGGGTGTTTTCCTCCCTGTATCAACCTCTTGCTACAACATTTTTTTATCTTGAGGGGTTGTATAAGGAAATTTCCCTTGATAAGTTGCTATAGTAGCTCGCTCCAGAAAATCTTTCTGTACCAACTAGGCTCATTCATACACCTTATTGTAATCTTTAAGATTTAATAGTACCAGCTAACTTTGAATCTTAGGCTTTAGACTGTCTTTGAACCTTTTGGCTCGATCCACCGGATCTTCGATCAATCGAGGGGAATACTTTGACAACTCCACAAATTTGGCCTCGTATTGATCGATTGTCATATTGCATTGTTGCAGTTGTAGAAACTTAGCTTTTTTTCTAGCTTGGAGGAAGGCATCCCAAGTTATGGGAGTATCTTCAGGAAATACAATTCCTTTTATCATTTTCCACCAATGACTAGCATTACCTTGAAGCTAGTACACTACCAATATCACCTTATCCTCATCTAGGGCGGATTGCAGTCTTTGTTTCTTGCTCTTCTTGTAAGGGTGTTTTCCTCCCTGTATCAGCCTCTTGCTACAACATTTTTTTATCTTGAGGGGTTGTATAAGGAAATTTCCCTTGATAAGTTGCTATAGTAGCTCGCTCCAGAAAATCTTTCTGTACCAACTAGGCTCATTCATACACCTTATTGTAATCTTTAAGATTTAATAGTACCGGCTAACTTTGAATCTTAGGCTTTAGACTGTCTTTGAACCTTTTGGCTTGATCCACCGAATCTTCGATCAATCGAGGGGAATACTTTGACAACTCCACAAATTTGGCCTCGTATTGATCGATTGTCATATTGCATTGTTGCAGTTGTAGAAACTTAGCTATTTTTCTAGCTTGGAGGAAGGCATCCCAAGTTATGGGAGTATCTTCGGGAAATACAATTCCTTTTGTCATTTTCCACCAATGACTAGCATTACCTTGAAGCTAGTACACTACCAATATCACCTTATCCTCATCTAGGGTGGATTGCGTCTTTGTTTCTTGCTTTTCTTGTAAGGGTGTTTTCCTCCCCCTGTATCGGCCTCTTGCTACAACATTTTTTTTTTTATCTTGAGGGGTTGTATAAGGAAATTTCCCTTGATAAGTTGCTATAGTAGCTCGCTCCGAGAAAATCTTTTCGTACCAACTAGGCTCATTCATACACCTTATTGTAATCTTTAAGATTTAATAGTACCAGCTAACTTTGAATCTTAGGCTTTAGACTGTCATTGAACCTTTTGGCTCGATCCACCAAATCTTCGATCAATTGAGGGGAATACTTTGACAACTCCACAAATTTGGCCTCGTATTGATCGATTGTCATATTGCATTGTTGCGGTTGTAGAAACTTAGCTATTTTTCTAGCTTGGAGGAAGGCATCCCAAGTTATGGGAGTATCTTCAGGAAATACAATTCCTTTTGTCATTTTCCACCAATGACTAGCATTACCTTGAAGCTAGTACACTACCAATATCACCTTATCCTCATCTAGGGTGGATTGCAGTCTTTGTTTCTTGCTTTTCTTGTAAGGGTGTTTTCCTCCCTGTATCAGCCTCTTGCTACAACATTTTTTTTTATCTTGAGGGGTTGTATAAGGAAATTTCCCTTGATAAGTTGCTATAGTAGCTCGCTCCAGAAAATCTTTCTGTACCAACTAGGCTCATTCATACACCTTATTGTAATCTTTAAGATTTAATAGTACCAGCTAACTTTGAATCTTAGGCTTTAGACTGTCATTGAACCTTTTGGCTCGATCCACCAAATCTTCGATCAATTGAGGGGAATACTTTGACAACTCCACAAATTTGGCCTCGTATTGATCGATTGTCATATTGCATTGTTGCAGTTGTAGAAACTTAGCTATTTTTCTAGCTTGGAGGAAGGCATCCCAAGTTATGGGAGTATCTTCAGGAAATACAATTCCTTTTGTCATTTTCCACCAATGACTAGCATTACCTTGAAGCTAGTACACTACCAATATCACCTTATCCTCATCTAGGGTGGATTGCAGTCTTTGTTTCTTGCTTTTCTTGTAAGGGTGTTTTCCTCCTGTATCGGCCTCTTGCTACAACATTTTTTTTTTATCTTGAGGGGTTGTATAAGGAAATTTCCCTTGATAAGTTGCTATAGTAGCTCGCTCCGGAAAATCTTTTACGTACCAACTAGGCTCATTCATACACCTTATTGTAATCTTTAAGATTTAATAGTACCAGCTAACTTTGAATCTTAGGCTTTAGACTGTCATTGAACCTTTTGGCTCGATCCACCAAATCTTCGATCAATTGAGGGGAATACTTTGACAACTCCACAAATTTGGCCTCGTATTGATCGATTGTCATATTGCATTGTTGCAGTTGTAGAAACTTAGCTATTTTTCTAGCTTGGAGGAAGGCATCCCAAGTTATGGGAGTATCTTCAGGAAATACAATTCCTTTTGTCATTTTCCACCAATGACTAGCATTACCTTGAAGCTAGTACACTACCAATATCACCTTATCCTCATCAAAACACCTCAAGAGAGCAAAAATCCTTTCCAGTCCTTCAATCCAAGACTTAGCTTACTCAAGGTTCCTGATTCCAACAAACCTTAGAGGTTTTGATTTTAGAAACTACTCAATTAGTCCATGCTTTAGACGGTCACCATTTCCATTCCCATTACCAGCCATGGAGGCATTCGTGGAAGCAAGGCCTAACTATTGCTGAGCCTACTACTCCATTAGGCTTCCAATAGTTGTTAAAGCTTGTAGAATACCATCCAGTCGAGGGTCCCTTTTAGACCTTCCTTTCAAACTTGACTAGTCTTGAGTCGATTTTTCTCTCATGGTGACTTGGTCCTAAGTACTCCTATTGTCTCCTAGTGGGATGACTATAGGAGTTCTATGGAAAGTGTATTCCACAACATAGAAAAGAGTCAGTGCTTATGAATTATCATTAGAAAAATCCATCAAACAAACAATCACATGCATAATATGTTCTTCCTAACTCACTATCACATGACTCCCAATGCACTTTATGATTCTCAGTAATAACCCTTGCTCTAATACCAAAAATTGTACCAACCCCCAATCCATAATTCGAGCTATAGGCTATTTTTTCGACATCCCAAGCTTATTGCCGACCCGATTCATTTTATCTTATTTATATACAAATGCAAAAGTGTAAACATAACAACAACCCCAACAAACATCACTGGAAGAACATGAGAACTATGTATACAACACACTACTATTTTTCATTAATAGTTTCATGTACAAACTAATTTTCATTTTACATGATGCAAGAGACTGGGGTATCCCTATCTCTACTACAGTTATGGCTGCCAAAATTGGGAACCCTTCGCATTACTAGCTAGTCCTATCAGACGTTGTCCCACTACTTGGGTTCATCAGCCTTCTAAAACCACGAAAGGGTCCAAAAAGCCCCCATTAGACCAAATGTACCAAGCCTCGTAATAGTGAGGAACCAACTCAACTCGTTCCTCATCAACCCACGCGGTGGTGATATATTTCCGATGTGTTACTCTTGCTTTGACATGTATAACATCTATAGTTGACTCTTCCATTTTTATAAGAAGACCAAAGCATACAGGAGGTAGACTAACCATACTTACAAACCTATAAAGGTAATTGGGTGAATTTTAGGAACTTAGTAAGTGCATCCCTAACTCTTGGCTAGTAAGGGATTTTCTCATCAAGGACTAGCTAGAGCAACTCATGCAAATAGTGTCGATAGCAAATCAATTGTTGCTCATATGTGATGCCATAACCATGTGCAAGAATTTCACTTACTCCATTGTCGGCTAATACATAAACACTTACAACTCAAACTTGAACATAATCGACGTTCGTGTATATCACTTAACATTATCCTGGCTCAACCAGGCCCTCTTGGCTCAACTGAGGCTTTCAGCTTCTTGCTAGGCTTCCTGGCTCAACCTAAGCATCCTGTTGCAGGGGCATCGTCGTTCTTATCTTTTATTGGGTGGTCACACAAATGCTTCTAATCAGCAAGGTTATGTTGTAATACCTATTGAAAAATATTAATTAACAGAATATAGGTTTTTCCTAGATTTTTATTAATAGAAAATGGTGGATACATTGAAGACAAGAGAGATCCTTTAGCAACAACCATGATTTGTAATTAAGAAAGCAAAGCCATCAATGAGAGAGTTGACAATAATAATGCCGAAGAGTTTGGATGAATATGAACAACACCTAAGAACTGTATTGCAAACCCTAGGAAATCACGAGCTGTACGCAAAATTTAGCAAGTGTGAGTTTTGGTTGACTCAAGTAGCTTTTCTAGGCCACGTGATCTTAGGCGAAGGGATTTTTGTGGACCCAACTAAGATTGAAGTGGTCATAGATTAGCTGAGATCGACTTCAGTAATCGAGGTTCGTAGTTTTCTAGGACTAGCTAGTTATTGTAGACAATTTGTGGAAAGATTCTCTTCAATAGTTATGCCATTGACACAATTGCTGAAAATGACAAGAAATATGAGTGGACGGATAAGTGCGAGCGTAGCTTCCAAGAGCTTAAGCATAAGCTAACTACTGCACCAGTTTTGACTATTCTGTCAGGTTCAGGAGGAAATGATATTTTTGTGACGCGTCATACAGGGGACTCGGTTGCATCTGATGCAACATGGTAAAGTGATAGTATATGCTTCCAAACAGTTGAGGCCTCACGAGCTAAATTATCCGATGCATGACTTAGAGTTGGCAGTCATTATATTTGCGTTAAAATTATGGAGACATTATCTTTGTGGAGAGAGATTTCAATTTTTTACAGACCAACAAAATTTGAAGTATCTACTCTCCCAAAAGGAACTGAAGATGAGGCAGCGCAAATGGATGGAACTTCTTAAGGATTATGCTTGCAATATCCTGTACCATCCTGGCAAGGCAAACAAAGTGGCAAATGCATTGAGTCACAAGTCATTGGTTGTTTGTATGATGGTTCAAGAATGGATCCTGTCAGAAGGGGTCCATAATTTAGAATTCAGGCTCATTATCTTTCCAGTTTAATGGCTACCCTTAAGGTCGAATTTGAAATTCAAGCCAAGATTAAAACAATGCAACCTTTGGACGCTAAGATTCAAAAGATTCTACAAATGGACGCCACCAAGAGAAAGTCGGATTTTCAAGTATCCGAGAAAAGGATCTTGAAATTTCGTGGATGGTTATGTGTGCCAATCGACGCTGAAATTAAGGAGAAGTTGTTATCTAAAGTGCCTGCAGCAACTACAATGTGCATCTAGGAAGTACAAAGATGTATCAAAATTTGTGACAGCATTATTGGTAGAATGACATGAAGCTAGATATTGCCAAGCATGTAGCGAAGTGTTTAACTTGTCAACAAGTGAAAGCGCATCATTGCAAGCCAAGAGGGTTACTGCAACCTCTTGAAATCCCTAAATGGAAATGGGAGCACATCACAGTGGACTTCGTGATGAGATTACCAAGAAGTCAGAATGACAATGATGTGATTTGGGTCATAGTAGACCAATTGATGAAGTCATCTCACTTCATCGCCATACGTAAGGATTTCCCTTTGGAAAAGTATGCAGAATTGTACACCGGTTATTCGTCTGCTTGGGATACCAGTGACAATTACTTCGAATTGAGACCCTAGATATACGGTTGCATTTTGGAAAAGTTTACAGACTTAGATGAGAACAAGATTGCAATTCAATACGGCTTACCATCCTCAAACAGACAGTCAATTAGAAAGAACAATTCAAACCTTGTAGGATATGTTGAGAGCCTGTGTATTGGACTTTAAAGGAAGTCGGGAGGAACAACTTCATCTCGTGGAGTTTACATACAATAGCAGTTGTCAGCAAAGTATCAGAATAGCACCGTTCGAAGTTTTGTATGGCAAACTATGTAGGACTCCAGTTTATTGGGACGAAGTCGACAAGCTGAAAATTACAGTGCTAGAGTTAGTGTAGCAATCTTTGGATGCTGTCAAGATGATTCGGGAAAGGTTAAAGATGACTCAAGACAAAAGAGCTATAGGGATGGCCGACGTAGGCCATTGGAATTTCAAGTGGGTGATCATGTGTTCCTTAAGGTATTGCCAATGCAAGGTACTTAGCGATTTGGAAAGAAAGAAAAATTGTGCCCGAGATACGTCAGACCGTTTGAGATTCTAGAAAGGATTGGGAATTTAGCCTATCGTCTTGCTCTACCGCCTCAACTTGCTCAAGTGCATGACGTATTCAACATGTCAATGTTAAGAAAATATGAGCCAGACTCGACGCACGTGTTGAATTTTGAAGAAATAGAGGTGGAAGACAAGATGTCATATGTGGAGAGACCAATTCAGATTGAGGATCGGAAAAAGCAAGTGCTAGGAAATAAAATGGTCTCCTTGGTCAAAGTTATTTGGTAGCATCATGGCACAAAGAGAGCCACATGAGAAAGTGAGAAAATCATGAGGCGTCAGCACCTCCATCTTTTTGAGGATTAGTGCATCAGTTCAAATTTTGAGGACGAAATTCCTATAAGAGGGGAAGAGTTGTAACATCCTGATAATCGATCCCATTTTGGGATTTTATAAAATGGCGATGCTAGTCAAAGCTTGGTTAGTACAAATATTTCAAGCTATGTGTTTTTGGGAAAACGAATTATAGGGAGGCACCAATAATAAGCGGTATGCATATGACTCACAATTTTGATCAGGAACAAACCCTTCAACCATGAGGATCTGGGCAGGAATGATATCCTCTAGTACTAAACTATTAGGAAAATAGAAATAAATCGATTTGGCAGAAAGTACAAAGTCGGATTGCGGGTGATTTCCGCACAACTTCGATATGAACTACGAACGATGCTAAACCAAATCATTTTCATCTAGTACTTGAGATTATCAATTGAGCCCTTGAGATCACACGACAATTGAGGGACGTTCTTGACTCAAGAATTGGCGTAAACATGGATCAAAGAATAGTTGACCACAGGTCAAATGTGAGGAAAATTTCAAAAGGGGCACTCGATAATCCAAATTGTACTACGGTCGCTATCAATTCACTTTAGCCTTGATTTTAATCCGATTTTTGGGAACCGACTTCTCAGTGATGTCAGGACTAAATATTTGGATGTTGCCTTATTTGTTTTTGGATTTTTCGTTGGGCGTGGAAGTGTTGGAAAAGGAAAATTGTGACCTGGTTTCTGGCCTACAAGTGGACCAGCCCAAGACCAGTGGCCCAATGGGCTTTGCTCCCATCCAACCCAGCCTAAGAGGGGCCCATGCTGGCCCAATCTCCCCTCCCTTCTCAGCCCAACGGGCTTCTCTTTTGGTCTTTTTCCTCTTTGCCAAAGTGGGCTTTATTTATGCTTTGTTTTGGCTTGTTTTTTATTGGTTCATGAAGTAAGTGGGTAGCCCACTTGCCTTGGCTTCTTGACCAAGTCTTCACCCTCTTTCTCTCTCCTCCTTTCTCCCAGCTCAACCGCCTAACTCCCCCAGCCCTCTCCTCTTCCTTTTTTTCTCTTCCTTGTTCTATTTTCGCTATTCACCGCCAGAAATAACCACCGCCGCCACCATCGAAGCTGCTGCCACCACCCAATGTGAAGTTGCCGATGTCCAGAAGCCAGCCGCTCACCGTCGGCTTCCCCCGGTCATGGCCTATTCGGCCCTTTCTCCGTTGCTACCCTGCTTCCGCCTGAACAATGCATCGACACTATTTTGGCCGGTTTTGACCATCGTTCATCATCCATTATCGTCCTCGAACTAACCCCGTGTAGCCCTCGTTCTCACTTTCGTGTTGATGTCACCAGATTCCCGACCCAAGTGAGTTAAGTTCATAATCCTTGTTTAGGGGTTAATCTTGCTTAGGTGGTTAGTTAGTTTAAATTTGTGTTTAATTAAGTATGGATTAGTTGGTTAATTATGCTAATTAGTTTAAGGTTGACTAGGGTTAGTTAAGTGACTATAGTTAGTATTAAAGTAACCTTGGTTAATTAATTAAAGTAACTAAAGTTAGTTTATAAAGTAACTAAGGTTAGTAGTTAATCATGGTTAGGTTAATTTAGTAACCATGCTTACGTTTATAAATTTTTTTATTTAGTTAATTTTCAAATGAGTTACTATTCATAATTATTGTTCACAAGTTGCTATTCACAACACTGTTCACGCAGCATTATTTACACAAAAGTGAAAAATAGTTAGAATTCAATGCGTTCTTGATTGTTATGATTTCTTGAAGTGTCAATTATTAATTATTCCCTAGCATTATGGGGAAATGCGTGATTGATGATTAATTGGAATCGAATTTGCTTGGTTTATCGAATTTTTATATGAGTAATTGGATTGTGTTGTTGTACGTGATTATTAATTGTTGCCGCATTTCATTATACGTGTGCCAATTGTAATAGTATGTCGCGTGAGCACAATGTATGTTGCATTTACGACCAAGAAAAAGCAAAGACAAGAATGAACTGCTTGATGATGTTTTGCATAGTCAAATTAAAGTTGATAGCTCGATATAGCCAGATGACCTCCAATCCTTTGGGGTTGTGCCACAGCTTTACAGTCGGTTGACTTTGGGCGTATGCCTGACGAGGGTCAATTGTAGGGCTACGGTAGTAGGTGGGCCCTATACTCCTTCGAGAATGCCGCCGGTGGAGGATAGCCCATGATTTCGCCATGTCTCAGGGGAGAGTCAACCTATAGAAACTGTCAACCATCTCACAATAATTGTCGAAGACATGCAAATTATTAGAGCAATACACAAAAGGTTCTCATATCTCAATGCCCACACGTGCTCCGCTTATTACGACCTTCAAGGCCACGGCACAACTTTATGGTTGGCAGTCATAGGATAACCTGTGGTTGTGTCTATTTATTAAACTATTTTTTGCTTTCGTTTCTCTCTGAATTATGACTACTGATGGATTAGGTTGTATGTTAGACTCTCGAGGCAAGCGAAGTTCCTAACTAGGGCTTAGGACTTCAACTTGCTGAGTTTATCTCAACCTGTCATGGTTAACTTTTTCAAACCCTAGATGATGCAATACCCGGTACACTTCAACATCTCGATGGACATGAGTACCACCATTACTACTCAGCTAGCCCCGGGCAGCAATTTTGTGTACGAGCACTATGTCACCACAATTTGGGTGGACAAGGGGTTGAGAGACTATTATGCGCCCTACATCTTTAAGGCGTAGTTCATTAAGATGAGAGATATCCTATACAATCCTCTCCGAGGCTTCAATGGATCGATCCCTCTTGTGGGGCCAACAGATGAGGTTTGGGTTCCTATGGATATGGATCCCCTTGATGGCGAGCTTTCAGACCCGATGACCGGAGAGATCGACCCTTTGGAGGATAGCGAGTAAGCAACTATGGCCTATTCCCCTTTTTGACGAGCCCCTTCTCCATTTACGCAATAATAGGTTAGCTAAGCCAATCCCTTTTGAGTAGGCCTTAGCATATCGCCTGTAGTAAAGCATGTATATATTTGTTGATGTCTAGGCTAACTTCCAAATAAATAAAATAGTGTTTGTCTTTCCTTTGCTACTGTTGCTGCTATACCTATTGTTTCTATTTTGGGAGTTATTCATTTCTACATGTGCTTAACTATAAGATAAAATGAATTGGTCGAAAACAATGCCTAGGACATCGTACAATTAGACCTCAAGTGAAATGGGGTTAACGCGAGCTCGAGAGTTGAGGCGTGACATCTAGAACACTTGCCCAGATGATATTCCTGAAAAAGCATAAGTCCGGCCTCTACCACAACTTGCATCTGGACTTCTGTTGGGTATTTCGTTACATCGGATTTCATCCCCAAACTCCCACTGGGGTAACGGGTTATTTATGTGAACACATGGGCACACCATAACAATCAATTTCAATTCACTTCTAGTTATTAGCCAATGCAAATGTGGTATATGCTCAACATAATAAATCACTACATATTCTTCATGTAAAATTGCAGGAAAATAATCACATGTTGCTACATAATTATCGAAAACCTGTCAAAATTTACATGCCTTACCTTTTAAACATATTGGTCTCATTTAAAATAGAAACTTAACACATAAAACCCGACACCTCGAGGTTTTCCCTTTATATGTCCATGCAATTATTTTTAAAAACTAAGGGGGAATATTTCACGTGATGCCATTATTTACCAAAGCAAGCATATAACAACATCGAACATACAAAGAAATCATCCAAGATTCAAGCGACAATCATATATGCCTTAAAACGTACTACCCTATTGAGATAGTCCAACGATTTAATTATAAATAATTAATATTATTCATTATTAAATTCAATTAATTATTATTAAAATGATTAATTAATACAAGATAGAAATTATTTATAATTAATTACTACTAATCAAGATTAACAAACTAATCACCACTTATCATAATTAACCTCATTTAATTAGCACTAATAAAATTAGTAAAAATAATTAAAGTTAACTGTAGTTAACTAAACTAACCATACTTCTACCATAGCTAATTAACCCACTCATAGTTAATTAACTAACCACAAGTCAACCCTAGTTAATTAACCCAACCATGGTTAATTAACTAACTACAATTCAACTATAGTCAACTAACTCAACCATCCATCAACCATAGTTAATCTACTAACCATCCAACCTAACCATAGTTGATCTTAACTAATTCCCAAACCAAGATTAACTATAATATAATTTATCTCTAAGCAAGTTTAACAGACTAATCAATGGATTCAAACACAAACTCACCAATTTAACAAGCCAAGGACACATGCACAATGGTGGCAGTGAGGACTACGCATGAGTACCTTTGAAATGTCAAGACAAGGCGGCTCCAAGATGAAACCAAGTGCCGCCTGATTTTTTTTGAGTAGCTGAGAAAGAGAGACAAGGAGGCCGGCATCTTGGTGGGCTAACCGGCAGTCCGATGGACAACTAGCTAAGGTCCAATAGCTCTAGATGACTGAAGATGAGGTGGTGGTGGTTGGCGCACGACAAAAAGGACGATGGCCGGTTCGGTTTGGGGTAAACCAAGAGAGTGAAAACCAATAGCAAGCGGCCCGATTGCAGTTGCTCTGTGACTGGCGAGCGACCTTAACGAGATATGAAATGGAGTTGCAAGTCATGGTTGTGGCTGGTCCACACAACAAAGGGGCTGAACGGTGAGAGAAATGAAGCCAACAAAAGGAACCCAAGTGAATAACAATGACAAGAAGAAGAAAAAAGAAGGAGGGAAGGGTCGGCTAGGAGGAAGAGGGAGAGGAGAGAGAGAAAGATGAAGACTTTGGCTCAATCTTCATCATTTCATCTCTTCAATGCACTTCCCATCTCCTCATTTCCCATGCAAAAATCCATCATCACTTGGACTTTCTCTTCCTCTTTCGTTTCTAGTACATTAATGCCAAGAAGGGCATTTTGGTTATTTTACCTTTGGCACAAATTACCATATTGTCCTTGAGCCAAAGTCGAGAAGCGGGCCTTGGAAACGGGCTTGATTGAATAGGTGTTGGGCGCTATAAGTTGTGGGCTCGAATTGGGCTTAAAATGGATAATGGGCTTTAAAAAGGGTAAGTGGGCTAAATGGTCATAATGGGCCCACTTGAGTGGCTTGGGCCTACCTTGGGCATGAGGCCCACTTGGGTCTTCCTTGGCCCACTTCTTTATGAGCTCAATTTTTGGTCCATTGAATTATTTGCCATCAATTTTTGGGCTTACCGATACCTTGAAGGATTATAGAGGCATTGTCCAATGATTAAGTCCTAACGTCCCTAAAAGTTCAATATCCAAAATCAAATTACCATTCAGAGCAGATTTCGATCAATTGTAGTTTAGTATGTCTCGGACTAATGGGCATCTTTTAGGAATTACGTATTTTCAACTCATGGTTGAAATAATATCAAACCACATTTCAGTTTCCTCAACACATGAATGACTTCAATTGTCATGAAATTATGAGGGACTAATACTTATTTCAAAGTACACCGATTGCTTGGAATTGACTTAGGGTCATTCGCTGTAACATCCCCGAAAACCAACCCCGTAAGAATTGGCCATAAGGTCCTGAATGAGTTGACCATGGGCCATTGGCCATGGATCGATTGGTTCGATCAACAAGGATCAAGGATCGGTCATGGTCCAATCAACCGACCAGTCATGAACTGGTCAAGTGTCGGCCGTGAAAAGTATACCGACCACATCGATGGGAACGGACTACCAACTCATAAGGTGACTTTTCGGTCACGAGAATTGGTCATGGGACGATTTTGGATCGGTGGATGGTCATGGGTCGATCCGACTGGTCATAGCGCCTGGCCGCGGGTGATTCCGCCCGGCTATGCACCGATACACGGACGATCCAACGTGATCAAAAGTGATCGTCTTCCGACCAAAAATGCTTCATTCCCTATTTAATTCTTAGTGACCGGAAAGGAATCTTGAATTGATGAAGTCTGATCATGGATCGGTAATGCATCGACCATGAACCATACGGATGGATCGGGCACCGATCGGAATGAGCCCCGGGATAGACCCGGCTATTCCATCGTAATTCCTAAGGTCCATAAGTGCCTTGGCTTAGTGCTAGGCAATGGGTAGCCTTGGAATTGACCTTGAACCGATTCGAATTATGAGGGAAATCTCATGGCCGACCCACCGCTAAGGAAGTGGTTGGGCAAATTTGGGGTATGTGGCCCGGACCCCGAGCACGTGTAAATTGGTTTTTTGAGCCATGTCATATGATCCCTTTTCCGATCCCGAAACCGACTCGGATGGTGGAATTCTCCGGACCGCCTTCTTGATTAAGAAAATGACAAAAGAAGAAGAAATCTCTAGAACCCTCATTAAATGCATTGGATAAGCATTATCCCTAGAAATCTCTAGAGCCCTCATTAATGTTATTGGATAAGCCCTATCTCTTGCTTTTCAAACCTCATGATTGTGGTCAAAAATATCTAGGGGGGAATGATGAGGGCGGATTACATGTGGACCAATGGGAAAGTGCAAAGCGGGCTGCCAATAATTACACCTAGGAGTCTAGACCGCCAAATAATTCCTTTCTAGGCCACCTAAGCACTTTAGGCTCAATTATTGGTGGGGTAGGCTTGCCACTTAAGATTCTTGGGCGGGCCACTTGGAAGCTTTGGAATGGACCATTTGGACCGGTAATTATGACACCGGGTAGTATAAATAGGAGGAGAGCTCTTCACTTCTCATCCTTGCCATCCATTTTCCTCCTCCTTCACTCTCTTGGCCGCCCCTCATCCCATGCCTCTCGCTCTCTCTTCTTTGGTTCCCAAGCCAAGCCGCCACTACCTAGTTGTGTTCTTAGTTTGACGGTCTTCAAGGTAAGTATAGTTTCTTCCTTTTTCTAGTATCGTTCACGATGTCGTCGACCCTAGGAAACTCTCTTGAACAAGCCGAGGGTAGGTCGATTGAAAAGGATGTATTATATGCTTTGTTAATGTATTTGGATTCTTGTATGATTGGAATGAAGTCACGGTTCATTGTTTTTGTTCGGTACAAGTCGAGGTTCGCCCATAGCCATAAGATATGATTTGGTATTGCTTGGATTGGTGCGGGGTTCCTCCATACTTGGTACTTGAACGAAACCTTGGGCTTAGGCTCGTTCGTGTTATTATTGCCAAAAGAATTCATGATTTTATGACACGTGCACTATATTTGAGCACGAGACGCATATTTCATAGCACGTGCATTATTGTCAAAGAATTCATGATTTTATGACATGTGCATTATGTTCAAGCATGAGAAGCATGATTCATGGCACGTGCATGAGGCTCGAGTCCACCCTCGCGAGGGATAGGTACTTGAGCAAAGATAAGAAAATTTAAGAAAATCTGGCTAGAGACTTGGGTTCGAGTCCCGAGCAAAGAGGCTGGAAGAGACTTAGGTTCGAGTCCCGAGCATATTAATTGGGTTTGAGTCCCAGAGGCCGCCAACTAGCCAAGAGCCCGGTTAGAAAGTCCGAAATGAATTGGGTTTGAGTCCCAAGACAGCACCGGGAAGACTTGAGTTCGAGTCCTGAGCACAAGAGAAAAGATGAATAAATATGACATGCATGAGTAAGAAAGAAAAGCTAGAAAGGCATAAGCTCATGGCATGCATCATGTTCATGAATCATAGCAAGAGTTACCATTTCATGTGCAAGAAGCATGTTTGCATCTTTGCAATTGATTTTCCTTCGACATGGTTTGCATGAGATGCTTGACTAGAGTTGATGATTTTGTGATGTGATGGTCGAAGGTAAGGACTATGCTTACTAAGTATTCCAAGTACTCACCCCTATTTTCTTACAGGTACTTACCAAGAATGGCTAGTTACTTTGGGTGTCCTGTGAAAATCGATGCATCATATATGGACATAATAGATGTAGAAACGGACATCACGTATCGGAAAGTCACGTCAACGGTTTGGGTCGAAAAGGGATATAGTGAGTTAATCCCTATGTTCTTTGAGGCATGGTATAGGTGGTATGATGGAGCTTGGGTTGGACCGCTCCACGAACTCGACATTTCCGGCCATGACGCCAAGGATGACCCATCCGAAGACTCGGACTAGGCCTATATGTGTACCGGCTAAATAGCGGCAATAGGGTTCCCAAATTTTGGACGAGTACCTCTATAGCGGAGATAGGGATACCCTAACTTTTGGTATTGTAAAATGGCCCAAGTTTTGATGTAAAATATGAGGCCAAGAATAGCCGTGTATGCTTCACCACGTGTATAATATAGTAGAAGTTATGGTGTGTATCTCACGTTCCCATATTGTTTGTGTGTCGGGGAAAAATTATGATGTTATGCATTCCGCTTGCGCATTATCATGAGACAAATGAATTTGGGACGGCGACAAAACCTAGGATGTCGCAAAATAACCCGCAGCTCGACGCCTTGAAATAAGGGGGTCGTGACATTCGCTATCCTAATAATGGTAAACAGAATCACCCGTTATCTTATTATACTTGGTCTGTGAATTAACTCATAATCGTTTCTTGAATCGGCCTATATAAGCATAGGATCATCCTTTGTCAATTCTCATGGCCGAATCGTTAATCTAGGTCAAGTTCCCTAGTCATACATACTTAATTCCTCATTAGCCTTTCCCCCATGGTTAGTATCTCATGAATGACCAATTCCAAGCAAGATTAACTAATAATGCATTAATGAGATGATCATTCATATATTCCGAAATAGTTTGAAATTCAAGACGTCACGATTCTTCCCCTCTAATAGAAATTTCGATCTCAAAAATTTGCATTAATACTATAATCCCAAAAAAGACAAGGGTGTTGACGCCTCATTGTATCATCACTTTCCCATGTGGCTCTTTCTGTTCTATGATGTTGCCAGATTACTTTGACCAGGAAATTTTCTTGTTCCAAAGTACTTGCTCTTTTCGATTCACTATTAGGATTGGTCTTTCCATGTATGACACCTTGTCATCCATGTCTATTTCCTCAAAATTTAGCACATGCGTTAGGTCTAGTTCATATTTCCTTGGCATTGACACATGAAAGATGTCATGCACTTGAGCAAGTTTCGAGGGCAACATAAGACGATATGCCAAAATCATAATTCTTTGTAGAATCTCAAAAAGTCTAATGTACCTTAGACTCAGCTTTCCCTTTTTGCCAAATCTCGACTTGAAATTACAAGGGCCTACGCTGTTTATCCGCATAATTTTTCTTGTGGCTCTAGGCTATCTTTAACTTATCTCAAATAACTTTAAAGACATCCATTGATTGCTAGACTAACTCTAGTCCCATAATCTTTCATTCACCAACTTTGTCCAAACATAGCGGAGTTCTGTAGAGTCTACCATACAATGCCTTAAATGGTGCTATCTTAATGCTTTGCTGATAGCTATTGTTATAGGCAAACTCAATAAGGTGAAGTTGTTCCTCTCAACTTCCTTTAAAATCTAAAATGTAAACTCATAGCATGTCTATGAGTGTCTAAATCATCCTTTCCGATTAACCATTCGTCTGCAGATGATATGCTATGCTATATTGCAGCTTCATTCTCATGGCAATTTGCAAAATTTTCCAAAATATTGCAGTAAACTTGGGGTCATAGTCGGATGTAATCATCACTGGCACTTCATGAAGATGAACAACTCGTTGCATGTACAATTCTACATACTTATCTAATACAAAGTCCTTTTTTACAGCGATAAAACTGATAGACTTCGTTAGTCTATCAACTTTAACCCAAATTGAGTCATTACCCTGTTGACTCCTTGGTAACCCCATCACAAAATCCATTGTGATATGTTTCCACTTCCATTTGGGAATCTCAAAGGGTTGCAACAATTTGCTAGGCTTACAATGCTGCACTTTACCTTATTTGCACATTAAGCACTTAACTACATGCTTGGCAATATCCAACCTCATGCTATTCCACCAATAATAATGCTTTAGACTCTAGTACATCTTCGTGCTGCCCGAGTTGATGCTATAACTACTACTACAATGAGCTTTTGACAATAATACCTCTTTAAGCTCAACATCGTTGGGCATGCACAATTGTCCACGAAACTTCAACATCCCATTCTCGGATACTTGAAAGTTAGCATTCCTCTTGGCTGCGTCCATTTGCATAATCTTCTAAATCTTAGTGTCCGTTGCTTGCACACTTTTAATACTAGTATGCATTTTGAGCTCAATTCTAAGAGTACCCACTAGACTTGTAAGGTGGCCTACCTTAAACTTGAAATTCAAATCTTGAACTCCTTCAAGTAAGATCCACTCTTGTACCATCATTTGCGCAATTGATAACTTTTGACTAAGCGTATTTGCCATTTTGTTAGCCTTTCCAAGATGGTATAAAATATCAATCATAATCCTTGAGAAGTTCTATTCATCGACGTTGCCTCATGTTCAATTCCTTCTTAAAGAATAGATACATTAGGCTTTAATGGTCCGTACAAATTTGGAACTTTTCTCCACACAAAAGTGCCTCCAAATCTTTAACATAAAAATAATTGCTGCTAATTCCAAATCATGCATTGGATAATTCAACTCATAAGTCTTAACTGTTAGGACTTGTATGTAACCACATTCCCATGTTACATTAGAACGCGGCCTAGTCCTTTGTACGATGCATCACTATAAATTTCGTATCCTCTAAGACCATATTGTATTGTCAATACAAGTGCAGTAGTTAGCTTATACTTAAGCTATTGGAAACTACACTTGCACTTATTTGTCCATTCAAATCTTTTGTCCTTTTTCAGTAATTGCATCAAAGGCATGGCTATCGCAGAAAACCTTTTTGCGAATTGTCTACAATAGCAAGCCAATCCCAAGAAATTTCGAACTTATGTTACCGTTGTAGGTCGTAGGTCTTGGTTAATCTGTGATCGCTTCAATTTTAGTTGGATCAACAGAAATTCCTTCACCGAAAATTATGTGACCAAGAAAAACCACTTAAGTTAGTGAAAACTTGTACTTACTGAACTTGGCATACGGTTCATGCTCCTGTAAGGTTTGCAACACTATTCTCAAGTGCCATTCGTGTTCCTCTAGACTCCTTGAGTACACTAGAATAACATTACTGAACACAATCATGAATTGATCTAAATACTCTTTGAACACACAGTTCGTCAAATCCATAAAGGCTACAGGAGCATTTGTCAAATCCAATGACATTACGGTGAACTCATAATGACCAAAACGCATATGAAATGTCATTTTCGGTATATCCTCCTTCTTAATCCTCAATTGGCGATAGCCTATCCTTAGGTTTATCTTGGAAAATACCAAAGCTCTTTGGAGTTGGTCAAACAAATCATCTATCCTTGGCAATGGATATTTATTCTTAATTGTCACATGATTGAGTTGCTGATAATTGATGCAACCTTTTTTCTTACGAACAAAATAGTGCTCTCCATGAGGACGCACTAGGATGAACGAACCCTTTGTCCAATAGTTCTTGCATCTGCACTTTCAACTCCTTTAACTTTAACAATGCCATTCTATAAGTCCTTTAGAAATTTGCTCCATTCTAGGGGCCAACTCAATCACAAATTCTATTTCCCTTTCTAGAGGCAATCTAGGCAATTTCTCCAGAAAAACATTTGAGTAATCTCATACTACGGTGATGCTTTCCATCCTTGGTTCCTCAACCAACATATTTACCACCATTGCCAAATAACCTTGGCAACATTCATCCAATAGTCGAGTCACTTCAAGTGACAAAATCAGAGGGATTGAGGGTCCCCTTGATTTCTAATAAATTCAAAACTACCACCTACTAATAGGTTAAACTAAATCGTCTTTCCATAATAATTCACCGTAGCTTATTGCATGGTGAGTCAATCCATCCCAACAATGACATCAAAGCCATACATTGATAGCACAACCAAATCAATAGTCTCTTTGCCACTGCCAAGAACTAGCTTACAACCAGAACAACCTACCTCAAAAAACATTTCATCCTTAAACACAGTAGAAATACTATGAACTACTCCCAATGATTTTGGACTTAACCCTACTAGCTTAACAAACTGTTTGGTAACAAAAGAATGCGTAGCACCAAGATCAAATAACACATAAGTAGCATAATCGTATAAGGATACCATACTTGTAACTACAGCAAGCGAATACTCCACCTCCTTTTTGGTACTGGCATAAACTCTTCCTTGCACTTGAGGTCTATTCAAGTTGTTTTGTGGTGTGTTCCTTGTAGGTTGTCCTTCCTACAACGATGGCAATAGCATTCTCAAGGACCTGCTTAGGTAGTTCTTCACTTGGCGACGATGCTGACCATATCCAAAATAGGCTGCCATCTTAGAAGGACACGAGGCATTCCCATGTTTTCTCCCACATAGTCGGCATAGCTTTCCCACATGGTTCATCTTGTTAAGTGGGATGGGATGCCTTCCTCCCAACATTGGTCTCCTCCCAAGTCAATGGTTATTTTGACTAGGCACATACAGCAATCTAGATGTGGCTACTTGGGCCTTCTCATGCAGCTCATTATAATTCTTCAAGTTCAAGGGCACTAGTTGATCCTTAAGCTCAGGTTTCAGGCTATATCCAATGGATCCTCGATCAACTTTGGAGCGTACTCTAACGGCTTAATGAACTTCACCTTGTACTAATCCACAAACAATTGATTCTGGTAAAGCCATTGAAATTCCATCAACTTCACTTCAAAAAATATTTGCCATTAAAGGCTTCAACAAAGGTACCCCACACTTAGGCCATAACTCTAGGAAACACATTTCCTCGAGTAGCTTCCCACCATGTACTAGCGTTACCTTGAAGCTGGTACACTGCGAGAGTCACCTTATCTTCGTCTGACCATTTTAGTAGTACGAACATCTTCTCCATCTCCTTGACCCAAAAGGTTGCAGCCTTGAGTCTCTTATGCTATTGAACTATGGCAACTTGAGCTTCAAAAATTGCTCGACCAATTTATGTATTAGCCATTCACAATTTTTGTTCCTAGCCACAGGAACTTCAACAAGAGCAATAGCGGTGATGGTGGCTGCAACAACGGCAGCTCAATCCTTAGCTTGCCACCCTATCAAGGTTTCTAGTGCTTATAGGATCCTGTCTAACCTAGGATTTTCTAGTTCTCTACCTCTTACACCAACCTGACCAAGCACTATCCTACATTTAGGGGTTCTCTGTTCAGGATTGCTCATCTCGTAGAATTCTCACCTAACATGCTTTCCAATACCAACAAGGAATTATAAATTATGAACAACCTACTTATAGTAGAAGATTTTATAAGCAAACATAGGTGTATAAAATAAATGTCCTTCCTATCTTACTATCCCAAACCTATCGCACCTTATTGACCGAGCTCTAATACCAAAACCGATAGAGATGTCACGTCCCATCGCTCCCGCTCGCAACAATCCCTGTTTACTTTGGTCAAATGAATTCGATGTCCTAAGATGCATCACTAACCATTCTTTTTACCTTTCAATTATACACAAGTGGAAATAAATCAATAACTCCCAGCCAAATACATAACAATAAGGATACTAGGAAGATCAATCACAACTACGACAAACTAACCATTTTATTTATCTATTAGATTAACCTAAAGAGGTACATTTAATTACAAGCCCTACATGCAGGCAGTGCTCCTTACTAAGCCGACATAAAGATACCAGGGCTAGGGTTAATCTACTCCCCCAAAAAATTTGGCCCAACACGTCTCAAGGACTATCAAAATATAGAGATGAATTGGAATCAGGCTCTGTCGAGCCGTAGTTGGAGGGACACTAGTAAGCTACTATTGGGGTGGGGTTAGGATCCTCAACTATCCTATCAGGAGTGTCCACCTCCCTAGGATCCTATACCTCATCATTAGGGCCCTTACTAGGTGGGCCAGCAAAACCTCTCAAAGGGCGAATAGGTCTTTGCCGTCCCTAATGAACCACACCAAAAACTTATGGGGAACCCATATCCCCAATCCCTTATTCACCTAGAAGGTAGAGACATACTTCTCACATAAGTGTGTTTGCCTAGGAAATCTATGGGCCATAACAATGGTCTCACAATGCTTAGGGACCCCAAATCACATCGGACAGTGTGTGATCCTGTGGACTTGAAAATGTTTAACATCAACAAATGAAATATAATCTCAGTGAGCTATAGTCCTAAGTCTCAGTTAAGATATCAACTCGCCTCATGCTACCTAAACATACAACAATATCTTAATGGCAGATCAATTGCAAAGCAACGCCTGCTTTACATTAGCTAATAATATGATCTACCTGGTAAACCCCGCAATGAACAATCAACAGTCAATTGACTCGTAGGCAACCTTACTTTGCCATTGCCCTACCCTGCATAGTATATATGTTCATGCATGCCATAAACAATGCAACTAGCATTCTCGTTGCCATAATAATCAACCATAGTTGAATTGACTCATAGTTATACCTTTCATGGTATAAACTCACGCACACCATAGTTAGTGCAAACATACAAAACACATAACGATTTGTTTCCTATGCACTCTGCATTCACACATGTTCCAATTATTATGCCCACAAAAGGGTTATAATCGAACTCCCACCAGTGTCTTCTAACTTAGCCAAGCATTGTCCTGCTTTGTTAGGCATGGCTACATCTAGAACCCTCACTGAGATGGCATTCTTGAAGGAGAATAGGTTTGACCTCTATCGCAACCTACATCCAAACTTTCGCCAAGTATTTCAATAAATCGGACTTCGTCTTCCAAACTCCCGCTAAGGTAACGGGTTATATATGTGACCACATGAGCACACCACAACAATCAATTTCAATTCATTTCCATGCATTAGCTAATGCAAATGTGGTACATACTCAACATAATAAATCACAGCATATTTTTCATGTAAAATTGTAGGAAAATAATTGCATGTTGTCATATATTTATCGAAAACCCATCAAACTTTGCATGCCTTACTTTTTAAACATATTGGCCTCATTTAAAACATGAAACTCAACATATAAACTGGATACCTTGGGGTTTTCTCTTTATATGTTCATGCAATAATTTTCAGAAACTAGGGTAGAATATTTGATATGACGCCATTGTTTACCAAAGCAGGCAAGCATTTAATGATGTCAAACGTACAAACAGATCATCTAAGATTCAAGCAACAATCATATATGCCTTACCACATATTGCCCTATCAAGGTAGTCCAACAATTTAATTATAATTAATTACTATTATTTATAATTAAATTCAATTAATTATTATTAAAATAATTAATTAATACAAGATAGAAATTATTTATAATTAATTATTACTAATCAAGATTAACAAACTAATAACCACTTATCCTAATTAACCTCAATTAATTAGCACTTAGCAAGATTAGTAAAAATAATTAAAGTTAACTATAGTTAACTAAACTAACAAAACTTCTACCATAGTTAGTTAACTAACCATAAGTCAACCCTAATTAATTAACCCAACCATGGTTAATTAACTAACCACGATTCAATTATAGTAAACTAACTCAGACATCCATCAACCATAGTTAATCTACTAACCATCCAACCTAACCATAGTTAATCTTAACTAATTCCCTAACAAAAATTAACTATAATATAATCTATCCCTAAGTAAGTTTAATGGTTTAATCAAGAGATTAGAATGTAAACTCACTAGTTTAATGAGCTAGGGATATGTGTGTGACGACGACGGTGAGGACTATGCACAGTACCTCCAAAATGTTGAGACAAGGCAGCTCGGGATGGAACTAGCAGCTGCAAGTGCTGCCTAATTTTGTTTTGAGTAGTTGAGAGAGAGACAAGGAGGTTGGCAGGTTGGCGAGCTGATCAGCAGATGGTTGGTTGAGGTCTGGCAACTCTAGATGGCTGAGGGTGAGGTGGTGGTGGCTAGTGCACAACAGAAAGGACAGTGGCTAGTTTGGTTTGGAGCGAAAAATAGAGAAAGGGAGAATCGGTGATGGGTAGCCTAGGCGAGGCTTCTCCATGGCTAGTGAGCAGTCTAGTAGCCTAAAATGACAAGCAGTAGCAATGGGGGGTAGAATGTAAGCTGCTAGTCATAGTTGTGGCTAGTTCGAGTGACAAAGGAGCTACACGATGAGAGAATTGGAGCTAAGAAGAGGAAGCCAAATGAAGAAGAAGAAGAAAAAGAAGAAGAAAGGAGGAGGGAGGGGTCAGCTAGGAGAAAGAGGGAGAGGAGAGAGAAGAAGATGAAGACTTTAGCTCAATCTTCATCATTTCATCTCTTCAATGCACTTCCCATCTCCTCATTTCGCATGCAAAAATCCATCATCACTTGGACTTTCTCTTCCTCTTTTGTTTCTAGTACATTAGTACTAAGAATGGCATTTTGGTCATTTTACCTTTGGCACAAATTACCATTTTGTTCTTGGGACAAAGTCTAAAAGGAGGCCATGGAAACAAGCTTAATTGAATAGGAATTGGACTCTGCAAGTTGTTGGGCTCAAATCAAGGCTTAAAATGGATAATGGACTTAAAAAGGGGTAAGTGGGCTAAATGAGCTTAATGGGCCCACTTGAGTGGCTTGGGCTCACCATGGTGGCCACCCACCTTGGGCATAAGGCTCACTTAGGTCTTGCCCGGTCCACTTCCCTATGAGTTCAATTTTTGGCCCATTGAATTTTCATCAATTTTTGGGCTTACCGATACCTTTGAGGATTACAGAGGCATCGTCAATGATTAAGTCTTAACATTCTTGAAAATTCTATATCCAAAATCGAATTACCATTCAGAGTTGATTTCGATCAATTACAATTTTAGTATGTCTTAGACTAACAAGCAGTTTTTAAGAATTACGCATTTTCGACTCGTGGTTAAAATAATATCAAACTACATTTAAGTTTCCTCGACACATGGATGACTTCAATTGTCATGAAATTGCAAGGGACTAATTCTTATTTCAAAGTACATGATCGCTTGAAATTGACTTAGGGTCGTTCGCAATCCTAATAATGGTAAACGGAATCACCCGTTATCTGATTATACTCTATCTACGAATCAACTCATAATCATTCCTTGAATTGGCTCGTATAAGCACAAGATCGTCCTTCGTCAATTCTCATGGTCAAATAATTAATCCATGTCAAGTTCTCTAATCGGTCATACTTAATTCCTCATTAACCTTTCCCCCATGGTTAGTATCTCATGAGTGATTAATTCTAAGCAAGATTAACTAATAATGCCTCGATGAAATACTCATTCATATATTCCAAAGTGGTTCGAAATTCAGGACGTCACACACATGAAGCAAGTGTGGAGAGGCTAGAAGCGAGTTAGGCGAGTGGAAAGGTGAGTGAATATAGGCAAGCGAAGAGAGTGTGAGCGACAAGGCAACTGAATAGAGGCGAGCAAAAAGAGTTTCTACATTTTTTTATCAAATTAGGGCTAGGTTTCTTTCTATTTTCTAATTTACATGGCAAACTGAATTGCATAAGAAAGAAGAGAACAAAGGAGGAGGTGATAGTATTTAGAGTATATAAAAGCATATAATGTATTTTATATAATATACAGGGTTGTCCGAGTTGGACCAATCCTAAACTCTCCTGATCAAAAACTAATCTGCATAGTGCAGGATGCAGGGGTCCTAGGATTAAGGACCGACCCAGCCCCTTTGAAAACAAGACCAAGACTAGTAGGGTTGGGCCGGTCTAGGGTCGGTCTAGAGTTGACCTTGAACTAATGCTCACCCCTATTTGATATGTTATTTGGGTGAGTCTTTCTTCTCCTTCAGCAAGTTGACACTAGACTAATGCTCACCCCTATATGATATACTATCGAGGTGTGTCTTTCTTCTCCTTTTGCTACAATTTATACTTATTTACAAATAACTACTTATTCACCATACACCGATAGAATATACAATAGCAATGACTACTCTCGCCTTTGCAAGTAGTCATCATATTCTAGCTTTTACTTGGAATTGTAAAATGACTGTGTTGCCTGCTATGAATTTATCATTGGCAACACATATAAAACAACAAGATGATAACAACAACAATAATATTTTGCTTCTAAAATATGTTCGACTTACATAGAAATTGGCCTTTAACTAATATGTATTTTTATGCGCTAACAATTCTATCATCTCCATGCTTTCAATTTTACTTCTTCAATTGTTTTTGAAAAGGACAATTATAGACACTCATGGACATTTTGTCACCAAAGAATCAGCAAAATACATAAAATTAGTACTCGGTGGATGTTGACCCAACTCTTTATGATAAGTGAAGTCAATCACCATGCACAAAATCATTGAATGGGTTTGGAAGACCTCATACTAAACTAATGAAGTTTATATGTTTCCTGTGTCATCATTGAATTATTTTTTATTGTCAATGCTTCAGGGTTGGTGTAGTTGATTAGGTGTCACGGGATTTTCAGCATGGTATTTAGCGATGTCAATCAAACACAGCCTTCCAAATTGTTCTATGATTAGGATCATCAACATGGTTTAAGGACCTGAACTTAACTTGTTCATAAAATTTACAGAATTTTTCATAGATTTCAAGATAATTCAACTTTTGTGCTTATATTTCGAAAACAAAAATCATGCTTTCGCGCTTCTGAGATTCAACTGGTCCGGGGGATCTACACGTGGGACAATCGGTCAACAACTCATAGATTCTCTAGGAAATTCTGTCTTGAAAAGTCAAAAGGTCACCATCAAACTAGTCCTGGACGACTCTATTATAGTTTAATTAATTCCACCGAATTTCAATGTGCACTAAACTGACAAATCAACACAATGAAAATGTTGTATCTCCAATTTATGGATTATAAAATGTTAGTGGCAGGCAGTCAGGAGGGTTCCGCCGGTGTAGGAGCTAACCAGGTCATGTTCTTCAGTCAGATTCTTTAAGTATTTAAATAATATATATATATATATATATATATATATATATATATCAATTTGCCAAATGGGCAAATGGAGTTCCATTTTGATTGGAGAGTTACTGGGGGCAAGAGAATGCCAATTCGAAGGTTCATCATTTGGTCCATTCCACTAAGTTGTGAAGGTTTAAACAAAATACAACTTTGATCTTGTTACGACAAAGAGGAGTGGTGGGGTTTCCCTTTTGAAAGTTTGATGGTTGGAGTGCATTTGACCTTCACCTTTTCTTTTCCTGGAGATTTGCTGTTCCTATTAGATTTCGCAAAATGATTGTGGAAGATGCTTCTGTGATACTATATTGGCAACTTTTTCTCATATTTTTGGGATATGATTCTGACGAAAGTTGCTCTATTGAAAAGCAAGAGTTCAATTTCTCATATGCAATTGGATTTCTTTTATCAATTACCATAGATAAACAGTGAACGAGAGTGCTTGACAAGGGTTAATAAATCCTCCGAGTAATTGACTGAACTAAGAAAAGAAAGTTTGGTAACTCAAACTTTTACTTGAGAAGGGCCAAAAAGTGAACTTAAAATTTTGACGGTAAAAGTTTAGAATAAATTCGTTATAATTTATGAAATTGTCTCAAACCAAATTGACTCTTAAAATCTCTAAAATGTTCAATTAATTCTTTTGATTTTCTAAAATGTAAATAGTTTCTTTCATTATCTCTACCAATTAGACTTTGACTACATTCATCTAATGTGTGAATGTGAATCCAAATGAATCTATTGACGGGATCGAACTTGAATTCCCTATTAATAATCTCTCCAAGTGAAGGTATACGCGACCAAACTAGTAATATTAGAGTAGATGGTTGTTGGTAGCCCACTTCCGATGTGCATCAACATATGGAGAAATATATCAAAAAATGAATCTTAGATGTAAATCCCTAATTGAAATAATGGATGGTGTCCCTCACTTCCGATTGATCTTAGCTAAGCCAAGGTGATTGAAGCGGAGTCAAAAGGGTGGATGTTTTGCTCACCAACATCTACGATATTAGGCTGAGTTAAAGTGGAGATTCAAATTGAGATGGCTCACAAGTGAGGGAGAGGTTCTTTAAGCACACATGTGAGGGTGTTTGGCGCAAAAAGGTTTCACGTCGGAGGTGTAAGGTGAAATAGTTAATACATTCTCATTGAACAATAATTATGGGCTTAAACTTTTAAGCAAAAATTGTTGCAATTGAATACATTAATGAGGTCAAACTTAAACCCTCTTTTGGTGATTTTCTCAAGTGAAGGTATCATGATTTTTACTACCAAAACCAACAATTTGTTATGATCATCATGGATCATGTCTCATAATATCATGAAACTAAATATCAGATCTAAACTTGAAACCATTGGTTACGGATGATTTGCAATTGTTAGAATTGCATATATACATGAGAAATATACAAAGAGGAGTAAACACGATAAATAATCCTACTCTTAGTGACTAAACTAGAAGAGATAGTGGACTAGGTCAAGCTTCATGCAATTTACCTCAAGAGCACAGTCGACTGACTACTAATGTTGGCGTAAGTACTTGTCAAGTTCAAGAAGCTCAACTATCAAATTTCAAGAAAGATGGAATTGTCAAAATCTATGCCTTAGGCATATTTAGTCAAATATTCCTCAACCTCAATTCGGAGACTGTTGGAAGGTCATGAGCTTACAGTAAAGTGAAGAGGAGTGTTTCCACCTACAAGGGCTATCAGCGATAGCCCTTCCAATGAGAGCACCTAGCCTGATTGCATTCTTTATTTTAATGTGCTGGTGCCCACATGTCTCGCGCCCCTTGTTCCAAGTTATATATTCTTCCCTAACAAGGTGGGAATACCCTCGTGTTTTATATTTCAGAGTTCAGATGAAACAGCTTTAGGACTTACTCAGATCCTCTATGCCTTAAGCATATGCAATCAAATATTCCATACTAGTTTGGAAGCCTTTTCTAACAGAGGTCCATTCATTGCATAAGACATTAATTCTATCAGTGGAGGGGGAAAAACCTTAAAGCTGACCCTGAAAAGGACGAATCCGAGAAATCAAACATGTGATCATGGTACCAAGGTCCACAGAGGATACATGATCTTGAAAAGCAAAAAGGTTGAAGAGCACACTCAGTGGCTATCAAATGTTGGAGATTTGGTCAAATTACGGCTGTCACATAAGCCGTTCGTTTGGTGACGGAAGTTGGTCGGGCAGTTATTTAATTGACTCTTGCACTAACCCTTTAGTGTCCTTCTACTGTTGTCTATAATTACATTTATCAGAAATATCAGTAGCTTGGATATGTACTTATTACCTCAAAATGTGAATGACATACCACAAAATTCTCCAATTATTTAAGGAATATTGTAGGATATATATGTTGTCCAATCATTTTCACACGATTCATTTTTCTCACCACATTGGTTTGCTGGCTATTTGATTACTGCTAATACACCTACCTATATGTTTTCCAAAACAAGTTGTTTAATGTCATTTAATGTGTTATGCGGTCTTATAATCTTATAAATATATACCATTTACATCCTTTTCCAATCGAACCATTGGCTATATGCCTATTTTGATAGCTCGAGAGCACGAATTGTATTTGGCCAACGGATTACATCATATCTCTTGCATTGTCAATTTTGGCTAGATTTTCTATTCAGTGCCGATACATCAATCTAAGATAGCTCAACTTTACTAAGAAAAATATGCAAATCCATCAAAAAGTTTCTTAGGAAAGAATTCCTTCACATAATCACAACGTGCATGCAATACTCGTACGGATCTCCTCTATTTCACTATCCCAGACATGTGCTAATCTTTTCGTGTAATTAAATCCTAATAATCCTTTTGAAGAATGAAATTTTGTGCCTCATTGGTACAATTTCAAGCATATTCGTTTCGAAATGAGTTATGATAGCTCCATCAACTGTCTTTGGCAATCATGAAAAGACAAACATGACAGTAGAAAAAGATGCTACATGCTTGCAATTAACTATTAGTAATATATACTTCTTTTCAAAGTGGATGTTTGGTGAGGGACTTTACACTCTCTTGGTAGTTCTTTCCAGATCCTATTTTCAATTTGTTGTCTAGAATAAAAACAAGTGTTAAAAGTGAAAGCTAAAAGCTGAAGGAGAGGCCATGTGAAAAAGAAAGAAAGAAAGGTAACCAATTCTAGGGATGTCTTAAAAATTGCCACCATCTCTATAACATAGAAACCAATAATTTTTCCATCATTCCTTTTTTTTTTTGAAAATGTAAATAAATATCATAGAGCAAATGAGGTACAATAGCTTAGGACATCCCCAGCATTAAAATTAGAGATTATAATTCAGAAGGATGGAGGCAAGAACTCTCCACATAATAGCCAATACAACATTTGTCTAGGAAGGTCTAAGTTTTTGGTGGAGTGAAGCTCTACCTCTTATATTATTATGCACCTTGGCCAAAATAATATAGATGTCATTTGACTTATTTGAAATTGTATATTGTTGCACTCCATCCAAATACAATAAATGGTTGCTAGGAAAGATACCTTGAGAAGTCCTGCTACCAAATTTTTGCCCTTTGTTGCCCTAATCATCCGTTGAAGTTCCTCATTCCATTCTCCTAAAGAACGCCTAATCCCATATTGCACAAGGATACTACACCAAATGTTGGTTGTCCATTCATATTGGAAGAGTAGATGTGCTTTGTGTTCTACACCAACTTTACAAAAGTTATACTAGATATTAAACTGAGATCATCCATCATGCTATGATCTTTGTTGTCTATAGTCTATGTTTGCAAACTAGCCAATTAATAAAATTGTGTTTGTTGGTGTCGTTGCTTCAAATTAGTTTGTACCACTCCAAAACTAAACCCCATGTTTGAGTTCATCATATAGATCATAGTAGTATTACCTTGAGTTAGAAATAATTGAGGTTGGAACAAGTTGCAATTTGAGGAGACATCGCCAACTCCAAGTCATACTACTTCTAATGTTGAGCTGCGTAATTAGAGTGCCTCTGCATTTTGTGTTATGAACCCAAATGCTCCAAATGGGAGAGGATGGATGATTGATGAGGTTCTACTGTGCAGCCTAACAAAACTTTGTTCCATATGTTCACATCGGACAATATTAATCCTCCTTCCCTTTTCGGAGAGCAAATTACTTGCTATGCAACCTTGTGCGATCCATGATTTGTTGTAGAAAGAAACCATAAGGAATGATTCATCTCAATCTCTTATATAGTTGCATCCAACAGGTGTAAATGGAGATAAGGACTGATTTAGTTAGTTGTAGACACCCGACCTTAACTCATATGCTTCAATGCCCCAATTTTCAATTTCCTCTAAGATCTTGTCAGTATTGAAGTCTATGTGAGTGAATTTTCTAGAAACAAAGGGAACGCTCAAGTAGCTGATGAGGAGGGTACCTGTGGAAATATGCGCGTGATCCAGTATAAAGAGCTTCTCAAAGTATTTAGCATTTGTGAAGATTAAACCACAATTCTACGAGAGTAGTGAATTCTTCAAGGGCTTTTACAAGGTAAAGGACGGAGTCTAAATCTCTGTGAGCAAATAAGAACAAGTCATTTGAGAAGCATAAGTGAGTAATCCTTTATATTTTGCAGAGCTAGTGATATTCAAAAGAAGATGCAACCACTTCCGTACTAACAATTCTATTAACAGTTTCCATAACCAAGACAAAGAGGAATAGAGAAAGAAAAATAACCTTGTTGTAGCCCAACTGAGCCATTGAAATTGAAATAGCCAATCTATGTGCCATTAAATTTCACTGAAAACCTTGAATTATTGATGCACTTGGTTATCAAATCAACCAAGTACTGAGGTATGTTTAGGGCTTTTAGGACCTTGATGACTACATCCCATTTAATCATGTTGTAGACTTTTATGAGATCAATCTTTATGGCCACACATTTACTTTGTCTCCCTCATGGTAGTTGTGAAATAGATCTTGGCATAGGAGGATATGCTCTGAGATACGTAGTTCTAACAATGGGATAATTGCATTGGAAGTGCTAAAACTTGTGAACAAAGTTCAATTTAGTCCTAAAACTTTTAAAAAGTGTGATTAAGTCCTAAAACTTGTCACGAAAGTGTAATTAAGTTTTAAAACTTTCAAAAAGTGAAATTGAGTCCTAAAACTTATCAAATTGGTCAAATCAAGTCATTCATTTGATAGCATTTTTCAAAAAATTTAGGACTTGATTGCACTTTTTGAAAGTTTTAGAACTCGATTACACTTTCGTAACAAGTTTTAGGACTTAATTGTACTTTTTAAAAGTTTTATGACTCAATTGTACTTTCGTGACAAGTTTTAGGACTTCTAATGGACTTATTCCTTCTAACAATAAAAGCAGTTTGGTTGAGGCCAACAATCGTATGAAGCATACAACTTATTCGTTGTGCAAGTAGTTTAGATAATCTTGTATAGCACATTGTAGCATGAAATGAGTCTAACCTCCTTGAGGCATGATGGATTCTGAACCTTTGGGATAATAGTTCTATTGTATTAATAATTGTAGACTTCTAAAACTTAATAGTATTACAAAACGTGTCCATCTGAACGCCTACTTATAGATGATTTGAAGACTTTGAGCCTCACAAGATATGTGTTTGACATAACTAGAGCTATTTTTTATATTTGAAAGTTCTTCCCCTTAAAATAAATTATGGCCCTCAACATTTGCTTCGAACTTTAAAGTTCTGTTAGAATAAAAATGAACAATATTACTAGTAAATTAGATTATTTCAAAGCTCTAAACCTCATAGGACCAAGATCAAGCATTCACCCTAATTGAAACTAAACTTTTTTGAAATAGAAAATGTGCACCAGTTTAGTATTCACATAAGGCAATATTGCATCTTTCAATATGGGTAACCAATATGTTGTAAGCCAAAATTTTCCTTACTACGTATTCATAATAAGTGCCCTTAAAACACTCTTTAGCACGATTCATATTCTTGAGGAAATTTAGACAATACACTAGTATGGAAAATGCCATATGACAATAAACAAAAGATCAGCCTATATGCCATTTTACCTGTGGCTATATTGTTATTTGTTGGGCCTTGTTAATGTAGGAATATATCCGTAACAGATTTTTTCGTTAGTTAAACTTTATCCAAATATTTACTGAGTTCATTTAAGTGTGTTAAGGATTTGAGCTAAATTTCACAGAAGTCTATAAATCTGCAAAAGAAAGGGTCCAAAAGCAAAATCTCGGTCCTGTAAAACAATCAGACCTGATCAATGGGCACTTTTCATATATAGATTCGAAGACCATTGGAAATTCTAAATTGAAGACCCATCTCAAAACAAAAAAGTAAGATATTCCAAGACTATTTAACCTAATTCACTCAAGAAATTGCTGAGATGGCATGACGAGAACTTGCGATCAATAAAAAATAACCCATAGAAAATTTGATTAATAGCCTAGTTTGCGGGAAGATTTTGCATTTGTTTTTAAGGAATTTCGCCAAGGTTTTTATGAAGAGAATTAGATGATATAACGCCTCCTTGATTCAAGTGTAACATTCGAATCGGAGCTCTATAAATTGGAGAAAACTTGGCCAAAAGTTATATAGTCGGAAAGGGCAACAACAAGAGAAACTGAATTCTTGAGATGCTCGAGTCTATCTCTTTGTAATATTGCGATACCCATTTGAGTGGTTTTTTTATTATGAGTTAGCAATAGTGAGAAACCCATTTGTAACACACATAAAATGGCCGTACTAGTGAAGACGTTTGTTTTGGTATGAAATAAAGTGTGCAAGCAACTATATAAAATAGTAGAGGTGTGATGTATAATCTGGGAAAGAGATCTGTTGTGCTGTGTGTACCAGGTGTGAAAATGACTATAAAAATTTTCAATAGTTACTTAGGCTATAGTAGGGTTACTATGGAAGAAAATTAGGTTCCGTACATAGTTTTATATGTAATTGGTCAGTGGTTAAGGTTCTCAAAAAGTCGCTCTCTCGGGCCTATAAATAGCAATGCGGAGTTCAAGTGCTTCTCATTCAGTTGACTATATTCTTCCGTCTTACCTATTTCTTCTCATTCTTGCTTCAAAGAAGAAAATCAAACTTCCTTTTCCACACTTCTCTGGCTATGGCTGATCTCCAAGTCATATCCAAATTTGCGATCATTTTCACCTTCATTGCATTCGATGTAATCCTAACTTCCGAGGGAAGGTCCATAAAATCGGCATGGGAGGATGAACACCGTGCAATAAATTACAACCCAATGCACAAACAAGCATTGCAGTTTCTCACTCCGAGTCAGTCTCCTACAAATGATGATCATTCTGATGCAGGGGAGGAGATGGTTCCTTTGCCTACAGCACATGATCAGGCGGCCAATTTGGGCGAGTCAGAAGCAGTGTACAAGGATCATTTCCACCCCACACCCCCTGGGAGCAGCCCCGGAGTGGGCCATTCTTTCATGGGCTTAAAGAAGGAAGCCGTTCGACCGAAAGCTCCAAGCGAAGATGAGGAAAGGCTAATTGTTACTGGGACACCAGATGATTTCGAAGGCGCTAGAGGTCACAGCCCCGGTGTCGGCCATGTTTTTCAGAATGAGGAACCAAAAGCCTAAATACTTCAAACTAGAAAGTCAAGGCTGTGTTATGTAAGTCCTGTCAATTCTGGTTCAGTTAGGTCCCGTATCCCAAAATGTAATTCTTCAGTTCCTCTGGACATGGTTCTGCTTGGTGTGTGTAAAATTATCTGTCAATTTGGTATTGAACTATGTAATTATTTAATGAAAAATAATGAGTTTCCTTTAGAAATTAACTGATATATCATATGCGTTGCACGTTGTATGTTATTCCTGTTTTCCGTTGGACTACTTTCTTCTCATTCTTTCCCAATGTTATGTTGTGGTCAGGAGAAGTAGTAGGATAGAAATTTTGTGTTATATTCAGATCTTAAATGGGAAAACCCACATGAATGATGGGCAGAGATTTAACATAAAAATGGCTAAGCGTCGTACAGAAAACGACATGACTACTTTTGACTTGGAAGTTGCATAAGTTATATTGTACCAATTTTTATACGTTTCTGTAAAGAACTTAAATATTGAAACCAGCCTACGTTATCTACATCACATAAAAAATAAGATTAATATCATGAAAAACTCTAAACTAGTACACTTGTGACAAATTTATCCTAGACTAATTTTTTTATAACCAAAAATCCCAAATTGATATACTTTTGACAAATTTACCCCAAACTAGTACACTTGTGACAAATTTACCTTATGTTAGTTTTCATTAAATTTTACTGTTAAATTGTTAAGTTGGATGATACATGACAATTGATTGGTGTACCAATTGGGATCTTACTCTCCATTTGTCATAATTATACGAATTTTGTGATTTTTTGTGGTATTAATCCAATTTTATAGAGAATATATTTGTCACAAATATACCAATATGGGGAATTTGACCATCAAAAAAATTAGTTTTGAATAAATTTATCACAAATATACTAGTTTAGAGTTTTTTTATGATCATTGGGATAAATTTGTCACATGTGTGACGTCCTGAATTTCAACCAATTTTAGAATATATGAAATAATTATATATCAATACACTATTAGTTATGTTCCCTCTAAATTTATCACTCATGAGTTAACTAACCTATTCGGAAAGGCAATTAATGATCGATATACATATGACTAGAAAATTAAATCAGGAATAGACTGCTTGATTATAAAGATCAAAGAGGGACAATACTATGTTGTTACAGGCTAATTAGCAAACAAAAATAAATTGATTTGATAGAGATATGATGTCGAATTGCAGGTGCTTCCACAAAACTACAATTCTAACTGTGAACAACGATAAACTAATTCATTTTTGACTTTCTACTTGGGGTGAGCAATTGATTCCTCATGATTACATAACAATCGAGGGTTGCCCCTTTTTCAAAGATATACGACATGGATTGAAAATTATCAGTCACAGGTCAAATGCACAAAAACCATAAAGGTCGCTTAATAGTTTAGGTCATACTAAAGTTGCAATTGATCAATTTTAACTACGAATTTCAATCCGATTTCGAATATTAAACTTTCAAGAACTTCAAAACTATATTGGACGTCACCTCATTAATCCTCATGTTTATTGGTAAGCACAAAAATGTTGGGAAATGAATTCGCGGGTCCAAAATTAGAGCCCACAAGGAAGTAGGCTAGCAAAGGCCCATTGGGCCTCACACCCAATGTAATTCATGTGACATCTTAAATTTTGACTCTATTTTGGGATAATATAAAATGGTTATATTAATCAATGCCATGTTAGTACAATTACTCTAAATTGATCACTCATGAGTTAATTAACTATTTAAAAGTCTAATTAGGAATCAATACATGTATGACCAGCAAATTTAATCTGGAATGGACCTACCATACAGATCCGAGAGGAGTAATACCACCCTGTTACTAGTCAATTAGTGAATGGAAATAAATTGATTCGGCAAAGGTATGAACCCAGATTACGAGTGATTCCGCACAACTTTGATATAAACTACAAATGACATTAAACTAATTCATTTTTTACTTTGTACTCAAGATACTCAATTAAACCCCTAGGATTAAATGGCAATCGAGGTTCACCTCTGGCTTGAAAATTAGCTTAAACACGAATCAAAAAGCTATCGACCATGAGTCACACATGAGAAAAATCCTAAAATGCTGACTGAAGTTTTAGACCATATTAAAGTCACAATTGATTCAATTTAACCCCAATTTTTAATCTGATTTCGAGTATCAAATTTTCAAGGATTTCACAACTAAATAATTGGATGTCACCACATTTATTCTCGGGTTTTTCGATAAGCCGCAAAGTGTCAGAAAAGAAAATTTTGAATCTAGCAATTGGGCTCGCAAGTGGGCCGGCCCCAAGCCGGCAACCTAATGGGCCTAGCACCCATCAAGGATGGCCCAAAGGGGGCCCAAGCTGACCCATCTTCCTTTCTCTTCAGCCCATGGGCCTTCCTCTTCTAGAAGCTTTTCTTTGTGTGATCCTAAGTAGCCTTGAGATACTTGGTTGTGGTTCAAACTTGAAGGGCAAGTTGAAAGACTTCAAACTCAAGCTTGCTTCCTCATTCTCTCTCCTCTCTCTCCCATTGTTCTGGCCGACCACCCCCTTAGCTCACTCTCTCTATTTTCTCTTCCTTTTTCCCTCATTTTCCACTTCATTTTACTATTTTTTGCTGTCCACCAGATCTGCTGCCACCGTCCATTGTGCAACTACTGTTGTTCAGAGTCCAACTGTCACCTACCAGTAGTCACTTGTCACCACCGGCCACTCGTCCAACCCCTAGACCACTACTACCTTATGTTTAAATTGGGCAATATTTATACTTATTTTAATTATTGCTTATTTATTTAAGATTGATATCTATATGTATGATAATATTATATGGCCTTTAAAAAATTTATGGAGTATTTCATTAAAGTAAATTACTTATGATATAGTAATTATTTATATTTATAATTATTTTGTAAGACTTAATTATTTATTAGAATAAATATTTAATGAGTATTTTGTTCCGTATATCAATGAGTATTTTGGATAATGTAATTAAAGTTTATGCTTATTTTGTGGTAGTCAATTATTTATGGGAACGATTGATCATCGATAATTGGTTGAGACACGTGATTAGTTGTCGGAGTATTTACTTATGGACAAGCTATCGGTAATTGTTGATTTTATGAGGATAGTTAATGGTGGTTACTATCTTGAATATGATGTGACTATCGTGACATTAGTTGGTTAGAACTGATTGCTATATTATGACCCAAACTACTGCTTATTGGTTGTATCTTGAATTATGCTAGTTCACATGACCATTGTTAATCGTCGTATTGCATTATATGCATGATAATTGCAATAGTATGTTACATAAGCACCAACCATGGTTGCATTGGCAACAGTAAAAAGAAAGAAATGATGTGGTTGATGGTTGTGCTATATGGTCACATAAAGAGGATACCCAACACTACCGGAAGACCGCCAACCCTTGGGTTATGCCATGACCTTTGGGTCACTCGATTTTTATCGATTGCCTAGTAGTGGTTAGATGTTGAGTTGTGGTAAAGGCCAAATCAATGCTCCTTTGGGAATGCCGTTTGGAGGGAGGCACATTACATAGCTATGCCTATTAAAGGGATGAGGCCCATAAGGTTGTGCTATGACTCGAACAGTCGTAATAATTGGAACACGTGTGGATGCTGATATATGGGAAAGTTTGATATGTATTTTAATTATGTGATCTGCATGTTGATGTTGTTCTGGCATGAATTGTATTATATCATGTAGGGTGCATGTACCAATGCAAGGTGAGATCATCTGTAGTTGTATTTGATGGTTGATGATTTATATTGTAGTTGAGATTCTTTACATGATAATAGATAAAGCAAAGCGAGGGTCGCTTTACAATTAATCTGCCATCGGTAATAGGTTGCATGGTTAGGATGCACCTGAGTCTAGTGAACTTCCGAACCGAGGTTTATGATTTTAACTTACTAAGTTTATCTCACCCATCATGGTTAAACATTTTCAAGGCTCTAGTATGATGCCATACCTAATAAGGTTCAGTGTCCCCATGGATATGATCATTGTTGTCACCACGTGACTCATTCCAAGTCGCAATTTTGTTTACAAGCATCATGTGACGACAATCTATGTAGATAAGGGAGAGAGGGACTACCACACGCCACACGTCTTCAAGATGTTGTTCGTTAAGTATGGGGATATAGTTTACGGCCTCCCTAATGAGCTATGACAGACCTTTGCTTCACTAGGGTCCAAGTGACGAGGTGTGGGACCCTATGGATCTCAATCCTCCTGATGGCACGATGGAGGATCCCTCGTCGGGTGAGTCTAACCCTTTTGAGGCTAGCGATTAGGCACCTAACGCCTAATCCTTTTTTACTCACCCTCCTCTCCTTTTTGGTTGATCATAGGTTAGCCAGGCTTGGTCCCTTTTTTGTGTAGGCCACTAGAGCATCGCCCGAAGAAGGCCTTGTATATGTATGGTTCCCCAGGCTAATTTTTGCAAATAAATAAAATTATGATGCTGTTGTTTTATTATTGTGTCTTTCTACTATCCCTACTTGATGTTTTTTACTTGGGTGTCTAATATTGTTTCCGCATTTGATTAATGACAAGATAAAATGAACTAATTGGCGATAGAACTTGGGTGTCGCATATTTCAAACCACAAGTGAATTGCGGTTATCGCAAGCCCGAGAGTCGGAATATGACATCCCCGTCGATTTTGATATTAGAGCCCGGTCAACATTTGGCATGATAAGGTGCATTGGGTCTTAGGGATAGTTAGTTAGGAAAGACAATTCTTTTGCTTGCATATGTTTGCATTTAGAATTTGTAGCGATTGTTAGGTTATTTCAATTTCTAATTCCGCATTGAAAGTGGAAAGCAGGTTAGGTGAAACCTTGCATTATGAGTAATCCGAATTAGAGCGCTCCCAAACTGAGAACTCCTAGGCAAAGGGCCCCTAGGAAAAGGATAGTGCAGGTCCTGACTCATGCAAGGGAAAAGGCACCAAAAGATCTAAGGATGGATAGGATCATGCATGCACCGAAGGCCTTGATAGGACAATAGGCTCAGACTCAAATTGTTGTCACTACTGTTGTAGTGTACAATGTTCTAACAGCTAGGCCTAAGAATTGTAACCGACCTATGCATCAATTGGTTGAGTAATTTATGAAGTTGAAACTGCCCAAAATTACAAGAGCAGGTAATCCTGAGACTACAACCCATTGGATAAAGAATTGGAAAAGATGTTCACACTGCTGCAGTATTCTAAGGAGGACAAAGTAATATTGTTGTTTACTAGATACAAGGTAACACTGGTACTTGGTGGGAAGCTACCTAAGGGAGGGTATTTCCCGAAGGTACGGCTCGGGTGTAGGATACCTTCATAGAGGCCTTTCTAGGCATATATTTTTTAGACTATGCTAAGGAACAAAAGATGGCTGAATTTCAGAGGCTATGTTAGAATCTAATGATAGTATGAAGCCAAGTTTGTAGAGCTTTCCAAGTATACACCGAGATTGGTCAAGAATCCTATAGATAAGGCTAGGAAGTGTAGGTATGGAATGAAATTGGAAATCAGGGACTATATGGTATCCTTGAACTTGAAGAATTACGACAAGCTATATAAGAGAGCTCAAATGATTGAGAAATGCCTAGCAGAGAGGTCGGCCACATTTGGATTGCGATCATGCCTAATAGGAATAATTGTCGGCTCGGGAAGAAATCGATGATGGGAGAAAGGTATCATCTCCCACCTAATAGGAAGAATGGTGTGAGAAAGCTAGCACCTAGTCCGTTTGGGATATGCTGAGCTTGTGAAAAGAGACATGGAAATGCCTTATGCCTCACTTAGTCGGGAGCTTGTTTCTAGTGTGGTCAGCTAGGCCACCAAGTGAGAGACTGTCTGTGTAGAACTATGATGACTCAAGCGCCATGACAATAGGCAGGACCACCAATAGGGAATGCCTCACAAAACAACTTGAATAGACCCCAGGTGCAAGGAATAGTCTATGCCATCACTCGAAAGGAGGTGGAGGATGCACCTGCTGTGATTATAGGTACAGTATTCTTGCACAACCATGATGTTTATGCGTTGTTTGATCCGAGAGCCTCCCACTCCTCTGTTGCTGAAAAATTTGTGGAATTAGTGAGGCTAAGCCAAAACCATTAGAATTTTTTTGTTATTTCTACTCTATTAAAAGATATAGTGTTATCTGCGGTAGGCTGTTCTGGTTGCAAGTTAATTATAGACAGTTAAGAAGGAAAGATAGATTTGATTGTTTTAGCGATGTATGACTTCAATGTCATCATTGGAATGTATTAGCTTACCAAGCAAGGAGCCACGATAGATTGTCATGAGAAGAGAATCTAGTTTAACCCAATTGGGGTTAGTTGTTTTGAGTTTGTTGGGAATTAAGGAGGACCTTTGATCTCTTTGATTTATTCACTAGAGGTGACTAAGCTGTTAGGTAAAGGTTGCCAAAGTTACTTGGCGATAGTGAGTAACACTTTTGTAGAGGAACCAAGATAAAGGACATCGCAATAGTACAAGATTATTCCGATGTTTTTCCTAAGGAATTGTTGGGATTACCCCCAGAAAGGGAGATAGAATTTGTAATTGAGTTGGCCCCCAGGACAGAACCAATTTCCAAAGCACCCTAAAGAATGGTGTTGTCAGAACTGAAGGAGTTAAAGGGTGCAAATGTAGGAGTTGTTAGACAAAATTTTTATTCGCCCAAGTGCATCACCTTAGGGAGTGCCAATTATGTTCGTTAGGAAAAAGGGTGAGTTGTTGTATTTATGCATTGATTATCAGCAACTTAATCAGGTGACAATTAAGAATACGTACCAGTTACTGAGGATAGACGATTTGTTTGACCAACTCCAAGGAGTTTCAATATTCTTCAAGATAGAGTTAAGGACAAGTTATCATTAATTAAGGATAAAAAATAATAATATATTGAATACAGCATTTCATATGTGCTATGATCATTATGAGTTTACGGTGATGCTGTTTGGTCTAATGAATGCCCCTACTACGCTTATGGATTTAATGAACTGAGTGTTTAAGGAATATTTGGGTTGGTTTGTAATCATGTTCATTGACAACATTCTAGTGTATTCAAAAAATCTAGAAAAGAATGAACAACACTTGAGGATTGTGCTATAGACCCTTTGAGAACACGAGTTGTATGCTAAGTTTAGCAAATGCAAGTTTTGGCTAACTTGAGTGGCTTTCCTTGACCACTTGATTTCTAGTAGAGGGATTTCAGTGGACCCGACAAAGATCAAAGCAGTCACAAATTGGTTAAGACCAACTATGGTAACCGAAGTTCATAGTTTCTTGGGATTGGCTAGCTATTATAAGTGGTTTGTGGAAAGATTCTTTGCAATAGCCATGCCATTGATGCAGTTATTAAAGAATGACAAAAAGTATGAATGGACAGACAAGTGCAAGTGTAGTTTTCAGGAGCTTAAGCATAAGCTAACTACTGCACTAGCTCTAATGATACCATCTAGTGTTAGAGGAATGAGTTTTTCTTTTGCTTTTTTTTTTCACTATTCTTTTACAAGCTGACACCCTCGTTGGCTGCAAAACCCTTGCCCAATCTGGGCAAGGGCCGCAAAGGCCCTAGGAGGCCATGAAGGCTCTTGCCAAATCTAGGCAAAGCGGCATCGCCTGTGGCCAAGGAGGTCACGATGCTCTTACCTAGGGCATTCATGGCTAGACCTAGGCAAGGATTTCATAATTAGTGAGGGTCGTCGGTTACTAGCAATCCTCACTAGCCCTAAAAAAAGGGAAAAAGGAAAATAAAAATTCAAAATAATAAAATAATAATTTAAAAAATTAAAAAATTATTCACATCAGCGCTAGTGAAGCCATAGGACAGATTTTCCGACAAGGCAAATTGTTGATAGCACTCGAGTAATTGAATTTTTAAATTTTCAGCATTCAAATAAACAAAAAAAAAATATTGCAACCCTTAAGTGAGTGCCATACGATGGTTATGATACTCATGCTATTCTTACCCCAATTTCTCCCCACTCCAAGATTACAAGGAACGGTGTTATCTCAACCGCTAAATTCATTTATGAGGAAACAACACTAATAAGGAAATAATTAATACAAAATTTGCAGGAAATGATGGGTAAATAAGTGTGCGTTTGGTTCAATATTTTGAAAGCCCATTGGAAAAATATAAAGCAGTTTAGCTTAAAGGGTTTTTGGCAAATATAAATGCCATTTGATAAACTACTCTTTCAAAAGAAACTTAGAGAAAAATGCCGTTTCCTTGCATGGGATGAAAGAGGAGGTGAAACAAGAGTTACCCGTACTTATCGCAGAGAGTTGCGAATTGATTAGATAGAGAGCCCAAATTCTCTCCCACTCAGTCGAACCTCTGTCCTCACATGGCACATTCCACGACGACCCCATTCTCCGACATAAAAAACCCCAAAGGCACACAAATTTCGCTGGAATCCAATTCGAAACAAAACCCTAAACAACCTCCTTCAGTAGCTCGAGCCGAGTCAACCGGTGAAAAACCTCAACAGGCTGCAGCAGACGAAACGGTGAAAGAAGAGATGGGAAGAATTGACCTCGGTCTGGCTCCAAATGCCTCGTGCAAAACAAAGCCAGGAACTAAGCTCGCCAAACGATGAATCGGAGGAACTATCGATAGCCTACGAGAGGTTGCTTCTTGTTTTCAATTTAGGTTAGTCAGTTGGCGTCCTTGAAGCCCACCGCTAGAACTCCTCTGCCGCAACTGCGACTGCCAAAAAAAATAAGAAGCCCAAGAAGAAGAAGAAGAAGAGAAGGCCACCTCAGTGGCAGCATTGGTGGTGGAGCGGCGATAGAGGTGGTGGCAGGAAGCCAACATCCCTCGAGGAGTTCCTCGAGATCGAGCAACGGTTCAGCGATGGCAAGTTCTATGACAGCGTGCCGTAATCGAAGCTTGACGGGATCACAAATAGTAACAATTAGTAGAGGGGAACGAGAGGGTCCTGTTCGCCAACGACGGGTTTCTGTTGCCTGCAGTGGACATCGATGACGGGACGCCATTGGTCGATAGTGGGACTTCGTGTCGATTCTCAACGTCACTCACTAGCCTCTGTTCTTGATTATGAGAGAGAAGGAGCGAAGCTGCGTTAGATTTAGGGTTTTAATTTTTTTAAAGGGTAAAATTGGATTTTTAGTTAGGTTTTGAGGGCAAAATAGGAAACTAACTAATTTCATTAATTGGGGCCTTCAACATTCCGAAAATGCTAAAAGCTCAAAATAAGTCCCTACTTACTTTGAGCTTTCAACCTTCATAATACTAAGCTTTTACTTGAAAGCCCCTTGGAAATGGTCGACAACTGACCTAAATTTTTCTCAATGGGCTTTCAAAATGACGAACCAAACGCACCTTAAATCTATTATCAGAAATCCACTCATAATGTATCTTTCTTAAAATTGACAGAAGAATGTTTTTTTAGTGCCTTATCTATCTAAAACCTATATTTAATTTAGATTTTCACCTTTGGAAAACACTCTCATATGTCCCAATCCGATCGTATACTAGTCAATAATCATACTAATCTCTCACAAGATCTTTCATTTTGTTAAGTAGTAAGTATTTTTAATTACCATTCATTTTTAGCTGGAAAAATTAATTTGGGACATAGGTTTAACCTAGACAAATGCCATATCTTTTTTGTTTGGGTTGTCTGAGGATAAAAATCTCTTTATACTAGATCACACACCTTTCTCCATGGGCACCTTTCCCATCAAATACTTTAGTGTTCCACTTGTTACGCGAAGGCTCACACAAGTGGATTGCAAGGGTCTAATAGAAAAGATTTCAAAAATAGATGAATAAGGCATGAATCTTATTAGCTATGCAAGATAACTTCAATTAGCCAAATCGGTGCTTTTTTCCATTTGCACTTACTCGATGCAAATGTTTCTCCTCCTTTAGCAAACTATCTACTAGATTAAAAAGAAAATTAGACAGTTTCTCCCTCCAAAGTTACATGGAAAGTGGTGTGCTTACCGTAAAAAAGGGAGGATTAGGCTTGCTTGATTTGAAACTTTGGAATAAATGGGTTGTATGCTTTGGAGCCTCATCAATCATCCACCATCATCCTTGTAGAGTAACTTGACAAAAATGGCAGGATGACTTGCATTGTTGCATTTACGCGAATAGGAAGTACCATCACATAAGCATTTATACTTATGCGGATTTCAAAAATAACTAAATGCATATGGCACGAGAGAGACGTCCGTGTGATCCGTGGCGTAAAGCACTTTCCCCCTTTAGACCTCGCCCGCCTCGTCCTCTCTTTCGTCCAAAAGTTTGTCTGGACGGTGAAAGTTCTCGCCCACCTAACCTTCAAATTCCGTGGATCGCTGCGTCCTTCTGAAACGTGGGGTCACCGACGGGACTCTCCCCTCCTCTTTTCTTCGCTCGCCTCCGCCGTTCTTGATCTTCACGAATTCGACGAGAAACGCAACTCAAAACGAACACGCCTACTCGCAGGTCGCAGCCGACGTATATTAATTGATCCCCAGAAAAGAAAAAAAGGGAGAGGAATCGTCTTGTACGAGAATTCGCAGGAGGGAAGGAAATCCATGGTATGATCTTTTCAAGAAGTTGCGCATCGCATGACGCATTGAACCCAGAAAGAGAAGGAAAGAGATCAGCTCGTACAAGCATTCGCTTGAGGAAGGAAATCTACGTATGATTTTTTCTAGAAGACGCGCATCGCATGACGCCTTGGAGAAGTGAAGAAAGCATCGTGACTAGAGAAAAGAAATAATGAATGCGTTGAAGGAGAGGGTCTCGGAGAAGCTTTCTGGTCTCTTTGCTGGTTCCCCTGATTCTTCTCCTCGCTCTCCGTCTTCACAATCCAGCGACCGTTCGAACCCACCCCGGGTGACTTTTCTTGTTTCTTTTTTTATATGGGCATCTACGTTTGTATACGGGCGCTTGTTCGCATCTTTAGTTCGATGTGTTTTGCTTGATTTTTATTGGGATTTGCGGTTGATCGCGTTCTGGGGCTTCTTATGTCCGCGGGATTTAGCATGTGTATAGGTGTAAAAGTAGGGTCTTGATTGTCGTCCAGACAGTTTGGGATCCTGTCAATGGGGTTAGAAGTTCTGATGAGTAAAAAACATTGGTGTTTTGAAGGATAGTGAGATTGTGTGAACCAGGTAAGAGGCGGATTCAATGGAAGAAAATGGGGCTTAATCTGCAAGTTGTAGACCTTAAGGCGTCGGCCATTGAGTCCTGGATCAGCCGGTTGATGCTTAAGTCAAGTAGGAAAGGGTGTATGAGAGTGAATATAAGGGTGTGATAAGTGGTGTTCGGCTTAGTGAACTTAACTGGGCCGAGTTTGCTGACCAATACTTATGGCGAGCCAAGGACCCACTTTTGAGTAGTGGCATTGGAGTGTCTGTAGAATCTGGGCTACAGATGTGGCTGTTGTCACTTGGTGGATAAGGAATCAATGCAGGATTCATAACTTGCCTGACCTGGCCGAAGTTCTGACCTGGATGATCCAGTTCTGTCAAGGGCTCTCTCTCAGTTTAGGCTGGTATCTAGGTGCACACTCACTTTTTTCTCATTTGATCTCAATTGTGCTTTTTCCTCAGCCTATCTGGAGTAGATACCCTGAGCAGCAAATGGTATGGAGAAATGCATTGAGGTGGAACTGAAAAGAGAAAAATATAGGATGGGCACAGGAGTGTGAATAAATTGGAAATTTCAATTTCTATACTTGGTTATGATACTGGAGTGACATGGGAATTCATGAGTCAATGTGACAACGCATTTCCCATTTAATGTCCATTCCTATTTAAATGTTATGATGACATGTTGGAATGCTTTGTAGCTGTATAGTCTGATTGTGCCCGTTGATCTTTGCTGAAATTGGGCTAAACACCAGTAATGTTGATTCCCCTCTAGCCTCTTCCTTTCTACAAATGTTCTCTCTTCCCTTCATTCTAATGGACTGGTTAAACATCAGAGACCGCAACTTAAAGTAAAGGCGCCACTCTCACCCTCAAAGAGATGGGCCTGCTATCATTGTCAAAAACCATGCATTGTTTGAAATTTAGTGGTTATGCCAGTTGATCTTTAGCTCAAATTGGCCTAAATACTTCATTTCTATTTTGTGTTCAATCGCGAACTACTTCCTTTGTACTTCTTAGGTGGCTTGCATTCCTTTGCTGTGCAATAACATTTTTCCTAAGGAGTGCACCCTGCTATACTGTGCAAATGATTACATATTGATAGATGCTCTGTGTCAGCATTGCCTGTCATTCTTGTCCTCATGCATTATTATTGAAAAGGCCATAGGCCTTAAGTAACTGGGCTTTCTATTATAGTGATGATAGTAGGCTTCTGGTTTAGCTTAGTCATTAAGGAAAAAACATTTATGAGGCGTCACAAAGGTCATGCATATACATCCTCCTCTTTACTTTTTCTCATATTTTTCTGAACAGGAAGATGAATGATGTGTTACTTGTTGTATATTCTAATTTCTAACAATTGACTCAAGGTTTGTATACTCAATTTAATTGTTGTGCAGGCCAGGCGAAGTTCTAAAGAAAGAAAGTCTCTCTCTTCATACTTTTCTCATTTCGTCCCAACTAGCGGATTTGGTGGACTCAGAGCAAACAAGTGTGAGCAGGACATTGAACTATATCAATCACTTCCTGCTGAGTGTAATGATGAAAAACCTAAATGGCAAGATGTATCTTCAGAAGGTTTTGTAGAATTTACTCTAGATAATAGCAAATCAACAGCTGATAGCTGTGAGAATTCAAAAAACTGTGCTTCAGTCTGTGAGAATAGGAAATCCCCTAGTACAAATGAAGAAGATGAAGGAAGTCCCAGTGGTTCTGACTTGTTAGAGGAGGCAGCCAACAAACATAGCGCAGACAAGCCTCTCCAAAATCTCATGGACGATTCTGTTTTTATCTCCCCCGATCTATATGAGTTTTTGCACTCGTCCCTTCCAAATCTTGTGAAAGGTTGTCATTGGGTCTTGCTGTACAGGTCAGTCTCTTTGTTATCTTGCTGTAGAGAGCCCTGGCACATTGTGCCAATTGGTTCTTCCATACTTCTTTACCAAGCTAAAGGTCTCATATAAACTTTAAATGTCCGCATTCTGAGAATTGTAATTTGATAGTTATCATTTTAAATGAAGGGCAGTACATTAAGACATGGTATCTCACTGCGTACACTTATCCGCAAGAGTGCTGACCTTTCTGGCCCTTGTTTGCTGGTATGTCACTTTCAATGTTCAACTGTACTTGCCCTAGAGAAATCTCTTCTACCAATATTTAGGAAGAGAAGTTTTAGATATTTCAATATGAGAGGCACCGCCCAAAGCTTTAGTTTTACTCCATCTTCTAGTGAATTATGGCGAGTGTTGATGCTGGAGTCTTATGCACCTAGATTGTTGGTGACATGCAAGGAGCAGTGTTTGGTGGCATGCTAGAATGTCCCTTAAAACCTACAGCAAAAAGGAAATATCAGGTGATCCATAACATTCTTGAATTTATTGTCTTTCTATTTGCAATCATATTCTTTCCAGTCTTGATTGAGATATTTTAGTCTTCTTTCTTGATTCAAAGGCTCCTTTTTGTAAAATGGGTCCTTGTTTACTTGCAGGGGACAAACCAAACATTTGTTTTTACGACCTTATATGGGCAGCCAAGATTGTTTCGACCAACTGGTAAAGTCATGTATTCACCAAAAAAATATCACTCTCTTTTTGCCTTGAATAGCGGTTCTGTCTATGGTATAATGTATTAAACTGATCCAAGTGAAAAGGACGATAAAAGAACAAAATTCTGTTTGATATGCATTGACTGGTTGACTCTTTAGCATCCTAGTTTCCTCAGGATCTGAAGTTCTGAATCCTGCATTATCATGATTTTAGAATTCTCTAGCTGAATAAACTCTTGGAAACCTATTGATATGATTCGGTGTGGTTGATTAAGAAAACTGAGGGGAGGGCATCCAAATCAATAGACTGTACTAATTTGCTGCAGTAGTGGAATCCACAATTTTTCTATGAGGGTTTGTTGCCTGATGCATGGAATCAAGGCAATGTACATTTATTGTGTCTGAGCATCAGTACACCCCACTCCTCCTTTGCCCTGAAGTAGCTACACCTTGTTCCCCTCCATGATGCACTATCGCAGCTGCAACGAGAAGGACTAATTGTAGCATTCTGTTCAGTGCTGAATCTATATAAATTGAGAGTGAGTTTGAAGTCACTCAGTCAAACCTTGTTACATCATGGAGTGTCATTGGCTTGGGAAGTTGCAAAGGATTGGTTATTTTAAGACGAGTGAACATAATCTATCAATATAGTCTGTTGGGAGGGGGGTGTTTATTTTTTCTTGCTTAAGATTACCAACGCAAGCAGATAGTTATATTATGCATGTGTTAGAATCAATCAGATAGTTAAATTATGCATGGATTACAATAATGCTCTTAGCAATTTATGGTCCCAAGGCATGTCAAGTAAAAGCTTAATGATCAAATAAAAATAGAGGATGACCAGTTTCACTGCATGTGGGAGTGGGGTAGATAATAAGATACTCATGCTCAGAAGTAATACATCATATTGTGATCTCAGGACAATTTACAACTGTATAAGCATAATAACTTAATGGGTTAAACTATCTTTCCTTCAACTGAAATTATGTAAATGTTTGGGATTGCTGATGTTGATCATCATGACTCAAGTGGATGACCTTGGTCTTAAGAGACTGAAAAGTATATTAACAATAACTTCACGTGATGAGTCTCATAATGCCCACTTAGACAGTTTCCTTATCTGAAACTGCATCAGCTGAATTTTTACACTGGATACATGTTCTCATGTGATGAGTTTCGTAATGCCCACTTAGACAGTTTCCTTATCTGAAACTGCATCAGCCGAATTTTTACATTGGATACATGTTCTCAGATACTTCACTTTGTGATACGAAGTAAGATAATTGACTGATTTTCTTGATTAGGTGCCAATAGGTACTACTACATATGCATGAATGACTCACTTGCACTTGGCGGTGGAGGCAACTTTGCCTTGTCCTTAGATGGAGATCTGTAAGTTGTCGTATCTACAAATTTCCATTTTTCCGATACAAGGGGAGGTCCATTTTAATCATCTTTTCTGTATCTTATCATGAAAAGGTTAAGTGGAACAAGTGGACCCTGTGAAACTTTTGGGAGCTTGTGTTTGGCTCACAACCCAGAGTTCGAGTTGAAGAATGTTGAGGTAACAAGCTAAAATGTCCATGCTTGCCCTCAATTGCAATCACTTGATGCTGTCATGAGAGACTCCATCAGATGAAGCTTTTGATTTGATGCACGACTTGCAATTTGCAAAGGCTTTGAATTCATCTTTCAACTTGAGTTTCTCTGGCAAGTCAGTTTTGTCTAAGGAGGTTCATGACCTTGGTATACAAAGGTGCATGAATAATCTGTTGAACTCTCTGTGAGTGGGAAAAAAGAAGTGAATTAATATTGATAAGACATCATGTTGATCCCTCCAATTAGATTGGCTATCTCCATGGAGCAGAATGCACTATGAATTTGTCTTGCTTGCTTTAGGTTTGACATTTAATGCAGATCTTACCACCTTAGAGAATAAGCCTTTAACTAAATTGCAAGTTCTGCTGCTAATGTTCACACGTCATCTCTATCTGTGAAGATTAGTCTCTACATTTCGTATTAGCAAAATCCCATTATCTTGTTTGTGGTGCAGTTATGGGGCTTCACTCACTCATCGTACTATACTACAAGACCTGAAGTTGCAACGGGGCTTGCTCGTGTCGCCCTCATCTGAAGTTCATTCTTTATTGTTTCAATTTTGCCTGGATAGGTCTATTTATATTAGTTGTGGAGGCACCCTTCCAAGTATGTGATGGGGCCAAATGGCTGATTGTGCCGGTAACTTTCATGTTTAAGCTCATTTCGATTTCAAATGAAACTTGTTTTCAATTCTTGTAAAACTTCTGATTTGACCTCAACTTATATCAGTGCGAGGAATTTTTGTGGGCGTGCAACGTTATTTCTGTTATCTGCCTTCATCAATGCGTTGGATTAATAGAGAAGATGCTTGAATGGTTCTCGTTTGCTCAGAGGGAATTTTACTTGGAATCAGCAATTTGTTCATATAAAGTCAAATCACAGAAGATCAGGAGATCCGTAATTACAGCGAGGCACATCTAACTCCATAAACAGGGCAGACGTTCAAGGTAAAATCAATGGGATGAAAAACTAGTACACCGAATATAAAATGTTCTATAAACGTCACTAAGAAACGGTTTCATCCATGCTAAATCCTTTGCACCGATTCACATAACACGGGATATTGACATCACCAACCCTTTGAATAGATAACTTGTGTCTTGATATGTGGATTCAATACTTTATTCGGTAATGATAAGGAATAGCATTATCACCAGTTTCTTTAACTGGAGACTTAACTGCACTTTCATGCCAATAGCATGTTTATCAAGCTATGTGAGTGCAGCCCAACGTGAGGATGGGTCATTCCTGAAATCTTGGACAGCAATAGTAGCTGGGATGTTCAAGAAGGCAAAATTGAAAACAGAAGGAAAGGAAGGAGTGATAACCATGGTATCACAAGATGGTTCATCCTTGGATTCAGTTGGCACAAAGCTTAGATGCACGAGTATCCACATTCCGGTCAAGCACATTGAAACTCAAAACTCTACTTGCTGTCTTTTCTAGCAAAACAAAAGTACGATGGAATGGCCATTCATTGACCAGACATCTAACCCTACATCTGGAGTAAACAAAGTACCAAAAGCACAATGAAGTTACTAAAGAGTAGACTTTGTGTTGTCTTCAAAATCCACAAGATCATTCAAAAGCTCAACCACCTAGATAGGGAGAAACAAGAGTTTCCAAATAGATAGCATATTCAATATAACAGTGCCTCTCTATCGGATAATCCTTGCAAGTATTAGACTCTGGATCAAACAGAATCATCCGCTTCGTACCCAACCAAAAAACGATTTTTCCACACCTTGTGTACGCGAGGAGGAGGGAGTCCCAGGGATGACAATTTACAAAGGCACTGCAATCAACGCTGAACCATTTTGTCCACGATGCTCCTTTCCCATATTCATCTGTAATCCATGCCTCCACGGCGGGATAATGGACACAGTTGTATATGAAGAGATTCACCCCGTGAATCCCAAGTTCCCAGTAATATACGTCCTTATCGACTTCAGGGACTGGAAGCACCTGGAGAAATTCCTCTCTCAACAAATCAAATGATATGATCACAGCCTCGCACCTATGGTCTACGTTCCACAACTGGGCGCACCAGTGTAAGGCCCCTTTCCAATAAACTCCATGCCTGAAAATCTGAACATCCCTGTGTTCCTGTTCCTGGAACCGGACTTGTTTCCTTCTCCAAGAACCAGACCTGAGCGAAAATATCGCCGCCTCCCACTCCGGATATTCATCAGTATCATCAACCTCTACTATTTTGACAACTTTGTAGTCATCAGATTGAGAGTCATATCCGAATCCACAATATCTGCCATCCCTCAATTCACTGAATAACTCATCCCGATTAAAATTAAAATGGGAACCGGGCAACTCAATATACACTCTGGTGGTCGGGTTATATATGAGAAAACTGCGGGGGCCAACTAAACATACCATGCCATCGCATGACCCCACGATGCAGCAGCGCTCCTGGAAAGGTATGATCCCATGAGGTTCCACCACGCGACCTTCACCACCGCCGTCGAGCGCTTCGTAGTCTACGGTCTCGAGGGGGATGTCACGGTCGCAGCTGCTGCCGACGATGATTCTCTGGCTAGTAATCGGATCCCCTGCCTTCAGCCTCTGCAGATGCGACTTGGCGAAGCCCCGTTTGGAGATTAGAAACCGCCACCGCTTGCAGACGCATTTGAATCGCCCCAACGACTTGGCCGGTAGCCTCAAGAGTATTTCCATGATCATATCCTCGGGTAAACTCTCCGCCATTAGTTTCGGCAATCGCCGTAGGTGTGGCACTCTCGAGAGTTCCCAACCCCGTCGCAGATTTTAGGGTTCGTGGGATTTAGCCTCGCCCCCTAGTGAACGCAAATAAACGTCGAGGTCGTGTTAGCTTCAATCTAATTTCACCGGTTGACTAAAGTTTTTTTTATCCTTTATTTTTTCGTATTTCCTCTATTTTTTTTCTTTCATATTCCCTTTTTCTTTTTTTTTTCTTTTTAAAAAGCAAACTCAAAAAAAAGCAAAAAGTACAACTTAAAAAAAAAGAGTAAAAATACAAGCACAAGGGTTGCAAGCTGACCTTCCCTCACACCACAACATTTGTAACGTTATGAAATTCCTACGCATTTTGAAATAAATAAATAAAAAGATTATTTATTGATGCACTGTTAGTCACAACTATTCTAAATTAATCACTCAAGAGTAATTAACCCATTCGGAAAAGCAATTAAGGATTGATACACGTAAGGTTGGAGAATTTAATCCGAAATATACCCCTCGATCATAAGGATTAAAGCGGGACAATATCATGCCTCGATGAACGGAAAAAAATTGATTATATGAAAGTACGAGGTCGGATCGCGAGTAATTCCATACAACCTCGATATGGACAATAATTGATGATAAACCGATTTCCTTTTTAACTTTGTACTCAATATGAGTAATTGATTTCTCAAGATTACATAACAATCGATGATTCGTTGGGAATTGAAGAGACTCAAACGTGGATTGATAATTATCAACCATGAGTCAATTTTGCACGAAAACCCTAAAAGCCACCCAATAGTTTAGGTCGTGCTAAAGTTGAAATCGACATATTTCAACCCTGATTTTTAATCCGATTTCGGATATCAAACTTTTAAGGACTTCACGACTAACCTAAAATACGTCGCCTCGTTGATTCTCAACTTTATTGGTAAGCTTGGAAATTTTCGGAAAATGAAATTGGGCCATGGGTAGTAGGCCTATGGACTTTTCGGCCACAAGGGCTCATGGGACCAATGAAATTCCCATTTTGCCCTTGCCTTCTAGAAAATTAGTTGTGTGGCCCCAAACCATGGTTAAAACTTTGGACAAATATTAACCTTGGTTAGACAAATCAAAACCAAATTGTCAACCCCAAAAATCTCTTTCTCTCCTCTCTATCTCTCCTAGCTACACCTGTCAAAATGGGTACATAATCCATTTATGACCCATTTAAATATTAAATAGGTCATAAATGGGTTAGACTTTATTTTAGTCTTTTTAGTTTTAAACCCATTGTAGGTGATTGAAAAAGAAAGCCTGACCTATTTATGACCCATTTAAATTTAAATGGGTCATAAATGGGTTATGCACCCATTTTGACAGGTGTCCCTATAATGGGTTTAAAATTAAAAAGATTAAAATACATGAGTCATTAATGGGTCAAAGTTTAAACCTACTTAGAACCCAACTATTCCTCAGTCCTCAGAGATGACTCTTCTCCTATCCGCTTTTAAATCGAAACTAAGAAACCTTCTTCATTGCATGACAACGTGTCATCTCGCTCCCACCACTTGTACAGTAGCTCCTCCTCTCGTTCGCACGGTGGCGCTGTCGCACCGTGGTCACTACCATCGTCGGATGGTGGCTTGATTGGCCGTCAAAACCCAGGTGAGTCTCGTTCTCCCATATGTGTGCGTGATTTTTAAAAAATAAAAATTATTAATAATTCGATTTAAAAAAAATTAAAGGAATATGATCTTTAAAAAAGATTATGAGATTAAATTTCCTTAAGTTTAGTTAGATAGAGAAGTGTTTAAACAATATGAGTCAAGTCGGGTATAGGTTAGGTATGAGTCAAAAATTTTATATTATACTTAAATGGGTCATAAATGGGTTAATGGATTAATTTGGGTTGGACCATTTATGACCCGATCCAACCCATCCATTTAATAGGTCTACTCCCAACTAACTAACCCTTAGCCCACTCCCTCCGTTTTTCTCTATTTTCCCCCTCATTTCCTCTATTTTCTATTATATTTTCTATTGTTTCTATGAATGCTTGCTGCTGTCGCTGCTTCTACTTGCCATTGCAGCTGCAGTTGCTTGCTGTTGCTACTATTTGTTGTTTGCTATTTTCTACTATTGTTGTTTGTTGCTTGTTGTTTTTTGCTATTGCCGTTTGTTGTTGCTACTAGTCAAAGTTGCTACCGCTCACCAAAGCTAGTGTCTGCCGACTAGAGCTCAGCCAACCACTACCCAACCTTGTTTGTTGTTGCCCAGCTGTTGTTATGCTTCTATTCAACACCAAATAGCTTCATCGGAAGCTGATCACCAGTTGTTGCCTGTTGTTGTTCTCGAGCTAGCCATTCGTTATCCATGCCACCACCATCGTTCTAGTGTTGTAAAACCAACTAACCTATGAGTTAATTTCCTAATCCTTAATTATGATATTAAACTCCATTAAGGATGATTAGTTTAGGACTAATCCTGTTTTGTACTATTAATGATTAGTGATTAGTGTTAAATTTGTGTGGTTAATATTGTTTAGTGCTAAACTATGCTATTAACCTTGGTTAGAAGATTAGTTAAATTAACTATAGTTTAATTAATTTACCGTAGTTAAATAAAGTAACCATGGTTAGTAATTGGTTAGGTTAATTAACTACAGTTAGTTAGTTAACTATGATTTGCATGTGGTTAGGTTTAGCTAACCATGATTGGTAATAAATATTAATTAATTATTATTATTGGATAATAATTATTTATTTATTTTTGGATGATAATTAATTAATTAGTTGTGGATAATTAATTATTTTTGGATATTAATTAATTATTGTTGGGTAATAATTAATTAGATGTTTGTGGAATAAAGAATTATACCAGGGAGTAATTAATTAATTATGATCCAATGAGGTACCGCCACGCGACCCTCACCACCGCGGTTGAGTGCTTCGTGGTCTATGGTCTAGAGCGGCCTGTCACAGTCATGGCTGCTGTCGATGATGATTCTCTAGCTAGGAATTGAATCCCCTGCCTTCAGCCTCTGCAGATGCGACTTGGCGAAGCCCCGGTCGGAGATTAGAGACCGCCACCGCTTGCAAACGCATTTGAATCGCACCAACGACTTGGCCGGTAGCCTCAACAGTATGCCGATGATGATATCCTCTGGAAAACTTTCGGCCATTTTAGTTTCGGCAAATAGCCAGTGCCTATTCATAGGGCAGATTTGAGTGAGCTAGGCTCGTACAAGCAAGCGTTTCAGCAAAAGTTCACGCAACAACAATAATTCAAAGTCGAAGATGCTTCTTACTCAGGGGGATCGCCGGAGGTGGGCGGAGGGGGGCTCGCCGGAGGCGGCGGCGGTCGTGCGTGGAGTCCAGCGGTTGGGCGGAGGTAAGGGGGAGGGAAGTGAGAGAGAGCCGGAGTGAATTCCACGAACCCCAGAAATTGATAACGTTTAAATATATATATGCTGCGGACCGTAAAAAGACAAGTGCTGTAAATCAAATATAACGTAGATCTTATCTTAAATAAAGGTACAAAATAGTTACCTTAGTTTATGCCTAACACATTGATTAAAAGCATTATCGTTGTTTACTTTTTCTTATTTCCTTTCTTTTTTCATCTTTCCTTTTTCTATTTATTTTCTTTTTGAAAAGACAAACTCAAAAAAAATATAAAACTTAAGAAAAAGTAAAAAAATACAAGCAGGAGGGCCGGCAGCCAACCCTCCTTCGCCTATGGTCCAACCCATCACTGATGGGTCGTTGGCCATGGTCGGCAACCCAAGTGGCCATAGGCGCCCCAACCCTCCGCTTGTTTTATTTATTTATTTGTGTTTTCGTTTTCTTTTAAGTTTTAGTCTTCTTTTAGTTTCTCGTTTTTATGGGACAAAAACATAAAAAATAAAATAAAGGGAAGAAAATAAAAAAATTTAAATGACAGAATTACCATTGATCAGCTAGTAAAGTCAAGTCCTTCTTTTTTATTGAGATGGCGATTTTAGACCCTTATTTGAAATAAGATCCATTTCAAATCCTTATTTGAGAAAATGATGATACTTTAAGTCTTTATTTAAGACAAAGTTCATACAAGCTCTTATTTGAGAATTTGAGTACATTTCATGACCTTATTAGGAATTTTCCAAAGCTTCTATCAATGATTTTTATTTTTTTTTGTAAGTCAACAATTGCAGGGACCAACTGATGCCTCCTCAAAAAAAATGCAAACTTGAGGAAGCTACACTTGGAATAAGTGACCTAAGTTATAGCACAAGTCTTGCAACAAAGAGTGTTGAGACAACCAGTCAATTGTACATGAAGCACAAGTTCATTCAACAGGCATAGAAGCACTTATAGGTACCTCCCATGATAGCATGGTAACCTAGGGCCAATAATATGCATTTCTTATTTTAATGTGCTAGTGTTCACATACCCTACCCTTGATTCCTACCGAATATCTTTCTTCCTGGATAGGTGGAAATGCGAGAGGTGACACAGGAGAGTCCCATCTCTTGAGAGTTCTTTCCTCTGTTTCTTCTCTTTTGAGCATTTTAAAGACCTATTTAGGTTCAACGAGCTATATTGCAAAATAGACTTGAAGGTTTGTGATGCATAGCTTGCAATTTTTCGAGTTCGATTAGGTCTTGAACCAAACAGAAGAAACCAGGGGAACAATTACCAAAGCCATGGATGGTGTGGCTTTGATAGGTCTACAAGCTCTAGTACCTTTGAGACCATAGACTACAAAGCGCTTCACGGCGATAACAAGTGGAATTAGCAATTTAATTCCAAGGGAACTCCACTCGGTAAAGTGACGGCAATGTATTTCGAGGAAGTACATGACCAAGGAAAAGAAAACCCAAGAGGTCAAAAACATTACAATGAATGTAAATTGTTCTATAGCCATTATGGTAAAATGTCATCTAGGCTAAACCTTTCGCATCCCATGCTATGTAGCGCGTCTTCAGACTTCAATAATTTATTCGACAATCAATTAGGAAATGGCAATATCACCGGTTTGTTTAATTGGAGAATTTACAAATACAGTTTGGTGCCGATAGTACATTTCTCGTGCTGCTGTGTGAGAGTAGCCCGAATAGAGAATGGGTCATTCACGAGATCTTGCCCAACAATAATATGCACAACTTAGTGTTCAAGAAGGCAAAATTCGCAAGTAAAACAAAGAATTGTAATCACGTTAGAAAAGGGCCGCTGATTTTTAACTGCAGCAAGTACAAGATGGTTCGTACTCTGATTTACCAGGCACAAAGCTTCGAGTGCACGATATTTCCGGTCAGCATAACGAATCCGAAACTCTACTTTGCTGTCTCTCACAAAATCTGATTCTTCCTGCTCGATGCAATCCCCACACTTCATGATTCCATAGCACCATCCTCCGAAGGCAAGCCAAAGATTTGCAAATTGTGATCCATTAATCCGACTGCAATGTACTTTGAATCCGGACCGAACTTAATGATTGTCACTTTACCTCCAATTGCAACCAGAATGAATGTCAGTGAGGGGCACATTTAGAGACGTGCAAGATTTCAAAGGAGGAGGAGAGTAGGAGAGGAGGACATGACCTGTCCCAGATAGATCAGGGGAAAACTTGACATAATTCCACTCAAATTTTACACAGGCAACTTGATATACTTTGGCAAAGCACAAAAAATTGAAGTGATTTCCTAAAATAGCTCAGCACTACTAAATGAAAGAGGAGGGAAGTCGGAATAACAACAGGTCCTCATTCTAGACATGCATTTCTATTAGACAGAAGAGTAGAAGAACACAGAGTCCCTCGATCTCAAATACCTAAAGGTAAAATAATCCTCCTATTGGAGCATAGAGTCGGAAAAACTTTTGAAATTCATGAGTAAAAGGTTTCAAGAGAATTCACATTTTTGAATTCCTCACTGTCTTACCACATGTTTGGTGGAATTTTCTTATAAGCGAATTATAAAAGCACACTGTTATCCAATTTTTCAGATAATAGTTTTCAGCTATCAGAGAAATTGAAAGCAAGGAAGGCTATCGAATAAAATGAAAATAAAGAATAGTAAATGGGTCTTGCTGGACAGGTCAGTCTCTTTGTTATCAATGGGTCTTGCTGTAGGTTTTCAAATCTTGTGAAAGGTTGTCAATGGGTCTTGCTGTACAGGTCAGTCTCTTTGTTATCTTGCTGTAGAGAGCCCTGGCACATTGTGCCAAGTGGTTCTTCCATACTTCTTTACCAAGCTAAAGGTCTCATATAAACTTTAAATGTCCGCATTTTGAGAATTGTAATTTGATAGTTATCATTTTAGATGAAGGGCAGTACATCAAGACATGGTATCTCCCTGCGTACACTTATCCGCAAGAGTGCTGACCTTTCTGGCCCTTGTTTGCTGGTATGTCACTTTCAATGTTCGACTGTATATGCCCCAGAGAAATCTCTTCTACCGATATTTAGGAAGAGAAGTTTTAGATATTTCAATATGAGAGGCACCACCCAAAGCTTTAGTTTTACTCCATCTTCTAGTGAATAATGGCGAGTGTTGATGCTAGAGTCTTATGCACCTAGATTGTTGGTGACATGCAAGGAGCAGTGTTTGGTGGCATGCTAGTGTCACGGGCCGATCGATTCCTCGTTCCTCTTGCACCCGTGCGGCCTTAGGATTTCTCCCAAGCAGCCTTTCCACTCAAACTCACACAATTCTAAAGAGAGAAACTGTAGAGAGAGAAGCTCTGGTTTTCTATTACTTGTGTAGAATGAGATGTTTACAATGAGGGGGAGGAGCCCCTATTTATACAAGTACGGACTCACCGTATCCGTAGATCCATCCTCGATCTAACGGTGGAGATTAGATCTCCTCAACTACCATCTACCCACATTAATTACATTGAAGTAGCCCCCAACTACTTCCTACCCGTATTGAATACATAGGAGTAGCCCTTCAACTACTACCTACTTACATTGATTGCCCTGGCGTACAATGACCGTATCGCCCGCCCTAGGAATAATCTAGAAGACTCAAGAAAACCCTAGAATACGGAGACCACGGTTGAGGGTCGCTTGTACCAAGGTTTGGTCACGGCATGGCTCAAGAACCCTCTTGGATCGTGCAAGTCCTTGAGCCGTGACATTCTCCCCCACCTAATCGGGTGACGCCCTCGTCGCGTCTTCGGCATGGAATGCTTCAATTTGTCTCTTGAATTGCCAAAGAGCGTCCGCGGGTTCCCAGCTTGCTTCACTCTCCGGAAGACCCTTCCATCAAATCATGTATTCTCGCTTCGGTGCACAGTACCACTTCCGTATGACTCGGTCGGCCATGATGCGGTCAACCTCTCGATCATATGAGGCCTTAGCTCCCATGGGTGCCCGTTGCGACTCCCCCCGGTTCGGATCTTCCTCATCCATATGGAAAGGTTTAAGCATACTTACATGGAAAACCGGATGTACCTTTAGCTTAGGCGGTAACTCCAGCTTGTATGCAACCTTTCCGACCCATTGAAGCACACGGAACGGCCCCTCGTAGCGTCGGATCAACCCCTTGTGTACGTCTTTGTATCAGAGGACTATGTGTAGTTTGACTAACACTTGGTCCCCGACTTGGAACTCCACGTGCCGACGCTTTTGGTCCGCCCATTTCTTCATGCGCTTCGATGCCTTGTGTAGGCACGCCCTTGTCAAGTCCGCTTGTTCTTGCCAATCTTTTGCGAACTTGAAAGCCGGAGGACTACTCCCCTTGTAGCCCGATGCAACCGCACTTGGAGTTTGCGGTTGTTGTCCCGTCGCGATCTCGAACGGACTACGGTCGGTCGACTCGCTCCGTTGCAAGTTATAGGAGAACTGGGCCACGTCAATCAGCTTTGCCCAGTCCACTTGCGTTGTGCTCACGTAGTGTCGAAGGTAGATCTCCAGGAGTGCATTGGTTCGCTCCGTCTGACCGTCAGTTTGCGGATGCAAACTCGTGGAGAAATTCAGCTCCGACCCTAGCAGTTTGAAGAGCTCCGTCCAGAATCGCCTCGTGAATCGGGGGTCACGATCGCTCACGATCGTTTGTGGCACACCCCAGTACTTGACCACATGCTTCAGGAAAAGTCTGGCTGCTTCCTCGGCCGGGCAGTCCTTTGTTGCCGGCACAAATGTTGCATACTTGGAGAATCGGTGAACCACTACCATCAGCGTCCGACACCCTTCGGATTTTGGTAGGTTGACGATGAAGTCCATGGAGACACTCTCCCATGGACGATTGGGGATGGGAAGAGGCTCCAGGAGCCCCGGCGACGTTCGTTGTTCGAGCTTGTCTTGTTGACATACAAGACAAGTCTTCACATACGCCTCGACGTCGTCCCGCATTTGAGGCCAGAAGAATCGTTCCTCGAGGAGTGCCAAGGTACGGTGGATTCCGGGGTGGCCCGCCCACTTCGAATTGTGGCACTCTTGCAGGACTTCCTTCCTTAGCTTTCCATGTAGTGGCACGTACAGTCGCCGTCCCTTGGTGTAAAGAAGCTTGTCTTCACACCAAAATTGGCGGGTCTTACCTTCTCATGCGTATTGTAGGAGTCCTTTAGCCCTTTGATCATGCTTGATCCCCTCTTTGATACGGTCAACCCATGGGCAATTCGGTCGACTTACGATGTTGGCCAGCTCCGCCTTTCGACTCAGTGCGTCCGCCACGGAGTTAGACTTCCCGGGCTTGTACTCCAGTACGTAGTCGAATTCTACCAAGAAATCCTGCCATCGAGCTTGCTTCGGACTCAACTTCTTTTGCGTCTGGAAGTAGCTCGTGGCCACATCGCCCGTCCTTACAACGAACTTGGCTCCCAAGATGTAGTGCCTCCATGTATGAAGGCAATGGACCACCGCGGTCATCTCCTTCTCTTGGACGGTATACCGTCGTTCGGCATCGTTCAGTTTTCGGGACTCGAACGCAACCAGATGACCATCCTGTATAAGAACACCACCTATAGCAAAGTCGGAAGTGTCAGTTTCTACCTCGTAGGGTCTTGCGTGATCGGGCAACACCAGCACCGGCTCCTCGATCATAGTTTGCTTCAGTCGATCAAACGCCTCTTGGCATTGCTTGGTCCACTCCCACGGCTTGTCCTTCTTCAGCATGTCCGTGAGTGGTACCGTGATACTCGAGTAACTTCGAATGAAACGCCGGTAGTAGTTGGTGAGGCCAAGGAATGACCTCAACTCCGTCACCTTGGTCGGTGGCTTCCATTCGACTATCGCTCAGATTTTCGCTCCGTCCATCCGAACACAACCGCCCCCGACAATATGCCCCAAGAAAGGAACTTCCTTTTGGGCGAAGGCACACTTCTCCCGCTTCACGGACAATTCATTCTCCTGCAAGACTTGGAAGACTTGTCTTACGTGCTCAATATGCTCCTCCAACGTCCGGCTATATATCACAATATCGTCTAAATAAACTACTACGAACCGATCAAGGAACGGATGTAGTACCTTATTCATCATCGTGCAGAAAGTGGCCGGAGCGTTGGTGAGACCGAACGGCATGACGAGGAACTCGTACGATCCGTATTGCGTCACACATGCGGTCTTCGACTCGTCCCCTTCAGCGATCCGAACTTGGTAGTAACCCGATCGGAGATCCAACTTGGTGAACCATCGGGCTCCTCCAAGTTGATCGAATAGATCCACAATAAGAGGGATCGGGTACTTGTTCTTCACGGTGAGCTTGTTCAATGCCCGGTAGTCAATGCACATCCGGAGTGACCCATCGTGTTTCTTTTGAAAGAGGACCGGCGCACCGAACGGAGACTTGGACGGCCGAATATATCCCGCATCGAGTAGCTCCTTGAGTTGTCTCCTCAATTCTTCCAACTCCGGGGGTGCCATGCGATAGGGCGCCATGGCCGGTGGTCAAGCGTCAGGCACTAGCTCGATCCGATGATCCACCTCCCTTCTAGGTGGGAGCTTCTTGGGAAGCTCGGATGGCATCACATTCGCGAATGTGTTGAGAACTCGGGTTACCTCAGTGGGAATCTCCTCCACCTTGCCCGCGTCTTCATCAACTTTCACCGTGGTTAGAAAGGTCATCTCACCCTTCCTAACTCCCTTCGAGAGTTGCATGGCCGATAACATCTTCCGATCGCGCCCCGATGCGCGATGGATCGGAATCATGCATTGGCATCTCTTATCCAGAATGCAAATACAATCCGCGAATGGTAGCACACCCGCATTGATCCTATCGAAAAATCCTAGACCTAGAACAAAATCATAATCGTCTAGGGGAATTACCTCGATAGTCTCTCTACTTGACCATGGTCCGAGGTGAAGCTCCACGTCCCTAGCCAATCCGCTAGTCAGGACCTCCTTGGAGTTCACCATCTTGAGCCAGCCAGCTCCTTTCTCGACCGGAAGATTGAGTTTCTTCGCGGCCTCTTGTGAAATAAATAGATCGGATGCTCCAGTATCCACGAGTGCACTCATCGTGGTGTCGCCGATCTTTAGGTCCACGAACATCATTCCCTTAGACTCCTTAGCTTTCTTCGTCTTAAGGGAGCTGAGGATACGCAGCGAACCTAACCGCGCTTCCTCCTTTGGCTTGTCTTCCTTACAAAGGGCCGCCAGCTTGGCCTTGTTCGGACAATCACGTGCCATATGAGAACCGTCACAGAAAAAACACTTATATGTGTGTACCTTTCTTTGTCCTCCATTGCTCGACTCCGCATGAAATCTCGGAGGGCCGGTCGGGGGTCTACCTCCATACGGACGATGGAATCTCCCTCGATCTCCCCCACCAAAGGCCCTGTCCCTTGGTCGAGGCTTCGGCTTGGGTGCCGAAAATGCTTTGTACTCCACAAGAGACTCGGCCACCGTAATGGCCGCCGTGAGATCTCCCACGCTGCACCGCTTGAGCTCCTGCTTGGTCCATGATTTGAGACTACCCATGAACTGACGATACGCCTCCGTATCGCTCATTGAAGGGATTTGGAGTAGCAACTCCAAAAACCGCTTGATGTAGTCACGCACCGCACCCTTTTGCTCGAGCCGTTTCAGCTCATTCCGAGCATCCTCCTCCGCGTACGAAGGGTAATATATCCATCGAAATTCCTCGACGAATCCTTCCCATGTTGCGATGGGATCGCCACTCCTCCCATCCGACCAACAACGCCACCACAATAATGCATTATCAACTAAATACATAGATGCAGTGTTTACCCGAGTAAGGTCGTCGTTGATTCCCATAGCCTGGAAGTACCGTTCCATGTACCATAGGAAGTTGTCCACATCTTTGGCCACCCGCGAGCCCCTGAACTTGTCTGGCTTGGGTGCATCCGTTCGTGGACTAGCATGCACCGTGACCACTCCGTTCACGCGTGCCGCTTCTGATTCCCCGAGCTTCCCTTTGAGTTCCTCAACCTCAGTACGCATAGCCACCATCATGGCCTCCAAGGTTTCCTCCCGTTGTTCCAGTTCTTGCCTCAGGGTCCCCAGCAACTCACCTCGGAGTTCTCCCATGCTAGTCTTGAGCTCTAGCACTTCGGCCTCCAGCTCCTCCTTACCAGCTTCAACTCCTTCGACGGTCTGGGTCAGGTCGTCGACCGATCCTTGGATCTCGGAGGCGAATATCTCCACCTTTATCACTCGACGATCCAGATCCCCTATAGCATTCCTCGAACCGGAACCAGCATGATTCTTCCTTACCTTGGGGCCTTTAGCGGCAACTCTTCCACGCTCCTCTTGATCCGCTGCCAGCGCGATCAACACCTCAGGACAGGATTCAGCCATTGCGCCTAGGAATGAACTTTGCTCTGATACCACTTGTCACGGGCCGATCGATTCCTCGTTCCTCTTGCACCCGTGCGGCCTTAGGATTTCTCCCAAGCAGCCTTTCCACTCAAACTCACACAATTCTAGAGAGAGAAGCTCTGGTTTTCTATTATTTGTGTAGAATGAGATGTTTACAATGAGGGGGAGGAGCCCCTATTTATACAAGTACGGACTCACCGTATCTGTAGATCCATCCTCGATCTAACGGTGGAGATTAGATCTCCTAACCTACCATCTACCCACATTAATTACATTGAAGTAGCCCCCAACTACTTCCTACCCGTATTGAATACATAGGAGTAGCCCCTCAACTACTACCTACTTACATTGATTGCCCTGGCGTACAATGACCGTATCGCCCGCCCTAGGAATAATCTAGAAGACTCAAGAAAACCCTAGAATACGGAGACCACGGTTGAGGGTCGCTTGTACCAAGGTTCGGTCACGGCATGGCTTAAGAACCCTCTTGGATCGTGCAAGTCCTTGAGCCGTGACACTAGCATGTCCCTTAAAACCTACAGCAAAAAGGAAATATCAGGTGATCCATAACATTCTTGAATTTGTTGTCTTTCTATTTGCAATCATATTCTTTTCGGTCTTGATTGAGATATTTTAGTCTTCTTTCTTGATTCAAAGGCTCCTATTTGTAAAATGGGTCCTTGTTTACTTGCAGGGGACAAATCAAACATTTGTTTTTACGACCTTATATGGGCAACCAAGATTGTTTCGACCAACTGGTAAACTCATGTATTCACCAAAAAAATATCACTCTCTTTTTGCCTTGAATAGCAGTTCTGTCTATGGTATAATGTATCAAACTGATCCAAGTGAAAAGGACGATAAAAGAACAAAATTCTGTTTGATATGCATCGACTGGTTGACTCTTTAGCATCCTAGTTTCCTCAGGATCTGAAGTTCTGAATCCAGCATTATCAAGATTTTAGAATTCTCTAGCTGAATAAGCTCTTGGAAACCTATTGATATGATTCGGTGTGGTTGATTAAGAAAACTGAGGGGAGGGCGTCCAAATCCATAGACTGTACTAATTTGCTGCAGTAGTGGAATCCACAATTTTTCTATGAGGGTTTGTTGCCTGATGCATGGAATCAAGGCATTGTACATTTATTGTGTCTGAGCATCAGTACACCCCTCTCCTCCTTTGCCCTGAAGTACCTACACCTTGTTCCCCTCCATGATGCACTATCGCAGCTGCAATGAGAAGGACTAATTGTAGCGTTCTGTTCAGTGCTGAATCTGCATCAAGAAGGACTAATTGTAGCATTCTGTTCAGTGCTGAATCTATATAATTGAGAGTGAGTTTGAAATTACTCAGTCAAACCTTGTTACATCATGGAGTGTCATTGGCTTGGGAAGTTGCAAAGGATTGGTTATTTTAAGACGAGTGAACACGATCTATCAATATACAGTCTGTTGGGAGTGGGGGTGTTTATTTTTTCTTGCTTAAGATTACCAGCGCAAGCAGATAGTTACATTATGCATGTGTTAGAATCAAGCAGATAGTTAAATTACGCATGGATTACAATAATGCTCTTAGCAATTTATGGTCCCAAGGCATGTCAAGTAAAAGCTTAATGATCAAATAAAAATAGAGGATGACCAGTTTCACTGCATGTGGGAGTGGGGTAGATAATAAGATACTCATGCTCAGAAGTAATACATCATATTGTGATCTCAGGACAATTTACAACTGTATAAGCATAATAACTTAATGGGTTAAACTATCTTTCCTTCAACTGAAATTATGTAAATGTTTGGGATTGCTGATGTTGATCGTCATGACTCAAGCGGATGACCTTGGTCTTAAGAGACTGAAAAGTATATTAACAATAACTTCACGTGATGAGTCTCATAATGCCCACTTAGATAGTTTCCTTATCTGAAACTGCATCAGCTGAATTTTTACATTGGATACATGTTCTCAGATACTTCACTTTGTGATACGAAGTAAGATAATTGACTGGTTTTCTTGATTAGGTGCCAATAGGTACTACTACATATGCATGAATGACTCACTTGCACTTGGCGGTGGAGGCAACTTTGCCCTGTCCTTAGATGGAGATCTGTAAGTTGTCGTATCTACAAATTTTCATTTTTCCGATACAAGGGGAGGTCCATTTTAATCATCTTTTCTGTATCTTATCATGAAAAGGTTAAGTGGAACAAGTGGACCCTGTGAAACTTTTGGGAGCTTGTGTTTGGCTCACAAACCAGAGTTCGAGTTGAAGAATGTTGAGGTAACAAAGCTAAAATGTCCATGCTTGCCCTCAATTGCAATCACTTGATGCTGTCATGAGAGACTCCATCAGATGAAGTTTTGTGGGAGTGCACCGTTGTTTCTGTTATCTGCCTTCTTCAATGCGTTGGATTAATAGAGAAGATGTTTGAATGGTTCTCGTTTGCTCAGAGGGAATTTTAATTGGAATCAGCAATTTGTTCATATAAAGTCAAATCATAGAAGATCAGGAGATCCGTAATTACAGCAAGGCACATCTAACTCCATAAACAGGGCAGACGTTCAAGGTAAAATCAATGGGATGAAAAACTAGTACACCGAATGTAAAATGTTCTATAAACGTCATTAAGAAACAGTTTCATCCACGCTAAATCCTTCGCACTGATTCACATTACATGGGATATCGCCATCACCAACCCTTTGAATAGATAACTTGTGTCTTGATATGTGGATTCAATACTTTATTCGGTAATGATAAGGAATAGCATTATCACCAGTTTCTTTAATGGGAGACTTAACTGCACTTTCATGCCAATAGCATGTTTATCAAGCTATGCAAGTCCAGCCCAACGTGAGGATGGGTCATTCCCGAAATCTCGGACAGCAATAGTAGCCAGGGTGTTCAAGAAGGCAAAATTCGAAAAGAGAAGGAAAGGAAGGAGTGATAATCATGTTACACATGAAGAGCCACTATCGTTAACCATGGTATCACAAGATGATTCATCCTTGGATTCAGTTGGCACAAATCTTAGCTGCACGAGTATCCACATTCCAGTCAAGCACATTGAAACTCGAAACTCTACTTGCTGTCTTTTCTAGCAAAACAAAGATACGATGAAATGGCCATTCATTGAGCAGACATCTAACCCTACATCTGGAGTGGACAAAGTACCGAAAGCACAATGAAGTTACTACTAGTAACTTACTAGAGACTAGACTTCGTGTTGTCTTCAAAATCCACAAGATCATTCAATAGCTCGACTGCCTAGATAGGGAGAAACAAGAGTTTCCAAATAGATAGCATCTTCAATAATATCACAGTCCCTCTCTATCGGATAATCCTTGCAAGTATTATACTCTGGATCAAACAGAATCATCTGCGTACCCAACCAAAAAACGATTTTTCCACACCTTGTGTACGCGAGGAGGGGGAGGAAGTCCCAGGTATGACAATCTATGAAGGCACTGCAATCAATGCTGAACCATTTTGTCCACGGTGCTCCTCTCCCATATTCATCTGTAATCCATGCCTCCATGGCCGGATAACGGTCACAGTTGTATATGAAGAGATTCACCCCGTGAATCCCAAGTTGCCAGGATATGTCCTTATTGACTTCAGGGAATGGAAGCACCCGGTGAAATTCCTCTTTCAACAAATCAAATGATATGATCACAGCCTCGTACTTTTTGTCTACGTTCCACAAATAGGCGCACCAGTGTAAGGCCCCTTTCCAATAAACTCCATGCCCAGAAATCTCAGCACCCCTGTGTTCCTGTTCCCAGAACCGGACTTGTATCTTTTTCCAAGAACCAGACTCGAGCGAAAATACCGCCCCCTCCCACTCCAGACATTCATCAGTACCATCAACCTCTACTATTTGGACAACTTTGTAGTCATCAGATTGAGAGTCATATCCGAATCCACAATGTATGCCATGACGCAATTTCCCGAATAACTCATCCCAATTAAAATAAAAAGGGGAACCGGGCAACTCAATATACACTCTGGTGGTCGGGTTATATATGAGAAAACTGCAGGGGCCAACTAAACATACCATGCCATCGCATGATCCCACGATGCAGCAGCGCTCCTGGAAAGGTATGATCCCATGAGGTTCCACCACGCTACCTTCACCACCGCCGTCAAGTGCTTCATAGTCTACGGTCTCGAGGGGGATGTCACGGTCGCCGCTGCTGCCGACGATGATTCTCTGGCTAGGAATCGAATCCCCTGCCTTCAGCCTCTGCAGATGCGACTTGGCGAAGCCCCGTTTGGAGATTAGAGACAGCCACTCCTTGCAGACGCATTTGAATCGCCCCAACGACTTGGCCGGTAGCCTCAAGAGTATTTTGATGATCATTTCCTCGGGTAAACTCTCGGCCATTAGTTTCGGCAATCGCCGTAGGTGTGGCATTCTCGAGAGGTCCCAACCCCGTCGCCGGAGCGGGGAGGAGGGGGGCTCGCCGGTGTGGGCGGCGGTCGCGCGTCGAGTTCAGCAGCTGGGACAGAGGAAGGGGGAGGGAAGGGAGAGAAGGGGGAGAGAATGGGGGCGAGGCCGAATTCCACGAACCCTAGATTGGTAGGTTTGAATTATAAAAGTATATGTGTTACCGACCTCGATAAACATGTCCTGTCTTACTTCATGAATTTCCCATAATATCCTTCGCAAATCAAATATGATGTGGAGCTTATCCTTAAAAAAGCACAAGAAGTCGTCGAGTGGTGTTAGCTTCAATCTAATTTCACCGGTTGATTAAAGGTTTTTTTATCCTTTATTTTTTCGTATTTCCTTTATTTTTTTTCTTTCATATTCCCTTTTTCTATTTTTTTTCCTTTTTAAAAAGACAAACTCAAAAAAAGCAAAAAACTACAACTTCAAAAAAGAAGTAAAAATACAAGCATGAGGGTTGCAAGCTGACCTTGCCTTGCCTGTGCTACCACAACATTTGTAAAGTTATGAAATTCCTACCCATTTTGAAATAAATAAAAAAAGGTTATCTATCAATGCACTTTTAGTCACAACTAATTCAAGAGTAATTAATCTATTCGAAAAGGCAATTAGGAATCGATACACGTAAGATTAGGGAATTTAATTCGGAATATACCTCTCGATCGTAAGGATCAAAGTGGGACAATATCATGCCTTAGTAAACGAAAATAAATCAATTATATGAAAGTACGAGGCTGGATTGCTGGTAATTTCACACGACCTCGATACGAATAATAATTGATGATAAACTGATTTTCTTTTTGATTTTGTACTCAGGATGAGCAATTGATTCCTCAAGATTACATAACAATCGATGATTGGTTAGGGATTGAAGAGATTTGAACGTGGATTGAAAATTATCAACCACGAGTCAATTTCACGCAAAAACTCTAAAAGCCATCCAATAGTTTAGGTTATGCTAGAGTCGAAATCGACGGATTTCAACCCTAATTTCCTATCCGATTTCGAGTATCAAACTTTTAAGGACTTCACAACTAACCTAAAGTATGTCACCTCATTGATTCTCAATTTTATTGGTAAGCTTGGAAATTTTCGTAAAATGAATAATGAGCATAGGAAATTGGGCCATAGGAAGTAGGCCCAGCCAAAATCCATTGGACATTTTAGCCACAAGGGCTCATGGGACTAATGAAATTCTCATTTTGCCCTTAGCTTTTAGAAGATTGTTGTGTGGCCCCAAACGATGGTTAAACCTTTGGCCAAATATTAACCTTGGTTAAGCAAATCAAAACCAAATTGTCTACCCCAAAAATTTCTCTCTCTCCTCTCTATCTCTCCCAGCAAAGCAAACCAACCCTCAGTCCACTCTCTTTGTTTTTCTCTCTTTTCCCCCTCATTTCCTCTATTTTATGTTATATTTTCTATTGTTTCGCAATTGGTTCTTTCTTCTTTGCCATTTTGCTATTTTCTATTACTGTTGCTTCTATTTGCTATTGCTGTTGTAGTTGCTTGCTATTGCTATTGTTGCTATTTTCTACTGTTGTTGCTTGTTGTTTTTTGCTATTGCCATTTGTTGTTGCCACTAGTCAGAGTTGCTACTGCTCACCAAAGCTAGTGGCCGCCGACTAGAGCTCAGCCAGCCACTACCCAACCTTGTTTGTTGTTGCCCAGCTACTGTTATGCTTCTATTCAACACCAAATAGCTTCATCGGAATCTGATCGTCGATTATTACCTATTGTTGTTCTCGAGCTAGCCACTCGTTATCCACGCCGCTGCCATTGTTCCAGTGTCATTAGAACCAACTAACCTGTGAGTTAGTTTCCAAATCCTTGATTAGAGTATTAAACTCCATTAAGGATGATTAGTTTAGGACTAATCCTGCTTTGTACTATTAATGATTAGTGATTTGTGTTAAATTTGTGTGGTTAATATTGTTTAGTGCTAAACTATGCTATTAACCTTGGTTAGAAGATTAGTTAAATTAACTATAGTTTAATTAATTTACCGTAGTTAAATAAAGTAACCATGGTTAGTAATTGGTTAGGTTAATTAACTACGGTTAGTTAGTTAACTATGATTTGCATGTGGTTAGGTTTAGCTAACCATGATTGGTAATAAATATTAATTAATTATTATTATTGGATAATAATTATTTATTTATTTTTGGATGATAATTAATTAATTAGTTGTGGATAATTAATTATTTTTGGATATTAATTAATTATTGTTGGGTAATAATTAATTAGATGTTTGTGGAATAAAGAATTATACCGGGAGTAATTAATTAATTATGATCCAATGAGGTACCGCCACGCGACCCTCACCACCGCGGTTGAGTGCTCCGTGGTCTATGGTCTCGAGCGGCCTGTCACAGTCATGGCTGCTGTCGAGGATGATTCTCTAGCTAGGAATTGAATCCCCTGCCTTCAGCCTCTGCAGATGCGACTTGGCGAAGCCCTGATGGGAGATTAGAGACCGCCACCACTTGCAGACGCATTTGAATCGCACCAACGACTTGGCCAGTAGCCTCAAGAGTATGCCGATGATGATATCCTCTGGAAAACTTTCGGCCATTTTCGTTTCGGCAAATAGCCAGCGCCTGTTCATCGGGCAGGTTTTGAGTGAGCAAGGCTCGTACAAGCAAGCGTTTCAGCAAAAGTTCATGCGACAACAATAATTCAAAGTCGAACATGCTTCTTACTCAGGGGGATCGCCGGAGGCGGGCGGAGGAGGGCTCGCCGGAGGCGGTGGCAGTGGCGGTCGCGCGTGGAGTCCAGCGGTTGGGCGGAGGTAAGGGGGTGGGAAGGGAGAGAGAGAGCTGGAGTGAATTCCACGAACCCCAGAAGCTGATAATGTTTAAATTATATATATATGCTGCGGACCTAAAAAAGACATGTGCTATAAATCAAATATTATCTTAAATAAAGGTACAAAATAGTTAAGTTAGTTTATGCCTGACACATTGATTAAAAGCATTATCGTTGTTTACTTTTCCTTATTTCCTTTCTTTTTTTCATCTTTCCTTTTTCTATTTATTTTCTTTTTAAAAAGACAAACTCAAAAAAATAATAAACTTAAGAGAAAGTAAAAATTCAAGCAGGAGGGCTGGCAACAACCATCCTTCGCCTATGGTCCCACCCATCACTGATGGGCCGTTGGCCATGGTCGGCGACCCAAGCGGCCACAGGCGCCCCCAACCCTCCGCTTGTTTTATTTATTTATTTATTTGTGTTTTCGTTTTCTTTTAAGTTTTAGTCTTCTTTTAGTTTCTCGTTTTTATGAGGCAAAAACATAAAAAGAAAATAAAAAAATCTAAATGACAGAATTACCATTGATTAGCTAGTAAGGTCAAGTCTTTCGTTTTTATTGAGATGGTCACTTTAAACTCTTATTTGAAATAACATCCGTTTCAAATTATTATTTGAGAAAATAATAACACTTTAAGTCTTTATTTAAAACAAAGTTCATACAAGCTCTTATTTGAGAATTTGAGGACATTTCATAACCTTATTAGGAATTTTCCAAAGCTTCTATCAACGGTTTTTTTTTTGTATGTCAACAATTGCAGAGACCAACTGATGCCTCCTCAGAAAAATGCAAACTCAAGGAAGCTACACTCGGAATAAGTGACCTGAGCTATAGCACAAGTCTTACAACCAAGAGTGTTGAGCCAACTAGTCAATTGTAAGACTTGCGTGAAGCACAAGTTGATTCAACAGGCATAGAAGCACTGATAGGTGCCTCCCATGATAGCATGGTAACCGATAGCATGGTAACCTAGGGCCAATAAGATGCATTTTTTATTTTAATGTGCTAGTGTTCACATACCCTATCCTTAATTCCCACCGGTTATGTTTTTTCCTAGATAGGTGGAAATGCAAGAGGTGACACAAGGGAGTCCCATTTCTTAATAATTTTTTCCTCTATTTCTTTTCTCTTGAGCATTTTAAAGACCTATTTAGATTCAACGAGCTATATTATAAAATAGACTTGAAGTTTGTGACACATAGCTTGCAATTTTTTGAGTTCGATTAGCTCTTGAACCAAACAGAAGAAACCAGGGGAACAATTACCAAAACCATGGATGGTGTGGCTTTGATAGGTCTACAAGCTCTAGTACCTTTGAGACCATAGACTACAAAGCGCTTCACAGCGATAACAAGTGCAATTAGCAATTTAATTCCAAGGGAACTCCACTCGGTAAAGTGACGGCAATGTATTTCGAGGAAGTACATGACTAAGGAACAGAAAACCTGCAACATTATGAATTTCGACCCATTTCGGGATAAGTGAAATTGTTATTTTGTTAATATACTGTTAGTTATGTTTACTTTGACTTGGCACCTCATGAGTTAACTAACTATTCGAAAATGCAATTAAGGATCGATACGCATATAATTAGTGAATTCAATCAGGGATAGACCGCTCAACCATAATAATCAAAGAGAAATGATATCACACTATTGCAAGCCAATTAGTGAACGAAAATAAATCGATTCAATAGAAGTACGAGATCGAATTACGGGTGATTCCGCACGACTTCGGTATTGACTTCAAACAACGTTAAACCGATTTCCTTTTAACCATGTACTCAGCATGAGCAATTAACCCCTCGTGATTGAACTTTTAAGGATGTCAAGACTAAAATATTGGACATTGCCTCATTGATTCTCGAATTTATTAGTAAGATCAAAAATTATCGGAAAAAAATTCAACGGGCTGAGATTTGGGAATTTGTGCTTCAGGGTAAAAGGACCAAAATGCCCTTTCTAGAAGCTTGTTTAGGATTTTGTTTTATTCTATTTTCTATTTTCTTTTTCTTTTTCTTTTCTTCCTCCCCACCTTCCTTCGCAAGTTTCCTTCTTCCTCCCCCCTTTGTTGACTTTTCTTCCCCCTCATCTCCTCCTCACGTCCACCACTAGGGGTGTCAATGAGTTGTGTCGGGTTGGGTCTTGATGTTACCTGACCTGATCCGAATAATAAGGGTCATGTCATTTGACCCAACCTAACCCAATTCGAAATGCATAAAACATGAAGCAAAAAAGCAGGTCGGTTTGGGTCGGGTTTTGAGTTTTTATTAAAAAATATTACAAAGGGAATTCAAAATGCTCTTACGTAATGTTGTGAGGCCTCGTCCAACCCATTCGTGAACATCTCCGCAGACAGATAATTTTTTAATTAAAAATATGACAAAGAGAATTCGAAATGTTTTTACATGACGCCGTGAAATTTCGTCCAACCCGTCCATGAACATCTCCGCAAACAGATAATTTTTTAATAAAAAATATGACAAAAAGAATTCGAAATGCTCTTATGTCGGCCGTGAAAAGAAGCAAATCATATGAAAGATGGAGAGAGAGGGAGGGGAGGAGAGGGAGAGAGATTGATGGGGGCCGACTTGAGGGGCGATGACAACGAACTCATGAGATGAGACATGATGGATGAGATACAAGTAGAAGGAGTTGTAGAGGAGATAGCTTGGGTAGGTGTGTTTGGATTGAAACATTTAATATGTTTGAGTGGAACAATGTTCCGACCCTAACTTGACCCAAAACATGTATTCCATTTGTGTTTATAATTGTTACCCAAATAATATTAAGACTTGAAATATGTACCATACTTATTTCGTGTTCGGATCATGTTTGGATTGGGTTAGATGGGTTTTTTGGACACTCCTATCCACCACTAGCCACCCCACTTTTCCCTTGGTCTCTCCTTTCCCTCTTGAGTTTCTTTTTTTGTTTTCCTCCCAAAAACAACCGCTTGTGCTGCTGTGTTTCCCCCGAACCAGCCACCATCAGCTGCCGTTCTTGCTGCCTTGCCATCGTCGAGGAGCCGCCCAATCATCGTTGGACCGCCACCCCCTTTCCTCTCTTCCTTCTCTCTTGTTCCACTACAATCGAATCACTATATAAGGTTACTGCGTGCTTGCTTTAACATTCACATGATTATAGTCGAATGTTCACTACATGAAAAGACCTAGTAAATTGTTGGTAAAATTATACAAAATCGGATTGGACAATATTAGCAAAACAAAGATGATTGAATGGCCATTCATCAAGCAGAGAATGGTGGGTGATGACAGGAGATATTTTGATTTATGTTCTAAATCTATTTCTAGAATAGAAATTTGTTTCAGAATTAAAAAAATAAAATAACGATACCAAAAAAATTTCTGTTCCAAACTCTCGGGAACAGAAAAATAGAGAAACAAAGAATGAAAAATGTTTTCATGCATGCCCTTAGTGGAGTATCTAACTCTAGAAACAGAACAGACTTTCAAGGTAAAACCAATGGGGTAAAAAACTATCACAATGAATGTAAATTGTTCTATAAATATCACGATGAACAAGTTTCATCCCAGCTAAACCTTTCGCATTGACTCACATCACAAGGGATATCGCCACCACCAACCCTTTGAATAGATAACTTGCATCTTGTCATGCGGATTCAATAACTTATTCAGTAATTGATTAGGGAATAGCATCACCAATTTCTTTGATTGGAGACTACACTGCGCTTTGATGCCAATAGTATGTTTGTCAAGCTGTGCGAGTGTAGCCCGACGAGAGGATCGGTCATTTCCGAAATCTTGTATAGCAGTGCTATACAGAGTGCTCAAGAAGGCTAAATTCGAAAAAAGAGGGAAAAAGAGGACTGATAATCATGTTAGACATGAAGTTGGTCCACCTAGGATTCAGCTGTCACAAAGCTTAAGTGCCCGAGTATCCAAATTCTGGTCAAGCACAATGAAACTCAAACTCTACTTGCTGTCTCTCAATAATCTGATTCAACCCGCTTGATGCCATCCCAACACTCCATGATTCCAAAGCCCTGTCCCCCAAAGGCAAGCCAGATCTCCGCAAATTGTGATCCATTGATCGATGAAATGTACTTTGAATTCAGACTGAACTTAAAGCACGTCACTTTCACTGGCAATCGAAACAAAAATTATCAGTAGGGGTCACGTTTAGAGACTTGCAAGAGTTCAAAGAAGAGAGAGGAGGAGGAGGAGAGATGATCAGTCGCAGATAGATCAGGGAAAGTCTTGATACAATTCCAGTCTGACTTTACAATGGTGATTTGATATATTCTTGTAAAGCACAAAATTACAGCTCCCAAAATAGCTGGCACTACTAAAACGAAAGAGGAGGAAAGTCAGAACTACAACCGGTCCAGATTCAAGTCATTCATTTCCATTGGACAGAAGGATAGAAGTTTCAGAGCTTTCTACATGAAAGTCACTGCACAAACCTTTTATTTTACTCCTAAAGAGTAATGGTAAGTGATTATGCTGGTGTCTTATGCACCTAGATTGTCGGCAACATGCAAGGAGCAGTGTTTGGCAGCATGTTAGGATGCCCCTCAAAACCTACAGCGAAGAGGAAATATCAGGTGATCCGTAACATTCTTCATTTTTGCTGTCATTGTATTTGCAATCATCTTCTGTTCGGTCTTGATTGAGAAATTTTAGTCTTCTTTCCCGATTTAAAGCCTCCTGTTAGTAATGGGTCCCTGTTTACTTGCAGGAGACAAACCAAACATTTGTATTCAAATCTTTATATGGGCAACCAAGATTGTTTCAACCAACTGATAAGTACCCGTTGGTCATCATGCAACTTGAATTTTACCTTTGCAGAGGTTGTTGGATTAGGATACCTTCACGGAAGAAATATCATACTTTCATTTTGCCTTGAATAGTGGTCCTATCTATGGTATAATTGATCATACTGATCCAAGTAAAAAGGAGGACAAAAGAGCATAATTATGTTTGATATGTATTGACTGGTTTGACTCTTTAGCATCCTAGATTCCTTAGGATCTGCAGATCTAAAACTCAGCATTATTAAGATCTCGAAATCCTCTAGTTGAACAAGATGTCAATAGACTGTTCTAAGTGGCTGCTGCAGTGGCCAAGCACACGGAATCAAGGCAATGAATCTCTTATTCATAAACTAAATTTACTCATCTTAATTACATTTAATGTGTCTCTGATCAGCCATTGCAGCTACAACAAGGACTGATTGTAGCATTCAGTTCAGTGCTGAGTCTTTACAAATCGAAAGTGACTTTGAAGTTACTCAGTCCAACTGAATCACATCATTGAGTGTCACTGGCTCAAGAAATGGCAACACATAGGCTATATGAAGACAAGAGGGATCATGATCTACCAATATACAGTCTTAAAGGGGTAATTTTCCCAGATTAAGATTACCAAAGCAAGCAAATAGTTAAATAATGCATGGACCAAAATAATGCTCTTAGCAAGGGCCTAAGTTATGCAAATGATTAACCTGATAATGAAACAGAAATAGAGCGGATAACCAGTTGCACTGCACGTGGGAGTGAGATAGATGATAAGTTACTCACACTCAGAAATACTACATCAAATTGTGATCTCAGGACAATTCATGACTCAAGGGCTCTTATGAAATTAAAAAGTATGCCCACTTAGACAGGATCCTTATCTTAAACCGCATCAGCTGAACTTCACATGGTATACACATGTACTCAGATTTTACGATATCTTCTTCACTTATCACTTAATAATTTGCAGTGAAATAATTGACCTGGTTTTCTTCATCACATGCCAATAAATACTACTACATATGCATGAATGACTCACATGATTATGGTCGAATGTTCACTACATAACAAGACCCAGTAAATCTTGGTGAAATCACACGAAATCAGATCGGACAAAATTAGCTAGTGAAGTGGTTATTCCAGCAAAACAAAGATGATTGAATGGCTCCAGCAGAGATCCATCCCTACATCTGGAGTTGACAGAGTGCAGAAAGCACAACGAAGTTACTAAAGAATGACCAGATTTCAACACTCTTTGTTTCTTCTACAAAATCCACAAAACCATTCAACAGCTCAAGATGGGCAGATCGTTTCAAAAGAAAACGGTAAAACCAAATGCACTAGAACAACTTTTAAAGTCTCTGGATTCTTGATGGCTCACCGCCAAGATAGGGAGAAACAAGAGTTTCCAAATAGATAGCATATCCAATATAGTTGTCCTTCCCTATGGGATATTCCTTCCAAGTATTATCCTCCGGATTGAACAGTATCATTTGGTCCATATCCATCCGAAAAACGATTTTTCCACTCCTTGTGTACGTGAGGGGGTCCTTCCCCATGGGGGTCTTCCAATTCACGAAGGCAGGAATGCAATCAACACTGAAAAATTTTGTCCACGATGCTCCTTGCCCATACTCACCCGTTATCCATGCCTCAATGCATGGATCATGGCCCCTGTTGTATATGAACAGACTGGCCCCGTGAATCCCAAGTCCCTCAAAAACTATGTCCCCATCAATTTCAGGATTGATTCCATGAGGTACCACCACGCGACCCTCACCGCCGTCATCGTCGAACGCTTCGTAGTCTACGGTCGGCTAGAAAAATCATATCCTCTGCCTTCAGCCTCTGCAGATGCGACTTGGCGAAGTCCCGGTCAGAGATTAGAGACCGCCACCGCTGGCAGACGCATTTGAATCGCACCAACGACTTGGCCGGTAGCCTCAAGAGTATGCCGATGATGATATCCTCTGGTAGAGGTAACCTTTCGCCCATTTAGTTCCGGCAAATCGCCTCTGCATTGTCAGGTTTTGAGCGAACGATCAATTCTTGGGCTCATACAAACAAGCGTTCAGCACAAAAGTCACGCAACTACAATAATCCAAAGTCGAAGGAGCTTACTCAGGAGATCTCGGACGAGGACGATTAGGTCGGCAATGGCCGTCCGTCGCCCGGCGGTCGCCGGAGCCGGCGGCGGGGGTGTCGCCGGCGAGGGCGGCGATCGCGGGGTGGAGCCCGGCAGCTGGGCTGAGGAGGCGAGGCGGAGGTAAGGGAGAGAGCGCGGAGCGTGAGGGTTTATCACAATTCCAATGGGCAAAATCCCGACTCTCCTGAATTCCATGAAAACCAAGTTGTCTTCGTGCATTTCCCATAATAGCCCTCGCAAAACGACTCTCCTGAATTCCATGAAAACCAGGAAATCCATGGTATGATCTTTTCAAGAAGTTGCGCATCGCATGACGCATTGAACCCAGAAAGAGAAGGAAAGAGATCAGCTCGTACAAGCATTCGCTTGAGGAAGGAAATCTACGTATGATTTTTTCGAGAAGACGCGCATCGCATGACGCCTTGGAGAAGTGAAGAAAGCATCGTGACTAGGGAAAAGAAATAATGAATGCGTTGAAGGAGAGGGTCTCGGAGAAGCTTTCTGGTCTCTTTGCTGGTTCCCCTGATTCTTCTCCTCGCTCTCCGTCTTCACAATCCAGCGACCGTTCGAACCCACCCCGGGTGACTTTTCTTGTTTCTTTTTTATATGGGCATCTACGTTTGTATATGGGCGCTTGTTCGCATCTTTAGTTCGATGTGTTTTGCTTGATTTTTATTGGGATTTGCGGTTGATCGCGTTCTGGGGCTTCTTATGTCCGCGGGATTTAGCATGTGTATAGGTATAAAAGTAGGGTCTTGATTGTCGTCCAGACAGTTTGGGATCCTGTCAATGGGGTTAGAAGTTCTGATGAGTAAAAAACATTGGTGTTTTGAAGGATAGTGAGATTGTGTGAACCGGGTAAGAGGCGGATTCAATGGAAGAAAATGGGGCTTAATCTGCAAGTTGTAGACCTTAAGGCGTCGGCCATTGAGTCCTGGATCAGCCGGTTGATGCTTAAGTCAAGTAGGAAAGGGTGTATGAGAGTGAATATAAGGGTGTGATAAGTGGTGTTCGGCTTAGTGAACTTAACCGGGCCGAGTTTGCTGACTAATACTTATGGCGAGCCAAGGACCCACTTTTGAGTAGTGGCATTGGAGTGTCTGTAGAATCTGAGCTACAGATGTGGCTGTTGTCACTTGGTGGATAAGGAATCAATGCAGGATTCATAACTTGCCTGACCTGGCCGAAGTTCTGACCTGGACGATCCAGTTCTGTCAAGGGCTCTCTCTCAGTTTAGGCTGGTATCTAGGTGCACACTCACTTTTTTCTCATTTGATCTCAATTATGCTTTTTCCTCAGCCTATCTGGAGTAGATACCCTGAGCAGCAAATGGTATGGAGAAATGCATTGAGGTGGAACTGAAAAGAGAAAAATATAGGATGGGTACAGGAGTGTGAATAAATTGGAAATTTCAATTTCTATACATTGTTATGATACTGGAGTGACATGGGAATTCATGAGTCAATGTGACAACGCATTTCCCATTTAATGTCCATTCCTATTTAAATGTTATGATGACATGTTGGAATGCTTTGTAGCTGTATAGTCTGATTGTGCCCGTTGATCTTTGCTGAAATTGGGCTAAACACCAGTAATGTTGATTCCCCTCTAGCCTCTTCCTTTCTACAAATGTTCTCTCTTCCCTTCATTCTAATGGACTGGTTAAACATCAGAGACCGCAACTTAAAGTAAAGGTGCCACTCTCACCCTCAAAGAGATGGGCCTGCTATCATTGTCAAAAACCATGCATTGTTTGAAATTTAGTGGTTATGCCAGTTGATCTTTAGCTCAAATTGGCCTAAATACTTCATTTCTATTTTGTGTTCAATCGCGAACTACTTCCTTTGTACTTCTTAGGTGGCTTACATTCCTTTGCTGTGCAATAACATTTTTCCTAACGAGTGCACCCTGCTATACTGTGCAAATGATTACATATTGATAGATGCTCTGTGTCAGCATTGCCTGTCATTCTTGTCCTCATGCATTATTATTGAAAAGGCCATAGGCCTTAAGTAACTGGGCTTTCTATTATAGTGATGATAGTAGGCTTCTGGTTTAACTTAATCATTAAGAAAAAAACATTTATGAGGCGTCACAAAGGTCATGCATATACATCCTCCTCTTTACTTTTTCTCATATTTTTCTGAACAGGGAGATGAATGATGTGTTACTTGTTGTATATTCTAATTTCTAACAATTGACTCAAGGTTTGTATACTCAATTTAATTGTTGTGCAGGCCAGGCGAAGTTCTAAAGAAAGAAAGTCTCTCTCTTCATACTTTTCTCATTTCGTCCCAACTAGCGGATTTGGTGGACTCAGAGCAAAGAAGTGTGAGCAGGACGTTGAACTATATCAATCACTTCCTGCTGAGTGTAATGATGAAAAACCTAAATGGCAAGATGTATCTTCAGAAGGTTTTGTAGAATTTACTCTAGATAATAGCAAATCAACAGCTGATAGATGTGAGAATTCAAAAAACTGTGCTTCAGTCTGTGAGAATAGGAAATCCCCTAGTACAAATGAAGAAGATGAAGGAAGTCCCAGTGGTTCTGACTTGTTAGAGGAGGCAGCCAACAAGCATAGCTCAGACAAGCCTCTCCAAAATCTCATGGAGGATTCTGTTTTTATCTCCCCCGATCTATATGAGTTTTTGCACTCGTCCCTTCCAAATCTTGTGAAAGGTTGTCAATGGGTCTTGCTGTACAGGTCAGTCTCTTTGTTATCTTGCTGTAGAGAGCCCTGGCACATTGTGCCAATTGGTTCTTCCATACTTCTTTACCAAGCTAAAGGTCTCATATAAACTTTAAATGTCCGCATTTTGAGAATTGTAATTTGATAGTTATCATTTTAAATGAAGGGCAGTACATTAAGACATAGTATCTCGCTGCGTACACTTATCCGCAAGAGTGCTGACCTTTCTGGCCCTTGTTTGCTGGTATGTCACTTTCAATGTTCAACTGTACTTGCCCTAGAGAAATCTCTTCTACCAATATTTAGGAAGAGAAGTTTTAGATGTTTCAATATGAGAGGCACCGCCCAAAGCTTTAGTTTTACTCCATCTTCTAGTGAATTATGGCGAGTGTTGATGCTGGAGTCTTATGCACCTAGATTGTTGGTGACATGCAAGGAGCAGTGTTTGGTGGCATGCTAGAATGTCCCTTAAAACCTACAGCAAAAAGGAAATATCAGGTGATCCATAACATTCTTGAATTTGTTGTCTTTCTATTTGCAATCATATTCTTTCCGGTCTTGATTGAGATATTTTAGTCTTCTTTCTTGATTCAAAGGCTCCTTTTTGTAAAATGGGTCCTTGTTTACTTGCAGGGGACAAACCAAACATTTGTTTTTACGACCTTATATGGGCAACCAAGATTGTTTCGACCAATTGGTAAAGTCATGTATTCACCAAAAAAATATCACTCTCTTTTTGCCTTGAATAGCGGTTCTGTCTATGGTATAATGTATTAAACTGATCCAAGTGAAAAGGACGATAAAAGAACAAAATTCTGTTTGATATGCATTGACTGGACCACTCTTTAGCATCCTAGTTTCCTCAGGATCTGAAGTTCTGAATCCTACATTATCATGATTTTAGAATTCTCTAGCTGAATAAACTCTTGGAAACCTATTGATATGATTCGGTGTGGTTGATTAAGAAAACTGAGGGGAGGGCATCCAAATCAATAGACTCTACTAATTTGCTGCAGTAGTGGAATCCACAATTTTTCTATGAGGGTTTGTTGCCTGATGCATGGAATCAAGGCAATGTACATTTATTGTGTCTGAGCATCAGTACACCCCACTCCTCCTTTGCCCTGAAGTAGCTACACCTTGTTCCCCTCCATGATGCACTATCGCAGCTGCAACAAGAAGGACTAATTGTAGCATTCTGTTCAGTGCTGAATCTATATAAATTGAGAGTGAGTTTGAAGTCACTCAGTCAAACCTTGTTACATCATGGAGTGTCATTGGCTTGGGAAGTTGCAAAGGATTGGTTATTTTAAGACGAGTGAACATGATCTATCAATATAGTCTGTTGGGAGGGGAGGTGTTTATTTTTTCTTGCTTAAGATTACCAACGCAAGCAGATAGTTATATTATGCACGTGTTAGAATCAAGCAGATAGTTAAATTATGCATGGATTACAATAATGCTCTTAGCAATTTATGGTCCCAAGGCATGTCAAGTAAAAGCTTAATGATCATAAAAATAGAGGATGACCAGTTTCACTGCATGTGGGAGTGGGGTAGATAATAAGATACTCATGCTCAGAAGTAATACATCATATTGTGATCTCAGGACAATTTACAACTGTATAAGCATAATAACTTAATGGGTTAAACTATCTTTCCTTCAACTGAAATTATGTAAATGTTTGGGATTGCTGATGTTGATCGTCATGACTCAAGTGGATGACCTTGGTCTTAAGAGACTGAAAAGTATATTAACAATAACTTCACGTGATGAGTCTCATAATGCCCACTTAGACAGTTTCCTTATATGAAACTGCATCAGCTGAATTTTTACACTGGATACATGTTCTTATGTGATGAGTTTCGTAATGCCCACTTAGATAGTTTCCTTATCTGAAACTGCATCAGCCGAATTTTTACATTGGATACATGTTCTCAGATACTTCACTTTGTGATACGAAGTAAGATAATTGACTGGTTTTCTTGATTAGGTGCCAATAGGTACTACTACATATGCATGAATGACTCACTTGCACTTGGCGGTGGAGGCAACTTTGCCTTGTCCTTAGATGGAGATCTGTAAGTTGTCGTATCTACAAATTTCCATTTTTCCGTTTTTCCGATACAAGGGGAGGTCCATTTTAATCATCTTTTCTGTATCTTATCATGAAAAGGTTAAGTGGAACAAGTGGACCCTGTGAAACTTTTGGGAGCTTGTGTTTGGCTCACAACCCAGAGTTCGAGTTGAAGAATGTTGAGGTAACAAGCTAAAATGTCCATGCTTGCCCTCAATTGCAATCACTTGATGCTGTCATGAGAGACTCCATCAGATGAAGCTTTTGATTTGATGCACGACTTGCAATTTGCAAAGGCTTTGAATTCATCTTTCAACTTGAGTTTCTCTGGCAAGTCAGTTTTGTCTAAGGAGGTTCATGACCTTGGTATACAAAGGTGCATGAATAATCTGTTGAACTCTCTGTGAGTGGGAAAAAAGAAGTGAATTAATATTGATAAGACATCATGTTGATCCCTCCAATTAGATTGGCTATCTCCATGGAGCAGAATGCACTATGAATTTGTCTTGCTTGCTTTAGGTTTGACATTTAATGCAGATCTTACCACCTTAGAGAATAAGCCTTTAACTAAATTGCAAGTTCTACTGCTAATGTTCACACGTCATCTCTATCTGTGAAGATTAGTCTCTACATTTCGCATTAGCAAAATCCCATTATCTTGTTTGTGGTGCAGTTATGGGGCTTCACTCACTCATCGTACTATACTACAAGACCTGAAGTTGCAACAGGGCTTGCTCGTGTCGCCCTCGTCCGAAGTTCATTCTTTATTGTTTCAATTTTGCCTGGATAGGTCTATTTATATTAGTTGTGGAGGCACCCTTCCACGTATGTGATGGGGCCAAATGGCTGATTGTGCCGGTAACTTTCATGTTTAAGCTCATTTCGATTTCAAATGAAGCTTGTTTTCAATTCTTGTAAAACTTCTGATTTGACCTCAACTTATATCAGTGCGAGGAATTTTTGTGGGCGTGCAACGTTATTTCTGTTATCCGCCTTCATCAATGCGTTGGATTAATAGAGAAGATGCTTGAATGGTTCTCGTTTGCTCAGAGGGAATTTTACTTGGAATCAGCAATTTGTTCATATAAAGTCAAATCACAGACGATCAGGAGATCCGCAATTACAGCAAGGCACATCTAACTCCATAAACAGAACAGAGGTTCAAGGTAAAATCAATGGGATGAAAAACTAGTACACCGAATGTAAAATGTTCTATAAATGTCATTAAGAAACAGTTTCATCCATGCCAAATCCTTCGCACCGATTCACTTAACACGGGATATTGCCATCACCAACCCTTTGAATAGATAACCTGTGTCTTGTTACGTGGATTCAATACTTTATTCGGTAATCGATAAGGAATAGCATTATCACCAGTTTCTTTAACTGAAGACCTAACCGCGCTTTCATGCCAATAGCATGTTTATCAAGCTATGCAAGTGCAGCCCAACGTGAGGATGGGTCATTCCCGAAATCTCGTACAGCAATAGTAGCCGGGATGTTCAAGAAGGCAAAATTCGAAAACAGAAGGAAAGGAAGGAGTGATAATCATGTTACACATGAAGAGCCACAGTTGTTAACCATGGTATCACAAGATGGTTCATCCTTGGATTCAGTTGGCACAAAGCTTAGCTGCACGAGTATCCACATTCTGGTCAAGCACATTGAAACTCAAAACTCTACTTGCTGTCTTTTCTAGCAAAACAAAGATACGATGGAATGGCCATTCATTGAGCAGACATCTAACCCTACATCTGGAGTGGACAAAGTACCGAAAACACAATTTACTAGAGACTAGACTTCATGCTGTCTTCAAAATTCACAAGATCATTCAATAGCTCGACAGCCTAGATAGGGAGAAACAAGAGTTTCCAAATAGATAGCATATTCAATAATATCACAGTCCCTCTCTATCGGATAATCCTTGCAAGTATTATACTCTGGATCAAACAGAATCATCCCCTTCGTATCCAACCAAAAAACGATTTTTCCACACCTTGTGTACGCGAGGAGGAGGAGCACGTCGGTATGACAATCTACGAAGGCACTGCAATCAATGCTGAACCATTTTGTCCACGGTGCTCCTCTCCCATATTCATCTGTAATCCATGCCTCCATGGCAGGATTACGGTCAAAGTTGTATATGAAGAGATTCGCCCCGTGAATCCCAAGTTGCCAGTATATGTCCTTATTGACTTTAGGGAATGGAAGCACCCGGTGAAATTCCTCTTTCGACAAATCAAATGATATGATCACAGCCTCGTGCTTTTCGTCTTCGTCTGCCTTCCACAAATAGGCGCACCAGTGTAAGGCCCCTTTCCAATAAACTCCATGCCCAGAAATCTCAGCAGCCGTGTGTTCCTGTTCCCAGAACCGGACTTTTATCTTTTTCCAAGAACCAGACTTGAGCGAAAATATCGCCCCCTGCCACTCCGGATATTCACCAGTAAAATCAGCCTCTAGTATTTTGACAACTTTGTAGTCATCAGATTGAGAGTCATATCCGAATCCACAATATATGCCATCACTCAATTCACCGAATAACTCCTTCCGATTAAAATGAAAACGGGAACCGGGCAACTCAATATACACTCTGGTGGTCGGGTTATATATGAGAAACTTGCGGGGGCCAACTAAACATACCAAGCCATGGCATGACCCCACGATGCGGCAGCGCTTTTTCAAAGGTATGATCCCATGAGGTTCCGCCACGCGACCCTCACCACCGCCGTCGAGCGCTTCGTAGTCTACGGTCTCGAGGGGGATGTCACGGTCGCCGCTGCTGCCGACGATGATTCTCTGGCTAGGAATCGAATCCCCTGCCGTCGGCATCTGCAGATACCACTTGACGAAGCCCCGCTCGGAGATTAGAGACAGCCACCCCTTGCAGACGCATTTGAATCGCCCCAACGACTTGGCCGGTAGCCTCAAGAGTATTTCGAAGATCATATCCTCGGGTAAACTCTCGGCCATTAGTTTCGGCAAATAGCCAGCGCCTGTTCATAGGGCAGATTTGAGTGAGCAAGGCTCGTACAAGCAAGCGTTTCAGCAAAAGTTCACGCAACAACAATAATTCAAAGTCGAAGATGCTTCTTACTCAGGGGGATCGCCGGAGGCGGGCGGAGGGGGGCTCGCCGGAGGCGGCGGCGGTCGCGCGTGGAGTCCAGCGGTTGGGCGGAGGTAAGGGGGAGGGAAGGGAGAGAGAGCCGGAGTGAATTCCACGAACCCTAGAAATTGATAACGTTTAAATTATATATATATATATATATATATATATATATATATATATATTCTGCGGACCTAAAAAAGACGTGCTGTAAATCAAATATGACGTAGATCTTATCTTAAATAAAGGTATAAAATAGTTACCTTAGTTTATGCCTAACACATTGATTAAAAGCATTATCGTTGTCTACTTTTTCTTATTTCCTTTATTTTTTCATCTTTCCTTTTTCTATTTATTTTCTTTTTGAAAAAGACAAACTCAAAAAAATTATAAAACTTAAGAAAAAGTAAAAATACAAAAGGACTGGCAGCCAACCCTCCTTCGCCTATGGTCCCACCCATCACCGATGGGTCGTTGGCCATGGTCGGCGACCCAAGCGGCCGAAGGCACCCCAACCCTCCACTTGTTTTATTTATTTATTTGTGTTTTCATTTTCTTTTAAGTTTTAGTCTTCTTTTAAATTCTTGTTTTTATGGGACAAAAACATAAAAAGAAAAAAAGGAAAGAATATAAAAAATTTAAATGACAGAATTACCATCAACTAGTAAGGTCAAGTCTTTCTTTTTCATTGAGATGGCAACTTTAAACCTTTATCTGAAATAAGATCCATTTCAAATCTTTATTTAAGAAAATAATTACACTTTTAAGTCTTTATTTAAGACAAAATTCATAGAGGCTATTATTTGAGAATTTGAGGACATTTCATAACTTTATTAGGAATTTTCCAAAGCTTCTATTAATGTTTTTTTTTTTTTTTTTTTTTTTTTTGCAAGTTGACAATTGCAGGAACCATCTGATGCCTCCTCAGAAAAATGCAAACTCAAGGAAGCTACGGTTGGAATAAATGAGCTGAGCTATAGCACAAGTCTTACAACCAAGAGTGTTGAGCCAACTAGTCAATTATAAGACTTGCGTGAAGCACAAGTTGATTCAACAGGCATAGAAGCACTGATAGGTGTCTCCCACAATAGCATGGTAACTTAGGACAAATAAGATGCATTTCTTATTTTAATGTGCCAATATTCATATGCCCTACCCTTAATTCCCACCAAATATCTTTTTTCCTGGATAGGTGGAAATGCGAGAGGTGACACAGAGAAGTCCCATCTCTTGAGAGTTTTTTTCTCTGTTTATTTTCTCTTGAGCTTTTTAAAAACCTATTTAGGTTCAACGAGCTATATTGTAAAATAGACTTGAAGTTTGTGATGCATAGCTTGCAATTTTTCGAGTTCGATTAGGTCTTGAACCAAACAGAAGAAACCAGGGGAACAATTGCCAAAGCCATGGATGGTGCGGCTTTGATAGGTCTACAAGCTCTAGTACCTTTGAGACCATAGACTACAAAGCGCTTCACGGCGATAACAAGTAGAATTAGCAATTTAATTCCAAGGGAACTCCACTCGGTAAAGTGACGGCAATGTATTTCGAGGAAGTACATGACCAGAAAGCCCAAGAGGTCAAAAACATTACAATGAATGTAAATTGTTCTATAGCCATTATGGTAGAATGTCATCTAGGCTAAACCTTTGCTTCCCGTGCTATGTAGCGCGTCTTCGGACTCCAATAATTTATTTGACAATCAATTAGGAAATGGCAATATCACCAGTTTGCTTAATTGGAGAATTTACAAATACAGTTTGGTGCCAATAGTACATTTCTCATGCTATGCGAGAGTAGCCCGAATAGAGGATGGGTCATTCACGAGATCTTGCACGACAATAATATGCACAACTTAGTGTTCAAGAAGGCAAAATTCGCAAGTAAAACAAAGAATTGTAATCACGTTAGAAAAGGGCCGCTGGTTTTTAACTGCAGCAAGTACAAGATGGTTCGTACTCTGATTTAGCAGACACAAAGCTGATTTTTTCAAGAGTGCACGAGTGAGATTTCCGGTCAGCAAAACGAATCTGAAACTCTACTTTGCTGTCTCTCACAAAAGCTGAGTCTTCCTGCTCGATGCAATCCCCACACTTGATGATTCCATAGCACCATCCTCCCAAGGCAAGCCAAAGATTTGCAAATTGTGATCCATTAATCCGACTGCAATGTACTTTGAATCCGGACCGAACTTAATGATTGTCACTTTACCTCTTCCAATTGCAACCAGAATGAATGTCAGTGAGGGCCACATTTAGAGACGTGCAGGATTTCAAAGGAGGAGGAGAGTAGGAGAGGAGGACATGACCTGTCCCAGATAGATCAGGGGAAAACTTGACATAATTCCACTCAAATTTTACACAGGCAACTTGATATACTCCGGCAAAGAACAAAAAACTGAAGTGATTTCCTCAAATAGCTCAGCATTACTAAATGAAAGAGGAGGGAAGTCGGAATAACAACAGGTCCTCATTCTAGACATGCATTTCGATTAGACAGAAGAATAGAAGAACACAAAGTCCCTCGATCTCTAATACCTAAAGGTAAAATAATCCTCCTATTGGAGCATAGAGTCGGAAAAACTTTTGAAATTCATGAGTAGAAAGGTTTCAAGAGAATTCACATTTTTGAATACCTCACTTTGTCTTACCACATGTTTGGTGGAATTTGCTTATAAGCGAATTATAAAAGCGCACTGTTAAACAATTTTTCAAATAATAGTTTTCAGCTATTAGAGAAATTAAAAGTAAGGAAGGCTATCGAATACAATGAAAATAAAGAATAGTAAATATTTTGTAAATGAACACATCCCATATTACCTCATTATTCTCACAAGTCAAGTACAAAATCTATCATATGGAACTCACCTTATATTTGAGCCGGCAAGTGCAAGATAACATCCACTGTGATCAAATTTAACTACAAAATAAGAGTCATAGTTACTCTTTGCATTGATAATTTGCACACGCTGAGCCAACCCTCCTCCCCGCCCTTCCCCTCCTCCCTCCCCCGTCTCACTTTTCTTTTTATTCTTTTTTCCCTTTATAAAAGAAGAGAAAATGAAACCAGTATAATGTATAATCTTCTTGGAGGGAGTTCTACATAAAAAGTTCACTCTTCAGAACAAATCCAAGCAAACAGGAAGGCATCCAATGCTCATTGCCATCCCAGATCTACTTTCACTACAACAAGCAGGCCTAAGAGGATGCGATACCAGAACTTGTCCTTGTGTCTTTGTCATACCTTGAAAATGTGCGAATGTTCTTCATCTTCCACAGATCCCACAGCTTCACCCCATCCTAAGCTGCAGTCTATGAAATAAATATCTTAGTCAGATGGCACGTCTAAATCTCTGTTGATAATAGAAGACAGGGCAGAGGAACATGGACCACAACAAAGTATCCATTCTCAGAGAGAGATATGGCAGTAATTGCTCCAGTATGGCTAGAAATTGTCGTAACATTTTCCTGTTTCAAAATAAGAAACAGTTACAAAAGAATGTCAGCAACCTAAATCGGACAGGAAGAGGAACAACAAATGCGCATGAATAACAACATGAGCAGCAGGCAGAATCGTGGAGGCAATTGACTTGTCTCAAAATGATTGAGCAGGATTGTTGAGCTATAACCATGAAGAAAAAAAATTTACTGGAACATTCTGGCGATACAGAAACAAGGATGCCACTTAAATCATGGCATATGGAGTGCTGCCACTTACAACTTCCCTCTTTTTTTCTAACAGCACGCAACGTAGCGACTAAACTAACCATGAGGAACAAAAGCTGAAAATAGACCATGGAACACAGCACATGCAAATCCTCAGGGCGGGATGCAAGATTGCCTGATCAAAGTATGAAGACTAGGGAGAAAGTGCGGTGAAAATACCCATTCAACTCAAACTGGACACTGAGAAACAGTTGTGGACCCAGTCAAAGCAATAACATTCACTTTCCATCTCAGACCGATGGGGTTTCATAATAGCTGTGTTTTTACATCCCATATTATACATTGGCATCCGAGGTGCCTGTACCAAGGATAAGACCATCAGGATGAAAAACTGCAGATGCATAACCTTCAGATCCTGCAGCGCCTTCAAACTGCAGAATGATGGAGAATAAACGAGCAAGGATGATCTTCACATATCATGTGACAAATGAGAGCAGACAACCTAGACCATTTGTGCCCAAAACAACTTCAGCATCACGACCTAAAAGAAATTGCAACAACAGTAAAACTACCTTAACGCTTCAGGCAATGTTCTCAGAGTATCATATTTACTCAAGTAATGAATTTCAAAAGTTAACGAAAGTTGTTCTTAGACCATTTAAAGTAGGAAAACTCTTTATAAGCTTTTTTTAACTATAATATATTTGTTACTACGTATATATGAGTTGCAAAAGCACTGGAAGCACAAAGCAAATGTAGCTTTTGTAGGAACCTGTTGGAAATCTTGATCCATTTTCTAGAATTTCCTAGATTTACTAACTACAATTTAGAAACTACTGGATAAATCTTGGAAGAGAGGAAGACGGCTAAGGAGCATGAGAAAACCAGCTTGCAAAGGAGAACATTCTGGAAACTATGAGAGTGGACTAGAAGAAACCAAGTTGAAGAAGCAAGCACAGGATTGTTGTAATAAAATAATAAACTAAGGCTACTTAATCATGAGGAAAGCAGGGCCAAGAAAGTGGACTGGGAATGTCCACGCAAGCCTACAGCTTGCAAACTAGAAGAATCCACGACGTCGGTTGTAACTGCCTATAAATAGGCTTGTAACTGAACCATTTGAGTGTGGGAGGTAAGAGGACATATCCTTGTACGCTTCCTCCTATGCCAACGTCTCCTCCATCGCTTCTACAATTATTTTGTTAAACTAATCAAACTATCCTAGTCCCCCACTAAACCTTTCCAATATTCCTCAAAGTTATCTACTCTTATCCATTCCTCCGCATCAACTATACCGTATACTTGCACACATTAAGACCCCAAACTTTTATTGATATAAAAACCATGCTTCCACACCCAATTTAAAATTTAACTAGGCATTAGAGGTAGGCACGTTTGGATGGTTTTGGGCATTTGTTCTCACCATCCTCAACTAAAATAAATGCCACAGCCCCAAGCCGGAGCGAGAGCCAACACTCTATATCTAAACCCAAAGCAAGTTCGACACACTCATTGTCTCTCTATATGTAGATGATCTCATATGTGTAGAGAACAATGGAAAGATCATTCAAGAATTCAAAGAAGAAATGGTGAAGACAATTGAGATGATGGACTTGGGCTTTCCTTAGCATTGAAATTGACCAAAATGAAGGAGTCATAATCTCGTAGAAGAAATATGCCGAAAATCTCCTGAAGAAATTCTAGATATTGCAAAGTAGTTGCAACACTACTCGTGTTAAATGAGAAGCTAGTAAAGGCAGATGGAGCAGAAAAAACTGACACCTCCCTCTACAGAAGTTTGATTGTCAGTCAGCTATATCTCACCGCTATATGATTAGACATTATGTACTTGACAAGTCTATTATCACGGTGCATGCAAAGTCCAAGCCAAATTCACCTTGGAGTTGCCAAAATAATTCTCAAATATTTACAAGGAGCTACAAACTATGACTTTTAGTATTAGCCAAGTGCAAGCACTAGGCTCATTGGCTACACTGATAGAGATAGCTTGGGCAGGATCAATTGATGACAAGAGCACCACTGGCCATACATTCACACTGGGTTTTGTCATGGGCATCCAAAAAACAAGACTTAGTGATACAGTCTATTATAGAAGCTAAATATGTTGTACCTGCTATAACCACCAATAAAGTAATATGGCTTTGAAGAATTCTAGGAGACATTGGAAAAGCACAAATGAAACCGACTTCGATACTTTGCGACAATAACTCTATGATCACTATATCAAAAAATCTAGTCTTCCATGAAAGAACTTAGCATATCGACAACAAATATCATTTCATTTGAGAAGTACAAAATAATCAAGAGATCGAGCTAAAGTATGGGAAGAGTTTAGATCAAATTGCAAACATATTCATTAAAGCATTACCACTAGCCAAGTTCGAGATGTTATAAAGTACTCTTGGAGTATCACAAAATTGGATTAAGGAGGAGTCTTAAAAAAGTTGATCCAATTTTTAGAGTTTTCTAGTATAAGCATTTGCTAGAAAATTCTAGAAAAATCCTACAAAATATTCAGTGCTTGGATGGCAAGGAAGAGTATGAGTCCACTAAATTTATGTCGAAAAGTCAAAAAAATTATCTCTGCAAATGGCAGAGGAATTTGCCCTCAAACGTCAGTTCACAAAGCTCTATAATAGAGCTGACTAAAGATAAAAAATTCCCTGACTTAGAGTAGAGATTTTTGCGTTATAAGTCGGTGATGTATGCCTATAAATAGGGAGGTGGTCGTCCAACCTAGGCATACATCGCATTTTGTGATGGGGCCAAATGCTGATTGTTCCCGAATGTTATTTTTGTTATCAACAAAAATAATGAAGCATAAGTTGTTACTGTTAAGATATGAAATCTTTTATGATATTATTTTTTGAATATGAAATCTTTTTGATATCTTTTATGAATTTTAGATCAACATACCAACTGTAGATGAGTTGGCATTCCATGATTCTTGCTCTGTCAAAGATTGTATTTTTCTTTCTCTTTATAAGCGTGTACGATCTGTAAATTAAATCATATGAAAAATATTCACGATTCTAAGCTTTTTCATGGTATCAGAGCAATTCTACTCTTGAGAGCATTTTGATCAGGCTATTCTGCATTTTTTTTTTTTTTGGCAATCTTCTGCACCCTCTAGCCATGGAAGTCACTTCAAAATCAACTCGCACCACCTCAAATTCTAGTTTCGTTTCCATCAAAACAACTGCACCTAATGGTCTGATTTCGATCTCAACCACTGTCCAATTGCCATTCAAGCTCTCTGCTGCCAATTATCCCTCTTGGCGTGCTCAATTTCAGGCGCTACTCATTGGTTATGATTTAATGGGATTTGTTGATGGAACTTCTGTCTGTTCGCCTCTCACCATTTCAATTGGAAATCAAACGGTGCCAAATCCAGCCGCAACAACTTGGATTCGCCAAGATCAGCTCTTGCTTCATGCAATTTTTGCATATGTATCCGAAGCCATGATTCCTCTCATTACCTCTTGCAATTCGTCACATGATGCCTGGACAAAACTCATGAATTTATATGCCAATAAATCACACTCAAGAGTTATGCATCTCAAGGATCAACTCTCTACCGCTCGCCGAAACTCACGTTCTGTTTCAGAATTTTTGCAGGAACTTAAAGCCCTTGCCGATGAATTAGCAATCATTAACACTCATATCTCTGATGATGATTTAGTCATTCATGCACTTCGAGGACTTGGAACTGAATACAAAGAAATCGCAGCAACGATTAGGGCTCGTGAAAACACAATCAGCTTTAAAGAAATACATGACAAATTGGTGGCCTATAAAACCCAACTAAAACTGGAAGAAATTAGACTTGAAGCAGCACCAGTCACAGCCAACTACAGCAATAGAAGCTGTGGCACAGGAAGCAACTCCCGATGGCCCAACAATTGTAGCCGTCATCAAAATTATTCCAAATCTAACCAGCATCGTGGATCTTCTCATAGGAGGTATTCTGATCAGGACAACAGAGAGTCTCGTCCAACATGTCAGTTTTGGTATCAATATGGACACTCGGCCAAGTCTTGTTTTTGTATTCGCAATAGTCTCTGTGAACCTACTGCTCACATTGTAACAGCTCAACGTCAAGAAAATGGCTGGCTACTAGACTCAGGAGCATCACATCACGTCATAAGCAATCTTAACAACTTCACCACTCACTTAGAGTATAAAGGCCCTGACGAGATCGTCATTGGTAATGGCACAGGTTTGCGTATTAGTCACATTGGTTCTACTAATTTATCATATCCAAACTAAGTCTTTAAATTAACCAATGTTTTATGTGCACCTGATAGTACAAAAGACCTGATTTTCGTCTCACAATTTTGTCACAATAACCACTCAACTATCGAATTTTTTACCAATTATTTTTTGATAAAGGATTTTCGCATGGGGGCAACGTTGTTTCGAGAAGGGCTTAACAATGGTGTGTATCAAATGCCCCTCACAAACACTCATCCAAAATTCACAGCATTTGTCAATGAGCGGACAAAACCAATGGTTTGGCACAACAGACTAGGTCACCCTTCAATTCGTATTCTAAGTCATGTTCTTAATAATTTTCCAACTTATTTGTCTTCAGAGTCAATCGTAGGCTCTAAGTTATCCTGTGATGCGTGTCAGTGCAATAAGAGTCACAAACTTCCATTTAGGGTATCAACTCTTGTGAGTCATTTTCCGCTTGATATTATTTTTTCCGATGTTTGGGGTTCTATGTCAACTGCTTCAATTGATGGTTTCCATTACTATATTATATTTGTTGATCACTATACGAAATGCACTTGGCTTTATCCTATAAGAAAAAAATTAGATGTTACCCAAATTTTTGAACAGTTCAAAAGCTTGGTTGAAAAACAATTTTCTGTCTCTATTCGAAATTTATACTCAGATGGTGGTGGAGAATTTCAAAACTTAAAACCTTTTCTTGTAAAACATGAAATTTCCCATCTAACTACACCGTCACACACACCAGAACACAATGCCACTGCAGAAAGAAAACACCGACATATAGTTGAAATCGGACTCGCCCTATTACACAAAGCAAATTTACCATATTCTTTTTGGTCATATGCGTTTCAAACTGCTACATATCTTATTAATCATTTGCCAACACCCGTTTTAAATATGCATTCACCATTTCAAACACTATTCCAAATTGCTCCCAATTATAAAAAAACTTCGCACATTTGGTTGTCTTTGCTATCTGTGGTTACGTACATACAACACAAATAAACTTATGTCCCGCTCTCGACAATGTATATTTTTAGGGTATTCATTGTCACAAAATGCATATAAATGTTTTGACCCATAAATTAATCATCTTTATATCTCACATCATGGTGTGTTCGAAGAAAACACATTTTCGTACCAAAGACTTCTCAATATTAAAAGTGTCTTGTCAACTCTTCAAAGTTCATCTCCTCCACCTACTATTTCACTTCCGGTTTTAGTGCCAAACATTGGACCATCTACACAAGTGCCCCCTCGAAGCAACATTCCATCCCATGCTACATCCTCATCGACTTCCTAATCCTCAAATCAATCCCAACAAATGCCACCTCTTGAAACCCCAATTGCCACTATCAATAATGACCAAACATCAACACCCAAAAATCCACCTATAAGAACTCAAAAAATGACTACTAGATCCCAAAATAATATTTTCAAGCCCAAACAAATCAACCACATCATCACCAAACATCCACTTTCACCGACTATAGAACCAACAGGAATTACACAATCTATGTGCGATCCTCAATGGCATGAAGCAATGTTGACCGAGATCAATGCCCTTATTCATAACGGGACTTGAGAACTAACATCTTTTGATCCATCTTTGAATGTTGTAGGTTGCAAATGGGTTATCGGATAAAAAGACGTGCAGACAGCAGTATTGAGAGGTACAAGGCATGTCTTATGGCCAAAGGTTTTCACCAACGACTGGAACTTGATTACACTGATACATTTGGCCCGGTCATCAAACCAAATACCATTCGGATAGTTTTATCATTGGCTTTAATGCGTGGATGGACATTGAGACAAATGAACATCAACAATGCCTTCCTCTAAGGAACTCTTCAGGATGAAGTTTACATGTCGCAACCGCCTGGTTTTAAAGACCCAGAAAAATCAACACACATTTGCAAACTTCGCAAAGCCATATATGGGTTAAAGCAAGCTCCGCAGGCTTGGTATAATGAGCTAAATTCATTCATTCTTGCAAATTCATTTGTCAATTCGAAGAATGATAGTTCCCTGTTCATTTACTCTCATAATGGTGTTCAAGCCTATTTTTTAGTGTATGTGAATGATCTCATTATCATAGGAAATGACCAGAAGTTTGTTTCGGACTTCATCACTGTTCTCTCTAATCGGTTCTCAATTAAAGACTTGGAGCTACTGAATTTCTTTTTGGGAATTGAAGTCATTCTTACAAAAACCAGCTTACTTCTTTCTTAACACAAATACATAAGAGAGTTACTTGAATGCTTCAAAATGGGAGATGTAAAAGAGATCGCGACACCATTAGCCATGGGTCAATCTCTTTCGGTTCATGACAAACAATCACCGGCCAATGCTACAGAATTTCGAAGCCTCATTGGTGCACTTCAATACCTCAACATTACTCGTCCGGATCTTGATTTTGCAGTAAACAAGCTGTCTCAATTCATGCATAAGCCAAGCACAACCCATTGGACAGTTGCAAAACAGCTTTTACGCTATATTAAGGGAACATTGTTCCATGGGTTGCACTTAAGATACGACACACAACTTGTGCTTCATGCCTACACCAATGTAGATTGGGCAGGTAACATTGATGATCGCACATCTACTTCAGGTTTTGTGATTTATATAAGGGCCAATCCTATCTCTTGGAGTTCTCGAAAGCAACGATCAGTTGCACGGTCGTCTACTGAAGCAGAATATCGAGCCATTGCTACGGCCTCGGCGGAACTCATTTGGGTAAAATCTTTGCTTCAAGAACTTGGCATTCACATGGACAAGGCACCAAGCTTGTATTGCGACAACATAGATGCTACTTGTATTTGTGCAAATCCCGTATTCCATTCCCGAATGAAACATATTGAGATAGATTACCATTTCGTTCGGGAACTTGTTAAAGCCAGCAAGATGCGAGTCTCTCATATTTCCACCCACGATCAACTTGCCGACATTCTCACGAAACCGTTATCAAGGCGGCAAACAATACAATTACGAGACAAGATGGACGTTCCGATGGAACGTCCATCTTGCGGGGGCGTGTTAAGATATGAAATCTTTTATGATATTATTTTTTGAATATGAAATCTTTTTGATATCTTTTTTGAATTTTAGATCAACATACTAACTGTAGATGAGTTGGCATTCCATGATTCTTGCTTTGTCAAAGATTGTAATTTTCCTTCTCTTTATAAGCGTGTACGATTTGTAAATTAAGTCATGAAAAATCATTCACGATTCTGAGCTTTTTCAGTTACTAACAATCAAAATTTTTTTAGCGATGATAACAATCAAACTTTCTAAAATACCTTTTGAATTACCAACTTTCTGCAAAACAAATTGAGCCCCTAAAATATATTAGAATTTTAATCACACCTCCGACCATATTATAGCGATGCTTGTAAAATTCATTTTTGAACAGTTGAACAAAATAAATATCATGTCCATAAACAATAATGTAAGGAAACTATGCACAAACACCATATAGAAATGTCTGCTCAATTCACATCTTTGATTCGCCAAACTACATCTCAATAGATGGATGCCGAAGAATTCGAAGTCCCACCGGAAGATCCTCCTCCCCTTCGACCCTCGGAGATCAGCCAACTTGGAGAAAGTCATTCAAGGCATTGACGCTGCCGAATCACCATGCTCCATCATCCGCTCAATCTTTTGAGGTTTGAACTCCGAATTTATGTCGCCTGGACCCTGAATCGTTAGTGTTATCGAATGTAACTGCCAGAGAGTTCCGCAAAATCCCGAACCCAAATGCTGGGGGGATATATTGGAAAGGGTTCTTGCATTGGTTATTGGAAAGCAATTCCAAGAAGAGGATTGCTTCTTTTGATATGGCCAAGAGAGATTGGTCAAGGCGATTCCACCATCGGAGATCGACCTTCACAACGTTTTCATAAGGCTTGAACTCACCGGAGATCGGTTATTTCTGTGTGCTACCTCACAATGCACGCACAAGTCCTATTCAACCCGCGTCTTTCACAAGCAAAGAAGTAGCTTGCATCCACATAGTGATCAGCTTTCAAGGGGAAGCGGAAAGTATAATGGATTCTCCAACATATATTAAATGGATTCTGCTTTGCTCCTCAGTCGGATTCTGCTTTTCTCCTCAGTCAATAAGCAGATTTAGCTGCGTCCTCTAATAGGTGCTAACCTAAACCTTCTGCTTTTTGTCGACTTATGGTTAAAGCTTTGTGAAACCTCTACTTCTACAGTTCTCTTGTTACAAAAGTGTCTCTCTTGTTCCACTGCAATCGAATCACTATATAAGGTTACCGCATGCTTGCTTTAACATTTACATGATTATAGTCGAATGTTTACTACATGAAAAGACCTAGTAAATTGTTGGTAAAATTATACAAAATCGGATTGGACAATATTAGCAAAACAAAGATGATTGAATGGCCATTCATCAAGCAGAGATCCAACCCTAAATCTGGAGAGGACAGAGTTCTAAAAGCACAATGAAATTACTAAAGAATGACCAGATCTTATGACAGATTATCAAGACTCTTTGTTTCTTTTTCAAAATCCAGAAGATCATTCAACGGCTTAAGATAGCCAGATCTCCTTAATTAAGCAAACTCAAAAGAATACGGTTAATCCAAATGCACCAGAACAAATTTGAAAGGCTCTAGATTCTTGATGGCTCACTGCCAAGACAGGGAGAAACAAGAGTTTCCAAATAGATGGCATATTCGATAATGCCACACTGCATTATGGGATAATCCTTGCAAGTATTATCCTCCGCATTAAACAAAATCATCCAATCCACTTCCTTCAGAGAAACAAATCTTCCGCTCCTTGGGTATGCAAGGAGGGCATACCAAGATGAAGGTATACAATCAAAACCGAATAATTTGTCCACGATCCACCATACTCATCCTTTATCCATGTCTCTATGCAACGGTCATGGTCACGGCCACGGCCCTGGATGCCATATATTAACAGACTAGCCCCGTGAATCACGAGTCCATGAAATCTATATCCCCATTGACTTCGGGGACCGAAAGCTTCCGGTGGAATTTCTCTTCCGACAAATCAAATGACATAATCTCAGTCATATGAATTAGGATCTGGTCAAAGAAACACCAGTGTAAGGCCCCATTCCAATAAACTGCTTTGCCCGAATCCTTGAGAGGGATTTCTTCCTCGAACTGGACTTGTATCCTTCTCCACGATCCGGACTTGAGCGAAAATATTACCACCTCCAAAATTTCACGGATGCCCTCTAGTATTTTGTGGTCATCAGACCGACAGTCATATCCAAATCCATAGAATAACCCATATCATCAATACAAATCGGAAATAAGCAACTCTCTATACTCCCCAGTGGTCGGGTTATATATGACAAAATTGCCGAGGCCGACAAAAGAACATGCCATGCCATCGCAGGACCCCACGCCCCAGGGCTTCCAGGAAGGTTCGATCCTATGAGTTACCGCCACGCAACCCTCACCACCCTCGAGAGCTTCATAGTCTACAGTAGCGAGGGGGTAACAGAGGCTGCCAATGATGATTCTCTGGCTAGGACTTAAATCCGCCGCCTTCAGCCTTTGTAGATGCGACTTGATGAACCCTGGGTTGGAGATTGGACACCCCGACCCTTTGCTGACGCATCTGAATCGCATCAATGACTTGGCCAGTAGCCTCAAGAGTATGTCAATGATGATATCTTCGTGTAAACTTTCGGCCATTAGTTTCAGCAAGTCGCCTGTTCACCGGCAGGTTTTGAGTGAGCAAGGCTTATTTAAACAAGTGTTCAGTAAAAGTCACGCAACAACAATAATTCAAAGCCAAAGAAGCTTACTTGGGATCTCAGTGGCAATGGCCGTAAGTGGCTTTCTCGAGAGGTCTCAAGGCCATCGGCGGAGGGGGGCTCGCCAGTATGGGCGGCCGTCGCACAGTGGCGTCAAGCAGCTGGGCGGAGGGAAGAGAGTGGGTGTGAGGTTATTAAATGGATGTACATAAAACCCTAGACATCGGACTCTTTCTTTTTCCCACGTCAGTACTGTGAAATTCTTTTAGATACGATAGGCCCGTCTGTCTCACTTTGTGTATGCCTATAATGTCCTCCGGAGAAAGAGTGTCAGTAACTTAGCATGTAAGGGTGATTACGTACATTCACACCCCCTCTCTCACTCTGCCTGAAAAAATAGTTTATCATAGATATTTCGGTTCAAAAATATTTATTAGAAATTATGACTGTCTATATAAGCTATATTTTAGTAACAGTTTTGTAATGGCTGTATAATCGCTTTCAAACAGTTTCATAACGTTGAATTTATTTTCTAATGGCTATACAACAGTCATCTTCAATAATTACTGATTTATTTATAATTATTTCTTAATTACTTTCCCTTTTCTTTCTACCTAGAAATTGTTACTCCGTAATTGGAAAATATTATTGATATATCAAAACCACATATCTTTATTTCTCTTTTCCTATCTCTTTGCATATCAATATATCAAAAACAACACCACCCGCCGTGGTGGCTCCGCTGGATAAGGCCCCCATGACCCTTGCACTTCAAGGGGAGGGATTCGAATCTTCGTGGAGGCGCTGGTGACTTACCTGGTGCACGTGTGTGGTGGCTAGCACGTGTGCCCCCAGAGTTTACTCCCCCGGCTGCCGGCGGGGTGCGGGATTCTCTGGGTCACCAAAAAAAAAATATATATATATATCAAAAACAACAATATTCTCATTTCTCTTTACATATCTTTTCCTTTATTGCTGGGTTATGCGCATAACTCCGTTTCCATTTCCTTCTAATATTTAGTGTAGAGTATAGAAGAAGGTCTATATATCTTGGAAAGATAGCATCGAAGCCTTACGCATTGAGTTTTGTACTTCGAGGGACAGAATTAATCCTTTAGGACAGTGTTTGCATGCCTTAGACAATTCATTTTGTTTTCTCGTCTTTTCCAATGTGTTTCCAACAACAACAACAACAGTTTAAGCACACTAGGTGATAAGCCAGATGTATCTAAAGGTGAATGACATTTTTGCGTGATTGCCACCATAATTTACACGATTCGCGTTATCCTACAAAGATAATTACAGGTTGTTTCACCGAGAAGTGTTGGCAAATTGCGTTTCGGAAAATGGACGAAGGTTATGAAGGGTTTCTTGTTGATTCTTAGGATAAAAAATATAAACGATGAGAAAATTGAAGATATTAAGTGTGGGAGCAATCGTTGTTAACCATGTAAAATATGAACATGAAGATAAAATTGAACAATTCATCTTCTTTGATTGATTGGTGTTGGAGGCTAATAATACAATCTAGAGGGGTGATGAATAGGTTGTTTTAGAAAATTTGACAATCTTTTGCGAAAAATAGTAGACGCTAAGTAAAGATCGAATCAAGGTGATATTTCAAAACTTGTGATGAAAATGTGTGCAAATGAGAGTAAAGAGATGGAAATAGTATCACACAAAAATATATAGTAGTTCGGCTTTATCTACAAGTATACGTCCACTCTTCAAATTAATAGCCACAAAATGAGCTAAATTCCACTAGTAATTTGATGAGAAAGTTACAAATGGCTAACAGTGACCCTTTCACATGATAGATAATATGATTAGGACTCAGCTACTATTTTTACTCTTGTATACTTAATCATTAGCACAATTACTAAAATAGTACAAATACAAATTTCAAAGAAACAGTGAAAAGAGAGCGTATCACTAAAAACACAACAGGAAACAGATCTTTGATCTTGATGTGTTGGTCTACATTTAGCTTTTGAAGCATTCTCTTATATAACCATCTTCAATTTATCCATTGGAGAAGATTGGAAAAGCAAAGAGTTATTAGAGTTACTGTTGACCTGTTGTCTTTAGATAGAATCACCCATATAGTCTTTTTCCTCGAACATTTACAAACTACTTAGAAATAACAACTGTTGCTGCCCCTTCACTACAATCTTTGATAGACTCGTCAGCCAACTTAGCTACTCAATTTCTAGTTTCATTTGAATTCTGCTACCGTGGGAATCCAAAGTCACAACGGCTAGTTTGCTAACCCAACAGACATCATCAGATGTACATGGTTGCCACAGCACCAACGACTCGATTTTTACAACTTTGACATAAACATCATCAATAGCTGATCTTTGGGTCCGTTAGTACTATTTATGGAATAACCGTGTAAGGACTTATTGCAAACTTACACCATAGATATTACACAGTCCTTTGGTACAAACATCTACATATATCATAGTAAATATTATATTGAGGATAGTTTGGACATTATCAAAATCACTTGGAGATGTTTCTCCAACAATTGGTAGTTGTGCGAACTATGATTCAACTATTTATTTGTATAATCTATGGTTAATAAATGGTTACTAAGAAATAAAGCTAGTTTTTCATGATTCATGTAATTCAGCAATCCCTATTCACATGTCCAGTGTCACTCCCTGACCCTTGAGCATGCGACAATCCCTATTCTCTTATAATCATTTAAATGCAATGTTCTAGGATGCGTTGTTGGCCCTTTCTTTTTATCTTTCGATTAAACACATGTGGAAATAGCCCATAATCACCCAATCAATTAAAATAGCAAAGATAGCAGGAAAACCCAACTAGAAACAAATTCAAAAGTATTGCTTTATTTATTTATTGATTCATCATAGGAAGTTTACAAATATCAGTGGGGGCCACATTTAGAGACGCATGTTAGATTTTGAAGAAGAAAGAGGAGGAGACGAGAGGGAGAGATGACCTGTCCCAAACAGATCAGGGAAAGTCTTGATACAATTCCACTCTGATTTTACACTGGCAACTTGATATACTCTGGCAAATCACAAAATTTAAGTCATTTCCCAAAATAGCTGGCACTACTAAACGAAAGAGGAGGGAAGTCAGAAGAAAAAGCAGGTCCTGTTTCTAGACATGCATTTTCATTGGACAGAAGAATAGAGGAACACAAAGTCACTCGATCTCAACTATGTAAGACGTAAAATAATCCTCCTATCGGTACAAAGAGTTATGGTCCTCAGCGAAGAAAATTTTGAAATTTCATGAAAGTAGAAAAGTTCTGCAAGAACTCACGCACAGGGCCGACTGAAATGGATGCCCCTAGATAAGTTACCCCCGCTCTTTCTAGTCTCCTCTTGCAAATTGCTTCTTTCTACCTTGGGGACCAGTGTCTACTGTTCTACTGGATGTTTTTGCTATCGCTGAACTTCACCCTTATGATTTTGATTCCTGTGCATCAGAGGCAGATCAATACTCGTCTTCTTTCTTCTGAGCTTTTATTGACGTTTTTTTTGTAAAGGTCCACAGGTACAAGGACCAGCTCCCACCTCTTTGCCAAAATGTGAACTTGGGAAGCTACATTTGGAATAAGCGACGCGATCTATTCATCATTGGAAAGTAGGTTGATGCCTAGTTTGCAATTTTTCAAGCTCGATCAGGCCTTGAACCAAGCAGAAGAAACCAGGCTACACAGCTTAAATAAGTTCGGGTGTGGGTTTGGTAGGTCTGTGAGCTCTAGGCCCTTCACTTATTGAAAAAAACAGAACACCTATAAACATATAATAAAGTCACAAAAAGTGCATCGTCACTTCATATAATTATTGCAATCTTCACATAATTTATCATTCAAAGAAGACATAAGACATTGACAAAAAGAAACTAGAAGATTCATTGATGAATGACAGAGACAATTGAGTACAGATTTTGCGGTCCAGTGATAGAGCTACAACAAAGCTCTAGATCAAGAAGATGAGGCCAATCTTTTGCTCAGTCCCAAAAATTCAAGAAATTGCAATTTTCAAGAAGTTACATTATCCATTTCAAGGTAAGAAGATATTATCCCGATTCAGTTGAAGTGAATTATCAATCCCATTGAAAGGATAATGGGAAGTAGATTATCTCATGAGTGATATTTTATTTTGTGAAGATGTAGGATGTGAGCATTATCAGGTACTTTTTTAAGGCTACTCATCTTTAGCAGCCAATGAGGCTGCTTTAGTACCACATTGCTAGAGGGCCGACTAGTAATTCCATATATCTTGGATTTGGCTTTGTCATTTAATGGAGGAAGGTTAAGCTTTGCAGGTAAGTATGACCCTCCTTGGCTTTGCAATGGTTCATGAGGAAACCCAACCTAGACTTTTCTCTTCAGAACTCCCAATTTCGAGCAAAACCAATATAAGAACTTAACTCCAAAATGTTGAACCACTGAAAATCTTGGTTCAGATTAGTTTTCATATTTATATTATCTCTTGAATTTGAAACAATCAAGCAGAACACTTCTAAGCAATATGACATATGGAGACAAGCATCATATTCTACTGCATATATTATCATAAATAACTATTTCAGGTAGTTCAATCCATTCATTTCTTCTTTTTACCCCTTTCAATTAACCTTGCATGAAGATCGATAGTTCCATTATTAACCCAAACCAACACCTAATGTAAGCTTTAGACTCCTCACTTTGGTTTTTCAATATTTTCAGGATATTTTATTGCCTAATCCCTAGAACAGGCTCACAGAAGTTTTGAGTGTTTTCTGTCCTAAAGATCAAGATGTTACTTAGGCTAGATGATAACAGCAGAAAAGAAGACCAGGAATTATTCTTTCCTAAGCCTTCAGCAAGCCCTTCAAGATGCTTCATCCAGGCACACAGATGGCGTGTGCTTTTTCTGGATTAACCTCTGACGACATCCCTATTGCCAAATATATTCCCCGGTTAATTTATGTTGGCAAATCATGTGAGCCGGAGATAAATTCAGGTGGTGAGGCTTGTGCAACTCTGTATAGAATCCCTACATTATAGATTTTATGACACCCCAAGGCACGTGAGCATTGTAGCACTTGGAGATGGTGTCTGCCTATGAGCTCATTGTGGCAAAAATTAATGGGATGATCAATTCAAAGAGTAAGATCTAATATGTATCACTTGGCAACAGAGAGAAAAGCAATTCTATGCAGCACATTGTCAATCCACTTCAATGAAGTAGGCTTGTGTTCTTATTAATCGATTTTCTTTCTTCATACCCTTTTATTTGGGGCGAGGGCATCCAAGTCAATAGACTGTTCTAATTTGCTGCAGTAGAGGCATCCACAATCATTCTATGAGGGTTTGTTGCCTGACGCACGAAAGCAAGGCAAAGGATCACTTACTCATTCACTGATAAGTACATTTATTGTGTCTTTGAGCATCAGTACACCCCTCCCCTCTTTGCCTTGAAGAAGCTACACCTTGTCCCCCTCCATGATCCACTGCCGCAGCTACAATGACAAGGACTAATTGTAGCATCCAGTTCTGTGCTGAATCTTTAAAAATCGAGAGTGAGTGTGAAGTAACTCAGTCGAACATAGTCTCATCATTAGCTCAAGAAGTGGCGAAGGATTAGATGTATGAAGACTAGAGTGAACCTGATATACCAATAAACAGTCTGAAGGGAGGCGGGCCGAGGGGGGTTTTCTTGCTTAAGATTACCAAACAAAGCTGATAGTTAATTATGCATGGATCAAAAATAATGCTCTTAGCATTTTATGATCCTAAGGCATGTAAAGGAAAAGCTTAAAAATCAAATAAAAATAGAGGATAACAAGTTCCACTGCATGTGGGAGAGAGCTTGATAATATGGTACTCATAGTCAGAAGTAGTACAGCATGTTGCAATCTCAGGAATATTTACAACTCTATTAGCATAATAAATTCACTGGTTAAACAGTCTTTCCTTCAGCTGAAATTTATACGAATGCTTGGGATTTCAGATTTCGAGCATCATGACTCAAGGGCATGACCTCAGTCTTAAGAGATTGAAAAGTAAATTAACAATAACTTTGCCTTGTCCTTAAACGAAGATCTGTAAATAGTCATGTTTACAAATTTCCATTTTTCAAATATAGGAGGAGGTCCATTTTAATCATCTTTTCTGTATCTTATTGTGAAAAGGTTAAGTGGAACAAGTGCACCTCGTAGAACAATCAGAAGCTCGTGCTTGGCTCACAACCCGAAGTCGGAGTAAAAAAACGTTGAGTTAACAAGCTAAAATCTCCATGCCTACCTTAAGTAGCACTCCCTTGATTTTGTCAGGAGAGACTCTCTCTGATGAAGCATTTGAGTTGATGCATGACCTGTAATTTGCAAAGGCTTCTAATTTATCCTTCAACTTGCATTTTTTGTGGCAAGTTAGTTTTGTCTGAGGAGGTTAATGACCATGGTGTATAGGAGTAGACTAAACCGTCAATCTCTGTGTGTGTGGAAAAAACAAAAGTAAAATAATATCGATAAAACATCACGTTGATCCCACTTGTTGGATTGGCTATTTGCATAAAGTGGAATGCGTTATAAACTTTATCTAGCTTGCTTTAGGTTTGACATTTTATGCAGATCTTACCGCCTTAAAGAATAAGGCTTTAACTAAATTGCAAGTTCCGCTATTGACGTTCACATGTCATCTCCATCTGTAAAGATTAGCCTCTACATTTCTTGTCATCAATCACATTGTCTCGCTTGGAGTGCAGTTATGGGGCTTCGCTCACTCATCACACAATACTACATGTTGGAGCCCCCTTTCCATCTCTCATCCCGCTAGATAGGTCTATTTATTTTAGTTGTAGGCACCCTTCCAAGTAGGTGAAGGGACCAAATAGCTAATTGTGCTGGTCACTTAAGAATTATTCATGTTTAAACTCATTTTGACTCCAAATGAGCTTGGTCCCATTTCTTGTAAAACTTCTTATTCGACCTCCTCTTATATAACATAAGCGTAAGGAATTTTTGCAGGTGCACATGGTTATTTGTGTTGTCTGTTTTTTCATTGTGTCAATTAATAGAGAAGAAAAGATACATTCCATAATTTGATGACTTATGTTTGAGTAGTTCTTGTATTGGCTAGAGATATGGGTGTCAAATGGGTGGATTGGGCTGGATTTGGGTCGGGTCAAAAATGATCCGACCTAAATTGATCCATTTAACCCATTTTGATCCATTTTCATATAATGTAAATTTAATAACCTATACCCGACCCGACCCATACCCAATCCATACCTGACCCATATTACCAACACATATTAATATGTAACTTAATTTAAGAAAATTTACTCCTACTTATTTAGTCCACTTTAAACTTTTCACAAATAAATTATTTGAGTAAAAATTTCACATCAAATTTATAAAGTAAATTAAATAAAAAAAATTAGTAAATAAAAAAATGTGGATATCTCTAAATTGAAATATTTTTTGGAAAATAATTTTTTTTTAAAATTGATTTTTTAATTATTTTAAAAATTGAATTTTATTTTTATTATTTTTCTTTTATTTTTTCTTTTCCCTTTCTTTTCTCTTTTCTTTCTTCTTCCTTCTTCTTCCTTCTTCTTCCCCCTTTTCCTCTACTAGTGTTGCTCGACGACAACTGGCCAAGACGTAGGCCAGCAAGCGCGAACTCGACCAAAACCGACAAACTCGAGGCTCAGCCGATCTAGGTTCCGCCAAGGTCGTTGATAGTAGTCAAGCTCGGGCTTGCCCAAATCTAGTGAGCCGCGAACTTTGTTGCAGCTAGGGAGTTCAGGGCTCGCCTACCTAAATTCGGGCGAACTGCAGGTCGGTCAAGGCCGATGACCTCTCGATTCACCTATCCAGATCTAGGCTGAGGTTCGGCTAGCGAGCTTAGGGCTCACCAGCCCAGGCTCTGTCGCGACTCGTTGGCCCAGATCTAGGCTAAGCTCTAACCGGCGACAGCAAGCTCAAGATCGGCGATGGTGATGGAGGCATGATGGTAGGATCGGCAATGGAAGTCGAGAACGCATAGAGGAGGGGGATAGAAGGAGAGAGATGATAGGTTTACCTAATAACTCACTCAACTCATATTTAACTCATATTTAACTTTCATTTGACCCATATTTGATCCATATTTAACATATATTTAACTTTCACTTGACTCATATTTGACCCATATTTGACTTTCACTTGACCCATATTTGACCCATTCAACTAAAAGTGAGTCATAATATGGGTTTATGGCCCATATTGACATCTCTACCTAGAGACTAATTCCAATTGGTATCAGCAATTTGATAATATATCATAGAAGAACAAGAGACCCGTAATTACAGCAAGGTACTTCGAGGAGTGTCTAACTCCAGGAACAGAACATTCGCTCAAGGTAAAACCAATGAGGTCAAAACTTATTGCAATGAATGCAAACTGTTCTATAAACATTGTGGTAAAATGGTGTTGTCCAGGCTAAACCTTTCGCATTTACATGAACAAGACTACTAACGAGCGCGCGCGACAGGGAGAGAGATTATACGCATTTGGTATATTCTGATTTACATCACCAATTTTTTTAATTGGTGACTACACCGTGCAATAATAGTATCCAGTGTTCGAGAAGGAAAAATTCGAAAAGAGAGGGAAAAAAAAGAAGAGTGATAATCTATTAAACATGAGGAGACATTGATGTTAACTTCAATATTATAAAATTGTTCATCCTCGAATTCTGTTGGCAAAAAGCGTAAGTGCGTGAGCATCCACATTCCGATCAAGTACATTGAAACTCAAAGTCTGCTTGCTATCTCTCATTATGTTAGAAAAAAAGAAGGATGGTTGAATGGCCATTCTTTGAGCAGAGATCAAAACCTACATATAGACTGGATAGAGTAATGAAAGCACAATGAAGCTACTAATAAATAGGCTTTCAACACTCTTTGTTTCTTCTTCAAAATCCACAAAATCAATCAACAACTCTACTGCCAAGATAGGGAGAAATAAGAGTTTCCAAATAGATAGCATATTCGAAAGTGTCTTCCCTCCCTATGGGATAATCCTCGTAAGTATTATCCTCAGGATTAAATAGAATCATCCGCTTCATATCAACCCGAAAAACGATTTTTCTACTCCTTGTATATGCGACGAACTTCTCCTGAAAGGAGTCAAAATAATTTATGATGGCGTTGAAATCAACACTGAACCATCTGGTCCATGATGCTCCTCTTCCATACTCATCCGTTATCCATGCCTCGATGCCGGTACGATGGCTGCACTTGTATATGAACAGATTCGGCCCGTGAATCCCGAGTCCCCAGGAATCTGCCGCCCTACAATCTATCTCATCGACTTCAGGGACTGGAAGCACCCGGAGAATTTTCTCTTCTGACAAATCAAATGACATAATCAAAGCTTCCCACTTTCCGTTTATGCTCCAGTCATAGTCATAGTCGCACCAGTGTAAGGCCCCATTCCAATAAACTCCTGGACCGTGCAATGTGACATCTCTACGTTTCTTTTCTTCCGGGTACTGGACTTGTATCCTTCTCCAAAAACCGGACTTGAGCGAAAATGTTGCAACCTCCCAATTTCCAAGACCAAACTTGCCCTCTACTATTTTGTAATCATTGAATTGAGAGTCATATCCGAATCCACAGAATATCTGATAACCCAAGATATTGTATAATTCATTTTGATCAACAAAATTGGAATCGGGCAACTCAATATACACCCTGGTGGTCGGATTATATATAAGAAAATTGCATGGACCAATTAAAAGAACCAAGCCATCGCAGGACCCCACGACCCGGGAAGGATTGATCCTATGAGGTACCACCGTATGACCCTCACCGCCATCCAATGCTTCGTAGTCTATGGTCTGGAGAGGCCTCTCGGGCCTGCCAATGATGATTCTCTGGCTAGGAATCAAATCCCCTGCCTTCAGCCTTTGCAGATGCGACTCGGCGAAGCCCCGGTCAGAGATTAGAGACCGCCACCTTTTACAGACGCATTTGAATCGCACTAACGACTTGGCCGGTAGCCTCAAGAGTATGTCGATGATAATATCCTTAGGTAAACTTTTGGCCATTAGTTTTGGCATATCGCCTGTTCATTGGCAAGTTTTGAGTGAAAGATCTCTGTCTCTTCTCATTTCGCTGAGCAAGGCTCATATAAACGAGTGTGCAGTAAAAGTCACGCAACAACAATAATTCAAAGTCGAAGAAGCTTACTCAGGAGATCTCGGATGGGATTGGGTCGGCAATGGCCGTAGGTGGCTTTCTCGAGAGGTCCAAGGCTGTCGCCAGACCCAGGCAGATGGGCGTTTAACCGGCGTGGGCGGCAGTCTAGAGAGAAGTCCAGCAGCTGGGCGGAGGCAAGGCGGAAGATAGGGAGAGAGAGCGGGAGCGTTAGGTTGAATTCCACCGACCCTAGAAATTGGTGCCGTTATTCTTATAAATATATAATATGACATCTCACTTTGTGCATTTCCCATAATATCCTTGACAGAACAAAGAGTCGCATATTGGCATCGAATTGTGATAACATACATTCCAACACACACACACGACGTGGCTAGAGAAATGTCAAACGGTGAGGCACATCGTACGCGAATGCAACCCAGATTAACACAACTCGCGTCACCCTGGCTAAGTTAACGATAGACTATTCCATCTTGAAGTACTTGATGAACCACCTTTCGAATGTAAATCAATGAGTAAATCGACAAAAGTTGTCAATAACCCTATTGTTGATTCTTGGACAAGAAGTATGGTTGCATTGTTGATAGAGAAAAGGAAAAAAAGAAATGGTTGATGGTTATATTGCATGGTCACATAAAGGGGATACCCAGTGTTGCTGGAAGAGCGCCAACCCTTCGGGTTGTGCCATGGCTTTTGGGTCGCCCAATTTCGATCTATTGCTTGGTAGTGGTTAGATGTTAAGTCATGGTAGAGATTGGACCAATGCTCATTCGAGAATACTGTTTGAGGGGAGGCCTATGATGTAGCCATGCCCATGGGGGGATAATGCCTGGTTTATGGACCAGTAGACCGCCAATCATAAGATTGTTCTGTGGTCCAAGAGGTCATAATAATCGGAACACGTGTGGATACTAGTGTATGAGAAAGTTCGTTGGCTGTTCTAATTATGTGAATTCATTGTAGAAATTGTTATGGCTTGAATTATATTATATCTACAGGGTACATGTGCCAAAGCAAGGTGAAATCGCCTATGGTTGCATCTGATTGCTATTGAATTGTATTGTGGCTGTGTTTTCCAGTATATTGATAGATTAGGCAAAGTGGAGGTTGCTTTGCAATTGATCTGCCATCGATAATAGGTTGTATAATTAGGTTGCACTTGAGGCAAGTGAAGTTCTTGACGGAGGATTAGAATTTTAACTTACTAAGTTTATCTCACCCCGTCATGATTAACATTTTCAGGACCCTAGTATGACGCTGTACCCGGTGAGGTTCGATGTCCCAGTGGACATGAGCACCTCTATCACCACGTGACCCATCTCAAGTTGCAATTTTGTGTACGAGCAACACGTGACGACCATTTGAGTCGATGAGTGGGAAAGGGACCATTATGTGCCACACGTCTTGAAGGCGTAATACATCAGGCAATGGGACATGATGTATGGTCCCTTGAGAGGTTTAAATGGGCCTAAACTGCATGAGGAGCCAGGTGACAAGGTATGGGATCTAACGGACCTTGATCCTCCTAATGGTGCAATGATGGATCTCTCGTCAATTGAGTCTGACCCTTCCGAGGCTGGTGATTAGGCATCTATCGCCTAATCTATTTTCGACTAACCCACCTCTCCTTTTTTATTATAGTAGGTTAGCCAAGCCTAGTCCCTTTTTTGTGTTGGCCTTGGAACATCACCTAAAGTAGGGTTTGTACATATACTGTTCCCCGGGCTAACCTCTGCAAATAAATAAAAAGTGTTGCTGTTGCATTACTACTACATCTTTCTACTATCCCTACTTGTTGTTGGCTGGATGTATTTAGTTTCATTTCCACATGTGTTTAATGACAAGATAAAATGAACTGGTCGGCGACAGAACTTGGAACGTCGGAAGTTTCAGACCACAAGTGAATTGGGGTTGTCACGAACTCGAGGGCCGAGGAGTGACAAATCATTTTCAACCTTTCCCTACCAAGCTTTTCCATGGCACCCACTAGTCGAGCTTCAGCCTTCTCTCCCGGCCTCACAGAAATAGATGCCCCTTGGTTTACTAGTCTCCGAAAGTTTGAGCCAAATAGTAAGTTACCTCCATTCTTTCTTGTCTCCTTTTGCAAATTGCTTCTTTCTCCCTTGGAGACCACTGTCTATTGTTCTACTAGATGTTTTTGTACCACCGCACTTCCCCCTTACGATTTTGATTCCTATGCATTAGAGGCAGATAAATACTCGTGTTCTTTCTTCTGTGCCTTTGTCGACCTTTCTTCTTCTGTAAAGGTCCGCAGGAACAAGGACCAGCTCACACCTCTTTGCGAAAATGTGAACTCGGGAAGCTACACTTGGAATAAGCGACGTGAGCTATATACATCATTGGAAAGTAGGCTGATGCCTAGCTTGCAATTTTTCGAGTTCAATTAGATCTTGAACCAAGCTGAAGAAACCAAGCCATACAGCTTGAATAAGTTCGCGTGTGGGTTTGATAGGTCTGTGAGTTATTGAAACGAAAAAATGAAGACATATAAACATATAATAAAGTTGCAAAAAATGCACCATCACTTCATATAGCTATTACAGTCTTCACACAATTTATCATTCCAAGAAGACATAAGAAATTGACAAAAAGAAACAGAAAGATTCACTGATGAATGACAGAGATAATTGAGTGCAGATTTTGCGGTCCAGTGATAGACTTCAAACAAAGCTTTAATTCAAGAACACGAGGCCAATCTTTTGCTCAGTCCCAAAAATTCAAGAAATTGCAATTTTCAGAAAGTTAGCATGATCCACTTCAAGCTAGGAGATACTATCCTTTTTCAGTTGAAGTGAATTATCAATCCCATTCAAAGGATAATGGGAAGTAGATTATCTCATGAGTGATGTTTTGTCTTGAGAAGATGTAGGATGTGAGCATTATCGGGTATTTTTTAAGGATACTCATGTTTAGCAGCCAATGAGGCTGCTTTAGTACCACATTGCAAGAGGGCTGACTAGTAATTCTACATATCTTGGGTTTGGCTTTGTCATTTGACGGGGGAAGGTTCAGTTTGGCAGGTAAGTACGACCGTCCCTTGGCTTTGCAATGGTTCATGAAGGTACCCAACCTAGACTTTTGTTGACACCTAAATTTTGATTGATCATTCGTAATTTAATGCACAAAAATTTAGGGATTAATTTTAACCCCTAAACAAAAATATTAGGATTAAATTGCATAGCATATAGTTTTAGAATCATTTATTGCATTTGCATTGGGCTGATAATGGATGGGCTTCAATTGATGGTTCTAAGTTTTAACTTAACGAGTTTGACTAAGCTCACAATAAGTGAAAATTTGACCAAGCCCGTTCAAGATCGACAAGTGAGAAGATTGATATATTTCGAAATATTCGATGACGCGGCGGTGGATTTTTTATATATTTGGGTAATATATTCACATATCATCAAGGATAAATTGTGAGCTCATCTTTACAAGATTCGGAATTCGGACAACTCTGTTACGATCTTGAATTTTTGGCAATGTTGGGTCAATTTGGGGCTGATATTTGGTCTAAGGAAATAAAATTGGCGAAGAATATTCATATTTTATGATTTGATGCGAACATGCGCACAAAGGTAATGAAAGAGAGCAAGAAAAGATTTGTTGCACGTAAAGAGCATATATTGAGCAACATGTTTCCTTCTTCAAAGAAGGAAAGATGTGCACATCCTTCAATAAGCGCACATGGACGTGCAATACACAAGGAAAGTGGAATATATTTTAAAGCATCCCAAGAGAAAATAAAATCTGCTTTCTTTCCTTGATGGCTCAGACCCTTATGCCTATAAAAGGACCCTACAACTCAAGGAGGAGGGGGAGACACGAAAAATCCACAGAAAAGGGAGAAGACGAAAGAGAAAAAGGGGGAGATTCTTCTTGGGCAACCTTTGACCCGCGACGTCGACATCTTTGCTGCTCGCACTGATCCGAGGAGACCCGCGTCCATGATATTGCGCCAAAAAAAAGCTGTTAGCTACTCCATCCTCGACGACGACTCGTGTTCCGTGGTTCGCAGAATCGAAGGAGTCCAGGCACTACGAGGCGATTGCTCCATCACCCACGACTCCTAGAAGCTTGCTGCTGGAGTTGCGATGCCCCGTCATCCTCCGTCGTGCCGTCTCTAGCCTGATCAAGCCCGGAGCTGCTCTTTCGTACCACCGCTTCTAGTCGTGCTCAATATTGCCCAGCAATCATTCCTCGGTTCCTGCTACTCCAGCTAGGCGGTAGTATTTTTGGGCGAAGAGCAAAAGTTCTCCGAATTACCAAAGTCAACACTGACAAGTCATTGTGAAATCCCACCATCCAAGCATTGTTGTGTTCTGTTTCACAGGACTTGAGGAGCTTGTCTTTGATACTAATCTAAGCTAAAGATCCGTGAGTCCCACTGAGAACCGCGCTAGTCCACCACTTGACGATCGAGGTTCGCGAGTTGTCAAATTTGGAAGCAAATATTGGAATTAGGTAAATATCCTGCCTAATTTTAGTTTAGAATATTTTGTTTCCTTATTTGAAACATCGTTGATGCACGAAATTGATTTTCATGATATATTATCCTGTTCGCTTATCTGAATATAAAGTTGCCTAATTAGCAATGCATTTATTGCTAACGTGATTTCCTTTGAGATATTTTGCATATTCCGATTTAGTGAGGTCGTCGTGTCGTGATAAAAATCTCAATAATCAAAAATATTGAGCCGCGAGATGTCGGAACAGGTTTTTGATTATTTTGATTTTCTATCTTGGGTGGCGGAAAATTGTATGCTTTATATGATTCAGTTGCTTTATGTGTTGATATGCCTTTGCTCGAATTGATTTGGCTTATTAAAAAACCCAAAAAAATATAGTGGAGTTAGATGTGCTTCTTATTAGAATATTTTAGGATAGTTTTCATGTTTACATATAGGTCTTTTTTATTTCGAATTTTGATCATAAAAAAGAAAAAAAACGTAAAAATTGCCATGCTCATATCACGTAGAATTAGGTCATCTTCCGTGTGTCATTTGGTCATTGCATGTTTAGGGCCATTTGAATGCGTGACATACTAGGATAGTTGCATTGAATATTTTCTAGCGTTAGATTAAGTTAAATAATTAATGTTGCGTGACATATAGTTTGCATATTAAGTTGCACATTGCATGCTAGTAAATTTAGACACTTTCGTACGTCATTACATGCATTACACGTATTTTTAGGCTTCATTAAATAAGTGAAAACCTTAAAAAAATATTTAAATGAGTGCGTGTTAATTAGAAATTATATCTAGGATCATTGATGTAATTTTTAAGCTAACATCGCAGATGCTTTCGTAGCTTTAAGGTAAGTAACTTCCTCTTTTTCCTTGCAATTTATTTATTGCTTTGCTTTATTGAGTGTTAAATAATAGTTGCGCACTCGCATGATCACATTGCATGTTAGGGATTAAATTAAAATCAATCCAAACTGTCTGCAAATCATTTTTTTTTAAATAAAAGAGAAAAGGTACCGAAAGGGCGTTAGAGAAATCTAACGTAATCAAGTCTCCGATCCCATGGTCTCTGGTTCGTAGGAGTGAAGTAACTCTCCCGTACTTTACTTGGGTTTCTAATCGACCCACCAAAAAAATAGATTAGTGGCGACTCCAAGTAAAAATCATTGGCATGCTAAAAAACTTAAACCCTAAGTCGCGAATTGGTATGGGCTTGGGAGAGCCCGAACTAAGTTTAGGCTTAATAATCCATTAGCCAAACCCTAGGTGGTGCACCCGAGGTGAGGTCGCGACAACTTTTATCTTCGAAACTCCCAATTTCGAGCAAAACCAAAATGCATAACCACTGAAAATCTTGGTTCAGAATAGTATATTTATATTATCTCTTGAATTTGAAACAATCAAGCAGAACACTTCTAAGTAACATGACATATGGAGACAAGCATCATACTCTACCACATATATTATCATAAAGAACTAATACAGGTAGCTCTATCCATTCATTTCTTCTTTTTACCCCTTTCAATTAACCTTGAATGAAGATCGATAGTTCCATTACTAACCCAAACTAACCCCTAGTGTAAGCTTTAGACAACCCGAAAGCCTCCTCAGTTTGGTTTTTCAATATTTTCAGGATATTTTATTGCCTTGTCCCTAGAACAGGGTCACAGCAGTTTTGAGTGTTTTCTGTCCCAGTAAGATCACACCGATGTTGGTTAGACTAGATGATAGCAGCAGAAAATAAGACCAGGAATTATTCTTTCCTAAGCTTTCAGCAAGGCCTTCAAGATGCTTCCACCAAGCACACAGACTGCGAGTGCTTTTTCCTGGATAAACCTCTGACACCATCCCTATTGCCAAATATATTCCCCGGTTAATTTATGTTGGCAAATCATGTGAGCTGGAGATAAGTTCAGGTTGTGAGGCTTGTGCAACTCTGTATAGAATCCATACATTATAGATTTTGAGACACCACAAGGCACTTGAGCATTGTAGCACTTGGTGGTGGTGTCTGCCCATGAGCTCATTGTGGCAAAAATTAATGGGATGATCATTCAAATAGTAAGATCTAATATGTATCACTCGGCAAGAGAGAGAAAAGCACTTCTATGCAGTACATTGTCAGTCCACTTCAATGAAGTAGGCTTTTGATCTTATTAATTGATTTTCTTTCTTCACACCCTTTTATTTGGGGCGAGGGCATCCAAGTCAGTGGACTGTTCTAATTTGCTGCAGTAGAGGCATCCACAATTATTCTATGAGGGTTTGTTGCCTGACGCACGAAATCAAGGCAATGGATCACTTACTTATTCACTGGTAAGTACATTTGTTGTCTCTCTGAGCATCAGTGCATCCCTCCTCCCTTTGCCTTGAAGAAGCCACACCTTGTCCCCCTCCACGATCCACGGCCGCAGCTACAGTGACAAGGACTAATTGTAGCATCCAGTTCAGTGCTGAATCTTTGTAAATCGAGAGTGAGTTTGAATTCACTCAGTTGAACATAGTCACATCATTAGCTCAAGAAGTGGCGAAGGATTAGACATATGAAGACGAGCGAACATGATATACCAATAAACAGTCGCCGGGGGGGGATCAAAATAATGCTCTTAGCATTTCATGGTCCTAAGGCATGTCAGGAAAAGCTTTAATTAAAATAAAAAGATAACCGGGTCCACTGCATGTGGGAGTGAGCTTGATAATAAGGTACTCATAGTGAAAAATACTACGACATATTGTGATCTCAGGACCATATACAACTACATTAGCATAATAAATTCACGGGTTAAACAATCTTTCCCTCAACTGAACTTATACGAATGTTTGGGATTCACGATGTTGAGCACCATTACTCAAGGGCATGACCTTGGTCTTAAGAGATTGAAGAGTATACTAACAATAACTTTGCCTTGTCCTTCAATGGAGATCTGTAAGTATTCATGTTTACCCATTTTTCAAATATAGGAGGAGGTCCATTTTAATCATCTTTTCTATATCATATTGTGAAAAGCTTAAGTGGAACAAGCGCACCTCGTAGAAAAATCAGAAGCTCGTGTTTAACTCACAACCAGGAGTCAGAGTTGAAAAACATTGAGGTAACAAGCTAGAATCTCCATGCCTACCTTCAGTAGCACTCCCTTGATTTTGTCTGGAGAGACTCTCTCAGATGAAGCATTTGATTTGATGCATGACCTGCAATTTGCAAAGGCTTTTAATTTATCGTTCAACTTGCGTTTTTTGTGGCAAGTTAGTTTTTCTGAGGAGGTTCATGACCATGGAGTATCGGAGCAGGCTAATCAGTCAAACTCTAAGCGTGTGGAAAAAAAAAATGAAATGATATCGATAAGACATCACGTTGATCCCACTTATTGGATTGGCTATCTGCATGGAGTGGAATGCGTTATAAACCTTATCTAGCTTGCTTTAGGTTTGAAATTTTATGCGGATCTTACCGCCTTAAAGAATAAAGGTTTAACTAAAGCGCAAGTTCCGCTACTGATGTTCACGTCATCTCTATCTGTAAAGATTAGCCTCTACATTTCGTGTTATTAATCACATTATCTCGCTTGTAGCGCAGTTAAGGGGCTTGACTCACTCATCACACAAAACTACATGTTGGAGGCACCCTACCATCTCTCATCTCGCTAGATAGGTCTATTCATTTTAGTCGTAGGCACCATTCCAAGTAGGTGATGGGACCAAATAGCTAATTGTGCCGGTCACTTAAGAATTATCCATGTTTTAAACTCATTTTGACTCCAAATGAGCTTGGTCGCATTCCTTGTAAAACTTCTTATTCGACCTCCACTTGTATAACATAAGCGTAATGAATTTTTGCAAGTTCACATGGATATTTGTGTCACACTCCCACCCTCAAGCATGCGACAATCCCCTTTTCACTTGAAGTCATTTGAATGTAACATCGCAGGACACGTCGTTGATCATTCTTTTTATCTTTCGATTAAACGCATGCGGAAGTAATAAATAATTCCCACACAAGATAATAATCAAGATAGTTAGGAAAGTTAATCAAAAAACACAATCAATAGTATCATTTTATTTATCTTCTTATTAACCCTGAGAAGTCTACATATATAAGCCCTTACACTGAGTAACTTCCTACAAAGCCAATAAAAGCAGTAAGGTCAGGGTTTTCCAAATTGCAGCAACGAATCGCACCACCTGTCAGTTCTCCAAACCATGGACCTGAAAATGGTTAAATAATAACCATGAGATATAATCTCAGTGAGTTCTCGTCTTAAGCTCTAGTTAAGACATCAACTCATTTCAAGGTATCTATGGCACGATCAAATTTCTCAAGCAATCAATGACAAAACAATACTATTTGTCTCAGTTAATGACTCGATCTACTCAGTACACCTATAAATAACATCGACAAGCAATCAATTCGCGAGCAACCTAACCCGATCATGACATACCTTACATGGTAAATACACATGCATGCCACAATTAATGCATCCTACACTCTCAACACTGCATTAATCAATCACAATTGAATCATATCATAGGCGATCTCACCTGGCCAACATGTTTCTCATGCACCTCTGCATTCATACGTGTTCCGATTGTTATTACCCTTAAGGGCCACGACCGAACTCCTGCTAGTGTGTACAATCAAACTCCCGCCGATGTCTATTAGCTTTCCTAGACATTGTCTTACTCCATCGGGCACGGCTACATTTGGATCTCCCGCCCATACAGTATTCCCAAAGGAGCATAAGTCCGACCTCTTCCACGACCCGCATCTGAACTCCCACCGAGATGATGGTTTATATTATATGATCACACGAGCATATCACAAATAAATAATTACATACATTGACCAATGCAAACGTGGTACATGCTCAACATAAAAGTCTACTGCACATTTCTCATGTAAAAATTGCAAGAAATAATTGCACGTAATCACATTTTATTTTGAAACCTATCTAACTTTCATGCATTATCAATTAAACATGACATCCTCATTTTTCTTGCAAAGCTTGACATAGATACATCCGACACCTCGGGCTTTTTCCTTTTTATATGCTCATGTAACAATACGCAAATGTCAAAACATAATTACCAGGACAATCAAATACTTGATAGTTTCAATTAATCATACTACCAATACCTTATTGGTCGAAGCAACAATTCAACATGCTTTAATAAACACAGATACGTCAAATAAATCCCACAATTTAATTATAAATAAATAGCATTATTCATAATTAAATTATAATTAATTATTATTAAAATAAATGATAATTATTACGAATTTAATAACTAATAATTAAAAAGAAACTAAATTTTGTATTAAAATAAAACTAATCAAGATAATCCCACTAGTCCTTGATTATCCTAATTAACCACCATTAATTAGTATTAAGCAGGATTAACAATTTAATCAAAGTTAACCATAGTTAACTAACCTAACCATGCTTTCACCTTAATTAATTAACCCAACTTTGGCTAATTAACTAAACATCGTCTATTTTTTAACCAATCCTCTAAATCATGGTTAATCACAATCAACTCCTAAACAAATTTAATGGACTAATCAAGAGATTAGAGCATAAACTACAATTCCGATGACACAAGCATGATGGCGGCGGTGAGGCAGACACGCGGATACCTCTGGTTCGCCGAGATGAGGTGGCACGAGGCCAGATCTCGGCCACGGGGTGGCTGGCCCTTCGGCCAAAGAGGAGCCGAGAGAGAAAAGAGGTTGGCGGTGGCTCCGGCGCGACTGAGGAGGCTCGGGAACGGCCCTCCGGCGGTCGAGTAATGGCAACCAGCGGTGGCGAGAGGCGACAAAAGCTGCTGGTCGCCTGTTTGTGCCTCGATCAAGGGAGGGTTCGGCCAAGGAACCATGAGGGGGAGAGGGCACGGCAACGGCTAAGGTGGCTTAGGGTAGACTGGCAGCGGCAGAAGGGCGGTCGAACGGCGGTGAGCGGCGGCTAAACAACGAGCGGCCAAGCTGGGCGACGAGGAGGACAGCAGACTTCCTCCGTCCGTGAGGGACTCAAGCAGCAAAATAGGGGAAGAAGGGAAGCAAGTCGGCAGGTGACGGTGGTCTTGGAAACATGTGGCGATTCCCGATGAGCTGGGGGGCGCCGAGGTGGCTGATGGCTCGCCAGCAACCGGATCTGAAGCGAAACAAAGAGACCAATGAAAATAGAGAAGGGGCAAGGTGGAGCAGCTAGTTTGTCACAGCCAGGCAACGCTTGAGGGTGACGGTGGATAGACGAGGTTGGTGAGCCAAGGACGGTAGCTCGCGGCGGCCCCTGCACCTCGCAGAGCTACTGGGCTGCCAACTCAGTAGAGAAAACCGAGAACGAGAGAGAGACAGAGGTGGCGGTTTGGGCTCGGGTGGTCGGACAGCAACTCGCCGGTGGTTCGATGGCGTGTCGGCGAGACGACGGAGCTGAGGCGGTGATAGGTGGTGGTCGCCAACAGCAGCCACAGCAGAAAGAAAGTGTAGCAACACTAGCCTGGGTCGTCGGGCAAGAAGAAGAAGAAAGCTGCAGAGGCGTACGTGCATGGGGAGAACCGAGAGAGAGAGGACAGAGGGGCAGCGGCTGGTGGGGGAAGGGACGTGCCCCCACCCACTCCCCTCACTTCTCCCTTTTCTCTCTTTTTCAAAATTTTTGTCATTTAGTACAAAAATGTCTAAGGCATTTTGGTCTTTTTCTCTAAATTTTGGACCAAACTTTCCCGAAGTGCCTTGATCCGAAAATAAGAAGCGGGACTAACTCGGTTTAAAACTTTCGGCCCAATAATCCTTTTTCCAGCTTTATTCTCGAGTTGTTAATCATTTTTGATAATTTCTAGGTTTATTGATAAATTCGAGAATCAATGAGATAATCTCCAATATTTTATTCTCGATATCCTTAAAAATTCGATACCCGAAATCGGATTGAAATTCATGGTGAAAATCGATCAATCGCGATTTTAGTATGACCTAACTATTGAACGGTGTTTAGGAGTTCTCGCATGTTTGACCCGTGATTAATAGTTTTTCAATCCACGATCATGCCTATTCAAATCAAGACGATTCTCGATTGTCATGTAATTACGAGGGATTATGGTAAAAGGAAATCAGTTTAACGTTATTCGCAGTTAATATCAAAATCGTGCGGAATCATCCACAATCCGACCTCGTATTTCTACCGAATCAATTTATTTTCGTTTGCTAATTGGCCAACAACAAAGTGGTATCATCCATCTTTAATCTTTATGGTTAAGCGGTCTATCCCTGATTGAATTCACTGATTGTATATGTATTGATCTTTAAATGCCCTTCCAAATAATTAGTTAACTCATGAATGATCGTTCAAAATAAACGTAATTAATAATGCATTGATAAAATAATTATTTCATCTATTTCAAGATGGGTCAAAATTCAGAACATCAAAATTTGTGTTGTCTATTTTTTCATTGTGTCAATTAATAGAGAAGAAAAGATACGTTCCATAATATGGTGACATCGTAGAGTAATGTGTTTGAGTGGTTCTCGTATTGGCCAAAGGCTAATTCCACTTGGAATCAACAATTTGATAATATATCATAGAAGAACTAGGGACCCGCAATTACTGCAAGGTACTTCGAGGAGTGTCTAACTCCAGGGACAGAACATTCGTCCAAGGCAAAACCAATGAGGTCAAAACTTATCGCAGTGAATGCAAACTATTCTATAAACATTGTGGTAAAAGGGTGTCGTCCAGGCTAAACAATTCGTATTTACACAAACAAGAAAACTAATGCGCGCGCCCAAGAGAGAGAGATTATACACATTCGCTAGATTCTGATTTACATCACCAATTTTTTTTATTGGGGACTACACTATACTTTGATGCCAATAATATGTTTATCCAACTGTGCCGGTGCAGCCTAATTAGAGGATGGGTCATTCCCAAATCTTGTACAACAATAGTATCCAGAGTGTTCGAGAAGGGAAAATTTGAAATGAGAAGGAAAAAAAAAGAGTGATAATCATATTAGGCATGAAGAGCCATTGATGTTAACTTCAATTTTAGAAAATGGTTAATCCTCGAAATCTGTTGGCATAAAGCTTAAGTACGTGAGTATCCACATTTTGATCAAGCACGTTGAAACTCAAGCTCTGCTTGCTGTCTCTCCTTATGCTAGAAAAAAAAAATGATTGAATGGCCATTTTTTTAGCAGAGATCAAACCCTACATATGAAGTGGATGGAGTAGTGAAAACACAATGAAGCTACTAAATAATAAACTTTCAACGCTCTTTGTTTCTTCTTCAAAATCCACAAAATCATTCAATAGCTCTACTGCCAAGATAGGGAGAAACAAGAATTTCCAAATAGATAGCATATTCGAAAATGTCTTCCCTCCCTATGGGATAATCCTTATAAGGATTATTCTCAGGATTAAATAGAATCATCCACTTCATATCAACCCGAAAAATGATTTTTCTACTCCTTGTGTATACGAGGGGCTTCTCCTGAAAGGAGAAACACTGAACCATTTTGTCCACGATGCTCCTCTTCCATACTCACCCGTTATCCATGCCTCGATGCAGGTATGATGGCCACAATTGAATATGAACAAATTCGGCCCGTGAATCCCGAGTTCCCAGGAATCTATGTCCTTATCGACTTCAGGACTTGAAGCACCTTGTGAATTTTCTCTTCCAACAAATGAAATGACATAATCACAGTTTCCCAATTATCCTTTATGCTCAAGTCATAAACGCACCAGTGCAAGGCCCCATTCCAATAAACTCCTAGGCTGATAAATTTGATATGGCTATGTTTCTTTTCTTCGACTTGTATGCTTCTCCAAGAACCGGACTTGAGCGAAAATATTGCCACCGCCCAATTTCCAACACCAACGTCGCCCTCTAATATTTTGTAGTTGTCGCGGAAAGGGCGAGCGATCGAACAATAATATAGACAAAATAAAAAAAATAAATCGGACACCAAATTTACGTGGTTCAGTCATAGAGACCTACGTCCATGAAAGAGTAACGACGAATTCCATTATAAAATAAGCGATACAACGAAAATTACACACTCGAGTCACTCAAACACTCTCAGTGTTTCCCAAGCCCTAATTTCACAAAATAACTCATACAGTGTTTAGTCCCACAATTCCTCGTGAAATAATCTTTTGATCTCAACAAATGAATTATACACAAATTCTTACCACAAGAATTTAATCGGCTATAAACACTTGAATCTTCTTGGTATAATTGCTCGAACTAAATTAATGGAGAAATCTTCTCCCAAGCACTCGATGACGAATCGAAGCTCATCAACAATAGCCCATTTCTTCTCCACGCATGACCGTATATATATAATGAACTTAAGAACTCTCCAATTCTTGAAAGTTACTCCTACTTGGAGTAGAAAAGAATAAATTAATAAACTCACACTTACTAAGATTAGGAAATAAATCAAACTTTTTCTTTGAGCTCAAACTTAAAACATATATTTTCAACAGTAGTCGTCAGATTGAGAGTCATGTCCAAATCCACAAAATATTTTATATCTCAAGCCGCCGTATAATTCATTTTGGTCAACAAGATTGGAACCGGGCAACTCAATATATTCCCTGGTGGTCGGGTTATATATGAGAAAATTGCAGGGACCAATTAAAAAAACCAGGCCATCGCAGGACCCCACGACCCGGGAAGGATTGATCCTATGAGGTACCACCGTGTGACCCCCCGCGCCATCAAGTGTGTTGAAAACGGCGGCGCAATGGAAGCGGATCGTCGATTTGCAATTATGTCGGGAGTGGTAGAAATTAACAAAGAAATAAAACGAGGAACAAATAAAATAAGGACACTAAGAATTTACGTAATTCGGTCCGAATTTCGGAACCTACGTCCACGGAGAGAGCCAACAAAATAATCCACTATAAATCGAAAAATTATAGAATTACACATGCTTACACACTCGAGTGTTTCTCAGCGCTAGTGTATGCTAAATATCCACAGTATTTAATAAATCAACTCAATGAACTCACGCACAGATCTTTCTGAGCTCACGTTTCTCTCTGGAGCTCTCACCGCTCGGTTTCTCTCTTCTTCTACTTCTCTTCGGCCTCCGATGGTCTTCTTCTATAGGGACTGATGGGAAGAGAGTGAAGAACCGTGTACTCCTCAATTTGTCAAAGCTGCCACCTTCTGAAGCCTTGCCCCTACATGCATGCTCGTAGCTCCTGCCTTTTCCTTTATTTAATAATAAAGGGCAGCAGACAAAGTCTGGAGAAGCTTGCTGCGCTCTCCCTCTTTTATTTATTAGCAAAGGACAATGGAAGCCCACAAGACAGCTTCTGAAACAAAAGTGGCGCCCTCCATTTTTCATGGTCACGCATGCATGTGCATGCATTTAATATTGTTGAAGCATGCGTCCAACTCTTCAGCAAAGAAAAGTGAGAGGGGTTCAAAAGTCAACAAATGGGCAGATGATCTCCAACGTCAACATGTGCAGCATATATTCTGCCGAAAGGAAATTTTCGGATCCGATCACGCGGCATTGTTCATTAAATACTCTACGGACATGCTTCCTCCTTGTTAAAATATTGTGCGTGTCCATTGAGTATTATACACGGACTCAAACTCGAGACATAATTTTAACGAAGTATTTCGTAGTCTATGGTCTCGAGAGGCCTGTGGCGGCTACCAATGATGATTCTCTGGCTAGGAATCAAATCACCTGCCTTCAGCCTTTGCAGATGCGACCCAGTCGGCAATTAGAGACCGCCAACATTTATAGACGCATTTGAATCGCACCGACGACTTGGCCGGTAGCCTCAACAGTATGTTGATGATGATATCCTCAGCTAAACTTTTGGCCATTAGTTTTGGCATATCGCCCGTTCAATGGCAAGTTTTTGAGTGAAAGATCTCTGTCTCTTCTCAGCTTTTCAATCTTTCGCTGAGCAAGGCTCACATGAACCAAGTGTTCAGCCAAAGTCACGCAACAACAATAATTCAAAGTCAAAGAAGCTTACTCAGGGAATCTCGGATGAGGTCGATTGGGTCGGCAATGGTCGTAGGTGGCTTTCTCGAGAGGTCCAAGGCCAACGCCAGACCTCGGCAGATTGAGGTTTCACCGGCGTGGGCAGGGGTCGCGCGAGAAGTCCAGCAGCTGGGCGGAGGCAAGGCGGAAGGAAGGGAGAGAGAGCGGGAGCGGGAGGTTGAATTCCACCAACCCTAGAAATTGGTGCCGTTTAATTTCTTATAAATATATAATATGGTATCTCACTTTGTGCATTTCCCATAATATCCTTCACAGAACAAGGAATCGCATATTGGCATCAAAGGGCGATAACGTGCATTCACACACTCTCTCGCGGCTGGAGAAGTATTTTAATTACACTAGGTGGCTAGAGAAATATCTAAAGGTGAGGCACATTGTGCTCGATTGCAGCCCTGATTTACACGATTCACATCACTCTAGCTAGGTTAACTATAGACTATTTTATCTCGAAGTGCTTGAGGAATCACCTTTTGAAATGTAAATCGATGACTAAATCAACAAAAATTGTGAATAAACCTTTTGTTGATTCTTGCACAAAGAAGTATAAATGACGAGAAAATTAAAGGTCTTTGAATTAGGAAAAATCATTGCCAGCCATGTAAAGATAATATCAAAATAAACAGATTAATAAATTTGAAAACCGATGTTCTTTAATTGATTGGCAAATTTACAAATGACAAATTCAAATATTTATATTCGTAGTTTACCAATAACGAAGAGTTACTAAGACATTAGAATAGTTCTACGTGCTTCATGCAAATTAGCAATCCTTATTAACGTTTTCGAGATCGTCAATTCCACCACCTAACAGTTATGCTCCTTCCCTCGATGGTTACTTCCTTTGACGTTGGATTTGTTGATTCTAGCCCTTGGTGATTACATCTTTGACAAGCATCTAAGTCAATTGTTTTCACTGTCTAACTATTATGTCTCGACAATTGCATCCATATCATTTTTACTAGTTATATCCCACTTTATCGGTTTCATTACTTGGCAATAATTCCATCTCCAGTTCACTAACGGTGATAGTGTGGCTTTTTATTAATTAACACAATCTTGGTTTGTTAACATTTTGCTCCAAACTTGGTTGTTTCGCCTATATTCCTTGTTAGATAAAACTAGTTTTCTTGTTTGCCAACTGAGTTTGCCAACTAAAAACTTTCAACACTTGTCAAATCTTACCTTTGTCACTTTTCACTAGGTCTTTGCGAATCGAGATATCGGTCAAGGAAGTGGATGTTTTTTCTGCATCAGGTATGCCTCTCTTTTAAAAGAATCAAATAATTTTTGCTTCTTTCAAATATCCGTAATCATGACCTACAAATTGAAGAGATGTGCATTGAATCATTGCACCTTTCATATGAAATCTTTTCACCGGCATACTCTGCACGTTCCCTTTCACTTCCTCCTGATTAGCCCCACGTCAAACTTGCCAAGAAAAGCATATATATTCAATTGACATGGATTGAATTAAAAGTTGCAAGTTTACATATGCTTCTTTACAATCCGAATCATCTTCAACCCTTCACTGTCAAGCTTTTCCATGGCACCCTACTTGAGCTTCAGCCTTCTCTCCCGGCCGCCTTGAAATGGATGCACCTAAAAGGCAAGCTTTCCCTTGAAATTCATGGACAGGGCCGACAGACCAAATCATTCTCTATCCTTTTCTTATATAACCTCCTGTCCTCTGCCGATCTTTAATCAATGTTTTCCTCGCTGTCACGAAGATATCCTCCCTCTCCCTCTCCATCGGTATTTCATCTCTAAATGAGTGATCGAAAATAAATTACCAACTCGTGAATTTTCCAGGATGCGATGAATGATTTCTTCAGTGGTTCTTGAGGCTGACGCCTCACAATGCTGCTAATCAGGAAACAGGCAAGAGTGTATTTGACTTTGGCATTTAGTTTAACGGGTTACCTCTGCTCTCTGTAGTCTCCTTCTGCAAATTGCTTCTTTCTTCTTTGGAATCACTATCTATTGTTCTACTGGAAGTTCTTGCTATCACCAGACTTCTCCCTTGCGATATTAATTCCCACGCATTAGAGGCAGGTCAATACTCGTGTTTATCTGACTTTTCCTCTCATGATCTTTCTTATGAGCTTTTATCGACCTTTCTCTGTAAAGGTCGGCAGGTGTAGGGACGAGCTCACACCTCTTCGCAACAATGCGAAATCAGGAAGCTACACTTGGAATAAGCAATACGAGCTATACATCATCGGAAAATAGACTGATGCCTAGCTCACAATTTTTCGAGTTCGATCAGGCCTTGAATCAAGCAGAAGAGACAAGGCCATGCAGCTTGGATAAGTTTGGGTGTGGGTTTGATAGGTCTGGGTGCTCTAGGCCCTTCGCTCATTGAAATATTTGCCGCTAGTCCTAGGTTCTGATATTACGATGTCCCTAGTTGCTAAGAGCAGAAGATTTTCTTATTCAAATAAGTGGGTGCAAGATGACATTTTGAATTAATTCGATCCCCAATCTTTGTGGAATGCATGGATGGCCTATACCCAGCGAAGCCTAGTTTATATATGCAGAAGAAGTGGAGTGACGAAATGGACTGGCGAACTGGGTAGAATTTGCTGTTTTCATTTAGGGGCCGATATCGTAGAATTGTTGTCTTTAATTAGGGGTCTAATTTTGCCGATATTGACATATTCAATCCCAAAAATTTCTGATGAAGCAAAACGCACCACAAATTTATATTCAAAATTTAAGCGTCAATGAAAAATAAGATTTCGTTTGTTTCGTAGAAAGTCGACAATTTGAAAAAGATTTTCTTTAATTTGTTCGTATATATCGCTTAAGATAATATTTATTCATGTTTAAACTCGATTCATCTGAAAAGTACCATGTTTGAAATTCTTGGAAAACTTCTAATTTAACCTCAAAAAATTCTGTTATCTATTGTCTTCACCATGTGGATTAATAGAAAAGACCCGATTCATTCCATAGATTGAAGACATCGCATGGCAATATAATGGACCAGTTTTGTTTTGCCGAGAGGGAATTTCATTTGGAATTAGCAATTTAATCATAAAAGTCAAATCATAGGAAAAAAAGAGATCCTTGAGAAGTATCTGACTGAGGAACAGAACCAAGGTAAAAGCAGTGAGGTCAAAAACGATCACAGCGTATGTAAACTTTTCTAAAGACATTGTGGTTAAAGGAGGTCATCCAAACTTAAACCTTTCACATCATGTGCGATGTAGCGCGTCTTCGTATGTGTACTTCGATACAATCAATTAGAAGACGGCAATACCACCACTTTCTTTAATTGGAGAGACTCGCTTTAATACCAATAAGCATGTTTCTCATGCCGTGGTGCAAGAGCAGCGGCCCAAATAGAGGATGAATCATTCACAAAATCTTGTACAACATTAGTATACGCAAACTAGTGTTCAGGAAGGGCAAAATTCGAAAAGAAAAACAAAGAATTGTAATCATATTAGAAAAAGAGCCGCTGAATGTTGACTACAGCAAGTACGATAAGGTTCATACTCTGATTTAGCTAACACAAAGCTTTAAGGGTGCAAGTTTTCTGGTCCAAGCATAATGAAACTCAAACTCTACTTTGCTGTCACTCTCAAAAGCTGATCCTACCTGCTTGATGCGATCCCAAAGCTTCATGATTCCAAAGCACCGTCCTCCAAAGGCAACCAAAGATTTGCAAATTGGGATCCATCGATCTGACAGCAATGTACTTTGAACCCGGACAAACCTCAACGCAAGTCACTTTACCTGCAATCCCAACCAGAATATCACAAGTCGCGTACAAAATCTACCATATAGAAACTCAACTTATATTTGAGCCGGCAAGTCCAAAATAACATCCACCATGATCAAAATCAGCTGCAAAATGGGAGAGAGACGCCGTCAAATTTACTCTTTGCACTAATAATTCACACTCACTGAGCGAAGCCTCCTTCCCCTCCCCCCTCCCTTCTCTCTTGTTTCAAAAAAAGAGGAAATAATACCCGTATAATGTATAATATTCTTTGAGGGAGTTCGATAGAAAAAGTTCGCTCTTCAGAACAAATCCAGGCAAACAAGAAGGCATCAAATGCTCACTCACTGCCATCCCAGATCTACTTTCACTACAACAAACGGGCCTAAGAGGATGTCATACCAGAATTTGTCCCAGTGTCTTTTTCTGGCAAGTTAGTTTTGTCTGAGGAGGTTGATGACCTTGGTGTATAAAGGTGCTTGACTAATTTGTCGAGCTCTGCATGGAGGGGACTGCCCTGTGAACCATCTCTTGCTTGCTAGGTTAGAAATTTTATACGGGTCTTACCATCTTATGAATGAGGCTTTAACTAAATTGCAATTTCGGCTGTTGATGTTCACATGTCATCTCTATCCATGAAGATTAGCCTCCACATTTCATATTATCAATCACATTGTCTCGTTTGTGGTGCAATCAAGGCGCTTCACTACCTCCTCACACTATACTACATTACCTGAAGTTGCAACCAGGCCTGCTTGTGTCGTTCTCATTAAAGTTCATTCTTTATTGTTTCAATTTTGCCTTAATATATCCACATCCATCCTCATAATTATCTGTAGCGATACTACCGATATCATGCCAGATAGGTCTATTTATTTTAGTTGGAGGCACCCTTCCAGGTTTGCGATGGGGCAAAATGGCTGATGTGCCGCTCATTTAAGATTTATTCATGTTTAAACTTATTTCAACTCCAATAAAGCTTGTTTGCACTTCTTGTAAAATTTCTTATTCAACCTCAATTTACACAAGCGTAAGGAATTTTTGCTGCCGTGCACGGTTATTTCTATTATATGTTCTTTTAATTATGTGGATTAATAGAGAAGAAAAGATACGTTCCATAGTTTGATCACATCGCAGAGTAATATGTCTGAGTGGTTCTTGTATGCAAGGGGGAATTCCACTTGAAATTAGCAATTTGATCATAAAGTCAAATCATAAATGGTCAAGAAACCCCAACTATAGCAAGGTACTTCGAGGAGTATCTAACTCGAGGAACATAACAGGCGTTCAACATAAAACCAATGAGGTCAAAAACTATAACAATGAATGCAAATTGTTCTATAGAAATTTTGGTAAAATGGTGTCATCTCATCTAAACCTTTCGCATATACACGAATAAGATAAAAATAAAAAAAGAAAATAAGTCACGTTTGGTAGATTCCGTTTCACATCATGCGTGATATAGCCATCACCAACCCTTTTGACAGATAATGTGCAGGGAATAGCAATATCACCAGTTTCTTTAACTGGAAACTACATTGCGTTTTGATGCCAATAGCATGTTTCTCATGCTGTGCGAGCGCAGCCCAAATTGAGGATTGGTCATTCATGAAACCTTTTATAACAATTGTATACAGAGAGTTCAAGAAGGCAAAATTCGAAGAGAGAAGAAAAAGGAATTATAATCATGTTAGACAAAAAGAGCCACTGATGTTTAACTGCAGTAGTCCAAGATGGTTCATCCTTGGATTTAGCCGGAACAAAGCTTTAGGGCGTGCGTATCCACAATCCGGTCGAGGACATTGAAAATCAAACTCTACTTGTTGTATCTCAACAAAGCTTATTCTACCTGCTTGACTCAATCCCAACATTTCATAGCTCCATAGCACTGTCCTCCGCAGCCAAGCCAAGGATTTGCACATTGTGATCCATTGACCTGACGGAAAGTAATTTGAATCCGGACCGAACTTAACGCATGTCGCTTTACCCATAATCGAAACAAGAATATCAGCGGGGGCCACGTTTAGAGACACGCAAGATTTCAAACGAGAAAAAGGAGGAGGAGAGTTGACCTGTCCCAGGTATATCTGGGAAAGTCTTGATACAATTCCACTCTGGTTTTACACTGGAAACTTTATATTTTTGTGGGAAATCACAAAATTAAAGTCATTTCCCAATAGCTGGCACTACACTAAAACGAAATAGGAGGAAAGTCAGAATTCTACAACAGGTCCTGACTCTAGTCATGCATTTCCATTGGACAGGATAGAGGAGAAGTTGAAGAGCTTTTTATATGAGAGTCCACGCACAGATCTTCTCTTTTACTCCATCTTCTAACGAGCAAAGGGAAGTGAAGATGCCGGTGTCTTATGCACCTAGATGGTCGGCGATATGCAAGGAGCAGTGTCTGGTGGCACGCTGGAATGGCCCTTAAAACCTACATCAAAATGGAAATATGAGGCGATCCATAATATTCTTGATTTTGTTGTCATTGTATTCCCGGTCATCTTCTGTTTGGTCTTGATTGAGATATTTTAGTCTTCTTTCTTGATTTGAAACCTCCTTCTCTACTGACAGGGGACAAACCATACATTCGTATTCGCAACCTTACATGGGCAACCAAGATTTTTTTGGACCAAGTAATAAGTACTTTGGTCATCACAAAACTTGAATTTAACCGTTGCGGAGGTTGTTTAACAAGGATATCTTCACGGAATAAATATCATACTATCCTTTTGCCTTGAATACCGGTCCTGTCTATGGTCTAACTGATCATACTGATCCAAGTAAAAAGGAGGACAAAAGAACCCAAATATGTTTGATATGCATTGACTAGTTGACTCTTTAGCATCCTAGTTTCCTTAGGATCTGAAGTTCTGAATTCAGCAGTATCAAGATCTCAAAATCCTCTAGTTGAATAAGCTCTTGGAAACATACTGATTATGACTCGTTAGCATCCTACTTGCCAATAAATACTACTACGTATGCATGAACGACTCAGTAGAACTTGGCTGCAGCGTCGAATTCGCCTTCTCCTTAGACGGAGATGCGTAAGTTGTCATATTTACCAGTGTCCATCTTTGCAATGCCACGCAGGAGGAGGTCCATTTTAAACATCTTTTGTGTCTTGTGTTGAAAAGCTTAAGCGGAACAAGTGGACCTCAGGGAACTTGTGTTTGGCTCACAACCAGAGTTCGAATTGAAGAGTGTTGAGCTAAACTATAGCTAAAATCTTCATGACTGCCTTTAATTGCACAGCACTTGATGATGTCGAGAGTGGCTCCCTCAAATTTTTAGTTTATTTATTTTGTGCTTTTGACTAGTTAGGTTTAACTGCGATGGGGCACCCTTCCAATTATGTAATGGAGCCAAACGCTGACTGTAACCGAAAGTATTTTCGTTATTGACAAATATGACAAGGCATAGATTGTTACTAACCGTGAAAATATTATTATTAGCTCTTCTAAGCAACGATAACGATCCAAATTTGGAAAATAATTTTTGAATTATCGATTTTCCCCAAAAACAAATTGAGCCCCTAAAAAAGTTATCTGATTTTCGTTACACCCATGACTAGATTATAAAGGTGCTTATAAAATAATTTTTTTATCAATTGAACAAAATAAATAAACTAAAAATTGAATTATAATCATGTCCATAAACAATCACGTAGATTGATGCTGAAGTGAAGACGTAAGCGCTGGCTCCCTCTGACCCTCTGATCTTCGATCCTTGGTTCGCCAAACTAACATCTCAATAGATGGATGCAGAAGAATTCGACGTCTCACCGAAGGATCCTAATCTTCCTTCGAGCCTCCGAGATCAATAAACTTGGAGAAAGTCGTTCGTGGGATCGAGGACACTGCAATCACCGCGCTCCATCATCCACTCGAACTTCTGTATACTGACGACCAGCGGTTTTCACAAGCAGCGAGGTCGCTTGCATCCAGTTTGTTGATTACCATATCTCGCTTGCAGTCGAAGCTTACGTTTAACCAGAGCATTCAACCGGAGCGTTAAACTTTCAAGGAAAGGTGGAAAAAATAACGGGTTCTTCGACGTGTATTGAATGGATTCTGCTTTGATGCTCAGTCACGAAGCAGATTTAGCTTGTCTTGTAATCGGTGCTGAACCGGTAGCTTCTGCTTTCGTCTTACTTATGGTTAAGGCTTTGTGGAAACCTACTCTTACATCTCTCATTTTAGAATTGTGTCTCGTTCTGTGGTAACAAAATCACTAGATATGTGTTTGCTTCAACATTCACATGATTCTTGCAAAACAGAAATGATTGAATGGCCATTCATCGAGCAGAGATCTAACCTTACATCTGGAGAGGACAGAAAGCACAATGGTGATGCTACTAACGAATGACCATAACTCATAATAGATTATCAACTCTCTTTTTTCTTTTTCAGAATTCACAAGATCATTCAACAGCTCAAGATGGCCAGATCTCCCCAAAAAAGTAAATTTGAAAGAGAGTGTAAAACCAAATCCACTAGAACAACTAGTTAAAGGCTCTAGATTGTTAATGGCTCACAGCTAAGATAGGGAGAAATAAGAGTTTCCAAATAGGTAGCAGATTCAACATCTATCTCCCTCCGAATGGGATAATCCTTACAAGTATTATCCTTTGGATTGAATAGAATCATCTTGTCCATATCGATTAGAAAAACGATTTTTCCACTCCTTGTATACGCGACAGGGACCGTCTGCCACTCTGTGTAGCCAGGTATTCTTTTAGTCGAGACACTGAACCATTTAGTCCAAGATCCCCCTCTCCCGTATTCATTCATTGTCCACGCCTCGCAACAATCATCATATGTGCCACGGTATATGAACAGATTGGCCCCATGAATTCCAAGTCCCATGAAAAGTACCTGCCCATCAACTTCAGGGACGGGAAGCACCTGGTGGAATTTCTCTTCCGACAAATCAAATGACATAATAGCAGTCTCGCACTCATTTCTGCTCATGTCGACGACACACCAGTGTAAGGCCCCGTTCCAATAAACTCCTTGGTTGAAATAGGTGGGTTGGCTTTCTCGTTGGACCTGTATCCTTCTCCAAGAACCGGACTTGAGCGAAAATATTGCCTCCTGCCTCTCGTTAGCACTGCCGAACTGTAATATTTTGTAGTCCTCAGATCGAGGGTCATACCCAAATCCATAGACTAACCAATTTTGTGGAACTTGTGGAACAAGATCACAACAGGGAAAACTCCTAGACTCCCTGGTGGTGGGATTATATAGGAAAAACCTGCCGGGGACCAGTAAACATACCAAGCCATGGCAAGACCCCACGAGGTAGGGCGGCTGCCAGCGAGGATTGCCCAATCTCAGCTCATGAACCTCTACCACCGCGAGATCGTCATCGCCACCGATGACACCGTCGTGCAATTCGTAGTCAATGCTCTCTAAAGGGCTAGTCTTGAAGATTCTCTGGCTAGGAATTAAATCCCCTGCCTTTAGCCTCTGCAAATGCAGCTTTGCGAAGCCCGGGTTGGAAATTAGAGACCGCCACCGTTTACCGACACATTTGAATCGCATCAACGACTTGGCTGGTAGCCTCGAGAGTATCTCGATGAGGATATCCTCGGTGAAAATTTCTGCCATCAGGGAGGCCGAGGTTCGGCTCGCGTCGGCAAATAGTCTGTTTCATTAGGCAGGTTTCGAGTAAAATATCTGTTTAAACCAATCTTTCGCTGAGCAAGGTTCATCTAAGCGAGTGTTCAGTCAAAGCCGCGCGCGAGAATAATTCAAAGTAAAGAAGCTTACCCAGCACAGAACAAGACAAGGGTTAACCAGATCCACGCAGAGCGCAAAATGGGAACAGGAGATCTCGGATCTTGGGCACGCTCGAAGCCGGAACGAGGTCGATTGGGTCGGCAATGGCCGTAGGTGGCTTTTTTCGAGGTCCCAGGCCGTCACCGGACCCGGGCGGAGGCGGGCTCGGGGACAGAGCCGTGAGCAATGTGGGGAGGTGAGTGGTGGATGGAGGGAGACAGAGGCTGAGGGGGCTCTCTGGTGTGGCGGCGGTCGCCCGTGGAGTCCAGCAGCGCCGGAGATGGCAGCGTCGAGCAGCGGCGGCTGGGTTGGGTGGAGGCAAGCGGAAGAGAGAAGGGGAGGAGGAGAGAGCCGGTGTGAGGTCATCAAAAATGGACATTTTCAGAGTTTCTAAAATGGTAAAATAATATATGTGAAATATGGTCATAAACAATTTGCTTAATATGATTCATAAACTTTAATTTAATGTGCGATATAATTTTTGAACTTTTACCTTATTCAATTCAATGTAGCTCTTAAATTTTTTTTGTATTGTTTATATAAATATATTCAATATTATCGCCGATTTTGAATTAATAAAAGGACTGTATTAAATATTTTTATACAATTTATAAACTATATTGGATATGTAGTAAAAATCTAAAAAATATATTGAATAAATTAAAAATTCAAGAATCAATTTATATCATTATCCCTTCTTAAATTCCTTGAATCCTAGAAATTGCTATGAATTTCTTATAAATATAATATGTATGTACTCTCACTTTATACATTTCCCATAATATACTTTATAGAACAAATGGTTCAGTCTTAACATAGTCACTCAGACACATTGTGCTTGATTGCAACCCTAATTTACCAGTTCCGCATCACCGAAAAGTGCTTGATAAGTAAACATCAAAGGTTGTAAAGGGTCAGAGGTTGGGATTAATCGTTGCCAACCATTTAAAGATATTAGGAATATCAAGATAAAAATGTTGATAAATTTAAACAATTTATGTTCTTTGATCGATTAATAGTTATACAAACTACAATTTGAATATCGATACGTGTAATATAAGACAGTTAACATATAGATACTAGCTAGTTCTATGTGCTTTAGTCAATTCAACAATCCTTATTCACATGTTCAGGATGGTCGATTCCACCATCTAAGGGTTATGCTCCCTCCACAATTACCTCCTTTGACACTATATCTGAGCTCATCAATTCCATTACTTAATGATAACTTCTCTTATGGTTGCATCAAAGTCAATTGTTTCTACTGCCTGATGATTCTCTCTCTCGGTTGTATTCATATGAATTTTCATGGGTTTTATTCGACGTTATCGCCTCCCTCACTTGGCGATAATTCCATCTACATTTAGTGGATGATTACAATGTGGCTTTTTATCAGTTAACTCGATCTTCATCTGTTGACATTTCACTCCAAGACTTGGTTATTTTCACCTATATTCCCTATTGGCTAAAAATAATTAGTCGACCAAAGGTTTTCAATGCTTGGCAAACCTTATGCCTGTCGCTTCTCACTCGATCTAACCGACTGAGATATCTGTCAAGAACGTGGACATTTTTTTGTGTAATTGTATGCCCCTTTTAAAAGAATCAGATGGTAGTTGGTTCTTTTAATTATCTATGCCCAATCATTATCTGCAAATTGAAGAGACGTGCATTTCCCTTGAATTCGTGGATAGGGCCAAAGATGTTCTCGGAACTTTAGATTACTTTCTCTTCCATCGATTTTTTATAAAGGGAAAAGCCCACCAAAAACCCTGAACTATGCCCCTCGGGACAATTTTACCCTGAACTTTTTTTTGGGCCATGAAAAACCCTAAACTATGCCCCTCGGGACAATTTTACCCTGAACTTTTTTTTTGGTCATGAAAAACCCTAAACTATGTCACTTGGGACAATTTTACCCTGAACTTTTTCTTGTACCACGAAAAATCCTAAACTATGCCACTTGGGACACATTTACCCCGAGACTTTTTAACCGAAGGGCATTTTCGTCTTTTCACTTTTTTTTTTTTTTTTTTTTTTTTTTCTCTTCTTCTTCTTGGCAAGGGAAGCCGGCGAGGGCCCTCGCCGGGCGGCGCGTCCGACTGTGGCGGCACTCCGGCGCGGGCGAGGGCGGCCCTCCCCGACGTCGGGGAGGGCCGCCCTCACCGGATCGCGCGCGGGGCGGCTCTCGCCGGCTCGGGCGAGGCGAGGGTCGCCTCGCCCCTGGGATCCGGCGGGGGCAACCCTCCCGGCGTCGGGTGAGGGTTGCCCTCGCCCGATTCGGGCGGAGGCGGCCCTCGGGCGAGGGCCGCCCGCGCGTAAGGCGAGGGTCGCCCCCGCCGGATCGGGGAGGACCACCCTCGCCCTTGGCAGATCTGGCGGGGGCAACCCTCCCCGGCGTCGGGCGAGGGTTTCCCCCGCCTGATTCGGCGAAGGCGACCCTCGGGTGAGGGCCGCCCCGGCCAGAAGGCGAGGGTCGCCCCCGCCAGATCCGGCGGGGGCGACCCTCGCCTAACCGAGGGCGGCCCTCGCCCGGTCGGGGGCCACCCTCGCCGGCTTCCCTCTGCCGGAAGAAAGGAAGAGAAAAAAGAAAAAAAGAAAAAAAAAAGTGAAAAGACGAAAATGCCCTTCAGTTAAAAAGTCTGGGGTAAATGTGTCCCAAGTGGCATGGTTTAGGTTTTTCGTGGTACAAGAAAAAGTTCAGGGTAAAATTGTCCCAAGTGGCATAGTTTAGGGTTTTTCATGACCAAAAAAAAAGTTCAGGGTAAAATTGTCCCGAGGGGCATAGTTTAGGGTTTTTCATGGCCCAAAAAAAAGTTCAGGGTAAAATTGTCCCGAGGAGCATAGTTCAGGGTTTTTGGTGGGCTTTTCCCTTTTATAAATGTTTTCCTCATCATCACGAAAAGTAGAGGTGTCAAAATGAGTCATAAACCCATATTATGACTCACTTTTAGTTAAATGGGTCAAATATGAATCAAGTAAAAGTTAAATATAAGTTAAATATGGGTCAAGTGAAAGTTGAATATGAGTCAAATATAGGTCAAGTGAAAATTAAATATTAATCAAATATGGTTAAGTAAAAGTTAAATATATGTCAAATATGGGTTGAGTGAGTCATTTAACATAGAGCTTCAAGTGAGTTTGGGTTTCTCTACAATAATAATAGCTTTTAGCAATATGAGTCGGATCGGGTATGGGTCATTAGATTTACATTACATGAATTTGGGTCAAAACAGGTTAAACAGGTCAATATGGGTCGGATCATTTTCGACCCAACCCAAATCCGACCCGACCCATCCATTTGACGGATCTAACGAAGAGATCCTCCCCTTAACGAGCTATGGTCGAAGAATAAGTTGCCGACTCATGGCTTTTCCAATTTTCGATGAACGAGTTCTTCAGTAGTTCTCAAGGTTGAAGCCTCACATGCTGCCTATCCAAAAACAGGCAGGACTTGATTTAGTTTCTGAAATCGGTTGCCTCAACCTTCGATTTTTCAGGTTCCCTCTGCTCTTTCGAGTCTCCTCCTGCGAATATCTCCTTTCTTTCTTTGGGACCATTCTCCATTACAATAGGAATTAGCGTGCGAGCTATAGACCATTTGAAAATAGACTCGTCATGATGCCTAGCTAGTAATTTTTTGAGTTCGATTAGGCCTCAAACTAAGCAAAAATCACCAAGCTCCAGGCCCTTCGCTAATCGAAATTCGTGCTGCCCGGGTCCAGGTTCTAATATTTCACTCTTCCTAGTTGCTATAAAAGAAATCTAATCCATGGAGAACAACATTTTCGATTACAGGTCAAATCGTGTCGTCCCAATCTTCGTGGAATGCACAGATAGCCTTTGGGAAGTGATGCTTAGGAATCACTGAATTATTGTGCCTCTAATTTATATATGCTGAGAAGTGCTGTGAGAAAAAGGATGCAAGATTGTGTAAAGTTACTGTTTTTTTTATTAGGGGGCAAATTCGATCCCTAAAGTGCATGACCAATTCATAGGCCAAATATCGGTGTGCAGAGGGATTAATATTCCGTTTTGTTGACCTTACCAAAAAAAAAAATATATGCCGTTTATTGCGTGGAAAGATTTGAAAAAAGTTTTTTTTTTTTTTTTTTTTTTCAGTTTGATTGTTTCTATCACTTATGATAGGATTTATTAATGTTTAAACTCATTTCAACTTCAAAGCATTATGTTTGCAATTCTTGTAAAACTTCTAATTTGATCTCACTTCGCTATAAAAAGCGGCATAATTAATTCGATTATCTATTTTCTTCATCATGTGGGTTAATTGAGAATACAAGACATGATACATCTTGTGGTTTGATGACACTGCAGAGTAAAATACTTGAGCGGTTCTCATATCGCCCAAAGGGAATTCCATTTGGAATTGGCAATTGGCAATTTAATCATAAAAGTCAAATCATAGTAAAACAAAAGATTTATAACTACACCAAGAAATTTCGAGAAAGTATCTAAGGGCTTGCATGATAATGCTCTCGAGAACAACTGATTCTATTATTTTATTCTTGGGAACGGATTTGGAATAGAAATGCGCTTGGTAAATTTTTTGTTCCCAAAAACAAATTTGTTTTGGAGAATAGATTTGGAGTAGAATCAAGAAACAAAAAAAGGTTGCTTCTCGCTTCCGAAAACAATTTTGAAAATCAATTTTTTTCTCTCTTTTCTCTCCTCTTTTTTTTTCCCTCCCCTTTCTTTTTCTTCTTCTTCCTCTTCCTCCTCCCACCCCATCATCGCCCCATCGCCGCCCTTGAGCCACCACCGGCGAGTGGCCGGGCAAGCTCCGACGAGCTCGCCAACCCCTCATCAGGCCAGGGTGAGGTCCAACAAGCTCACCGGAGTCTCGCCCAGCCACCAGCAAGGCTTGGCCTCACAGATCTTAGCAAGGCCAAGCCTCGCCAAATCTAGGGAGGTGAGACTCGACCTCGCAAATCTCGGCTTCACCGAGCTAGGCGAGCCTCGCCCGGCCGCCACTGGAAAGGCTCGAGCCTCATTGGCCGGCGCGAGGCTCAGCCTCACCAGGCCAAGGCGAGCTCGAGCCTCGTCGATGGCAGCCAGGCGAGGCTCGCCCCGATCTGCAAGGCCGAGCCTCGTTGGTGGCCGAGCAAGGCTTCAGCGAGCTCGCCGGTGGCCACCACCAGTGGCGACGGCCAAGAGGAAGAATAGGAGAAAAAAGAAAAAGAAAAGGAGAAAATTACAACAAAACGTACTAAAAATTAAAAGAATCAAAAGACTAAAAATTTTTACCAAACGCATTTCTATTCCCAAAGTAAAAATTTTGGACAATTACCAAACGCCTTCAAATGCTCAGAAATTGTTCTTGGGAACAGAATAAAAAAGAATCATTTTAAATAAAAATTATTCTCGTGAACAGAAGCGTTACCATGCAGGCCCTAATTGAGTAACAGAACCAAAGTAAAACCAATGCGGTCAAAAACAATCGCAATTATTGTAAATTGTTCAATAGACATTGTGGTAAAAGAGGTTATCCAAGCTTAAACCTTTCGTATCGCATGCGATATGGCACGTCTTCATATGTAGAATTCGATTAAGTTATTCGACTATCAATTAGGAAATGGCAATATCACCAATGTCTTTAATCGAAGAGACTGCACTACGCTTTGATGCCAATAAGTATGCTTCTCATGCCGTGCAAGACGAGCGGCCCAAACAGAGGATGGGTCATGCCCAAAATTCTGTACATCAATTGTATATCCGACTTAGTGTTCAAGAAGGCAAAATTCTAAAAGAAAAACAAAGAATTGTAATCATGTTAGACAAAGAGCCGTCAATTGTTAACTTCAGCAAGTACAAGATGGTTCAGGCTCTGATTCAGCTGTCACAAAACTTGAGTGCGCGAGTTCTACGGTCCAAACATAATGAAACTCAAACTCTGCTTTGCCGTCTCTCACAAAAGCTGATTCTACCTGCTTCATGCGATTCCAACACTTCATGATTCCGTACCACCGTCATCCAAAGGCAAGCCAGAGATTCGCAAATCGTGATCCATTGATCCGACGACGATGTATTTTGATTTCAGACTGAACTTAAGGCTCGTCACTTTACTTGCGATCGCAACCAAAATGAATGTCAATGGGGGCCACATTTAGAGACGTGCAAGATTTCTAAGGAGGATAAGGGGAGGAGAGGAGGAGATAAGCTGTCCCAGAGAGATCAAGTAAAGTCTTGAGACAATTCCACTCTGATTTTACACAGGCAACTTGATATACTTTGGCAAATCACAAAATTGAAGTCATTTCCCAAAAAGGCTGGCACTACTAAACGAAAGGAGGGAATTCAGAATTACACCAGCTCCTAATTCTAGACATGCATTTCCATTGGGTAGAAGAATAGAAGAACACAAAGTCACTCGATCTCGAATACTGAGGTAAAATAATCCTCCTATTGTTGTAAGGAGAAACTTTCGAAATTCCATGAAAGTAGAAAAGTTTCAAGTGAATTCACATTTTTTAATTTCCCATTTTTCAGACTACGCATCAGTTGGAATTCTATTATAAGCAAATTATCAAAAACAAATTGCTTTTCAATTATTCAGAGAATAGTTCTTAGCTATCAGAGAAAAAGAAAGCAAGGGAGGCTACCAAATACAACGAAAATAAAGAACAAGTAAATATTCAGTAAACAAACACAATCCTATATTACCTTATCATTCTCACAAGTCAAGAGTACCAAATCTACCATATGGAAACTCACCTTATATCCGAGCCAGCAAGTGCAAGATAACATCCACTATGATCATATTCGACTGCAAATAGGAGAGAGACTTAGTCATAGTTCCTCTTTGCACTGATGACAATTCAGACTCACTGAGCCAACCCTCCCCTCCCTTTAAAAAAGAAGAGAAATTAGAACCAGTATACTGTATAATCTTCGAGTGAGTTTGATAGAAAAAGTTCACTCTAAAGAAAAAATCCAACCAAACAGGAAGGCATCTAACGCTTGCTGCCATTTCACTACAACAAGCAGGCCTTAAGAGGATATCATGCCAGAACTTGTCCCCATGTCTTTATCATACGCTGAAAATGTCCTTCAACTTCTGCAGATCCCACAGCTTAACCCCATCCTGAATTACAGTCCTATGAAATAAATTTCTAAGTCAGATGGCATGTCAAATCTCTATTGATAATAGAATGCATATCAGAAGAACATGTACCACAAGGAAGTATCCATTCTTAGAGAATGATAAAGCAGTAATTGCCCCGGTATGGCTAGAAAATGTCATGACATTTGCCTGCTTAAAATGAGAAAACAGTTAGAAAAGCATGTCACCAACCTAAAACGGACACAAAGAGGAACAACAAATGCACAAGAATGACAACATGAGCAGCAGGCAGAATCATGGAGGCGATTGACCTGTCTCAAAATGATTGAGCAAGATTGTTGAGCTATGACCATGAAGAAATAAATTTACTGGAACATTCGGGTGAATCCAAAAACAAGGATGCCAGTTAAATCATGGCATATGCAGTTCTGCCACTTACATCTTCCCTCCTTTTCTAACAGCATGCCAAATTGGCATATAGTGACTAAACTAACCATGAGGAGCAAAAGCTGAAAATAGACCATACGATACTGCATATGCAAATCGGGGTGGGATACAAGATTGCCATATCATATTCAATGCTACATAAAAGTATGAAGACTAAGAAGCAAGAGCGGTCAAAATGCCCATTCAACTTAAACCATACACTGAGAAATAATTGTGGACCCAGCCAAAGCAATAACATTCCCTTTCCATCTCAGACAGATTTTGAACAAAATATCTATGTTTTCACATCCCATATTTTAAGGTCAGCATTCGAGATGCCATTACCAGGGATAAGACCATCAGGATGAAAAGCTGCAAATGCATAACCCTCATTGTATGTGTAATCATCTTCTGTTTGGTCTTGATTGAGATATTTTGGTCTTCTTTCTTGATTTGAAGCCTCTTGTTAGTAATGGTTCCTTGTTTACTAGCAGGGAACAAACCAAACATTTGTGTTCACAACCTTATATGGGCAACCAAGATTGTGTCGACCAACTGGTGAGTACCTTCGGTCATCACACAACTTGAATTTTCCATTTGTGGAGGTAGCTGGATAAGGATATCTTCACGGAAGAAATATTATACTTTCTTTTTGCCTTAAACAATGGTCTTGTCCATTGTATTGTTGATCCCACTGATCCAAGTAAAAAGGAGGACAACAGAACAGAACTATGTTTGCTAAGCATTGACTGGTTGGCTCTTTAGCATCCCAGTCTCCTCAGGATCTGAAGCTCTGAATTCAGCATTATCAAGATCTCTAAATCTTCTAGTCGAATAAGCTCTTGGAAACCTCAATAGACTGTTCTAATTTGCTGATGTAGTGGAACCCACAGTTCTTGTATTAGGATTTGTTGCCAGACACAGGGAATCAAGGTGACGGATCTATTATTTTTATGCTAATTTACTCATCTTGAGTACATCTGATGTGTCTCTGAGCATCAGTACACTCCCCACACCACCCCCCCCTCCCCTTTTCCGTGAAGAAGCTACACCTTGTCCTACTCCTCGATCGACTATTGCAACTATGACAAGGACTAATAGTAGCATCCAGTTCGCTGCTGAATAAATTGAGAGTGAGCTTAAAGTTACTCAGTCAAACCTAGTCACATCATGGAGTATTATTGGCTCAAGAAATGGCAAAGCATAAGTTATATGAACGCAAGAGTGAACATAATCTCCCAATATACTTTTCTTTTTCTTTTTTTGGCCCCCGAGGGGGTAGGTGGTAATTTTCCCTGCTTAAGAATACCAAAGCAAGCAGATAGTTCAATTATGCATGGACCAAAATACGGCTCTTTGCAATTTATCGGCCTAAGGCATGTGAAGGAAAAGCTTAATAATGAATTAGAAATAGAGAGGATAATCAGTTCCACTGCATGTGGGAGTGAAATAGATTAAAGGCTCTGGACTGGAAAGAAAACAGTAAATCCATATGCACCAGAACAACTCTTAAAGGCTCTAGATCCTTGATGGCTTATTGCCGGGATAAGGAGAAACAAGAGTTTCCAAATAGATAGCAAAGTCGATAATACAGTCCCCCTCTATGGGATAATCCTCGCAAGTATTATCCTCCAGATTAAACAGAGTCATCCACTTCATATCCATCTGGAAAACAATATTCTGCTCCTTATGGAGGCGAGACGGTCCTTCCGTACTGCAATCAACAATGAACCATTTTGTCCACAATGCTCCTCTCCCCTACTCATCCGTTATCCATGCCTCGATCCAGGAATCATCGGTGCTGTTGTATATAAACAGATTTCCCACAAAATGGATGATGTCTTCATTTTTAGTGAAGGCAATGAGGCTTCGGTTACTTGCATGAAGGAGGGACTTCAAAATTCCTCCCGATGGAGTGGACTCATGCCAAACGACAACAAAAGCAAGATGTTCATTTCAGGTGGCTCGGGGGCATTGCGGGACCAGCTGCTAGACTTACTGGATTTCCGTTTGGGAACACTCCCTATCAGATATTTGGGCGTCTTGATCATTACTACAAGGTTAAGTAAAACTGACTGTGATGCCCTGGTACATTTACTCATGGCTAGAGTCCAATCTTGGACTCTTAGGTTTCTTTCATTTGCGGGTAGGCTTCAATTGATTAAATCATTTTTACACGCTATTCAAGTGTATTGGGCCTCTATTTTTTGGCTCCCATCTTCCATTGTTGCTAAAATTGAACTTATTTGTTGGCAATTCCTATAGAAAGGCCCCGGTCTTGGAGTGGGAGGTGCTAAGGTATCCTGGGAAGAAGTTTGTCTCCCAAAGCAAGAGGGAGGACTTGGCATTCGTAGAATTAGGGATCATAATAAAGCTGCCATGTTAAAGCACATATGGATCCTTTTTACTGATAAGGAGTCATTGTGGTACAAATGGGTTCACGCAGACCACTTGAAAAAGGCCTATTTCTAGACTGCATCCCCCCCAACCTATTGCTCATGGGCTTGGAGAAAATTGCTAGCTCTTAGGGAAGAAGTTATTGGCTATTTCAGATGGAAGATTGGGGATGGTCAATCCACCTCCCTATGGTTTGATCCCTGGCTGGAGCTAGGACTACTCAATTCGATCTTCTATGATGGCCGAATTTACCGCTCGGCTTTTCAAAGAGACGCAATGGTGATGGACTTATTCTCCCCAAATGGCCATGGGATTCTACAGGAGCTATTAACTCTCCAGGTTACACTCCCCACTCTCTCCAATCTACCTGATTCTTTTCTATGGAATAAGCATTCATCTGGCTAGTTCTCTATTGCCTCCGCCTGGTCTGCTATTTGGAGAAAACCAGCACCGGTACCATGGGCTGCATTAGTGTGGGACAAAGCCATTGTTCCTCACCATCAATTTCTCCTCTAGCTTATCTCAAGGAATCAACTCCCAACCTAGGTATTGCTCATATCTTATGGTAGATTGACTGGGGCTCAATGTGTATTGTGCAATACAAGGCCGGATTCTATAGATCATTTATTTTTTCACTGTCAAGTCTCCACTCTCTAGCAAATTTTTGGGCATCAAAATGCAATCTTTCGTGGATCAATCGTCCTTGGCTCCAAAATATTCATTGGCTAAGCAACACTCTCTTGGGTTGTGATTTCTACTCAGATATAGTAAAATTCTCCTTTGGAGCTTTATGCTATGTCATTTGGAAAACCAGGAATGATATCACGTTCCGGTCTTTCGCTCTTTTTGTCCTGTCACTGCAACAACACCTTATTAAGGTGGTAAAAGATAAAGCACTGGCTTTCAACAGGGTTGCTGATTCTCCAAGGAACAGAAGATTGCAACAGAGTTGGGGCTTTGACTCTAGTATTTTTGGGTAGTTTCGTAGGAGGGTTGCCATAGACTATTCCTACCTCTCCTCTAATTGTATTTTTTTTTCCCTTTGTGAACCTGGCCCCCCTCCACTCTATTGAATGTTCACTCATAGAGTTTGGGATGGTGCCGTGTTCCACCCCTGTAAATTGCATGGTTGAAAATCATATATAAATACTTACCGTTTACCAAAAAAAAACAGATTTCCCACAAAAGATATGTCCTCATCGACTTTAGGGATTGGACGCACCTGGTGAAATTTCTCTTCCGACGAGTCAAAATGACATAATCACATCTTCCCACTCATTTATGTTCCAGTCACGGAAACACCAATGTAAAGCCCTTTCCAATAAACTCCTTGGCCAAAAAAATTGACATGACTTTGTTCCTCTTCCTGTTGTCCTCCAAGAACCAGACTTTGAGTGAAAGAATTGCCATCTCCCGATTTTCACCACTGACATTAACATCGCCCTCTACTATTTTGTAGTCATCCGATTGAGAGTCATATCCAAATCCACATAATAGCTCATATCTGACCTCACTGTGTAACTCATTTTGATCAAAAAATTGATGGGAACCGGGCAACTTAATATACTCCCTGGTGGGCGGGTTATATAAGAGAAAATTGCTGGGGACAACTAAACATTCCAGGCCATCGCAAGACCCCACGACGCAGTAGGGCTCCCACAAAGGTTTGATCCCATGAGGTTGTAGAAAATATAGGAAGAGAGACACACACAAGGAAAGAAAAAACTGTCTACATTCTTCATTAAAAACTGACACCATAGCCATTATATAGACTTTACACCAAAAAGTAACTACCACACCTCACTAACACCCAACTAACTTAACATGTGTAGCAACAACACCATGAAAATCGTCACAAACTACTAACACATGAAAAACACAGCATCATAGAAACTGTCACAAACTACTAACATGTGAAAAACACATTACAAAAAAGAAAATTTAACTCATTCAACATTCCCTCCCTTAAACTAATGTTGCAAACAATCAGTTTAAAGTCTTGACTATTTCCAGCGTGCAGACACCTAGTAACCTTCTAAGCTTCACAAATGACTCCATCTTGAGGGCCTTGGTGAATATATCAGCAACTTGATCTTCACTCCTACAATAGATTAGATCAATTGTTCCATCATTGCTAAGATCTCTCAAGAAATAAAACTTCACATCAATGTGCTTGATTCTTCCATGTAGCACAGGATTCTTGGAGAGTTTGATTGCTACGTTGTTGTCACAAAATATTTTGGTAGCTCCCGGTTGCTTGAATTACAGCTCCTCAAGAATTCTCCTTAGCCAAATAGCTTGACAAGCACAAGCTATAGCAACAACAAATTCAGCTTCCGTACTTGACAATGTGACAATTGGTTGATTTTTGGATGACCACAAAATAGCACTTGTCCCAAACATAAAAACATAACCTGAGGTACTTCTCATATCATCTTGATCTCCTACATAATCAATGTCAGTAAATCCCAACAAATTGGACTTTTCACCCTTCTTGTAAAATAGTCCAAAGTCTTTAGTTCCTTGCAAGTAACGAAGAATTCTCTTAGCAGCTAACAAATGCATTTCTGTAGGATTCTCCATATATCTACTGATTAAACTCACAGAATAAATTATGTTTGGTCTTGTTGTTGTTGGATACATCAAACTGCCCACAATTTGTTTGTAAAGTGTGCTGTCAACCTTCTTCCCTTCATGATCTTTGTGTAACTTTAAGCCAAACTCAATTGGAGTGTTTACAAGATTACAATATTTCGTCCGAAACCTGTCCAAAATTTCTCCCACATATTTCTTTTGAGAAATAACAATCCCATCACTCGATTGTACTACTTCTTTGCCAAGAAAGTAAGGCATCATACCAAGATCAAACATTTCAAACTCATCCATCATAGACTTCTTGAATTCTTCAAACATGGCATCATTATTTCTAGTAAATATCAAATCATCAACATACAAGCAAACAATGAGCATTTTTCCTTTATCTCAACCTTAACAAAAAGAGTATGCTCATAGAGACATTTCGAAAAACCAACTTTAAGAAAATAAGTCTCAATATGACTATACCAAGCCCGTGGGGCTTCTTTTAGCTCATAAAGAGCTTTCTTCGATTTGTGAACTTTAAGCTCATTTCCAATCTTAACATAACCAGGGGGTTGTTCGACAAATACATGTTCCTCCAAGTACCCATGCAAGAATGCCAATTTGACATCTAGCTGGAAAATAGGCCAAGAATTTTGTGCCGCCAATGCAACCACCAATCCAATTGTGTCATGTCTTGTGACTAGAGAAAAAACTTCTGTATAGTTAATCCCATATTGCTACTTGTATCCCTTGGCTATCAAGCGTGCCTTGTACTTGTCAACTTCACCATTTTCTTTCATCTTTGTTTTGAAGACCCACTTTGCACCAATGGTTTTGTGACTATCAGGAAGATCACACAGCTCCCAAGTATCGTTTCTTTCAATGGCATCAATTTCTTCATCCATTGTTTTCTGCCATTTTTCTTCTTTGACAACATTCTCAAAAGTAGTAGGGTCACAATCTGAAAATAAAGTAAAGTGAGTAATTGGATGTTTAATTCCAGTTACCTCATAATCTTCCATCCAAGCAGGCCTTCTTCTAACACGGTGAAGAGATTGAGCTTCATCTTCATTGACTTCAATGACTGTTGGTGAAGTTTCAGCACTTGTAGAAGTTGTATTTGATGAATTTTTTGGCATGCAAGGTTTTGAAATTTGCTCCTGTTCAGCATCATTGTCATAAAGGACTTGGGTAGGCTACTGCCTATTCCAATCCCAAGTGTTCTCTTCATAAAAACAACATCCCTACTGGTCACAACCTTCTTTGTCAAAGAATTAAATAAGTTATATGCTTTGGATACATCACTTACACCAAGAAAGACACACTTCTCATCCTTATCATCAAGTTTCTTCCTTTTCTCATTAGGGACATGAGCATATGCGATTTATCCAAAAATTATGAAGTGATCCACAACTGGTTTTCTCCTACTCCAAGCCTCTTCTGGTGTCATATTTTGAACAACAAAAGTTGGACTTCTACTTCCTTCTTTTTGACAAATTTGAACTCTCTCCCTTTTCCTTATCATTAGGCAACCTAGTATAACATTCAGATGTATAATGACCAAATTTATGACATCTAAAGCACTCTACCTTCGATTTGTCAAAATTCCATCCTCTGCCTTTGCCTTGAGATTGATCATAATTGGCATTGAAATTTCTGCTAACATCTCTATTTCCTTGATCTCCCCTTCCTCGACCTCTACCTCTACCCCTTCCTCTGAAATTGTTGGAATGAGTATAGATAGAAGCCTTCAACGCTTGCTCCTCTACTATTGAATTTCTTGTTGAATTTCTATACATCTTCTGTTGATGCACCAATAAAGAGCTTTGCAATTCATCAAGAGAGAGAGAGAGAGAGTATATCTATGTCTTTTGACTCTTCAATTGAGTGGACAACATAATTAAACTTTGGTGTCAAAGAACGCAAAATCTTCTCCACAATAATGACGTCGTCCATCTTCTCACCATGGAATCCCATCTTATTGCTGATCTCCATTGTTCTAGCACAACAACTGGTGATGGATTCTCCATCTTTCATCGCTAGTGTCTCAAAATCCCTTCTCAAGGCTTGAAGCCGTACACGCTTCACCCTAACAGTGCCTTGATATTTCTTCTTCATAGAATCCCATATATCCTTAGAAGTTTCTTTGCAAAGAATAGTTTCCAAGATAGAACGATCAATAGCCTGAAAGAGATAATTTTTTGCCTTCAAGTCCTTCAACTTTCTAGCTTCCAATTCTATTTTTTGGGAATCCATCAAAGTTATGCCTGCTAGTGGCTTTTGAATTCTAGATTTGACAACTGATCAATACTCCTTTGACAGTAAAAAATTCTCCATTAGCATGCTCCATCAAAGCATGGGATAGCTGCTTGCACAAAATTGGAATCTGTGGCCATTGGGTAATCTCACGTTTTTTTCACTTTCAGGATCTTAAGGCTTTGATACCACTATAAAAAATATAGGAAGAGAGACATATGCAAGGGAAGAAAAAACTATTTACATTCTTCATTAAGAATAGACACCACAGCCATTATATAGGCTTTATATCAAAAAGTAACTACCACACCCCACTAGTTTAACATGTGCAGCAACAACACCATGAAAACCGTAACAAACTACTAACATATGAAAAACACAGCACCATAGAAACTGACACAAACTACTAACATGTGAAAAACACATTACAAGAAAGAAAATTTGACTCATTCAACAGAGGTACCGCCACGCGACCCTCACTGCCACCGTCGAGCACTTCGTAGTCTTTGGTCTCGAGGGGCCCATTGCGGCTGCCGATGATGATTCTCTGGCTAGGAATCGAATCTCCTGCCTTCAGCCTCTGCAGATGCGACCTGGCGAAGCCCGGTCGGAGATTAGAGACCACCACCGCTTGCTAACGCATTTGAATCACACCAACGACATGGCGGGTGGCCTCAAGAGCATGTGGATGATGATATCCTCGGGTAATCATTATATGCAAATTGAAGAGACGTGCATTCCTTTTGAATTCATTGGACAGGCTGAAGATGGTTACTAACCGAATCATTCTCGGACCTCAATTTAACTCACTTCCTGTTCCGCCAATCTTTGATCGATGTTTTCCTCTTCCTCGACGAAAATATTTTATTGGAATAGTGGCTTTTTCCAGTTTTGGGTGAACGATTTCATCAGTAGTGGTTACCGAGGTTGTAGCACCACATGCTGCCCATCTAGAAAATAAGCATGAGTTGATTTGTTTTGTTGCCTTAAACTGGACATGCTTAGCTCAAAATCTTGTGCGTTCGATTAAAACTTAAACCAAGCAGGAGAGGCCGAACTGAAAATCATTATGAGTGTGGACGAGATCTCCTCAAAATGTCTGTAGTATGACAATTTCAATTACAAGTCAAATTGCGTCACATACACAAAGTGAAGCTTAGGTATTACCGAACCACCGTGCCTAGTGAAGCTTAGGTATTACCGAACCACCGTGCCTCTAGTTTGTATGTGCAGTTCGAAGTGCAGTGAGAAAATTGATGCAAGGTTGTGTGAAATTACTGTTTTTGATTAGGGGGTTAAATCCGATCCCTCGTATACATGGCCAGTTCTCGTATCGCCCAGAGGGATTTCCACTTGGAATTTACACTACAATCCATAAAGCCATATCATACAAAAGAGATCTATACCGACAGCAAGGAATTTCGAGGTACAACCGATGAGGTCAAAAACGGTCACCGTGAATGTGAACCGTTCTACGTACATCATGGTTAAAGGAGGTCATAAGGGCTTGAACCTTCCTCATCACGTACGATGTGGTGCATCTTCGCACATGGACTTTGATTAAGTTATTCGACTATTCAATTAGGAAATGGCTATATCACCGGTGTACTTAATTGGAGAGACTACACTATGCTTTGCTGCCATTAGTATGTTTCTCATGCCATGCGAGAGCAGCCCGTATAGAGGATAGGGGACATTCCTGAAATCTTGTACAACAATAGTATACATGACTTAGTGTTCAAGAAGGCAAAATTCGAAAAGAAAAACAAAGAATCGTAATCATGTTAGACAAAGGGCCGTCTGATTGTTAACTGCAGCAGTACAGGACGGTTCATACTCCGATTCAGCTGCCACAAAGCTCTAAGTGCGAGAGTTTTCCGGTCCAAGCGTAACAAAACTTAAACTCTACTTTGCTGTCTCTCACAAAAGCTGATCCTACCTGCTTGATGCGATCCTAACACTTCATGATTCCATAGCACCATCCTCCGAAGGCAAGCCAAAGATTCGCAAATTGTGATCCATCGATCCGACGGCAATGTATTTTGAATCTGGACCGAACTTAACGCACGTCACTTTACCTGCAATCACGACCAGAATATCAGTGGGGGCCACATTTAGAGACGCATGCGAGATTTTGAAGAAGAAAGAGGAGAGGAGAGGGAGAGATGACCTGTCCCAGACAGATCAGGGAAAGTCTTGATACAATTCCACTCTGATTTTACACTGGCAACTTGATATACTCTGGCAAATCACAAAATTTAAGTTATTTCCCAAAATAGGGCACTACTAAACGAAAGAGGAGGGAAGTCAGAAGAAAAAGCAGGTCCTGTTTCTAGACATGCATTTTCATTGGACAGAAGAATAGAGTAACACAAAGTCACTCGATCTCAACTATGTAAGACATAAAATAATCCTCCTATCGATACAAAGAGTTATGGTCCTCAGCGGAGAAAATTTTGAAATTTAATGAAAGTAGAAAAGTTCTGCAAGAATTCACAGTTCCGAATTTCCCACCTTTCTGACCAAACATTTTGTGGCACTTTACTATAAGAAAATTATCAAAAACACATTGTTTTCCGTTCTTAGAAAATAGTCTTCAGCTATCAGAGAAATCGAAAGCAAGGGAAACTACCAAATACAACGAAAATAAAGAAAGGTAAATATTCTGTAAACATATACAATCCTATATTACCTTATTATTCTCACTAGTTGAGTACAAAATAGAATATAGAAACTCACCTTATATCTGCACCAGCAAGTCCAAGATAACATCCACTATGATCAAATTCAACTGCAAAATAGGAGACAGACTCATAGTTACTCTTTGCACTGACAATTCACACGTTGAATAATCTTCATTGAGAAGAGGAAATAGAACCAGTATAATGTATAATCTTCTTTGAGGGAGTTCTATAGAGAAAGTTCACTCTCCAGAACAAGTCCAAGCAAACAGAAAGGCATTTAATGCTCACTGCCAGCCAAATCTACTCTCACTAAAACAAGCAGGCCTAAGAGGATGACACACCAGAATTTGTCCCCGTGTCTCTGTCATATGCTGAAAATGTGCGAAAGTTCTTCAACTTCCGCAGATCCCACAGCTTAACTCCATCCTGAGCTGCAGTCTATGAAATAAATATCTAAGTCAGATGTCATGTCTAAATCTATATTGATAATAGAAGAAAGGTCAGAGGAACATGTACCGCAAGGAAGTATCCATTCTCAGAGAAAGATATGGCAGTAATTGCCCCAGTATGGCCAGAAAATGTTGTAACATTTGCCTGTTTCAAAATGAGACAGTTACAAACGCATGTCGCCAACCTAAAAATGAACAGGAAGAGGAACCAAAAACGTGCAAGAATAACAACATAAGCAGCACGCACAATCATGGAAGCGATTGACTTATTTCAAAATGATTGAGCAAAATTGTTGATGCATACTGTGATAAAATAAATTAAGTGGAACATTCCGGTTAATAAAAAAGTCGAGGATGCCTGTTAAATCATGGCATATGGAGTTCTGCCACTCACAACATCCCTCCTTTTTCTAACAGCATGCCAGATTGGCATATAATGACTAAACTAAGCATGAGAAACAAAAGCTGAAAATAGACCATGGAATACTGCACATGCAAATCATCAGGCTGGGATGCAAGATTGCTGTATCATATTCTTTCTATGCTACATGGAAGTATGAAGACTAATAAACAAGTGTGATAAAAATGCCCATTCAACCGAAAAACAATTGCAGACCCAGCCAAAGCAATAACACTCCCTTTCCATCTCAGACAGATTGTGAATATAGTACCTGTGTTTTCACATCCCATATTTTAACATCGGCATTCGAGGTGCCAGTACCCAGGATAAGACCATCAGGATGGAAAGCTGCAGATGTATAACCCTCAGACCCTGAAGCGCCTTCAACCTGCAGAATGATGGAGAAAAAGCAGGCAAGAAAGATCTTAAAATATCTTTTGATAAGTGAGAGTAGACAACCTCAACCATTCATAAAAAGCACTTCAGCATTATGACCTAAAAAAAATTGCAGCAACATTAAAACTATATTAATGCTTCAAGCAATGTTCCCATAATATCATATTTACTCAGGTAATGAATTTCAAAATTCAAGGAACGTTGTTCTTAGGCTATTTAAACAAGGAACATTCTTTCAAAGTAAATTGTGTCATAAATTAATGTTACCATATGTCATCAGCTTTTCTTGAACTATAATATGTGTTAATATGTATATATGAGTTGCAAAAGTACTGTAAGTGCAAAGCAAATGCAGTTTTTGTAGGAGCCTGGCACTTCTTCTGCTCAATCATCATACAATTTTATTTTATTTTTTTGCCTAAGCATCCATTACACACAATACACAACTCATACAAGTTTTGTGTCAATGTACGTGTAAAATTCCATGCATGCGCCCTCAGAGAGAGAGAGAGAGAGAGAGAGAGAGAGTTTTGAAACCTGAGTAAGACATAAACCAGTTGAAAACTCATAAAAGCACCATGTATTATCAAGAGATGCTGTTGCAAAGTAGTTATTTGTGGCATGAACTGTGATTGCTTGCACCTGAAAAGATGAATAATTACATCTCACATCAATCACAAATAGGATATATGCCATAATAATCTGCCAATGAATTTATCAAGCAAAACTTTTTTAGGAAAGAGTTGCGCAGTATAGGGTAAAAGAATTGTTATTACAGAGAATTTCTTTTGATACTCACTAATGATATCCTCAGCATTTTCTCAGTAATTATGACTATCATCAGACGCTAAATTAGCATCCCACCAGTATCCACAGTCAAAACTGGCAGTAATTTAAAGTCGGTCACTATTAACTACATGATGCCAGCAGCATAATTATAGATAGTTCCATCCCCAGATGATATCAGAAAGATTGTCAGAAAAAATAAAAAGGCCACTTCTCCAATCAAGAATTACTTCTTTAATTAACTCAAATGAAGCAACATTGAGACAAGCAAATTAGAAAAGCAAACCAACATTAGTGTAAATCAAGCATGCATCAGACCTACAACCATTCTGATGCTCAGACACAACTTTCACCACCAGAATCAAGAATTGAAGGAAGAGGATGTTGGAAAAGGGCAGGGAAAAGGTCACATGTATCATTGCAGAAAAAAGTAAAACATAGTTTGCAGTTCAACTCATGTTTAAATTAATAGAAGACATATATGCATAAAACAAAGTTGCTCAAAATGCATCATCACTTGATTTAGTTATATTACAGTCTTCACAAGAATTATCATCCAAAGAACACATATAACGTTGACAGAAACAAGGATATTCATTATTCAGTATAGATTTTGTAGTCCAATTACGAGTCCTATAACAAAGCTCTAATTCAGAACGCATGGCACATTTTTGCTCAGTCCCAAAAAATTGCAATTTTCAAGAAGTTAGCATAATTCATTCCAAGCTAAGAAGATATTGTCCCAATCCATAGAAGTACCAATTGCATTGAAAGGATAATGGGAAGTAGATCATCTGATGAGTGGTGTTTTCCTATGTAGGATGTGAGCATTAGGAAAAATTCTTTTGAAGGCTGCTTCTTATTAGCAGTGAATGAGGTGCTTGGTATCACAATGCAAGAGGGCCAACTTGCAATAATATGTCTCCTCTTGAGTTTAATTTATTGGTTTAAGGGAGAAAGTTTAAGTTGTGGATAAAACAACTGTTATAAAACAACTGTTCCTTGGCTTTGCAATGCTCCATGAAGAAACCAACCTGGCCTTGTCTCATCAAAGCTCATTTAAAGCAAAACCATATCAAGAACGCAACTTGAACCACAGAAAATCTTGGTTCAGAATAGTTTTTCATATTTTATACTGTCTCGAGTTTAAACAACCAGGCAAAACACTTCTCAGAAATACGAACATGACACATGGACAGAAGCATCATATCCTATTGCATCATAAAGAACTAATAAAGGAATAGTTCTGTTCATTGATTTCTTCTTTTTTCTTTTAAACCCTTTCCATTAACCAAGCATTAAGATCAAAGATGCATTACTAACCCAAACCAATACCTAATGTCAACTATAGACAACACAAAAGCCTCGTCACTTTGGTTTTTTACTATTATCAGAGGATCATTTATTGCCTTGTCCTTAGAATAGGGTCATGAAATTTAGAGTGTCCCCTTTTTTTCAGTAATTAGAATAAGGGAGAACAGGTGTTGGTTAAACTAGATCACAGTAGTAGCCAAAAAGACCGGAAATTTTTCTCTCCTAAGCCCTTCACAGCCCCTTCAAGAGTCTTCCACTGGGCATAACGTACTGTGAGTGCTTTTCCCAGGATAAAGCACCAAGGACACCTATTGTGAAACATACTACAAGGTTATTTTTCATAGGCAAACTACAAGCAGGAGATACGCAATTGAGGTGGTGAGGCATGTACAACCTCCACAGAATCCCTAGTTCGTTCATTTTAAGACACCCCAAGGCAGAGATTAAATATATATGTAAGACCTTATACATTTCACTTGGAAGATGAGAAAAACACTTATAAGCAATACATTGTCAATTTACCTCACAGAATTACGCTTATCTTCTTATTAATTGATTTTCCTTCTTAAAAACCTTTTATCTATCTTCCCTCTAAACTTCCAAACTGCTAAACTGTCCAGCTCTTTTCCAGGAAACTCCATACACACACATACATACGGTAACACTATTATTCAGATGGATGTAGTATACTGGAAATCAATAACAAACTTACAAATGGACAGAAGACAGCTTCATTATGGCCCAAAAATTGTGGCTAGAAAACCATTCAAAGAGTCTCAAATCCAAGGGGTGTACAAAACAGGCCACCCGAACCAAAAACTGCTCGGACCAGACCAAACCGGCAGGTTGGGTCCAGTTCTCAGGAGTGTAGGTCCAGTTCCCGGTTCCCCTTGGAACCGAGAACCGGACCGGACCAACTAAATATACTTTCTTTTTTAATTGTTTCTTTGAAAAAATAAGTAAAATGTCAACTAAATACTGTCTCATCCAATGATACCACAAGCTACAGCACAATGACTCTTCACTCATCTTCACTTCCATCAATATCTTAAGATTTGTAACTCTCTCTTGTTGTGCACAGACACAATTTAGTAGGGAGGAACCAAAAAAAAACAAAGGTGACCAGTTCCATTGGACCAAACCGGGAACCGATCACCCCTATCAAATCCACTCGTTATTATGCCATGCCTTTTTCTTAAGTCTTCCTATTCAAATGCACGACTGCCTCACGAATAAAATCATTCAAAGAAAATTTCCCTCCAAAACTCCAGAGCTTGCAGCACGTTCACAAGTACTAAAATTCACTTCCAAGATAAAGAAATTCATAGCCTGCACCTAATTTTAATGATCTATTTTCTGGAAAAGAATGACGAAACCATCCAAGAAACACATTTTAGAAAGTAAAATGTGTCAGTGGCTTTGTTGCCAAAAGGTACAAGAATAAGATTGCCCCCACCCCCATTAAGCCATCAACCTAGATTAAGTTCTACCAGATAGCTCCACCTCAATAGCCCTATGATGTGAAACGCAAAACTGAAACTGTCTTAGATCATCCTTCATTATCTGCTAGGTTTACTATGGCATTAAAACACCACATATTGAAAATATACCCAACTAAAAACCTGAATTCACACTGGAAATGACAAACCTTAGATAACACAGTTTAAAATCAGATCTACTGGGTGAATCAAGCTATTCAGTTGAACCTCTAATCCTCAGATGACTGCAGCAAAGAATCTAAGCCAAAGCTGCAGTAAAGTTCAACAATGTTCACACCATCATCCTAATAGCCGGGGCACAAACATGTGGAAGCACAAACAGTTATTATTGCAGTTATTCTTGATCAACCTGAAAAATATTCCCTAGAGATATCACTTAAATTAAAACTCTCCATCAGACAATGCACAAGATAAATCACCATGTTCTTAAGCAAGCTGGCAGACAATAAACTGCACAGTTCAACTGCACACAATGATGAACAAATTACCATGACTGTGCATCAAAATCATGTATTTGGTTCCCAATAAAAGACTAGATTCTATTACTTTTAGACTGCCCATGTTTTTAAGCCTCATGACTGTATTTAAAGCTATTTTGACTCAGTACATAACAGAACAATACCAATACGAGAATGGCATCCATGATTTAGATAACAGGAAAATCATTGAGATAGTTGACTATATCAAATGAAGCAAGAAAACAGGCAAAAGGATTTCATACAAGCAAGAGATAAAGTTTACACCAAGAAAGCATGTTTCAGCTATGAATACAGCATAAACTGCTGAGAAGGCATGTTTATGACTATGACCAAGACAGATAAGACATGGAATGTGCTTTTCCTTTTCATAATTGTAAGGAAGGTATTTAATTAAGAGAAAAAGGACACCAAGTGTACCTCAGCAGTATGATCTTTCAATATATGCCGACAGTTATAACTCCCATCTTCAGAACCTTGCCACACCCGCACAGTCTGCAGATCAAACACATAATCAACTAGAGAAAGTACAACAAATTACAGTAGTAACTACTTCAACAAACTATTGCAATCATTATGGTTGGAATGAAGAGCACAATGTATACAGAGCCCACCACATGCAAAATGAAAGATATTCACCAGAATTATTTATTCCTTGTCATAAGGGGGACTAGAGTAAAGAAATGCAGAGTTCTACATGCAGAAGATTCACATTTCAGTAGGTTAGTACGTCAAATGAATAGTACACACCATTAAAAGTTCATGTTGTACTTGGGACAAAAAGAAATTGTTTCTGCAAGAAAAGAATTCCAAAAAAATCCAGCTGCCAGACATTTTTAACATCTCCTGACACCCTTGAGGGGGAACATACATTGTGGCCTGTAGGTCGATAAATCCGATAGCAGGATGCATAATGCCCAATCAATTCAAATCATCCAGAAAACAAGGAAAAGCCATTTTTACCAAGCATATTCAAAGAATCAGCCAAGAGGATCTTTCATGGGCTAATAAGTGTTATCTGTAACAGGATACTAATTATTGTATTGTATAGTTGAACCCACATTTTGCAATAACCACAGCATTTTATGGAAGAAAATCATCAATCATTCAATTTAGAGATTCATCCAGACCCAAACAAAAAAACTTTTGGACATTTCTTTGCTCTGCATTTTCAACCCTCCTATTACCAAAAACAGGCCACTGCTCAATGCACGTGTCTCTGAACAAGAAAATAAAAAATGCACATGTCCTCCACAAGCAAGAAACGGCAGTATTTTGATGAAACAATTAAATAGAAGAGCAAATAAGGTATTGGCTTCCTAAAGCATCAATGTAATATAATATCTCCGAGATTATGACCAAAGACAAATTTGTATCATCATCCATTTTCTCCTCTAGCACACTTGGCATTATTAGCCCATATCCTACCTGTATTATTGCTGATCAAACAGCAATGTCACAATTACTGTAGCATTTCTTGAACTTGATGCCCAAGTTGCGGCCCTAAAACTCAAGTACATCTTTGTTTATTTCATCTCCTTCCTCATCCACCATTATTAACCATGTACTTGCTATTTAAGCACATAACCCTAGCTTTGTGGATGATACATGCATGAAGAACAGAAAATCTGAAATGATGATTCTGAAAGCAGTTTACCTTATCTGCAGAGCCAGTTAAAACCAGATCACCTTGGGCATCAAAATTTACACTGGTAACCTAGAATAAGATGCACAAACAAGGTAAAGAGCCATTTGATGTCAAGAAAAAGAAGAAATCCCCCCCAAAAAAAGAAAAAAAAAAAAAAAAAGGGAAAAAGAAAACCCCACCCCCAGCCCATAAAAGAAATCATAAGAGTAACCTTCTTTGAGTGCCCTGATAGTGTAGACATGATCTGTCCAGATGATCGATCAAAAAGTACAGCAGATGTGTCGATCCCACCAGTTACAATGATATCCTGTTCATAGGAACAAAAGCTTAATTAAAGGAAAGCAGATAACTTCATGAAAGAACGTCATTAACAAAATGATATGTCTATTGATTAAATTGCTGAAGTATAATTAGAGGAATAATCAGCATTGCCAACATAAGAGACATTTCCAGTGGTCCTTAATAGCATGTTACATACAGTTGGAAACATTTTCAAGACACACAATTGCCAAATCACAGCTGGTTTTCCAATTGTAACCAGAAGAAAGCCTTCAAGTTAGGCTTAGAGAAATATATCAAATTGGATTTCAGTAACTCCACCAAAAACTCTTCATTATCCAAAAAAGACTTGAATTCATCATGGAGCACTACTGATAATACAAGACCAATAATGCATCCCAAAGAAACAAGAAAAGAACAGATTCAGCCCTCAAAATTATAAGTTAACAAGCCTGAGTATAGAAAACACCGACCAAACTAAATAAAAAAATTTCCTGTTTGTGTCTGGTTCGGTTATCAGAACCAGATAGTTTTACATTTTTGGATTCTGTTCACATGTCAAGAATTCAAAAGCCTGTTACAACCCAAAGAATTATTGTTGCAGCACACAAAACATGACTTCTTTTCACCTTTCCATTGACAGCTCAGGTTTTAGGATAAGCCACCCTAGTGGTGGTCATTTCTCATCTTTCAAAGCCAAGGTCAATTTTCTGACCAGGTATTATTTCTTACAATGAATCTCTATTTCTGTCTCTCATGCCCACATCGAAGCTTGCATTCATAAGATAGCTTCAGCTCTACTCTGCGCTCTCTCAGCAGATTGATCAGATTAACAACAATTAAAACTAGAGGGAAGATCTGCCAGGGAGTTGAAGCCCTAAACTACGATGGAATTATATTTTATACTTTGAACCTGTGTTGGGGCTATTCTTGTAATAAATTTGATGACTCCAGGAAGAAATTTTCTGAGAAGAGAGATAAACCAGAAGCATCAAAACTAAGTGTAAGGTCTCTATCCGTTGATCTACAGATGAACAAAATCTGAAATGATCTGAAGATACAAATTGCTTGAAACAAAAGTCTTTCCTATATGTTCTATCTTTGGTTCTACATTTTTGGCTGCTTCATTTATCTTTCTTTTCTTTTTTTTCATTTTCCACATTCATCTATCAAACCAGAAAACAAGATGTCATATTCATTCTTCCTAGCCAAAAGGTTGAAATTGAAAGCCATACAGTACCAAACATGGTTCCAGATCTGACTTTGATTCTTCATCTATTTGGTTTGCTATTAATTCATAAATCACCACCCAATGGATCACCTCGTTATAAATTCAAACTGAAGCCCGGATTGAACCATTTCAACTCGTATACTTCTATCTATAAGTAATCAAGCATTTCTATAAGCTTTGAGTTGCACTGAACAATGAAAGCAACTAAGGTGTTGATAAAGCTTTAAAAGCGAACTCTGAGTCTCTAAAGTACCTCAGCACAAAGTTCTAATAATTCCTAAATACTTTTTTTGAAATTCTTTAAGCCTAATGCTGCCTCGTGAAAACTAAAGGCCCAGGCAGGTACAAACCTCCCCCCTCCCCAAAAAAAAAAACAATCGTTGGATTTTCGACATTTTCGGAATACAAGATGAGTATTGATGTATGTTTCAGCTTCCTATCTTGCCCTCAATAACCTTTAATTTTATGCTAAAAATACAAGCATGCTCGCAATCAAAGAAGGGATAGGTCAGCTACCTAATGCCTCAGTGTCACCACTCTGGCATGATTGCCAGCATCACTTTGAATGCCATAAGATGATATGAGAGAGAGAGAGAGAGAGAGAGAGAGAGATGACGGTAGTCGCTGCCACCAATTGGTCTTGCAATCTCACATGGGTCATGCAACCCAAGCATCACCTCATCCAGATTGCAAGCGACCCCAAGTGAGACAGATCTCATCAGGTCAATCCTAAGCAAGGCATATCATGAGATTGTAAGCAACCCCAGGCAAGCCACATCTCACATAGGTATTGCAATCCCAATGTCGAGTCAAACCAACTGGGCATGTGTTGCCTGACTGTGCTTCTCTGCATCTGCACTCTCCCCTTATTATCCTTTTCATTTTAAAAGTTGCTCTATGATGTGTTGTGCATAGGAATACCAAATTCTCGAAGACAAGGCATTCCCAAACTCACCCCTAAGCAAGCATTATTCACCAGTCCATCCATAACATGCTCAACAAGACTAGCCTAACTTTGGTACTAAATCTACAAGAAGACAGATGAAAGGTCAAAATCCTAATATATGTTTGACAACCATACATTACATTATCAGCACATGAAGCACACAAACAATGGAAGCATTTTCAACTAGCTATGTTTAAAAAATTCTGTACAAAAGAGGAATATTTAGAATCACACCTTGGAATGACAAATATCAAGAGATGTAATGCCTGGTTTGCCAGTTTTGTGCAGCGGATAACTAGAAAGTTGGGTGTACCTCTCCACATCCTCAACAGATGCCAGTGTAGAGGGAATCTGACAACATTTAAGGTCACTTATAGATTCAGAACATATTCTTATTAAACATAAATGAGAGGTGAAAATAAAAATAAAAAGCTGCCACCAAAATGACAAAAGGGCAAAATTATGGCGTAAAAAGTAAAACCAGAAGGCCAAAAACCTGATCCTAATGTACCTGTCGCTTTTTACGCTGCTGCGAAAGTGCTAAGTTACAATCTGTTATCTCAGCAATGATGCCTGCAGAAATACCAGGTCGCATTTTCTTCCCAGCATAGTCCAGCTCTTCATCTAGAGAAGCTATGACATACAAAAGATGCTAAAGTAACTACTCGATCACAGATCAAATGTCAAAGAGCTAAGCAAGACATAAAAAGGAAGAACCTTTTCTCCCATTGCTCAATGCAGAAGCATTTGCTGCAATATCAGAAGATGCTGTCATGGGCATCTGTCTTTCAGCCTGTGCAAGTAATGATCGGGCTTCATCCCTTTCCTTTTTAAGTCTTGCAATAACACGGCAAGCAGCATCATGCTGCAAAAAGTGACAAAGCAGGGACAATTCCACGAAATTAGTCCCATATGGGTTTTAACCTATATAAAGTTTAAAGTAGAGAGAAGGGATCAAAATTACAATCTATCCATGAGAACATATATGACCCTGAAACAAGAAGAAATTTTGATGATTGGAAACTGTAATTTAATGAGTAAATTGTCGATTAAGTCTCTCAAGAATTCATCAATTTCAGTGAGTGTCCTCTGCAAAATGAATGAATTTTTTAAAGTACAACATTCTTGAAGAAGCCACAACATTTATCAGGTAAAAACATCAAACAGAAAATGTTAAACAAGAAAAATAGTCAATTGTGGTGAGGCACTCATCATCTTTCTAATACTTCTATAGTTTCTATTATGATAACACCATCGATGAAAACTAGTTATGTTTGTCAAACAGCACATCCAAGAATCTACTCTCAAAATAATCCATGATTGGCACTAGAAGTCAAATAGCTGCTTTCCACATGATACACGCTTTTATGATAGAGACCAAATAATATGGCAACACTGACTTCAGACAAGACACCTAACAACTTAGCATCTGATCCTAAATAAGGTGTAAAGAGTATGATACTGCATTGTCCAATACCTGGTACAATGCATGACTTAGCTCTTGCCTAGCTGTGTGCAGTTGTTGTTCCAGTGCAAAGTTGGAAAGCATCAAGCTGTCCCATTCCTATCAGATAGAAACAAAATGACTGTTAAATGCACTAGCATTAGTCAAAAGAAGTTCAAGTATTCACCGCATGAAAAAGAAGAAGAAGAAGAAGAAGAAGTTAGATATAGCAAAATAGCAATATGCTACATTTTGGAAAATGCTGAGCAACCCAGGTATGCTGGCAGCCTGCAAAGGTCTGGGCTTGACTATCTGCATTAAAAGCAACAGGAATCAGGAAGAACTTCCACAAAAGTGCTAGAGCATTATAAAGGATTCAAACTCATAATGCCAAGAATACCTTTCCCATTTTCACTGGTAGGATATCATCCATGGTAAGTGGCTCCCCAGTAACTGGGCACTTTCCATAATCCTACCCAAATGATCAAGAAAAATTTATTATTCTCACATGAAGACATCTATGTAAGAATTTTACGCATGAAGACCACATACATCACATAGAACAAAGTATAAATCCATAAACCTTACCATTCACACAGGTCAAATAGTCAAAAGATGCTTGAGTCCTCATTATTTTCATGAAAGATAGCAACACGACAATTCCACCAAACAAAAAGGAACAGTCCTTTTTTTATTAATACAAGTACACAAAGTCCATTCATCTCATATTTCATAAATTCAACTAGTTATTCCGAAAACATTAATAACTTCTTTCGATCGGAACTACTATCAGACCTTACTCTTAAAAGCTTAACCTGTGCACTGTTTCCCATGGCTCATGCGAAGGAACTAGACAACCGTCAGAGAAACTTCTTCTACAGTTCTACTAGCTCAATTCTGCCTATATCCGCTTTTCTTTTAAATTCAAGAAAAAGAGCAGAAGAAAAAGAATAAGGGGGGAATTTGGACAAAACCAAATTTTGTTATTTCCTTCTCTTCCCTGTATTCTCCCCCAATTAAGAAGTAGCAAGAAGCATGACCATTTAACAGGCCCGTCACAGTTTCCCTAGAACCGGCAAACAGCTCAAATAAACTATACCCCTACCCACACGCTCATCTCCCTCCCTCTCTCTCACTTACTCACTCTCCCTTCACATCCATACGTCTCTCCGCAACCACAAAGATGAACAAACAACCAAACACCGAAACAGAACAGAACAAAACAAAGAGAATAAACCCTAAGTGCCGGGACCCGACCGAAACGTATCGCTCGATTAGGCGCTTCTCGTAGACGTGGCCGGACTTGGTCGAGACGACGGGCTCCTCCGGCACCTCGCCGGATACTGCAGGCACAGAAAGGAGGCAAAACCCATCAAGAGCTCAGATCAAAACACCCAGGAGGCAAACACCAAAACCCACCGGAGCAAAACACACAGGCACTAAACGAGAGTGAGAGAGACGTACTCGAACAGTTCATCTCGCGAGAGAGCGAGGGAGGGAGGGAGAGCTAGGGCTTCGGTTCCGCCACAGGCGGCTTGAGGAAGCGCGAGAGAGAGGGAGAGTGTGTGTGGCGAAGGCGAAGCAAGGGCTGCTGCTAGTGCTGCTGCTGCAGCTTCTGCTTCGAAGAAGAGATTTGGTGGAAGATTTTCGAGAGCAGCGGCAAGAGAGGAAAGAGAGCGCAATAGAGAATGGGAGGAGAGGGAAAATAATGAGGGAGAACGAGGAAGAGCGCGTGAAAAGGGTCCGCGGTGTGCAGGCCCAATTAATACAGGCCCAAGTAACGCAGGCCCAAAAGCTATGCCGGCCCATTTTCCTGGATCTTCGCTAGTGGAGTCTTTCAAAGGCCTTCTACTTCTCATTGTTTGGGAGTATTTGATTCAGCTTTTCCAGAAGCCAAAAGCGCTTTGAGGAAATGCTAGAATGTTTGGCAAATATTTTTATGGTTTTTAGCCAAATGTTGGCTTTGAAAAGGTTGAAAGCTCAATGTTAATCCACATTTGAGGAATGCTAAAATTAGGATAAAATATCCCTCATAAATTTTTTAGTTTTCTAGATTTTCCCTCATTATTACTATATATCTTCTTTGTGCAAGAGCAGTCGGCAAGGTTGCGCAACCCTAGACGACGGCTGCTGAGTTCTCACAATCTAGCCAATGGTCACCCAAAACCTTGGGCGACCTTAGCCGATAGCCACTAACACCAAATTTGGCTTACCTCACCTAAGCCCTTTTGAATTTTTTAATTAAAAAAAATGTAGCCAAATCCCCTTGTAAACTTTTTTTTTTTGCCAAACACTACTTGAACTCGCAATCACTTTGAAAAGAGCTTTTACCAAATGCAATTTGCATTTTTCTAAAGGGTTTTAGCTTTCGGCATTTACATTACATCCAAAACTTATTTCCAAAGTTAAACCGTACCCACCCTTATTACCTGCCAAGAAGGAATAGGTTAGGAGAGGTCGGAAGGGTAGTAGGACAACTATGTATTTCAACCTTACCATAGGCTGTTATTTATAATCACACAAGCGCGATCTGAGGGTTGTTGAGCATACTAGGGAATCTTGGTGGTCTTCCAAGTTGCTCAAGAGTTGGATGAGATAACTGAGTGATGATTTCGAATGTGGCATCGGAAGGGTAGTAGGACAACTATGTATTTCAACCTTACCACAAGCTATTATTTATAATCACACAAGCACGATTTGAGAGTTGTTGAGCATACTAGGGAATCTTGGTGGTCTTCCAAGTTGCTCGAGAATTGGATGAGATAACTGAGTGATGATTTCGAATGTGGCAATCATGACAAAAATTGAGCCCTTTAGGCTTAAAACTTGCCTAAGCCAAATTGCCAATTCAATTTTATGACGTGTCTTTTCTTGCACTTAACTACATCTATACAAAGACCTAGAAAAATTAGCAAATTATGTTTTTCAACCCTATAGACCACCAATAGAAACCAGGGGTCAAATATGTAACGTGGTTGTTGACTAATATGAGGGATGCATAGTTAATAATGTGCTGAGATCAAGTTTTTTATTCTCATATTGAGTATTTTGGGGATGAACTAAGATACTCCAAAACTAGATTTTAAATTTACTTTAAAGTTATTCCCAAGTCTAAATATTCCCATATTTCATGTCGAATTACACAAAATAAAGAAAGTTAATGCCATGAAAAATCTTAAACTGGTATCCATGTGATAAATTTATCCAAAATTAATTTTTTTATTATCAAAAACCCCAAACTAGTACACTTATGACAAACGTAGCGTCTGCTAGTTTTTGTTAAAGTTTACGGTCAAATTGCTGAGTTAGAAGACACATGACGGTTGATGAATACACTAGTTTGTAGTTTTATGTGACATTCAAAATTTCCTTTGTAGTTTATGATATTTTAGTGGTAATTATCAATGGGAATCAATACACTCTTGAATACGTATCTAATAATTTTCAAACATTAAATTTTTACTAAGTTAAGATTTCCCTATTATTCTATATCTTTTGTTAATAATTTTAGTGATTTCAAATTAATTTTTTGATTTACCGACATTTTAAGCCAATATCAATTTCCCTATTTATTTACTAAAATGGAAAATATTTATCCAAACTAACCTAATATCTCCATTTTTTACTCAAACCATGCCATTTTTATCACTATTTTAGCTTGGACAAATGTCTTAACTCCTACATTATGTTTTGCCTACATGCCTTAATTGAATCCATTGAATTTAGCTCTTATGACCTCATACATGACATATGACTTTTAATACTAGTAACTTTATATTTACTATTAACTATAGTCAATTGACATTGTTATTTTTAACCCAAGGTAATAAATGTTACTTTAAACTACTCTTCAATATAGAAAAAATGTGGAAGACAAGACATTAAATGCCTTTTCCCAGCCTCTTGTGCTTGAAACTCCATCTTCATATCTTCAAGTTCAAATTTTTTTTATTCCACTCCCTTTCAAGACAATTAAGTTCCAAACTAGGGTCATATAGGGTATATTCATGTATTTCCCTTTATTTTTATCAAATTAATTTTGTTGTTTTCTTAAAAACGAGAATGGTTAATTTTTAGTATTTATTTTGATTTCAAGGAGATTAAATGTTTACTTTGTCGAAGATTTCACTCTAGGTAAATGAATACTCTAGCAGCTAACTTGAGTAGATCTACTTGGTACTTTTGAGCATGGTTGGTTGATTGTTTGTTTATTTAGTCTAGATTTTACTCTATGTGTAACTAAGTTTCAATAACTTTTTGTCAAGCTATTGTGATTAATGGGTTTGAATTAAAAAAACTTTTCTCAAGACATTAATAATGCTTTGTTGCAACATGAATGAGAAAAATGTGAAAATAGAAAAACTAGGCATAAAAGGAGGTATTTTATGAAATGCTTGACAATGTTATAGGCAATTTTGAAATTTTTAGACCTAAGATGGGGTTGTTAATTGGGTTATTTTATGTAAAATCTGAAAGTTATAGGGACTATTCATTGCTTGTGAAACCTTATTATGATAAGTTGTGAATTATGCAAAAATTGGAGCTAGTTGCATTAATTAATTATGTGGGTCGTTTTGTAATTCTTACAAAATATGCGGCGTGTCTATAGTGTAAAAATATTAGTATGTCTGAGATAACAAAAGAGTAACTTTTAATATTTAATTTAATTGATATGACTTAGTTGGATGAAAATTAAAAGTTAGGTGTAGATTTATAAAATGAGAATTTTACAAGGGCAATAATCTAATTCTTAATATTTGAAATACTAAGTTACTGAATTACTAGCTACGAATGGCAGATGTTATTTTGTCTATTATTGGGGTTGTCGATGTTGCATATGGTTGATTCTTTGATCATATTATCATTTGCTTGCATGAGAAATTAAAAGAGATAAGCATCATTATCACTATTCATATATGGGAAATTGCATGAAAAGATGTGCATCGGATGTCCATTCTTGAAATGAATGTTGGTTTACTTATCGATGCAAGGGAGATCATATGACTTTAATGTTTTTATGTGCATTGTGGCTATGTGAGTAAATATGAAAGTATTATAGAAAGTTATGTCCATCACTCAATGGCGACAATGCAAAAGAGTTGGGATGTCTTGGAAGTATTTAGGATACCTCAAAATGGAGATATCTTGTAGGGATGCCTTAGAGTTGAAATGTCCCGTAGAGGCAGAATGCCCCAAGAGTGTTTAAGATGCCTTGGAGGGGAGATGCATCATGTGTCGGGATGCCTTAAATTTGGGATGCTAGAATCGACACGAAGTAATTAATATGATGCATGGCCATGTGCATACATGACTATGCAATTGATTTAGTCCAGCCAATTCTTAAAATAAACAACTCGCACACACTCCCTTTCCAAAAAAAAATCAATACACCAAGTGAACAATCTTATGTGTTATTATATGGTTTCCATCGACATAACATGCTAGATAAATCAGTGCACCCATTTATTCAATCATTCCTTACTGATAATTTGTATGTAAATGAATCATTGTGCTTTGCATGTATCAAGTTGAATAGTGATGTAATCTCCTACCTTAGATTTAGGGATTTTACTTACTAAGTTTAGGCTCCCCTCTTTATTTTTTAAAACATGTAGGATGGACCTCCCACCGCCACTACATTTTGAAACTCCCATGCATTTTAACTATGTTTATGAAGATGTCCTTGTACCGAATTAGCTATAGTATATACTAAATAAACCCTTACTATATGGGTCGATATAAGGCTTTTGGAATAGATTCCTTGTCAATTTGTCACTTGGTAATTGAATATCGACGGTGAGCTAATTGGACCATTGAGAGGTTTTGACGTAATGGGGACACGTCGATGGGTGAAGTTATCGATTTGTATTAGATAGCTTGACTTTTGTACAGACTAGTTTCTGAAAGTAAGAGTATTGTTTATAGAATATCATGAATGCTTTAATGTGCTTACGCATGCTTATAATAATTATTTGAGTAATAAATGAAAAAAAAGTACCCGTGTTGCATGTGACATTCTAGGGCATCACATTTTATCCTCCGTTTGTTACATTTATACCAACTTAAGATTTTTTACGATATTAATCCAACATAACAAAATTTGACGATGGGTAAATTACTAACAAATGTACTAATTTAGGTTTTTTGGCAATCAAAAAATTAGTTTACGATAAATTTATTATGCGTACCAGTTTGGGATTTTTGTGGTAATTTTTTTACATATATACCAATTTGAGATTTTTGTGGTATAAACCCAAATCAAAAAAGCACGTCTGGTGTTTTATCCCTAGCTCCCATTGCACGTTGCCTTCTCAGCTAAATCTTACCACTTGTTGCTAATCATTACTCTTTATTGCAACTACTTGTTACTAGCATTCTCATGTTGCAGTCTAATGTGTTTGTACTCGAGCCTCTGTTCTAGTACTACCCGGGCCTCTGTTCTAGTACTCCCCATAGAAGAGAATGTTCAATCCAATTGTACCATTGAACTCCAACCACCCAGACCAGGTTGTTGATATACAACCCCATGAGAACTCCCTTCATGGATGACTAAGGAATGTCTAAAAGGAGGACTATACAAGGATGAGGTCTGGCGTGACAATGAACTTGCACCTGATGAGTAGTATTCTGATAAGCATCCCTAAGCTGTCTCTACCCTAAATAGTGAATACATTCCCTTGTTTCTCATCAAGCCTACGTGTGTATAAGCTATAATTCTGAAAAACCACCTAGGCATCTCAAAATATAGAATTGATCATTCCATATATATCGCAATCGCGATAAAGCTAGGCTTAACTATGTACATATAATGTGTCTTGGTACCTAAGAAGATGCACTCATAGAAGGCCAACTTGTCCAAACTGCTCTAGAAAGCCACTGCTTGCCCCTTTCTTGACCCAGCAAAGTTCTCAATAGCGATCCGCATAGCGAGAAATCTATTGCCATCAACAACTGCAAATAGAGGAAAATAACACTAAATATCATTCATAATTGAGATAAACTAATACAACATATATTTAATATTTGATTTGTCAAACAATTAACCTTACCAATATGTTAGCACTGGCCCCAAATTTCTCATAGAAATTGTCTTTTAAATGCATTAAAGGATTATTTCAAACATTGATTAATTAGTCATTTGAGAAAAAATATATCCATGCAAGATGCGTGCAAGGTTCGTGATCGTGTTCTTACGAGCCCTTAATTACTTAATTAACAAAATCACAATCAAACCATCGAATAGCACACCCTTGGGAGTAGTTTCATTTCATTAGGAAAAGCCTTTATGTCGGGTGTGCGTTCTTCATTATCCACCTAGTTCATTAAATTTGCATACTAATCTTATCAAGGAAAATCATCAATGAATACATGGTATAAAAACCCTAAGATTCGCTTCCCACTCTAGCCATCTTTTTCTTTGATTATTTCAATAATCAGTCTTTCTATATAGGATCATGGGATCCTCTAGGAGTTGACCCCAATGCTGACCAACTAACATCCCCACATAAATGTCCGAGGTTTCCCTACCTTCACTTCCCTTCATGCCATTCTCGTCTTCCTTGTTACTATGCTACTCCACTTCGTTGAAGTGAAATTCGAAGGGAAACCCATGTCTCCATTTGAGACCCACTCTTCCGCCACCTTCCTTAATGTCTCCTATCTTATGTTCTAATGCACATTAGCACTTGTTGTTCATTTGTCGTCTACTCCTGCTAGTTGTGCTCGAGCATTCCACATTCTCATGATACTCACAATTTCACTCTCGGTAACTTCCCTCACATCGTTGTTGGTATGAGGCCACTTTCAATCTTTCCTCTATCTCTTCTCATTCGTGTTGCTTGCTGTGGTTCTCTTGCCCCATCTCACTTGAAACCTTTATGCGTGGGTTCAACACAAGATTATATTGGATTGTCGATTCTGGCACGAAGCGCACACATCCATGACGATACAAGGTAAGAATGGTAGGGTAAATAGGTGAGCCAATGCATAGTAGAATAGAAGATAGAAGATGGCAAGGGAGTTGGTGAAATGGTGGTTCTCAAATGGGGACATGGGTTTCCCTTGGAATTTTACCTCAACGAAGTTGAGTAGCATGGAAATAAGGAAGGCAAGAATAGCGTGAAGGCGGGGGAACCCCAGATGTTTGTGTGAGGATGTTGGCTGGTCGACATTGGGGTCGGCTCTTGGGGGATCCCATATTCCTATATAGAGAGTGCTTATCGAAATGATCAGGAAAAAAGATAACTAGGGCAGGAAGTAGTATGGTAGAATGATCTATATGCAAGATTCTACTAACACCTCACTTCCATATCATCACAAAAGTAACATGGTAATTCCATATCATAAAAAAAGCTTCAATCAACACCAATTTTCACAGAAAAATCAAATTAGATTTCGGCCTCCCTTTTATTCCTTTTCCTTTTTTTGCCATGAGAGTTTTTATCCAACTCCACAATAAAAAATGAAAAAACTAGAGCTATTTGCTCTATCATCAAAGTGAAACATCATATAGTATTCACACTAATTCAAACCCGGATAATAAGGAAAATCATTGTTACTAAGTTAATAGCTACATCAAATAACATACTCCACGATGGACTGACTTGCCACTATTGAGTTGCTACTCGAGCTTCTATTCAGGTACTCCCCATAGAAAAGCTTGTTCAACCCAATTGTGCCATTGAACTCCAACCACCTAGACCAAGTTGTCGATGTACGAGTCCATGATCATCGTTGTGGAGAACTCTATTTATGGATAGCCAAGAATTGTCTAAAAAGAAGATTGTACAAGGATGAGGTCCGGTGTAGCTATGACTTGCAGCCAATGAATGACATCCCAGTGAGCACTCCTAAGTTGTCTCTGCTCTAAGTACTGAACACATTCCCTTGTTTCTCATTAGGCTTGTGCACATATAAGCTATAATTCTAAATAGCCACACAAAACTGACCATTCCATATATACTGCAATTGCAATAACATTGGACAAGAATGTGCACATATAACGTGTCTTGGTACCTAAAAAGATGCATTCGTAAAAGGCCAACTTGTCTGAGCTACTTTAGAAAGCCACTACCTACCTCTTCCTTGACCCAGCAAAGTTCTCAATGGTGATATGGGTAGTGAGAAATCCATTGCCATTAACAGCTGCAAAAAGAGGAAAACGACACCAAATATTGTTGATAATTGAGATCAACTAGCACAACATACATTTAAGATTAATCTGTCAAACAATTAGCCTTCCTATTATATAAGCACTAATTTCAAATTTCTCATAGAAATTGGTCTTTTAAATGCATTGAAGGATTATTATTAACAATAATCAATTAGTTATTTGAGAAAATATATATCCGTGCAAGATGCGTGCAAGGTCCGTGGTTGTATTTTTATGAGCTCTTAATCACTTGATCAACAAAACCACAACTAGACTATCAACTAGCCGCCAATTGGAGTAGTTTTATTTCGTTAAAAAAAGCCTTTATGCCGATGTGCATTCTTCATTATTTACCCATTTACTCAAAATGCACATTGATCTCACCGAAGAAAATCATCAACGATCACATGATATAAAAACCCTAAGATCCGGTTCCCACTCTAGCCATCTTTTTCTCTAATTATTTTGATAATCATTCTCTCTACATAAGACTATGGGATCCTTTAGGAGCTAACCCCAATGCTAACTAGCCAACATCTCCACACAAATGTTGGAAGTTCCCCAGCCTTCACTTCCCTCCATGCCATTTTCGCCTTCTTTGTTTTATGCTGCTCAACTTCGTCAAGGTGAAATTCCAAGGGAAACCCTTGTCCCCATTTGAGACCTACCCTTTCGCCAATTCCCTTGTTCTCTTCTGTCTTCTGTTCTACTGCACTTTAGCACTCGTCACTTATCTGTCGTCGGCTCCCGTTTGTTGTGCTCGAGCATTCCACATTCTCATGATGCTCATGGCTTTGCTCTCAATGACTTTCCTCACATCGCTACTGGTCTAAGGCCACTTTCAATCATTCCCCTATCTCTTACCATTCATGTTACTTGCCGTAATCCTCTTGCTCCATCTTGCTTGAAATCTTTACGTGTGAGTTCAATACAAGATTGTATATATTTTTGTCCCCGTGTTTCGTCCTTGACAACTACATAGATTTCTAATTCTAGCACAAAGCGCACAAATTCATGACAGTACGAGGTAAGGGCGGCAGGGCAAATGGTTGAGCAACGAGTGCCAATGTGCAGTAGAACAAAAGGTAAAAGATGGTGAGAGAGTTGGCAAAAGTGTGGGTCTCAAATGGGGACGTGAGTTTCCCTTGGAATTTTATCTCAACGAAATTGAGTGGCATAGAAATAAGGAATGCAAGAATGGCAGGGAGGGAAGTGAAGGCAAGGGAACCTCAGACATTTGTGTGGGGTTGTTGGTCGGTCTATATTGGGGTCGACTCCTAGAGGATCCCATAGTTTTATGTAGAGAGAATGATTATCAAAATGATTAGAGAAAAAGATGACTAGAGTGGGAAGCAGTTTAATAGAATGATCTATATACAGGATTCTATTAATAGCTCACTTCCATATTATCACAAAGGCAATATGGTAATTTCATATCATAAAAAAAGCTTTAATCGACACCAATTTTCACACACAAAAATGAAATTAGGTTTCAGCCTCTCTTTTATTCCTTTTTTCTTCTTTCATTGCAAGAGTCTTTGTCCAGCTCCACCATTAAAATTACAAAAGCTAGAGCTATTTGCTTTATCATCAAAGTTGAACATTGCATAGTATTCACACTAATTCAAACCGAATAATAAGGAAAATCGTTGTTGTTAAGTCACTAACTATCTTAAACTAAAGACTCCACGATGAATTGACTTGCCACTATTGAGTTGCTAATAACATGGTTCTTGGCTCATTTCACGCAATCACTTGTATTTGTACCCGGGTCTATTTCGATATTCCTCATAAAAGAGCGTGTTCAACCTAATCATGTCGTTGAACTCTAACCACCTAGACTAGGTCGTTGATGTACAACTCCATAATCACCGTTGTAGAGAACTCCATCCATGGACTGCCAATGAATGTCTGAAAGAAGGACCATACAGGAAGAGGTATGGTGCGGCTACGCATTTGCAACCGATGAATAGCATTCTAGTAAGCACTCCCAAGCTGTCTCTGCCTTGAGCAATAAATAGATTCTCTTCTTCATCAGGCCTACACATGTATAAGCTACAATTTTGGAAAACCACCCTAGCATCTCCAAACACAAAATCAACTGCTCCATATATATATATATATGTCAATCGTGATAAAATTGGACATTATTGTACACATATAGCATGTCTTAGTACCCAAGAAGATGCACTCATAGAATATATCCATTAAACTTGAAGAACTTGATGGATATTCAATTTGGAGAAGCTCATTGCATCTTCTTTTCTTGCTAATGTAATATCATTTTGAATTCACGGGCATGACTCATGAAGGCAAACCTAATGTCATTTTCGAAACAAATTGCTAGATATGATGTGTATTGCGATTAAATGATGTATTTGATATTGTAGTCTTGACTCATTGTTTTTGACGTTTCTTGCTTAAAATGGGAAAGAACCGATGAAGGTAATCCAATCAATAATTTCTACAATTTGATTAAAACGTAGTAGAATATCAAATTTTAAGGTTATGGTGGATTTTGTAATTAGAGTCGTTATCACCTCAAGATGGTCGTCTTCCTTAGGTGACCATTGTAGGATGGTCGCTTCCTTGAGGTAGTGCAACAAGTTCGCACTTTGCCATACTTATTGGTATTGTTATTTCTTCTTTAGCTCAATCCTATCGCATGCCCTCCAAATATTCAATCATTTGTCTGTCCATACTTTAATGTAAATACCTCATTTTTTTTTACAAAGTAACACATGAGTTAGTTGAAGGTCATCCTTTTCTATTTGAAATCTTATCGTCAAAACCTCCGAACGACTGGATTACTACGTTTGAAATTGAAATTGATAACAAAGATTTGAAAAATTCATAGTCAAAAGTACTCTTGTGGTAATAATTCATAGAATTTCCATTATTAATGAATTGTACGATCTGGGCCAAGTACCGCCATAAGTTATGTATGGTAAGGTTCAAAATTTTAGTTAACTGCAAAAGATTTCAGGGTATTCCCCAATATGGTATTAACTAATAAGGATGCTTTAACATGAGAGGCTTCAATGAAATATGGTTATTATATGTAAAAACTGAAAGTTATAGGGACTGTTCATTACTTGTAAAACCATATTATGATAGGTGGTTAAATTCATTCTTGAGCTAGTAGCTTAATCTAGATGGTGTGTCAATTATGCAAAACTTGGAGATGGTTGCATTAATTAATTATGTAGGTTATTTTGCAAGTCTTTTAAAATACCCTGCATGTGTATAGTGTAAATAAAATGTTAGAATGTCTAAAATAACAAGCTTTTAGTATTTAATTTAATTGATATGACTTGATTGGATAAAAATCGAAATATAGGGGTAGATTTACAAAATGAGAATTTTAAAAGGGCAATAATCTAATTCTTAATATTTGGAATACCAAGTTATCGATTTACTAGCTAGGAGTTGTAGATGTTATGTTGTCCATTATTTGACATTGCACATAGCTGATTCTTTGATAATGTTGTCATTTGTTTGCATAAGAAATTAAAAGACATAAGCATTTCATTATCGTTGCTCACGTATGGGATCATGAAAATGGCAAGGTAATTATACTTTAATAGTAAATTGCACGAAAAAATTTTGTATACCGGATATCAATTCTTGAAATAAACGTTGGTTTAGTTATTGATGCAAGAGAGATTATATGATTATAATGTTATTATGTGCATTGTTGCTATGTGAGTAAATATGAAAGTATTATTAAAATTTATGTTCATCTCTCACATTTTAGTGGCGACAATGCCACGGAGTCAGGATGTCCGAGAAGTGTTGGGATGCCTTGAAATGGAGATTCCTCGTAGAGTTGGGATGCCTTAGAATTGAGATGTCCTGTAGAGACAAGATGTCCCGTGAGTGTTTAGGATGCCTTAAAGGGGAGATGCACTATCTGTCGGGATGCCGGAATTGAGATGAAATCAAATGAGATGGAATAATGAATATGATGCATGGCCATGTGCATACATGACTATTAATGTACAAATCAGTAATAATCATACATCACAATATGTTATCTTATTTGTTTGCATTTTAGTGATCAATCTTATGAGTTATTATATATGGTTTCCATCGACATAACATGCTAGATAAATCATTTATTCAATCATCCATCACTGATAATTTATATGTAAATGGATCATTGTGTTTTGCATGTATCAAGTTGAGTAGCAGTGAGGTGATCTCCTACCTTAGATTTAAGGATTTTACTTACTAAGTTTGGGCTCACCCCTTTATTTTTTAAGACATCTAGGATGAACCTCCCACCATTGCTACTTTTTGGAACTCCAATGCATTTTAACTACGTTTATGAATATGTCATTTTACCGAATTAGCTATTGTATATATTAAATGTGCCCCTTTTGTATGGGTTGATGTAGGGCTTTTGGAGTAGATTCCCCATCAGTTTGTCACTTGGTACTTGAATATCGATGGTGAGCTAGTTGGACCGTTGAGAGGTTTTGACAGCAACGGCAAAACATTGATGGGTGAAGTTAGGCCACCTTGACCATTTCGGAGTTATGTATTTTGCATTTTCCTTGGACGTTATATTATAACATTTTTGTTATTATAGAAAAGATGCAAATGTATTTTATCGAACTTGCATAATTGTTTTTCTTATAAAATATTGCGAATGCTTTAATGTTCTTCCTCATGCTTGTAATAAATATTTGAGTAATAAATGAAAAAAAAGTACCCATGTCACGTGTGATGTTCTATGACATTATATTTTACCATCCATTTGTTACAAATGTACTAATTTGTGATTTTTTACGATATTAATCCAATAGAACATTAATGATTGGTAAATTAATAACAAATATATTGGTTTGAGATTTTTTATAGTAAAAAAATTAGTTTGCAATAAATTTATTATATGTGTACCAGTTTATGGTTTTTTGTATTAAATTTTTCACATATGTACCAATTTGATATATTTGTGATATAAATCCAAATAAAAAAATCACATCTAGTCTCTTCCCCCTTCAAATGCCATTGCACGTTGCCCTCTCAGTTATACCTTACCACTTGTCGCCAATTGTCGCTCTTCATTACTGTTGCCTGTTGCTGGCCTTCTCACGCGCGGCCTAATGTGAGCATGCTACTACTCTATTAAATTCAAGTACGTCTAGACATATTTCTAAGTTAGTCCAATTATTAAATTCCTCACAGACTCTATATGCAATACATGTTTACTATACCATTATAAATAAGCAATATAACCTAATGACTTCGTAATTTCTATATAAGGTTTTCTTTCTTGTCAGAATTTCTAAATGAGGTTAAAGGGATTGCCACATCCCACCAGAGTTTTTTTTTTTTGGTCAGAAAATTCATGTCATTCATTTAGTAAAAGTCTGAACATTTTGACTAAAAATATCGGAACATAATAAATCAATAAGACTAGCTGGAGGATAACGGACCCAATTAACCAGTAAAGTGCGGTCTCGTTGGGCCTTAACTACCCAATCTACGACTTTGTTGGCCTCTCTTTTACAATGGGCTATTTTTGTGGCTTGCAGTTAGACAGTCATCAATTAGAGCTAGGATTGAGAAATGGGTCATGCCGGCCCAGCATGACACTACCTAGCATGATTAGGCTCGTACCATGGCGTGGATTGTTTCGAGTTGGGCTGGGCCGTGCTGCATTTTGGGCCTGCAGTGGACCCTAATGGGTCAGCCCAAACCCGACATTTCTTTATTCAGCCTTGAAGGCCAAATCCAATGGTTTACAAATTTTTAGGGTCTCGGACCCGAAAACTCAATAACTGAATCAGGTCATTGAAGTGGCTGTTGGAGAAAAAAAAAATCACCTATATAAATTGGCCCCTTTCCTTTTTTTTTTCATCATTCACCAATCTTCACTTACATATCCACTTGCAAACGCTCTCGCTCTTTCAAGCCTTTTGTCAATTTCTTATATTTCCTTTTTCGTTACAATGATTTTAATCGCAATCTAAATATCACAATGTATGGAAAACAACAACAATAACCGTGTCAGGAGATCCAAACTCAATTCGAAATTCCCCTTGCGATTGTCATGAAACTCGATTAGTGAATATGCAATGACAATGTATAAGTGACAGCTCCACGCTCACAGCAAAGCGAATTTGATGACGACAAGATACAAAAGCCTTACCACTAGGACAACTTGGAGCGGAGAACGCCAGAAGTTGGTCCCCAACGAGACACTTCTCCGAATGATATGTCTACCACCATAGACCTTGAAGCAACTTGGGGACGCTAGCTTTGCGGAGAAGACCGTCTAGGGTGTCAAGAACGCTATTTGCACCATGTGAGCAAATATAGTAGGACGTCCACTTGAAGGGGCATCAGCGGCGACCTGAGCAAGAGATGCCTAGGGTCGGGGGGGAGCTCTTCAACTATGATGATGTAAGGAATTAGTGGGAGCTTTCATGTTATTCTTTTATGACTAAGCAACCCTTTGTTTTTGCTGAAGATCTCCGCATCATCCAATACGTGCAGAGTGCCTCACTTCAAGCCCATTTCATAAGAAAAAACACTCGAAATTGCAGTGTTGTACAAAGAGAAAAGGGCAGTGTTGATGCATCTTCTGTCGATGGGTAAACTTTTGAAGTCTTTTTGATTTCTAACATTTGGACTAGCCCTATGAATTACTTGTGTATGTTGTCACCGGCCCTTGGGTATATGAGAAATGAGAATTACGTCATCAAACTCTTATAGTTAATTCCTGTGTGATTCCAGAAATGTGACTGTTGAGAGTTGTCAATGAATGTGGCATCTGCAATAAACTCTCTGATATATCCGTTAAAGTATGTTGCATCACACTAGATAATGCCAACGTGAACATTTCCCTAATCAAAAGTCTGGTTTAACAGTCACATCCTATTTGCAATGGTATTTTCTTCCATGTATACTAAGTATGCCACTACATTAACTTGTCAGAGTGAGACGGTCTCCAATAGTTTATTGGTGTTGCAGCCAACATACATGTGGGCTCAATATGTTAGAACCACTACACCGAGGCATCACAAGTTGGAGGTTCGTTACATGACACATGGTACACAAATAAAAAAAATTCCTCGAGGACATGAGAACGAGGTGGAATTCTATGTGCAGTTTGTTCAAGAAGATATGCGAGGAGATGGTGTACTTATGCATAATGGAAGTTCCGATCTCTCACCGTTGACACCACAAGATTGTGAAATTTGAAGATTTTAGGAACTTCTTATATGTTTTCAGTGCAACGAAGGATGCTTGAAGTGCCGGCAATTATTTGTCAAGCAGCCGAGTCATTCCGTTTCTATTCATGATGTTGGTTAAATTGATGAAGAAGGAGGGTGATCCTTCTTCAATGAAGCAACAATGGGCATAAAGGCGAAATTCTTCATATATTCCAATGACATTGTGCCTGTATGTTTTTTGGCATCTTCTGTCTTCAATACAAGATTCAAGTTAGAAGGACTCAAAACTCTCCTTATCGCATGTCATGAAGGGTGATAACATCCAAGTGGAATAAATATTGGCAATGGCGATGAGTTGGCACTAATATATAATTGTTGCATACGCCAATCGTTTCTATACTATGAGTTCTACTCAAAGGATGGAATGGCACCATCATCAAGCAATGCCTAGACACTTGTATGGTTTTTTCTTCGTAAGAAGAAGATCATCCCACAGCTTTTCGCTAGGTTTTTGTCTTCCATTTTCAAATAGATGATGACGTACTTGGGATCAGATTACTCCAAATACATCCATAGAGTTGATAAAGACAAAATCAATGTCTTGAATGATGGAAGAGGAGAGCCACCGGCTTTTTTATGCTTTCAACCATGGCTCGAGACATATAGATCCCACTAGTGTCTACGGTACCATCTGCGTTCATGGTTAGTACTAGCAAACGGATCTTGTAAGGCAGACCGCAAAAAATTTAGAAATGGCCATCAGAAGACATGATAGGTTTTTGCAACAATCAACTCCACAAGAAAGTGTCCAACATGATCAAGAGGACAACAACGACACCATATCATCCGAATCGCGATGAAGGATATATTATTGATCAATCAGAATCATGATGAAAATGATATGGTATCGAATAATTAAATTTATTAGACGTTCTTTTTTTGTGTAATTATTATTAAGGCACCACTTTGTAAATTTTATCAAATTATTTGTGGTTCAATTGAACGACTACTTTCATTAGTATTCAACAATTAATTTGATACTATATCTAACATTTGGAAATAGAGTTAGTTCAATCTCTTTTTCTTTTCTAATATTTGAAAATACAGGGCCCGGGCCAACCGTGTGCCGATCTCTCCATGTATCTGGTCTTTTTATTCATTTAGTCCAAAGATTCTTTGGAACAGATGCAATCATGTGGATGGTGGGTCTCCGTACACCCCTGACAGAATTGCGTTTCCTCACTACTGAGAATATATATTGTTCCGTCTTTCCTGGGAAAGACCTCAACAGTGTTGTCAAGACACAAAATAATCTTTATTATGAGAAAGCAAAGCACATTGTGTCCCTTTCGCACTCCTAGGAATTTCGTCAAACATGGAAACCCCCCTTCGTGCCATGGAACTTCCCCAATCTGGCAAGACAGAAGCTTTCTCCTCAAGGCAAAACGCAATATCAACGCGAGGAATCGAGATTCGATCGTGGAAGATTTGGCGTGAACAGCATCGACATCATTTTGTCTGAAGGGGAGAGGTAGGCGGAGAGATTTGACCCATCTTTAGTAAGGCACCAGCACGGGGCGTTGTCGGACTTGTTGCGCACGTTCGAGATGGCAATATCTGAGAGGCTGATACAACAACCCCACAGAACCCGCATAATATCGTGACATGTCACCGGGGAGACTCGTCCATTTCTTGAACAGCCGACCCGAACTAATATGCTTTGTTCAGTACGTTTCTTCTAATAGCCTTATTAGTGCTTAAGATAACAAAGAAGAAGAACTATTTCCCGAGAGATCAAAACAAATATACACTTGATTTGCACGCCAGGATGACTTAATCCACTATTGGGTTATAGCATCTCTAGGACTTGATCTGAAAAGACCACCTCCTCTTACATAGCTTGAATATGAAGCGTGAGAAGGCCCTAAATACACACTCCCCTTTTCACCTAATAATTTTTTAAATTGATTGATTGTAATTATTCCTTTAACATAGAGTAAAGAAACTCATTTCATGTTTTCTTTTTCTTTTTCGCTCTCCTTCTAATTAATCGCAATTCTTTATGTGGATTTTCAATGGCCACACTCCCCTCTTCTACTTATTTGAAATTCAGTGGAACAATTTGAAACCTACACACATAAACCCCTTCTTTCAAATTGTTGTGAGTTCATGCATATTACTTTCATTCCATTGATATTATAATTCTCTCTTTTGAGATGTTTGATTTGATTCGTAATGTTTGACACTTGTTAATGGAACAATCAGAACACGAGCATGACACACTCGAACAAAGATCGACTTCAAGCATGGCAAAGACAGAAAGAGGAACAACCCCATGTGTATATGTCTAAGTAGAGTTCGGTAAATAAAGGAAAACAGATTTGACTTGAAGATCCCCAAAATGCTTGTAGGTTTCCTTCTTCTTCTTTTTTCCTTCTCGTGGGAACTCATGCGTTTGGTCTCTCTTTTGTGCTGCGGTGGGAATATATGGGAATTGGGTGCGACATATCATTCGGGCTTCGATTGAACACACTTTGCCACGTGCTGTCCTCCAATTTGTCCCCTCCTCACTTTTCATCTATCTAACCCCCCGCCCCCAAAAAAATCACAGGAGCATTTATCCAAAGCACAGAAATTCCTGAGATTGGAACAAGACTAGAAATCAATACATGGACAAGGGCGGAAGTTCATGTCGTGCCGTGCCTTTACTGGATTAAGTTTCATTTCGGCCGATATCACAAAAGATTTGTTTTATAAAAGGAGGAATAATTGTGTTAAATCCTTTAGTTTAAAGTTAGATGTGATATATTCCTATTGGTCTTGGTATATTTTTTAAGGCATTGAGATCCTAATCGCACTTTAATGTACTACAAATGAGCACTCACATGTGATTCAAGCAATTGACCAAATTGCTCCGTTGTAGAAAAAGTGTTTAAGATGGCATTAAGATCTGTTGATTCTTGCCCCCGAGATATTAACCTGCCAACTTCCTTGCTTAGAGGATAGTCGGGCAATATTTTTCCACATATTTTTAATACTAATGAAAAAAAATTAAAAAAATCACAACACAGTTTATCAGATTTTAATATTTTAAATATATATTATTTTTATATTGTTGCCCTTCTTTTAGATAGCTTAAGGTTCTGGAGGAATAACAATATACTCAATTTAGTCTGCATATTTATCATTATTTTTATTACTTCACCTATAGTTTTTACGTTGCCAATTTGACGAGGTTATACAACACCTTGATCCATTCTACATGGGCTTAATTCCCGAAACAATTACCCTGAATAATCATATAAATTATTCAATAATAAATCACTTAACAGAATTTCATTAAAAAAGGATATATACTAAAACCAAACAACCCAAAAAAAAAGAAGAACAAGAAGAAAACTTTGTTACCATTGCATTATAGCCTTCAGTTGGAAAAGTTATATGTTACTCACCTAAACCCGGACACAGTTGCGCAATAGCTGCGAACTTTGAAACGTTGCGAATTACTCCCATGAACTTTGATTTTGTTATCAGTTACTGGTTTTTTTCCGTTTGAGGTGTTGCCTGAAAATGGAGTAACTCATTTATTTTTTACCAAAACAACCTCAACGAAATTTTATTAACGTTATCAATCATGCATTATCTTAACTTCATCAGCCATTTAGTAGGGGTTACTTGGGTGAAAAAGCCGGGTAAGTCCATTTTCAAATAACACTTAACGATGAAATGTGTCATAGGCTTATTTCTTAATATTTGATAGTTGACTCATTATATGGGTTAGCTATGTTTAGTAAATGAGTTTTAAATGGATTTAGAATGGGAAAATGCAAAAAAAATATGGATGTTAAATAGGTTCACTATTAAACCAAACACAATCCACCTTTATAATTGTCTCTTCACTCTTTATGAGAAGATAATAGACTCGTTGGATTGTTCCAAGTTTAGAGAAATCTGGGTGGGCCCACAAGATGTGCCCGACCTTTCTCTTATTAAAAATATCAAGACCGCTTCTTTCTTTCCCCTATTTTTTAAGTTTTATTAATCTTTAGATATCGTTTGTGAATTCTTGGAGTACATCTCTCCTTTGTTGCATTTGGTATTTTTACTTTTTATGCAATGTTCTAATCTTAGTTCCTATCATTGCAATCTGGGCATAAATCATATTATTTAATATCTTACATTACATTTAATTAAAATTTCAATTCGTCCACGTTATGTTGTAATTTATGAATTCACTACCAAGTAATAACTTTCTCTTATTTTTCATTATGAATCAATACAAAAATTGAAAAATCTATGCAATGTTGAAAGCTAATTCTTTAGCATATACACATGAAGAACTTAGAGTGGGTTTAAATAGGTGGATACAAATTTTAATAGGTTGGATTTGTTTTAGTAAATGGTTGGTTATGGTTGTATTAGATATAGGTCATTTAATTTTTATTACATGTAAATGTGTCAATTTAAGTTGAATCATTTTTAACCCAGCCAAATCCATCTATTTGATGCCCTAAACGACCATATAGATGGAAAAATTAGTGATTATAGGAAAAAAAAATTTGGGGTCTACGGTGCAATTGTGCCAAAAATTGAGGTTTATTTATGACTTTTCATAATTCAAGGATATCTGCACACATATGCCAAAGTTCAAGTGGGTTTCAATTTAAAAAAGAAAAAGAAAAAATGAACCTCAAAGGATGGACAACTTTTTTCCATAGACAACAACCATGGCATACATCTGAAATAATTTTAGTGATCAATCATCGGCTGTTATCTTTATTTCCATATAGCCGAAACACATAATTTGCCGCATCGGATTCATGCATTGGATAATTACGATTAATTGGGCCCTTGTCGTCTTTTTTTCGCAACTATTGAGAGAGGGAGAGAGACGGGCGAAAACATGGCAACGGAAAATCCCAAAAGTCGGCTAGGAATCTTGGAAGGGGGGGTTTGGGTGGGTCGAGGGGCTCGGTCAACCCAATTTCTGTACAAGAGCGCTGCGATGAGCCGGGGCCCACGTGGCCGACCCGGCGACACGTGTCTGACAGCCTCCTCACCTTGCTCGCCACGTCAGCAGGGGGCCAAGGTGTGGCCCGCCTTCGCTTTCGGGGTTGACACAACCTCCCAGGTGCCTGAGCTGACCGCTCCGTACGGACACAGCCCCGCCTGAAATGCCGTATGTATTTATACGCAAACCAACAGACTATTGCACCCCATTGCCTTCCTCCTCCTTAGCTAGCTATAATTAACTCAACTCTCTCTCCTCTCTCTCTCTCTCTCAGACACATACACTTTGTTCTGATCGTTGTCGATGGAGCTTTCTTTCTCCTTTGTCTATCGCGGTTCAGTGAGCATCGTCTGGAGCCGACAAAAGGCGGTGTCATAAGGAGCGCGTGACCGCGTCTTCTTCTTCTTCTTCTTCTTCTTCTTTCAGTGCCATTTTAAGGGAGGGTCTGTTCATCTAAATCTTGCAAAGTTTCTTCATTGGGTTCTTTGATTGGCTGCCAATATCCGAGGACAGAATGCTGGAGGACGTGCTTCATCCACCTCGACAGCTTCCAGCTGTAAGTTCTCTTGCCCTCTGATACCGTCTCTATTCCTTATTATTTTCTGTACATACATACAATGCATGCAAGCGTTGCGTCTCATTAATCATGTAATTTTCTCTGCGAAAGACAGGCAGGATTTTGATTGCAAGCATTAACCTTTCTTCCATTGTTCCATTCTCATTTGGGACATAAGTTCTGGGTTCTTTTCAGTTTTCGATATGTTCCACGATCAATTATTTGCCTGAGCTCATGATCAGCATGTGTCTGGTTTGCTCAGGAAATGATCATCTAATCATTGTGTGCTTGTGATGAGGACACTACTAATGTCGCAGCTAGTAATGATCCATTAATCTCAATGCATCATTTTATCTTCCAGTCTTCTTTAGACAATTGAATTTGAAGGATATGTTTTGAGCATCAAGTTGGATTTCTGACATCATCTGAAAATCTGATAAGGAAGCATACCATACACTTTCCCTTTGTATCAATCCATTTTTACAAGAAGAAACGTCGTAATTTGGCCAAAGCAGCTTCATTATAGTCTGGTATACCATTGAGTTGAATACAGCAAACCAGATTGATCATTCACATGACAAAACACATCTATGATTATGTTTGTTTGGTCATATGAAAGTCTCATACTTTGATAAAATGATTGTTCAAGTGGAAGGCTCAAAACTTTTGCTTTGATCATTTTGAGAAAGCTCCGAAACTCTCCCACGCCGCTTGTGCAATAGCTTTCTTCGTAGGTTCTTCATGTCCCCAAATGGCTACTTTTGAATGCCTCTCCATGACTAGTGCTTGTCCAGATTGGCATCCTATCTTTTATTTCACAACAAACATGCCATTGAATCCCATCTTCTCATCCGCTATTTATCTATTGCACATCACAAGGTGCCTGCAAAAATGCACTTAATCTTCCTGCTTTATTATTTATCAGAAAGATGACATTATTCACCTTCACAGAACCCGCTTTTCAAATCAACTTTAGGAATCCAAGCATCATCATATGCCTGTCCAGAGTTAATGTCCTCTTCTACTAGTTTACACATCAAGAACTGCTAATATGGTTAGAGAGACCAATCGTAGTGTATGGATCAGAAACATGTTGTGATTCAACTTTTGGTGGTAATTGATATATTTACTAATTTATGCTCAACAAATTACTGTTGCTCAAACATGGAGTGCATCTGTTGTTCTGCAGGATGATATGTCAAGCCCGTTAAGTGCTCAACTGTTAGAACTTTGTGACCCCGAATTTGTTTCAGACACTATACAGAACACTGAGATCACATCGTGTTCAAACTGCTGGCACGAAGAGTACCCTGATTCCTCCAAATTTTCTTTACCTGAAGATACGCAAAACTTTGGTGATCTCCTGCAGGAAGACCATGGAATCAATACTAACATGACAGCCATGACTCCCGCCACGACTACAAGTAACACCATGACCGCCGCCACTATTAACTACAACAGAAATCAAACAACAATCTTTGATCCGCAAGAAGATGTCGATAATGACATTTCTGCTTCGATTGATTTCTCTCCCTCCCCTCCGTTTTCAGTTTCCTCATTCGTCTTTCCTCAACAAGACCACCTGATGATGGATTTCCCTTCAGTGCAACTAACAGAAAATCAACTTCCATTGACCACTAGCCCTGACAGGCTACCAAATTTTACTCGCGAAACTATATCACCGTTAATTGGCTCTCCATTGATTGCCTCAGTGTTCAAACAAGATTGCTTGTCATCTATGCCCCCATATATTCCTTTGGACCCTGCTATGCCTTCGTGCTCCTTTGTTGGCTCGATGAGGACGTACTTGCCAGGGAATATGACCAGCACGTTATCTGCAGATAGGTCGGGGATCTTCTCGGGAAGTGTTCTAATAAAAGCAGATTTGCAAGCTCGAGATCTGGATTACCAGGCTGACAATAGCAGTGGAATATTTTGCTCGGATCTGACCCAGGTGCTTGTTCCAGAGGACATGCAGGTATTGACAAGATTTTACAGCACATCATGCTTCATTTTGAATATGAAGTTTTAAAGTTTAATGCAGTTGGTACACACATGGCATTAGATCTCATGTGCTCTTGTAGCATTTGTAGTGGATTAGAACAAATTCTTATGGAATTGTGGCGATTTGATACCGTGTAAGGCATTCTGCCCCAAGAGCCAAAAGGTGATGAATGGGAATTCGAGTTCTGCACCTTTCACAACAGATATTACAAACTTAGAAGACCCAACTTACAAAGTAGGAAAGCTCTCAGTTGAGCAGAGGAAGGAGAAGATCCATCGATACATGAGGAAGAGGAATGAAAGGAACTTCAGCAAGAAGATTAAGGTCTTTTTCTTCTCTCGCATCATTCATGTTTTAGTTTACCTTTCGTAAGATGGTAACTTTAGCTGAAGAAACTTTCCTCATATCTGCAGTATGCGTGCCGCAAAACTCTGGCAGACAGCCGTCCACGAGTGAGAGGCAGATTCGCAAAGAATGAGGAATTCGGGGAGAACTCTAGGCTCGCTTCTGGCCATCTTGAGGATGATGAAAAGGACGAAGTGAGAATAATTTTCCTTACAAAAAATCACCATTGAACATGCCACATCTGTGGTTCTAAAGAAACTTCCAAAGATCAAGCGATGCCTTGCGAATTTTGATATCTTTGATGGAGACGACAACAAATGAATAATCATCACAAACCCAATAAATATCCTTCTCTGATTGTATCCCATTCGTAACGTATATAACAACTCCTTGGCTGTTGTTTCAGGTGGTAGTGAAAGAAGATGACATGATAGATTCATCTGATATCTTTGCTCATATCAGTGGAGTCAATTCCTTCAACTACTCAATCCAATCTTGGATTTGAATAGCCAGAACTCTAAGACCCGAGCACTTCCACTAAGTTTTGCAGGACTCGGTGAAGCCCGGATCTCTGATTCTGCAGACCGGCCGACTAATAGGAATTAGTGTATTAATACATGAGTCAGGATTAATTAGTATGACAATAAGAATTAATGTACTTTTGTATATAAGATCTGTATGTTTGAGTATATCAATTAGACTGCGTAGATCTGAAACTGGGAAGGAGATAGTCACTACTTGGATGATGAAGAAACAAAGATGGTGTAATTATATTGAAAATATACGTAGATACATAACACTATATTGGGGTTTCATGTATACAAAGAAAAGCAAGAAAGTAGATTTTGACAGATTAGACAAGATCATGGACTTGTTATATGTGGTTAGATGTTTTCTGAGGCTGTGAACTCTTTTGTAAGAGATATTTGTGTTTTATAGTGGATATGGCTCAGCGTGTAGGAATTCAAATTTTGAGTAGCTTCACGTTTCTCAATGCTTCGATGAGCATTCTAAAATTCCCAGAAAATCATCATCAAAACCATTTCGATCTCGCATGATGGTACCGTTCCGTGCCCAAAAATATGAATTCTTTTTGGGCCAATAAGTTTCGATAACTGTTGGTAAATATCGAAAAATAGTTGATAAAAAAATACTACAATGACTTCTTTTAAGTTTACTTATTGGTAAATTACCAATACTTTTATAAATTTTATGATGACGTGTAGATAAGTAATTATTGGGAGAATTGTCCAAAAAATCCTAATTTATTATATGACAATCGATTTAGTTATAAACTTTTCAATTTAGCCAATCTAATATTAAACATTTTGATAATTTGTCAATTTAGTCATAAATATTTCAATTGTATTAATTTAGTCATGAACTTTTTGATAATTTATTAATATAATCATTCCGAACGGAAATTGCTAATGTGAATGCTAACCATCTTATATGATATGATCAACATGTTTTCTTTTGTTAAAGATATGATCGGCATTAATGTGAACATTTTTTGCAATTTTTTAACTTACTAATTATTTTTTAAAGAATTTTTTTCTTTCCTTTCCTTTTCTTTCTTTCTTTTCATTTTTCCCCGTTGCCGACGCCCTCTCCAAGGCGACCATCGCTTGCTGCCTACAAGTACAATCCTCAATGGGCCCATCGTCTATAGTCAGCTGCCTCCAGCCACACAAAAAAAAAAAAGGAAAAGAAAGTGAAAAGAAGAAATAAAATGAAAAAAAAAAACAAAGAAAAAAATTTCAAAAATTATAAAAATTGCCAACATAGATCTAGATGCACCATGTAAAACATCTATCGTTTACATTGGCAATTTCCAATTAAAAATGACCAAAATGACTATATTAGTACACTCGAACTAAATTGAAAATCATCAAAAAGTTAAACTAAATTGGCAAATCGTCAAAATGTTAATGACTAAATTAGCAGATTTGAAAGAATCAAGATTAAATTGGCCATTATACAATAAGTTTAAGATTTTTTGGACTATTTTACCACCATTTTTTTATACTACTTACCCATTTTTATTTCGATAAAATACCAACACTTCAATTTTTCTAAATCTTTTATGAAATTCCTAACCCACGTTAGAGTAAATTATCACTTTCATCAAATTGAATTATCAACTAATTTTTGGTTACCAACTCTCATTAAAATTACTTATGCACATCTTACTTTTTTCCTAGTTTACCAAATTTTCTATTAAGTTCAATTTTTATTCACTTTGGTTAGCACCCCTACATTTTCTAACTCTTTTTAGCGATTACCAACCTAAATTATCATGACTCATCAACTTTTCCTTAATGTTGCATTTACCTCTCATTTGATTATTTACTTAGTGAGATATATTTTTTTTTTTTAATTTTCCAATTATTTTTTATTGCTACAAACTTTTACATGCATTTCTTAGCAATGTATTAAATTTAAGAACTTTTTAAAAAAAATTACCAACCTTAAATAAAATTGCGTACCAAATTTTCTTCAAATAAGTTGTCAACTAATTATGGTTAATCAACTCACATTTGAGTCACTTATTAAGTTTATTTTTCTTTCAATTAGCAAATTTTCTTATCTTTTACCAAATTTCACTTACCACTTTTAATTACGCCTCAAATTTATCCACTCTTACATGAAATTATTAGTTTTAAATGAAGAAATTTATCAACTTTTCTCCAATTAAGTTATCCACTAGTTTAGGATTATCAACTTATTCGATTTGGATACTAATGTTTATTTTTTTTTAATTTATCAATTTGTTATTAAGTTAGTTATTTGGGAATAAAGTTGGTAAGTTGCCAAATACACATTGGCAATTTCATATAATAATTAGTAAATTCAAAATGTTGATACGAAAATTAAATAAAAGTGGGTAAAATACTAGGGTAGGTTTTCGTTATCTGAGATAAACGAAGTTGCGAATTTCAAGAAATCAAATAAACGTTAGAACCTAAGTGAAATAAGAGTTAGTAAAAGCAACATAATTGGCATTTAATCATGGAATGGGGTTGGTAGTGAGACAAAGGAAGAAGCGGTGGCTCAATTGAAAAATTGGTAAGTTAAAAAGCCAAAGGGTAAACAACTCAAATGAAAGTTAACAACTTAAAAGTAATTAGTATTTCAATTGGAAAAAATTGAACAAGGTACCCACAAAATTTGATAATTTTATACAATAGTAGATAAATTCAAAGTTGGTAAAATATTAGAGATTTTTTTGTCAGAAATAAGAGGAATTGATAATTTAAAAATAAAGAGCCAAATAAACATTGGTAATTAACTCCAATTAGAGTAGGTCACACAACACTAGCTGGTGACTTGATTTGGGAATGCAAGTCAATAATTCCTAAGAAGAGGTAGTGAACTTAAAAAGTTGATAAGTAATGCATATGAAATTGCAATTTAATAAAAAGTTAGTAAATTTGAGAAAACAACAAATAAATGCTAGTATATAACTAAAATTAGATTTGGCAACCCAAAAATTATTAGTAATTTCATTGCAGAAAAATTTCCAAATTACACAAATAAAGCCTGGTGGATAGTTTCATATAATAATTGTAAATTTAATGTGTTGGTAAGAAATGTAAATAAAAGTTGGTAAATGATAAGAAAAAGCTTCGTTTGATTGAAATTTTAAAAAGTTGGTGTTTAGAAAAAAAAAATCAAAACTAACTCTAATAGGAGTTAGTAATGCAATATGGGAGCTTGATTGAAGAAAAGTTGACAATCACTCTAATTGGGATTGGTAGATTTTAAAAGTAGTTGGTAAATTTAGAAAATTTCCAAGTAAGGGAAACAAAATTAGTAACTTAAACTAGAAAGTTGACAATTAAAAAAAAAAGAAGATGTTGGGAATAAATAACTCTAATTAGACTTGATAGCCAAAAATTACTTATTAACTTAATTGAAGAAAGATGATAAGTCACTAAAAAAAATTGTAATTTCATATAACAGTTGATATATTTAAGGCATTTGTGGAAAAAAGGTAAACAAAAATTCTGAATGAATGGTGAATTTTTTTTTTCAAAGATAAGAGAAGTTTGTAATTTGTGGAAAAGTCGGTAACCAATTCATCAAAGAGCTAGTTTCTTGTTGGTAACTTAATCGCATAAATGTTGATAAACACTCCAATTAAGGTTGGTAATTTCTAAAAAGAGTTGGTAAATTTCACAAATTAGTAAGTAAGGCAACTAAAGTTAGTAACTAATCGACAAGTTGATCAATTTTAAAAGAAAATGAAAATAAATGTTTGCAACTCAAAATAAATAGAGGCTTGTTTCGTAGCACTCCTGAGTGTTGACACCCGATTTTGTTTTAAATGCCCATTTACTTTGCTTATATAAATATATATTAATTCACAAAAAAAATTATAAAAAAATCAAAAAAAAAGAAAAAGAAAAGAAAAGAAAAAGATGAAGCATTTTCGGGTGGGCTGGCTCAGCCCAGCCCAGCCCAAGCCCACCTTCTCCTCTTCCTTTTTCTTCTTTCGGCCCAGCCTGGCCATTTGTCTTCTTCTCCCGCGTGCAGGAACAGCAGGCCAGCAGGAGCAGAAGATTGAAGCAAGTTGCAGAGACAGCGGCAGCAGGCCGTGAGAGAACGTTCAGCGGGTCAGACGGGAGGATTAGGTCGGCAAGGTCAGGCGGCAGAAGAAGTGGAGACGGAAGCAGCGCGCGGCCCAGGATAAGGGATGGGAAAAAACAGAAAAAAAGCGGGAAGAAAAAGGAGAGTTCGGAGGGCGAGAGAAAAAGCCGAAGAGGAGGTGTGAGGAGAGAGAAAACCAAAAAAAAAAAAAAACGAGATCTGAGAGCAGGGGAGAAAAAAAAAAAACCAGGTTCTTGAGAGAAGAATCCGGAAGAGAAGAGAGCACCCGAGAGGGCTGAGCCGAGAGAATAGAAAACGGAGAGAAAAGTGAGAGGAGAGAAGAGGGAGTCCGAAGGAAGAGACCGAGGACAAGAAGCTCGAATCCGGCGGAGAGAGACGGCGAACTGAGAGAGCAGTACGAGCAACCGAGAGCGGCTCAGCCACGCACGGGCCTGTCCGAAGACTTTCCCGGCGACGTCCTCGAGCTGACCAGGTAAGTTCGGCTCCGTCCTTGATCCATTTGTAGGCGCACCGGGCCGGAGCTCGCGGCCATCCGGCTCGCGCAAGCTCCGGTCCTCGTAGCCCTCACATTTTATTCCCACGTTCCTTGTATGTCATGTTCGAAAAGCATGTTCAAGGCTCGGTTGAGTAGGAAACCTTCGAATTTGGTAGTGCCCGTTAACTGTTCGATGAAATGCCCGACTGAGGTCCGGCGCCGATTTCGATTCGTTTGGTAGACACCGAGTCACCATTGCCGGTCTGACTTCATGAGGGTGTCCCAGCGGCGTTTGTTTGTCCGAGTTCGGCTTGGTTTGGCTGAGGGTGTCCTTAGTGTCTCGGTTTATTGTCTTCTCCGGCGACCTTCGGAAACACCGGCCGGCTAGGGGCCGGCGGCGCTGGCGTCGGTCGGACCGAACGACCGACGCCGGACGATGACATGGCGACCCCTCAGAAGCCGGCACGGGCTCGTCGTGCGTGGACGCGGGCCGGCGAAGGGGCTGCAGGGGCTTCCGTCGGGCATGCATGGGGGGAAAGCATGCAGAAGAAGAAATAAAGAAGAAGACCAAAAAGAATAAAAAATAAGGAAAAAGAGAAAAGAGAAATTGGAAAGAAAAGACAAAAAGGAGAAGAAGTATGGGGAGAAAACGTGCATGGGTGTGCTTGGGGAAGAAATCTGCAGGGGCAGAAAATAAAAAGAGAAAAAGAAAACAGAAAAACAGAAAAGGCCAAAAACAAAAACAAAATAAAGAATGGGCTTCGCTTCGGGCTTGTTTTTGCTTCGTGGGCTGAGGATAACTGGGCCGAAGGAATAAATGGGAATGGGTCATTTTAGAAATTTCGTGGGCCGATTAGGTTTAATTCCGTGCGTTTTTTTTTTTTTTTTTAATGCTTTCTTAGTGGGCTTAGGGCCGGCCCGGTCTTCTGTTGTCCAATCCAGGCCGACAGGGTCCGGATTAGCTTAGTAGGGCCGGGTCTTTTGACCCGGTCCGAATTATCTTTTTTAATAAAAATAAAAAAATTCAAAAAAATCCTAAAAAAATTCCGAAAATCATAAAAGAAATGTTTCTCTAACTTCAGAAAAGTTTTGAAAGTTTATTTCAATTTTTTTTTTATTTCTTTTATTTCTTTCTTTTTCGAATATTCCGAAAATTCCAAAAAAATTAGAAAAATTAGAAAATTCCAAAAAAACCCTAATAAATGTCTTTTTTTTTTTTTTTCCTAAAAGTCAGAAAAACCAAAATCTTTAAAGAAAATTCTTGAAGGTCTGTTTTATTTAATTTTGGGAAATTCGAAATATTAAAAAATGTTAAAAATATTAAAAAATGTAAAAATTTCATAAAAATTCAGAAAATCAGAAAAATTGCAAAAAAAAAAAAATTAGAAAACCCTTAAAAATATATATATATACCAAAATTGAATAAGCCTTTAGGGCTCTACAATAGGGCTCTTCTCTTGTGTCTTGTCTTGTTATGATTTTTGGATGTTATTTCTTTACTGTAGACGGTTAGGAAAAACCTTAGTTTTCTCAAATGCGTTTCCATGACATTAGTTAATATGCAATCGAGTTAGGTACCGAAAGGGCGTTAGTCACGTGACTAACGTAATCAAGTCCCCCGACCCTAGATTCACCCCATGTCTCGCGCCCCCAGTGCGACTCCTCATTAGAAGACTTTCACGACATCCCACGTCGCGCGGGGTATGGGCTTGGGAGAGCCCAAGTTAATGAAGGCCCGTCGGCCCGAAATTAGCAATACCCCTAAACCTATTATTATTTCCAGAAATTGTAGGTCGCGACACTGAGAATAACTAATTATGTTCTTTTATTCTCGATAACATATTTGAAACAAAAATCTGTTTAGTAAATTTCTTTTTTTGTTCCCAAGAATAGATTTGTAATAGAATCAAGGCTCTCGGAAACAATTTTGAGAATCAATTTTCTCTCCTCTTTTTTTTTACAAGGCCTTCTTCTTCCTCTCCCAACCCACTGCCACCCCATCGCTGCCCCTCAACCATTGCCGCCGCTACCGGTGGCCTAGCCACCAGCGAGGCTAGCCTAGCCTAACGAGGCTTGACCTTGCCCAGTCACCGGCGAGGCTCGACCTCACCTAGATTTACAAGGAGCCTCATCTGGCGACAAGCCTAGCCTAGTGAGGCCTAGTGAGGCTCTGAACTCGCCGAACCTTGCCCGAACATTGCTAGTGGCGGTGATCGCCCACTAAAAGAGAAAGAATGAGAGAAAAGGGAAAATAAAAAAAAAAAAAAGAGAAATATAAGAAAATTATAATAAAAAGCATTCAAAAATTAAAAGAATTAAAAAAATTGAAGATTCCTAACAAACACTTCTTTTTCGTGAGTAAATATTTTGAACGGTTTACTAAATACCTTAAATACTCAGAAATTATTCTTAAAAGCATAATAAAAAAAATATTTCTGATAAGAAATTGTTCCCGATAGTAAAATCGTTACCAAACTAACCCTAGTTAGTTAGCTAATGAGAGAAAAATTAGTAAGTCACACAAATAAAGTATGGTAAATTCACATAAGAGTTGATAAATCTAAGTTGTTTATAAAAGAGAAAAATAGAAGCTGGTAAATAATAACAAAATTTGATATAAATAAGACCAAATAAACATTGGTAAGTTACTTTTGATAATCTAAAATTGGTTGGTAATTTATCGAAAAATAGTCAATAAGTTACTCAAATAAAGATCGGTACAATTATATAGGAGTTGGTAAATTTGGACTTTGATAAGTAAAGATAAATTAAAGTTGGCAAAAGATAACAAAATTGACAAGGGCCGCAAATTTTTTTCACTTTATTTTTTGCTGATACATTTCGTATGATAGTGTTTGACCAATTTATCCCTGGCGGGTCCCACTTGTATACGTATAATATCCACACTAAAATATGTGGGGCCCGTTTCGTGTTCGGGTGCATCATGATTTCTTCATTTGTTCTCATTCCATCTCTCTGCGGCCCTTTCTTATTTTTCTTTCACTTTCCGTTTTTCCTTTGCGTTATAACGTCACCACCAACAATTATGCTGGAACAGGTAAGAAAATAAGAAAAACTAAAGCATTATCCTCGACATAAGCAAAGCAAGATGGCGAAAATGAGGAAATTCGGAAGCCGAAGAGGTGGCGAAGCGGCATGTCTAGAACGTTGGAGGTATGGTCAACGGCATCCGTTGAGCCCTGACGAAGGAGTTGCCGCAGTAGCGAAAAAGGGGAAGAGAGAGGTGGGGTTGGGTGCAAGGAAGGGTTCTTGGGTGGCCTTGTTGAGCTTAGAGGTCAAGTGCTTGTTCGTTGGCCATGTCATTCGGCTCGAATGGAGGCAGGCCTGCTTTGAAGAGGTGAGGCAGGGCAGGCAACAGTAGGCAGCGATGACGACACTTCGCGTAATGGTGATGAAAATTTGGTGATTGGGGAGAGAGCTTGTTTACTCATGTGGGAGTACTTCGTCCCCTATGCTTCGGTTCTGTTTTCGGCTTCTCAAATTTGGAAACCTTAAAGAGAGCGAGAGAGAGTCTGAGACATGAAGAGAGTGGAAAAATTGGGCCCCATTTTTATAGTGTGGATATGATCTATAAACACGTGGGACCATCGGGGATAATATGGTCCGAGTACTATGATAAGGAGTGTATTAGCAAAAGAGGGCGTGGACAAAAATTCTTTATGAAATGTCAAAAAAGACTTAATTTCTTCATAAAAGTATTGGTAAATTGCCAAGGAGTTATCAAAAACTGATGGAACTGGTAGTCTTTTTTATTTTTATTTTCAATAACTTTGACATTTATTAACTCTTTAAAAAATCTGTGTGTATGGAAAAATCGTTCTTTATTGCGTGAATGTTTCGAAAATTCACATCTTTATGAGTGGCATTTGCTGTTCAATTGCTGCTTTGCCTGCATTCGTGGCTAAAATCACGATTGCGTCTGGTTTGTTGGTTCCAATGTTGAGAAGAAGTCGACTAATGTAGTTTGAAAAGTTGATGTTGGTGTTTATTAGTTCAAGTTAATTTCTGGAAAACGCTCTGGAAATTTTTGCAAGCTTTTGGAATTCAAGTCCTTGTTCTCCTTACTTCTTGGCCTTATGAATATTCTAGGAGTAGCGGTGATGATGTCCATTGCCGCTTGCCATCGCTATCGACAGGAATTTCGAACGTGCTACCATAATAGATAGTGACATATGTCGGTGTTTTGCTGACTATAGTATGGTTATACCGCCATTTAAAATTTTAACTTGAGATTAAGTTATAAATTGGCAAGTTGAACCAAATGGGGAAAATTGTCCAAAAAGTACTAAACCTATTAAATTTTTACCAATTCAGACTCAAACTTTTCAATTTTGCCAATTTAGTCCTAAATTTTTTCACTTCTTACCAATTTAGTCATAAACCTTTTTTTTTTTGCTAATTGAGTCTATTTGATCAATTTTGATTGAAAAATGCTGATATAGATGGACCAAAGACCGATGTGACATTTTTTAATAATATTTTAATTTTTTTAAATTTTTTTGGCTTTTTTTACCCATTTTGGACCTAGGCTGGCAAGGGTTGATGGCCAACCCTTGCCACCCAAAGGCGAAGGCCGACCAACCCTCAACGACTCTAGGCAAGGGCTGCGGTACCCTTGTCGGTGAAAGCAAGGGCGCTTGAGCCCTCACCTAGAAATGGCGAGGACCGCAATGCTCTTGCTAGTTTGGCAAGACAAGGGCTTGGCGACCCTTGTTGGTCTTGTCACTTGGGTTTGGTGAGGGCTACCAAGCCCTCGTCTGGCCAGATCTAGCGAGGGCATCATGGCCCTCTGTTTCTAGGCGAGGGTTCGCGCATCCTCACTTGCTTTGGGCAAGGATCGACCAGCGAGGCCAGCCAAATCCAAAATGAAAAGAAGAAGAAGAAGAAAAAAATCATAAAATAATTCAAAATATTATTAAAAAATGCCACGTTATTGCTAGTCCATCAACGCCAATATTTTTCGATCAAAATTAGCCAAATGGATTCAATTGATAAGAAATGAAAATGTTTATGATTGAATTGGTATAATTGAAAAGTTTATGACTGAATTGATATAAGTGCAAAATGTTTAAGATTTTTGAACAATTTTCCCAACCAAATGAATAATGTAATTTGTGCATCTAAAATAATCAGATATCAAGTTATCTGGCCTAGTATATTTTCTTTCCCTCGTAAAAGCTAAAAAGAAGGACCATGGTCTTACTATATTCACAGTAGCTACTGCGTTTTTTTCTCGAGAGAGATTGCTCATCGTGCAATAACGATATGTTTTTGGCTGCGGCATTGGCTATAAGGAAGGGCTAAGGTAGAGAAGACAATGGGTCTTGGCTCCAAGGTCGGGTCAGAAGTGTTGTTCAGGCCGGTCCAGAACCTAAAATTTACATTATAATATCTGTGACTACGTCGAACCCGAGCTAAGATTGGGTGTCTCGACCAGGTTTGTACTTGTAATTGCTGCAGATTTCCCTAGATGACTCATCAGCTTGTACTTGGCCTCGAGCACCCTCTTCCTCCCATCTTGTCTCTCAAACTTGTGGTGGGACATCACGTGCACGTAGCTGACGCGTCTCGATCGATCTTTTGCTTAAGTCGATTTAGTTAGAGGGTGATGGAGGGTAGTGTTTGTACCATCCCTTCGGGAGACAATGAGGTCATTTTGGAGCTCCAAAAGACCCATTTAATTGTCATTGCGTTGGCGATTTATATTGTTCAAACCCAAACTACTGTCTTTCCGAATGTGAAACAATGACGTTTGTTGCCATTAAAATTGACAGTAAGGCGCAGAGAGTGTTTATTGATGTATTTGGTCATCAAAGTCGTACTTCGTTTGTGGTTCGTGATGATACGAAAAGTTCAATGTTTTGGCAAATTTGCCAGCATGTGAGCAAGTTATTTGTTTCAGTATACGAAATCATTTAGGGCTAGGCAACGAGGCGAGACGGCTGCATTCATTTCATCTTAAAGGTTGATTTGCCCGAACAATATTTAACCCAGTGTCTTTTAGTGCTGTGGCCCATTTCTCATCATCTTGAAGATAATAAATTAACCAATACCTTTCACAAAATTATCCGTATTTCTCCCAAAAAAAAGAGAAACTCATTTTAGGAGTATGGGTAACACCCTTTCTTTTCTTATTGTAAAGATTGTTGGCCACCACGAATGTACCAAGCTGAGAATTACAAGCTTTCGAGCCTACATATCCCGATCATTATCTCGACTTCTAGTTTTACTATATCCAAATTAGACGTTAAGAATTCACTCTCTCTGTTTTGACCACCTCTCCTTTGCTTATTATTAATTAATTAGACCAAAAGTTATGATTTTGAAACCTCTATACATTAATCTAAGGGCAAATGCCATGAAAAATTCCCACACAATTCTCATTATGGTACAAATACCCCAAACTTTTTTTTTGCCATAAAAAACTCTAAATTTGCCCATTGTAACACAAATATCCTCAATTTATATATCACAAAACATCCAAAATTATACATATGTGACATATAAGTTTGTGTATTTGTGTTATAATGGACAAGTTTATGATTTCTAGTAATACAAAAAAAGTTCAAGGTATTTATGTCAAAGCAAATATAATTTGAAGCTTTTTGTGATATTAATTTTGATTCTTCATTGCTTATTTTGAACCTTCGCATTGAAGTTCATTTCTCTCTATTTTAACCATTTTTTTTTCTTTTGTTTTACATACTTAGGTATAGCCACATGGTTGTTGCTTATGTATTACTGCTTTTAAGACAGTCAGAAGGACTTATTCAACCTCTCACAAAGATGTCAAAAGACTCGATTTTTAATATGATTTCACCAAGCATTTGACCAAAGTATAGATCAATTATGAAACTCCACCACAAAAAAAAAAAAAAAAGACCAAAAAAAAAAAAAAAGTGAAAATCTCCATGGATTTTGATGGCCAATGTCATCTGATGATATTTATTTCTTATTTTATTTTATTGATATTCTCCTGCCATTAAACTCGAGCCTTCGGGACTGATGGGTTTCCTTTAGTACCCAACACATACTTCCCGTGAGCAAGGAAGGTGCCCAATCTTTTCCCAATCAGCACCACTTTCTCTTTCACATCTTCCACTCAAGGCGGGACACCTATAGATTGTCAATATCTTCAAGGAGGTGAGGTGACGCATCCCGTCTGGCAAACACGCTAAACTTGGGCAATTAATAATTTCAAACTCTTGAAGAGAAGAGAAATTGCCAATCCATTTCGGTAAATTTGTTAGATTCTCACAACTTATAACCCCGAAAAATTCTGGAGTGATGACATGTTGAATTCCCTCGGGTAACATCACCAGTTTCGGAAGTTTTGTAATACTAAAATAACGGAGTTCTGTGAGTGAATGCCACTGGGTGCCATTCTCATCATCGTGGCTTGACAAATCGAGTTCTTCACAATCGTCAATGACAAGGCGCTGGAGAGAGGACAGGAATTGCATGCCATGAGAGAGACTCCTTAGTTTGTCACAAGAGCAGAAGTACAGGGACTTAAGATTTTTGAGGAATGGAAATAGAGTCTCGAGGATCGAGTGCTCTAGATCCACTACAGCATCAAAATCTAGACGTTCTAATTTGGAGAGGGGGATGAATGTGGACACAGCTGCTTCTGATAAATAATTTGGAACGGTCATCCATTGTTGCCACCACCTCATGCTAACACTATTTAAGACCAAGGCTTCTATCCGAGGGAAAAGTGGCATTGAATCCAAGTGGGGACAGTACATTATCGACATATACAAAAGTCTTGGAAATGACGAATGTGAATCGTACCGCCAATGTTCCTGATCTGTTTCCATTGGTTGCCTTCTTCCCCACCATCCTTTTAGGTTCCTACTGTAATATTAATATGTGATCCCACATTTTGGGGTATTTAATATTGACCCACATTTTTTATTTTTGACGAGCGGTTATTCCACGTGCGGTTTTTCCCACGTGTACCTTTTCGTGACAACCGCCCATTCAAGAACCGTAGTTTTGATGGAAGACGGTTTATAAGGACAAACGTTCAATTTTTGGGCGAACACAAGGCCTAACACAAACCCTCTCACTTGGAATACACCATCAGTAAGCGAGGGGATTGGGTTAGTAAAAGTGCACCCTAATTGCATTCGAATCAACGTGAAGTTGCCGTAGATTTCTGACGAACGCAAGCTCGAACAATGGCTGGAGGTTAGTTTATTTTGATCCTGTTTCCGCATAAAACTCTATTGTGCTTGAGTTTTGTTCATCAAGCATGAGAAGAACTTTCTGTTCGATTCTCTTACATTTGGTATCAGAGCATGTTAGTGCCTCTGCCTTGTTTTTTACGAATATTTTTGGGTGCATTTTTCGGAATTAAATGAACAGTAACTTGGAATTGGGGTTTAGAGAGAAATTTGTCGTTTCCGGCGAAATTCCGGCGACCCATCGCCTGACTTCGGACCAGTACGGTCGCACCGCCATGGGGTAGAATGCCTGTTAGTTTTCCGGCATATCGGTGACCGCCGGAGGCTAATCGCGCGGCGGAAGTCGTGGTGGCCAAAGGTTTGCATAAAGGGAATTTTTTGCTTGATTCAGACCAATTTCTTAATCATTTTTGCCGATGTTTGGGTCTATGTGGTCGCACCGATGTGTTCTCGAACACCCACTAATTATTTTGGTCTAAAATCGGCTGTCGGAGGAGACCCATTTGTCGAAAGTGCGGCGGAGACGGCGAAAAACCGACCGAAAATCGGTCGTCCGCGCGAAGGCAGAAGGCGCGTGGCCCCCACGCGCGGGAACTGCTGGCGCGTGGGCGCCACGCGCGCGCAACTGCCCGCGCGTGCGTCTCACGCGCCCGGGCGGTGAAGAAGGCGCGTGAGCGCCACGCGCCCGCGCAAGGGCAGCGCACGCGCCCTGGCCGCGGACCCTATTTTACAGTTTTGCCCTCTTTTTGTTGATTTTACAATTTTGCCCTTTGCCCATTGAATTTACGGTTCTGCCCTTGTGGTGTTAAATTACCATTCTGCCCTTGATGCATTTGTGAGTATTTTATGTATGAAATTAAAATGTCTAGTGATCCGTATATTTTAATTAATTAGAGAGTAGCCACAGCATCTTTAATTAGTTAAATTATATATTAAGAGTTTTGGATCACATTTGGAAATGGACATTTATTGTAATTAATCTTATTAATATGATGAATTTTATCCCACAGGAATTTTCATTATATTAATATGATTAATTAGGTTGAAATATCATATTATTTTTCTTAATTTACCCACAGGGATTAAGGAAAGGAATATAATATGATAGTTTCTTCATAAAGTTATTATGAATCTATTTAAATTAAAAACTTAGCCCACAGGTAGTTTTTATGTTATGTGATTCATATTTTGTGCCATGTTTTACATTGGTAAAGCATGATTTATGTAAATTTTGCCTCATATTTTGTGACATAAGCATGATTATTTGATATGCAGTTTTGCAACCTGTGAATTTCTCCGAATTTAAGTGTGATGTTCCCATGTTGAATGGTGAAAACTATAAAGTTTGGAAGGAGTTAATTCTTCTTCAATTGGGGTGCATGGACATTGACTATGCTATAAGGAAAGACGAACCACCGCTCCTGCGATTCGAGCACCGCAGCCGAGAAATCCCTTTATGAACAATGGGAGCGGTCCAACCGCCTTAGTGTGATGTTCATAAGGGCAAGATTGTCTCCTAGTATTCGTGGTTCGGTTGCTCAAAGATAGCAATGCTAAGGCTTTATTGAAAGCCATTGATGCGCAGTTTGAGAGTTCTGAGAAGGCGCATGCTATGACCCTGATTATGAAGTTTTCATCTATGAAGCTCACTAGTGTTAGAGGTGTGCGTGAGCACATCATAAAGATGAGGGATATTGCAGCTCAATTGAAGAACCTTGAGGTTGAGATATCTCGAGTCTTTTCTTGTGTACTACATCCTGAACACTCTTCCACAACAGTATGCACCTTTCAAGATCTCTTACAACACACATAAGAATAAATGGTCAATTAATGAACTTATGACCATGTGTGTTCAAGAGGAAGAAAGGCTGATTATGGAATCGGGAGAAAGTGTTCATTTGGCAACACAAGGAAAGAGTATGGGTCATGGCAAGAATAAGGGAAAAGGTAAAATACCTCCCAAGCCGACATTAAGAAAGAATCCAAATGTTTCTTCGTAAAAAGAAGGGGCATATGAAGAAGGATTGCGCGATTTCAAGCCCGGCTCGAGAAGAAAGGTAATCCAATCTCTTGTGTTTGTTATGAATCTAATATGACTGATGTGAGTCGCAACACTTGGTGGATTGATTCTGGTTCTACAATCCATATTTCGAATTCCTTGCAGGGTTTTCAAAACCAAAGGAAGCCAGTGGGAAGTGAACAATGCATCTATTCGGGAAACAAGATGCGTTCGCATGTGGAAGCTATTGGGACATGCGGTTTAGTTCTCGATAGTGGCTTTGTTTTGAATTTGGAAAGGACCTTTTATGTACCTAGTTTCTCTAGAAACTTAATTTCGGTTTCAAGACTTGTACCTTTAGGTTACTCTTTTCACTTTTCGGGTTCAAACTTCGTTTGTTGTTTAAATCTGAAATTGTTGGGAGTGGTACTTTGTCTGATGGTCTTTTTCGAATTAATTTGCAAGACAATGCCTATTTTGATGCGATGCATGTTCATGATAATACTGGTGTGAAACGATGTGTTGTGAATGAAGATTCCTCTATGTTGTGGCATCGGAGATTGGGACATATCTCCATAGAAAGAATTAAACGATTAGTAAATAATGGAGTACTTAGTACTTTGGACTTTACTGATTTTGACACTTGTATGGACTGCATAAAGGGAAAGCAGACCAACAAGACAAAGAAAGGTGCCAAGAGGAGTATGGACATATTAGAAATCATACATACTGATATTTGTAGTCCTGATATGGACTCATATGGTCAGAAATACTTCATCTCATTCATTGATGATTACTCACGTTACATGTATCTCTACTTGCTTCATAATAAAAATGAAGCGTTAGATGTCTTTAAGCAATTTAAGGCAGAAGTGGAGAAATAATACGGTAAGAAAATTAAGATCATGAGATCAGATAGAGGTGGAGAATTCAATGATAGATACACCAAAGATGAAAAAACACATGGTTCATTTGTGAAATCTCTTCAAGAGAATGGGATAGTTGCCCAATACACTATGCCTGGTTCTCCAGACCAAAATGGTGTAGCAGAAAGAAGAAACTGAACTTTATTGGACATGGTGCGAAGTATGCTTAGTAGCTCTAAACTTCCTAAGTCCTTGTGGACTGAAACTCTTAAGACAGCAGTGTACATATTGAACCGAGTTCCAACCAAGGCTGTCCCAAGGACGCCTTTTGAGTTATTTAAAGGTTGGAAACCGAGTTTGCAACATGTACGCATTTGGGGATGCCCATCTGAAATGAGAGTTTCCAATTCACGAGAAAAAACTTAGACCTAAGGACTATAAGTGGGTATTTCATTGTATATGCCGAAAGGTCCAAGAGGTGCAGATTCTATTGTCCATCTCACACTACTAGAATTATGGAATCAAGAAATGTTAAGTTTCCTGAAAATGACTTGATTAATAGGAGCGATCAATTGAAAGAACTTGTTCTTGAGAAAGATCATTCAGATACTCAACCTTCCACTTCAAGTATTAAGTTTGTTGTTGTTTACAACACTCCTACAGTTCAACCGGCTATTGAACAACAAACCATTGAAGTTCCACAACCTGCTGATATTGGTCTAGTAGATCCTGTTGTTCAGCAAGTACCAGAAACTATTGAACAACCAGTTGATACAACATTAAGAAAATCTACTAGAATGAGGAAAGCAGCAGTTCCTAGTGATTATATTGTGTATCTACAAGAATCGACTATAATATTGAGCCGAGAATGACCCCAAACGTTTTCACAAGCCATGAGTAGTGATGAATCCAATTTGTGGTACAATGCCATGAAGGAAGAGATGAGTTCTATGGCATCAAATGAAGTCTGGGATTTAGTTGAGTTGCCTGATGGTCTGAAGGCCATTGGTTGTAAATGGGTCTTCAAAACTAAGAAAGACTCATTAGGCAACATTGAGAGATACAAAGCTAGACTTGTTGCCAAAGGATTCACTCAAAAGGAAGGAATCGACTACACGGAGACATTTTCTCCTGTATCCAAGAAAGATTCTCTTCGTATTATTTTGGCATTGGTTACCTATTTTGATATGGAATTACATCAAATGGATGTGAAAACGGCATTCCTCAATGGGGAACTAGAGGAGGAGGTGTACATGAAACAACCTGAAGGATTCCTCTCTAGTAAAGGTGAGCATTTGGTGTGCAAGCTTAAGAAGTCTATATATGGCTTGAAACAAGCATCCCGCCAATGGTACTTAAGGTTCCATGATGTGATATCTTCATTCGGTTTTGTAGAAAATGTCATGGATCAATGTATATACCAGAAGGTTAGTGGGAGCAAAATTTGTTTTCTTGTGCTGTATGTGGATGATATTTTACTTGCAACCAATGATAAGGGGTTGCTACATGAGGTGAAACAATTTCTTTCTAAGAGTTTTGATATGAAAGATATGGGTGAGGCATTTTATGTCATTGGCATTAAGATCCATAGAGATAGATCTCAAGGAATTTTAGGACTATCTCAAGAAACCTATATCAATAGGGTCTTAGAAAGATTTCGGATGAAAGATTGTTCACCAAGTATAGCACCCATTGTGAAGGGTGATAGGTTCAATTTGAACCAGTGCCCGAAGAATGATATAGAAAGGGAACAAATGAAAAACATTCCATATGCTTCTGCTGTCGGAAGCCTGATGTATGCTCAGGTTTGCACTCGACCTGACATTGCTTTTGCTGTCGGAATGTTGGGAAGATATCAGAGTAACCCGGGTATAGACCACTGGAAAGCTGCAAAGAAAGTGATGAGATACCTTCAAGGTACCAAAGGTCACATGCTTATGTATAGACGGACTGACAACTTGGAAGTAGTTAGTTATTCGGATGCGGACTTTGCTGGTTGCGTTGATTCTCGAAAATCAACATCTGGATACATTTTTATGTTAGCTGGCGGAGCCGTGTCACGGAGAAGTGTGAAGCAGACTTTGACTGCTACTTCCACTATGGAGGCTGAGTTCATTTCTTGTTTTGAGGCTACCTCGCATGGTGTATGGTTGAAGAGTTTCATTTCTGGGCTTAGAATTGTTGATTCCATTTCTAGGCCATTAAGGATATATTGTGACAATTCAGCTGCGGTTTTTATGGCTAAAAATGCCAAAAGTGGCAGTCGAAGTAAGCATATCGACATAAAGTATTTAGCCATAAGGGAACGTGTTAAGGAGAATAAAGTGGTCATTGAGCACGTTCGCACTGAATTGATGATAGCTGATCCTTTGACTAAAGGCATGCCACCAATGAAGTATAAGGATCATGTAGCTAGTATGGGACTAGGTCCCATTATGTAATCTATCATTATATGAACGATCTTTGTTATATGAAACTCTTATTCAGTTGTAATGTTATTCTCAACTTTGGTGTACACATTCAGTTCTTTATGAGAATAACAATTATCCTTGGTTTTGGAATAAACATAGGGTTTATTCATTAAGATGTGTTGTCACATATGGGCTAATATAAAAGGAATAAGATGCATTGTGATACATGGAAGATATTACTCACTTTAAGAGGACATGTCGCCATGATTCATGCGTCTTGTTTCCTTTCTTAAGCATAAAGTTTCGTGGATTAGTTGGATAATCGTTCATGAAAATGTTGGGATCAAGTGGGAGAATGTAATATTAATATGTGATCCCACATTTTGGGGTATTTAATATTGACCCACATTTTTTATTTTTGACGAGCGGTTATTCCACGTGCGGTTTTTCCCACGCTTGTACCTTTTCGTGACAACCGCCCATTCAGTAACCGTTTTGATGGAAGACGGTTTATAAGGACAAACGTTCAATTTTTGGGCGAACACAAGGTCTAACACAAACCCTCTCATTTTGGAATACACCATCAGTAAGCGAGGGGATTGGGTTAGTAAAAGTGCGCCCTAATTGCATTCGAATCAACGTGAAGTTGCCGTAGATTTCTGACGAACGCAAGCTCGAACAATGGCTGGAGGTTAGTTTAGTTTGATCCTGTTTCCGCATAAAACTCTATTGTGCTTGAGTTTTGTTCATCAAGCATGAGAAGAACTTTCTGTTCGATTCTCTTACACCTACAACTTAAGAGATTCAGTTTCTCTAGAGACGGGAAGAAAGGACATGCAACATTAGATTGCTCTGGGTCACTTGTCTCTTGAACAAACTCTACCACGTCCAAGTCCGTAAGAGTCAATCTCCTTAGGGAAGGGAGTTCACCTAAGGCTGGTAGGTACTTCCATTTTCTACATTCTTCAAGTGTGAGCTCAACAAGATTCGTGATGGAGGAAAGCCAGCTTGGTGGACTTCTTCTCATACAAGAGTATATGGCCAAATTGGTCAGATTTGGGTGCGGTGTGAGATTCTCCCACAAAATCAATTCATCACTCTCACTTTTGCCATCTTCCTTCTCTGTTGACCACCATAACACCAAGCGACGGAGACTTTGTTTTTCCTGCAAGTGACCCTTGTTCGGCGTCGGTTGAAGGAATTCCAAGTTTCTAAGAGTAATGGATCCTGCCAATCTATTTAAGCCACCCAGTTCATCTAAGCTCCCCACACTACCTGGTACTTCAAGGTCCATCTTTTGGACAACGAATTGTGATAAAGTCTGAAGCGAAAACAAGTGGTTCAACCCACATGGCATGTGGCTCAGTAAGTTACACCCATCAATTAAGAGGTGTCTAAGGTTGACCAATTTCTTCAAATCTCTTGGAAGTGTTGTAAGCTTCTCACACCCAGAGAGTTTAAGGGTTTGCAAGTTTACCAAATCCGTGATTGAATCCGGCAAACTTTGAATAGATTGGTTTTCAGAAACATCAAGAAATCTAAGGTTTACCAATTTTCTCCAATCTCTTGGAAGTGTTGTAAGTGCCTCACAACCAGAGAGTTTAAGGGTCTGTAAGTTCACCAAATCTGTGATTGAATCCGGCAAACTATGGCTGGATCGATTTGTAGAAACACCAAGAAACCTTAATTGCTTCAACATTCCAAAGGAACAAGGAGAGAGAGGAATATTTGTTTTGCCCAAACCCAACACTCGACAATGTCTACAGCCAGAAAAAAATTTGTAACAGTCGAATATAAATGGTTCTTTTCCAAGTCTATCACCTTCCAAATAGAGAAACGTTCGCAATTTGGATGTTTTGAGCAGGGACACCATTTTCTCTTCGGAGGAAATCTCTGAAATAAATGACGCATGTCGAATTCTTTCATCAATTCCTCCTCCTTTAGAATTAAAAATCTTGCATTCACCTCCAGCAACTTTTTGGGCAAGATCATGCATGAGATCATGCATCTTGAAAGTTAGGACCTCACCATCGTCACCTAAGGTTGTAGCATCAAGGAATGACCTATATTGTAGATCTAAATAGTAATTGCTAGCGACCTCTTCAAGGTTATCCTCCCCATTGAGTGACTCAATAAAGCCTTGTGCCACCCAAAGATGTATCATCATCTCTTTATCATAGACATAGTCTTTCGGAAACAATGAACAATATGCAAAACAATGTTTCAAGCATGACGGGAGATGATCGTAACTAAACTTGAGAACTTGCATAATTCCATTATCAACCGCATCAATTTCTGGTATATCCGGGAGTTCTTTCACTTTGTAACGGTTCCATTGATCTTCCTTTTTGCCATATAAAAGGCTTCCTATGGTTCTAATGCCAAGGGGAACCCCGGCACATTTTCTAACTATAGCTCCTCCCATCTCCTCCAATCTCTGGTCTACCAATGCTTGCTTATCTCCAAAGGCAACTTCCCTAAATAGATCCCAGGACTTGTCTCTAGATAGGCCTTCTAGATAATAGATAGCTGATTTTTCATCTGTGACCTTTGCAACCGTGTGGCTGCGAGTGGTTACAAGAATCTTGCTACCCTGTATACCACCCTTTAGCCAATCTCCAAGCTCCAACCATCTAAGCCGAACTTCATTCCACATGTCATCCAAAACTAGCAAGTATTTTTTCCTATCTAGAGTTTCTTGAAGAAGACGCTGCAACTGGTCTATGGGCTTATTCTCAAGATCTTGTAATGACTTTTCCATCGCATCATCATGCCCTCGACAGTCATCTTTTGCAGATTTAAGAATTTCTTTGATAATCAAATTCACATCAAAGACATCAGATACACACACCCACATCTTAACCCCAAAATGTCCTTTTACATCCCTATCGTTGTACACTAGTCGTGCAAGTGCAGTTTTTCCAAGACCTCCTTTACCAACGATGGAAACAACCGACACACGTTGGCTTGAGGAGGAATCAAACAAAAGCTCGATTATCTTTTTTGTGTCCTTTTCCCTACCAATTATTTCTGTGTCAGGTGAGCGAAATTCGGGTTTCTTTCCTCTCCCGATGGCCATTATTTTCTCCCTTGGATGCAGCTCAAATTTGAACTTGTTATCATATTGAATCCGATCCAGTTTCTTCCTAAGTTCTTGAATCTTATTAGCCACTTTGAGGTGGTGTGGAAGCTGATTTGATTTAGAGAAGAAAATGCGTACCGCTTTCAACATCTTGTTGCCAAAAGTGACCTTCCGCCTTAGATCTTCGGTTGCAACATCGTCGAGCAAGTCCTGTACATCGTACAACACGTCTTTGAGTCTCTTGAGCCAGAGCTTGACCTGGTTGTTGTGCCATTGCTGCTTCTCGGCATCCAAAAGCACAGCTTGGATGGTCTGGACGGTGCCCTCAAGGCTTTGGAGCTCGTCCCTGGCACAACAGAGCAACTGGATCTTCTGAGAAGTGAAGGAGCCTCCAGGTTTTGCCATTTCGGTGGCCAGGCTTTGCAATACGGTAGTGGCAAGGTTGAAGAGAACCTGCTTCAGCCATTTCCAAAGGCAGAAGCTGGGGCTGAGGAGTGTTTGAGAGGAGGTTGCAGAGCTGATGCTCGTGTTGTGAGAAAATGGTTTGGTGGTGCCTCATGATAAACTTCATGTACGAATATATAGCAAGGCCAGCGGCATCGCCATGCTACTCCACGGAAATCCGAACAGTTTTTCCACAAATAAAAATATATAATATCATGAGAAAACCAGAGAAATGGTCCACAGTATTACATATACAGGAAAGTCAAAATCTCAAAACTCATCTCTCATCATGTCTATATGAGGAAAACAAATTATGGCAAGTGGGAACGGAATTGGCCGATAAGAAGATAACATGTGCAAATATTAGGTAGTGTGAAAGACGATGGGGTCCAGAAATTTTTTTTTTTTTTTTTTTTTTTTTTGTGTGTTGGGGGGGGCGGGGGACTAAAGAAAAATTTGTATTGAGACTAAAATAAAACATGCTTGTTTAAAAATTAAGAAATGAATATTCTAAATAAAAAGAGAAATATATTTTTCGAAAAAATAAACTTTAGAAAAATAATTTTTTTATTATGAATATTTTGGGGAAATAAATACACATCGGTCAACGTAATAATGCACATTTCCACTTAGATTGTTGGCCAACATAATAATGCAGTGGCCCATCAAATGCCCACGACAGTCACAAAATGTTGAGATTAATCGAGAGAAAGAGTGAGAAGACGATGGAGAGAAACCGAGGGCATCTGACTATCTAGAATAGAGTAGGGTGTACCATCTTTTGACTTAAAGGGTACAATTTTGAGAAAAAGATAAGGGAACATTCACTCCTGCTTGAGGTAGGGGCTCTATTACGTTGAACTTCTCGTTACATTATGGGAAAATTCAAGCGGCAACATTTTGTTGGTTTTGTTATATTAATGAAAACGAAAATGATTTCTTGACCTATTAAACAACTACTCTTTGTTTATTTTGGAAAGAGTACTTAATATGGCATATTAATTGATATATAGCACTTAATATGGCATATTAATTGATATATACTTTTTTAAAATTAAGTGGGGGGTAGCAACCTTCATTTGCCTCATCCTTTTTGGAATGCAAGGACTTGGCCTATGGCCAAATATCCGATATTTAACTCATTTACATTTAGATAATTTTCATACCGATAAACAGCTTGTATATACATATCAATTAGGAGAAAAGTACCAAAAATGTCTTAAGCCTATTATGTTGTGTTAGTTCAATTATAAACTTTTCAATTATACCAATTTAATCATAAACATTCACATATTGTCAATTGACTCCATTCGGCCATAGCTAAAGATTGTTGATGTGGACATCAAATATCCTACATGACATGACCGCCGTTGATGTGGGCGTTTTAAAAATTTTGTACTTTTTATAAAAAAATTTTGCTTTTCTCATCTTTTTTTTTTATATTATTTTTTTTCTTTTTTCTTCCTTTCATTTTGGATAGTGAGGGTCGTGGCCTCATTGATCGCAAGTGAGGCAGTACTCACCCAAATTTGGCAAGCCATCGGGCCCTTGCTCGCGGTTGGCAAGGTCCTGAAAGCTTTGGGCACTAATGACCTTGCTAACCAAAATAAAAGGAAGAAAAAAGAATTAAAAATTCCATTTAAAAAAATTAAGAAAAATTGTCCACATTAGTACTAGCCGTACCATGTAGGATGATCGGTATTCATGTCAAAATTGGAAGGACTCAAGTGGTAAGTTGTGAAAAAGATTTATGACTAAATTGACACAATCAAAATATTTATAACTGAATTGGTATAAGAATAATATAATTAGGATCTTTTTGGTACTTTTCCTATCAACTAGTTATGTAATTTGAAATTTACAAATAGCCGACAGTGACAATAGAAGTCCTCATGCCATTTACGCATATGAGTTTTCAAACTTTTATTTTGTTCATTTAAGAATTAAAACTTGCTTTAAAAAGCATATTCAGCTTCTTTAATTAATGTTTCCTTTTTTTTTTTGGCAGACATGTAGTATCGGTGTGGCTCCGCGTGACTTTCATAACAAAAGAAGATTAAAAAAACAAGTGAGCACCGGGAATTGGGCCAAACCGGCATGAACCGCGATGGGTTAGGGAGAACTGCTCACCAATTCTGCAAATCCAAGAGCGGCCAAAGAACCACCAGTTTTAGATTGGCTTTAAAGCCCTTGAGGGGGAGGGGGAGGGGGTGGCGGAGGCACTTTTACAGCCATCAAGAATTGAACCATGCTTCTCAACATGAACAGACCACAATGTAATGACTTAACCAACACATATTTTGTATTGAAATTGTGTAACTTTTATTTTTTACTATAATAATTTGAATTTTACCTAAAACATAAATTGGGCCAATTTTTGGGTAAATTGAGAACCAGACTGAAATCAACGGATTCAGGAACTAGTAGTTCCAGAATTATTGGTTTGGTTTTAGGAACTAAGGGACATAGGGTTGGCTTCCGGTTCTAGGCAAAGAATTGACCCACTCTAAAACGGATCACTTTTAAATGTTGCCACCCCTACAATCTCTCTCAAATTTGTTGCTTTACTGCTTAAATTTGAATAATTTTCATCCCTTTGTTGATCTGATGTTACATTGCATAGAAATTAATAAAAAAAATTTGCCATGTAAAGTTTCGTATCAAGGAAATTTGGTTGAATTAACAGAATTCTTAGTGGTTTATTTTTGTACATTTTAAGATTCAACTAAACAAAATAAAAGTTTTAGAATTCAAGTGTATTATCGTTGTAAGTTGAAGGACGCTTGCTGTAATTGCCACACTAATGATACATGTAATTGGCATGCTTCTGTACATGTATTCGATAAGGATATTATATTTTCACTTGTCAAAGCCATTTTTGTCTGATATTCAATTCAATCAAACTATTTATTTTCTTCTAAGAAAATTTCTTTTTATAGTATTGGTCTATTCAGCTTTGATTGGCGATCAACTGATCTCAAATAATCTCCGCATCCTAGCAATCTTAAGTAACTTTTCTAAGACTGGTGGTTCACCATAGAAGATTTAACAATTAGAACATTCTCAATCTTTTTGTTTAACTAAAAATTTGATATTACACCTCGCTTAGTCTTTTTTTAATTTTTTTTTTCAATATATGTAGCACTTTCGATAGATATTGATTCATACAAATACCCTTTCAAAGTAAAGTATAAACAGTTTTACATATGTATGTCAAGATACTTGAGGATATTTTGATTCATGAGAAAATAACTTTATAGTTACCTTTATATGTAAGAATACGTGTAAAATTTAGAGCTGGGAGACTTATTGAAATGAGTAATTCCGGGGTCATTCTTATTTTGTGATAATAAAACTAAAAAGATAATTTGGTGAGTGATATTAGGTGTTAACTCTAAATGTTTGGATGACTCGATTAGTAAAAAAAATATAATCAATAAATTATGTTTCTCTTTTGCACTTAGGAATTCATGATCATGTAGACATATTCTCACGTAATCTATTATTATGTTTACACAATAAATCAAATTATGGACACACGGACCCCGGGAGTGCCAAAAGTTAGCACGGAGGGACACTCAAGTGCCAAAAGTTACAAACGGTACACTTAAGTGCCAAAATCGGAGCAAAATGGATCACTTAAGTGCCAAATCCGGCCAAATTGCCATGTGTCCATTTTCCGGCGATTTCATTTTTGCGACGGAGTATTTTTTTCAAAATAAAAAATTCCACGTGGCAAATTTAATAAAAAAAATTGTCCACGTTAGATTTTTAAAAAATTAAAATCAATTATATTATTAAAAAAAAAAAAAAAAAAAAGGGGAGGGGAAATCGGCGAGGGCTGTGTAGCCCCCGCCGCCGCCACCGTCGCCGCCCCCACCGTCGCCGGGAAGGGTCGGCAATGGTGGGCAAGGGTCGGCCGGGGACGCCGGGCCTTGGCCGGCGGTGACGGTGGGGCGGCGTGCAGCCCTCGCCGATTTCCCCTCCCCTTTTTTTTTTTTTAAATTTAAATTAATCAATTTTAAAATATTTTTATTTTTTAAATTATTTAATATTATTTAATTAATAATTTAAAAAATCCATGTCAGCGCAAAAACGATGTCATTTTGCGCTGATTTTTCGTCGTTTCAATTTTCGGCGAGCCATGTAGGCAAAAAAAAATTAATAAAAAAATGCTACGTAGGATTTTCGGTAAGGTTCCGCGACCCGGCACTTAAATGATCCATTTTTTTGAAAAGTGACACTTAAGTATATCGTTTTTAAGTTTTGTGACTTAAGTATCCTTTCGTCGCCAACTTTTGGCAAGACTCTCGCTTTACTTTCCCTTTAAATTATGGCAAGTGGGAATGGAATTGACCTTTGAAAAGATAAGCACGTGCAAATGTTAGCTGGTTTGAAAGACGGGTAAAGCCAAAAAGAGGGAAAGACCCAATGCCAAGCAATGATGGCGTTAGATTGATTTCTTCTCTGCATCATACGTGTCTGGAGTTGTTCCACCGTGGAACTGGCAATAATGGTGTTGGATTCTACTGTTGTTTGCCTCCCATTCGTCCGTTTTTTCATGATACCATCTTTCACCGAACATCGAAATGAGATCCCGTGAGGTAACTGTCAACGCAATCTCAGGTATACTATTAGATGGTGTTGGTGGGTCAACCGCCTCTCGTTCAACAACTCTGTTTTGCTCGACAATGCTTATGTTTTTTTTTTTGGTCAAAGTCAATCGCTTTCATTAGAAATTAACCCAAATCGGGAGGTCCCGAGGGTTGGGCATCAGTACACAATAAGTTCCAAAGACAAGCGGGGGGGTGCGAACCCAATCTAATGGTAAACAATTTCTCCGATGGTTTTTAGCAACCCAATCGGCAGTGTTGTTGGTCTCACGTGGAGATAGTCTGATCATCAAAAGTTTCCTGAAGTAGTGGTCGTTGCCAAGTATTATCGAGAGGGGATATAAAGTCTGCCACTAGGGGGGGTTCGTCTTGCTTTGCTGGTCCATAGAGGAGTCCTTTTGGGAGCCATTTATCCTCTCTAGTCTTGATGTTGGCTCCATTACCCACGGTCCACCGCATAGCATGGGATATAGCATCCCGGTCCGCTAGGACGCTCAGCCATCCCCATGAGTTTTTCTGACGCTTCCTTGCATGCCAGAAGTCCTGGTTTGGGAAGTATAGACCCTTGCAAAGGCGTCCCCAAAGGGAGGTGGGGCTCGAACTAAGTCGCCAAGCCTGTTTAGCCAGTAAAGCCTTGTTAAAGTCCATCAAGTCTCAGAAGCCAAGACCCCCTTCTTCTTTGCTAAACTTGAGCACCTCCCAACGTTTCCAATGAATGCCATTTCTGTGTTCACTGGTTTTCCACCAGAAATGTGAAATTTTCTGTTCAATAGCCTTGCATATAGATGTGGGAACTTTGAAAACCGACATTACATATTGAGGTATAGCTTGGACCACTGACTTTAGGAGGACTTCCTTGCCCGCTCGGGAGATCAATTTCTCCTTCCAGCCTTCTAACTTCGTGTTAACTCTCCCCATAACCCAAGCAAACATGTGTTTCTTTGAAGCACCCCAGTCTGAGGGGATTCCTAGATACTTTCCAATGTGAGGAAGGATGGGCACCCTTAATTCTTGTGCCATGTTGTTCTTAAGAGATAGAGGGCAGTCTCGGCTAAAGTGAATCCCCGATTTGTTTAGGTTTATTTACTGTCCAGATGCCTTACAGTATTGATTTAGCACTAGAGCCAGGTTTTGGCATTCCAGAACCGTTCCATCTAGGAAATAAATCGAGTCATCAGCAAATAAAAGATGGGAAAGGGTAGGACACGCCCTATTTAGCTTGATACCCTTAAGGCTCCGATCCTCCATTGCTTTCTCGATTAGAGTTGATAGCACATTTGCCACTAGAATGAACATATAAGGGGACAAAGGATCCCCTTGTCTGATTCCTCGGGACGGGCGAAAATAGGGTAGAGGCTCACCATTAACCTTAACGCTAAGAGAGACCGTTGTGACACACTGCATCACCCACTTCACCCACCTCGCATGAAAGCCCATTCTCTTGAGGCATGATTCCAGGAAGTCCCATTCAATCCGGTCATAGGCTTTCTTCATATCTAGCTTTAGGACAGCTTGGAATTTTCGGCGTCTCTTCCTAGTTCGGATCTGATGTAGGACTTCTTGGACCATGTAAATATTATCTTGAATGCACCGCCCCCCTACGAAGGCACTTTGTTCTTCAACAATGAGTTGGGGGAGTAGCGGTTTGAGTCTGTTAGCCAACACTTTGGCGATAATTTTATACCCAAAATTGCACAGGCTGATAGGGCGGTATTAGTCTAGGGATTCAGGGTTTTGGGTTTTTAGGATAAGTACAAGGTTGGTTTGGTTAAGTTCTGGAAGCATATAGCTTGATTTAAAGAATTCCTTGACTTCTGAGACAATGTCTTCCTTTAGAGTTTCCCAATTTTTCTGGTAGAACAGGCCATTTAAGCCATCGGGTCCCGGGGCTTTTTCGGCACCCATTTGGAATGTTGCTGATTTGATTTCTTCCTCAGAGATCTCAGTCAACAGCAGCAAATTCATCTGGTCAGTGACCACTACGGGGCATTGATCAAGAACCGGCTCAAAATCCCGATGCCCTTCCGTAAGGTATAGTTCTTGATGGTATCCCTCAACTGTGCATTTAATTAGGTTTGGGGAGGATACCCAGCTGTCCCCGGTAGTCTTGAGGCGGGTAATGCGGTTTTTTTGTCGTCTCTGGATGGTGGTGGCGTGGAAGAACTTCGTGTTCCTGTCCCCCCATTTGAGCCACTGTATCCTAGACCTTAGCCCCCAGTACATCTCCTCTTGTTTCCAAATTTCTTCAATTTCTCCCTTGATGGCCTGAACTTGGGGTCTCTCCTCGGGGTAGTGGTCGCTGTTAATGAGGGCTTGGAGTTCCTGTTTTAGAGTCAAAATTCGCCGCTGCCCATTAGTAAAGGTGCTCCTGCTCCAAACAAGCAACGCCTTAGTCACCGTCTTCAATTTGAGGGGGAGATTACGGGCCTGTGTTGGAATAGATTCCCAGGCAGTTTTAATGATATCCCTGCATTCCGCCTTTTCTAACCAAAATGATTCAAATTTGAAGTTTCTATGCCTTTTCACCCTGTCAGCTTGTAGGGACAGTAGTAATGGGCTGTGATCCGATCCTAGAGCAGGTAGAGCGATAGCTTCGGCTTCTGGGTACAACATTCGCCACTCCACGGTACATAGAGCCCTGTCCAGACGTTCTTTTATATTAGTCAGCCCCTCCCTATTGTTAGACCATGTGAATGCACACCCCTTGCTTTCCATGTCCATTAGGGAACAGTCGTTGATCAGGTCCCTAAAGGCTGTCATTCGGGCCCTATCAGCAAGGCGGGCCCCCTTTTTCTCCCAATGAAACAGGACTTCATTGAAGTCCCCCAAGCAAACCCATGGAAGCCTTGAGGAACAGATGTGTCGTAATTCATCCCAAAATTTGAGTCTTTTACTCAGGTTATAGGGGGCATGAAGAAAAGTAATTTGCATCGCTTTACCATCTTCCCAGTTCTTGCACCTGAGGTGCATGTAGTGCTCCGAGTATGATTCTAGTACTAGCTCCACTTGGGCATCCCAAAAAATGGCTAAACCTCCAACCGTGCCCCTCGGGTTGACCACTTCACAGTAGGGAAAGTGAACTCTCTTTTTAAGTCTCTGAATAACAGCCTCTTGGTTCTTAGTCTCCATCAAAAAAAGTACAGCGGGTCGGTGCAGATCCACAAGGGCCTGCAATTCCCGAACTGTCAGGGGTGAGCCCACCCCCTGACAATTCCAGCATAAAAGCTTCATTTATCCCGGGGTGGCATTTTAGGGCCAGCCACCATAGCCCGGTCAAAGGGGTCATCAGTGATCCCTATAGGAGTATCCAGGAGTTGTGATTCATCCAGCCAGTCATTTGTACTGGACTTATACTTGTACGGGCTAAATCTTCTCTGCTTTTTCCCCGAAGGTGTTTTGGGACCCTTGCAGTCCTTTTTTTTGAGTTGGGCAGTGGGGGATTGAGGGGGGGTGCGGGTAGTGGGGCAGGTAGCATTAAGATCTCCTTACCAGCTCTTCGAGGATGGGTTATGGTCATGGGCTTGGGCAGGACAGGTGGGGCAGCAATCCCCTGCCCCGTGTTGGTTGTGGGGTTGCAAGGGCTCGGCATTTCCACAACTTGCAGCAAGGACTTAGGTAATGAGTTGTCCTGCGTCTCGGGGACCATTTCTGAGTCTTGAGGGATGCTGTCAATTGGTTTTCCCGCATAGAAAACATCCCAAAAAGGGCTGTGATCCTGAACTTCGGCACGTAGCCAGTTGCCAAAGCAACTCCCCATTTTTGTGCTGAACTTTGCTTCATCATAGGGTACAGATTTGCACATGGTCGCATAGTGCCCTAGTTTGCCACACGAATAGCAATAAAAAGGGAGTCTTTCGTATTTAAAATCTAGCCAAAGTTTCTTGTTTCCATGAGTCGTCAATTGGCCTACAATGAGCTCCTCAGTCAAGTCAAGCTCAACTTTAGCTTTTCCCACTCGTTGGGCAACCGGGCCTCTTTCCTCAACCTTAACTTCAAGTACTTTCCCTATTCTATTGACAATTTTGTGTACGATTCCCTCTGATTTCCATTCCGTGGGCAGTCCGAGGATTCTTACCCAAAAGGCACAAGTTGTGAATTGATAACAGTGGGGAGGCGTGTCCGGCTCCCACGCCTTTAATAGGAGTAAATGATTTGAGAAGCACTAGGGCCCTCCGTTAAGGACTCTTTGCTGATCCTCTTAGTTGTGAAAGTTGAAGCAGAAGACACCTTGTTCCATGGGTGTCATAACAACATCATCTAACCACCAAGCCTTTCTCATTGCTGTGATAAGAGCTTGGTGATTGAGGCTTGGATTCAGAAATAATTTGCCCATCAAAGAGAATTTGCATTCTACTAGTTTCTCTTGCGAAAAATCTTCATCCTTAATCGCTATTTCCTTTGTGTGCAGGAGCTTACCCAACTTATTGCAGAGAGTTTCTAAACGGTCAGAAGCCTCGCCATTTGTTGCCATGTGTGACGGTGAGGGGGTTGATGAGAAGGCTCGCGCCAGAGAGGTTCGTCCTGCGGGATGGAGCTGCGCCTCGACAAGGGGATCGTCGGGGTGTTCGCCGGGCTTGCCGACAAGGGGAATTCAGAGCAGCAACATGGGGAAGATAGATCCCTAGGCGCGGAGTTCCTCGTGGGAGCTAGGTGGGGTGGATCAGGGAGGAAGCAAGGTAAGCGGGGGTCGGGACTCAGAGGGGGTCGAGAAGCTCAGTCACGCCTGGATGCTCATCAGTTTCGCACCAAGGGGGGCTTAGAACCGCATTGTGCAGTTGGGAAGATGGGAGGGGGAGCGCTCCCCGTAAGGGGGAGGGGAGCTCAGAAGATGAAGCTACGAAGGGGTGAGGGCAGGAGGGAGTGGAAGCCAGGTGTCATAGGAGGGCCAGGGTGAGCTGGAGATTTGGTCTGAGGGTGGTTCTTCGCTGTGCTCCTGTGGTTCAGCTGGTCGAAGGAGGTTTTTGCAGGGATGCCATGGTTAGGGTTTGGGGGAAGCTACCCAACAGGTAGAGAGAGAGCTAGACAGCTAGTAGAGAGAATGACAATGCTTATGTTAAGAAGGAATCAGGAGGACAGGGGCCTGATTATAAATGATGTACCTTAGAAAGTGGTAAAGAACAACTGTGAATAAAGCTGATCAGTGCAGGAGAAGATCCATCTGTACATTAAGAAGACGAACGAGAAAGGATCTTCATTCTCTTCAAGTGTTGTTCTCCTTTTATTGGACATTAACTTCAGCTGAAGGCACCTTCCTAAAATCTGCAATACGCTTGCCGAAAAACTCTGGCTGACAGCCATCCACGAGTGAGGGAGATTCGCAAGAGAACTCTAGGCTCGCTTGTGGCGATTTTGAGGATGATGAAAAGGACGAAGTGAGTATAATTTTCCTTACAAAAATCTGCACTGAACATGCCATCTCTGTGGTTCTAAAGAAACATCCCAAGATTAAACGCTGCCCTGCGAATTGTGATGCCCCTGATCCAGACGAGAACAGATAAATAATCATCACGACCCCAATAATTTTCCTTGCCTGATTATGTCCTACATATAGTACACCTCCTTGGCTTTTGGTTCAGGTGGTTGCGAAAGATGACATGATGGATTCATCAGATATCTTTGCTCATATAGTAGAGTCAATTCCTTCGACTACTCAATCCAATCTTGGATTTGAATAGCCAGATCTTATAGACTCGAGCAATTCCATTACTCAGTTTTGCAGGACTGTTGGAATATGTGATCCAATTTGTAGAGTCTTCTAGGATGGGCATTTGCTAGTGCAGTCTACAAAAATTTTACAAAAAATATGGTATTTGGGCGGAAGAGGAAGTTGTCTAAAAGAGTTCAGATTCTCGGGGGTTCAAAGAAAAGTCAATTGTGGCTGCAAGTTGAAGACTGTGTGGACAGCATTCTAGAGGAATCCGAATTGTGAAATTGTCAAAGATTGAGGCTTCAAGATGTCGGCAACTTAGACTAGAAAAATCTTGTAAAATAGGTCAACAATTATGGGAGACAGTCGGTGGAGTTGCTCTATAAATAGAGCTTAGAATCATTCAAGTTGTGTGCTCGGAGCATTAATATAGACTCCATATCATATAGCTCCATCAACACCTCCAACTATATTTTTGTAATACAATTTTCATAAACTAGCGAAACTATTCTTATCCTGTAAACCTTGCCTATAACCTATACTTGTCCATTCTTTTGCATCAACTAGAATATACATGTATACACTTGAACATCACTAATAAAAAACTATTATCGATACCAAAATCATGCTTCTGCATAATCCAAATTTTCAACAATGACTCAATGAAGCTCAAATCTTTGTTTCTACAGACCTGTTAACTAATAAGAATTAGTGGATTAATATATTGTTGACACTTGATTTTTAGCTGACACGTTGCAAAAAGTAAAAACTCGAGATTAGGGTTTCCAATTGTGACGGCACCCGTTTTAAAAAAAAGTGTCGTTTTTCAATTATGTTTGTTGGCCTAGCACATGTAGGCGATTTCCTAGCCATTTTCAACAAAAACTCGAAAAGTTAACCCTTTGACCAAAAGTCAACCTCAAGTCAAAACTTGGCTTTTGCACAAAAAGATGTCTTTAGATCCTAATTTTACTTTAGCAATAAATTTTTTGAAAAAATTTGAAGATTTGATCACAAAATCAATCTCCTAGTAAAAAAGTCAACTAGAGTTTGACTTTTAATCAAACCTTTGACAAAAAATTGAAAAATGTAAAAATCTCAAAATCATTTTATATTACTTTCAAGTTGACTTTGGCATCGAAAATTTCTTGAAAATCGATTAAGAACCTTGTTTTTCAGATTTTACGGTTTTAAGTTCAAAATTGACCATAATAAAATTACTTTTGTTCCTTTTACAACATTTGATCCAGCATTTATCATAAGATCACTCGTTCAACCAATTTTGCTAATCAACACTTCGAAATGAAAATCCCAATTTTAGTACTAATTAGGGGTTTGAATTAATCCTTCATGATCTGCGAATGTTAGTACCGTTTGACTTGTTTTTGTGAGATAACATGAATCCGGGGTTAATTTTGGGAAATTCACTTAGGAACTCCCGATTTGATACATTTTAACTCATTTGAATTTGGGAACTTGGGGTTATTAAGGTCCCATTGATGAAATTTAAATTGACACATTTATGATTAAGGTTTAATTTGGTGAATTAGGGTTCAATTTCACCATCGAGCTCCAATCTGGTTTTGACATAAAGGTCGAATCATTATTTTAATTTCAATTTGGACGCATTTGACCATTATGAGCATGGGTAATTAAATGTGCTAACATCACATGACTCCGATTAAGTTCAACTTCAATCAATTTGAATTTTCAGAGATGTAATTGCTTTAATTTGCCCATTTTACCATTTAATTGAGCTCAATCTTCTTTAATTAGGTCCTTTGCATAAAATTCAAAAAGAGGGGATGAATCGGCCAAAACCAATACAACCGGTTCGACCGGCCTCATCAAAAAGTGACTGGTTAGGCCGGTTCTCCACAGTCAGCGACCACCATTGGGTGGCCCGCCCTGATACCGACCTCCTTGACCCATGAGATCCCAAAATTGCATAATAATCCCCAAGATTTTTCAAAATTGGCCCCAAACTTTAGGTATTTACAAATAGGCTCGTAGAAGGGACCTATACAAAGCATTTTCCCTCCAAAATTTTGGGAGGGGCCTCATCTGCAGATCTAGTTTCTCTCCCTTCCCTCTCTTTTCTCTCTCCTTACTGATTCACTCTCTCTCCTCTTTTTCCGCTAAACTAAACCGTCGGGCGCCTCCTCTTGCCACGCCGTTCATCGCCGATCCAGGCCCTCGCTGGCGATGCTCCACCTCGATTGACATCCTTCGTCCCTTGTCCATCCTCGTTGAAGTAGCAGCGTGCCTCGTCGCCATCCCTATTGGCCCATTCGGCTGATCCTCCCGATCGGTCCTCAAGATCGGCTCACACGCTAATCTTTCTTCAACCCGGTTCAATAGCTTCGATTGGTGACCAGCGGTGGTCCTAGGGAGGCTTGACCACCGCCAATCAGCCCCTAGGCGTATTCTCAACCCACAGGTGGTTGGGGTTTGGTTGGATAACCATCGGAGTACCTCCGGTGGCCTCTTCTTCCTCGGTGGCGCAAGTCGGCCCGAATCTGGCCGATCCTTCCCCAACTATGAAAGGGCGCGGATCTGACCCCCCCTCTGACGTCTCTGAAGCTATCGAACCTTCCTCAAAGTCCTCAAGGCGCGTCGGTGGTCCGGTGATCACAAATCGAACTTTAATTGATCGTTGTTTGAACTAAATGCAAAAGATGAATTGCTCGATCTCGAATCCGATGAGGCGAGGTTGAGATAGTCTCGGGGCCAGGATTCAAAGCTTTGGGTCTATCGTATGCTTAAAATTGCTTATTAGTAATGTTTTGATGATCCTTGATGGTTTAGCATGTTAATTGAATGTTTAAATGTATTCTAGGAATTCGTATGTCTTTGACAGACCTTCTGTTTTGGCTGATTTGAGGTCCTAAAGCTCAAAATCTCGATTCGAGGCATTCGAGATTTTTGATCTACACTTGAATAGCTTCGATTTGATATGTTATGGGCCTTGAATGGACTTTGTTTGATACCAAAATTCCACCTTGAAAGTTTGATGATCTATTTGGGAATTGATATGTTCTTCATGTTGATTCTGACTTCTAAGCGTCTTTTCTATTCTGTTTGCCCATTTTTTGCTAAATTTCTATTTCTATTTTAAAGTCGGTTTCTCATGAAAGTTGCTTGAAATTGTCTTGGTCATGACATATATTTTTTCTAGATTTTTTATAGTAGATTTTAGTTAGGGAAATCCCCAAAAAATCGTCCTCTGTCTGCTTTTATCTGACCGACCTTTGCCTATTACATGAATTTTAAAAAATTATGTGTTGCAAACTAGGATATACTATGAAATTTGCTCAAGACATCTAGGGCCGTGACATATAAATTTTTCAGAAAATGATAAGATCATATAATATGGTAAATTGCTCAAAGAATGTGATTCATCATTTCTATTCTCTTGTGACCTGCACTTTTAGTTGATTTTTCACTGATTTTTGCGAACCTTTCTAGATTTAGATTTCTCACAAGGAATAATAAAAAAGTTCTATTCTACATGCATGAATTTTCTCGGAATTCTTTGATGGCATTAGGATAGTGAAAACTATTCACGATTCATGAAAATGTTGCTGTGTTTTGGATTGATGCGTGTCTTTTTGCAATTGTCCTCAATCAAGCTTTTTAAGGGCAAAATTCAAGTGAGAGTCCTTTTAGATGTATTTAGGCGACTTCACGAGCTTCTCAATGACATAAGATTCATGTCGATGAATGATTATATATCCTATGATTACACTTTGTGAAGTTGCTGCCATATTTGGTCTATTCCTAACATGCTTGCATTAGGTGATAGTAATCAATCGATTGACATTTGTTGACACCTAAATTTTGATTGATCATTCGTAATTTAATGCACAAAAATTTAGGGATTAATTTTAATCCCGAAACAAAAAATATTAGGATTAAATTGCATAGCATATAGTTTTAGGAGCATTTATTATTGCATTTGCATTAAACATGTGGCAGATAAGCTTCAATTGATGGTTCTAAACTTTAATTTAACAAGTTGGACTAAGCCCACAAGGGAAAAGAATTTGGCTAGGCCCGTTAAGGAGTGACGAGTTGGAATATGAGAATATTCCCGGGAATATGAGAATGTTCCCGGGAATATGAGAATGTTCCCGAAAATATTCTCATTATTCTTTCAATATTCAATGAAAGCGTCGGATGAAATATCGCAAAAATATTGCACGTGGGGTACAAGAGCTAAATAGGCAACGTGCAAATTTATCATCTTTCCTTAAATAACATAATCTTCTCACCTATAAAAAGGGGCCACACACACTGAAGAAATAAACAAAAAAAAACGCAGAAAAGGGAGTGGGAGAGAGCACAGCCACAATTGAGAGAGAAAAGCTGCAGCCCTTGTTAGAGAGAGGAGAGAGAGTTCTCTCTCGGCCGAGCCAAGAAGACCCACGTTGTGCAACAACCCTTCCTGCTGCTTCCGGTCCGCGCCACTACCTCTAGCTTCAACGAGGGACTACGTTGCCCGCGATGGTCTCTGCTGCAACGACGATGACCTGCGACCCGAGGTCGAGAGGTTCTAGTACTACGAGTTCTGCATCAACGACGACGGAGTCTTGCCTTGCGCGAAGCACACTAGTCTTTCTTTAAAGGTAGAAAATTTAAGTGTGGGCTTTAGACGGTCAAAGTTTGAAAATTAGTGGGATCGTCAGAAGGCTAGTGGATTTGCTTTGGAGACATTGCCGCAATCCTGCGTCACAAAGCCAACAGTGAAAGACCAAGATTCGTTGGCCTTGCTCCCGTCCATCGAGGACTCCTGGCCCTCTTGCCAAGTTTGGAAATTTCTATTTTTGCAGGCCTTGGAGAACCCCTCTAGTGACCATCAAACCACCGTAAGCGCTACCGAGCCATTGTCAAACGGCACCGTGCGTGGTCTTGCCCGCACGGTCTTGCCGAATCTGACCAATTTTGGCGGCGAGTATTTGAATAAGGTAATAATCTCACCTCAATCAAGATTCATATATTTTATTGCCTTGTTTGAATAATTGCGTTTTTGACCGAATTCTTGCATGATATTATCCAATATTTCCCGAGTAGCCTTTTAAATTAGGGATTATTCCCTAATTTCTTAACGTGCTATAATCGTTAATCCGATCTCACGTCCGAGATATGATTCGCGATTGCACAGAAAAATCGTCAATCCGATCTCATGCGCGAGATACGATTCGCGATTTCTTTTAAAAAATTGGCCAATCCGATCTCATGCCCGAGATACGATTCGTCAATTTACTTCCAAAATTAGACGGAAAAGGATAATATCTTGCATGATTCGTTGCCGTGCTTTTCTCAATGCATTTGCTCGAATTGATTTTCCTTATAAAAGAAAACTCAAAAAAAATATATATAGTTGAGTTGGATGTGATTCTTGTTAGAATATTTTTAGGATAGTTTGCATGTTTTGATTATAAAAAATAAAAAAATAAAAATTGCCATGTTGATGTCATGTAGAATTAGGTCATCTTGCATGTATCATCTAGTCATTGCATGTTTAGGGTCATTCGAATGTGTGACATGCTAGGATAGTTGCATTAAATATTTTTTGGCATTAGATTAAGTTAAATAATCAATGTCACGTGATATATAATTTGTATATTAGGTTGCACGTTGCATGTTATTATAGTTAGACACTTTTGCACGTCATCGCATGCATTGCACTTAGTTTTTTTTTTAGGCCTCATTAAATAAGTGAAAACCTTAAAAGAAAATTAAATGATTGCATGTTAATTAGAAATCATATCTAGGATCATTGATGTGATTTTTTTAAGTTAACATTGCAGATACTTTCGTTGTTTCGAGATAAGTGTCTTTTCATTGTGCTTGCAATTTATTTATTGCTTTGCTTTATTGAGTGTTAAATTATGATTGCGCACTCACATGATCACATTGCATGTTAGGGATTAAATTAAAATCAATCCAAACTGCATGCAAATCATTTTTTCAAATAAAAGAGAAAAGGTACCGAAATGGCGTTAGAGAAATCTAATGTAATCAAGTCCCCGATCCTATAGTCTCTGGTTCGTAGGAGTGAAGTAATTCTCCCGTTACTTTACTTGGGTTTCTAATCGACCCACCAAAAATAGATTAATGGCGACTCCTAAGTAAAAATCTTTGGCATGTTAAAAAACTTAAACCCTAAGTCGTGAATTAGTATGGGCTTGGGAGAGCCCGAACTAAGTTTAGGTTTAGTAATCCATTAGCCAAACCCTAGGTGGTGCACCCGAGGTGAGGTCGCGACAACATTCATGAATTTATGTGATTTTTTGTATATTGATATGAGGTTATATGTATTGATCGAATTTCCTCATTCCATCTAGCCCTAAATCATGGTCAAATGTCATAATTTTCATGCATCAGATTAGTGGCTTAGCTAGCTCCTTTTTATGCATCATTTTCTGCCATGTTTGTTGCTAATTTGTGCACTTTTGCAAATGCTATCATTTGAGCATGAAATCTTCATAAATTGAACTCGATGTCTCCTAGAAAGTCTTAGAATACATCTTAGCTTTCCAATGACACCAATTTTGTCTCGTTTGCATGTTGTTTGACCCATTTTCCATTTTAATAAAGTTTGCTCTAAAATCTGCCATGATTAAAATTTAGAATGATTACCTTATCCTTACCGAGTCAATTTCTTTGTCATTTTTTGTGTGAATTTTTTGTAAGGATTTAGATGTTAAGTCCTAACGGAATGTAATTTTCATTCATATGTCTATATTGTGGTGAATTTTAATAATTTTTAGATGTCATTTATTAGGGCGAATTGCGTTTGGTTTGCCCAAACGACTTGCTGTCCTATTCTGTTCCTGACGCATCATTTTGTGTTCTTTGATATTTGCAAATTTGTGTACAGCTTATCTTAGAAAACTTTCTCACGAAAATTATTCCTTGATGAGTGCTTGATGTGTGATGATTTTTTCAGGGCCAATTATCTAAGAGTCTTACTTCAATTACTTGCATTTTGAATGCCCTATTCTGACTTGCTCTGTTTTTTCTTTCATGAATTATCCCTGTTCTAGGATTTTTAGAAAATAATACTTGCTGAATTGGTTTTCAAGATCTCCATGACTTTTGATCCTTACTTTTGAAAATTTTTGATTTTCGAAAAATAAAAAGGTTGTTTGATGGTTATACCAAGCCCTTTAAAGTGCAGGGCATTTTGGAATTTATTTTTTCTCTAGAATCAAACTTAATTTTCATTTATATGGTGCCTAATGCAAGGTATTCAAATGTTTTGAACTTGATATAAACCTCATTGGGGTTTGAACTATATTTAGAATGTCTGTGAAGCCCGATCAAAATATGTCGGGATCATCTAGTTGGCATCTAAAACAAAAAATACATAGACAAAAAGTATAATTTGTTTAGAAGCCTAATACGTTGGTGTCACACGTATAGCCGGTGCTGACTCAACAATTTCCGGTTTAATTTTGGACGGAAATTTTGACTAAAGGACTTATATTGTCGATGAAGAATAGCATGAGTTTTAGAAATTATAAGGACCAAAAATGAAATTCTCAAATTTATAGTGACCAAAAACATGACTTCCTCCAAACATTAAAAGAATTAGGAGATTGATATGGAGCGTTTTGCCCTACGTTACAACCTTGTCATAAGCCATTGTAAAATGTCGTAACTTTAAGAGGAGGGATGGAGAATACAATTTACTAGGTGGTTTCCAAACAAACATATTTTATTACTAAGATCCATCGCTAAACTTGTTTAGCTCTTCTCTCATCTGTGACCATTTATTATTTAACTGGAAATGATTTAGCATGATAAACTTGGCAAATCACTGTATCAAAACTATTTGATATTTTCAAATAGTGAATGTTACTCTCCAAATAAGCACTCAAAGGCCAAAATTTACAGTGGAGGTTGAGATCCCGTGGTGAGCCGAGCTGGAGGAGAAGCGACCGGTAATAGCTTGCCTTAGCGGTTCGGGCGTCTTCTTCACCAAGGAAGATCTCGACCTCGAAGCATCTGAAACGATGGTGTTGTTAACACCACCATTGTATTGTGGTGCCTCGAGCTGCTCGGGCTACTTCTCGAGGGGGCTGGAGATGGCAGACGTGGCTATGCTGTGCGTGATTTTGTGCTTTCCCAAGAAGATTGAAGATCGAAGGCTTTCGACGGTGTGATTCAAGTGAAGTCATAACACAAAGTGAGAGTGCGTGTGTTGAGCTTGTTTAGAAAGTACGGACACTCTTTGGAAGCCTTTTTATCAATATAGGATACTCCGACACGTGTCTAAAATGTGGTTAACTCTCTGACACGTAAGTCCAAAATTCTGACATGCGATTCCGAAATGCACAAGGTCATTTAAGGAATTCCAACAGCTTCCGCCACGCACCGCCGTAGAAGTAGAAGTAGCAGGGGTTAGTGTTCTTGAGGGAGGGGGAGAAGCGGGGGTGGAGGACTCGCAAGAGTGGTGGTGGGGGAGCAGCGATAGTATGGATGGGTCGAGGAGCCCGCGAGGCTGCAGCCGTAGGACATCTTCTCGGCATCGTGGTCGGAGGGGCTCCGGACGTGGTTGAGGGGCCAGCATGGGGACTACAGCGGCGAAAAGGCGGCATCCATGCTCATCGCCTCCGAGTCCGACTTGGCGTGAATTGCGAGAGGCATGGTGGTTGAGTGCAGAGAGGGAGGAGGAATTTTCGGGACGGGTCTGCGAGCGCGAAGCGAGAGAGAATCGTTGAAGAAGAAGATGGGTTGATTTTTTCTGTTTTTTTTTTTTTTTTTGGACGGTTATGGAATTATTTTTTTTTAATAATTATCCCGACAATTATGGTGTGAATTTAGACTGGAGAAGAAGATTTTTCTTCTCTTTCTTCGGTTCCTTGAATTTTGGTAACGTCTATATTACCTATATGAATTATCGTTGATTTACAAAACCTGTGACAAAACCAGACATGCAAGTGATTGACATTAGACCGCACATTTTGTGAAAGGACGAGACGGCCGATGGCAGTTCGAGTTTTAAAGAACCAAGTCTAGGTCTCCGGCCACGTACAGGAAGGCAAGCTTTCTTCGCCAAGCTCTTCATTCTCCCGTTCCTCTCATCTTGGCTCTCAAACTTGTGACGAGTAGGCATCATGTGTACATAGTGGAGACGTCTCGAACGATCTTTTGGCCTGGGTCGACCAAGTCCGAGGCCAACAGGGAGGGTCGTGTTTATACCATCCCTTGAAGGGACAGTGAGGTCATTTCGAAGCTCAAGTTCGTTAAGGCTTCAAAAACCCTTTTCTTTCTTGATATACAGATTGGTCATCATTGCAAGTGAATCAAACTGAGAATTATGAGATTTCAAACCTTTATACTCCTATCTTATCTCAATTTTCAATCATTTGTATAGAAGAAGTAAGATGTTAAGACCTCCTATTCTCTTTATTTTAATTGCCTTCCTTTTGCTTATTATCAATTGATTGAACCAAAAGTTACAATTTTGGGACCTCTATGCATGGAATTAATAATTTTGATCCGTCATTACTTTTTTCAAACCTTCGTAGCAAAGCTCGTTTCTTTACATTCTAACCACCTTTTTCTTACTTACGCTTTCCATGGTTGGGTATACCCCATGGATGTTGCTTATGTTTATTGCTTTTAAGACAATGAAAAGGTCTTATTCACCCTCTCACCTGCTATGTCAAAAGACTTGATATTCAATATAATTTGGTTGATCATTCAACAAAAGTAAAATTCAGTCACGAAACTCCACCACAAAGAAAAATGGAAAAAGAAAAAGAAAAGCTCCGTGGACTTTGATTGCCAATGTCATCCGACCACATCCATTTCTATTTTCTTTTATTGGTATTCCCATGCCACCGGACTGGATGGCTGGAAACCTCCGTGGTTTTCACTGCCACTCCAGCTCAAAAATTCCTTCCCGTTTGCATGGAAGGTGTGCAATCTCTTCCCAATTCGCACCGCTTCCTCCTTGGCGCCCCTCTCGCAAAGCGCGACAGCCATGAATTCTCAACGTCTTCAAGGAGGTGAGGCGGCTTATCCCATGAGGCAAATACATTAAACTTGAGCACCTTAAAACGTTAAGTCTTTGGAGCGAAGAGAAATTGCCAATCCATTCCGGTAAACACATTAGATTATGACAGTGCATAATAGTAAGAGATTCCAAAGTGGTGATATGTTGAATCCCCTCGGGTAATGCCACCAGTTTCGGAAGTCCCGAAAACTGAAGAATACGAAGTTTCGTGAGGGAATGCCATTGCGTTCCATGCTCATCGTCATGGCTCGACACATCAAGTATTTCACAATAGTCAATGTAAAGGATTTCGAGCGAGGACAAGGACTGCATGCCACGAGAGAGACTCATTAGTTTTTTGCAACTGAACTGCAAGGTCTTAAGATTTCTGAGGAATGGAAGTAGAGTCTCAAGCATCGAGTTCTCCAAATCCACCGTAAAAAAACATAGCTTCTTTAATTTAGAGAAAGGGATGAATGTGGATGCCCCCGTCTCTTGTTGCAACCACTTCATGCTAATAACACCAATTAACTCCAAGGTTTCTATCTGGGGGAAATGTGGCATTGAATTCAGGTGGGGACAACCTGATATCTCCATGGACAAAAGTTTTGGGAATGGTGAATATGAATCGGACCGCTGATGATCCTGATCTGGTCCCACCGGTTGCCTTCTTCCCCACCATCTTCTCAAGTTACAACACGATGTGAGATTCAATTTCTCTAGAGATGGGAAGAAGGGGCGTGCAATGTCTGATTGCTCCAGATCACTTATCTCTTCAATGAACTCCAACGCATCCAAGTCCTTCAGAGTCAATCTCCTTAGGGACGGGAATTCACCTAGGGATGGCAAATACTTCCAATTTCTACATCCTTTGAGTGTGAGCTCAATAAGATTCGTGATGGAGAAAAGCCAGCTCGGTGGACTCCTATGCATACATGAGTCTATGTCCAAACGGACTAGATTTGGGTGCGGTTTGAGGTTCTCCCACAAGATCAATTCATCACTGTCGCTTCTGCCATCTTGCTCCTCCGTCGACCATGATAACCGCAATTGACAGAGACGTTGCTTTTCCTTCAAGTGACCCTTGTTAGGTACCGGTTGAAGGTACTGCAAGTTTGCAAGAGCAATGGATCCGGCCAATCTGTTTAAGCCACCCAATTCATCTAAGCTTCCCACACCACCACGTACTTTATGGTCCATTTTTTGGACGATGAATTGCGATAAAGTCTGAAGCAAAGACAAGTGGTTCAACCCGCACGGCATGTGGCTCAGTGATTCACACCCATCAATTAAGAGGTGTCTGAGGTTGAGTAATTTCTTTAAATCTCTTGGAAGGGTTGTGAGTTTCTTGCAATTAGAGAGCTTAAGGGTTTGCAGGTTCACCAAATTCGTGATTGAATCCGGCAAATTCTGGATAGATGAGTTTCCAGAAACATCAAGAAACCTTAAGTGCTTCAATCGACTCCCCAAGGAAGGAGGGATCCAAAAATCTTTATGGACCAAACGCAACACCCGACAATGCCTAAGCTTAGACAAAATCTTAAGTGGAAAATCATTCGCTTCATAAGTTCTCTGCTTCTTTAAAGAGAGAAATGTTCTTAACTTGGTCACTTCAAATAGTGAGGTCACTTTTTGTAGCGAAGATGATTGTGAATCAAATGATACATGACGAATTCCTCCATTGATGTCGCCTTCATTGATATTAATCATCTTGCACTCATCTCCTGCGACTCTCAAGGCAAGATCATGCATAAGATCGTGCATTTTAAACTTGTTCACCTCACTACTATCATCATCGGTTGCCTCAACTTCGAGGAAGGACCTACACAATAGGTCCGAGACATAACCATCCCCGATCTCTTCTAGATCATCATTCCACTCCGATGACTCGATAAAGCCTTGTGCCATCCAGAGTTGTATCATTGTCTGTTTATCAAAAACGTAATCTTTTGGAAACAACGCACAATATGCAAAACAATGTTTTAAATGCGGAGGAAGATGGTCGTAGCTGAGCTTGAGAATTTCCATAATTCCATGTTTCGACTCATCTATTTTTGAAAGTTCACGCTCTTTGAAATTGAGCCACTCTTTTTTCTCTTTGGCATATAGAAGGCTACTTATTGTTTTGATGGCAAGAGGAACACCACCGCATTTTTTAACTATACCTCGACCTATCTCCTCCAATTCCGATTGTAATGAAGTTTCCCCACCTTCAAAAGCCATTTTCTTGAATAAGTCCCATGACTTATCTTCAGATAATCCACGTAGATTATAATTAACTGAATTCGCATCCGTAGCCTGCACGGCCGACAAATTGCGTGTGGTTATAAGTATCTTGCTCCCCCTTGAACCGCCCATTAGCATAGGTCGGAGTCCCAACCATCCCATGCGATCGTCATTCCACAAATCATCCAAAACAAGCAAGTACTTCTTCCCGTCTAGTACCTTATGAAGGAGCCTCTGCAACTCTACCTCACTTTTATCCTCAAGTTTCAGATCTCTCTTCACCTCAGGATCCCCTTGAAACTCATCTTTGGCAGAGTTCAGTATTTTTTTGATGATCAAATCCACATCAAAGGTGTTAGGATCCCCATGGCACACCCACATCTTAAGCTCGAAACAGTCTTTCACCTTTTGATGCTTGTATACCAGATCAGCAAGCGTGGTTTTTCCAAGTCCTCCTATACCGAGGATGGAAACAACCGAAACACTCTCTCTGGGGGAGGAGGAATCAAGCAAATGTGCGATGATCCGCTCCCTATCCTCCTCTCTACCAATTATATCTTCCTCCCGCTCAAAAGTGGGAGTTCTCCTCACAATAGGAAGAGTTGCCTCATCTCCAGACGACTTAAAATTGATCTGATTATTATATACAATCTGATCCAGTTTCTTCCTAATTTGCCGAATCATATTAGCCACGTTGAAGCAGTGTGCAAGCTGATTTGATTCGGAGAAGAAAAGGCGTACCTCTTTCATCATATCGCTGCCAGCCATAGCTTGTCGCCTCAGGTCTTCGGTCGAGATGTCGTCGAACAAGTCCTGCGCATCGTACAGCACGTCCTTAAGCCTCATGAGCCAAGACTCGACACTGGGGTCATCCCATTGCCGCCTCTCGGCATCCGGAAGCCAAGTTTGGATGGTCTTGATGGTATCCCTAAGACTATGGAGCTCGCCCTCGGCACAGCAGAGCAACGTGATCATTCGAGAAGCATAAGTGCCTCCAGGTTTCGCAATTTCGGAGGCGATGCTTCCCAGTAAGGCCTTGGCAATGCTGGAGAGTACTGCTTCTGCCATTCGCAAAAGCAAAAAGCAGGGATTGAGGAGTGTTTGAGAGGAGGTTGCAGAGCCGATGTTTTTGTTGGGAGACAATGATCCAATGATGCCTTATGATCAACTTCGTGCACAATTATACAGGGAGGCCAAAGGCATCTCCATGCTCAATCAGAGAAGAAGACGCGTGGGGTCCAGAAAAAAAGAAATCAAGAAAAATCAAGAAGAGAAAGACCAAAAGTGAGTCAAAAGATGTGGCAAAAATAAAATAGGTTGCCATGGTTAGAGAAAATTTTCCAGCTTTCTGTCTTCATTCGAGAAGTCTTAGGTGGTGTGAAAGAAGTTGGGGCCCGAGAGAAGAGAGAGAGAGACAGACAGACAGAGAGAGAGACCCCACCAAGGCCTACGGGTCCCAAAAAAAGAAAATAACCAGAAACTATGAAGAGGCCATCACTTTCCGTCCGAAAAGAAACGTCTTTAACACGCTCACTTCTTGATAAATGAAACGCCCTTCTGAATGCCGTCTCCCAACTCTTTTTGGCCTCTTCCAAGCCAGCTGTACAGGTTAACAAACAAAGGCCGAAATTAAAAAACTCCATCTTCCTTTGAAGTAATAAAACTCCAGACCTTCGTACTCATTCAGCGGGCCAAGGGGAAAAACCTCCTCAGCCCCAGTACGACCGAGGCGAACTTTGGATGCAAACAGGCGCTCAGTTACCTGAGAAATGGGGACAACATTAAAGATGATCATTGGTTGTTTCATATATGAATTTGGGAGAGTTACAAAGATTTTTTGATCTCAATAAGTTCTTTCAAGGCACGAAACTGAGAAACAACATATGCACGCTCGTGAATGCCAGCATCGCCCCTCAACCCGAGCAGGCACGCATCGGCAAGCTTCACAGCAGCATACGCCTGCATATTTCATTTACACATTTTTTGAGCATGGGAAAAGAGTCCGCATATCAAATAGCCATCAAATTTCCCGTTCGTGAAAGAGATCAGACTACATCTCAAGGGCCCAAAAAAACAGGACTCACCATCGAGAGAGTCGCTGAACCAGCTGCAGCTTTAGCCTGAAAGTTGTCGAGGCAAAGACGTACACAATTCAATTGGCGTCACGACAAAAATTTAAGGACATCGAGAGGCGAAAAGTAAAATCTCATGACATAATTTCATTGTGGAAATAGATGCAAAAAAATCCAGTCTCGATTAGACATCAACAATCAGTTTTAGAAAATCTGATGTATTTAATAATTGTGTCATTGCGTGAAACTTCTCCACTTATCATCAAAATTCAAGTAATTCTCTAACCCCTACTACAAGATGTATGGTACTCTACTTCTACATTCTTTGTGTCAATTTCCATTCTTTTCCTTAACGAGGACCAGACAAAATATTCAGAAACGAAGATATTCTCCACAACTGCTTGCTTCTGCCTATAGCCCGAAGACACAGTAATCACCTTGTGCATATATTCACAGGCGAGGTGTCCCATTAATTCCCACAAAGATCTTTATTAACACTTTTCTTGGGCAGCGGTAGTGGCTATGTTTCCGAGGTGGCATTTGGTGAATCGAATTCCTCAACCTCCACAAGCGGAGACAACAACAAGCTCTCCTATGTTCATTAGGATGCTTCAGCAGAGGCTTCACGCCATAAAGTTGACTTGCCAAAGACGTATACCCACATCTTAATTTAAAGAATTTAGAGATTCTAACATGGTTAAACATGTAGTCATGTGTCTAGGAGAAAATTTGCCTGCTTGAAGCAGTGAACTCAATCCTTTTCTATTGGCCCAAAGTGAAGATTGACACGGGTATCGGAGCACATGAATTATGTGACAGTCCGCCCAGCAGGCCTAAACCACCAGAATCATAATAACGAGCTTAAAAATTTAATGATGTGCTATCTGGGGCATGTGCATTGATCCACCTGGTAATTTCTATGCATAGTGTAGCTTGCTTGATGAGTCAAGCATTATGAGGCAGCAAAGTTCGATGTGAACCTGAGGAGGACAATAATGCACTTGAAAAGGGAGAAAACAAAAAACAAGGAAACCTCCGCATGTGCGTATATTGTGGAAAAGTAAAAGGTGAAGGGAGGCCTAAAGTTTCTCAAAACTGCCAAACAACTTTTACAGAAACCGGGTCAAAAGGTACCCGTGCTTGTCCTAAAATAAAATATAAAAAAAAAAAAACCTGCCTTTCCGGTCAAGCACATACAATTCTCTGATCGGAGAGTACCTGTGCTTGTCCCATGAAAAAACATACTGAAAACACAAACATAAATTGTTGGTGGTGGCACGAAAGTAGATTTAGGCAGTGGGATTATATCACGAAATCATGAAATTGGTTGGATGCTCTCAAATATTCAATAATTAATACCGATACTAGACAACATACAACATATCTTGTACAAATCTCCATGCGTGCATATAATTTGATTAACGTTTAGCTCTACCCATTTTTTCGGTATAAATTTATCTCTTTTAACGGGGATAAAATGATGACTATATATGTGCAAATCTTCTAAACCTCAACAGAGGGAGAAATAATATAGTCAAAGGCTACATTTTCAGGAGGAACAAGCCCAGCTCATGATTACTCCCATCAATCGGTCTACATTTCTGACTAGAGGTAAAATCTCTCATTTTCCATAAGCTTGTTAAATTAACAAAACATTCTGAAATATCATGCCATCTGATTTAGTAATTTACAGGTTCATGCCAACTAAAATGAACAGGGAGATGAAGGACAGAGAAAAGAAAGTGCATGCTTTCCAAATGGCAAAGACAGCGTTTGAGAGGAGATAGTAGAGGTGATGTTTTATTGGGCGACAATTGTTTGGTACTAAGCCTCATGATCAACTTCATGCACGCATATATAGCAAGGCCAACGGCATCTCCATGTTACTTCATGCTCAGTCACTCCTCTAGATGATAACAGAGACAAAGACGCGATTTTTTGTTTTCATTTCATTAGTTTCCGAACGCATGCATCTTCAAAAATTGTGAAAACAATTCCAGAGTTGATAAGTATAACTCTACTAAGAGGGTCCAGAAAAAGGGGCTAAAGAGCTAATTACTTTGATAGTTGATTGATAAAAAAGAATTTTAAAAAAAAGAAAAAGAGGAAAGGCTAAGAGCGAGTCAAAAGCAAAGCAGGTTGCCGGTGTTAGAAAATGATTTTGGGAGATGCAGCTTATCTCGGTTATTATTGGGTTAGCATGGTGAACTTTAGTTGTGAAGTGGCTATTTTTCTATCGTCCATGAAATTGATCTAGAAACTTTAAAAGAATATTTGCAAATAAACATCATTTGTTAGAAATACTTTGATCTTTAAAGAATCAAACCAATCCTGTCATCAATTAATAAAAAAGTTGATACTATTTAATTTAACTAAATGGAAAGTAGGAAAATGCAGTATACATATAGTTTTGCTTTGCATCAAAATACAATCATTAGATTAAAAATTGCATTAGCCACCACTCTCCGGAGGAAGAAAAGAATAAAAGAACAGCGCACGGGGTGGCGCCAGAAGATTGAAACGTGGGCAAAGTCAAAGTCTACGAAGACTTGGACTACCGACAGTCCATGATGAACCAGCTTTGCTCCAGGAAGGAATTCCGCCAATGTTTCATTTACTTGTTTCTTTGTGCCTCGCAATCAGACTTCCATGAGCGTAGAAATTTTATCAAAAGGAAAAAAAAAAATGTCACTAAGATCACCCAGTAAAATCCAACGTCGATTCATCATTCTCTCATTCACCTGCAAAAATCACACGGCAACATATCATCCACCAATTCTCATATTCATCGATGATATCATCTTATAATTTCTTCTAATCATGTACCGTCATATGAAGATAAAGAATTATATAAAAACAAACTCTTATGGTGTCTTTATCTTGCTGAGAATTTTTTTTTTTTGTCGTGGGAGAATGTTTTTAGGAAATTCGATCTCATAAAAGGTGAACCAGAAAATATAGATAGGAAAATTATTGAAAATGCCTGAAATTTATTATAATTATGCAAATTTATTCCTAATTTTTTTGGTCAATTTAATTTTAAATTTATTATATTTATGTCAATTTAATTCATCCAACTAAAATTGGACAATCAATGCTAACGGATGAGATAAAATCCAAGGTCACGTCTACTGATGGATGAGATAGACCCTCTAGAGAAATTCACATGATCCACTTATGCATGAGTGGATTTCACATGTGTTGATGAATTCATTTGTGCCAATTCAATTCATAATATTGCGGGCCCTCACCCGGCCAATAATGTTGTCAATCAATAATGGCTGGGCCTCGTCCTCCTGGTTTCACATTCGAATGCAGTTTGAAAGGCAACTTGTCGTAATTGTTAATAAATGAATCCACTGAAGGCAACTTGTCAAATTCGAATGCAATTTGAAAGGACTTAGGGGAGTTCATGAATTTTGGAACAATTTTACATCTCCGATTTTGCGGGATTTTACTTTTCCTTCTTGGCTACCCCACCATGTGCTTCCTCTATGTCGTCCTTATCAAATACCAATAGGTTCGTTTAATCCACATAAATGCAGGAGGGTATTTGGGTATTTTGACACCGGCAAAAAGACAAAATGCAATTGATATCGTGAGTAGTGAAACAGAGGTAATGGACGGGGGTCGTGATCGGATGGAGCGAGTGCTGTCAGCTGTCAGTGATCACATGGGGGAGCAATGGTACCGTGTGCAACAGTGAAGCAGGAGCCAGCTAATGAGAAAAAGACGCTAAGTCAATCCGGGGTCACGCCTACCGATGGATGAGATGGACCCTAATGAAGAATCAATTCATATGGTCCGTCCGTGCATGAGTCAGGTTCACATGCGCCGATGCATGGGTGGGCATGGAGAATAGGTAGGAAATGAGGAGAGCTGTAATCCAGTTCATATGCCGTGTTCGGCGGGGCAACCCCAAAATGGTGGATTTTCAGCCCACGCGTACCGATTGAAATTACAATATTTTGCCAAATTTCTTTTGTATTTTTCAGGTTCGGAGGGCACAAAAAACAGATGGGGCGTTTCCCCCTAAATAGCCCCGTTGTCAGCCTATAACATGGTACTAGGCAACCAACCTATACTTTTTCCCCGACTGGGACACACCCCTGTCCCTGAAGTGACGCTACAATTATGTACGAGCAACGCTGCTAAGCGTGTCCTGTGCCTTGGCATTTATCGCGACACAGTGTCGTCAAATAATTAAAGGAAAGAAGGAAGACACGTTTGACACTGTGCAGTCCGTCTGAGGATGAAAGCAAACTCTACAAAGACAAGATTATTAAAATACAAACTAGCCCTCGACTCTTAACTTAGTTAGCCAATCCCGTCTTCTACGTTTAATGACCCGCGTACATCTCCATTTGTAATTCTGACTTCTAAAAGTAATTTGGATTTTGCAACGTGCTAACTAATTCAATTCTCAAAATATATAATTTTTCATGTTATGGACTTAGTGAGAGATCAAGAAAGAATATACTCTCAAGCTACGAGCAAAGTGAGTGTGAGCTTATGATTGTCATGATGAGATTAAATTCATGTATTGTTAGCAAAGAAGTGACATTTAACAAGTCTTCATTACCGAGGGCATCCATGCGGAGGCGTTTTCGTGCAAAAATTATCTGCAGTTAATGACGAAATAAAAGTACATGGATTTTAAAGTCGATGGCCACTTTAGTTTCGCGAGAACAGGAAATGGGCCAGGTTATAAAAAGAAAATGGGAATAATCATAAAGTTTTAGGGACTTTCCTCCAAATCAACCTGACAATGTCCATGGCATTCACAAAGTTGTTAAGACGGACCAAGGGAAAGATTTGAATAGTTAATACCAAAAGTTGTAATCTACTTTAACTGTAAAGAAAAATCAAGCCCGTGCAACAATCAGGTGTTCTGCTAGTTTACAAGATATAAAGGAGCAGCAGCCCCAAATTGCCTCATCCCTTCGTGCATGGAAGAATTGAGCCGATTTCAAGTAACCTAGGAATATTTTCATTTTAACTGATTAGCTCGTGTAGTATAACTAAATCACACTACTTTTGTATTGTACATCTCAATTTGTTTTGTACGTGAAATTTACAGTTGGCAGGACAACGACAATGAGAGTTCCTATGCCATTCATATGTTTGAGTTTTAATCTCTTAATTCGTTCATTAAGTATTAACACTTGAACAAAAAAGCATTCAAGGGATCATTTTAGTTCAGTCAATTTCTAATGGACACAAACTATTGTTGGCTTGTTTTTATTGGTGTTTCCTCTCTTTTTTGGCAGACATACAATTTTGATTTGGCCCATGTGGCAGCCACGACAGAAAAACATTACAGAGAGATCTAAGTGGAGGAGAGAAGAATGGCGCCACCGTTCTGCCCGTTCACCGGTAACGGCTAGCAACGCTCGGCTAGATCTGGATGCTGGTGGTGGCAAGCACCAAGTCCAGTTTAATATGCTAATAAGATCGAACCAGCCAGGACCAATCTGTTCAAGGCCGATTTTAGAGAGAATTGATTTGGTTCCCAATTTGGCAAAGCTAAAATTAGCCTAGGACTGCTTAAGTCACCGATTTTAAGGTCTAGTCCTACCTGTAAGCGGGTTCAACCGATGCGGTTCCTAGGAGGAGCTAGCTCTAAACCTATTTTGAAACCACTTTTAGGAAAATTAGTACTTTGAGACCCATCAAAGATTGAAAAATGATCTTCAATGCGAACGAACATCGTAGCTTCGTGATTAACCAATGTTTTTGTGGCGAAATGTCGGGAGTTTCATATTTTATCATAACAGAATTTTTCTTACACAAAAACATAAAATAGGAAGGTTCCCGTATACAGCCGAAAACCAGATGTCGCCACCCCTGCGATCTCTGTCTCTACCTTTCTGATGTGATGCTACGTAGGACAGGAAAATTCGTAAAAACTTTTGCCGCGTAAACTTTCTATTCACAGGAAACCTGCAGAAATAACGGAATCCATTAGTGGTATGTTCTTTGCAAGCTTTAGGATCTAAATTGAACATAATGAAATTTTCAGGATTTGGCCAGCGTGATAAGTTTAGGGTGTTTTGATGTAATTGAGGCACTTACCGTGCATATATATGACATACTTCTCCATGAGTATTTGATACCAAAATTACCTTTACACTACTCAAAGCTAGGTTTGCACGAGGACAACAAATTCTGGCAAGTAGGAATGGCACCGACTGATGACAAGATGAGCATGTATAGATGTTAGGCAGCGTGAAAGACCCGCGTGTCCACGGAAAAAGGGGCTAAAGAAATAGGAGGGATCCAAAGCCTACTGATAATGGTATTACATTGTTCTCTCCTCTCATCTTCTTAGGGTGATTTCTCACCTGTTAAAGATTACTTCCGCCTGTTCAGTAAGTATATTTTTTTACGGATTGTAAGAATACTTAGATTATTTTTATGATGATGAGAAGTCCGTCCCCAATAATCCAAATTAATCCTAGATATTTTTTTTCTCTATAGTCAGGGGGGTACGGAAGATTTTGAGAAGTGAAGTAAGTAATCCGTTTTTAAGTTTTTTTTTCGTGAATTTTTTAAAGATCTGTGCAGGTCATGATTATGTTCGTACGAGGAAAGCAAATTCTGACAAGTAGGAATGGCAATGGCTGATGAGAAGATAAGCACGTGTAGGTGTTAGGTAGTGTGAAAGACCCGTGAGTCCACAGAAAAAGGGGCTAAAGAAAAGTGAGCCGGAGGGCCGGGGGAGGGGGAGGGGGAGCCTACTTATAATGGTATTAGATCGTTGTTTTTTCCTCTTCATCCTATGTGTGTGAAATTATTCCAACCGTACTACTTATGATGATGGTATTAGATCGTTCTCGTCTTCATTGTGCTCGGGCAAGCGAAATGAGTTGGTGTTTCGATTTTCCCATGTTAGCGTTTCTTATTCTGTGATGGGGACATTATGGATTTATGGTATAGTACATCCCATTCGTCTGTATTTCATGGTAGGTCTTTGACTTGAAGCCTAATGAAAAGTCATGAATTTAGAGTAAAATAAAGTTAAAATCGACTCCACTGGTCTATTTTTATTTAGGGGCATTTCCATCTACGAGAATCACCAAAGATAATTTCTCTAATAAGGACGTATAACTTGACTACGCTCTTTATTTTAACATATCGATACCTATATGCTTCGCATCTTTTATTTCAAGTTATATAATTTTCTTCCTTAATAAGATGAGAATACTCATATATTTTACGTCTTATAATTGAGACAAAGCAATTTAAGAATTTATTTAGGTCCAATCATCTTTTAATAGGCCATTGTTCTACATGAGGCATTGTTTTGTTTCTTTCCTTTTGTTTCTTTTTTTTTTGCCGTTGTATTGGAGTGTTTGTGCTGTGATGGGCATAGGAGGCAGATGATAGAGGGTGGGGGTGGGCAAATGATTAATGTCACTTTTCTCATTCTTTAATCTTTAATCTCTTTTTTATTAACCCTCCCTTAAGAGAAGACAACTTAGAAGATTAGAAAGAGTCTATTTGCTTTTTCTAAAAAATTAATTATTTGTGGGTGGCTCCTCGGCTTGTCGGTCCAGAGGGCCACGGTGCACGCTGTGGGGATTGATTTTTACGTGTTTTCATATTTTATTAGCGACTGACCCGTGTAATTCGGGGCTACGTGGGGATGGACTGGATGTTCTTCCCAAGAAAGGACAATGGTGTCGTAATTTGACATCACCCGAAAGAAAGTGGAGATGAGTCGGCAGGAAGTCCCTTCAGGGAAGGGAAAAAAGAAGCCTGTGTGGATGATGGGAAATTGGCCACCTGACGCATGTTCCCGCGCATGTGTGGTCGAAGAAAATAATTGACAGACGGTCAATGATGAACACTAAATCTGGGTTAACCTGGGAATTGGATTGAATCAGTCGAGATAGATCGGTTCAAGACCAGTTCTAGAAGAACTTGTTAATTTCCCAATTCTTGGAACTTATATTCAGCCTAAAACCGATTGAATTCTCAATTCAAAGAGCCAAAACCCACAATGATGCTCAAAAGTCAATTCCAATAGTCTGGGTCCAAGTTGAACCATCTAAATTGGTTTCGGAATCTCTTTTAGGAGAAAAAAGAAGTTACATTACACTCATCAAGAATTGAACCATGGTATTTACCACGGAAGAATAACATAATTACTTGACCAACAAATGTTTTTGTAGTAAATAATACAGCTTTGATTTTTTATCATAATAACTTGCTTTTATGCAAACATTGAATAGGCCAGCTCCTAGGTGGAACTGGGTCCAGATCACTCCGTAAAATCCAACGCTAACCCATCATTCTATCATTCACTTGGAAAAATCACATGGCAACAAATTAGTCTCAAATTCTCATATTCATCGATAATTTCATTTTACAATTTTTTATAATCATATACCATTATATGAAGATAAAGAATTATATAAAAACAAACTCTTATGATATATTTATCTTGCTGAGAATTTATTTTGATGGTGGAATTTAGACTGCTTTTAGGAAATTCAGTCTCATAAGGTAAACCAGAAAATATTGATAGAAAAATTACAAAAAATTTTAAACCTATTATAATTATGTAAATTTAGTTCTAAATTTTTTATATTTGTGTCAATTCGGTTAATCCAATTAAAATTGACCCACGAATGCTAACGGATGATTTATGATCTAAGGTCACGTCTATTGATGGATGAGATAGACCCTTTGGAGAAATTCACACAGTTCATTTATGCATGAGTGGTTTCACATGAACCGAAAGATTCATTTGTGCAATTCAATTCATGAGGTTGCGGACTCTTGCCCAACCATAATGTCGTTAATCAATAATGGTGGCCCTCGCCTGCCTGGTTTCACATTGCTGAAAACAGGTTGAAAAAAAAAATGATTTTGTCGTAATTGGTAATAGATGAATCCACTAAAAGCAACTTGTCAAATTCCGATACAGTTTAAAAAGACTTTTAAGAGAGTTCATGAATTCCGGAACAATTTTACATCTCCAATTTTACGGGATTTTACTTTTCCTCCTTGGCTACCTCCCCCACCACGTGCTTCCTCCATGTCGTCCTTATCAAATGCTAATAGGTTCGTTTAATCCACGTCAATGCAGGAGGGTATTTGGGTATTTTGACAGTAGCAAAAAGACAAATGCAATTGATATCGTGAGTACTGAAACGGATGAAAAGGACGGGGGTCGTAATTGGATGGAGCGGGTACTGTCAACTGACAGTGGTCACATGGGGGAGCAATGACGGTGTACAGCAGCGAAGCAGGAGCCAGCTAACGATGCTAAATCAATCCGGGGTCACGCCTACCGATGAATGAGATGGACCTCATGGAGAATCAATTCATATGGTCCGTCCGTGCATGAGTCAGGTTCACATGCGCCGATGCAAGGGTGGGGAAGACCTGCTTGGAAAATAGGGAGGAAGTGAAGAGAGCTGTAATCCAGTCCACGTGGCGCGGTCGGCGGGGCAACCCCAAAATGATGAATTTTCAGCCCACGCGTCCCGATTGAAATTGCGATATTTTCCTAAACTTCTTTTGTATTTTTCAGGTTCGGAGAGCACAAATAACAGACGGGGGCGTTTCCCCCAAAATAGTCCCATTGTCAGCCTATAACATGGTACTAGGCTACCACCCTTTACTTTTTCCCCGACTGGGACACACCCCTGTCCCGGAAATGACGCTACAATTGTGTACGAGCAACGCTGCTAGCGTGTCTCGTGCCTTGGCATTTATCGCGACACAGTATTGTCAGATAATTCAAGGGAAGAAGGAAGACACGTTTGACACTGTGCAGTCCGTCTCACGGTGAAAGCAAGCTTTATATTATGACTCTTTTTAATTAAATAAATTAAATATAAGTTAAATATGAATTAAGTTAAAATTAAATATGAGTTAAATATAAATTAAGTGAAAGTTAAATATGTATCAAATATAAATTGAGTGAGTTATTAGGTAGACACATTATCTCTCTCCTTTCATCTCTCTCCTCTATACGTTCTTAACCTCCATCGCTGATCCCGCCATAACGTTGCCATCGCCATCGATTATTTTTCAAAAATTATTTCAATTTAGAGGTATCAACATTTTTTTTATTTACTAAATTTTTATTATTTAATTTACTTTATAAATTTGATGTGAAATTTTTATTCAAATAATTTATATGTAAAAAGTTTAAAGTGGACTAAATAAGTGGGAGTAGATTTTCTTAAATTAAGTTAAATATTAATATGGGTTGGGTTAGATATGGGTCATCAAATTTACATTGCATAAAAATGGGTCAAAACGGGTTAAATGAGTCGATGTGAGTCGGACCATTTTCGACCCGATCCAAACTCAACCCGACCCACCCATTTGGCATCCTACTCTCAGCCTAGTTAGCCAATCCCGTCTTCTACGTTCAATGACCCACGTAGATCTCCATTTGTAATTCTAACTTTTAAAAGTGATTTAAAATTTGCAATGTGCTAACTAATTCAATTCTCAAAATATATAATTTTTCGTATTATAGACTTTGTGAGAGATCAAGAAAGAGTATACTCTCCAGCTACGAGCAAAGTGAGTGTGAGCTTATGACTATCATAATGAAATTAAATTCACGTATTGTTAGCAAAGAAGTGACATTTAACAAGTATTCATTACTGAGGGCATCTATGCAAAGGCGTTTTTGTGCGAAAATTGTCTGCAGTTAACGACGAAGTAAAAGTACATGGATTTTAAAGTTGATGGCCACTTTAGTTTCGCAAGAACAGGAAATGGGCTAGGCTATAAAAAGAAAATGGGAATAATCACAAAGTTTTAGGGACTTTCCTCCGAATCAACCTGACAATGTCCATGGCATTCACAAAGTTGTTAAGACGGACCAAGGGAAAGATTTGAATAGTTTATACCAAAAGTTGTAATCTTCTTTAACATTAAAGAAAAATCAAGTCCGTGCAACAATCAGATGTTCTACTAGTTTACAAGATATAAAGGAGCAGCAGCCCCAAATTGCCTCATCCCTTCGTGCATGGAAGAATTGAGCCGATTTCAAGTAACCTAGGAATATTTTCATATCGACTGATTAGCTCGTGTAGTATAACTAAATCACACTGCTTTTGTATTTGTACATCTCAATTAGAAATTTACAGTTGGCAGGACAACGACAATGAGAGTTCCTATGCCATTCATATGTTTGAGTTTTAATCTCTTAATTCGTTCATTTAAGTATTAACACTTGAACAAAAAGGCATTTGAGGGATCCTTTTAGTTTAGTCAATTTCTAATGAACAAACACTATTGTTGGCTTGTTTTTATTGATGTTTCCTCTCTTTTTTGGCAGACATACAATTTTGATGTGGCCCATGTTAGGAGTGATCACATTGGACCGCCCGAACTGAGAACCACCCAGATTGGATCGGGTGGCCAGGTTTGGTGCAGTTACCGAAAGCATTTGGCCCGATTCCCAATTCCATAAAAATGGAACCGGTTATTTTTGGTCCGGTTCCCGGTTCGGAGGAGAACCGGATCGACAATTTTCTATTTAAAATATATTTATTAAATTTCTTTAAAAATGCAATAAACCTCAAAATAATAATATTTCTAGTATTTCTTTAATTTTTTAATTTTTTTTTTGGGCTAAGTGGTCGATCCTATTGGATTGGACCATTGGTCCGGTCCGGTTCTTGGTCCTAGGACTGTCCGATCCGGTCTACGGTCCCAAAAAATGGGAACCGGGAATTGATCACCCCTAGCCCATGTGGCAGCCACAACAGAAAAACATTATAGAGAGATCTAAGTGGAGGAGAGAAGAATGGCGCCACCATTTTGCCCGTTCACCAGTAAGGGCTGGCAATGCTCGGCTAGACTTGGATGCTGCTAGTGGCAAGCACCGAGTCCGGTTTGTTATGCTAAGGAGATCGAACCAGCCAGTACCAATCTGTTTAAGGCTTATTTTAGAAAGAATCGGTTTGGTTCCCAATTTGGCGAACCTAAAATTAGCCTAGGATCGCTTAAGTTCCCAATTTTAAGGTCCGGTTCTACCTGTAAGCGGGTTCGACCAACGCAGTTCCTAGGAGGAACTAGTTCTAAACCTGTTTCGAAACCTCTTTTAGGAAAATTAATAGGTTGAGAACCATCAAAGACCGAAACATGATCCTCAGTGCGAACGAGCAACGTAGCTCCGTGATTAACCAATGTTTTCGTAGCGAAATGTCAGGAGTTTCATATTTTATTATAACAGCATTTTTTTTACACAAAAACATAAAATATGAAGTTTCCCTTATACAGCCAAAAACCAGATGTTTATCTCCTGATCATCTCTAGATGTCGCCACCTATGTTGTCTCTATCTCTATTTTTCTTTTTCCTTTAAACTTCACTCCTTTTTTCTTTTATATTTCGAGCCTTTCTGATGTGATGCTACATGGGACAGGAAAATTCGTAAAAACTTTTGCCACATAAACTTTCTATTCAAGGGAGACCTGTGGAAATAACAGAGTCCATTAGTGGCATGTTCTTTGCAAGCTTTAAGATCTAAATTGAATGGAACGGAATTTTCAGAATTCTGCTATCGTGATACGTTTAGGGAGTTTTGATGTAATTGTGGCACTTACGGTGCATATAAATGACATACTTCTCCATAAGTATTTGATACCAAAATTACATTTACACTACTCAAAGCTATGTTTGTGTGAGGAAAACAAATTCTGGCAAGTAGGAACGGCACTGACTGATGAGAAGATGAGCACGTGTAGATGTTGGGTAGGTGAAAGACCCGTAGGTCCGCGGAAAAGGGGCTAAAGAAAAAGAGGAAGAGGAGGGAGCGAGGGGGGGGAATCTACTGATAATGGTAAGAATAATATAATTACTGAACCAACAAATATCTTTGTAGTAAAATAATACAGCTTTGATTTTTTATCATAATAACTTGCTTTTTATGCAAAACATTAAATGGGCTGGCTCTTAGGTGGAACTGGGTCTTGATCAAAACCATGGGTCACTCCCAAGGCGTAGTATTAGATATCTTACCTCAAGTTGGTTAATGGACTACAAAGTAAACGCGAGCACTCGTACGTGACGTTCTCCTCTTACGATTGGCGTTCAAACTGTGTTTGAGTTCTCCCAAGCCATACTAATCATAATTTGACTTTTCGATTAAATATGAAAATTTGTTATTGTTTAAGGAGCCTCCACTAATTTATTAGACATCAGGCAAAACAAGGGAGGTCATTTTACTTTGATGAACGAAAGATTTAAGTCTGAAACTTGGTTACACTAAAGTTTATTCAATGCCCAAATTTGATCCATTTTCTCTTTGTTTTAAAAATATTTACTCACGCAATCTCCAAAAATTTTTAAATGTCCTTCGTATTTTCATCTATGTTTTTTTGTTTTTTTTGGGTCAGAATATTTTCATCTATGTGACCATGCATTGTCGTGTAATGATACAATGTCTAAAAAAATAAAACATGATAACAATAACAGTATGTGGAAAATAAAAGCAGGTACAATGTTGGGAAAAGAATATTACACCGCAATGTTCTTAAGTCCCAGAAGCTGACCTATCAGCTAATACTTCAAATTAAACATCCACCTATTCTTTTGCCAAACGATGCGCTTCCCAAAAAAATTAAGCTTAGTGATGATCACACAAAATCTAATAATGATGAGCTATAGTCACATATAAGATAAAATAACTGTACTCATGCTATTAACTAATAAAAGTCAATCCAATGATTATGTTTTTAACATTGAACATTAAATTCATTCTAATGCTAAACAATGACAATGGTACATCTACGAACGTGAAGCGCACCTAAATATGAATTAAAACATTCATATCAAGGGAATGATTTAGCACTAACTGTTAATCATATGTTTTTGTCTTTTCCATTTATCAATTATTGTTGCCATTTTTCATTTTACTTTTAAGATAAGATGATCTAACTCCTATACACACCAAAACATGCCAACGCATCATAGACTGAGCTAAATTACATATAGCTAAACATGAATTTAAATTCTTCTAAAATTGAGATTCATAACTAAATTGCCCTTTTTTGGCCTTTTCATTTATCATTTTATTTGTTCCCTTTTTCATCTATTCTAAGAATATCTTGATTAGACACCCAAGTCACATTAAACACTCAATTAACCACAAATACACTACGATAACACGAATTAACCACTACAAAGCATAAACATGTGATTATGACCCCGAAAACACTTTAAAATGTAGAAGAGCCGTCCCGGGACCCTTGTTGGAGCCAAATGAGTACCCAAGGCCTGCTGGTCAGCGAGCTGAAGGCGCTGGACATCCAAAATGAGACGGTAAAGTAAAAGGGGTGCCCCGAGACTGTTCGGAGCCCTCAAATTGACTGCTATGGGTGTTGGAAAAATATTAGAGTACATGAAAATAATAATAATATTAATTATTAGAAACACATTGAAAAGGATTAAAAAATAAAAAAAATTGTCTGAGGCGTGCAAGAGCACTATCCTTAAGGATAATACCGTTCCTCAAAATACAAAACTCGGTGTGATAGGCTCTAGCGGCTATCCTCCCAAGATATAACATACATCTTTTATATTCTACACTAAATATTAGAAGGAACAGAATAAATTTCTGTATAACCCAACAAGGAAAAGGAAATATTTTTTGTGGAAAAAGATATTCTCTTCTTGATTCGGTGTATCTCTCTAACTTGTCTTTTTAAGTTTTATTTTTATATTTAGACAAAATAGAGCTGTTAAGAAACCGTTATAGAGCCGTTGTAGAATAATGAAAGATTTATTTGATAAAAAAATTAGACATTACAAAGCAATTGAAGTACCGTTATATGACCGTTAAAAAGTCATTATAAAATGTTACAAAACCATTTTATATTAATGGCAGACAAAAACCATTACAAATTGATAACAGTAAAAAATTGTTAGAACAATTAATAACTTTTAATTTTTCAAAATTGCTGAAATATCCAATAATGGGTCCCAGGGTACGCTGTTCAGTGTGCTGGAGAGCGGTCACTCGATGCTCATTTTTTGGTTAAAATGGTCCCGGGTGGTCACGAAAACATCCCGATGCATCACTAACACCTAATATTATAGAAACTTGGTAACAATTAACTCCGACATGTGACCATACCAAAATATGAAATTAAACAAGGCAAATATTAACAAGGAAGATTAAACTGATTTTTCTACAAAACCGATGTCCTATTATCAATTCACATATTAACTCGAACAAGGTGCATAAAGCTTCACAAAAGGAAATGGCATGTCATTTTAATCTTATGTAGATAATGATGCAATGATGCGAATATGAGCAAATATTACCAAAAATATCTCCAAACAACACTATAAACACTTCAACTAAGTTATGAAGGTCCAATCAGTCTTAAATCTATTTTACGAATGTCAATTCAATCATAAACTTTTTAATTTTGCCAATTAAGTCATCTATCTACAATTTGAACACCACTTGCCCCTCCCCAAGGATAATTACGTTCACTCGTTTCCTTCATTGAAAAATATAACTATTTCTCAGGCAGTGAAAAAATAACTATTATCTTTTATCTTTTTATGCATTCATTTAATTTTGTACTCGCACAATAAGATAAAAAGTAAGATTATAGGATTCTAACAAATAGAGAAAAAGAAGAAAAAGAGATTATAGGACTGGTGGCTTTTTAAAAAAAGAGAATGACGAACCCATTTAATGTTCGGTGTCCACTTTAATCATGTATTAGGAAGCTATATGATGCTTGTATCAGATAAAAGCTCAATGGCACTTCTAATCCCAAGAGGACTTTCAGATACAGCATTTTTTGATACACTGAATCTAAATAATATAACTTGCATGAGTGATGTGATAAATTAATTAATTACAATACGGATAAGGCATAAGAATTAGTGTTTTTTATGGTTTGGGCTAATTGGAATTTTAATAATTTTTTTTTATATAATTATCATATGATATGAGTCCTTTTTTCTTCGAGTAGACTGATGAGTCTAGACAATATACATGTAATCCTTAAAAATACAATCATAGCAAAAAAAAAAAACTTTTGTTTGTGTGTGTGAAAAAGTTTGATGAAACGTTAATGTCGAAATGAAAATGAATTGCTCTAGCCAAAAAAAAGAAAAAAGAAAAGAAAAGAAAGGTCAAAACGATGTGTTTACGTTAAAGCTGGAAAGTTTTTGTAAGACCGAGATTATGTGATGTCTGCTACTCCACACACTTTGCCAGGAGCACATGTTTGTTGAAGCTAAATCAAGCTTCTCTTGCACGGGTTTTGATTAGAAAATATATGTACTATAACTAAACGAGATATTCATTGATTGTTGAAGCTATTTAAATCGTTAAATCTGCTGAGACCGACTACATCAAAGAGCACGTATCAGCTTCTATGGCAAGAAAGTTAGGGGTGTTGGCCATGAGGTGTGGCGCCGAATGGGTCAAGATATAGATGAAGGAAACCGGAAACAGCCCAATGTAGTTTTCTAAGTCTCTATCCTATTATAGGCATTGCGCGCAATATTACCCGCTCTTTAACGAAAATACCGAGAATGGTTCTGCAATGAATACATTGGATAGCAGATCTCATTGGGGGTATTAGGCTTTTATTGAGTCAACCATTATCTCCTGGTTCTGGATAATGTTGCAGCTTGCAGGTACTAAAGATATCCGTCTTTTTAGTTTTTACATCTCAAGATTATATCTAGAATCTACTCCTAAATTATATTTGTTCAGATAATGAACAAGAAAAAAATATTTTTATCCTTCATGAAAATGTTTATACATAAATTATTGTCGATAATGATAATATTTTGCATTGTTTAATTAATTTAAACAAAATAAATGATTATTTTTAGGAAAATATTTCACAAATCATTCATTTTCTGCAAGATAAATGCACTACATATAAACAAATATGGCCAGTCAATTTGCATACAAGTCTCTCTCATGAAGATTCCTCGATTAGTGTGGAGAAAAATAAGATTTGGCATTAGAACATTGCTAATCCAACAAAACTGTTATGTAATGATGCAATTCAGATCACATATTGAAAAAGCATTGGTTTTTAACTTAAAAAACAAGTCCATTCATATCTTCAAGGTTAAGAATTAAAGGTGGAGAAGTCACCGTTCCATTTGAAAGACTTATGGCACTGTTAGCTCACCATTTTCCTATACATTAACCCATATGACTGATTAATTCAGTTGAAAAATAAGAAATATATGTGGAAGAGAGAAATTGTGCATAATTTGATATATCGCACTGAAGATTACATCATCCTATTTGTAGGCTTTATGAAATAACTAAATAAGATAATATATTAACTGAGATACGCTCAATCAAATAGAGATATTCATACAATCTTGAAAAATAGGGAAAATCATCAAAATCATATCCTAAATATCTCTAACCTCCCAAATTCAAGGTGCATTGAAAACATCAACTTGAGTTTGAATACATGTTGTCCAATGGTTGAGACATGGTGGATAAGGCGGTGTCCAACAACTATTCATGGCAAAACTTCTAGATCTTGCTTGTCTAGAAGTAATGATTCTAGTGGTGATGTTGCTTCTTGAAATGACACGCAAAATGTCGAGAATCGAAGAGGAAACAGCAAGCGGCCGATGCGGTTGGCTTGCGAAACAACAACTGAGCGACGTGGCCTATATGGTTGGCGTTGTAGCATCAAGTGGCTTATACAGCTGGCTTGGGAAAATGGTTACTGAGTAATGCGACCAATGTGGCTGGCATCAAAAGAAAGCCACCTTCTTGAAAGGCTTAAATGGGTGATGCCGTTGTTGCGGTTAGCATCAAAACATAACCATCGTGATATGGACTCAACTAAGCAAGAGAGGAATGTGCAGGCTATGCGACAACAAAACGTTGACTATAGGACAAGATGATTAATGTTGAAATCAATATTGACAGGAGGATATTAGGACTTACTGAGACAAAAAGAAAAGAAAAGAAGAAGTAACAAGGAGCAAAATTAGTTGGATGGGCACTTAGGTGTGCACTGGGTGTGAGTGCACCTGATACACTAAAATTGCCTTAGGAAAGAAAGCTCCGATATCAATTTGAGAAATAAAAAAGATATTCAGAAGGGAGAAATTGTGTATAATTTGATATATTGTACTAAATATTACATCAGTTTATTTATAGACTCCACGAAATGACTAAGTAAGATAACATATCAATCAAGATATGCCCAATCAAATAGAGATATTCACACAATCTTGAAAGATACGGAAAATATTCAAAATCATCTTAAGTATCTCTAATATAGGAAAATATCCTAGAGAATTATCCCGAATATTTCTAACAGTTCCATTGCTTGAGATATGTAGAAATTGACTTCTTCAAAGTCGTTTGTATTATCAAGCACATCGTACGACAATATGATACCTTGTAATAAGAAAATTCCAACTATTTCCTGACTTTGAGCCATGTCTCTAAATCTTCCTCTGGTCCAAACTGAAAATAATATAGATATGGTAAACTGCATAGACATTATCCTTGTATCACCAAAGCCTACTAATAATAAAATTTACTTCTATCATACGTGATTTTGTGCAAACAAGCAAGAAATGAGATGCCTACTAACATGGGAGCTACACAAAAATTCAACACGACGGCGATTAATGTTTCTTTGGAGAGGGAAACCTTACGCAGGCTCTATGTTCTCTCAACCTCGAACAGACCTTACATCACGTGGTTGAGATTGTATTTTCCTTCAAATTTGTTAGAAAGAAAAGTCATGGAAGAATCGATTAACCTTTTGATGCACAACAAAAGGAATTACCTGAGAATATATATATATATATATATATATATATATATATATATATATATATACTTCTTTTAATTAAAGAACAATATTACAAGTATATATACAAATATGAAACCCACATATTCTTCTTCGATTGGTTTGAAGAACAATTCTTGAAACCAAAAGAAATAATGGTATTAGAACACCATTACAAATGGAAACTTGAAAATGAAGATATTATAGAATCACTACATCCACCACTTAGGAGAATAACCATCCAAGTAGGAGACAACCGGGTTACAACAGCACCATTCAAAATTGCTGATAAAATGGAAGAATCTGTTAATATTCCCAAGATAATTGAACAAAACAATTATACCAACCAACACCTGGCAACAATAGGAAATCAATTAGTTAGAATAGAATCCACAATCCAGAATTCTACTCAGACAAACCCTAAAGTAGACTCCGCCAAACAACCCTTGTTCAAAACATTTGAATTACCAAAAAGATTTAGCTTTGAATTTACCAAAGCCTTAGAACAAAAAAGACTCTCAATAAAAGAAGAATCAAAACCTATAATAACAACTCCTATGATTCAAGGATTAACTGTTAGAGATACTCTTGATAAATCCAAAGCTACCATTAGCACCCTCGACAAAATACAATCTTCCGATGAGGAATCCATCAATGAAGTGAATAATTTTAACTAGCGACAACCCCAAAAATTGTACCATCAAAGAGCCACTCCTCCAGACATATCCCTAGAAGAATCCTCTTCCCAAAGAACACAACATAAGTACTCTCCTGATGCTATTTATGAATGGAACATTGATGGCATCGCCGAATCAAATCTCTTAAATATACTTAATAATATGATAATGCTTGCTAATGCTTATAAAACCCAGCAAGATATCTCGACAAGCTGTTGCTAACCTTTTAATAGCTGGATTCACTGGCCAATTAAAAAGATGGTGAGATAATTATCTTACTGAAGAACAGAAAACACAAATCCTATTAGCCTACAAAAGAGATGATGTCGGTCAAATAATCTTTGACGATAATGGCCATTCCATCCCAGATGCCGTTACCACTCTCATATATTCCATTTCTCAACATTTTATAGGAGATCCATCACATCTTAGAGATAGGAATGAAGAACTCTTATCCAATATGAAATGTAAATCATTAGGGACATTTCGCGAGTATAAAGATTTATTCCTCCATAGAGTCCTAATCAAACCAGATTGTAATCAACCTTTCTGGAAAGAAAAGTTTCTAGATGGAATACCAAAACTTATAGGAGACCAAGTCCGAGACAAAATACGAGAAGACAATAATGGACAAATTCCTTATGACCACATTTCCTATGGAGAAATAGTCTCACATGTCTACAAACAAGGTGCCCAAATGTGTAATACTATCAAGTTACAAAAACAACTTAAAAAAGAGAAAAAACTAGGCAACAAAACATTAGGAGATTTCTGTGCCCAATACGATCCTTTTTATGATAGCAAGACAAAATCCAAATGTAAAGGAAATTGCCCCAAAGAAAAAGACTACAAGAACCGAAGGCCTTATCACAGAAAACCACAATCTGATAAAAATACCAAAACTCATAAAGAAAATTACAGACACAAAAAATAATATAATAACACAAGAAAAAATTACAAAGACGTCAAATGTTACTCCTGCGGTAGCAAAGGTCATACTGCTAAATACTGCAGAATCAACAAAAAATTAGATGAGTTGTGTCTAGAAGAAAACACATTACATCAATTAAAAGATATACTTGCCCAAACTGATACTAGTTCTACTTCTAGCGAGTCAATAGAAGAAGGTTTACAAGCCAATGAATTAGACACATCATCTGATTCTGAATATAAATATACTTCTCCACAACTAAATATGCATATATATATATATATATATTCAATTACTAGTGAGTAATGGACGAATCTAGAACTTCACATTGATACGAATATAATCACAAGAAAGATATTCTTATTGCATAGTGGTAATGTCAATCGTTTTCTCGAATAGATGATGGAGACCTTTTATGTGTTATTCTAATAGAGAGGAGAACCTTCGTTTCACTCCACATTCTTTCTATGTTTTGATTGCTACTTAAAAGACAACTGCTCAGACCACTGTGCCTCTTAAACACATCCTATCATGGAAAGCAGGTGTCTCTTAAATAGTGCATCACCGAAATTTAACAAATTTGGAGATCCACTTCCTCCTCCCCAAAGAAAAAAAAAAGGTTAGGTTGCGGGACCGTTGGCTTTTGAGAATGACCAGCATTGGTTCTTCATCATGGATATAAGGCTGGTGGCGATAGAGCTTGAGGCAGCAGATGATCGGCTGTTACGTTGAAACCCTTGCTAAAGTTGTTGGCAGGTAATGAGCTCCGCGTTCTTTTCTATGGATGGAATAAACATGATGCATGATTGCGATACCGAGGAAGAAATGGAGAGAGCGATTGCTTTTTCATTCACTATTGCCCCGTTCATGTTTTTGTACAACTCGGGGGTTACTTGTTTTTCTGCAACAACGAATGATGTTACATTTCACGATCGTAATCTGCATAATGTTGCGGGCGAGTTGTTTGTGAATGGGGGAGATGGTTCAAAGACCACCAGAGACACAGAAGACACTAATGCCACAACCTCAGGGAGTCAATGACAAAGACCAGCCAAAGTCCAATGACAGAGAACGTGATGTTCACGGCTCGGAGAAAATGGTCAGAGGTACTAATTGATGAACAAATCTGCGTAGTCATTTCCCGAGGATAAAAACAGTTGGTTCTACGGGTTCCCGGATAATACAATTCCTTATCCAAAGTTATTGCAAGTGCTCGATTAACTAATACTGCTTGATATATTTAGATTATTTACGATATTCTAAATATCTATAATATTCAAGATATTTTTATGATATTCTGAATATCTATAATATTTTGGATATCTTTAATACTCTAAATACCTTTACGATTGATTGTAATTGACTATTTAATTTTTTATTAAAGTAAATAATCTACTTGTAAAGCCTATAAATAGGCTCTTGTGTTCCACATTACTTATATCAAAATATACAAAAATTCTCTATTCCTTTCTTCTTAACTTGGTATCAGGGCCTCTTTGCCTTAGAAATTCTTTCTTGAGAAATTTTTGCAACGCCAGTCGAATAGGCCACGTTTGCTCCACGAAGGTGTCACGACACCAGCCAAATAGGTTGCTTTCGCTCTCATTTCTCCACGAGGTCCACAACTTCAATTGTCATTAAAGTGACTTCTGTTACTTGTTACATAAAAAAAAAAACGCCACCATAGACTGCCATCTGGACCCATCAAAGCCATATATTGTAAGTCTATTTCGGACATATTCAGCTGGTTGTATTGAGAATACAAGATCACAAATAGGTTCTTCGTCACTCAAGGAATCCAACCAGCCAAATCACGCCATCAAACAACGCCGTACGTGCCCACACATGCCACCCAAAGACTTTGCGCGTGATATACATGTGCTCATATGCGTCTCACGTGATTGAAGCCAACCATGTATCGCTGATGTCATCGTTGCGTCATCGATGTCACTTGCTTCGTCGTTTGCCACGTCACCCATCATGTTAATGCCACATCATTTGCCACGTCACTTGCCACGTCAGCTGCCACATCAGCTATTAACCAGAGTTGATCGGATTCTCGAGGTATTTCGATTTGTTGATTCCATTTTGGGCTTTTTTTCTCTATTTTTACGCTCCCAGTACTAGTTTCTTGGTGTTTATTACATAAATTAGTGCTTTTTTCAATGGATAAAATGGACATGCCAATATCCATTCAAATTATCTAGAATGGATTGAATTATATATTATGGGCTCAAGAAATGTCAAGCTTGTTGAGAGGATGCAAACTTTGGCGTTATGTCACCGGTGAAATTCGTGAGCTTACAAGAATCACTAAAGAAACTCAAGAAAAATATATTGAGCATTTAGAGGAGTGGGACAACAAGAATTATCACATTTTAACATGGTTTCAAAATACTTTGATTCCTTCTATTTGGCTTCAGTTTGGTTACCTCAATACTTCGATTCCTCTATGCATGTTGTACGGGATCAATTAGCTTTGTCTAAGTCGCAATGGGAAGTTGCTACTAATGCTCGCAAGTTCGTTGAGTATCGTGATTGCATGCATATTATGCAAATTCTGATGGCGCTAAATGATGTACAGGCTTCACTTCTACATCCAAATCCATTTCCTTGTCTCGAGGTAGTTGTTTCAAAGTTATTGACTAAAGAGACTCAACTTGCTACTTTAAAGGCACATCATCCTATTTAATTTACTCCCACAGGCATGGTACTTGCCACACTTGCCTCTTCCTCATCGCATAGCCATTTCCTCATCTTGAGGCAGTTGTTTCAGAGCTATTGACTAAAGAGACTTAGCATGCTACTTTGAAGGCACATCGTCCCTATTTATCCACTCCTATAAATGCAGTACTTGCCACACGTGCCTCTTCCTCATCGTGTAGCAAATATTGCACGTATTATCATTGAATTGGTCATCTTGCAACCACTTGCTATTAGCAACAACCTAAGCATCCTCCAAGGACAAACAACCATCCCAATACAAAGGTCCACCCGCACGCTCATCCACCATTGATGCTACTATTGAAGATTCTTCAAATAACTCATTTGTTGCTATATCTCAAGGGGATCTCAGCTCCATTGTTTGAGAATCCGGTACCTCTAATCCTTTTGTACCTAGCACTTCTACTTTGTTTGTGACTCAAGGTACTTTTGATTCATGGTTCTTTAATTCTACTTGTCGTAATCACATGACTTTAAACACTAGCTTGCTTAAGTCAAAGTCATTACTTTCACAAACACCTACATTCATTCAATTGATAACTCACATAAGCTAGTTAGCCAAATAGGAAACATTTCAATGTCCACATTGTCATTACTAAACACTTTCGTGGTTCCTAAACTCTCCTTGAACTTGATATATGTGGATCAATTATGTGAACTTGGCTTTGGTATTCACTTCTCCTCAAATGGTTGTCATGTACAAGATCTATAGATCGGATAGATAATTGGGACAGCTCGTAAAGTGGGGTGTTTATTCGAGCTTATCTCCTTAAAGATTCCAAATTCTCTTAGTAGCTGTGCTGCCACAATATCTTCTAAAGCTTGGCATTCTCATTTGGGTCACACTTCCATTTTCTACATTAAATCATCTGATTTCTAGTGGTCATTTAGATTTTGTTGATAGTAAATAGTTTGATTACTTGCCATGTAAGTTGAGAAAACATCACACTTTACCTTTTGATCTTAGTGAATCTATTTCTCATGCTCCATTTGATTTAATAATTTTGACATTTGGAGCCCACCTCCTACTGCCACAATGGGAGGATCCCGCTACTTCGTGATTTTTGTGGATGATCAGTCACATTATACATAACTCTATCTGATGAAGCATTGACCTGAACTACCTCATATATATTGTAATTTAATTGCCATGATCAAAACACAATTTTCTCAAAACATTGAAATCTTTTGAATTGATAATGCCATGGGATATAAAGAAATGGAATTGGTTTGAATTAATTCTCAAAATGATGTCGTTATTCATTGCTCTTGTCTAAGGACTTCTCAACAAAATGGTTGAGTAGAGTTTAAACATCGACACATCTTAGATGTTGTTCACCCCCTTCTAATCTTAGCCTCTTGTCCAGGACTAAGGGTGAGCATGGTTGAACCTAGATCTTGAGAACTAGACCTAAGAAAACCTATCCAGTTTCAGGTTCCAAAGTATACAGAGTAAGTTTTAGGTTCCAAAAATTAAGAAACCTATTTTGACGGGTAGGTTCCAAGTTCTAGGTTGATGGAACTTCAAACCTAGAACTTGTAACCTAGAACCTAGAATAATTTTTTATATTTTTCTAGGTTTATGTCTTCATGCGATTATGCAGTACTCCATGATGTTTGAAAATGAGTATATAATTTGGAATTACTAGTTTGAGTTTTTTATTTTATGATTAAAACTTTTACTAGTTTGAGTTTTTTATTTTATGATTAAAACTTTTACTTTATTAATGTTTCAAAAAATTTTGTGTGTCTAGATATAAGTTATGATTAGTGAATTGTAGCAGCAAGTGGTGGTTATTAAAGATGATAATTCATTGCAATTGTTCAATTAATAATAAAGGTAGAACCTGGATAGACCCTAGAACCGATCTTGGAACTTGTAATAAGGTAGGTTCCGAGTTTCAGGGTATGTAAGGTAAGATATAGGTTGTAGAAAATAATGAACTTATTTTAATGGGTAGGTTTTAGGTTCCATATGGAATTGTACATAGCTTGGAATTGCTCACCCCTTTTTGGAACGGTACTAGGGATAGGCTTCTCATACTTCTATATGCACTATCAATTGCACTCCAACTCCTATTATAGGTAATATCTCTCCTTATGAGCGCTTGTATGGTAGTGTTCCTAATTATAATCTTATTTGAGTCTTTGGTAGTGCTTGTTTTGTCCATTTTCTTCCAAGTGAATGCACAACATTAGAATCTCATGCTCATCTATGTTGTTTCCTTGGGTATGGGATTGAGCATAATGGATATTGATGTTGGGATCTTATCTCTAATCATCTCCACGTATCTTGTCATGTTAGCTTTTGGGAACACAATATGTTCTCTTTGCTTTGACCCTTCGATTCCTCTCATGCTCCTTCCTTGTTTACCAATGCTTCATTGAATCTATTTCCTGAAGATAGTGCAATTGAATACTCCTCTCTAAATTTGTCTTCTCCTAATCTTAATGCCAGTATCTTTAGTAATCCCACTTCAACAGCTCCTGACTTGTCTGCACTATCCGAGGCCGCATTATCTGAGGATTCTTCACCCTTAGTCATTCTCTCTTCTCCTATTCATTGCTTCACACGAGTAAACCAACCTTCGGTTCGGCTTCGTGATTTTCATTATTACTCTAGTATTGCTTCCCTTCATGAGCTTCACACATACAGAGAAACTCGAACTAATTCTCTTTGGCAATAAGTAATGGCATATGAGTTGCACACTTTAGATAAATCTCATACTTGGGAATTGGTTGATTTGCCTCTTGGAAAGCTAGCTATAGGTTGTAGATAGGTATATAAGATTAACACTAAGGCAGATGGTACGGTGGAACGCTACAAAACTAGACTAGTAGCAAAAGGTTTTACTCAGGAGTATGGAATTGACCATGACGAGACATTTGCTCTAGTTGCACGTCTTACTTCTGTTCGAAGTCTTCTTATAGCTGCAGCAATTAAGTAATGTCTTCTATTCTAGATGGATGTTAAAAATGCCTTTTTTAATGGTGATCTTACTGAGGAAGTATATATGGAGCCACCTCCTAGGTACATTACTACTTCTACTAAATTATGTCGATTATGTAAATCTTTATATGAACTAAAATAGGCTGCTCATGCATGGTATTCTAAGTTTAGTTTCACCATGGAATGTCTTGGCTTTCGATCCGGTCCCTATCAAAATGCTCTATTCCTTCAAAAAACTTCTCATGGGTATATTCTACTGCTATTATATGTGGACAACATGGGTATATTCTATTGCTATTATATGTGGACGACATGGTTATTATCCGCAATGATCATATCAGTTAGTAGTTTGAAATAAAAGATCTTGAGAACTTAATTACTTTCTAGGCTTAGAGGTTGCCTCAGACTCCTAGAGTTATTCTCTTTATCAAGCAAAATACACTACCGATCTTCTTCTCTCTCGAGATTCATTAATACTAAGATCGCTACAACTCCAATTGAGGCAAATGCCAAATTTGATGCAAACGATGGAATTGCTCTTTCGAATCTTACACTTTTTCAATAGTTGATTGGTAGTCTTGTATATCTCACTATTACTTATTCTCATATTGCCTATGCCGTTCACTTAGTCAATTAGTTCATGATCGCATTGCGTACAACTCACTTTGCTACTATCCTTTGTATTATTTACTATGTTAAGGGTACCTTATTTCATGGTCTTCATTTTTCTACCAACTTTATTTTGAAGTTGAAGGCTTATTTTGATGTTGACTGGGTTAGTAATCCTCTTGATCGTCGCTCTACTATAGGCTATTGCCTCCTCTTTTCCATAGCAGGACACACAGAGATTCTCAATTCCTTCAAGGAGGTGAGGCAGCTTATCCCATCAGGCAGACGTGTTAAAGTTGAGCAGCCACAAAGATAAAGCTCTTGTAGGGAAGAGAAATTACCAATCCATTCTGGCAAAGTCTTCATATTCTCACAATTAAAAAGACTGAGAAGTTCCAAAGTGGTGACTTGTTGAATTTCCTTGGGTAACTCCACCGGTTTCCAAAGACAATTGAAACAAAGATCACGGAGATTTGCAAGGGAATGCCATTGGGTGAAATGCTCGTCGTCGAGGCTCAACAAATTGAATTCTTCACAAGCATCAATTTTGAGGTACGAGAGCGAGCACAAGTACTGCATTCGATGAGGGAGACTCCTTAGCTTGTTGCATCGCCAGAGGCTTATGGACCTGAGATTTCTGAGGAATGGAAGTAGAGTCTCAAGCATTGATTGCTCCAAATCCACCACATCACCAAAATCTAGAGGCTCTAATCTAGGGAGGGGAATGAATGTGGATACTCCCGCTTGTGATGTGGATGCTCCTACTTCTGATGAATAATTTGGAAAAGCACTCACTTGTCGTTCCAACCATTTCATACTGACTTCAATTAAGCACAAGACTTCTATCCGAGGGAAAAGTGGCACCTAATTTAGGTGGGGACAATGCATTATTGACACGCACAAAAGTTTTGCGAATAACGAATGTGAATCGTACTGCCAATGGTCCTGATCTGTTCCGACCAGTTGCCTTCTTCCCCACCATCCTTTCAGGTTCCTACAATATAAGAGCATCAGTTGCTCCAGAGATGGGAAAAAGGGGCGTGCAATATTAGACTGCTTCGAGTCACTTATATCTTGAATGAACTCTAGAGCAACCAGTACTTAAGACTCAATTTCCTTAGGGAAGGGAGTTCACCAAGGGGTGACAGGTATTTCCATTTTTTACATTTGTTGAGTTCGAGCTCAACAAGATTCCTGATGGAAGAGAGCCAACTTGGTAGACTACTACTTATACAAGAGTATATAGTTAACGTGGTCAAATTTGGATGCGGCCTGAGGTTTTCCCACAAGATCAATTCATCGCTCTCACGTTTGTCATTTTGCTGCTCCATCGACCACAACGGAGACGTTGCTTTTCCCTGAAGTGACCTTGGTTCAGTGTCGATTGAAGAAACCCCAAGTTTATAAGAGTAATGGATCCACTCAATTTGTTTAACCCACCCAGTTCATCCAAGCTCCCCACACCACCGGATACTTTATGGTCTATCTTTTGGACAATGAATTGGGATAACGTTAGAAGCGAAGACAAGTAGTTCAACCCGCGTGGCATGTGGCTCAGTGAGTCGCACCCATCAATTAAGAGGTGTCTAAGGTTGACCAATTTTTTCAAATCTCTTGGAAGTCTTGCAAGCTTCTCACATCCAGATAGTTTAAGGGTCTGCAAGTTCACTAAATCTGTGATTGAATCCAGCAAACTCTGAATGGATTTGTTTCGAGAAACATCAAGAAGTCTCAAGTGCTTCAATTGTCCGTAGGAAGAAGGGAGAGGAATATCTATATTGCTTAAACCCAACACTCGAAGATGCCTACACGTAGAGAAAAATTTGGGATAGTCAAGTATAGAGGATTTTTTTTTGGGGTTCATCACCTCTCAAAAAGAGCAATGTCCGCAGTTTGGACATTTCAGGAAAGGACAACATTTTCTCCTGAGAAAAAATCTCTAAATTAAATGACGCATGTCGAATTCCTCCATCAATTCTCCCTACATTAAATTTAACAATCATGCATTCATCTCCAGCAACTTTTTGGGCAAGATTGTACATGAGATCATGCATCTTGAAAGTTAGGACCTCGCCATCGTTGCCTTTGGTTGCAACATCAAGGAATGACCTACATAGTAGTTCCGACAAGTAATCATCTGCGACCTCTGTAGGGTCATCCTCCCCACTAGGAGTCTCAATAAAGCCTTGTGCCACCCAAAGATATGTCATTATCTCTTTATAGTAGACATAGTCTTTCGGAAACAATGAGCAATATGCAAAACAATGTTTTAGGCATGACGGGAGATGATCGTAACTAAACTGAAGGACTTTCATAATTCCACCATCAACTGCATCAATTTCTGGAAGTTCCTTCACTTTGACATGGAGCCACTCATTTTCCTTTTTGTTGCATAAAAGGCTTCCCACAGTTTTAATGGCAAGGGGAACCCTGGCGCATTTTCTAACTATATCTCTTCCTATCTCCTCTAATCTCTGGTCCACCGGTGCTTGCCTATCTCCAAACGCCACTTCCCTAAATAGATCCCAAGATGCGTCTATACGTAGGCCTTCCAGATCATAGACAGCTGATTTTTCATCCGTGGCTGTTGCAACCTTGTGGCTGCGAGTGGTTACAAGTATCTTGCTTCCCCGTCCACCCCCTTTTAGCCAATCTCCAAGCTCCAACCATTTAAGCTGAACTTCATTCCACATGTCATCCAAAACAAGCAAGTATTTCTTCCTACTTAGAGTCTCATGAAGAAGACTCCGCAACTGGTCCAAAGGCTTATTCTCAAGATCTTGTGATAACTTTTCCATCTCATCATCATACTCTTCATAGTTGTCTTTTGCTGATTTAAGAATATCTTTGATTATTAAATTTACATCAAATGCATCATATACATACACCCACATCTTCAGCACAAAATGCTTTTTAACATTCCCATCGTTGTACACTAGTCGTGCAAGTGTAGTTTTTCCAAGACCTCCTTTTCCAACGATGGAAACCACCGACACACTCTGGCTAGAGGAGGAATCAAACAAAAGTTCGATTATCTTTTTTTTATCCTTTTCCCTACCAATTATATCTGTGTCAGGTGCGAGAGGTTCAGGTTTCTTTCCTCTCCCGAAGGCCATTGTTTCCTCGCTCGGATGCGGCTCAAATTTGAACTTGTTATCATATTGAATCTGATCTAGTCTTTTCCTAAGTTCCTGAATCTTCTTAGCCACTTCGAGGCGGTGTGCAAGCTGATTTGATTTAGAGAAGAAAATGCGTACCGCTTTTGACATCTTGTTGTTAGAAGTGACCTTCCACCTCAGATCTTCAGTTGCAACATCGTCGAGCAAGTCCTATACATCGTACAACACGTCCTTGAGCCTCTTGAGCCAAAGCTTGACCTGTTCGTTGTGCCACTGTTTCTCGGCATCCAAAAGCACAGCTTGGATTGTCTGGACGGTGTCCACAAGATTTTGGAGCTCGTCCTTGGCACAGCAGAGCAATTGGATCTTCTGAGAAGTGAACAAGGCTCCAGGTTTCGCCAATTCGGTGGCAAGGCATTTCAGTATGTCAGTGGTGTTGAAAACTCCTAATTTTGATGTTAACAAATCATTTTATGTAAGTATTTATACATATCTCCAGAAGGAATAAACCACAGAGTGGTGTATGTTTTTGAGTCTGCTAGTGGCAGAAGGAAAACATAATGTGTTTCTGAGTCTGACCATACTAGACAGAAGACTTGAAGAAACATAGATTCTGAGTCTGACCGTACCAGACTGAAATCTTGAGCAGACTCAGAACTTGAGTCGCCGGACTTAACGAAACTTCAGGAATTGATCATCAACGGTCAAGTATTTCACTTACCTTATTTACATTGATTCTGTTATATTAATTCGATTGCAAGATCAATTAAAGGACAACATCCAAAGAAGAATGGAGTACTTATGGAAGCCCGGATTCTGATTGTATGGGCGAGCAAAATCCAAGGGGATCTAATCTACTTCCAACGGTCAAAAAGACTTGCCTTATAAAGTCTGTCCAGGAAAGGGAAGACTAAACTTTCAAAGGAAGAGCCAACGGTTGAGTGTAGCTTGGAGAGTATATAATGATAGGATGAGACCTAGGAGATAGATAGGAAAAACATATTCCAAAGTGCGATTCTGTTATTCAATTGTCTAAAGTGCGAATTTGAGAGATCATAGTGAATTACCAGGAAGAGTAACTTAGTGAGATTCATCATCATCGAGTGCTAACAGTCAAGAGTGTGTAATCACCTTTGATCTTATAGTGGAATCCAGCCTATTGGCTGATCGCCTGAAGAGTGGATGTAGGCTTGTCTAAAGCCGAACCACTATAAACTGTGTTTGCAATATTCTCTACTCTCTCTATTTAATTTCAGTTTATAGATTGCAAAAGATTGTTATTGCTTGCGCATAAAATTCCTCTACACCTATTCACCCCCCCTCTAGGTGTTAATATTAGTTTACAACAAGTGGCAAGGCTGAAGAGCATTGCTTCTGCCATTTCCGATGGGAAATGCTAGGGTTAAGGAGTGTTTGAGAAAAGTTTGTAGAGCTAATGCTGTTGTTGGTAGACAATGGTTTGGTGTTGAGCCTCATGATCCACTTCAGGCATGAATATATAGCAAGGCCAATGGGATCCCCACGTCACTTTACGAAAATTCGAATAGCCTTTCAACTAATGAGAAAATATATAATATTGTGAAAAAATCAGAGGAATGGCCCACAGCGTTCGTGCGCACGAAAGTCGAATCTGCAACCCTCATTTATTATCATGCCTACACGAGGAAATCAAACTCTAGCAAAGGAGGTTGAGTAGCACACATGTCCATACACGATACAATAAGATACGACACGATACGTTAACACATTATTTTAAAAAAAATAGAGAATTTCCATATGATAGGACACGTTCTATGTTAAATGTGTGTGTATATATATAGATAAATTATTGATTTAAATTCATAAATAAATAATAAAAAATAATATAGAATGAATTTACACTAAAAACATTAATCTACTATTTGTTTCTATCATTCATTGTTTCAATTTGATAAATTCAACTTCATTCCAAAATCCATAAAACATGTCGGAAGAGAAGAGAAAAACAAAGTTGGGGGAGTGAATTGTGTATCACGGGAAATGAGAGTTAGAAAAGAAAAGAAGATTAGATTTTTAATTTTTTTCTCTTTTATTATTTTTATTATTTTATTTTTCACATATTTATATTTTGACCCATCATTTATTGAAAATTTTTAAAATTGATACATGCTCGTCAAAATCAGGTATTAGAATTCCGGACTCACACGTCGGAATTCCGTACTTGAGTGATGAGAGAATTGACTATGTGTCAAATTTTTTGACATGTGTTGACTGAGTACTCGATAGTGCCAAAGAGTTTCTGAGAGTATTGGACACGTGTCAGACACTCAGACACGACATGAAAAGTCTTGAAGCGTGTCGGTGCTTCCTAGCAGAGAAGGACATTGATAAGCTAACTGAACCATTGCTCTTGGAAGAGTGATGTTGCAGTCAGCACCACATATTTTTCTAAGGATGCGGGTCGCATGAACAATTTTTATGTGTGCTTTGGAATGCGTGATCCTTCTTGTAATTCCAGTAACGGTATTGCTACTCTAGTCATGTCCAAATGTGGAATTGATCCATAAGAAAAAAAAAGGGCAATATAGTATCCGTGAGATTTGACACAAAATGCTGAAATTATTGAAGCCTTTGCGAGATATTCTTTTGGAATCATTGTCAAATGTGGAATGCAGCTAATGTAGTGGAAAACTTTTGGAAGGGTCCCTATGGACGAATTCCCAGCTTGACATGCACGAAATCGACTAGTTGCACGAAATCGAATAGTCTAATATCATGGCATGAAGATGCAGTAAAAGCAAAGCAGGTTGCCCTGTTGTTTAGCGAAAACTTTCCAATTTTTTGTTTTCATTTTAATTTGAATATGAAAATAGCATGTGAAAACGGTCTTCAAAATTGTTTAAGCAGTTGTAGAGATGATGAACACGATTTAACAAAGGACTGACCATGAAATAATCTCTAGTGCTATTATGATTTGAAGATTCCTAGTGAATGTACTTGATACAGCAAACTACGTGATCAATAGATTTTCATTGATTGTAATTGTAATTGGATATCGAACTCTCGAAATGGTTCGGTTGAAAAAGGATGCAAACAAGCAAAGCAAGTTGACCAGATTGGTTAGAAATTAGGAAATTTTTGTGGGGGCAATTTCATACATAGCGAACTGACATACATCAGGCGGTGGGCTGCTGTGATTCCAAGTCGGACTATGCCCGGTGGATATCGAACTCCCCCTTTTGTTTTTGTTTTTTTTGTTTTTTTTTCCATATTTACGGTTTCCAAACAACTTTTGTGTCCATGTACCTCCGTAACAGTCAACACCCTCTTGTTCACACAAATAGAAAGAAAAAACAATTTATTGGATTTTTGCGAGGTGCATCACTGCTATTAAATGCATTTTACACAAAGAGTTATCATATTAAAATTCATGTTTATTATATTTTTCTCAAAATTAAAATTGTACTTATAAAAGTTTGAGTCCCGCTTGTGTGACGATCTGTATTGTACACTTGATGCGTTGAAAATTTGTTAGTTTAACCGCACATCATCATGTTTCATATTTTATCATTGAACAATAATTTTATATGTATAATAAGAATTTATACTTTCATTTAAAATTAATTAGGCATAATTGGATGATGTTATTCAAATCTCCTGCACTATAAGCATTATGATCACTCCTATTATATATTACTTTCGTATAGGATTTTAAAGAAAATTGAAATCTAATTGATGACAAAAATGTCACTAAATTGTAAACATCAAATAGAAATCAATCAGTTATGAATTTTATTTGATAAGAATATAGATAGTGAAATTCTAGCCATTCCACTAAGCAAGAATCTCGAGGATGATTGGTTGGTTTGGACAGGGAATAAATCCGAGACTTATACGGTGACAAGTGCCTTTAACGAGCACTCTGCACACCAGCATCAGCACCCAGGCCAAGCCCTTCTTCATACCAAACCTCGAAATATGGAATTTGAACACCTTCCCTGAAATTCGAATATTTTTGTGGAGCATATGTCAAAATGTTATACCTTCAAGAGCGAATCTCTTCAAAAAGAATATCTTACCTTACTCACTGTGCCCTCTGTGTCACTAAGCTCGAGAAATAATCAAGCACATCTTTCTCCTTTGTTACTGAATAATAGCCATAATGGTTGGATCTGAGGCTACCGAGTAGAAGTCCAAACCAGTCCAAGGGGAGTGCTTATTCATGGCTTGGCGAAACATGTTCATGCTTCTTCGATGATGGCAGCTGAAACCCTAGCTTTGCTCGGGACTCTGGAGTACTTGGAAGAAGCCTTTGACTAGAAAGTACTCTCTCAAGCTGTTGTCGAAGTAGAAAGTGGCAACAGGTCCTTAGTCTAACTTGGGTGCGGACCAAAGCCCATGAAATATTAGCACCCGGATCAAAGAGTGTAAGATGAAGCTAGCCAGTCTCAACTTTAACCCATTGTCCACAAGAGAGGCAAACTGGCTAGCTGATTGGGTGGTTAAGGTCCATCGAAAAAATGGACTCCCTTCTACTTGGCTATCTAAACCGCCACAACCAATGTTGGGATATTTTATGTTATGATGTTCACAAACTTTGCTTTAGTTAATGAAATTCTTGGTATTTTCAACCAAAAAAAAATACAAATTGATAGGATTTATGTGGATTATTGTTCTTACATGTTAGAATTTACTTTTTTGTTAAAATCAATCAATAAAATGGAGCTAAGAAAAAAAAGTGATGAAAAATGAGAAAGAAAAAAGCCGAATTTTGATGAATCATATAATTATTTAAGAATCTATTTGAAAAATTTAAACAAGAAAAAATTGGGAGTAGTTAACAAAAGAAAACCTAAAGCTCCCTAGCATTAATTCTGGATTCTCACGGCCCTCCCTTCGTATGTCCAAAATTTTTTCCTTTAATCTTATTTAAAGATGTTAAGCCAATTCTCTCAATTAACACAATTTTTTCCTTACTTCCAAAACTAACCTGCATAAAATAGTAATGAAAAATCAACATTTAAAATTCTGTCAACAATTCAAGCATCCATTTGCTCCTCTCAAAAATATTTACACTCAAGCATTTCATTTACCCAAAAACAACTGACCATTTTTTTTTAAACCATCTCAATCTATTATTTTTATTTATTTAATTTAATTTTGTAAGATTGTTATCATATTAAAAACAATGATAGGATTCTAGCAAAAATAGAAAAGAAAGAAATTAAGAATTCGAGATCCGTATCTTTTGAGAATGACCGGTAAAATCAGCAATAGAAAGAATCAAACTCAAATCCTCTAAACCAACAATTTTTTTGGGTTTTCATCTAAGCACACTTCCATAAACATCTGGTTCTATGGTTGTACCTACTCTCGGCAGTTATTTGTGAGAGAGAAAGAGGGAGAGGCAAAAGCGAGCATGTCACATAGACATATGCTTCTCTAGTTGTAGTCAATTTCAATATGACCTAACTTCTTCTCGTTTGCGTTCTTAATAAGGGTTCCGACCCTAGGAGTTCTTATGTTCTATGAAAGGCCCCATGGGTCCTATAAAAAAGAGGAAAGTTCAAAAGACCTATGGATCAGAAAAGGATGTGGCAAAAGCAAAGTAGCTCACCTTATTTGGTTAGAGAAAATTTTTCTTTATCTGAACATGAAAGTAGTACATGAAGAAGGGTTTGGTCACATATCCACAACAATATCCCAACATAAACACCTTCCAAAATTCTTTAAGAAATTGTATAGTTGGCGATCAACATTACTAGAGAAGCCTAATAAAGTTAATATGTTAGGAGATTCCTATTGGATGCCTTTGGTTCAGCAGCCTATCTGATAAATATTCCTCCATTAACCGCCATCAAATATAGAACTTCTGAAAAGTTTGAATACCAAATATTTAGAATATTTGATTGTCTATATTTAAGTAAGTATGGTAAACTCAATAAAAGGACAAGAAAGTGCACATTCTTAAGTTAGGTCATACATAAAGTGAATGAGGTCATTAGCTATGATGTACCAAATCCAATTTACATATTGTCAATTGGAAAATATTACCAAGCATCCATTACTTTTGAGTGGAAGTGATTGTGGTTATAGCATTCTTTACATGGATGTGTGGCTAAAACTAGGTAAAATGACACAAATGATAAATATTCCCCATTGATCACCATCAAATATTGAACTTTTGAAAAAATTTAAATACCAAATATTTGGAATATTTATTCATCTATGTTATATTTAAGTAGTATGGTAAACTCAACGAAATGACAAGAAAGTGTACATTCTTAGGTTAGATTATATATAAAGTGAACGGGTGCAAATATTCCCCCATTAACCGTCATCAAATATTGAACTTCCAAGAATATTTGGATGTCATTTATTTAGAATATCTAATTGTCTGTATTATATTTAAGCAAGTATGGTGAACTCAATAAAAGAACAAGGAAGTGCACATTCTTAAGTTAGGTTATACGTAAGGTGAGCCAAGTCATCAGCTATGATGTACCGAATCAAATTCATATATTATCAATTGGAAAACATTACTGAGTGTTCATTACTTTTGAGTAGAAGTGATTGTGGCTTATGGCAATCTTTACATGGATGTGTAGCTAAAGAAATTAGGAAAAATGACACAAATGACAAATCCTCTCCCATTAATCTCCATCAAATATTGAACTTCTAAAAAAGTTTTGAAGCCAAATATTTCAAATCTTTGATTATTTGCATTATATTTTAGTAAGTATGGTGAACTTAATGAAATGACAAGAAAGTGCATGTTATTAGTTTATGTCATACATAAGATGAATGGAGCAAACATTCCCTATGGACTGCCATCAAATATTGAACTTTCGAAAAAGTTCGAATGTCAATTATATAGAATATTTGATTATGTACATTATATTTAAGGGGGCACGATGAACTCAATAAAATGATAAGAAAGTGCACATTCTTAAGTTAGGTCATACAAAAGGTGTACAAGGCCATTGGGGCTTTGATGTATCGAATCAAATTTACATATTGTCAATTGGTAAGTATTATTAAATCTCCATTACTTTTGAGCATAAGTGATTGGAGTTATGGTAATCTTTGCTTGGATGTGTGGCTAAAGAAATTAGGAAAAATGACACATTTGATAAATATTCCCCATCAACTGCCATCATATATTGAATTTCCAAAAAATCTTGAATGTCAAATATTTCAAATATTTGATCGTCTGTATTACATTTAAGTACATATGATGAACTCAATAACAGGACAAGAAATTGCACATTCTTAGGTTATGTCATACATAATGTGAATGGAGTAAATATTCCCTCATTAATTGCCATCAAATATTGAACTTCCAAAAACGTTTAGATGCCAAATATTTAAAATATTTGATTGTTTGCGTTATATTAAAGTAAGTGTGGTAAACTCAATAAAAGAACAAGAAAGTGCACATTCTTAAATTAGGTCATAGATAAGGTAAACGAGGACATCAACTATGATGTACCGAATCAAATTTATATATTGTCAGTTGGAAAGTATTACTGACTCTCCATGACTTTTGTACATAAGTGGTTGGAGTTATAGCAATTTTTATAAGGATGTGTGGCTAAAGAAATTAGAGAAAATGACACAAATGATAAATATTTTACATTAACCGTCACGAAATATTAAACTTCCAAAAAAGTTTAAATGCCAAATACTCGAATATTTAATCGTCTATGTTATATTTAAGTAAGCATGATAAACTCAATGAAAGGATAAAAAAGTGCATATTCTTAGGCTAGGTCATACAACGGGGTGAATATTCCCCCATTAACCGCTATCAAATATTGAACTTTCGAAAAAGTTTAGATGCCAAATATTTTGAATATTTGATTGTTAGCATTATATTTAAGTAAGTATGGTGAACTCAATGAAAGGACAAGAAAGTACACATTCTTAGGGTACATTATACATAAAATGAATGGGGCCATCAACTATGATATACTAAATCAAATTTACATATTGTCAGTTGGGAAGTAGTACTGAGTATCCCTTACTTTTGAGCTGAAATGATTGGGGTTATGACAATCTTTGCATGGATCTATGGCTAAAGAAATTAGAGAAAATGACACAAATGATAAATATTCCCTCATTAATTACTATCAAATATTGAATTTCTAAAAAAGTTTGGTTGCTAGATATTTCGAATATTTTTGATCGCCTGCGTTATATTCAGGTATGTATGATGAACTTAATGAAAGGATAAGAAAGTGCACGTTATTATGTTAGGACATACATAAGGTGAATGGGGCGAATATTCCCTCATTAACTGCCACCAAATATTGAATTCCTGAAAAAGTTTGGATGCCAAATATTTGGAATATTTGATTGTTTGTGTTATATTTAAGTCAATACAGTGAACTTAATGTAAGGATAAGAAAATGCACATTCTTATGTTAGGTCATACGTAACGTGAACGGGGCTATCAACTATGATGTATTGAATCAAATTTACATATTGGTAGTTGGGAAGTATTACTAAGTCTCCATTGCTTTTGAACATAAGTGATTGGGGTTGTTACAATCTTTACATGGATGCGTGGCTAAAAAAAGAAAAAAAATGACAAATGATAAATATTCCCCAATTAATCTCCATCAAATATTGAATTTCCAAAAAAGTTTAGATGCCAAATATTTTAAATATTTGATTGTCCACATTATATTTAAATACGCATGGTGAACTTAATGAAAGGACAAGGAAGATCACATTCTTAGATTTATGGGTAATACATAAGGGAAATGGGACAAATATTTGCCTATTAATCGCTATCAAATATTCAACTTCCGAAAAAATTTGGATGCCAAATATTTAGAATATTTAATTGTCTGCATTATATTTAAGTAAATATGATGAACTCAATGAAAAGACAAGAAAGTGCATATTCTTAAGTCATGTCATTCATAAGGTAAACGAGGCCATTGGCTATGATGTATCGAATCAAATTTACATATTGTCAATTGAGAATAATTATTGAGTCTCGATTACTTTTGAGTGGAAGTGATTGTAATTATGACAATCTTCACAAGGATGTATGGCTGAAAAAATTACGGAAAATGACACAAATGATCATGTATAATATAGCCTATGGCCCCATTCACCTTATGTATGACCTAACCTAAGAATGCACTTTCTTATCTTTTCATTGAATTTACTATACTTACTTAAATATAATGTCGACAATCAAATATTATAAATATTAGCATTCAAACTTTTTCAGAAGTTCAATATTTAATGGCTATTAATGGGGAAATATTCATTAGATGGACCGTTGTATCAAGAGCATTTATCAAGAATCTCTTAACCATACTAACTTAATCGGGCATCTCTTGTAATGGTGCTTGTTTAACTATACAATTACTTAAACAATTGCACATTAGTGTAAAGATTAGGGATCATATTAAACAAATTAAAATTCAATGGACTAAATTATACATTGAGCCAAAATTCATTGATCATTTGTGTTATTATCCCAAGAAATTAGTGGTAATTAATCACAAAGTACTCACTCCTACAATATTAGGAAATGGATTGTTTTTTTTGCTTAAGGCCACCTTATTTTGCAATAACGTGAATGGGCTAGGCTGTTTTAAGTGGGGGAAATCATGTAGTGAGTTGTTAGGACTTCCCTTCAATCAACCACCACAGCAGTGGCTAATCAATGCACATGAGAATCACAAAGTTGTGGAGAATATTCAAGAGCAAGAGAGTGAAGAGGATCTTTAAGTGAAATGTGAAATTCTTGAGTAGTCATCTTCCTTTTGAGTGATGGTCCCTTTAAGGGATTTACTTGTCTATGTATCATTCCATTCCATAGCTCAAGACATGTATTCTTTACCTACTTATTCATTCATAGCACAAGGCTTTACTACTCAAGCTGCTAGGGCGTACCACTTTTTGACTAAAAATAACATCATTTTGAGAAAAAGAAATGGGAATAATGGGAAAAAAAAACATATGTTCACATATTATGGAATTACTTTTTTTTGATAGGAAAAAACCACAATTTTTTTTCAAATTATGCTCATTGTGACAAATGTACTCTAAATATTTTTCAGTAATACCAAAAACCCTAAATTTGTACATATATAAAAGTTTCTGTCAATGAACACCATTTTAAAATTGCCTTTATAGACATTGAAAACCAAACAATGTTGACAAGGCTTCCACATGACTTAAGAGAAATAAAAAAAATATTGTTTTGACTTAAAACTCATCTGATAGAAAATTGACGAAGGGTAAATATTTTACAGAAGTATAAGTTTGAGATTTTTTATATCAAAAGAAAATTTTTTAGGTAAATATGTTAGAATGGGTAGGCATAAGTACAGCAGGAGTGCCACAACTTGGCACGGAAGGACACTTAAGTGCCATAACTTACAAACGGTACACTTAAGTGCCACTTTTCAAAAAAAATGGATCACTTAGGTGCCAAGTGGTCGGAACCTTGCCGGAAATCCTACGTGGCGTTTTTTTATTAATTTTTTTGCCTACATGGCTTGTCGGAAATACTAAATCGGTGAAAAATCAGCCAAAACGACGTCGTTTTGGCTGACATGGATTTACAAAATTTTATTAATAAAATAATATTAAATAATAATAATAATATTATTATTATAAAATCGATTTTATTAAAAAAAAAAAAAGAAGAAGGAGGGGATCGGCGAGGGGCTGCACGGCCCCGCTGCCCGCCGTCGCCCCCACCCTCACCGGAAAGGGCCCGACGAAGGTGGGGAGGGTCGGCCGGGGTCGCGGGCCTCGGCCGGTGGCTGGTGACCTCGGCTGGCCCGCGGCGAGGGCCCGCAGTCCTCGCCCGGATCCGGGGGCGAGGGTCGTGACCCTCCCCCAGATCCGGCGAGGGTCGCCGACCCTCGCCCGCCGGGTCGTCGGCCACCGGCCGGGCCCGGCGATCCCGGCCAACCCTCCCCACCTTTGCTGAGCCCTTCCCGGCGAGGGCGGGGGCGACGGTGGCGGCGGCGAGGGCCGCACGGCCCCTCACCGATCTCCTCCCTTCTTCGTTTTTTTTTTTTTATAATAAAATCGATTTTAAATTTTTTAAAATATAACGTGGACAATTTTTTTTATTAAAATTGCCATGTGGATTTTTTATTTTAAAAAAATGCTTCGTCGCAAATGAAGTCACCGGAAAATGGACACATGGCAATTTGGCCGGATTTTCTCGCCATTGGCACTTAAGTGATCCTTTTTGCTCCGATTTTGGCACTTAAGTGTACCGTTTGTAAGTTATGGCACTTAAGTGTCCCTTTGTGCCAAGTTATGGCACTTCTAGGGTCCGTACGTCGAATGGGTATACTTTGGGATTTTTGATGTTATAAAAAAAATTCAAAGTAAATATGTTACAGTGAAAATAATTTGGGGTTATTTAAAGAATAAGTGCTTAATATGGCATAAGTAATTGATTTTTATTTTATTTTATTTTTAAATAAGGGGAGCAAGCCTTCTTTGCCTTGTGCCTTCAGGGATGGAAGAACCAATAAGTAACCTACCATAAAATCTCTAGTAGGTTGGCTCGTTTCCATTTAGAATATCAAATAGCTCGTGTAGTATAACCTAATCATATTACTTCTATCTATACATCTTAATTAATTTTGTATGTGAAACTTATAATTGCTAGAACAATGACGACAAGTGTCCAGTGTCATTTATATATTTGAGGCTTAGACTTTTATTTCGTTCATTTTTGTAGTAAAACTTGCCTAAAAATACATGTGATGGATTCCATTAGCTTTGTCAATCTCTAGTGGACAAAAATCAGAGTTGGCGTTTTTAATTAATGTTTCTTGTTTTTTGTAGACATGCAATGCTATCGTGGCGCCAAGTGACTGCATATTAGAAAAAGACTAAAATTTAGAGAGATAGCTGTGAGGGGCGAGTGCTCTCCTCCCAAGTTTGGCAAGGCTGCCCTAACCTATGTGGGGGTTGACCTTGCCGGATTTAACAAGGGGAAACCTTGTCGGGGCTACCCTCACCTAGGCCAGATCTGGTGATGCTGGTCAACACCTATTGACCGCCAAACCGAGAAGAAAATGGGAGAGAAAAAAATAGAAAGTAAAAAGGAAAAACATCAAAAAAACAATACAAAAATTTATTAAAATTTATTAAAATATTATTAATAATTGTCCACGTTAGTGCCAGTAATGTCGCATTAGCTGGCCAGCGTTCACGTCGGCAAAATCTTGTCAAAATTAGCCGAATGACTGAATTAGCATTATGTCAAAAATTTATGACTAAATTGACACTAACTTAAATGGTTTATGATCAAATTAACATCATTAGAATGTTTAGGATTGAATTGATATCAAGTCAAAATGTTTAGGACTAAATTGACACAAATAAAATAGATTTAGAACTTTTTTGACAATTTTCCCTACATTTTGTGAATCATTGCTCCTTAAGTTATTCTCTTAATTTAGAATCACACGTGCATGGCACATGTGAAATTTGACCAAGCAAGAGAGATAAATGGGCTAGCCGAAATTCACTGGGGCTTAGCTCATGTGGGCTTAGTCAATTAAGACTAGCGTCTCTCCCTTCGAACCCTATGCATCATTTTTATAACTAAACCAACTTAAATGCAATTCATGTGCAAATTATGTTGGGGGTATTTTTGTTTAGGGTTGGGATCGAAATGTAATTTTCCGCTAAATAAATGGAGCATAAGATTCTTTTGTGAACAAGTGTTCTCGTACATATTTAGGTTGTTTGGATTGTATTATTATTTGACTGTCCTATTTGCATCTTTACTTCCGTAACTTGCATGTCATTGGAATGGAAATTAAAAAGAAATACATCTTTCATGTTAGAAACTTTAGATTGCATATTCATTAAAATTCACGCCGTTTTCGGCTCCGAGCTAGCTTAGAAATTGATGGGTGACGACTCTAAAGTGGAGGTGAGTTGGCAGGGTCTCTTTCTGATTGTAATAGCAATGTGGAAGAACAGGTAAATGAACATTAAAATTGGCCACGTAACGCTTATTTGCGCAGATGCACAGCTGAAGAAAACTACTGACAGTCAATAATCGATCGTTTTGGCTCTCCAACTTGTGGTGGGACATCACTCGTATGTATCGGAGATGCCTTGAATGGTCTTTCGCCTAAGTTGACTGAGTCCGGGGTCGAGATCGAGGGCCGTGTTTGTACCATCCCTTCAAGGGACGATGCAGTCATTTTGGAACTCAAAGGTGGTGAGGGTTTTGAACGGGAGAAATGTGATAATGAGGTCCCAAAGAGCCACGTAGCTGTCATTGTTACTGTTGATTGTATCATTCAAAGCAAAACTACCATCTTTCCCTATGCAAAGCAATGATGATTATCACGGGTGTACTGAACATAAAAATTAATTTGAGATAAATGTACATAAGTGTACAAGTTAATGATTTTTGCAATATGAAAATTAGTTTGGGATGAATGTGTTGCAAGTATACCAATTTGAGAGTTTTGGCAGTGTTATCACTAAAATTAGATGTAGACATATTGGTGCATGCTTAATAATTTTATGAAAATGCTACTTTGAGATTTGATTTTTGTAATTCAAATTGAAGAAGATACATATAACCATTCACCCCACTAAAAGAATCATGTGAAACGCTCTAGATTACACCAAAAGAAAGGAGAATTGTCAAAAAAGTCCTAAACCTATTGGGGTTGTGTCAATTCAGTCTTAAACCTTTTTTTTTTGACCGATTCAGTCTTAAACCTTTTGGGATTGTGCCAATTGAGTCCATCCGGCCAAATTTGGCCGGCTGGCGCCGGGCGACAATATTTTAATAATTTTTATTATTTTCCGAATTTTTTTATTTTTAATTTTCTGTTCTTTTCTTTTCTTTTCTTTTTCTCCCCTCCCCTCCCCCCTCGCCGGCGGCAGTGGTCGGCCAGCTCCGACGAGGCTGCGGCCACCGCACGAGGGCCGCGAAGCCCTCGCCGGCGGCTAGCGAGGTCGCGGCCCCGTTAGATTGGCCACCCTCGCCGGCGGCCTCACCGCACCGGGGCGAGGCACGGGGCCGCGGCGAGGCGGCCTCGCCATGGCTCGGCCGCGGCCAGCCTAGCCCAGATCCGGGCAAAGCTCGGGCCGCGACTCTCGGCGGCGGCACCCGGATCGGGCGAAGCCGCCTCGCCGAGGCCGGCCTCGCCAGATCTGGGGCGAGCCGGGCCGCAACCCTCGCCGGCGGCGCCTAGATCGGGCGAAGCCGCCTCGCCCGGATCCGGGCGGCCGGGCCGCGACTCTCGCCGGCGGCCCCCAGTGCAGGCGAGGTCACCGGCGAGGGCCCGCGGCCCTCGCGCGGTGGCCGGCAGCCTCGTCGGCGGTGGCCGGCCACCGCCGGCGCCTGGGGGGGGGGAGGAGAGGAGAGGGGAGAAAAAAAAAAAAGAAAAGAAAAGAAAAGAAACAGAAAAATTAAAAATCAATAAAAAATTCGGAAAATAATAAAAATTATTAAAATATTGTCGCCGGCGCCGACCGTCCACGTCCACGTCGGCTCCGGCCGGCCAAATTTGGCTGGATGGACTCAATTGGCACAATCCTAAAAGGTTTAGGACTGAATCGGTAAAAAAAAAGGGTTTATGACTAAATTGGCACAACTCCAATAGGTTTAGGACTTTTTTGGCAATTCTCCCCCAAAAGAATAACATGCAGGCACAAGGAATGTAACTTGTGATTTGTGAGCCAGTCAGGTAATCCCTGTGTTTATAGCTCTTGCTTTAGTTTAAACCCTTCGCAGCATTCTCTCTTTCAAGTCTCTGTGTTCACATTGCCCTGTAAAATGAAAAACCACACGGATTTCGGACAAGAAAACATAAGTCAACGTTGTGCCTGAAAGATGTTTCTCTTAGGCCATTTGTATTACGGACTCTTTATATCTAATCACGCTACTCGTTTCTTCCAGAATGCTGCTGCCGCGACTCTTCTTTGAGTCTGTGATAACCACGCCAGATCGCATGGGGCGTCCTACTGCTTTCTTGGTGGCCAAGACACTATCTTGATTTATTAGGCCTGACTTTGGAGACATGCACTGTAAGATTGAGATCTTGCAATGAGGAGGCCCAAGCACTAACTGTTTGGGCCTTTAGGAGAGTTTCTTTGAAGACCATTTAAGACTCTTGGTGATCTAACTTTAATCTCTTTTAGGCATGAAGGCATCCATCTACTTTCGAGTTTTCTTGTGTGGGAAAATGACATAAATGGTCCATAAACTTTGACCCAATGGGTAATGTGATCCTTGAACTTTTATATTAATAAGATCCCTAAATTGTAGTTTAATTGTGCAATGTGGTCTCTAAACTTTTATTTCGTTTAATGTGGTCCCCGGACATTAAATTTGTTCAATATAATCTTGAACACATTGAAAATATTCAATGTTATCCTTAAATTTGAATTAATGAAATGAAAATATTGAACATTTTCATATAATTCAAATATCAAGTTGAACATGTAGGATTCACATTACACATTGAACAAAATATATGTTTAGCAACTAAATTTGAAGACCATTTGTGTGATTATCCCTTATTGATTCCATTCCAATACCTCACTAATGTGGTCTTTTATTCAATCAATTCCAGATTGAGCTGACAAAATATCATTTTGCTCACAATGAGTGTTGGTTTTCTATGTACCAAGCCTGCAGGAGTCGAGGAACCTGGTTGACCAACGTCTGACTCTGCTGATTTCGTGCCTAGTGCTCGTTGATTCGCTGTCGGAGTACTCGGTGATTTCTCTACCACCACGTATCCATCTTATTGTTCTTGGGCATGATGGGCAAAGCTCGCCACAGTGAAGCTGCTTTGGATATATCCTTATCAACTTCCTCCATGGCCTGTGACCCTTGACTAATAACAGAACTCTTGGCCCCGGCCAAACTCTCCCAACTTTGCCACTTCCTCTGCATTTCCGAAGTGAGCACAATTTCTTTGATTGTGATCGATTCTACCACGAGCATCGTAGAATATCGGCAAGGGTGGGTTCATTTTTAAATCGGACCCAAGACACACCCTCGTCTGATCTTTTCGGTTTGAAGCCGATGACTGAGGAATCTGCCAATTTCACTTCCACCATCTATACCGCTGACATTTCGATGATGGGGAACACCTTAGATCCAGATCCAAAAACAGGTGGTGCTGAAGTCAATCTCTTCGATGTGAACGTTTTGGTCCCAACGTTTGAGAGCTAGATAAGCCCCGTCAATGGTCGAGGGGCCTTTGGACTAAACAACGTTAAAGACTCCTTTCAATGTAGAAAGCTGAACTCGAAAATGCCGGGATGAAATTCCTATGACGAGAAATCCGCTAGAGTAGACCAGACTTTACTCAGGACATTTTTCCTCCACTACTTGATGGACGGGTCCACAGGAGATGATTTCACTCACTAGAATTGGTTTAGGAGAGGCTCGAATCCGATCCATCCAAAGACCCATCCAAATCGACCACCTGGTCCGACAAGGCTGTGACGAGACTAGGATCTGACACAGGGCTAGCCATAGTTTGCAGAGAAAGGTTAAATGTGAGGGAGGGAAAACTGGAGTAAGCGGAGAGTACAGGTGAAGAGGACATGCAAAGAGACGTAAGAGGTAGAGAAAACGCTCCGGGGCGGAGGGTGGAGATCACACGCAGGTTAGAGTCATCGGGTGTTGTGCTGTGGTCTGCGAGAGAACAGACAATAGATTCAACAGGTAGTGTGCATAACAATGGAAATTAGTCATTGGGGCCGTGAAGGTAGTATGGTGCGGCATAGATACCCAACAAGCATTACAGGAAAAGAAGGAACTGCGAAGCTTTGATGGAGAAACAGCTACAAACGAGTGGTGGATGATGAAATGCGTAAAGGAAGGTGAAGGAAAAGGTATCGGAAAACAAGAATGGAAGATGGAGGGGAAAAATTGGACAAGCTCCGGTGGAAAGGAGGTGAGAATCTCCGGGCTATCTCTATACAGGCTGGAGAGGAGAGGAGAGGAGAAGAGAGACAAGCTCTCAAATTCAGTCTTACAAGAGAGACAAGCTCTCAAATTCAGTCTTAAATGGATTTCAAATTCAGCTACAATAGTTGACGGTCAATAATAGTATGGTGTTTCGGTAACTACATTATAGCTATACCGCAAGTTTCAAATCCTAACTCAGAGAATAAGTTGTGCCATGGCAGGTTGAACCAAGTGATCAGTATAAATTATAATCTGCAGAAGCATCTAAAGTGATCTGTTACCAAGTTATATGGCCTACTGTAATTCTCTTTCCCTAACAAAGAGCTAAAAAAGGGCCTTGGTGGTTTTATTATAGTCATAGTCGCTGCTGCATTTTTCGTCAAGAGAGATTGCTCTTTGTGCAAATACCCGTTGAGACTTTTGGGCCTTGAGCCCACCGCAATAGTACAATTGCCATTGCTTTCTTGCCTGTTTTTCTTCTTCTTTTTTAATGAAAATTATGCCAAAATTTTAAAATTTTTTTGCAAGAATGTTCCTTCCCAAAATAAACATGTCATTTCGAAAAATAATGCAAATGTTTCACCTAAAGAAAAATAACAAAGTTGAAGCACATTAAATAACTAAAGATTAAAAAATGACAACTTTTTTAAATAAAAGATATTTCATATTTATAATGATTTGCATATTAGGGATCACCTGGTAAGCATTTGATATGATAAACAAATCTGAAGCCCTTTCAAAAAGAACACAGCATTGAAAATGAGAATATAAATTTGTTTTTCAGCCAAAAAAAAAATACTAAACATTTTTGCTTTGTGTTATAATTGGATGACTTAAAATACGAGCACCTAGGACAATATAAATAATTATGATGTTTTATATCAGAATAGGACCTAACATTGTTGTTTGTTTTTGGGAAAATGTCATAAGATAGAAGCATAGTACTTAAATATTGACCATATAATATATCAAGGAAATTTCATTTTTCGTTCCTGTAGTGTGGAGGGATCTGCTTCTGATCCTTATACTCATTTGAGTTATAATTCTAATCCCCATACTATACATGGACGACAATTTAGGTTCTTCTGGCATCTTCCATTCAAGATATGTCGGGATTGTCTAGTCGGCATCTAAAACAAAAAATACATAGACAAAAAGTATAATTTGTTTAGAAGCCTAATATGTTGGTGCCACATGTATAGCCGGTGCTGACTCAACATTTTCCGGTTTAATTTTGGACGGAAATTTTGACAAAAGGACTTATATTGTTGATGAAGAATAGCATGAGGTTTAGAAATTATAAGTACCAAAAATGAAATTCTCAAAATTATAGTGACCAAAAACGTGACTTTCCCAAAACATTAAAAGAATTAGAAGATTGATATGGAGCGTTTTGCACTATGTTATAACCTTGTCATGAGCCATTGTAAAATGTCGTAACCTTAAGAGGAGGGATGGAGAATACAATTTACTAGATGGTTTCCAAACAAACATATTTTATTACTAAGATCCATCGCTAAACTCATTTAGCACTTCTCTCACCTGTGACCATTTATTATTTAACTGGAAATGATTTAATATGATAAACTTGGCAAATCACTGTATCAAAACTATTTGATATTTTCAAATAGTGAATGTTACTCTCCAAATAAGCACTCAAAGGCCATAATTTACAGTGGAGGTTGAGATCCCGTGGTGAGCCGAGCCGGAGGAGAAGCGACCGGTAATAGCTCGCCTTAGCGGTTCGGGCGTCTTCTTCCCCGAGGAAGATCTCAACCTTGAAGCATCCAAAACAATGTCGTTGTTAACGCCGCCACTGTGTTGTGGTGCCTTAAGCTGCTCGGGCTACTTCTCGAGGGGGCTGGAGATGGCAGACGTGGCTGTGCTGTGCGGGATTTTGTGCTTTCCCAAGAAGATTGAAGATCGAAGGCTTTCGATGGTGAGATTCGAGTGAAGTCATAACACAAAGTGAGAGTGTGTGTTGAGTTTGTTAAGGAAGCACGGACATTTTTTGGGAGTCTTTTTATTGATTAGGACACTCCGACACGGGTCTAAAATGTGGTTAACTCTCTTACACGTGAGTCCAAAATTCCGACACACAATTCCGAAACGCACAAGGTCGTTCGAGGAATTCCAACAGTGTCCGCCGCACACCACCGTAGAAGTAGAAGTAGCAGGGGTTAGTGTTCTTAAGGGAGGCGGAGAAGCGGGAGGTGGAGGACTCGCAAGAGTGGTGGTGGGGGAGCAGCGATAGTATGGATGGGTCGGGGAGCCCGCGGGGCTGCAGCCGTAGGACATCTTCTGGGCGTCGTGGTCGGAGGCGCTCTGGACATGGTAGAGGGGCCAGCATGGGGACTACGGCGGCGAAAAGGCGGCGTCCATGCTCATCACCTCCGAGTCCGACTTGGCGTGAATTGCGAGAGGCATGGTGGTTGCGTGCAGAGAGGGAGGAGGAATTTTCGGGACGAGTCTGCGAGCGTGAAGCGAGAGAGAATCGTTGAAGAAGAAGATGGGTTGATTTTTTCTTTTTTTTTTTTTTTTTTGGACGGTTATGGAATTATTTTTTTTAATAATTATCCCGACAATTATGGGGTGAATTTAGACCGGAGAAGGATATTTTTCTTCACTCTTTCTTCCGTTCCTTAAATTTTGGTAACGTGTATATTAACTATATGAATTATCGCAGATTTACAAAACCTGTGACAAAACCAGACAAACCAGTGGTTGACATTAGACCGCACATTTTGTGAAAGGACAAGATGGGATGGGACGGCCGATAGCAGTTCGAGTTTTAAAGAACCAAGTCTAGGTCTCCGGCCATGTACGGGAAGGCGAGCTTTCGTCGCGGAGCTCTTTATTCTCCCATTCCTCTCGTCTTGGCTCTCAAACTTGTGATGGGTAGGCATCATGTGTACATAGTGGAGATGTCTCGAACGATCTTTCGGCCCAAGTCGACCGAGTCTGAGGCCAACGTGGAGGCTCATGTTCGTACCATCCCTTCGAGGGATAATGAGGTCATTTTGAAGCTCAAGGTCGTTAAGGCTTCAAAAGCCCTTTTCTTTCTTGATATACAGATTGGTGACCTTTGTGAGGGAATCAAACTGCGTATTACGATATTTCAAACCTTTATGCTCCTATCTTATCTCAATTTTCAATCACTTGTATAGAAGAAGATGTTAAGACCTCATATTCTCTTTATTTTAATTGCCTTCCTTTTGCTTATTATCAATTGATTGAATCAAAAGTTACGGTTTTGGGACCTCCATGTATCGATTTAATAATTTTGATTTGTCATTACTTATTTCAAACCTTCATAGCGAAGCTCGTTTCTTTACATTCTAACCACCTTTTTCTTACTTACGCTTTCCATAGTTGAGTATACACCATGGATGTTGCTTATTTTTATTGCTTTTAAGACAATGAAAAGGTCTTATTCGCCCTCTGACCTACTATGTCAAAAGACCTGATATTCAATATAATTTGGTTGATCATTTGACAAAAGTAAAGATCAGTCACGAAACTCCACCACAAAGAAAAAAAGAAAAAGAAAAAGAAAACCTCCGTGGACTTTGATTGCCAATGTCATCCGACGACATCCATTTCTATTTTCTTTTATTGGTATTCCCATGCCACCAGACCGGATGCCTAGGGGACTGATTGGTTTTCACTGCCACTCAAATTCCTTCCTGTGAGCATGAAAGGTGTGCAATCTTTTCCCAATCCGCACCGCTTTCTCTTTGGCACCTCCGTTGCAAAGCGGGACAATCAATGATTCTCAATTTCTTCAAGGAGGTGAGGCGGCTTATCCCGTGAGGCAGAGACTTTAAACTTGAGCAGCCTCCAACTTCAAGATTTTGGAGCGAAGAGAAATTGCCAATCCATTCCGGTAAACACATTAGATTCTTACAGTAACCAACATCGAGAGATTCCAAAGTGGTGATATGTTGAATCCCCTCGGGTAATGTCACCAGTTTCGGAAGGCTCCACAACCTAAGAATACGAAGTTCCGCGAGGGAACGCCATTGCGTTCCATGCTCATCGTCATGGCTCGACACGTCAAGTCCTCCACAAAAGTCAATGAAAAGGCTTTGGAGCGAGGACAAGGACTGCATGCCACGAGAGAGACTCGTTAGTTTTTCACAATAGGCGAACTCCAAGGTCTTAAGATTTATGAGGGATGGAAGTAGAGTCTCAAGCATCGAGTGCTCCAAATCCACGTCAAAAAACCGTAGCTCCTCTAATTTAGAGAGGGGGATGAATGTGGATGCCCCCATCTCTTGTTGCAACCACTTCACACTACCAAAACTTAAATTTAAGGTTTCTATCTGGGGGAAATGTGGCATTGAATTCAGGTGGAAACAATTTGTTATCTTCATGGACGAAAGTTTTGGGAATGGTGAATGTGAATCGGACCGCTGATGATCTTGATCTGGTCCCACCGGTTGCCTTCTTCCCCACCATCCTTTCAAGTTACAACACCGAAAGAGAATCAATTTCTCCAGAGATGGGAAGAAGGGGGGTGCAATATTAGATTGCTCCAGATCACTTATCTCTTCAACGAACTCCAATGCATCCAAGTACTTGAGAGTCAATCTCCTTAGGGACGGGAGTTCACCTAGGGATGGCAAATACTTCCAATTTTTACATCTTTCGAGTACGAGCTCAATAAGATTTGTGACGGAGGAAAGCCAGCTTGGTGGACTCCTATACATACATGACTCTATGGCCAAACGGGCTAGATTTGAGCGCGGTTTGAGGTTCTCCCACAAGATCAATTCATCACTGTCGCTTTTGCCATCTTGCTCCTCCGTCGACCATGATAACCGCAAGTGACGGAGACGTTGCTTTTCCTTCAAGTGACCCTGGTTACGTACCGGTTGAAGGAACTGCAAGTTTTCAAGAGCAAAGAATCCGGCCAATCTGTTTAAGCCACCCAATTCATCTAAGCTTCCCACACCACCACATACTTTATGGTCCATTTTTTGGACAATGAATTGCGATAAAGTCTGAAGCAAAGACAAGTGGTTCAACCCACATGGCATGTGGCTCAGTGATGAACACCCATCAATAAAGAGGTGTCTAAGGTTGACTAATTTCTTTAAATCTCTTGGAAGTGCTGTAAGATTCTTGCAATTAGAGAGCTTAAGGGTCTGCAGGTTCACCAAATCCGTGATTGAATCAGGCAAATTATGGGCATGATTTTCAGAAACATCAAGAAACCTTAAGTGCTTCAATTGACTCCCCAAGGAAGTAAGAATCCAAAAACCTTTAGAGCCCGAACCCAACGCTCGACAATGCCTAATCTTGGAGATACATTTGCTTGGTTCAAATGTAAACCGCCCGTTCAAAGAGAGAAATGTTCTTAAATTGGTTGCTTCAACTAGCAAGGTCACCTTTTGTGTTAAATATGAATGTGAAGCAAATGATGCATGATGGATTCCTCCATTGATATGGCCTTCATTGAGAGCAATCATCTTGCACTCACCTCCTGCAACTTTCAAGGCAAGATCGTGCATGAGATCGTGCATTTTGAACATGTTCACCTCATTAGTGTCATCATCGGTTTCTTCAACTTCAAGGAAGGACCTACACAATAGGTTTGAGACATAACTATCCCCAATCTCTTCCAGATCATTGTTCCCCTCTGATGACTCAATAAAGCCTTGTGCCATCCAGAGTTGTATCATTGTCTGTTTATCAAAAATGTAATCTTTTGGAAACAACGCACAATATGCAAAACAATGTTTTAAATGTGAAGAAAGATGGTCGTAGCTGAGCTTGAGAATTTCCATAATTCCATGGTCTGACTTATCTATTTTTGAAAGTTCACCCTCTTTGAAATTGAGCCACCCTTTTTTCTCTTTGGCATATAGAAGGCTACCTATTGTTTTGATGGCAAGGGGAACACCAGCGCATTTTTTAACTATACCTCGACCAATCTCCCCCAATTCCGAGTCTAATGATGTTTCCCCATCTTTAAAAGCCATTTTCTTGAATAAGTCCCATGACTTATCTTCAGATAGTCCATTTAGATTATAAATAACTGAATTCGCATCTGTAGCTTGCACGACCGACAAATTGCGTGTGGCTACGAGTATCTTGCTCCCCTTGAACCGCCCATTAGCAGAGGTCGGAGTCCCAACCATCTCATGCGATCGTCATTCCACAAATCATCCAAAACAAGCAAGTACTTCTTTCCGTCCAGTACCTTGCCAAGGAGCCTCCGCAACTCTTCCTCACTTTTATTCTCAATGCCTTCCAGATTTCTCTTCACATCAGGATCCCCTTGAAACTCATCTTTGGCAGATTTCAGAATTTTTTTGACGATCAAATCCACATCAAAGATTTTAAGATCCCCATGGCACACCCACATCTTAAGCTCGAAACAGTCTTTCACCTTTTGATGCTTGTATACCAGATCAGCAAGCGTGGTTTTTCCAAGTCCTCCTATACCGAGGATGGAAACAACCGAAACACTCTCTCTGGGGGAGGAGGAATCAAGCAAATGTGCGATGATCTGCTCCCTATCCTCCTCTCTACCAATTATTTCTTCCTCGCGCTCAAACGTGGGAGTTCTCCTCACAATAGGAAGAGTTGCCTCACTCTGATGCTCCTCTAAATGGAACTTCCTATTTTTTTCAATCTGATCCAGTTTCTTCCTAAGTCCCTGAATCTTATTAGCTACTTTGAGGCAGTGTGCAAGCTGATTTGATTTAGAGAAGAAAAGGCACACCTCTTTCCATATCTTGTTGCCAGGAGTGACCTTCCGCCTCAGATCTTCGGTTGCGACATCATCAAGCAAATCTTGTACATCGTACAGAACGTCCTTGAGCCTCTTGAGCCAAAGCTGGACCTGGTGGTTCTGCCATTGCTGCCTCTCGGCATCCAAAAGCACAGCTTGGATGGTCTGGACGGTCTCCTCAAGGCTCTGGAGCTCGTCCTTGGCACAGCAGAGCAACTGGATCTTCTGAGAAGCGAAGGAGCCTCCAGGTTTCGCCATTTCGGTGGCGAGGCTTTTTAGTATGTCAGTGGCAAGGCTGAAGAGTACTGCTTCTGCCATTTTCGATAGGAAAAGCAGTTTTTGAGGAGTGTTTGAAAGAACGTTGCAGAGTTAATGCTTTTGTTGAAAGACAACGGTTTGGCGCTGCTTCATGATGAACCTCACGCACGAATATTTAGCAAGGCCAATGGCATCTCCACGTCACTTCCCGAAAACTCGAGTAGTCTTTAAACTAATGAGAAAATACATGATATTTATATTTAGAAAAAAATCAGAGTAATGGCCCACAGTGTTCCGCACCCACGAAAGTCGAATCCTCAAACCTCATTTGTTATCATATTTATATGAGGAAATCAAATTCTGGACAGTGGGAATGGAATTGATCAATAAGAAGAAAAGGCGAATGTGGTTCTTGTGAGATTTGACATAAAATGCTGAAATTATTAAATCCTTTGTGAGATATGCTTTTTAGTGGAAAACTTTTGGAAGGGTCCCCATGGACAAATTCCGCGCTCGACATGCACGAAATCGACTAGTCTAATATCATGGCTTGACGATGCTGTGAAAGCAAAGCCGGTTGCCTTATTTCTTCATTGAAAATTTTCCGGTTTTTTATTTTCATTTTTCATTTGAACATGAATATACATCCAAAAATGGTCTCAAAAATTGTTTAAGCAATTGTAGAGATGACGAATGGAATGTCGCAAAGGACGGTCGATAAAATAATCTCTAGTGGTATTACAATCAGAAGATTCCTGGTGGATGTACTTAATATGGAAAACTTCTTGATAATTAGATTTTCATCGATTGTAATTGTAATAGGATGTCAAACTGCCAAAATAGTTAGGTCGAAAAAGGAAGCAGAAGCAAAGCAAGTTGCCCAGTTTGGTTAGAAATTAGAACACTTTTGCGGTGGCAATTTCAAAGATACATTTCGATCTAACATCGGGCGGTGGGTTACTGTGATTTCAAGTTGGTCTATGCACGAATTTATCCTTGTAGCTCCGTAACAGTAAACACACTCTTGTTTACACAAATAGAAAATACATATTATTAAATTTTTACGAGTTACATTGCTGCAATTATGTACATTTTACTCAAACAGTTATCATATTTTAAAACTCCCATTTATTAATTGTTTATCCAAGTTTAAAGTGCACTCATCAAAGTTTGAGCCTTGCTTGGGTAATGATCCGTGTTGTACACTATATGAGTCAAAAATTTGTTAGTCCTAAACGCACATCATCATGATTTCATAATTTATCATTGAGCGATAATTTTATATGTATAATAAGAATTAATACTTTCATGTAAATAAATTTGGCATAATCGGATGATTTTTTTGAACTCGCCTGCCCTATAAGCATTATGATCACTCGTGGTATTTATTATACTTTCATATAGGATTTTAAAGAAAACTAAAATCTAATTGATGACAAAAAGGTTACTAAACTGTAAACATCAAATACAAATTGATCGGGTAAAGAATTTATTTGATGAGAGTATAGCTAGTCAAGTTCTAGCCATTCCACTAAGTAGGAATCTAGAGGATGATTGGTTGGTTTGGACAAGGAATAAATCCGGGACCTATACAATGAAAAGTGCCTATAACAAGCTACACTCTGTACACCAGCATCAGCAAACAAGCCAAGCCTCTTCTTCATACCAAGACCCAAGAACTTTTGGGACCAAAATATGGAATTTGAACACCCTCCCTAAAATTCAAATCTTTTTGTGGAGTGTATGCCAAAATGCTTTACCTACAAGAGAGAATCTCGTCAAAAGGAATATCTTACTTGACCCAATGTGTCCTCTATGTCACCAACCTCCAGAAATAATCGAGCACATCTTTCTCCTTTGTTACTGGACGACAGCCATAATGGTCAGATTCGAGGCTATATAGAGTAGAAGTCCAAACTAGCCCATAACCAGTCCAAGGGGAGTGCTTTTTCACGGCTTCGCAAAACATGTTTGTGCTTCTTCGGTGATGGCATTTGAAACCCTAGCTTTGCTTGGGACTCTGGAGTACTTGGCAGGAGGCTTTGACCAGAAAGTACACTCTCAAGCTGCTGTCGAAGTAGAAGGTGACAACCGGTCATTGGTCAATTGTATCCTGGGTCCGGACCAAAGCTCGTGGGATATTAGCGCCTGCATCGAAGAGTGCAAGAAGAAGCTGGCCAGTCCCAATTTTGTGTGCTTAACCCATTGTCCAAGAGAGGCAAACCAGTTAGATGATTGGGTGGTTAAGACCTATCGAAAAAACGGACTCCCTTCTACTTGGCTGTCTAAACCCCCGCAACCTATGTTGGATATTTTATATTTTGATGATCACAAACTTTGCTTTAGTTAATGATTTTCTCAGTATTTTCAATAAAAAAAATACAAGCCGATCACATTAACATGGAATTATGTTATTATATGTTAGAACTTACTTAATTGTTCAAATTGACTCAATAAAAAATGAAGCTAAGAAAAAAACAGTGATGAAAAATAAAAATCAAAAAGACGAATTTTGATGCATCATATAATTACTTAGTAATATTTTTGAAAGAATTAAACAACAAAAAACTGGGAGTAGTTAAAAAAAACCAAAAGCTCAATTGCATTAATTCTACATTCTCACCTTCCTCCAATACATTTAAAAAAATTTCCATTCATCTTATTTAAAGATGTTAAGCCACTTCCTCCAATACATTTAAAAAATTTTCCATTCATCTTATTTAAAGATGTTAAGCCAATACTCTCAATTGACGAACTTTTTTTTCTTCCAAAACTATATCATGTAAAATAATATTGAAAAATGAACAATTAAAATTCTATCCACAAATCAAGCATCCATTTGCTTCTGTCAAAAAATAGTCACGTATGTATATTTATTTATTTATTTATTTTTGTAAGCTTGCTGTAAGATAATAAGTAAGTTGACGGATTCTAGCAAAAGTAGAAAAGACAGAAAGTAAGGCTGCGTGATAGGTATCTTTGAGAATGACTGGCAAAACCATCAACAGAAAGAATCGAATTCAAATCCTCTCGACCAACAATTTTTTTGGGTTTTCATTCATCTAAGCAGACTTCCATAAACATCTGGTTCTCCAGTTGGACCCGCTTTCGGTACTTATCTGAGAGAGAGAGAGAGAGACTTCCATAAACATCTGGTTCTCCCATAAACATCTGGTTCTCCAGTTGGACCCGCTTTCGGTACTTATCTGAGAGAGAGAGAGAGAGACTTCCATAAACATCTGGTTCTCCAGTTGGACCCGCTTTCGGTACTTATCTGAGAGAGAGAGAGAGACTTCCATAAACATCTGGTTCTCCAGTTGGACCCGCTTTCGGTACTTATCTGAGAGAGAGAGAGAGAGAGAGAGAGAGAGAGAGAGGGAGGGAGGGAGGGAGGGAGGGAGGGGGAGAGAGAGAGAGAGAGAGAGAGAGAGAGAGAGAGAGAGAGCACGCTACAAAATATATATTTCTCCAGTTGTAGTCAATTTCAATATAGCCTACCTTCTTCTGGTTTGTGTTGTTAATAAGAGTTCCCAAACAAGGAGTTGTTAGGTTCTGTGAACGTCCGAAAGGCCTATGGTCAAGAAAGGATGCTGCAAAAGCAAAGCAGCTCACCCTATTTGGCTAAAGAAATTTTTTTTCATTATCTGAACATGTAAGGTGGTCGCTTATTCACAACAATTTCCCAACATAAACATTTTCCAAATTTGTTTAAGCAATTATATAGGTTTTTTTTTTTTTTTTGTCAGAAGCAACTATATAGTTGACAAGCATTGTTACCAGAGATGCCCAAAAAAGTTGATATGGCTAGGAGATTCTTGATGGATGCTCTTGGTATGACAACCTATCTAATAAAAATTCCCCCGTGAACTATGATCGAATATTGAACTTCTAAAATAGTTTGGATGCCAAATATTTAGAATATTTGATTATCTACATTATATTCAAGCAAGTATGGTGAACTCAATGAAATGGCAATAAAGTACACATTCTTAAGTTAGGTCATACATAATGTGAACGGAGCTATTGATTAAGATGCATTGAATCAAATTTACATATTATCACTTTGGGAAGACAATTAACGAGTCTACTACTTTCAAGCGGAAGTGATTGATATTATGGCAATATTTACGTGGACGTGTGGCTTAAGAAATTATTAGCAATCAATTACGAAGTACTCAAATTTCCAATAATAGGAAATGGGTTTTAAATTTAGCAATAACAAAAAAAAAGGGAATGGATTCTTTTGCTGAGAGACACTTTATTTTGCAAGAACATAAATGGGCCAGGCTGTTCAAGTGGGGGGAATCATGCAGTGAGTTGTTGGAACTTCACCTCAATCAACCTCCACAGCAGTTGATTAAAAACGACAGAAAGAGGGAGAAGGAGGAGGAACCGAGGGCATCTGATTTTCTAGATTAGAGTAGGGCGTTCCATTGTTTAACGAAAATTGACACTGTTTTGAGAAAAAGAAATAGGAGCAGTCACTCCTGCCTTCGTTGTGATATAGTAATGGGAAAAAAAAAAACATATGTTGACATAGCATGCGACTATTTTTAGAAGTAAAAAAAATCATTGAACTAACATATTTATTCTAAACCTTTTTCAATAATACAAAAAATCTCAAATTTATATATGTGTGACACATTTAGCTTCCATTAAGATTTCATGAATGAACACTCTTAAAAAACCTACCTATATAGATGTCACGCCCCGACTCTCAAGCTCGCGGCAACCCCATTTCACTTGAGGTCTTAAAATACGACGTCCCAAGTACTGTCGTTGACCAATTCATTTCATCTTGTAATTAAGCACATGCGGAAACGAACAACTCCCAAACCAAACAACAGGGATAGCAATAATAGCAGCAGAGGAAAGACAACCAGTATTTTATATATATGAAGGTTAGCCAGCATACCAGCAAATACATACACGCCTTACTACAGGCGACAAGCTAAGGCCTACTCAAAAAGGGACCGGCCTAGCTAACCTAACCCTGTACAAGTGAGGAAGGCTCGTCAAAAGGAAATAGACTACAGCTGCCTACTCACGGGCCTTAGAGGGATCGCTCTCTTCGATCCTCGATGACGCATCATCTAGGGCCTGAAAATGTTAACCACGACGGGTTGAGATAAACTCAGCAAGTTAAAGTCCTAAGCCCCGGTTAGGAACTTCGCTCGCCTCGGGAGTTTAACATACAACCTAATACAAAGCAATCAATGCAATACCACCTTAGAGAGAAAGACAGCAGAAGACAGTTTAATAAACATGTGCAATCACAAGCGACCCTATCTAGCCTTGGCACACGCTACCTGCAGAAACTGTCAATCGCCTCACAACAACAATAAGAGGCATGCAAATAATCAGAGCATTGCACCAAACTTTCTCATCTCAAAATCCACACACATGCTCCGATTATTACGACCCTCTAGGCCACGGCACAACCTTATGGTTGGCGGTTAACTGGTCATAAACCAGGCATCGTCCTCTCCCGTGAGGCACGGCGACATCATGGGCTTTCCCCCACCGACGGCATTCCATAAGGAGCATGGGCCCGGCCTCAACCGCGACTCCGCATCTGACCACTGTTAGGCGACTCAATGGTCACAGCACAACCCCGAAGGATTGGCGGTCATCCGGCTCAACCGGGCTATCAACTTTAATCTGACCATGCAACACATCAGCAAACAGTTCGTTCTTGTCTTTGCTTTTGCTTGGTCATGAATGCAACACCGCTCATATGCCCATGCTCATACAACATGCCATTTCAAATAACCCACGCAACATGTTATGTGGTATCACTCGACAATTCCAAAATCCAATTTCCAATCAGCATTCGATCACGCATTTCATCAATATTCACGAGTATAATTAACAATCGGCACTTCAATAAATCATAACAACCAAGAACACATCAAAATAAACCAAAAATTAGCTTCTGCATGAATAGTGCCGTGAACAGTAATATGTGAACAGTATCCGTAAACAGTAATTTGTGAACAGTATCCGTGAACAGTAATTTGTGAACAGTAAATTCGTCTGAAATTAAATAAATAAATAAAAATAAATAAACTTAACCATGGTTAACAAATTAACTCAACCCTAGTTAATCTAACCTAACCATGATTAATTTTTAACCTTAGTTACTTTTAAAACTAACCATAGTTACTTTAATTAATTAACCTTAGTTACTTTAATACTAACTATGGTCAATTAACTAACCCTAGTCAGCCTTAATTAACTCAGCCACCATTAACAAATTAACCCATAATTAACCAAGCACAAAAATTAAACTAATTAACCCCTAAACAAGGATTAGGAAGTTAACTTACTTGGATCGGAAATCCGGCGACACCGGTGCATAGAGGGGAACGAGGGCTACGAGGGGTAAGCTTGGGGATGGCAACGGATGACAAACGATGGCCGAAACGTGCCAAAAACAGTGCTGGTTACTGTTCACGCGGAACCGGTGCAGCTGAGCAGAAAAGGCCGAAACGGGCGGCTAACGGCGACCAGGGGTGACTAGGGGTACACGGCTGGCTTCCTATCTTCCAGGACTACACTTTGGGCAGTGGTGGCGGCTCCGGTGATGGCGGCAAGGCCATTTTCTTGCTGGAAAACAGCATGGACAGCAAAGAACACCAGAAATGGAAGAGAAAAGGAAGAGAAAAAGGGAGAGAGAGGGAGGCTAGGCTGGTGCACGAATTTTGGGGGAGAAAGAGGAGAGAGAAGGAGCTGCTTTGGAGACTTGGATAAGGCCAAGGCAAGTGGGCTTGCCACTTGCTTCAAGAACTAATCAAAAACAAGCACAAACAAAGCATAAACAAAGCCCACTTGGGCACAAAAGCAAAAGGCCAAAAGAGAGAAGCCCATGGGCTGAGGAGGGAGAGGAGAATGGGCCAGCTTGGGCCCCCTTTGGGCTAACCTGGATAGGCACAAGGCCCATTGGGCTGCCGGTCTTGGGCCGGCCCACCCGCGGGCCCGAAACCAAGTCCAATTTTTCCTTTTTCTGACACTTCCGTGTCCAACGGAAAATTCCAAAATAAATGAGACGATGTCTAAATATATAGTCCTGACATCACTGAGAAGTCGGTTCCCAAAATAGGATTAAAAATCGAGGCCAAATTGAGTCGATTGCGACCGTAGTACAATTTGGATTATCGGGCGCCCTTTTTGGACTTTCCTCACATTTGACCCATGGTCAACCATTTTTTGAACCACATTTATGCCAATTCTCGAGTCAGGGACATCCCTCGATTGTCGTGTGATCCCAGGGGCTCAATTGATAATCCCGAGTACCAAATGAAAAGGATTCGGTTTAACGTCGTTCGTAGTTCGTATCGAAGTCGTGCGGAAATCACCCGCAGTTCGACTTCGTACTTCTGCCGAATCGATTTATTTATATTTCCTTAATAGTCTAGTATTTAGAGGATATCGTTCCCGCCCAGGTCCTCATGGTCGAAGGATTCGTTCCTGATCGAAATTGCGAGTCGTACGCGAATCATTTCCTATCGATGCCTCTCTGTAATCCATTATCCCACGAACACACAGTTCATAAAATTTATACTAACTAGGCCTTCAACTAATATCGCCATTTTATAAAATCCTAAAATGAGGTCGATTTTCAGGATGTTACAATAGACGCTGGAAAGAAAATGGTATTAATGTGGCATTTACATGACTTAAGTAAAATAAAAACGACATTTTGACTGAAAAATCTTCTAACTAAACATTAACAAAAGGTAAATATGCCACATAAATACAAATTTGAGATTTTTTTATGTCACAAAAAAAAAGTTCAGGATAAATATATTTAAATCTTAGACTTTTATTAGTTTCATCTTGTGTTAAAACTTGCATTAAAAAAGTATGTGAGGGATTCCGTTAGCTCTGTCAAGGGACATTGGTCCCACCCCACCTTGCCACGGGAAAGGCTGGTAACCCTCATCCAATTCCAATTGTCACTGTGAGCATCGGGTCTAGCTTAAACTCAGAAATAGGATAGAATCGACTTGAATTAATTTGTTGAAGGTCAGTTTTAGAGAGTTTTTCAATTAGAACAAACAACAATATAATCATTTACTAACAAATATTTTATAGTGAAATGTTGTAACTTTTTTTTTTTATCATAGGAATTTGGTTTTTTACCCAAAACATAAAATGGGTGGTTCTTGAGGAAAACCAAGAAGCGGGCTAAATTGGCCTGAATCAACTGGTTCAAGACTGATTTTGGGGAGTTCTTCAATTAGATTAAACAACAATACAACTACTTGACCCATGTCGCGACCTATTTTTTCCGTCCCGTGGGGAAAAAAATGTCTAAATAAATAAGTTTAGGGGTATTGTTCAAAGGGTGGGTCCAAGACCTTTAATTAGACGTGGGTTCTTCCAAGCTCATTAACCGCGTGACACTGAGTGTTCATGAAAATCTTTAAAATTGAGAAGTGCAAGCTTTTTGGTGAGAAATCTTAAAGTATATGAATAGGTAGTGAAATGACGGTGGGATGCGATGGCACTCCAACCGAAAGTTTTTTATCTAGAGAGATAGTTGTATCAAGGTAACAAAGTGAATTTGATGAAAAATAGTCCATGGCCAACCTTTCAATAAAATAAAAAAAAAGGAAAAAATTGGAAGTCCATTCCATCCACATTACTTGCATATTGGATATCTAATATTATCTATCTATGACTTAATGTCATTTGTTTTATTTTGGGCCGGTACCCCGCCATCTGATTGGAGTTAATTACACCATGGATTTCCTTTTTGTGGGGCATTTTGCACACAACAGATTCAAATTGATGCAACGTGAATAGAGAAGATTTGGTATTAGATAAATTATGAAATTATGTGTTGTATCAAGTAGCTTTCAGTGACATTTGATTTCATAAATGGACCAACCCCTCGAGTAGATTGAGTAGTGAAAAACATCCGTCTCTCGGCACTCTTGGTCCGGGCCAAACTCTCCCAACTTTGCAACTTCCTTTGCATTTTCTAAGTGAGGACAATTTCTCTGATTGGGACAAATTCTACCACAAGGACCGCAGAATGTTGATGATAAAGATACACCCTCGTCTGATCTTTTCAATTTGAAGCCAGTGAGAAGGAATCTACAATTTTCACTTCAACATCCCGGAAGTTTGCTTTCATCCACCAACAGGGTCTTCCCTGCTCTGCCCCCTGCGATGGCGCACTGTTGGTGGAATGCGCAAAGGTGAAGGAAATGGTCCCGGAAAACAAGAAATGGAAGAAGGAGCTGAAAAACTGGAGAAGCTCCGGTTGAAGTTAGGTGACAATCTCCGGGCTAACGCTATACAGGTTAGAGAGGAGAGGAGAGACAAGCTCTCGGATTCAGTGTCACATGAATTTCGAACTTGCTACAGTAGTTGACAGTAAGTGACAATATGGTGTTTCAACGACAACATTATAGCTATACTGTAAGTTTAAAATCCTAACTGGAGAATAAGTTGTGCGATGGCAGGTTCAATACAAATTATAATCTTTGCAAGCATCTAGAATGATCTTTTACCCAGCTATATGGCCTAGTGTATTCTCTTTCCCTAACAAAAGCTAAAGAAGGACCATGGTGGTCTTACTATATTCATAGTAGCTGCTGCATTTTTTTCTAGAGAGAGACTGCTCATTGTGCAGTACCGATGTGTTTTTCTGCAACATTAACTATTGTGCAGGGCTAAGGTGGAGATGACAATGTCCATGACCTAAAATGTGCATTACAATATCTATGACTGAGCTTAACTCGAGCCAAAGTTAGGTATTTGGACCATTTGTTGTCAAGCCACCGCCAAACCCTTTGCAATTACCTGTTGAGACTTTTGGGCCTCGAGCCCAACGGGATAGTACACTTGCCATTGCTTTCTTCCTTTTTCCTTCTTCTTCTTTTGTAAATTATGCCAAAATTTAGATTTTATTTTTGCAATGCTCCTTCTCAAAATAAACATGTCGTTTTGAAAAACAATGCAAATGTTTCACCTAAAGAAAATAACAAAGTTGGAGCACATTAAATAGTCAAAGATTAAAAATTAACAGTTTTTTTAAATAAAAGATATGTCTATTTATAATGATTTGCAGATTAGGGCTCACCCAATAAACATTTGCAAACATTGTAAAAGATTTTTGCACTAGGATATGATGAACAAACCTGGAGCCTTTACAAAAGGACACAACATTAAAAATGACAACAGTTAATATTCAATATATTTCACGCTATTATAATCAGACGACTTAAAATACAAGCTAGGATAATATAAATAATTACGATGTTTTATATTGGGATAGGACCTAACATTATAGTTCTTTTTGCAAAATGTCATATGATAGGAGCATAATACTTAAATATTGATGATATAAGATATCGAGGGAAATTTCATTTTTTTTTCCCTGTAGTGTGGAGGGATCTTGCTTCTGGTCCTTATACTCATTTGAGCTACAATTTTAATATCCATACTATACATCGGTGACAATTTAAGTTCTTCTATCAAATTTCCATTCAAGATATGCTGGAATCATATAGTCAGCATCTCAAACTAATTATACAGAGATGATAAAGTATAATATGTTGTGCCACACGTCAATAGCCAATTGCGGACTCAACAATTTTTGGTCAATTTTGGCTGGAAATTTTGACAGAAGGGCATACATTGTTGCTGCAGAATAGCAAGATGGCTAGAAATATAACCGAGCAAATAATAAGGACCAAAAATAATTCCCCAAAAATATAGTGACCAAAAACGTAACTTCCGCAAAACATTAAAAGAATTAGGAGATTGATACGAAGCATTTTACACCATGTTACAACCAATATCATAAACCATTGTAGTATGTCGTACCTTAAGAGGAGGGAGGGAGAATATGCATCTGCTTGTTAAATTAACTTCTTAACTTTTTGAAATGCAATTTACTCGGTGGCCTCCAAACATACCTGTTTCATTTCTAAGACCACTCATCGCTAAACTTGTTTAGCTCTCCTCTCATCCGCGAACAATTTAACTAGGAATTATTTAGCACGGTAAACTTGGCAAATCACTGTATCAAAACCATTTGATATTTTCAAATAGTGAATGTTACTCTCCAAATAAGCACTCAAAGGCCATAATTTACAGTGGAGGATGGGACTCCATGGTGAGCCGAGCTGGCGGAGAGGCTTCTTCACTGAGGAAGATCTCAACCTCGAAGCGTCCAAAACGACGGGCTTGTTAACACCGACACCGTATTGTGGTGCCTCGAGCTGCTCGGGCTACTTCTCGAGGAGATGAAGATGGAGGACACGGATGCTCGAAGGCTTTTGACGGTGAGATTCAAGTGTAGTCATAATACGAAGTGAGAGTGTGTGCGTGTTGAGTTTGTTCGTTGCCTCTACGTTTGAACAATAATCAAAACTGCAGTTGGTTGCAATTGGTTGTGTGAAAGAGAGAATTTTGGTGAAAATTTTTATAAAAATTTATTATACGGCGGTTAATTCAATCCTAAGTTTTTAATTTTACAAACTTAATGCTAAACGTGTTAATGATTTGTCAATATAATCTTTCCGGCCAAAACTGATGACATTGATGTTCACCGTTCTACATGACACAGCTGTTGCAATCACCAATAACAGGTGAGGGCCTCCATGCCCTTGCAAGAGGCTGATTTTGCTTTCTTTCTTTTTTCAAGTTGAATTTTTTTTACAATTTTTTTCTTTTATTTTTCTTTTTTTCCCTACTGGATTTCCGCCCGCTGCAATCACCATTCATAGGTGAGGGCCTTCGCACTCTTGCCTGAGGCCAACAAGGGCGTTGCAAACCTTACTAGTGGCCGGCAATCACTGGAGGGAAATATGAAAAAAAGAAAGAAAGAGAAAAGAAAATAAATAAATTCAGAAAATATAAAAAAAATTGTAAAAATTGTTAACGCCAGCTACTGTTGAGGTTTTAGAATTATTTTTTTGGTAACTATCCTGACAATTTTGGGGTGAATTTTGAATGGGGAAGGAGATTTTTCTTCTCTTTCTTTCTTTTCTTGAATTTTGGTAATGTGTATACTAGCGGATTGAATCAAGAAAGCCAGACAAGGCGGTGGCTAACATTAGACAGTACATTTTGTAAAACAACAGGACGAGCGGCCGATAGCAGGTCTAGGTCTCTGGGCGTGTGCAGGGGATGAGCTTCCGTCGTGAAGCTCTTCATTCCGCCGTTCCTCAAGTCTTGGTTCTCAGATTTGTAGTGGAACTGTGTGCACAGTGGAGACGTCTCAAACGATCTTTTGACCTTGGTCGACCGAGTCCGAGGCCAACATGGAGGTCATGTTTATACCATCTCTTCAAGCCACGATGAGTTCATTTCGGCACTCAATGTGGCTAAGTCTTTGAACGGAAGGAACTGATGATGAGCCATTTAGCTGTCATCGTAATGGCGATTGTGTCGTCCATACCAGACCTGCTGTCTTCGCCAGAAGCAATGGTCGTTTTGGCGATTAGAATCAAAGTCATGTTGTCCCATGAGCAATCTACACTGATCTGGTGATGTGGAGCTGCAAATCGAGGTTTGGCCGTCTGTGGTGTGGGGTTAGTTGACTTGGTTTTTAGTCTTTGGCTACTCAATTTATGGTACAGCCGGGTGCTGTGCACAGCGTCTTCTAACAACCTCTGTTTTGATGTCGTTCGAGCTTGAAAGATACATTGATTGCGGGCTTTCCATACTGACCAGAGGACTTCTGCTATGAGCGCCTTGTCGTGCGGTTCAGGCTTACTAGTGAGTGTCTCCAAAATCCATTTATCTGCTCTTGTGATGTTCGGCATTGACAGATTTACTCCCAGTCTATAATCTGACCATATGCATTTGTCCAGGGCGAGAGGAGGAAGATGTGTTCGGTGGTTTCGGGGGGCTTTGCAGAGGGAACAAGTCATATCGGTATGATATTCTGCTTGAACAGATTTTCTTTCGATGGTAGAGCGTTATTACATACACTCCACACTAGATATTTGACTTTAGGGGGTACTTGGAGTTTCCAGATTTCAGACCATAGCTTTTTGGGTTCCTGGTATGAGGAGGATGACTGATTAGCAGTGCTGGGAGGGTGGGCATTTCGGTTCCTATTGTATCCACTTTTTACAGTATATTGCCCTGTGGCATTAGATGTTCAAACTAGGTTGTCTGCAGTGGGTAGAATGCTGAGGGGTGTGGCTAGAATCTCCCGAGTTCGATTCTCATCGAAAAGAGTTTCCACTAGGTGGTTTTTCCATTGTCTTGTGTTTTCGTGAATCAGATCAGCTACTAGAACCGGATCACTTCTATTTGCCGGACCTCCGATTCTCCCTGAATTTAGCCACAAATCCTCCCTGATTCTAATACTTTGTCCATCCCCCACAACCCATTTGACATCTGGTGCGATCATGTCCCTTCCCTCTAGTGCCATCCCCACAATGGCCTATGACCTTTTGTTGCTAACCAGAAATCCCCTCTTGGAAAATAAAACCCCTTATAAATTCTGCCCCATAAGGAGTTCGGGTTCTTTAGAAAACGCCAGGCCTGTTTCCCCAGCATTGCTTTATTAAAAGCCACTAGATCCCTAAATCCGAGGCCTCCACAATCTTTTCTTTCTTTCAATTTATCCCATTGTTTCCAATGTATACCCTTTTTCAAAGCTGTTTGCTTCCACCAAAATGAGGAGATTCGCTATTCGATTGCCCGGCATATCGAAAGTGGGATTTTAAAGATTGACATTGCAAATTGAGGGAGGGCTTGGACTACTGTTTTTATCAAAATCTCCTTACCCGCCTTAGAGATTAATCTTTCCTTCTACCCTGCCAGTTTCTTGTCCACCCATGCTAGGATCCACGAAAATAATTGTTCTTTGTTTGGCCCCAATCTGAAGGTATTCCCAAGTATTTTCTTATTTTCTCTATGGTTGGAACTCTTAGAACAGCAGTTGTATTCTGCTTTAAGGTCTAGGGACAGCTTCTTTCTATGAAAATCCCTGATTTGTTCAGGTTTAGCAGCTGGCCCGATGCGTAGCAGTATTGATTCAGGGTATTTGATAGGTGCTCTGCCTCTTGGGTGGTAGCATTCAAAAAGAAAATCACATCATTCGCAAACAGCAAGTGGGAAAGTGCTGGACAGTGGGTGTTCAATTGGATGCCCTTCAGGCTTCCTTCAAACATAGCTTTAGATATTAGAGAGGAGAGAGCATTAGCCATTATAATGAAGAGGTAAGGTGATAAAGGATCCCCTTGCCGGATATCTCTAGTTGGCGTGAAATATTCACTACAATCACCATTTATCCGTATGCTGAAGGATACTGAGGAGATTCAATGCTTAATCATAAGAACCCATCTCTCATCGAAACCCATTTGTCTCATACAATCGCATAGGAAATCCCATTCCACCCTGTCATAGGCCTTTTGCATGTCTAACTTTAGTATAGCCTGAAATTTGCTTCTCCTTTTCCTGATGCGCAGGTGGTGGAGGACCTCTTGTACGATGGAAATGTTGTCCTGTATCTGTCTCCCCCCCCATGAAAGCACTCTGCTCCTGTAAAATTATGTCTGGAAGCCAAGGTCTCATTCTGTTCGACATAACCTTAGCTATAATTTTGTAGGCAAAATTACAGAGACTGATAGGTCTATATTGTGTAATCTCCTTCGGATGGGCTATTTTTGGTATAAGGATAAGTTGTGTTTGGTTTATCGCAAGGTCGAAGGTACCTTGGATGAAGAAATCGTCCACCAGCTTATATAAGTCCTCTTGAATCTCTGGCTAGTGACGCTAGTAGAAAAGACCATTTAAACCATCTCGCCCTGGAGCTTTAGTGGCTCCTAGTTGGAAAACTGCCTGACGCACTTCTTCTCGTGAGACTTGCTCCAGCAAGGCATTGTTCATTGTTGGGGTGACTACTTGCGGGCATTGTTCCACCACAGGTTGATAAAATCTGCTCCCTACTGATTTATATAAAGCCCTGTAGAAATCATTTATATGTTGCTCTATGAGGGTTGGATTTCTGCACCATGTTTCATTTCCTATGCGGAGCATTGAGATTCTGTTTCTTTGTCTTCTCTGAATAGTTGTTGCATGAAAGTATGTGGTATTTTTATCTCCCCACTTTAGCCAATCGATTATGGAATGCATGCCCCAATACAACTCCTCCTGCCTCCATAGTTCTTCAATCTTTTCAACTATTCGTCTATGTTCTACAACATTGGAATTTCCGCCCCCCCCGTTGCTAATTTCGTCGGTTTCTTTTTGAGAATTTCTATTTTGAGAGTTGCATTTTTGAAATTGTCTTTACTCCATCTCCCCAAGGCTGTCACTACATTATTTGTCTTATTCACAAACCCTGGTTGGTCTCCTGTTCCTTCTCTCCATGCTGATTTGACAACCTCTCGACATTCAGGGTGCTCAGTCCAAAATGCTTCAAATCTAAAAGTTTGCTGTTTTTTCTTTCTTGTGTGATCTAGGGAAAGGAGGACAGGGCTGTGGTCAGATTCGATGGCGGGTAATGCGTAGGCTTAAGCATTCGAGAAAAGGACCCGCCATTGCAGATTGCAAAGTGCCCTATCAAGCCTCTTTTGGACTAATTCAGCCCCTTCTCGATTATTGGACCAAGTATAGGAACACCTCTTGCTCTCAATATCCATTAAAGAGCATGAGTTGATAAAGTCACGGAATGACACCATGCGATAATGATCAGCTTCACGTTTACCAGCTTTTTCCCACTCATATAAGATCTCATTGAAGTCCCCCATGCATAGCCAAGGTCCGTTAATCTGACTTGAGTTAGCATATAGAAGCTGCCATAGGTTGAGTCTCTCTTGGTAGTTGGTTGAGGCATGAATGAAGGAGATTCTCATATCATAGCCGCCGTTGTCCTCTGAGCACTTAATATCAACCAATTCTCACATGGTAGACTGCACCTCCACCTAAATTTCCTCGTCCCACATTAGTGCTAATCCACCCCCGATACCTATTGGATTGACAATAGTAGAATTCTTGTATTTTAGACGTTTTTGCAACCGGTCAATCACCGCTTCTTTATTCTTAGTTTCCATAAAGAAAACTAAGTTGGGCCTATCTCGAGCCACTATGGCTCGAAGGTTCTGGACTGTCAAAGGATTGCCCAGCCCTTGACAGTTCCAGCTTAGAATCCTCATATATTCTTGGGTGGCTGATTTGTGCTAGCCACCAGAGCCCTTTCCCTGACCTCTTCCCACAGCGTTATAGGAGTTTCCATCAGATCCACTTCATTCAACAGATAGTCAAAGCTGCCATGTTTCCCATATGGGTTGAATCTTTTCTATTTCTTTGTTACTTGGGACTTATACCCTAACTTCTTCTCTTTTCTTTGCGTTACCTGCTCCCTTTTGCTTGCTGTCCTGGATTGCTCAGTAGGGGTGTGCAACCGGACTGGGTTTACCCGGAACCCGGACCGAACCACCCGAAAAACAGGGTTGGGAACCGGTTCCCGGTTAAACCGGTCCTGGTACATGTTCCAGTTTTTGGGAACCGGTTGAAACCGGTCCGGGAACAAGGTCCAAGCAAAGATCCACCCAGAACCGGACCAGTTTTGGAACCGGTTTTTACCCTGTTAAAAAAAAAAAATCGTCTCTCTGTATAATACTTTTGAATCTCTATCTTCGAAGAAATGTTAAAAGGAAAGATTCTCTCTAAATCAAGTTAAGATATAATTGTTTTGAAAGAATTGTTAAAAAGAACTGTTCTCATGAATTATTTATTTTTTTTATTGGTCCCACTTTCAACTATTACTATAGTCGCATGACAAATGCTATTAATTATTGTAGTGCTAATTTTCAATTCAACTCAAGAAAGATGTCTGTCGCGACCTCACTTCGAGTGCACCACCTAGGGTTTGGCTAATGGATTACTAAGCCTAAACTTAGTTCGGGCTCTTCCAAGCCCATACCAATTCGCGACTTAGGGTTTAAGTTTTTTAACATGCCAATGATTTTTATTTAGGAGTCGCCACTAATCTATTTTTGGTGGGTCGATTAGAAACCCAAGTAAAGTACGGAGAGTTACTTCACTCCTACGAACCAGAGACTATGTGATCGGAGACTTGATTACGTTAGATTTTTCTAACACCCTTTCGGTACCTTTTCTCTTTTACTTAAAAAATGATTTACAGATAGTTTGTATTGATTTTAATTTACAACCTAACATGCAATGTGATCATGCGAGTGCACAACTATTATTTAACACTCAATAAAGCAAAGTAATGAATAAATTGCAAGCACAATGAAAAGACACTTACCTCGAAACAACAAAAGCATCTGCAATGTTAGCTTAAAAAATCACATCAATGATTCTAGATATGATTTCTAATTAACATGCAATCATTTAATTTTCTTTTAAGGTTTTCACTTATTTAATGACGCCCAAAAAAACTAAGTGCAATGCATGCGATGATGTGCAAAAATGTCTAATTATAATAACATGCAATGTGCAACCTAATATGCAAATTATATGTCACGCGACAATAATTATTTAACTTAATCTAATGCTAGAAAATATTTAATGCAATTATCCTAGCATGTCACGCATTCAAATGACCTTAAACATGCAATGACTAGATGACACACGGAAGATGACCTAATTCTACATGACATAAGCATGGCAATTTTTTTATGTTTTTTTTTTTATAATCAAAATTCGAAATAAAAAAACCTATATGTAAACATGAAAACTATCCTAAAATATTCTAATAAGAAGCACATCTAACTCAACTATATTTTTTTTGGGTTTTCTTTAATAAGCCAAATCAATTCGAGCAAAGGCATATCGACATATAATGCAACTAAATCATATAAAGCATACAATTTTCCTGACTCTAGATCAAAACAATCAAAAATCTGATCCGACGTCTCGCGGCTCAATATTTTTTATTATTGAAATTTTTATCACGACACAACGATCTCACTCAATGGGAATATGCCAAATATCTCAAAGGAAATCACATATTGCTAATTAGGCAACTTTATATTCAGATAAGCGAACGGATTAGGAAATTACCTTGATGGTTTTTCTCTGGTTCTCACAAACGATCTGAGCCGGTTTTCAATTACTAATGATAGCATTGTTCCACAGCCGCTAAAGATGTTCGGCTCGATCAGTTCTTGTAGTCGTCGTTGATCACGAGCAAAAGCGAGAGCTTGAGATAACCTGCGAAAAAAAATTCTTCAAGTTGCCGAGAGGGGCGGCTGTTGAGCGTGGCAACGAGAGCCTCGGAAGCTTGCAGGTGGAGCAGTAGTCCGAACAAGACGAGGCCTCGATTGAGAACATGCAAGAAAAAGTGTGGGGACGTCGCTGATGCTGATGAAGCGTCGAGGAGCGAGAGGGCCCGCGGTTCCGGAGGTTGGACTATTCAAGACAAAATCCACCGCCTCAAAATCTCCTCTTTTCTCTACAAGATGATGATTGTTGTCATGAAGTGTGGGTGACCCATGTGCTCCTTCGCGAACGTCTGAACCTTGCCTGGTAGGAGGAGTTGGGTTGGATTTCTCAATTAGCACACGATGATTGGCGGCTTCGGACAACAACTTGCCAAGGGCAAGGAATCAAGGCTAAGAACTAGCGCATCATTGGGGTAGGACACGGGGCCAGTAGCTCTGTGACGATGAGAAATAGCGGGTCTTCGCCAAGACAAAGCCGGGAGAACTCACGTTATATCCTCTCTCTCTCGCTGATGCTGATGAAGCGTCGAGGAGCGAGAGGGCCCGCGGTTCCGGAGGTTGGACTATTCAAGACAAAATCCACCGCCTCAAAATCTCCTCTTTTCTCTACAAGATGATGATTGTTGTCATGAAGTGTGGGTGACCCATGTGCTCCTTCGCGAACGTCTGAACCTTGCCTGGTAGGAGGAGTTGGGTTGGATTTCTCAATTAGCACACGATGATTGGCGGCTTCGGACAACAACTTGCCAAGGGCAAGGAATCAAGGCTAAGAACCAGCGTGTCATTGGGGTAGGACACGGGGCCAGTAGCTCTGCAACGATGAGAAATATCGGGTCTTCGCCAAGGCAAAGCCGGGAGAACTCACGTTATATCCTCTCTCTCTGTATTTTTTGTGTCGTGTCCCTCTTCAGTGTGTGTGGCCCCCTTTTTATAGGTGAAAAGATTATGTTATTTAAGGAAAGATAATAAATTTACACATTGCCCATTTAGCTTTTGTATCCACATGCAATATTTTTCCGATATTTCATCCGACGCTTTCCTTGAATATTGAAAGAATAATGAGAATATTCTCGGGAACATTCTCATATTCCAACTCGTCACCCCTTAACGGGAATATTTCATCCGACACATTCCTTAGATATTGAAAGAATAATGCGAATATTCTCGGGAACATTCTCATATTCCCGAGAATATTCTCATATTCCAACTGTCACTCCTTAACGGGCTTAGCCAAATTCTTTTTCCTTGTAGGCTTAGTCCAACTTATTAAATTAAAGCTTAGAACCATCAATTGAAGCCCTGCCACATGTCCAATGCAAATGCAATAATAAATGCTCCTAAAACTATATGCTATGCAATTTAATCCTAATATTTTTTGTTTAGGGGTTAAAATTAATCCCTAAATTTTTGTGCATTAAATTACGAGTGATCAATCAAAATTTAGGTGTCAACAATGTCATCTTAATAAGAACTCCATCGCATACATATAAGTATGTACATTAGGTCATATTAGAAATATTTGTGGGAATGAGACTAATATTAGATCCATATTTGTTGCTAATGTTTATGTATTCTTAGGATTTTTTCTTTGTCTCATAATGTTAGGAAAATTACGTTGTTATTTTTTCGCTAATTAATGTAAAATTCGAAGCCGTGTAAAATATTGAACGGTTGCAAAATAGGTTTAAATGAAAACAGGGTTGACCCTGTTCTCAGACCCGAAAAACAGGGTTGGGTCCAAAACATGGTCCAATAAAAACATGGTAGGGTACAGGGTCCAGAAAAGATGAACCGGTTATAACAGGGTTGGGTATAGGGTCCAGGTCTGGACCCTACCTACCCTAGACCCGATCACCCCTATTGCTCAGAATTCTGATAATTCTGTATACTTTTGCCTTTATCAATGGCTCGAGGGTCTGTGGATGGATTATCTGGAAGGCTTCTTTAACCCATGGAGCTGTATAGGACTAAAGCACGCTCATTATTTTCTGGTGTTTGCTGTATAGCCATATTCTTAGGGAGGATTTGTGTTGCAGGTTCAGGCTCTTTTTCCTCAGAAAATGGATGAATGTCACCAAAAAACATTTTCCAGCAGGGGCTATAATCCTTCACCTCAGCCTTAAGCCACGATCCATAATTCCCAGGTTTGTCATTCAGCAATTTTGTTTCTTCATATGGGATTTTCGAGCAATAATTCGCATAATGGCCTATGCATCCACATGAGTAGCAAAAATGTGGTAATCGTTCATATTTGAAATCTATTCACCATTTTCTGCCACCCAAGTTGATGATTGTTCCAGTTTTTAGAGGGTTTGTGAGATTCAATCTCACTTTTGCTCTTCCAACTTTGCTGGAACTATTGTTTCTTGCATCTATTTTGATTTCCTCCACTCTTCCTAGTTTAGAGGCGATACATTTAATCGCCTCATCAGTGAGTCCTGCTCTTGGGAGGCCAACTAGATGCACCCAAAACGAATAATGCATGAACTCATAACAGTGTTCTGGTATTGTAGGATCACTTTCTTGCAGAACCAGTAAGTTGCTAGCAAAAGACCACGGGCCTGTGTCCATCACCCTTTTTTTGTGGTCTGCAGACTCAAATAGAAACATAAAGAAGCCTGGCTCTATCATTTCACATTTGACTATGTCTAATTTCCATACTCTTCTCATTGTTGTAGTAAATGCTTGGAAATTGACACTTGGCTTGGAAAATAATTTGCCATACAGGATGAGGGTACTCTCATTCTGCACTTTCTCCGGGATGTTGCCAGACAATTCCATGATGTCTTCCTCAGACCATAATGTACCCATTTTTTTACACAGGGCGAGCATTCTGAGGTGATTCTCGTCCTCTTCTTCCATCTGACCTTAATATTCAGTCTTTGTGAGGGTGGTCTATTGGTGTTTCAGACAGCGGTTATGGGTGGGAGTTTTTGGGCTAGGGTTCTGCTGTGTTGGATTGAGGGGAGCCCTAACTTATCAAATACTATGGAAACTAAAAAAGCCAAGGTATCATCATACCTTCTCCATCATTTGAGTTGAGAGGCAGAAAGCTTGGGCGCTGGGTCATCATTGATCTTCACATTTTCACTTCTTCACTGTCAGAATCACCCACTACTTCCTAGGTTTTGAGGAAGCATGGGAAGCTTAAGGAGGCGAAGGCTGGTGCCTCACCTAGTCGGGGGAAGATGGCATCGTGGCTTCATTAGGGTTTAAAGTTTCAGTTAGGGTTTAGGTGGAGAAGCTGTCACCGGAGGGACAGGGAGAGAGATGCCACCGGAGGGGCAGAGGAATAGGGGAAATTTCTCACATAGCAGATCCGAAATTGACGATGCTTAAAGCATCCATCTTCCAATTTTAGGAATCTGTTGAAATTTGATGACTGAGAAAAATCGCACCGCTGTTCTTTATTTCTCAATTGATGTTTTGGCTTAATCGAAGTGAAGATGAAGCGCAAATTTCATTTCCTGAGCTGCAGTCATGGGGATGGCCGTAAACTAGGGAACTCTCGGTTTGGGTCTGCCGGAGATGACGCCGGCAACAACCCGTGCTCGTGTGGAGGTGATTGGGGTGGCGGATGGCCGTGGGTAGTCGCGGGGAGCAAAAGCGAGAGGTCGAGAAAGTCTGTCCATGAGTATGTGTGCGTCCTTGTGTTGATATTCAATCAAGGGGGAGAGAGTAATAGATGGAATGATGCCGATAAAAGAGCTGGGTCTCTGTTTCGGTAGATTACGCATGAACTTTTTTCAAAATGGGCATGCTTCTGCAGAATTTCAAGAAGTAATTCCATGTAAGATGAATACAAAAAAAAGGAATAAGAAGTAAGAGAACCCTACCAATATGAACAACTTATATTGCGAATTTGATCAATTGGACCTTCATGGCATTGAAGAAAGGACGAAGAAACGAAGCAATATGAGAGTTTGCTGAGTTGGTTCCGATCTCAGATTCTTTTTATTCTTGTTTTTTAATCTTTATCCAAATTTTGTTATGGACAAAAATGTCCTTGTTTTAGTCACCCGAAAAATCAAATGCTCATTGACAAGTGAACTCAAGTCCTTATTTGAGACAAATTGATCACTTTAAGTCCTTATTTGAAATAAAGTTCACTTTAAATCCTTATTTGAGAAAATGACCTCATTATAAACTCTTATTTGAAATTTTCCCTATTTTTTACACCCTTATCAATATAATTTGTCAAAATTTTTTTGAAATAAATATCTTTGATTATTTATCAACATATTAATTTTACACAATCTCTCAGGTCTTTTTTCACCAACTCGATTGATGAATCCTTGTTGATCTTGATGCAACATACATGTCAATTTTAATTTATACCATACTATTGGCCAAAATAAAAATACACTATTTTGTACAAAAATAGACAAATTAGATTATAATCGTGTTACGCTTGTGTCGGCATCTTGCCACAACAATTTTGGGGTGCAGCTGCCCTCTCCGCTGTGTACACTATGAATCATCTTACTTCCTGGGATCATGCAAAACAAATCTCCTCTCAAACTCTTGCACAATGATCCCCCTAGTCATACTCCTCTCGACCTAATTGGTTGCGCATGTTGTGCCCTTCTTCAACCTTGTGAACGCACCGAACTTGAGCTGCGTGCATGACTTTGTTGTTACTTTAGAGCTAGCATCAATCATAAGGGATATAGATGTTGGAATCATCTCTCTAACCATCTCCAAAGTCTCTTGTCATGTTTTTTTTCTGAGAACACACAAAATTCTCATTCTCATCACTTACTTCAACTTCCATAACTTATTTCTCCAGGTTCTTTAGGGCTCGCATAAGTTCCCACAGAATATTGCCACACCTTTGGGTCAAGTCTCCCTTATATGTGGATTCGAATATTGAGAGCAGCCATCGCTTTACTTGACAACATATTTCTCGAGGAACTGTTGATCTTGTCCACATCCCTTCTTGATGGGTTTAGCTATTAATTATGGGCCGCCCATGTTGGGCTAAACCCAGCCCATTTGAAAAGGCCCATGAGAGAGGTAGTTATTTTTCTTTGTGGAGAATATAAAAGTTGTGGGGGAAGTTAACAGTAAAACTATCTCAAATGTTGAGATATCTCCCGCACAAGAACAAAAGGAAATAGTTCTCTCAAGTGTATTTTTTTTGCCCCAAAATCAAGAACTCTCGTCATTGCAAAGGAAGAATTTAATCCATGACTAATAAGGTATGTCCATTTAAGTGATATGCTTTCTGATCGGTATTATACGTGTCCTTGGGCCGTTTCCGCATTTTTTATTGATTGATATTCGATTAGTTCGATATTTGTGTTCGGGAATATGTTTCCATCATTGGTATCAGAGCCAAGGTTTGTTGTTGCTGATCATTACTGTAGTTTATAATTTTTTATGGCTAATAAGTTTAGACGAGAAGTGATCGGGGGCATAAATCCCAACACCGGCACTGTTCGTTCCTCTTTTATGACTTTTCGAATATCAAAATTAGTTTTTGAATACACGAGGTCGTAGTTCTCGTCGAGACGAGGAAAACGAGTGGTGGCATGCCGCCGGAGGTAGCCGGACGCGCCGCCACGCGTGGACGGAATGGCTGTCGTTGTCGGCGCGTGCAACGCACGCGCCGAGGCATTTTTCCTAGGCACGTGCGCTGCACGCGTGCGGGTAACCGCTCGCTCGTGCGCCGCACGCGCACGGGTAATCGCCCGCGCATGCGGTGCACGCACGCGTGGCTGACGTCATCCTGCTGTTCGGGAGTCGGTTTGTCCGACCCAAGACCCGACCCGTAACCCATTGACTTGACCCGGTCATCCGTTGACCATTGACCGTCGTTGACATGCGTTGACTGTTGACTTTAGTTGACCGTCATTGACCTGCGTTGACCATAGTTGACCAAAAAAAAAATTTCACTATGGATTATGTGTAGTCCCTTATGTTCTGCATTTGTTGTAGGAACAATGCCTCCCATTCGCATGCGTACACCTATTCGCGCATTTTCAAGAAGACAAAAGAGGAGACTTCAAAGATTGATAGCTGAGTTGGTTAATTATCGATGGGAAAGTGGTGATATAAGGGTACACGTGCACAAGGTCAATAAGAAAATACAGAAAATAATTTGGAAGGGTTATCCCATGCCAGCTTTTGAGATGGGGCGATCCATGATTAACACTCTTCCATCGTCTTGGCAAGTGGTGTTCAATCGCCTATGGGATGTCAATGTGGTTCCGGATTACAAGAAGCTTGTAGTGGCTTTTGTGAGGGAATACTTTAAGATTGAGGCCTCGAGGACTTCGACCTTAGGGATGAATACGACCAGGCGGGGAATGAATGTGTGTAGGAGAAACCCTAGGGGTTTTCCCTCTGTCTTTCCATGGGTGCCAAATAAGAAACTCAAGCTTTCAAAGCGTTTTTATGAGTCTTTCCCCTGTTCATAGGTTGTTTTATTGAGTGTTTGAAGTTATGTTTGTTTAGGATGTTCTAATGTATTAGTTACATTCTGTAAATAGTTTCTTCCATGTTGATGTTGTGACTTCTTATGTATTAGTTACGTTATGTAAGAATGTTTTTTCATTAATGGATGTTCAATGTCAATTGCTTTTTATTACTATTAATTCTTGTGGGTAGTAGTAGCTTCAAATGACTTATTTTTGCATGGAAGGTTATATTAATGATAATTTCAATTAAGGTTCTTAGATGATGATTGGAAACAAGAGTGACCTTTTGATTCTGAAGTCTTATTTGAAATTATTTATTAATATGATTAGTCTATGCAAGATCGATGCATAAATGATAGGCATTAATGTTTCGTGCATGTGTGTTTGATATGTTCAGATCCAATGGCTTCAGCAACTAAGAGTATAGTCGCTGAATTGAACAAAGGAGAGAAGCTCAACGGTGATAATTATGAAATATGGCATATGAAAATCCAGTATGTGCTAGAAGAGCAAGAGGCTCTTGAAGCTCTTAACCTGGTTATGGAAGAGCCTGAAGATGGGAACACTGCACAACACAAAAGAGATAAGGATGCATTTGTTGCATGGAAAAGAAAGAACTCTCTTGCTCGCATCACGTTGCTGAGTAGCATGGAGAATGATGTCATGCAGGAGTTTAGGCGTTTTGATAATGCCAAAGAGATGTGGGAAGCACTGGCAGCAAGATTTGGTCATACATCGGTGACTAAGCTGAGACAGCTCACTATAAGGTTTGACTCATACAAGAAGCCTTATGGTCAGTCCATGAAACTACATTTAAGGAAGATGTCAAACATGATAAATGAGCTGAAGGATGCTGGCCACATTATGACTGATGAACAACAAGTACAAGCAGTGATTCGTTCCTTGCCTCAAAGTTGGAAGCATATGAAGGTGCACCGACCCACAATGAGAACATCAAAACCTTTGAGGATGCAAGTACGCCATCTTGAGCTAGAAGAGGATCTCCTCTTGGCGGCAAAGCCGAAACCGATATTTATTATGCGGGTTCTAGCTCACAAGGAGCTTCGAGCTCCAAGTGTAAGCATCCTGACTCATTCAAAAGGTGGAAAGGCAAATGAGTGAGCTCTTCAGGGAAGAAACCAAGAATTGACCAACGTGAGAGAGGAAACTGTCCTCGTATGAAGAGAATGTCAAGGGTAAAGTGTTACAATTGTGGCAAGAAAGGTCACTATGCCCGCAACTGTAGCGAGCCAAAGAAGGTAAACACTCCTTGTATTCTTGAGAACTCTGTTTTTGTATCAAGTTCTGTACTTTTAATGAATCGATCCTTTGTGGACTGTAGATTCGAGAGCCACAGACCATGTAGCGAAGGACAGAGGTGCCTTCGTGGAGTTCCGACGAATTCCAACTGGAATGAAATGGATCTATGTAGGGAACAACTCCAGAGCTAAAGTAAGAGGGATTGGCACTTGTCAATTAAACATGCGTGGTGGACGCACTTTATTCTTACATGATGTATTATATGCTCCGGAGATTCGTCGGAATTTGGTGTCTGTGTTAGTGTTGGTTAAGTTTGGTTTTAATTTGAACTTCCATAATAGTGGTGTGGACTTGTTTTTAGGAACGAGTTACTATGGTTGTGGTTACTTTCTAGATAGTTTTATTGTGCTGGATGTTGACTCTAGTAATGTTAATGTTTGTTATTCCCTCTTCACGTCTTCTAATTCATGTGATAATGATGTGAATGTATGGCATGCTAGACTTGGTCATATAGGCCAACAACGAATGAATAGATTAGCCAAAAAGGGCTTATTGGGCAATATCGAAAAAGTTGATTTGCCCACTTGTGAGCATTGCCTAGTTGGGAAAACAACAAGGAAACCATTTGAAAAGGGGACAAGAGCTGAATTTTCTTTGCAATTAATCCATTCTGACATTTGTGGTCCAATGAATGTGAGGGCAAGGCATGGAGCTGTTTATTTCATCACGTTTATTGATGATTATACTCGGTTTGGACATGTCTATTTGATTTCTCATAAATCTGAGGCTTTTAGTTGCTTCAAAAAGTTTATGAGCTTAGTAGAAAATCAATTAGACAAGAAAATAAAAGCATTAAGATCTTACCGAGGTCGAGAATATCTATCTTGATGAGTTCAGAAATTTGTGTGATGAAAAAGGAATAGAAAGACAATTGTCTATTCCCTATACTCCTCAACAAAATGGTGTTGCGGAAAGAAGAAACAGAACTCTATTGGAAATGGTTAGGTCCATGATGGCACAAGCTAACTTAACCATCACCTTTTGGGGTGACGCTTTGTTAACAGCTGCCTATGTTCTTAACCGTGTGCCTTCTAAATCAGTTACTTCCACTCCATATGAGTTATGGACATGTAGAAAACCGGATTTGTGTTTTCTCAAACCTTGGGGTTGTGCTGCCTATACACATGAATCATCTCACAAGTTTGGGAAATTGGGTCCTAGAGGTAAGAAGAGTATTTTTATAAAATACTCAGAACACTCGAAAGGGTATGTGTTTATAGGTGAGCAAGAAAGTGGGAGTATAACTAAATTTGAATCATGAGATGTCACATTCTTAGAGAATGAATTTCCTAAGAAGGGCAAAATAGGTGAGGACTACTCCCTATTTGAAACCTTGGATCAAGATAATGGAGTTCGTCTAAGTGGGAGCAATATGAGAAGTGAAGAATTAAATTCGGATCAATCTCAATTGCAATCATCTAAAATGATGATATCGTCATTATCTGATCCAAATGGGAGCATAATGGAGAGCAATGTGCAAAGCGCACAATTGCCCATACGGCGAACAAGTCGCAAAAGTTTTCCCCGTCGACGTTTTGACATTGAAGGGGAAACTTTTATGGTTGCTCCACGAGATGAAGATGAGCCGAAGAATGTAAATGAGGCTCTAAATTGCCCGATAAGGAAAAATGGATGCATGCAATGGAAGAAGAAATGGAGTCAATGAAGTCGAACCATGTTTGGGAACCGGTTGATCTTCCAAAAGGACGCAAAGTCATTGGGAACAAATGGGTTCTCAAACTAAAGCGCAAAGCTAATGGCTCAATAGAAAGATATAAGGCTCACCTTGTGGCGAAAGGATATAATCAACAAGAAGGAATTGATTATGAGGAAACATTTTCTCCTGTGGTGAGATTTACCTCAATTCGCCTTATTCTAGCAATAGTGGCAAGTATGGATCTTGAACTACATCAAATGGATGTTAAGACTGCTTTTCTCAATGGAGAATTAGAAGAAGGGATTTATATGGAACAACCTAATGGTTTCATTTTAAAAGGTCATGAGCAAAAGGTATGTCGACTTTTGAGATCAATATATGGCCTTAAGCAGTCATCGAGACAATGGTATATACGTTTTCATAGTGCCATAGTGGCATATGACTTTACAATGATTGATGAGGATCATTGCGTATATATCAAAAGGTCCAAAGATCAATTTGTGATTATATCATTATATGTTGATGATATATTGATTGCCGGAAGTAATTTGGAGTTTGTCAATACTGTCAAAAGTTGGTTATCTTCCAACTTTGAGATGAAAGACATGGGTGAAGCTGCATATATTCTTGGAGTTAAGATTTTAAGAAATCGTTTGAAGAGAATATTGTCTCTTTCGCAAGAAACTTATATAAATAAGGTTCTTGAACGATTTCGTATGCAAGATTGTAAACCCGTAGATACTCCTATTGTAAAAGGTGAAGCATTAAGCTATAGATTGTGTCCTAAGACTCCACAAGAGAAGGAACAGATGCAACGTGTTCCTTATGCTAGTACTGTTGGCAGCTTAATGTATGCCATGATGTGTACAAGACCTGACATATGTTTTGCAGTTGGAATGGTAAGTAGATACCAATCCAATCCAGGTCAAGCACATTGGACATCCGTCAAAAGAATACTGAGGTATTTGAAGGGAACTGTTGATTATATGCTGAGTTATCAAGGAAAGGATCTGCGGCTTGAAGGCTACTCAGATGCTGATTGGGGAGGAGATTTAGATGAAAGGAAATCTACCTCCGGATTTGTTTTCTTACTAAACAACGGCGCTATATCTTGGAGTAGTAAGAAGCAAACGTGTATAGCCTTGTCCACGATGGAAGCCGAGTTCGTGGCATTATCAGCAGCTGTACAAGAGAGTGTTTGGCTTAAGAGATTTTTGGATCATTTAGGTGTCGTTGAGAATGCTGCAAACTCATTGTTGGTTAACTGTGATAGCCAAGCAGCGATAGCGTACACGAAGGATTCAAAATATCATGCTAAGACCAAACATATAGATACCAAGTATAACTTTGTTAAGGATATGGTTGCACGAAAAGATGTGAACTTGCAGTACATATCTACGCATAGAATGATAGCAGATCCTATGACAAAGCCGAAACCTAGAGATATTTTTTGTGGTCATGTAAAATCTCTGGGACTACGTAGATGTTGATGTACTGAATAATGTATTTTTCCCTAAATGTTCATTGTTTTATTAATGCCTATGAGTTTTATTTAACATTTATGCATCTCAATGCTTAGTGCATTATGTTTGAAAAAGTATGTCAAACAGATAAGAGATTAGCCCACTCACACGGGTAATCGCCTCTATTTACTATATGAAAAATGGAGATGAGACAATTTTAAGCTGATTATCTAAGTGATAATTGAGAGCTCAAGCTTAAAATATAAATGTCGATTTAACTGAGTGTTAAAATGAGGACATACTATTTATTATGTCCGAAAGTAAAATAACCCACATATTTTACTTTATCTGTTTTTGGAGCCGATGTGAGTTCTAATGGATTCCTTGAAAGAGTAGATTTGTGAACTCAAGTTAGACATTAAGTATGTCTAAACTATCATCTGTATGGTATTCAAGTGAAGACATACGCTCTATAGGAAAGGAGTTAATATCATAATACGTATTTCATACTACGTATGCATAAGACGACCAATAAGAGTGGCAAAAGTTTTGATCTTAACTTATAAGCCGTGTGAGACTCTTGAGGAAAAGAGTTCCTCAATTTAAGTGCCCTCATGACTCTTACTTATTCTCAAGATTTCTATTTAATGTTTGCTATCTTAGAATGTTGCGGATGATTACGTATTGATTCGATCTAATGGGACATTTCTAGAATAGCAAGTTGAATTGAAATTGAGAGTTTTAAGGAAAGAGGAAGATCAATTTGTTATTGATGTCATATTCTGTTTGTATTCACTAGTCGACCAATTGTGATTAGTTCATAATTGTGAATACAATATATAATAAATGCAAAGAGATCAAGAGAGATGTAAATGTGATTAATTGATCTAGGGTACTGCATACTATATCTACTCGAAAACATCATGCCCAACTTGAGCTACTATGTACTCCTAACAGATGCATGGTAATGAGCTCTCAAAGTATGCTGGTCGCACGGATTATTTTCTTGTATGAACTTTGCAAAATTGAGAGAGTTATGTTTAGCCCACCATGTGCGAGTGGGAGATGATGGGTTTAGCTATTAATTATGAGCCGCCCATGTTGGGCTAAACCCAGCCCATTTGAAAAGGCCCATGAGAGAGGTAGTTATTTTTCTTTGTGGAGAATATAAAAGTTGTGGGGGAAGTTAACAGTAAAACTATCTCAAACGTTGAGATATCTCCCGCACAAGAACAAAAGGAAATAGTTCTCTCAAGTGTATTTTTTTTGCCCCAAAATCAAGAACTCTCGTCATTGCAAAGGAAGAATTTAATCCGTGGCTAATAAGGTATGTCCATTTAAGAGATATGCTTTCTGATCGGTATTATACGTGTCCTTGGGCCGTTTCCTCATTTTTTATTGATTGATATTCGATTAATTCGATATTTATGTTCGGGAATCCGTTTCCTTCACTTCTGATGTTCAAACCTTGGATGGTCTTACAAAGGCTTATTTTCTTGCTTGATTTTCCAGTTTCCAAAATCTAGTCGATTTCCTTAGACTGACCTTGACGAGGTATTATGATATTGTCAGAATAGTTGAAGATTTCATCAGATTGACGCGATAAGGTATTGCAATTAAAAGGTATTATTCGAACAATATGTGAAGGAAATGAAGTAATCTAATGAGAAAACTATCTACCTAGGCATGTAAGTAAAATTACATCGCCAATTTTAATTTCATCATATGTTACGGAATCTTGAAATAATTAGAAAATATTTTGATAATGATGATATGATATCATCCTCATCAATTTTCAAACATGTTGCAACCTACCTTTTTCTGTCTAGAGAGGAAAAGCTGGGTTTAGGGGTATTGCTTAAAAGATGAGCCTATAGCCTATGATTAGACACGAGCTCTCCCAAGCCCATTTCTCATGTGACATTGGGGTGTTTATAAGAATTTTATAATGAGGAGTCGCTAGGGGTGTGCAACTGGACTGGGTTTACCCGGAACCTGGACCGGACCACCCGAAAAATAAGGTCGGGAACCGGTTCCCGGTTAAACCGGTCCGGGTACAGGTTCCAATTTTTGGAAACCAGTTGAAACCGGTCCGGGAACAGGGTCCAAGCAAAGACTCACCCAGAATCGGACCGGTTTTGGAATCAGTTTTTACCTTGTTAAAAAAAAAAAAATTTCTCTGTATAATGCTTTTGACTCTCTTTGTCTTCGAATAAATGTTAAAAAAAGAAAGATTTTCTATAAATCAAATTAAGAGATAATTGTTTTGAAAAAATTGTTAAAAAAAACTGTTCTCATGAATTATTTTTCTTTTTTAATGATCCCACTTTCAACTATTATTATAGTCGTAGGACAAATGCTACTAACTATTGTAGCACTAATTCTCAGTCCAACTCAAGAAAGATGTCCTCTTAATAAGAATTCTGTCACTTACACACAAGTAAGCATATTAGGTCATATTAGAAGTATTTGTGGGAATGAGACTAATATTAGATCCATATTTGTTGCTAATGCTTATGCATTCTTAGGATTTTTGCTTTGTCTTATAATGTTAGGAGAATTGCGTTGTTGTTTTTTCGCTAATTAATGTAAAATTCGAAACCGTATAGAATATTGAACGGTTGTAAAACAGGTTCCAATGAAAACAGGGTTGACCCTGTTCCCGGACTGGAAAAACAGGGTTGGGTCCAAAATAGGGTCCAATAAAAACAGGGTAGGGTACAAGGTCCAGGAAAGAGGAACCGGTTATAACAGGGTCGGGTACAGGGTCCAGGTTTGAACCCTACCCACCTTGGACCCGATCACCCCTAGGAGTCGCCACTAGCTTACTTTCTACGCAATTAGAAAGTCTAAGGTCAAGGACTTAGTTACACTAATTAAGCAATTAGTGTCATTTCGGTATCTAATCTTGTCATTTCAAAATGATTTTTGGCAAGCAATCTAAATTGACTTTAGATTTATCCGCTAACATGAGGTGATTATACGAATATGTAATCATTAAGATAACAATCAACAGCCAATGAAGCATTAAATAAATTGCAAGGGTAGATAAGAATCTAATCACTAAAAGATAAATAAATAACAACCCTAGCTAAGCTAAACGAGAGCCATAATCATCGCATCAAAAGTATGCAATCAGAAAAGCATTTGTCTTTAAGGAAAATTGAAAACTAAGGTAGAGCCTTAAAGGTTTGCTCAAATTCGAACGCAATCTTAAACCAAAAGACTTTCACTTTTTAAGAAAAAATTATCCAAGAAACTATGTTTAAGCTTTTTAATGAATTCTAATTTTTTGGAAATTTTCTTATTTTAAAGTTTTTTAGGATTTTTTTGGTATTTTTTAATTTTCTAAAAATTAAATTTATTTTTTTCGAATTTTTCGAATTTGTTTCGAATTTTTGAAATAATATAATATTATATTATATTATATTAAAAAGGACTCGGGTCGGATCTCCACGCGCGATCTGGGTCGGGACCGATCTGATCCACGAATGGACTGGGCCGGCAAGCTCAGTCTCGCAACTCCCCAAAAACTACAAAGATAAAATTAAAAGAAAGGAGCCCAGCCTAGCCCAAAAACGTAGCCCATTTTCTATTTCAATTCTCAGCCCAATATTTTCCAGCCCACAACAAGCCAGCCGAAGCCCATCCTCCCTATTTCTATTTTTCTGCTTTTTCTTTTTATTCTTTTCCTTTCAATTTTTCTTTTTTCTTTTTCCTTATTTTTTCTCTTCTTCTCCCTCATCATCTTCTTCCGCGTTTCCTTCTTCTCCCGTGGCTCCTCCCTGCCCGAACCAGCTCCACCACTATAACGAGCCTTTCATTGGTGTTTGGGGGGCCGCCCAACCACCATCCGACGCCAGTTGTTCGGTCCGACCGTCACCAGTCACCGCTGGCCGTAGTGGCCGGCAGTCTCTAGTGTCGTCTGATCTACTCCGGCAAGGAGCAAGCCCGCGATGGCCGGCTCAAGCGACGTGAGATACGCCACCATAAAGAAAAACACCAACGGAAGTGTCGGTGCAGCAGGCTACACAGATATTAAAGATTTAGGATTCGGTTTGGAGACTCAAGTTTGGCTCTCCAATGAAGCAATTCATCGAACGATTGGTGTACATTAGAGAAACAAGGGACTTCCGACTCGTCTACGACTCAAGGCTGGCCGAGACTCTAACAGGCATACTAGAACACACAACAAGCATGCTAGAATGCACAGAAACGTTAACAGGGGACTGGCGGGGTCGGAGTTCACGTGAACCTAACGCTGCGAACTCCGGCCCGGCGTGCCCGAAACAGAGCACGCACAGAGAGACTTACCTAGTTCGGCGCGATGGCGTCTACCGGAAGGGGTCGTCAATGGGGGCTCGGGAGAGGCTGAAGAGTCGGCTGAAGTTCTTCCCCCCTCGTCCGGACTCTTTCTCTCTCGGTTTCAAGCTCTCTCGGTCTCTCTCCACTCTGTCTTTCCCAGACGAGGAAGACCCTCCTAAAGAAGCTGCCCCTCTTGCAGCAATTCAATTGAAGAGGTATTCTTTTTTGACTTCTTTCTCCGGTACCAAATGATAACAGGCAAAGACAGAGAATGAAAAGTGACACGATGGCCACCACTGTGGCGATTACTATAACTTTTTTGGTCCAAAATGGTTTAGAGGCATTCGATTCGCAAGAAGGAAGGTTAAGTTCTGCAATACCTCCACAGAGATTCCTATTCTCAAAGACGGACACTGAACTGGCATTGAATAATACTCCTTGCTTCGGAACTTTTCCTTCAAGCTTGTTCAAAGAGAGATTCAAGTACCTTAGATTCGTAAGCTGAGCCAGAAAGCTCGGGATTTCACCAAAGAAGTCGTTATGAGAAACATCCAGCTCTTGTAAACCCCGTAATGTGCCTAAAGCCGGAGGAATTTCACCATGAAAGGAATTTGACTGCTAAGCTGAGCCGCTCCAATAGCAAGCACTTGCTGATGGAGCCAGGAATTGGTCCTGTTAGCTTATTATTAGACATATCTAGTTCGCCAAGATTGGCCAAAGACCCAACTTGAGATGGAAGAGATTCGCTCAACTGGTTTTGCGCCAAGCTAAAGATAATTGAAATGCTAGAAAGACTAAGAACCTCCCCCGCTATTGAACTACTCAGATTATTGTTCGAAAACTTGAGCTTGATTAGTTGCTTGCAGTTACCGAGACTTTTTGGTATTTCCCCATGGAAGTCATTGAACGACAGGTAAAGGCAATTCAATAACGTCAAATTGCTAATTGATAGACGACAGGTAATGGGATCTCTCCCATTAGCATGTTAATGGTTAAGTACAATTCGTGCAACTTATGGAGTGCTCCGATAGACGAAGGAACATGGCCGCCAAGCGAATTGTTTGATAAGTTAAGATAGGACAGGTTGAAGAGATTGCCAATACCTGGAGGAATGGTTCCGTACATATGATTGTCCGACATAGAAATTACGCTAACACTGTTGGAAAGATGGAATCCGGCATCAGACCTTCAAGAAAATTGACGTCCACCACAATATCTTCCAGCCTTGAACAATTAGTCAATGAGGTAATGAAACTGAAGTCATCTCGCAACTGGTTAGAGAAAAGGTTGATTCCTCGAAAAGCTTTTAGCCTTCCAAGATCTGCGAGCATTGGTCCGTGAATGCTGTTATTGAAAAAGCTGATGTACTGAAGGCCGGAGGCATTCGATAAAGATGGAGGTATAACGCCAGTAAAAAAATTGCTACTAAAATCAAGAATAGTAAGAGAAGGAAGAGTATCACCGATATAAGGGGGAATGCTCCCTCTCAACTGATTGTCAGAAACGCAGAAATAGGAAATGCTTGAGATGTTGAACATTGCTGGAGGGATCTCGCCGCTGAGTTGGTTAATCCCCAATTGAACAAACATCAAATCACGAAGCTTGGACAATGTCTCGGGAATCTCTCCTTGTAACCCATTATCCCCGATGGAAAGAATGTGAAGTTGGGAGAGATTTCCAGTAGAATGAGGAATAAATCCTGTAAGACCGTTAGTGGTCAAACCTAAACCTCGAAGCTTTGACAAAGAGCCGAGATCATCAGGAATTTTGCCCACAAGTCGGCTGTCGATGAGATTCAAAATCTCAAGATTTGAGCACTGAGAAAGATTGGTGGACATTTTTCTCCCAAAAGAGTTGTTACTGAGAACAAAATGGCGAAGGTGAAACAAGTGGCCAATGCTTTGTGGAATTTCACCATGAAAGCTGTTGTTCTGTAGGATAAGGCTTCTCAGGAAAGAGAGGTTTCCGACATGAGGTGATAGAAGACCACCAAGCCTTTCGACATCAGGTCGAGGGACACAACCCTTTTGGGATGCCGTCTATCACATACAATACATTTCACTCACAATGATGAGAAGAGTCATTCCACGAGCTCAGGACTCCAAGCGCATCCTCATCCACATTGTGTTTGAAGTAGATTAAAGCGAGCCAATCAGTCTGGTTGGTTTGCATCGCTGAACTCGTCCATAATGGGAGCTGGGCATAGTAAAACAGGAACATAATCACCATGTGCTTTTCCATTGTGAATGAGTTTTGTGTCTTAATAAGTTGCGAGTAAAGTCTCTTCCAGATTTAAATAAGAAACGAAGACCTTCAAAGACATGCGTTTTCATTGATCAAAAGACACCCTTTTACACAGCGAAACCTAACTCGATTGGATGAATAAACAAGTTCAACCCAAACCAAGAGTTGGACTTTAAAATACCGTAAATTGGCCGAACCAAAGAAAAGGGCACGCACACATCCGTCAAAACACGAACTTGTGTTCGCAAAATGGAGGATCTGACGGCTGCACAGTGACTTCCTCAAAGGCCATGCTGCGTAGAAAGGAAATCAAAGCACAAACGAGGTCGTTGATTTTCAGCCGTATCAAAGAACTTTGGTTGCGGGCAACGCGTCTAATTTGTGCTGTAAGTGTTTTTACGTTCAAAATGAATTATTTATTTGTAAACACTTTAACTACATTTAACCGATAAAAAAAATTACTTTTAGTCATCCGAATTTTTAATCAAATATGACCGGATAAAATATGCTAAAACAAATTCAGAGATTTTTTATATTTTATCAATTCTTTTGCGAACTGTGAATTTAAAGTCGGATATTTTTATATCATATCCTGTCCAACGTGTAAACAACTAAGTTGAGCTTCTCACACCCTTGCTGCTGCTGCACATTTGCCGTCCCACGTTCCTCTCTACGTTGTCCCAATCCACGGTGGCTTCTCACTAAAAACCTCAAGCGCAATCCTGCAGCCCCGACACCAACACAGCAGCCCACGACGAGCATTTTATATGATAGAACATCACCAGGCGAGTATAGTTTGCTTGGGAGTTCATAAACGAATACTTTCAACCTTTCCACCGAATCATCTTCCAGAACATCATGTCGCACCGTCTGCATAATTTCCACCAAAGCATACAAAAAGTGGCAAACTTTCAGCATTGGATTAATGGAAATTTGTGTAACTATCATCTGATATTGAAATATTGGGTATTTTGAATAGGTCCAAAAAAAAAAAATGGTGGCCTGCAAGAAAAAATAAATTAAAACAAAAGAAACATCGAAAATCGACAAAGAAGCAAAGTGGACGCTCAGCCCATTTTAGGGAAACAGAACTCGCAGGAAGAGAGAGAAAAAATAAAGAGAAAAGAAGGAAAGAAGGAAAAAGAAAAGAGGGTTTAGCCCCAAAAACTTTGCCAAGCCGATTCAACTCAGATTTGCAACATTTGTAAGCGCTCATGCAACATCTTGTAAGTATTCGCACGCCCTTTGTTCACCCAATCAAAATAGTTTTGGGAATTAGGTAGTACATTCGCAATTTTGTGAAATTCGAGCCACAAAATTGAATTATGGAGATATGAGATTTTATGGAATTTGTGGATTAACTTTTTACCTAATCCTAAAGAGACAAGGCCTAAGCTAACAAGAATGAAATAGTGATAATACTCGGTAGTATTATATAAAATATGTTCCTCTTTGAACCTTTTAATTTCTAGGTAAAATTTAAAAATTCAAGTGGAGCATTAAAAATACACTAAATGTTACTCAAAATAGTAATTAATTTTGGCAAAAGAATAGTCTAAGTATCAAAACTTGATATGGAAGAACACTTAATGCTAAAAGTTATGAAAAGTATACTTAAATGCTATTCTTTTTGAAAATTTGATCACTTTAGTGCCAACTTTGATAACACCTCCCAAAAATCCTACATGGCAATTTTTTAATTAATTTCTATTGCCTACGTGACTCGCCGGAGATCCACTTCAACTTATTCTCACCCAAAACGACGCATTTTAGGCCATAAGTTTAATTTTTGATATAAAATTTAATTAAATAATATTAAAAATAAAATAAAAAAAAGGAGCAATAGCATAGGCCAGAGGGGGCTTCCCCGCCTGTGGCTACCACCCCATCGTCGGTGGGGTAGTGGCAATGGACGATGATCTACGCTTGCCTATGCTACTGTTTTTTTGTTTTTTGTTTTTAATTTTGTTTTTAATATTATTTAATTAATATTTATATTCAAAATTCAATTTCGGCCAGTGCAGTGTTGTTTTAGACTAATCGAGTCACGTCAGTGCCTAAAACGATGTCGTTTTGAGCTCACGTTGTCGGAAAAATGCCATGATAGCATTTTGGCCGGATTTTCTTGTTGTTAGCATTTAACTGATTCATTTTGCTTCAATTTTGATATTTAAGTATACATTTCCAAACTTTTGGCACTTGAATATTCTTCCCGTCAAGTTTTGACACTTCAGAGATCTGCACCTCCATTAATTTTTGTTTAGAGGAAAACATGGGCCGGTTGAAAAATGAAATCCTCTCAATTGCTTCGCACCATCAACCCATAAAGGTAGATTTACATGATATGAATGTACAACCCTTTGAGAGGAGAACATAATGCACCTCCGCATAGACGGGAGCCCCTCTTTCCTACCATCTGTGCAATTATCACTGGACACGGCTCGCACAAAGACTCCTAAATCCATCCGGAGCCTTTTCTTCCACCTCTCCTCCCCTACCTCGACCATAAGAGTTCTAAGCAGAAATGTAGACTGAACTCAAAAATGACAAAATAAGTACGGCAACAACAGATCACCAATATAGCTTGGCTTCACAAGATAGGATAGAAGTCCAAACACGAAAATCATGACGACTTTGCATTCATTAATATGACGATTCTGTTATTGGGCTGTTTACATCAATGTCAAATTTACCATCTCCTCATATATCCATCTCTCTCTTTATATATGTCAATGGCTATGGACTGAACTTTTAAAACACCGCGCTTCAATCGGATGATAAGGAGACAAAACGGGTTTAAAACAAGAATCAACTCTTCATAAAGCTCTCGGGCTCCTGCCACCTTTCTTCCCAATGAATTCACATAATCGGCATGGCAAGGTATCGAGGCTTGCCGCAAATGTGTTTCCATAATTACCTAATACATCACATCTTCTCCACGCGGGGTATTCGGCATATGGGTCATTCGTGAGGGACTTCATGGAGCTAAACTAGTTCCCGTCTATGATCGAATGTGGAGGGACAAAGTCCATGACATCGGGAACACCAAAATTGACAGGGAATGAGACATGGCTTCTCCGTCACGTAATTTTCCGTCCAAGTGTTCTCAATAGCAAGAACAAACTTATAATGAGACATAGCGCGGTGCAAATGGTCCCTCTATTTTGGAGTGACGCTGGCATCATTGGCACCCTTGGGATAGAAAGAAAGTGCCTTGTCGAGAACCCCGGCATTATTGAAGCACTTGCCAAATGAATGGTGAGGCAGCAACTCGAGGAACTTCCTTGCGAGTTCGTTCAACAAGAAGAAGACCAATGAACCAGTGTCTCCTGAGGTGCAAAAACAAGATTTAATACATTTAAGGTATCACAAGTTAATAGGGTGAGAATCAAGTTGAAATTTGAGAGGGATTGACTAGATAATTGCTCACATTATCCTTATAAGAAGACGTGGTAATTTTGACCATTGTGGAAAAGTGATCCAGCATAAGTTGACTGAACATCGTCTTTTGCATGGTAACTGATGAAGACATCTCCTCGGCCCGATCTCCTTCGTCCAGCCTCCAGATCCATGTATGGACGTAGTGGATCCCCATTGCGACTCTGACATTAGCACGTTCAGTGAGAGAAGATGCTCTCAATTAAGGCAGCGGTAGCAGCATGTAAAACCAATTTCATGGAAGCATATATCAATCAGGAAAATTAAAGAAATCCATTCATGTCTTTTGATTCTCTCATACTGTCCAAGAAGTACTTCCCATAAAACGCTTCATGAAAGGCACCCCATGTCTGAACCATACCTTCAGAGAACACTCTTCCTTAAGTGGCTTCCCACCAAGTAATAGCATTATCTTGAAACTGATAAGCCACCAGAATTACCAGATCTTCCTCTAAACACCTCAACATTATAACAGTCCTCTCGAGGCACTTGCTTAGGGTGGGGTTAATTAGTGGTAAGATTGGTTTATGAAGTTTAATTAAGTGGTATTAACCCTAAGATAAGTGGTTAAATATATGGTTAAGATTATATTAGCTTAATTTTGCTAATTGCGCTTAATTATTGCCTAAATTGTGTTTTATGGTTTAATTAAGCATGATTTCAATTAATTGGTTGATTAATTGTTTTAATTAATGTTTTGTTTAATTTCAGGATTAAATGTTTTAATTAATCGAATTTCGGAAAAATCACTGTTCATAATTACTGTTCACGATTACTGTTCATGGCACTGTTCATGCAGAAGTTAATTTTGGTCTTAATTTGATGTGCTCTTGATTGTTGTGATTAATTGAAGTGCCAATTGTTAATTATACTCGTGATTGATGATGAAATGCGTGATTGAATGCCGATTGAATTGAATTTTGGAAATTGTCGAGTGAGATCGCATGATATATTGCGTGAGTTATCTAAAATGGCATGTCGCATGAGCATGAGTGATGTTGCATTCACGACAGAGCAAAGATATAAATGGATTGCTTGATGATGTGTTACATGATCATATTAAATGAGAGAACCCGGCGTTGCCGGAAGACCACCAATCCTTATGAGGTTATGCCATGGACAGTGGGTCACCTAACTTTGGTTGGTTGCCTAACAGGGAGGGGTTCTATGTGGGACTGCAGTATAGGGGCGGGTCCGGAGCCTTTGTCAGTTGCGGGATTGCGGTAGTAGGCGGGTCCTATGCTCCTTCAGGAATGCCGTCTTGGGAATGAACCCTTGACATCGCCGTGCCTCGAGGTAATGAGGACGAAACTGGTTTAGCTAGGAACCGCCAACCATAAGGTTGTGCCATTACCTAGGAGGAGGGATCGTAATAATCGGAGCATATGTGTGGATGTAAGACATGAGAAAGTTGTGTAAGATGCTCTGATTATTAACATTTATTTCTCCCTCAAAGGGTTCGAATTTTAGGATGTTACAAATATTTTCAAATAGTGAATGTTACTCTCCAAATAAGCATTCAAAGGCCATAATTTACAATGGAGGTTGAGATCCCGTGGTGAGCCAAGCTGGAGGAGAAGCGACTGGTAATAGCTCGCCTTAGCAGTTCGGGCGTCTTCTTCACCAAGGAAGATCTCAACCTCGAAACATCCGAAACAATGGCATTGTTAAAGCCGCCACTGTATTGTGGTGCCTCGAGCTGCTTGGGCTACTTCTCGAGGGGGCTGGAGATGGCAGACGTGACTGTGCTGTGCGGGATTCTGTGCTTTCCCAAGAAGATTGAAGATCGAAGGCTTTCGATGGTGAGATTCAAGTGAAGTCATAATACAAAGTGAGAGTGCGTGTGTTGAGTTTGTTTAGAAAGCACAAACACTCTTTGGAAGCTTTTTTATCGATATAAGACACTCCGACACGTGTCTAAAATGTGGTTAACTCTCTGACACGTGAGTCCAAAATTTCGACACGCGATTTCTTAACACACAAGATCATTCGAGGAATTCCAACAGCTTCTGCCACACACTGCCATAGAAGTAGAAGTAGCAGGGGTTAGTGTTCTTGAGGGAGGCGGAGAAGCGGGAGGTGGAGAGCTCGCAGGAGTGGTGGTGGGGGAGTAGTGATATTATGGATGGGTTGGGGAGCCCGCGGGGCTGCAGCCGTAGGACATCTTCTCGGTGTCGTGGTCGGAGGGGCTCTGGACTACGGCAGTGAAAAGGCGAGCTTTCGTCGCGAAGCTCTTCATCATCCCGTTCCTCTCGTCTTGGCTCTCAAACTTGTGACAGGTAGGCATCATGTGTACATAGTGGAGACGTCTCGAACGATCTTTCGGCCCGTCCATGGCCGACATGGAAGGTTGTGTTCGTACCATCCCTTTGAGGGACAATGAGGTCATTTCGAAGCTCAAGGTCATTAAGGTTTCAAAAACCCTTTTCTTTCTTGTTATACAGATTGGTGACCTTTGCAAGTGAATCAAACTGCGAATTACGAGATTTCAAACCTTTATGCTCCTATCTTATCTCAATTTTCAATCACTTGTATATAAGTAAGATGTTAAGACCTCAGATTCTCTTTGTTTTAATTGCCTTCCTTTTGCTTATTATCAATTAATTGAACCAAAAGTTACTATTTTGGGACCTCTATGCATCAATTTAATAATTTTGATTCGTCATTACTTATTTCAAACATTCGTAGTGAAGCTCATTTCTTTACATTCTAACCACCTATATCTTACTTACGCTTTCCATAGTTGAGTATACCCCATGGATGTTGCTTATTTTTATTGCTTTTAAGACAATGAAAAGGTCTATTCACCCTCTTACCTGCTATGTCAAAAGACCTGATATTCAATATAATTTGGTTGATCATTCGACAAAAGTAAAAATCAGTCACGAAACTCCACCACAAAGAAAAAAGGAAAAACAAAACAAAAAGAAAAAGAAAAGCTCCGTGGACTTTGATTGGCAATGTCATCTGACGACATCCATTTCTATTTTCTTTTATTGGTATTCCCATGCCACCGGACCGGATGCCTGGGGACTGACTGGTTTTCACTACCACTCATTAATTCCTTCCTGTGAGCAAAGTGGGACAGTTAATGATTCTCAATGTCTTCAAGGAGGTGAGGCGGCTTATCCCATGAAGCAAAGACTTTAAACTTGAGCAGTCTATAACGTAAAGACTTTGGAGCGAAGAGAAATTGCCAATCCACTCCGGTAAACACATTAGATTCCGACAGCCCCTAACACGGAGTGATTCCAAAGTGGTGATATGTTGAATCCCCTTGGGTAATGCCACTAGTTTCGGAAGGTTCCAAAACTCAAGAATACGAAGTTTCGCGAGGGAACGCCATTGCGTTCCATGCTCATCATCATGGCTTGACACATCAAGTCCTCTACAAAAGTCAATGTAAAGGCTTTGAAGTGAGGATAAGGACTGCATGCCACGAGAGAGACTCGTTAGTTTTTCACAAGAGGCGAACTTCAAGGTCTTAAGATTTATGAGGGATGGAAGTAGAGTCTCAAGCGTCGAGTGCTCCAAATCCACGAAAAAAAACCGTAGCTCCTCTAATTTAGAGAGGGGGATGAATGTGGATGGCCCCGTCTCTTGTTGCAACCACTTCACGCTACCAAAACTTAAATCCAAGCTTTCTATCTGGGGGAAACGTGGCATTGAATTCAGGTGGGGACAAGATGATATCTTCATGGACAAAAGTTTTGGGAATGGTGAATATGAATCGGACCGCTGATGATCCTGATCTGGTCCCACCGGTTGCCTTCTTCCCCACCATCCTCTCAAGTTACGACACGGTCCGAGATACAATTTCTCTAGAGATGGGAAGAAGGGGCGTGCAATGTCTGATTGCTCCAGATCACTTATCTCTTCAACGAACTCCAATGCATCCAAGTCCTGGAGAGTCAATCTCTTGAGGGACGGGAATTCACCTAGGGATGGCAAATACTTCCAATTTCTACAACTTTGGAGTGTGAGCTCAATAAGATTTGTGATGGAGGAAAACCAGCTTGGTGGACTCCTATACATACATGAGTCTATGTCCAAACAAGCTAGATTTGGGTGCGGTCTGAGGTTCTCCCACAAGATCAATTCATCACTGTCGCTTTTGCCATCTTGCTCCTCCGTTGACCATGATAATTGCAAGTGACGGAGACGTTGCTTTTCCTTCAAGTGACCCTTGTTACGTACCGCTTGAAGGAACTGCAAGTTTTTAAGAGCAAAGAATCCGGTCAATCTGTTTAAGCCACCCAATTCATCTAAGCTTCCCACACGACCACGTACTTTATGGTCCATTTTTTGGATGATGAATTGCGATAAAGTCTGAAGCGAAGACAAGTGGTTCAACCCACATGGCATGTGGCTCAGTGATTGACACCCATCAATTAAGATGTGTATAAGGTTGACTAATTTCTTGAAATCTCTTGGAAGTGCTGTAAGGCGCCAGCAATTAGAGAGCTTAAGGGTCTGTAGATTCACCAAATTCGTGATTGAATTCGGCAAATTCCGGACAGGGTTACCAGAAACATCAAGAAACCTTAAGTGCTTCAATTGACTCCCCAAGGAAGAAGGGATCAAGAAATCTTCATAGACTAAACCCAATGCCCGACAATGCCTAAGCTTAGACAAAATCTCATCTTCATTTGGAGAATCAATCGGTTCCAATGTTCTCCCCTCCTTCAAAGAGAGAAATGTTCTTAAATTGGTTCCTTCAAGTAGCAAGGTCACTTTTTGTAGCGAAGATGATTGTGAAGCAAATGATGCATGATGAATTCCTCTATTGATGTTGCCTTCATTGAGATTAATCATCTTGCACTCATCTCCTGCGACTTTCAAGGCAAGATCGTGCATGAGATCATGCATTTTGAACATGTTCACCTCACTAGTGTCATCATCGGTTGCTACAACTTCGAGGAAGGACCTACACAATAGGTTCAAGACATAACTATCCCCGATCTCTTCTAGATCATCATTCCCCTCCGATGACTCAATAAAGCCTTGTGCCATCCAGAGTTGTATCATCGTCTGTTTATCAAAAACATAATCTTTTGGAAACAATGCACAATATGCAAAACAATGTTTTAAATGTGGAGAGAGATGGTCATAGCTGAGCTTGAGAATTTCCATAATTCCATGGTCTGACTTATCTATTTTTGAAAGTTCACGCTCTTTGAAATTGAGCCACTGTTTTTTCTCTTTGGCATATAGAAGGCTACCTATTGTTTTGATGGCAAGGGGAACACCGGCGCATTTTTTAACTATACCTCGACCAATCTCCTCCAATTCCGAGTCTAATGATGTTTCCCCATCTTTAAAAGCCATTTTCTTGAATAAGTCCCATGACTTATCTTCAGATAATCCATTTAGATTATAAATAACTGAATTCGCATCTGTAGCTTGCACGACCGACAAATTGCGTGTGGCTACGAGTATCTTGCTCCCCCTTGAACCGCCCATTAGCAGAGGTCGGAGTCCCAACCATCTCATGCGATCGTCATTCCACAAATCATCCAAAACAAGCAAGTACTTCTTTCCGTCCAGTACCTTGCCAAGGAGCCTCCGCAACTCTTCCTCACTTTTATTCTCAATGCCTTCCAGATTTCTCTTCACATCAGGATCCCCTTGAAACTCATCTTTGGCAGAGTTCAGAATTTTTTTGACGATCAAATCCACATCAAAGATTTTAGGATCCCCATGGCACACCCACATCTTAAGCTCGAAACAGTCTTTCACCTTTTCATCCTTGTATACTAGATCAGCAAGCGTGGTTTTTCCCAGTCCTCCTATACCGAGGATATAAACTACCGAAACACTCTCTGGGGGAGAAGGAATCAAGCAAATGGGCGATGATCTCCTTCCTATCCTCTTCTCTACCAATTATTTCTTCCTCGCGCTCAAACGTGGGAGTTCTCCTCATAATAGGAAGAGTTGCCTCACTCTGATGCTTCTCTAATTGGAAATTTTTATTTTTTTCAATCCGATCCAGTTTCTTCCTAAGCCCCTGAATCTCATTACCCACTCTAAGGCAGTGTGCAAGCTGATTTGATTTAGAGAAGAAAAGGTGCACCTCTTTACATATCTTGTTGCCAGGAGTGACCTTCCGCCTCAGATCTTCGGTTGCAATGTCGTCAAGCAAATCTTGTACATCGTACAGCACGTCCTTGAGCCTCTTGAGCCAAAGCTTGACCTGGTGGTTGTGCCATTGCTGCTTCTCGGCATCCAAAAGCACAGCTTGGATGGTCTGGACGGTGTCCTCAAGGCTCTGGAGCTCGTCCTTGGCACAGCAGAGCAACTGGATCTTCTGGGAAGCGAAGGAGCCTCCAGGTTTCGCCATTTCAGTGGCAAGGCTTTTCAGTATGCCAGTGGCAAGGCTGAAGAGCACCGCTTCCGCCATTTCCAAAAGGCAAGACCAGTGTTTGATAGGAGATAGTAGAGCTGATGTTTTTATTGGGAGACAACTGTTTGGTATTAAGCCTTATGATCAACTTCATGTACGCATATATAGCAAGGCCAACGGCATCTCCATGTTACTTCATGCTCAGTCACTCCTCTCGATGATCACAGAGAAAAAGACGCGAGGGGTTCAGAAAAAGGGGCTAAAGAAAAAATAAAGAGGAAAGGCTAAGAGTGAGTAAAAAGAAGATGTGGCCAAAAGCAAAGCAGGTTGCTGGGGGTTGGAGAAAATTTTCCAGCTTTTTGTCTTCATTGGAGAAATGATGGGCGGTGTGAAAGAGGGTGGGGTCCGGAAAAAAGTGACTCAAGAAAAAAAGAGAAAACACCCGAAGGCCTACGGGTTCAGAAAGCATGCCGACAAATTAAGGCAGGTCGCCCTTCTTTGGTTATAGAAAATTCTCCAATTTTTTGTTTTCATTTCATTAGTTTCCAAACGCAAGCATCTTCCAAAATTGTGTAAACAATTCCAGAGTTTATAAGCGTAACGTTACTAAGAGATGGATGATAAAATACTATCCAATGCTAATATGATTAGGAGATTTTTGGCTCATTTACTTAATAATACGAGTTATCTTATGAATAGATTTTATTAACAATATTAGATGTCAAACACTCCAAACAATGAGGTTATATAGTTTCGCTGTGAATGACTATTGATGTCCCCAATGAGCTAATTATTTTGATAGTTGATTGATAGGTAGCCACCATTTGATCCATGATTTTTTTTTTTTGGCCCAACAGTACTTGATAAGTAGGGCTTTTGAACTTTTTTCCATGTCTAAATTGTTTCTTGAAGAAAAGATCAAGTGAGATCAATGGAAGGGAGACAATGCTCGGTTTATTCATCATTGGATTGATCATAATCCAAACTGTGAAAGCTTATGATGTCATACGTGCGAACGTTTTACGAGTGACTTTGGTTGGCCATAGAACAACCGATAGAAAATGATTTTGGGAGATGCAGCTTATCTTGGTTATTATTGGGTTAGTATCGCGAACTTTAGTTGTGAAGTGGTTATTTTTCTATCGTATGATAAATTGATCTAGAAACTTTAAAAAAATACTTGCAAATAAACATCATTGATTAGAAATACTTTAATCTTTAAAAAATCAAATCGATCGTGTCATCAATTAATAAAAATGTTGATACTGTCTAATTTAACTAAATGAAAAGTAGGAAAATGTGGTATATATATAGTTTTGCTTTTCATCAAAATACAATCATTAGATTAAAAATTGCATTAGCTACCACTCTCCAGAGAAAGAACATAATAAAAGCACAGCGTACCGGGTGGCGCCAGAAGACTGAAACGCGGGCAAAGTCGAAGTCTACGAAGACTTGGACTACCGACAATCCATGATGAATAAGCTTTGCTCCAAGAAGGAATCCCACCAATGTTTCATTTACTTGGTACTTTGTGCCTCGCAATCAGACTTCCATGAGCGTAGAAATTTTATCAAAAGGAAAAAAGAAATGTCACTAAGATCACCCAATAAAATCCAACACTGACCGATCATTCTCTCATTCACCTGCAAAAATCACACGGCAACATATCAGTCACCAATTCTCATATTCATCAATAATATCATCTTACAATTTCCTCTAATCATGTACCAAGAATTATATAAAAACAAACTCTTATGGTGTCTTTATCTCGTTGAGAATTTTTTTTATCATGGGAGAATGTTTTTAGGAAATTCAATCTCATAGAAGGTGAACTTGAAAATATTGATGGGAAAATTATTGAAAAATTCCTAAGCCTGTTATAATTATGTACATTCAGTCTTAATTCTTTTGGTCAATTCAATCTTAAACTTATTGCATTTGTGTCAATTTAGTATATCCGGCTAAACTTGGGCGATCAATACTAATGGATGAGATAGAATCGAAGGTCACGTCTATTGATGGATGAGATGGATCCTTTGGAGAAATTCACACAATCCATTTATGCATGAGTGAGTTTCACATGTGCCAATAGATTCATTTGTATCAATTCAATCCATAGGATTGCAAGCCCTCGCTAGCCCTCACCCGCCTAGTTTCACGTTGTTGATAACAAGTTGAAAAAAAATTAATTTTATCATAATCGGTGATGAATGAATCCACTAAGGGTCTATTTGGCAACTTGCTAATTTCTTTGTTTTTCTGTTCTTTTGTTTCCTAGAATAGAAAAAGAACAGAAATCTATTTGGTAACGCCAACTGATTTTTCTATTCCTCAGAATAAAAAGTTGTTTTTGAAAGTAGAAACTAGAAGAAAAAAAAAACAGGTTCTGGTTCTTGGGAACAATTTCTAGAGACTATTTCTTGAGTTATTACTCATGACCAACTGCTATTCATCGACCACCACCCAACGAGCTTCGACCACTGGGTACTAACTGCTGACCGCCGACAGTCGCCAATCGCCAACCATTGTCGGCCGCCGTCAACCTCTGACCACTGGAGACTGTCGACTGGTGGTCAATTGCCGCCCTTCGCTTAACAGCGGTAGGCGGCGACCTACATAGGAGACGGCAGCGACCGGTAGCAAGAGACAATAGTGGCAGGCGGTGATCGGCATCTGGCAACTAGCTGATCAATGATTGGCAATCCATGACCGGCGACCAACAACGGCCGGCGACCAACGACCGGCGACCAACGGCCGCCAATCAATGTTCGGCGGCCGCTGGCCCATGTGGCCCATGTGGCAGCCACAACAATTATTGTTGGCTTGTTTTTGTCGACGATTCCTCTCTTTTTTTGGCAGACATGCAATTTTGATGTGGCGCATGTGGCAGCCACAACAGAAAAACATTACAGAGAAATCAAAGTGGAAGAGAGAAGAATGGTGCCACCGTTCTGCCCGTTCACCAGTAAGGGCTGGCAATGCTCGGCTAGATCTGGATGCTGGTGGTGGCAAGCACCGAGTCCGGTTTAATATGCTAAGGAGATCGAATCAGCCAGGACCAATCTGTTCAAGGCTGATTTTAGAAAAAAATCAATTTGGTTCCCAATTTGGCGAACCTAAAATTAGCCTAGGACCGCTTAAGTTCCCGATTTTAAGGTCTGGTTCTACCTGTAAGCGGGTTCGACCAATGCAGTTCCAAGGAGGAACTAGTTCTAAACCTGTTTCGAAACCTCTTTTGGGAAAATTAGTACTTTTGAGACCCATCAAAGACTGAAACATGATCCTCAATGCGAACGAGCAACGTAGCCCCGTGATTAATCAATGTTTTTGTAGCGAAATGTCAGGAGTTTCATATTTTATTATAACAGTATTTTTTTTTACACAAAAACATAAAATAGGAAGGTTCCCGTATATAGCCAAAAACCAGATGGTTATCTCCTGATCATCTCTAGATGTCGCGACCCCTGCGGTCTCCGTCTCTACTTTTCTTTTTCCTTTAAACTTCAGTCCTTTTTTCTTTTATATTTCGAGCCTTTCTGATGTGATGCTACATAGGACAGGAAAATTCGTAAAAACTTTTGCCACATAAACTTTCTATTCAAGGGAAAACTGCGGAAATAACGAAGTCCATTGGTGGTACGTTCTTTGCAAGCTTTAGGATCTAAATTGAACGGAACGAAATTTTCAGGATTCTGCTATCGTGATACGTCTAGGGAGTTTAGATGTAATTGTGGCACTTACGGTGCATATGAACGACATACTTCTCCATAAGTATTTGATATCAAAATTACCTTTACACTCCTCAAAGCTATGTTTGTGTGAGGAAAACAAATTCTGGCAAGTAGGAATGGCACTGACTGATGAGAAGATAAGCACGTGTAGATGTTGGGTAGTGTGAAAGACCCGTGAGTCCACGGAAAAGGGGCTAAAGAAAAAGAGGAAGAGGAGGGGGCGAGGGGCGAGGGGCGGGGGAGCCTACTGATAATGGTAAGAATAATATAATTACTGGACCAACAAATATCTTTGTAGTAAAATAATACAGCTTTGATTTTTTATCATAATAACTTCCTTTTTATGCGAAACATTAAATGGGCCGGCTCCTAGGTATAACTGGGTCTAGATCAAAGCCATGGGTCACTCCCAAGGCGTAGTGTTAGATATCTTACCTCAAGTTGGTTAATGGATTACAAAGTAAACGCGAGCACTCGTACGTGATGCTCTCCTCTCACGATTGGCGTTCACACTGTGTTTGAGTTAATCGCAATTTGACTTTTCGATTAAATATGAAAATTCGTTATTGTTTATGGATCCTCCACTAATTTATTAGAGATCAGGCAAAATAAGGGAGGTCACGAAAGATTTAAGTCTGAAACTTGGTTACGCTAAAGTCTATTCAATGCCCAAATTTGATCCATTTTCTCTTTGTTTTAAAAATATTTACTCACACAATCTCCAAAATTTTTTAAATGTCCTTCGTATTTTCATCTGTTATTATTATTTTTTTGGTCAGAATATTTTCATCTATGTGACCATGCATTGTCATGTAACGATACAATATCTAAAAATATAAAACATGATAATAATAACAGTATGTGGAAAATAAAAGCAGATACAATGTTGGGAAAAGAATATTACACCGCAATGTTCTTAAGTCCCAGAAGCTGACCTATCAGCTAATACTTCAAATTAAACATCCACCTATTCTTCTGCCAAACGATGCGCTTCCCAAAAAAAAAAGCTTACTGATGATCACACAAAATCTAATAATGATGATAGTCACATATAAGCTAAAATAACTGTACTCATGCTATTAAATAATAAAAGTCAATTGATTATGTTTTTAATGTTGAACATTAAATTCATTCTAATGCTAAAAAATGACAATGGTACATCTACGAACGTGAAGCGCACCTAAATATGAATCAAAACATTCATATCAAGGGAATGATTTAGCACTAAATGTAAATTATATGTTTTTGTCTATTCCATTTATCAATTATTGTTGCCATTTTTCATTTTACTTATCAGATAAGATGATCTAACGCCTATACACACCAAAACATGCCAACGCATCATAGATTAAGCTAAATTACATATAGCTAAACATGAATTTAAATTCTTCTAAAATTGAGATTCATCACTAAATTTCCCTTTTTTTGCCTTTTCATTTATCATTTTATTTGTTCCCTTTTTCATCTATTCTAAATAGGGGTGTCCAAAAAACCCATCAAACCCGAACATGACCCGAACACAAAATAAGTATGGTACATATTTCAGATCTTAACATTGTTCGGATAATAATTATAAACACAAATAGAATATATGTTTTGGGTCAAGTTATGGTCGGAACATTGTTCGACCCAAACACATTAAAAGTTTCAATGCAAACACACCCACCCAAGCTATCTCCTCTACAACTCCTTCTACTCGCAATTCATCCAGCACGTCTCGTCTCGCAAGTTTGTCATCGTCGCCTCTCAGATCGACCCCCATCAATCTCTCTCCCTCTCTCTCTCTCTCTCTCTCTCTCTCCCCATCTTCCATATGATTTGCTTCTTTTTCGCGATCAACGCAAAACTTTAGAGGAGGGAGTATTATCTGTTTACGAAGATATTCACAAACGGGTTGGACGAGGCCTCGCAACGTCACGTAAGAGCATTTTGAATTCCATTTGTCATATTTTTTATTAAAAAATTATAAGTCTGTGGAGATGTTCACGGATGGATTGGACGAGACCTCGTGACGTCACGTAAGAGCATTTAGAATTCCATTTGTCATATTTTTTATTAAAAAATTATGTGTCTGTGGAGATATTCACGGATGGATTGGACAAGACCTCGCGGCGTCACATAAGAGCATTTTGAATTTCCTTTGTCATATTTTTTATTAAAAAATTATTTGTCTGTGGAAATGTTCACGAACGGGTTAGACGAGATCTCATAGCATCACATAAGAACATTTCGAATTCCTTTTGTCATATTTTTTATTAAAAAAATAATTTTCTACGGAAATGTTTACGAACCAATTGGACGAGGCCTTAAGAGTATTTTGAATTCCCTTTGTCATATTTTTTATTAAAAAATTATTTGTCTGTGGAGATGTTCACGGACGGGTTGGATGAGGCCTCGTGATGTTACGTAAGAACATTTCAAATTCCTTTTGTCATATTTTTTATTAAAAAATTGTAACATTTTTTAATAAAAAAACCTGAAACTCAAACCGAACCGACCAGAACCGACACTTTTTTTTTGCTTCATGTTTTATGAATTTCGGGTTGAGTCGGGTCAAATGACATGATCCTTATTGTTCGGGTCGGGTTAGGTAATATCAAGACCCGACCCAACCCGACCCATTGACACCCCTAATTCTAAGAATATCTTGATTAAACACCCAAGCCACATTAAACACGTCAATTAACCACGAATACACTACGATAACACGAATTAACCACTACAAAGCATAAACATGTGATTATGACCCCGAAAACACTTTAAAATGTAGAAGAGGCGTCCCGGGACCCTTGTTGGAGACAAATGAGGACCCAAGGCCTGCTGGTCAGCGAGCTGAAGGCGCTGGACATCCAAAATGAGACGGTAAAGTAAAAGGGGTGCCCCGAGACTGTTCGGAGCCCTCAAATAGACTGCTATGGGTGTTGGAAAAATATTAGAGTACATAAAAATAATAATAATAATAATAATAATTGGAAACACATTGAAAAGGATTAAAAAATAAAAAAAAAATTGTCTAAAGCATGCAAGAGTACTATCCTTAAAGATAATTCCATTCCTCGAAATACAAAACTTGGCGTGATAGGCTCTAGCGGCTATCCTTTCAAGATATAACATACGTCTTTTATATCCTGCACTAAATATTAGAAGGAATGGAACAAATTTGTGTATAACCCTGTAAGGAAAAGGAAAAGGAAAGATTTTTTGAGGAAAAATATATTCTCTTCTTGATTCGGTGTATCTCTCTAAATTGTCTTTTTAAGTTTTATGTTTATATTTAGGCAAAATAGAGCTGTTAAGAAACCGTTATAAAGCCGTTATAGAATAATGAAAGATTTATTTGATAAATAAATTAGACATTACAAAGCAATTGAAGTACCATTATATGATCATTAAAAAGCCATTATAAAATGTTACAAAACCGTTTTATATTAATGGCAAACAAAAATTATTATAAATTGATAACAGTTAAAAACCGTTACAAAAATTAGTAACTTTTAACTTTTCAAAATTGCTGAAATATCCAATAATGGGTCCCAGAGTACGCTGTTCAGTGTGCTGGAGAGTGGTCACCCAATGCTCATTTTTTGGTTAAAATGGTCCCGGGTGGTCACGAAAACATTCTGATGCATCACTAACACCTAATATTATAGAAACTTGGTAACAATTAACTCCGACATGTGACCATACCATAATATGAAATTAAACAAGGCAAATATAACAAGGAAGATAGAAACTAATTTTGCTACAAAACCGATGTCCTATTATCGATTCACATATTAACTCGAACAAGGTGCATAAAAGCTTCACATAAGGAAATGGCATTTCGTTTTAATCTTATGTAGATAATGATGCAATGATGCGAATATGAGCAAATATTACCAAAAATAGCTCCAAACAACACTATAAACACTTCAACTAAGTTATGAAGGTCCAATCGGTCTTAAATCTATTTTGCGGATGTCAATTCAATCATAAACTTTTTAATTTTGCCAATTAAGTCATCTATCTACAATTCGAACACCACTTGCCCCTCCCCAAGAATAATTACGTTCACTCGTTTCCTTCATTGAAAAATATAACTATTTTTCAGGCAGTGAAAAAATAACTATTATCTTTTATCTTTTTATACATTCATTTAATTTTGTACTCACGCAATAAGATAAAGGGTACGATTATAGGATTCTAACAAATAGAGAAAAAGAAGAAAAAGAGATTACAGGACTGGTGACTTTTGAAAAAAAGAGAATGACGAACCCATTTAATGTTCGGTGCCCACTTTAATCATGTATTAGGAAGCTATATGATGCTTGTATCAGATAAAAGCTAAATGGCACTTCTAATCCCAAGAGGACTTTCAGATATAGCATTTTTTGATACACTGAATCTAAATAATCAACTTGCATGACCCACCAGTGGGCAGCTGAGTTGGTTCGGCTTTGGGCACTTCATTGCAGAGGTCCCAGGGTCGAAACTCCACAGCTGCTAACACATCTTAAGTGGGAGGCCCTGGTGGTGGGTTCCTGGGTTAGCTCACATCCATGTATAGTCGGTGGTCGTCGTATGGGCTTGTCGAGCTGGCGGAGGCCGTGCGCGTGCGCTCCTATAAGGTTGAGCCATGTCAGATCCTAGATATTAAAAAAAAAAAATAACTTGCATGAGTGATGTGATAAATTAATTCATTACAATACGGATAGGGCATACGAATTAGTGTTTTTTTATGGTTTGGGCTAATTGGAATTTTAATAATTTTTTTATATAATCAGCATATGAAATGAGTCCTTTTTTCTTCGAGTAGACTGATGAGTCTAGACAATATACATGTAATCCTTAAACAAACAATTATAGCAAAAACAAAAAAACTTTTGTTTGTCTGTGTGAAAAAGTTCGATGAAATGTTATGTCAAAATGAAAATGAATTGCTCTAGCCAAAAAAGAAAGAAAAGAAAGGTCAAAACGATGTGTTTACGTTAAAGCTGGAAAATTTTGCAAGACCGAGATTATGTGATGTCTGCTACTCCACACACTTTGCCAGGAGCACATGTTTGTTGAAGCTAAATCAAGCTTCTCTTGCACGGGTTCTGATTTGAAAATATATGTACTATAAATAAACGAGATATTCATTGATTGTTGAAGCTATTTATATCGTTATTGCGGTTAGCATCAAGACACAACAATCATGATATGGACTCAACTAAACAAGAGAGGGATATGCAGGCTATGCGACAACAATACGTTGGCTAAAGGACAAGATAATCTGATATATCGCACTGAAGATTACATCATCCTATTTATAAGCTTTATGAAATAACTAAATAAGATAATATATCAACTGAAATACGCCCAATCAAATAGGGATATTCACACAATCTTGAAAGATAAGGAAAATCATCAAAATCATCTTAAATATCTCTAACATAAGAAAAATCATAGGAAATTATCCTAAATATCTCTAACGCCCCCGCCCCCCTCCCTAAATTCAAGGTGCATTGAAAACGTCAACTTGAGTTTGAATACATGTTGTCCAATGGTTGAGACATGGTGGATAAGGCGATGTCCAACAGTTATTCATGGCAAAACTTATAGATCTTGCTTGTCTAGAAGCAATGATTTTGGTGGTGATGTTGCTTCTTCAAATGACACGCAAAATGTTGAGAATCGAAGAGGAAATAGCAAGCGGCCGATGTGGTTGGCTTGCGAAACAATAATTGAGCGACGTGACCTATACGGTTGGCATTGTAGCATCAAGTGGCCTATACAGTTGGCTTGGGAAAATGGTTACTAAGAAATGCGACCTATGTGGCTAGCATCAAAAGAAACACCACCTTCTTGAAAGGCTTAAATGGGTGATGCTGTCATTGCAGTTAGCATCGAAACACAACCATCATGATATGGACTCAACTAAGCAAGAGAGGGATATGCTGGCTATGCGACAACAATAGGTTTGGTGTTGAGCCTCATGATCCACTTCAGGCATGAATATAGAGCAAGGCCCATAGCATCCCCACGTCACTTCACGAAAATTCGAATAGCCTTTCAACTAATGAGAAAATATATAATATTGTGAAAAAATCAGAGGAATGGCCCACAGCGTTCGTGCGCACGAAAGTCGAATCTGCAATCCTCATTTATTATCGTGCCTACATGAGGAAATCAAACTCTGGCAAAGGAAGTTGAGTATCATCCACGTTGATACACGAAACGATATGGTACTATATTATTTATAAAAGAATAGAGAATTTTCACATGATGGGACACATTTTATATTAAATGTGTGTGTTTATATATTTATATATATATATATATGATAAATTATAGATTTAAAAAGAGTTTAGAATGAATTTACACTAAAAACATTAATCTACTATTTGTTAATATCATTCATTATTTCAATTCAATAAATTCAATTTCATTCGAAAATTCATAAAACATGTCAGAAGAGAAAAGAAAAACAAAGTTGGGAGAGTAAATTGTATATCACGGGGAGTGAGAGTTAGAAAAGAAAAGAAGATTAGGTTTTTATTTTATTTTTCTCTTTTATTATTTTTATTATTTTATTTTTTACATATTTAAATTTTGACCAATTATTTATTGAAAATTTTTAAAATTAATACATGCCCGTCAAAATCACGTTTGGAATTTCGGACTTACACGTTGGAATTCCGTACTTGAGTGTCAAGAGAGTTGACTGTGTCAAATTTTTTGACATGTGTTGATCAAATGTTGGAGAGCGTCAGAGTTTCTGAGAGTGTTGGACACGTGTCTAACATGATACGAAAACTCTTGAAGTGTGTTGATACTTCCTAGTAGAGAAGGACATTGATAAGCTAACTGAACCGTTGCCCTTGGAAGAGTGACGTTGCAATCAGCACCACATATTTTTCCAAGGATGCGGGTTGCATGAACAATTTTTATGTGTGTGCTTTGGAATGCGTGATCCTTCTTGTAATTCCAGTAACGGTATTGCTGCGCTAGTCATGTCCAAATGAAAATGGAATTGATCCATAAGGAAAAAAAAAGGGCAATATAGCATCCGTGAGATTTGACACAAAATGCTGAACTTATTGAAGCCTTTGCGAGATATTCTTTTGGAATCATTGTCAAATTTGAAATGCAGCTAATGTAGTGGAAAATTTTTGGAAAGGTACCTATAGACGATTCCCAGCTTGACATGCACGAAATCGACTAGTTGCATGAAATCGAATAGTCTAATGTCATGGCATGAAGATGCAGTAAAAGCAAAGCACGTTGCCCTGTTGTTTAGTGAAAACTTTCCAATTTTTTGTTTTCATTTTAATTTGAACATGAAAATAGCATGTGAAAACGGTCTTTAAAATTGTTTAAGCAGTTGTAGAGATGATGAACACAATTTAACAAAGGACTGACAATGAAATAATCTCTAGTGCTATTATGATTTGAAGATTCCTAGTGAATGTACTTGATACGGCAAACTACGTGATCAATAGATTTTCATTGATTGTAATTGTAATTGGATATTGAACTCTCGAAATGGTTCGGTTGAAAAAGGATGCAAACAAGCAAAGCAAATTGACCGGGTTGGTTTTGAAATTTTTGTGGGGATAATTTCATACATAGCGAACTGACATACATCAGGCGGTGGGCTGCTGTGATTCCAAGTCGGACTATGCCCGGTGGATATCGAACTCCCCCTTTTGTTTTTCTGTTTTTTTTTTTCCATATTTACGGTTTCCGAACAACATTTGTGTCCATGTACCTCCATAACAGTCAACACGCTCTTGTTCACACAAATAGAAAGAAAAAACAATTTATTGGATTTTTACAAGGCGCATCACTGCTATTAAATGCATTTTACACAAAGAATTATCGTATTAAAATTCATGTTTATCGTATTTTTCTCAAAATTAAAATTGTACTTATAAAAGTTTGAGTCCTGCTTGTGTGACGATCTATATTGTACACTTGATGCGTTGAAAATTTGTTAGTTTAACCGCACATCATCATGTTTCATATTTTATCATTGAACAATAATTTTATATGTATAATAAGAATTTATACTTTCATTTAAAATTAATTAGGCATAATTGGATGATGTTATTCAAATCTCCTGCACTATAAGCATTATGATCACTCCTGGTATATATTACTTTCGTATAGGATTTTAGAAAATTGAAATCTAATTGATGACAAAAATGTCACTAAACTGTAAACATCAAATAGAAATCAATCGGTTGTAAATTTTATTTGATAAGAATATAGATAGTGAAATTCTAGCCATTCCACTGAGCAAGAATCTCGAGGATGATTGGTTGGCTTAGACAGGGAATAAATCCGAGACTTATACGGTGACAAGTGCCTTTAACGAGCACTCTGCACACCAGCATCAGCACACAGGCCAAGCCTCTTCTTCGTACCAAACCTCGAAATATGGAATTTGAACACCCTCCCTGAAATTCGAATCTTCTTGTGGAGTGTATGTCAAAACGTTAAACCTCCAAAAGCAAATCTCTTCAAAAAGAATATCTTACATGACTCATTGTGCCCTCTGTCACTAAGCTCAAGAAACAATTAAGCACATCTTTCTCCTTTGTTACTGGACAATAGCCATAATGGTTGGATCTGAGGCTACAGAGTAGAAGTCCAACCCAGTCCAAGGGGAGTGCTTATTCACGACTTGGCAAAACATGTCCGTGCTTCTTCAATGATAGCAGTTGAAACCCTAGCTTTTCTAGTCTAACTTGGGCGCAGACCAAAGCCCGTGAAATATTAGCATCCAGATCGAAGAGTGCAAGATGAAGCTTGCCAGTCCCAACTTTGTTTGCTTAACCCATTGTCCACAAGAGAGGCAAACTAGCTAGCTGATTGGGTGGTTAAGGTCCATCGAAAAAACAAACTCCCTTCTACTTGGCTATCTAAACCCCCACAACCAATGTTGGGATATTTATGTTCTGATGTTCACAAACTTTGCTTTAGTTAATGAAATTCTCAGTATTTTCAACCAAAAAAAATACAAATTGATAGGATTTACGTGGATTATTGTTCTTGCATGTTAGAATTTACTTATTTGTTAAAATCAATAAATAAAATGGAGCTAGGAAAAAAAAGTGATGAAAAATGAGAAAGAAAAAAGCCGAATTTTGATGAATCATATAATTATATAAGAATCTATTTGAAAAATTTAAACAACAAAAAATTGGGAGTAGTTAACAAAAGAAAACCTAAAGCTCCCTAGCATTAATTCTAGATTCTCACGGCCCTCCTTCTGTATGTCCAAATTTTTTTCCTTTAATCTTATTTAAAGATGTTAAGCCAATTCTCTCAATTAACACAATTTTTTCCTTACTTCCAAAACTAACCTGCATAAAATAGTAATGAAAAATCAACATTTAAAATTCTGTCAACAATTCAAGCATCCATTTGCTCCTCTCAAAAAATATTTAAACTCAAGCATTTCATTTACCCAAAAACAACTGACCATTTTCTTTTTTAAAACCATCTCAATCTATTATTTTTATTTATTTAATTTAATTTTGTAAGATTGTTATCATATTAAAAACAATGATAGGATTCTAGCAAAAATAGAAAAGAAAGAAATTAAGAATTCGAGATCCGTATCTTTTGAGAATGACCGGTAAAATCAGCAATAGAAAGAATCAAACTCAAATCCTCTAAACCAACAATTTTTTTGGGTTTTCATCTAAGCACACTTCCATAAACGTCTGGTTCTATGGTTGTACCTACTCTCGGCAGTTATTTGTGAGAGAAAAAAAGGGAGAGGCGAAAGCGAGCATGTCACATAGACATATGCTTCTCTAGTTGTAGTCAATTTCAATATGGCCTAACTTCTTCTCGTTTGCGTTCTTAATAAGGGTTCCAACCCTAGGAGTTCTTATGTTATGTGAAATGCCCCATGGGTCCTATAAAAAAGAGGAAAGTTCAAAAGGCCTATGGATCAGAAAAGGATGTGGCAAAAGCAAAGTAGCTCACCTTATTTGGTTAGAGAAAAATTTTCTTTATCTGAACATGAAAGTAGTACATGAAGAAGGGTTTGGTCATATATCCACAACAATATCCCAACATAAACACCTTCCAAAATTCTTTAAGAAATTGTATAGTTGGCGATCAGCATTACTAGAGAAGCCTAATAAAGTTAATATGTTAGGAGATTCCTATTGGATGCCTTTGGTTCAGCAGCCTATCGGATAAATATTCCTCCATTAACCGCCATCAAATAGAGAACTTCTGAAAAGTTTGAATACCAAATATTTAGAATATTTGATTGTCTATATTTAAGTAAGTATGGTAAACTCAATGAAAGGACAAGAAAATGCACATTCTTAAGTTAGGTCATATATAAAGTGAATGAGGTCATTAGCTATGATGTACCAAATCCAATTTACATATTGTCAATTGGGAAATATTACCAAACATCCATTACTTTTGAGTGGAAGTGATTGGGGCTATAGCATTCTTTACATGGATGTGTGGCTAAAACTAGGTAAAATGACACAAATGATAAATATTCCCCATTGATCACCATCAAATATTGAACTTTTGAAAAAGTTTAAATACCAAATATTTGGAATATTTAATCATCTATGTTATATTTAAGTAAGTATGGTGAACTCAATGAAATGACAAAAAAGTGTACATTCTTAGGTTAGATTATACATAAAGTGAACGGGTGCAAATATTCCCCCATTAACCGTCATCAAATATTGAACTTCCAAGAATATTTGGATGTCATTTATTTAGAATATCTAATTGTTTGTGTTATATTTAAGCAAGTATGGTGAACTCAATAAAAGAATAAGGAAGTGCACATTCTTAAGTTATGTCATACGTAAGGTGAGCCAGGTCATTAGCTATGATGTACCGAATCAAATTCATATATTATCAATTGGAAAACATTACTGAGTGTCCATTACTTTTGAGTGGAAGTGGTTGTGGCTTATGGCAATCTTTACATGGATGTGTAGCTAAAGAAATTAGGAAAAATGACATAAATGACAAATCCTCCCCCATTAATCTCCATCAAATATTGAACTCCTAAAAATTTTTTGAAGCCAAATATTTCAAATCTTCGATTATTTGCATTATATTTAAGTAAGCATGGTGAACTTAATGAAATAACAAGAAAGTACACATTATTAGTTTATGTCATACATAAAATGAATGGAGCAAACATTCCCTATGGACTGCCATCAAATATTGAACTTTCGAAAAAGTTCGAATGTCAATTATATAGAATATTTGATTATGTACATTATATTTAAGGAGACACGATGAACTCAATTAAATGATAAGAAAGTGCACATTCTTAAGTTAGGTCATACAAAAGGTGTACAAGGCCATCGGGGCTTTAATGTATCAAATCAAATTTACATATTGTCAATTGGTAAGTATTATTGAATCTCCATTACTTTTGAGCATAAGTGATTGGAGTTATGGTAATCTTTGCTTGGATGTGTGGCTAAAGAAATTAGGAAAAATGACACATTTGATAAATATTCCCCCATCAACTGCCATCATATATTGAACTTCCAAAAAAGCTTGAATGTCAAATATTTCAAATATTTGATCGTTCCGTATTACATTTAAGTACATATGGTGAACTCAATAAGAAGACAAGAAATTGCACATTCTTAGGTTATGTTATACATAATGTGAATGGAGTAAATATTCCCTCATTAATTGCCATCAAATATTGAACTTCCAAAAACGTTTAGATGCCAAATATTTAAAATATTTGATTGTTTGTGTTATATTAAAGTAAGTATGGTAAACTCAATAAAAGAACAAGAAAGTACACATTCTTAAATTAGGTCATAGATAAGGTAAGCGAGGACATCAACTATGATGTACTGAATCAAATTTATATATTGTCAGTTGGAAAGTATTACTAATTCTCCATGACTTTTGTACATAAGTGGTTGGAGTTATAGCAATCTTTATAAGGATGTGTGGCTAAAGAAATTAGAGAAAATGACACAAATGATAAATATTCTACATTAACCATCACGAAATATTGAACTTCCAAAAAAGTTTAAATGCCAAATACTCGAATATTTAATCGTCTATGTTATATTTAAGTAAGCATGATAAACTCAATGAAAGGATAAAAAAGTGCATATTCTTAGGCTAGGTCATACAACGGGGTGAATATTCCCCCATTAACCGCCATTAAATATTGAACTTTCGAAAAAGTTTAGATGCCAAATATTTTGAATATTTGATTGTTATCATTATATTTAAGTAAGTATGGTAAACTCAATGAAAGGACAAGAAAGTACACATTCTTAGGATACATTATACATAAGATGAATGGGGCCATCAACTATGATATACTAAATCAAATTTACATATTGTCACTTGGGAAGTAGTACTGAGTATCCCTTACTTTTGAGCTGAAATGATTGGGGTTATGACAATCTTTGCATGGATCTATGGCTAAAGAAATTAGGGAAAATGACACAAATGATCAATATTCCCCCATTAATCACTATCAAATATTGAACTTCTAAAAAAGTTTGGATGCTAGATATTTCGAATATTTTTGATCGCCTACGTTATATTCAGGTATGTATGGTGAACTCAATGAAAGGATAAGAAAGTGCACGTTATTATGTTAGGACATACATAAGGTGAATGGGGCGAATATTCCCCATTAACTGCCACCAAATATTGAACTCCTGAAAAAGTTTGGATGCCAAATATTTGGAATATTTGATTGTTTGTGTTATATTTAAGTCAATATAGTGAACTTAATGTAAGGATAAGAAAGTGCATATTCTTATGTTAGGTCATACGTAACGTGAACGGGGCTATTAACTATGATGTACTGAATCAAATTTACATATTGGTAGTTGGGAAGTATTATTAAGTCTCCATTGCTTTTGAACATAAGTGATTGGGGTTGTTACAATCTTTACATGGATGCGTGGCTAAAAAAAGAAAAAAATGACACAGATGATAAATATTCCCCAATTAATCTTCATCAAATATTGAATTTCCAAAAAAGTTTAGATGCCAAATATTTTAAATATTTGATTGTCCACATTATATTTAAGTACGCATGGTGAACTTAATGAAAGGACAAGGAAGAGCACATTCTTAGATTTATGGGTAATACATAAGGGAAATGGGACAAATATTTGCCTATTAATCGCTATCAAATATTCAACTTCCGAAAAAATTTGGATATCAAATATTTAGAATATTTAATTGTCTGCATTATATTTAAGTAAATATGATGAACTCAATGAAAAGACAAGAAAGCGCATATTCTTAAGTCATGTCATTCATAAGGTAAACGGGGCCATTGGCTATGATGTATCGAATCAAATTTACAAATTGTCAGTTGAGAAGAATTATTGAGTCTCAATTACTTTTGGGCAAAAGTACAGCGGGAGTGCTAAGGAATGTAACTTGTGATTTGTGAGCATCATTTTTATAACTAAACCGACTTAAATGCAATTCGCAAATTATGTTGGGGGTATTTTTGTTTAGGGTTGGGATCGAAACGTAATTTTCCGGTAATCCCTGTGTTTATCTCTTGCTTTAGTTTAAACCCTTCGCAGCATTCTCTCTTTCAAGTCTCTGTGTTCACATTGCCCTGTAAAATGAAAACCACACGGATTTCGGACAAGAAAACATAAGTCAACGTTGTGCTTGAAAGATGTTTCTCTTAGGCCATTTGTATTACGGACTCTTTATATCTAATCACGCTGCTCGTTTCTTCCATAATGCTGCTGCCGCGACTCTTCTTCGAGTATGTGATAACCACGCCAGATCGCATGGGACGTCCTACTGCTTTTTTGGTGGCCAAGACAGTATCTTGATTTATTAGGCCTGACTTTGGAGACATGCACTGAAAGATTGAGATCTTGCAATGAGGAGGCCCAAGCACTAACTATTTGGGCCTTTAGGAGAGTTTCTTTGAAGACCATCTAAGACTCTTGGTGATCTAACTTTAGTCTTTTTTAGGGCCTGAACATTTCAGAAGGCATCCATTTACTTTCGAGTTTTCTTGTATGGAAAAATGACATAAATGGTCTATGTAATGTGATCCTTGAATTTTTATATTAATAAGATCCCTAAATTGTAGCCTAATTGTGCAATGCGGTCTCTAAACTTTTATTTCGTTTAATGTGGTCCTGGGACATTAAATTTGTTCAATATAATTTTGAACACATTGAAAATATTCAATGTTATCCCTAAACTTAAATTGAAATGAAAATATTGAACATTTTCATATAATTCAAATATCAAGTTGAACATGTAGAATTCACATTACACATTGAACAAAATGTATGTTTAGCAACTAAATTTAAAGATCATTTGTGTGATTATCCCTTTTTGATTCCATTCCAACACCTCACTAATGTGGTCTTTTATTCAATCAATTCCAGATTGAGCTGACAAAATATCATTTTGCTCACAATGAGTGATGGTTTTCTATGTACCAAACCTGCAAGAGTCGAGGAACCTGGTTGACCAACGTCGGACTCTGCTGATTTCGTGCCTAGTGCTCATTGATTCGCCGTAGGAGTACTAGGTGATTTCTCTACCGCCACGTATCCATCTTATTGTTCCTGGGCATGATGGGTAAAGCTCGCCACAGTGAAGCTGCTTTGGATATATCCTTATCAACTTCCTCCATGGCCTATGACCCTCGACTAATAACAGAACTCTTGGCCCCGGCCAAACTCTCCCAACTTTGCAAATCACTGTATCAAAACAATTTGATATTTTCTTTCATCTGCGACCGTTTATTATTTAACTGGAAATAGTTTAGCATGATAAACTTGGCAAATCACTGTATCAAAACAATTTGATATTTTCAAATAGTGAATGTTACTCTCCAAATAAGCACTCAAAGGCCATAATTTACAGTGGAGGTTGAGATCCTGTGGCGAGCCGAGCTGGAGGAGAAGGGACCGGTAATAGCTCACCTAAGCGGTTCGGGCGTCTTCTTCACCAAGGAAGATCTCAATCTCGAAGCATCCAAAACGATGGCGTTGTTAACACCGCCACTGTATTGTGGTGCCTCGAGCTGCTCGGGCTACTTCTCGAGGGGGCTGGAGATGGCAGACGTGGCTATGCTGTGCGGGATTTTGTGCTTTCCCAAGAAGATCGAAGATCGAAGGCTTTCGAAGGTGAGATTCAAGTGAAGTCATATATTACGTGTATGAATTATCGCAGATTTACAAAACCTGTGACAAAACCAGAAAAGCCAGTGGTTGAGATTAGACCGCACATTTTGTAAAAGGACGGGACGGGACGGGACAGCCGATGGCAGTTCGAGTTTTAAAGAACCAAGTCTAGGTCTCCGGCCACGTGCAGGAAGGCGAGCTTTCATTGCGAAGCTCTTCATTCTCCCGTTCCTCTCATCTTGGCTCTCAAACTTGTGATGGGTAGGCATCATGTGTACATAGTGGAGACGTCTTGAACGATCTTTCGGCCTAGGTCGACCGAGTCCAAGGCCGACATGGAAGGTCGTGTTCGTACCACCCCTTCAAGGGATAATGAGGTCATTTCGAAGCTCAAGGTCATTAAGGTTTCAAAAACCCTTTTCTTTCTTTTTATATAGATTGGTGACCTTTGCGAGTGAATCAAACTGAGAATTATGAGATTTCAAACATTTATATTCCTATCTTATCTCAATTTTCAATCATTTGTACAGAAGAAGTAAGATATTAAGACCTCATATTCTCTTTATTTTAATTTCCTTCCTTTTGCTTATTATCAATTGATTGAACCAAAAGTTACGATTTTGGGACCTCTATGCATCGATTTAATAATTTTGATTCGTCATTACTTATTTCAAACCTTCATAGCGAAGCTTGTTTCTTTACATTCTGACCACCTTTTTCTTACTTATGCTTTCCATGGTTGGGTATACCCCATGGATGTTGCTTATGTTTATTGCTTTTAAGACAATGAAAAGGTCTTATTCGCCCTCTCATCTACTATGTCAAAAGACCTAATATTCAATATAATTTGGTTGATCATTTGACAAAAGTAAAGATTAGTCACGAAACTCCACCACAAAGAAAAAAGGAAAAAGAAAAAGAAAACCTTCGTGAACTTTGATTGCCAATGTCATCTGACGACATCCATTTCTATTTTCTTTTATTGGTATTCCCATGCCACCAGATCATATGCCTAGGGACTGACTGGTTTTCACCACCACTTCTCAAAAATTCCTTCCCGTGAGCATGGAAGGTGTGCAATCTTTTCCCAATCCGCACCGCTTCCTCTTTGGCACCTCTCTTGCAAAGCAAGGCAGTCAATGATTTTCAATGTCTTCAAGGAAGTGAGGTGGCTTATCCCATGAGGCAAAGACTTTAAACTTGAGCAGCGCTCAACGTAAAGATTTTGGAGTGAAGAGAAATTGCCAATCCATTCCGATAAACACATTAGATTCTCACAGTCACTAACATCGAGAGATTCTAGAGTGGTGATATGTTGAATCCCCTCGGGTAATGTCACCAGTTTCGGAAGGCTCCAAAAATTAAGAATACGAAGTTTAGCGAGGGAACGCCATTGCGTTCCATGCTCATCGTCATGGCTCGACACATCAAGTCCTCCACAAGAGTTAATGGAAAGGCTTTGGAGCGAGGACAAGGACTGCATGCCACGAGAGAGACTCGTTAGTTTTTTACAATAGGCGAACCTCAAGGTCTTAAGATTTATGAGGGATGGAAGTAGAGTCTCAAGCGTCGAGTGCTCCAAATCCACGTCAAAAAATGATAGCTCCTCTAATTTAGAGAGGGGGATGAATGTGGATGTCCCCGTCTCTTGTTGCAACCACTTCATGCTAACAAGACTTAAATTCAAGATTTCTATTTGGGGGGAATGTGGCATTGAATTTAGGTGGGGACAATCTGAGATCCCCAAGGACAAAAGTTTTGGGAATGGTGAATGTGAATCGGACCGCTGATGATCCTGATCTGGTCCCACCAGTTGCCTTCTTCCCCACCATCCTCTCAAGTTATGACATGACGCAAGATTCAATTTCTCTAGAGATGGGAAAAGGGGCGTGCAATGTCAGATTGCTCCAGATCACTTATCTCTTCAATGAACTCCAACGCATCCAAGCCCTTGAGAGTCAATATCCTTAGGGACGGGAATTCACCTAGGGATGGCAAATACTTCCATTTTCCACATTTTTTGAGTGTGAGCTCAATAAGATTTGTGATAGAGGAAAGCCAGCTTGGTGGACTCCTATACATACATGAGTCTATGTCCAAACGGACTAGATTTGGGTGCGGTCTGAGGTTCTCCCACAAGATCAATTCATCACCGTGGCTTTTGCCATCTTGCTGCACCCTTGACCATGATAACCGCAAGCGACGGAGATGTTGCTTTTCCTTCAAGTGACCCTTGTTAGGTATCGGTTGAAGGAACTGCAAGTTTTTAAGAGCAATGGATCCGGCCAATCTGTTTAAGCCACCCAATTCATCTAAGCTTCCCACACCACCACGTACTTTATGGTCCATTCTTTGGACGATGAATTGCAATAAAGTTTGAAGCAAAGACAAGTGGTTCAACCCGCATGGCATGTGGCTTAGTGATGAACACCCATCAATAAAGAGGTGTCTAAGGTTGACTAATTTCTTTAAATCTCTTGGAAGTGCTGTAAGATTCCGGCAATCAGAGAGTTTAAGGGTCTGCAAGTTCACCAAATCCGTGATTGAATTTGGCAAATTTTGGATATATGGGTTTTCAGAAACATCAAGAAACCTTAAGTGCTTCAATTGACTCCCCAAGGAAGTAAGAATCCAAAAACCTTTAGAGCCCAAACCCAACGCTCGACAATGCCTAATCTTGGAGATACATTTGCTTGGTTCAAATGTAAATCGCCCGTTCAAAGAGAGAAATGTTCTTAAATTGGTTGTTTCAACTAGCAAGGTCACCTTTTGTATTAAATATGAATGTGAAGCAAATGATGCATGACAGATTCCTCCATTGATATGGCCTTCATCGAGAGCAATCATCTTGCACTCACCTCCTGCAACTTTCAAGGCAAGATCGTGCATGAGATCGTGCATTTTGAACATGCTCACCTCATTAGTGTCATCATCGGTTTCTTCAACTTCAAGGAAGGACCTACACAATAGGTTCGAGACATAACTATCCCCAATCTCTTCTAGATCATTGTTCCCCTCTGATGACTCAATAAAGCCTTGTGCCATCCAGAGTTGTATCATTGTCTGTTTATCAAAAACGTAATCTTTTGGAAACAACGCACAATATGCAAAACAATGTTTTAAATGTGAAGAAAGATGGTCGTAGCTGAGCTTGAGAATTTCCATAATTCCATGGTCTGACTTATCTATTTTTGAAAGTTCACCCTCTTTGAAATTGAGCCACTCTTTTTTCTCTTTGGCATATAGAAGGCTACCTATTGTTTTGATGGCAAGGGGAACACCAGCGCATTTTTTAACTATACCTCGACCAATCTCCCCCAATTCCGAGTCTAATGATGTTTCCCCATCTTTAAAAGCCATTTTCTTGAATAAATCCCATGACTTATCTTCAGATAATCCATGTAGATTATAAATAACTGAATTCGCATCTGTAGCTTGCACGACCGACAAATTGCGTGTGGCTACGAGTATCTTGCTCCCCCTTGAACCGCCCATTAGCAGAGGTCGGAGTCCCAACCATCTCATGCGATCGTCATTCCACAAATCATCCAAAACAAGCAAGTACTTCTTTCTGTCCAGTACCTTGCCAAGGAGCCTCCGCAACTCTTCCTCACTTTTATTCTCAATGCCTTCCAGATTTCTCTTCACATCAGGATCCCCTTGAAACTCATCTTTGGCAGAGTTCAGTATTTTTTTGACGATCAAATCCACATCAAAGATTTTAGGATCCCCATGGCACACCCACATCTTAAGCTCGAAACAGTCTTTCACCTTTCGATGCTTGTATACCAGATCAGCAAGCGTGGTTTTTCCCAGTCCTCCTATACCGAGGATGGAAACAACCGAAACACTCTCTCTTGGGGAGGAGGAATCAAGCAAATGTGCGATGATCCGCTCCCTATCCTCCTCTCTACCAATTATATCTTCCTCCCGCTCAAAAGTGGGAGTTCTCCTCACAATAGGAAGAGTTGCCTCACTCTGATGCTTCTCTAATTGGAACTCCCTATTTTTTTCAATCCGATCCAGTTTCTTCCTAAGCCCCTGAATCTCATTACCCACTTTGAGGCAGTGTGCAAGCTGATTTGATTTAGAGAAGAAAAGGCACACCTCTTTCGACATCTTGTTGCCGGGAGTGACCTTCAGCCTCAGATCTTCAGTTGCGACATCATCAAGCAAATCTTGTACACCGTACAGAACGTCCTTGAGCCTCTTGAGCCAAAGCTGGACCTGGTGGTTGTGCCATTGCTGCCTCTCGGCATCCAAGAGCACAGCTTGGATGGTCTGGACGGTGTCCTCAAGGCTCTGGAGCTCGTCCTTGGCACAGCAGAGCAACTGGATCTTCTGGGAAGCGAAGGAGCCTCCAGGTTTCGCCATTTCAGTGGCAAGGCTTTTCAGTATGCCAGCGGCAAGGCTGAAGAGAACTGCTTCCGCCATTTCCAAAGGCAAAAGCTGGGGCTGAGAAGTGTTTGAGAGGACGTTGCAGAGCTGATGCTTGTGCTGCGAGACAATGGTTTGGCGGTGCCTCATGATCAACTTCATGTACGAGTTTATAGCAAGGTCAACGGCATCTCCATGTTACTCCGCGAATATCCGAACAGTCTATCCACAAATAAAAATATATAATATCATGAGAAAACCAGAGAAATGTTCCACAGTATTCCATATACACGAAAGTCGAAATCTCAAAACTCATCTGTCATCATGTTAACGTGAGGGAAACAAATTATGGCAAGTGGGAACGGAACTGTCCAATAGGAAACAAGCATGTGCAAATATTAGGTAGCATGAAAGACGATGGGGGTGTAGAAAATAAAGCCCGGGGATCTGTCATCATGTTTATGTGAGGAGAAAACGGAACTGGCCAATAAGAAGATAAGCATGTGCAAATAAATTATATTAGGTAGTGTACCGGGGACCCCGGGGGAGGGGACTAAAGAAAAAACAAGAGGAAAGATACAATTGCCTACAGGTCTTAAAAAGGATGCTCATAGAAATCTTAAAATTTGTTGCGAATTATTTTTTCAAATTTTCTTACATTTAATTTGTTGAAAATAATCAATTAATGACAAATTATTCACGATCAAACAAAATATACTCACTTAAAATTAGAAAAATAATTTTTTTAATATGAAAAAAGGAAATTATTTAAAAATAAATAAATTTTGAAAAATGTTTTCTGTTATGAATTTTTTTGGTGAAATAAACACACATCGGTCAACATAATAATGAACATAATAATGCAGTAGCCCATCGATGCCCACGACTGTCGCAAAATGTTGAGATTAATCGAGAGAAAGAGAGGGAAAACGATGGAGAGAAACTGAGGGCATCTGACAGGGTGTACAACCTTTTGACTAAAAGGGTCTAATTTTGAGAAAAAGGTAAGGGAGTAGTCACTTCTGCTTCAGATAGGGGCTATATTACGTTGAACTTCTCGTTACATTACAGGAAACCTTTTTTTTGGTCAGACATTACAGGAAAATTTAAGCGGCAACATTTTGTTGGTTTTGTTATATTAATGAAAACGAAAATTATTTCTTGACCCATAAAGCAACTACTCTTTTTTTTTTTTTTTTTGTGTGGAAAGAGTACTTAACATGGAATATTAATTGATATATTGTTTGTTTTTTAAAATTAAAGGGGAAGCAACCTTCATTTGCATCGTCCTTTCTGGAAAGCAAGGACCTTGCCAACAAGTAGCCTATCACCAAATCTCTTATATTTGACTCATTTACATTTAGCTAATTTTCATACCAATTACACAACTCGGTATGGTTACCCTAATCACATTGCGTTCATACAATACATATCAATTAGGGGAAAGTATAAAAATGTCGTATCAATTTAGTTCTAAACTTGTCAAATATATTAATTTAATTATAAACATTTTCACATTTTGTCAAATTAGTCAATTTGACCATATTTGAAAATTGTTGATGTGGACCTTAGCCATCTTACATGGCATGGGCAATACTAATGTGGACATTTTACATGGCTAACTTAGCGTGACTGACACTAGGGGTGAGCATAGTCCGGGTTGGGTCGATCCGGCACCTATCCTAGGGACCAATCCACACAATGTTGGTCCTCAATTTTTAGTCATCGGGTGTTGTGCTGTTGGTTGCGAGAGAATAGACAATAGGTCATTGGGGCCGTGAAGGTAGTATGATGCGGCATAGACACCCAACAAGCGTTACAGGAAAAGAAAGAACTGCAAAGCATCAATGGAGAAAGAGCTATAAAAGAGCTATAATCAAAGTGCCACAGGACTCTTGCTGATGTTTGTCACCGGGCCAAAGGATTCCCTTTGTACATTCACCTGCATAGGACTCTGCTCAAGTCGATATTTGACAACAGGGATGAGACTTTAGTATTCAACGAGGTCGATGAGCTCATGAAGAAGACATGGTTGATACCTGGTATCGCTTAGCCGATGCACAATCTGTGCCCAACATGGGTGTTTTTCCAACAATACCTCGGCACGATGCAGTTGGAACCGGACCTTCTTTTTGCTTCACATGCCAAGTTGACACAAGTAGCGAATGAGGCCAAGGAGCAGAACCGAGATGCTCTGTTCATTAAGATTCTATCGCTAGTTTTAACCTCGATATGGGGGTGGTCGGAGAAGAGATTGGATAACTAACATGACTACAAGAATGGGGGAATGAACCGGATGAAAATTCTCCTGCCATTGGCAGTGAGGGCGGCAAACATCTTAGGAGATGATGTCATGCTTTCCATGGTAATAAAAACAGTGAAAGGAGATGCAGCGACAGACCCGACTGGAGATAACGTGGATGGCTACATACATCATCTGTGAAGAATGCATTCTCCAAGATGTGCGAGTGATTCATTTCTTCGTTCATTTTGGGGTACCATTATGGAGTTATTTATTTATTTCCCTTTGTCATTGCTCGCATCAGATAGCCGGAAGTGGATGTCAAGAACGTGAAATTGACACAAGACAAAGATGAGGGTGAACTACTAATTTGGTTGGCGAAAGAGACAGTTTGGCCTAAAAGAGTGCGGAACCTTCAGTGCTATTCTTAAGAAGTGCTATCCCATGGCAACTGCAGTCGCCTCCATCACATCGCACAGTTGTTATGGACTAATTCCTAAACATTATTTGACTTTCACTTTGGCACTGACGATGAAATCATGAAGCTACCAGAGAGTGCAGGGAAGCCAGAAATTAGTTTTGGCACCAATGGTGATCGAGGACTCTGTAGAATGCAAAGATGGAGACAAAATGATTCTGAGGGAAATGGTTCCATATGAGGTTGAGTCAACCATGTCAAGGCTTCCAAAACATTGGATCAATCAGAGGCTCAAGAAAGGCAAAGATCTGCAGAGAGCAATTGAATCAGAATCGAGTTCAGCTGATAACATAATCTACTGAATAAGCTTTACAACTAGTTACAACAATCACTCGAAAACATAAGATAATCACAAGTGTGGTTCATAACAGACATGGTATCCAATATCGAAGGCAGAGTGAAACGTGGAACTACGTGTTTGCTAAAGAAACCATGGATGACTTCTTCGCCATTCTGAATGGAAATTACTGAGGATATGATTCATGATCTCAGGACTATTCTGCATTTGTTGCATCATGTGATTAGTGTTACCCTTTCATATAGCTTGTTCTCTATGACGAAACAAATCCCCAAATCATTTCGGCTTTGATCAGATCACTCTCTCTCTCTCTCTCTCTCTGAGGGAGGATCAGAGAACATCTCACTTGTTCTTTGTTTCTTGACCGTTCTTTATTTCTCAATTGATGTTTTGGCTTAATCGAAGTGAAGATGAAGCGCAAATTTCATTTCCTGAGCTGCAGTCATGGGGATGGCCGTAAACTAGGGAACTCTCGATTTGGGTCCGCCGGAGATGACGCCGGCAACAACCCGTGCTCGTGTGGAGGTGATTGGGGTGGCGGATGGCCGCGGGTAGTCGCGGGGAGCAAAAGCGAGAGGTCGAGAAAGGCTGTCCATGAGTATGTGTGCGCCTTTGTGTTGATATTCAATCAAGGGGGAGAGAGTAATAGATGTAATGATGCCGATAAAAGAGCCGGGTTTCTGTTTCGGTAGATTATTACGCATGAACTTTTTTCAAATTGGGCAAATTCAAGAAGTAATTCCATGTAAGATGAATACAAAAAAAAGGAATAAGAAGTAAGAGAACCCTACCAATATGAACAACTTATATTGCGAATTTGATTAATTGGACCTTCATGGCATTGAAGAAAGGACGAAGAAACGAAGCAATATGGACAAAAATGACCTTGTTTTAGTCACCCGTGTTTTAGTCACCCGAAAAATCAAATGCTCGTCGACAAGTGAGCTCAAGTCCTCATTTGAGACAAATTGATCACTTTAAGTCCTTATTTGAAATAAAGTTCACTTTAAACCATTATTTGAAAAAATGACCTCACTATAAGCTCTTATTTTAAAAATTTCCCTATTTTTTACACTCTTATCTATATAATTTGTCAAAATTTTCTGAAATAAATATCTTTAATTATTTATCAACTTATTAATTTTGCATAATCTCTCGGGTCTCTTTTCACTGACTCGGTTGATGAATCCATGTTGTGCCCTTCTTCAACCTTGTGAACGCACCGAACTTGAGCTGTGTGCATGACTTTGTTGTTTCTTTAGAGCTAGCATCATTCATAAGGGATATAGATGTTGGGATCCTCTCTCTAACCATCTTCAAAGTCTCTTGTCATGTTTTTTTCTGAGAACACACAAAATTCTCTTCTCATCACTTACTTCAACTTCCATATCTTATTTCTTCAGGTTCTTTAGGGCTCCAATAAGTTCCCACAGAATATTGCCACACCTTTGGGTCAAGTCTCCCTCATATGTCGATTCGAATATTGAGAGCAGCCATCACTTTACTTGACAACATATTTCTCGAGGAACTGTTGATCTTGTCCACATCCCTTCTGATGTTCAAACCATGGATGGTCTTACAAAGGCTTATTTTCTTGCTTGATTTTCTAGTTTCCAAAATCTAGTCGATTTCCTTAGAACGACCTTGACGAGATATTATGATATTGTCAGAATAGTTGAAGATTTCATCGGATTGACGCGATAAGGTATTGCAATTAAAAGGTATTATTCGAACAATATGTGAAGGAAATGAAGTAATCTAATGAGAAAACTATTTACCTAGGCATGTAAGTAAAATTACATCGTCAATTTTAATTTCATCATATGTTACGAAATCTTGAAATAATTAGAAAATATTTTGATAATGATGATATGATATCATCCTTATCAATTTTCAAACATGTTGCAACCTACCTTTTTCGTCCAGAGAGGAAAAGCTGAATTTAGGGGTATTGCTTAAAAGATGAGCCTACAGCTTATGATTAGACACGAACTCTCCCAAGCCCATTCCTCATGTGACATTGGGATGTTTATAAGAATTTTATAATGAGGAGTCGCCACTAGCTTACTTTCTACGCAATTAGAAAGTCTAAGGTCAAGAACTTAGTTACACTAATTAAGCAATTAATGTCATTTCGATATCTAATCTTGTCATTTCAAAAAGATTTTTGGCAAGCAATCTAAATTGACTTTAAATTTATCTGCTAACATGAGGTGATTATACGAATATGCAATCATTAAGATAACAATCAACAGCCAATGAAGCATTAAATAAATTGCAAGGGTAGATAAGAATCTAATTACTAAAAGATAAATAAATAACAACCCTAACTAAGCTAAACGAGAGCCATAATCATCGCATTGAAAGTATGCAAGAAAAGCATTTGTCTTTAAGGATAATTGAAAACTAAGGTAGAGCCTTAAAGGCTTGCTCAAATTCGAACGCAATCTTAGACCAAAAGACTTTCACTTTTTAAGAAAAATTATCCAAGAAATTATGTTTAAGCTTTTTAATGAATTCTAATTTTTTGGAATTTTTCTTATTTTAAAGTTTTTAAGGATTTTTTTGGTATTTTTAATTTTATAAAAATTAATTTTTTTTTTTCGAATTTTTAGAATTTCTCCACGCGCGACCTGGGTCGGGACCGATCTGATCCACGAATGGACTGGGCCGGCAAGCTCAGTCTCGCAACTCCCCAAAAAATACAAAGAGTAAAATTAAAAGAAAGGAGCCCAGCCTAGCCCAAAACGTAGCCCATTTTCTATTTCAATTCTCAGCCCAATATTTTCCAGCCCACAACAAGCCAGCCGAAGCCCATCCTCCCTATTTCTATTTTTCTGCTTTTTCTTTTTATTCTTTTCTTTTCTGCTTTTTCTTTTTCTCTTTTTCCTTATTTTTTTCTCTTCTTCTCCCTCATCATCTTCTTCCGCGTTTCCTTCTTCCCCCGTGGCTCCTCCCTGCCCGAACCAGCTCCACCACTATAACAAGCCTTCATTGGTGTTTGGGGGGCCGCCCAACCACCATCCGACGCCAGTTGTTCGGTCCGACCGTCACCGGTCACCGCTGGCTGTAGTGGCCAGTGGTCTCTAGTGTCGTCTGATCTACTCCGGCAAGGAGCAAGCCCGCGATGGCCGGCTCAAGCGACGTGAGATACGCCACCAAAAATTAAAAAAGAAAAACACCAACGGAAGTGTCGGTGCAGCAGGCTACACAGATATTAAAGATTTAGGATTCGGTTTGGAGACTCAAGTTTGGCTCTCCAATGAAGCAATTCATCGAACGATTGGTGTACACTAGAGAAACAAGGGACTTCCGACTCGTCTACGACTCAAGGCGGGCCGAGACTCTAACAGGCATACTAGAACACACAACAAGCATGCTAGAACGCACAGAAACGTTAACAGGGGACTGGCGGGGTCGGAGTTCACGTGAACCTAATGCTGCGAACTCCGGCCCGGCGTGCCCGAAACAGAGCACGCACAGAGAGACTTACCTAGTTCGGCGCGATGGCGTCTACCGGAAGGGGTCGTCAATGGGGGCTCGGGCGCGGCTGAAGAGTCGGCTGAAGTTCTTCCCCCCTCGTCCGGACTCTTTCTCTCTCGGTTTCAAGCTCTCTCGGTCTCTCTCCTCTCTGTCTTTCCCAGCCGAGGAAGACCCTCCTAAAGAAGCTGCCCCTCTTGCAGCAATTCAATTGAAGAGGTATTCTTTTTTGGCTTCTTTCTCCGGTACCAAATGATAACAGGCAAAGACAGAATGAAAAGTGACACGATGGCCACCACTGTGGCGATTACTATAACTTTTTTGGTCCAAAATGGTTTAGAGGTATTCGATTCGCAAGAAGGAAGGTTAAGTTCTGCAATACCTCCACAGAGATTCCTATTCTCAAAGACGGACACTGAACTAGCATTGAATAATACTCCTTGCTTCGGAACTTTTCCTTCAAGCTTGTTCAAAGAGAGATTCAAGTACCTTAGATTCGTAAGCTGAGCGAGAAAGCTCGGGATTTCACCAAAGAAGTCGTTATGAGAAACATCCAGCTCTTGTAAACCCCGTAATGTGCCTAAAGCCGGAGGAATTTCACCATGAAAGGAATTGACTGCTAAGCTGAGCCGCTCCAATAGCAAGCACTTGCTGATGGAGCCAGGAATTGGTCCTGTTAGCTTATTATTAGACATATCTAGTTCGCCAAGATTGGCCAAAGACCCAACTTGAGATGTATTGACAAATTGGGTTTATACTAAAGGGCATAATTGTCATTGTATTGTTTTAGCCCTAAACCCTATGTATATATATTGTAAATTACTTCATCAATGCAAGCAAATTCACCCAATCTCTTCATGGTATCAGAGCGACGATTCTTGGAGTCCGTCTCTCGCGTCTCTCACGTCTCTCTTTGAGAAAATCGCCATCAAGGCTACACAAAAAAGAAGAAGAAGAAGAAGAAGCAACCAAGAAAGAAAGGAGGAAGAAGCAGGCAAGCAAGCAAGCAAGCAATCACTCCCCCTTTCGCTCTCGATCTTCTCCGCGTCGACGGCGGCTGTAGCTTTCTCCAGGATTTTCTACGCATCTAGATCTCGTTTTCGTGCGTGGCGCTGTCTATAAATCAGCAAGCTGGAAATCTTAGATCTTGCATAGAAGACATTGACTTTATTGGAAAACCGGAAAAATTCGGTTTTTGCTCTACTTTGCAATAGGAATTTTTGAGCCGAAAGTTCCGAGCAAGTTGAAATCTCGTGAAGTTTTCATCACTGGGGTATTTCTTTCATTAACCAATCGTTGAAGATTTTGTATCAACGCTCGTGACCGCAAGTGATCATGGCAACCGAGTCTCAAAACTCTTCAGTCACCGTTCCCGCACATGAGTAGGTGGGTAGCCCTTATTTTTTGCATCATTCTGATAACCCAGGATCTAATCTCATTGGCATGGTCCTTACGGGTGACAATTACAACAATTGGTCTCGTGCCATGGAGATTGCTCTTTCCGCCAAGAACAAGATGGTGTTTGTTACTGGAGAAATAAAAAAGCCAATACTCCCCCTTAGTAAGAAAACCCGGTGGAAACCTCATGTAGACATCTTCGTCAAGATCACCATGCAGAAAAACGTTATTCACATCTAATTGGTAGAGAGGCCAATGACGAATTGAAACAAGAGCTAATAGAGTGTGAACAGTTACCATTTTAGCAACAGGCGCAAATGTGTCATGGTAATCAATCCCCTCTGTTTGAGTGTAACCCTTTGCAACGAGCCGAGCCTTGTAGCGCTCAATGGTGCCATCAGAATTATATATAATTCGGTAAACCCATTTACATCCAATGGGATGTTTGTTAGGAGGAAGATGAACAATTTCCCAAGTGCCATTTTGTTCAAGAGCCTGTATCTCAGAAGACATTGCCTCCTGCCACTTAGGAGATTGACATGCAGCGTCATAAGTTTCAGGTTCCTGTTCAAAGGATATGGAGGCTAAAAAGGCATGATGAGTGGGTGAAAAACGCGAGTATGATAAACAGTTGGATAAAGGGTAAAGAGTACCTGATTCAGCTACCTTAGAGTCCGAAGAGGATTGATTGGAGGCCACAATCGAGCAGTAGTAGTCCCGAAGATATTCGGGTGGATGGCGTTGTCGAGATGGCCGAGGCATGGCTTCAGGTTCAGTTGGTGATGGTGCAATCGTGGGTGTAGAAGGTTGAGGAGTTGAGGTCGGTGCAAGGACTGGGGTGGAGGGCCATAGAGTGATTTCTTAAGTCGACAAACTAAATTCTCTTCTGCACTACTTGATGTTGGTTTTCAACAGTCAAAGGCGGACTATTCACTTTTACATTAGCCCGTGGCTCTCTGTTGACCATTGTCCTTGTTTATGTTGATGATTTGGTTATAACGGGTGATGATGAAGTTATGATTCAACTGCTCAAGCAATTTCTCGACGCACAATTTCGTATCAAGGACTTGGGCACTCTCAAATATTTCTTGGGCATTAAAGTTTCTCGTTCCAAGTCTGGGATTTTCTTGTCACAAAGGAAATATACTCTTGATATTTTGTCTAACATTGGTCTTCTTGGTGGACGTCCTATTGATACTCCGATGGAACCCAATATACAATTTTCGGACTCCTCTCCAATTCTTAAGGATCCAGGTTCATATCGACGACTTATTGGTAGATTATTATATCTTACAGTAACTCGTCCAGATTTACTCTTTGCAGTGCAACATCTTTGTCAATTTATGCACTCTCCTCATGAAGACCATTGGAATGCTGCCCTTCGCATTGTGCGGTATCTCAAGCATGATCCTGGCACTGGTTTATTTTTCTCATCTGATTCAACTCTCCAACTTAATGGTTATACAGATTCTGATTGGTCATCATGTTCTACATCCCGACGATATGTTTCTGGTTACTGCATGTTTCTTAGTTCTTGTCCTATCTCACAGCGTTCCAAAAAACAAACCACTGTTGCCCGTTTCTCAACAGAAGCCGAATATCGTGCTATGGCGTTTGCCGCATGCAAAATCACATGGCTTCACATGCTTCTCTCGGATCTCCATGTCAACACTACCTCTGCCAATCTTTTTTGTGATAATAAAGCGGCCATCCACATCGCCACTAATCCTGTCTTCCACGAACGAACCAAACACATCGAGATTGATTGTCACTTGGTTCGTGAAAAAATTCAAGATGGCACTTTGCGTACTCTTTATGTTCCCAGTCATTCCCAACTTGCAGACTTGTTCACGAAACCGATCACACGTGATTTATTTTGTAATTTTAAGAACAAGTTGTTGACATGTTTACATTCACCAACTTGAGGGGGAGTATTGGCAAATTGGGTTTATACTAAAGGGCATAATTGTCATTGTATTGTTTTAGCCCTAAACCCTATGTATATATATTGTAAATTATTTCATCAATGCAAGCAAGTTCACCCAATCTCTTCAAGATGGAAGAGATTCGCTCAACTGGTTATGCACCAAGCTAAAGATAATTGAAATGCTAGAAAGACTAAGAACCTCCCCCGCTATTGAACCACTCAGATTATTGTTCGAAAACTCGAGCTTGATTAGTTGCTTGCAGTTACCGAGACTTTTTGGTATTTCCCCATGGAAGTCATTGAACGACAGGTAAAGGCAATTCAATAACGTCAAATTGCTAATTGATGACGGGATCTCTCCCATTAGCATGTTAATGATTAAGTACAATTTGTGCAACTTATGGAGTGCTCCGATAGATGAAGGAACATGGCCGCCAAGCGAATTGTTTGATAAGTTAAGATAGGACAGGTTGAAGATATTGCCAATACCTGGAGGAATGGTTCCGTACATATGATTGTCCGACATAGAAATTACGCTAACACTGTTGGAAAGATTGCCAATGGAATCCGGCATCAGACCTTCAAGAAAATTGACGTCCACCACAATATCTTCCAGCCTTGAACAATTAGTCAATGAGGTAATGAAACTGAAGTCATCTCGCAACTGGTTAGAGAAAAGGTTGATTCCTTGAAAAGCTTTTAGCCTTCCAAGATCTGCGAGCATTGGTCCGTGAATGCTGTTATTGAAAAAGCTGATGTACTGAAGGCCGGAGGCATTCGATAAGGATGGAGGTATAACGCCAGTAAAAAAATTGCTACTAAAATCAAGAATAGTAAGAGAAGGAAGAGTATCACCGATATAAGGGGGAATGCTCCCTCTCAACTGATTGTCAGAAACGCAGAAATAGGAAATGCTTGAGATGTTGAACATTGCTGGAGGGATCTCGCCGCTGAGTTGGTTAATCCCCAATTGAACAAACATCAAATCACGAAGCTTGGACAATGTCTCGGGAACCTCTCCTTGCAACCCATTATCCCCGATGGAAAGAATGTGAAGTTGGGAGAGATTTCCAATAGAATGCGGAATAGATCCTGTAAGACCGTTAGTGGTCAAACCTAAACCTAGAAGCTTTGACAAAGAGCCGAGATCATCAGGAATTTTGCCCACAAGTCGGCTGTCGATGAGATTCAAAATCTCAAGATTTGAGCACTGAGAAAGATTGGTGGGCATTTCTCTCCCGAAAGAGTTGTTACTGAGAACAAAATGGCGAAGGTGAAACAAGTGGCCAATGCTTTGTGGAATTTCACCACGAAAGCTGTTGTTCTGTAGGATGAGGCTTCTCAGGAAAGAGAGGTTTCCGACATGAGGCGATAGAAGACCACCAAGCCTTTCGACATCAGGTCGAGGGACACAACCTTTTTGGGATGCCATTTACCGCATACAACACATTTCCACTAACAATGATGAGAAGAGTTATTCCACGAGCTCAGAACTCCAAGTGCATTCTCATCCACACTGTGTTTGAAGTAGATTAAAGCAAGCCGATCAGGCTGGTTGGTTTGCATCGCTGAACTCATCCATAATGGGAGCTGGGCATAGTAAAATAGGAACATAATCACCATATGTTTTTCCATTGTGAATGGGTTCTGTGTCCTACTAAGTTGCGAGTAAAGTCTCTTCCAGATTTAAATAAGAAACGAAGACCTTCAAAGACATGCGTTTCTATTGATCAAAAGACACCCTTTTACACGGCGAAACCTAACTCGATTGGATGAATAAACAAGTTCAACCCAAACCAAGAGTTGGACTTTAAAATACCATAAATTGGCCGAACCAAAGAAAAGGGCACGCACACATCCGTCAAAACACGAACTTGTGTTCGCAAAATGGAGGATCTGACGGCTGCACAGTGACTTCCTCAAAGGCCGTGCCGCGAAGAAAGGAAATCAAAGCACAAACGAGGTCGTTGATTTTCAGCCGTATCAAAGAACTTTGGCTGCGGGCAACGCGTCTAATTTGTGCTGTAAGTGTTTTTACGTTCAAAATGAATTATTTATTTGTAAACACTTTAACTACATTTAACCGATAAAAAAAATTACTTTTAGTCATCCGAATTTTTAATCAGAATATGACTGGATAAGATATGATAAAAAAATTCAGAGATTTTTTTATATTTTATCAATTTTTTTGCGAACTGTGAATTTAAAATCGGATATTTTTATATCATATCCTATACAACATATAGACAACTAAGTTAAGTTTCTCACCCCTTTGCTGCTGCTGCACATTTGCCGTCCCACGTTCCTCTCTACGTTGTCCCAATCCACGGTGGCTTCTCACTAGCAACCTCAAGCGCAATCCTGCAGCCCCGACACCAACACAGCAGCCCACGACGAGCATTTTATATGATAGAACATCACCAGGCGAGTATAGTTTACTTGGGAGTTCATAAACGAATACTTTCAACCTTTCCACCGAATCATCTTCCAGAACATCATGTCGCACCGTCTGCATAATTTCCACCAAAGCATACAAAAAGTGGCAAGCTTTCAGCATTGGATTAATGGAAATTTGTGTAACTATCATCTGATATTGAAATATTGGGTATTTTGAATAGGTCCAAAAAAAAAATGGTGGCCTGCAAGAAAAAATAAATTAAAACAAAAGAAATATCGAAAATCGACAAAGAAGCAAAGTGGACGCTCAGCCCATTTTAGGGAAACAGAACTCGCAGGAAGACAGAGAAAAAATAAAGAGAAAAGAAGGAAAGAAGGAAAAAGAAAAGAGGGTTTAGCCCCACAAACTTTGCCAAGCTGATTCAACTCAGATTTGCAGCATCTGTAAGCGCTCATGCAACATCTTGTAAGTATTCGCACGCCCTTTGTTCACCCAATCAAAATAGTTTTGGGAATTAGGTAGTACATTCGCAATTTTGTGAAATTCGAGCCACAAAAATTGAATTATGGAGATATGAGATTTTATGGAATTTGTGGATTAACTTTTTACCTAATCCTAAAGAGACAAGGCCTAAGCTAACAAGAATGAAATAGTGATAATACTCGGTAGTATTATATAAAATATGTTCCTCTTTGAACCTTTTAATTTCTAGGTAAAATTTAAAAATTCAAGTGGAGCATTAAAAATACACTAAATGTTACTCAAAATAGTAATTAATTTTGGCAAAAGAATAGTCTAAGTACCAAAACTTGATATGGAAGAACACTTAATGCTTAAAGTTATGAAAAGTATACTTAAATGCTATTCTTTTTTAAAATTTGATCACTTTAGTGCCAACTTTGATAACACCTCCCGAAAATCCTACATGACAATTTTTTAATTAATTTCTATTGCCTACGTGGCTCGCTGGAGATCCACTTCAACTTATTCTCACCCAAAACGACGCATTTTAGGCCATTAGTTTAATTTTTGATATAAAATTTAATTAAATAATACTAAAAACAAAAAAAAAAAAGGAGCAATAGCACAGGCCAGAGGGGGCTTCCCGCTTGTGTCTACCACCCCATCGTCGGTGGGGTAGTGGCAATGGACGATGATCTACGCTCGCCTATGCTACTGTTTTTTGTTTTTTGTTTTTAATTTCGTTTTTAATATTATTTAATTAATATTTATATTCAAAATTCAATTTCGGCCAAGTGCAGTGTTGTTTTAGACTGATCGAGTCACGTCAGTGCCCAAAACGATGTCGTTTTGAGCTCACGTCGTCGGAAAAATGCCATGGTAGCATTTTGGCTGGATTTTCTTGTTGTTAGCACTTAACTGATTCATTTTGCTTCAATTTTGGTATTTAAGTGTACATTTCTAAACTTTTTGCACTTAAATATTCTTCCTGTCAAGTTTTGACACTTCAGAGGCCTGCACCTCCATTAATTTTTGTTTAGAGGAAAACATGGGCCGGTTGAAAAATGAAATCCTCTCAATTGCTTCGCACCATCAACCCATAAAGGTAGATTTACATGATATGAATGTACAACCCTTTGAGGAGAACATAATGCACCTCCGCATAGACGGGAGCCCCTCTTTCCTACCATCTGTGCAATTATCACCGGACACGGCTAGCACAAAGACTCCTAAATCCATCCGGAGCCTTTTCTTCCACCTCTCCTCCCCTACCTCGACCACAAGAGTTCTAAGCAGAAGTGTAGACTGAAACTCAAAAATGACAAAATAAGTACGGCAACAACAGATCACCAATATAGCTTGGCTTCACAAGATAGGATAGAAGTCCAAACACGAAAATCATGACGACTTTGCATTCATTAATATGACGATTCTGTTAGTGGCCTGTTTACATCAATGTCAAATTTACCATCTCCTCATATATCCATCTCTCTCTTTATATATGTCAATGGCTATGGACTGAACTTTTAAAACACCGCGCTTCAATCGGATGATAAGGAAACAAAACGGGTTTAAAAAAAGAATCAACTCTTCATAAAGCTCTCGGGCTCCTGCCACCTTTCTTCCCAATGAATTCACATAATCGGCATGGCAAGGTATCGAGGCTTGCCGCAAATGTGTTTCCATAATTACCTAATACATCACATCTTCTCCACGCGGGGTATTCGGCATATGGGTCATTCGTGAGGGACTTCATGGAGCTAAACTAGTTCCCGTCGATGATCGAATGTGGAGGGACAAAGTCCATGACATCGGGAACACCAAAATTGACAGGGAATGAGACATGGCTTCTCCGTCACGTAATTTTCCGTCCAAGTGTTCTCAATAGCAAGAACAAACTTATAATGAGACATAGCGCAGTGCAAATGGTCCCTCTATTTTGGAGTGACGCTGGCATCATTGGCACCCTTGGGATAGAAAGAAAGTGCCTTGTCGAGAACCCGGGCATTATTGAAGCACTTGCCAAATGAATGGTGAGGCAGCAACTCGAGGAACTTCCTTGCGAGTTCGTTCAACAAGAAGAAGACCAATGAACCAGTGTCTCCTGAGGTCCAAAAACAAGATTTAATACATTTAAGGTATCACAAGTTAATAGGGTGAGAATCAAGTTGAAATTTGAGAGGGATTGACTAGATAATTGCTCACATTATCCTTATAAGAAGACGTGGTAATTTTGACCATTGTGGAAAAGTGATCCAGCATAAGTTGACTGAACATCGTCTTTTGCATGGTAACTGATGAAGACATCTCCTCGGCCCGATCTCCTTCGTCCAGCCTCCAGATCCATGTATGGACGTAGTGGATCCCCATTGCGCCTCTGACATTAGCACGTTCAGTGAGAGAAGATGCTCTCAATTAAGGCAGCAGTAGAAGCATGTAAAACCAATTTCATGGAAGCATATATCAATCGGGAAAATCAAAGAAATCCATTCATGTCTAAGCATTTTAAGCTGATTGTCGGCTGTGCTAGTGAAATAATTCAAGTAGAGTGATTATTACCAAAAAGCAAAAACGATCAAGACGAACAGTGACTCGAATGGGACATGAAGAATCTAATAATATAGAAGCATGAACCATCCATCTGACAGGGAATAAAAACAATCCGCCACTGAAATTGATGCGGTTAAATATGAGGATTTCACGAATAACTGTTTCATATTCCATAACAAATGTCTAGACAGCAGGGCAATTTGTTCTCGCCTTTTATTGGGGTACCTAAATATGACAACAACATAGCAAAGTGATTAAAAAAAAAAGGTCAAAAATTTCATGAGAAAAGAGTCGAGAGCAATAGGGAAGAACAATTTGCAATAGCTATAACCGCCTAGTCTCTATTTCCAGGGTCACATATCAGCATTCATATATTTGCACACGCACATATAGATGGATGGGACCAAAAAAGAGTTTAGCAGGCACAAAGAGGAGGCTCGATAGTTTTTATGGACAAAAGCAACGTAAGAAGAGCTAGGACAGCCACCGCATTACACAAAAATAGGATACGAATGATGATTTCCAAGAAAATTGGTAAGCTCCAATTGTACAAATTGAAGCTGAAACGAAAAAAAAAGCTTCAAGGCACAGCTTCCGTTTGCTTATTTTTCAAGCTTCATTGCATTGTCCATGTGTCACCCTTTATTAAAAGAGCCTAACCAGTAGCATTCTTATTGGAGAGCACCAATAAAAAAACCAAGTCGATGAAAAAAATCTTTGTTTTGGACTGCTATGGCACAAATAGCACTCGACCCAAAAAAAAAAAGCAACTCAAATGGAAACTGAACCAAAGAATAGCTCACAGTGAAGGCAACCTAAACCACTGGACCTCTGTATACAGGATTCACCAAAGGTGATTTCAAGATCACATACATGGATATTTTAACTTGACCCCAGGCATGCTGCAATCTCAGACCAAGTTCATATGACATTACTTTGACAAAAGCCGGTAGTTGCAGATCCTTTGGCCGAAAACATTCAAGGCTCTATTAGTTCAGTGGGTTGGCTCAAGGGCCTTATGCCACTGTGCCTAACAGTGCCATACGATTCAAGATCATTCAATGATCCAATAAGTTGAGAATGAAGAAGCCGAGCCACATGACGAGGATGATGCCGGCAACGGTGAGCCCAATTATTCAAGGGTGTAATAGTGTACCCCATCAAGTTGTGGACCAGGGGATGATACCAGTGGCTAGTCACGACAAGCATCAAAGATTCGGACGAGGTCTTGACTCTTGAAGCCGGGAGCAAGTTGATACAAAATGGCAGGAGCAGAGCGAGGGGCGGTGAAGGCTGTAGCAGGCGCCCCTTTCTCTCCATGTGCCCGTCTCTCCAGGACTTGGGATGAAGCCATTAGAGCAGTGGATTTAGTGAGCTCTTAAGACACTTATTCGAAACAAAAATGGATCGATTGTGGTTCATAACAGAGATGGAATCCGAAATTGGAGGCAGAGCATACGCAGAATCAGCTGAAGACAAAATTAAGTTTGCTGAAGATCTCGCGGATGGTTTAAGGAGTCTCTTGCAGGGCTATTCTGCATTTGTTGCATCATGTGGTAAGCGTTTACCTTTCATATAGCCTGATCTTGGTTATCACTCCGTAGCTATTGCATTCTTGTTGTTCACTCAAGTCAATGGTTCACGTATGTTTACGCTTCGGTTTTAGGACTATACAAGAAAAAAATGACTGTCGGATTCTTCTTTTATTGCAGAAACATTGGATGTCTATTCACCTATGATACCTTAGATGATGAAGAGGGGGAGTGGTAAATTTATCGAAAGAGTCAGGAAACATTAGTTTAGATAGTTTCATAGAAAATATCATATTTAAGAATTTAATGTGGTGTTCTTGATTAACACGACTCGATATCGTCATTTCTTGGAAATTTTCAATGCAGGATCAAAGCGAAATTGCACCTGCCCTTCGCCCTTTAACAAGTTCACATTGAGAGGCGACCCTTGCAAGGTCGGCATAGAAGACTCGCAAGAATATGGAACTAGCGAAGCTGATCATCCCGATCCATTGACGAGCCATGGGACGCTGCGCCTTCACACTGGCCTCAACCCTTTGCAGATCTCTTTGAACCCTTCACTACGTTATTCTCTTCCAAGTCTCTGCATTCACATAACCCCGAAAATGAAAAACGGCATGGATTGAGGCTGACGAAGCATATTTTTGTATCTTCTTTTGTTCATTTTTTGTTGAACTATAGTATTACTATTTTAAAGCATATTTTTACAGCTGCAATAAGTTCAAATAATAGTCTGCATCACACTTGAAAATATGTCTTATTAAAATATCAGTGCAACATCTAAATAATATATCATGCTCCTTTTAATTTTGATATCAATTTATCCGTCATAGAGATGGTAGAGTATGTGAACCCCTAATATTTTACTATTGAGACCTAAGTGTCCATATAACATATTGAATGTAGTAACATAAGTAAACCATATTTAAACTTACAAAGTTAAGAAACATGATTAGCTTCAAACATAATAAAATGTGAAGTATATTAATAACAAATCGTAATTTTCACAAGAAAAGTAAGGAAAATTGTGAATATTTTTATTATAATACTAATAAACTATATACGCATTCCTTTTAAAAGAAGTATTGCAAATGTATTTTAAATACAAATTTAATATTACTAGTTATCCAATTATCTTTGTTATACATTGTCGAGGATGGTAAGATATCTAACGACTTTTGCCAAAACAAAAGATAGATATCAAAGTTGAACTAAAAAATTAGGGAGAATTTCCATAAGAAAAAAAATGAAAAATTTGAAATTGCAATATGATCCGAAGAAAACTCTTCTATCTCTCTAAAATAGAGAAGAAAAAATGAAGAAGGGAGAAGAAAGCATTTTACTCTACGAAAGTTGCTCGTCTATTCCACACCGGGTCGGTGCTACAAAGGTGAACATTCCAACAATTGAAGGAGCGCTATCAAGAGAAGAGAATTTACATTCTCGCTTTGTACTTTCATGTTTTTAGTTGATTCATATTATTTTATTGGCTCGAATATTCCATATACTTATATTATGATTCATTAAATATTGCAATTTTATGTCTCATTAAACTTACATGACGAGGTTTAGATAGAACACACCGATATTTACATGGTCGATTCCATCTGGGCAGCATCCACGGAGAAAACAACCCAACAACAAGTAATTTACTAAAACCAAATGGAGAATTACACACTTTAATATCTCAGGTAGCAATGCCCTATCCACAACTACACTCAACAATGACAAGGTTCTTATCCCACATTTTCTAGCAGAAATCTTATCAAGAAAATTTTTAGAGAGAACTCCTAAAACACTTCTTTGATTTGAATAGCTCTTGGGAGTGATGTGTAAAAAGCTTTTAAAAAGCTAGTTAAAGACTCGAAACTACGAGCTTCATGCCACTGCTGGACACTTGCCAAACACTATTGTGTTTTTTTCCTCTTTCGGTCATCAGACGCTTTTGTGTGTGAGCGCTCGATTCTGGGCTGGGTCCTTGTAGAGGAAGTTACACAGGAGTACGCAAATGATCGTTCGGATGTCCAAACCCTTGCCAAAGCCTATTTTTCAACTTTTCCTTTCAATGAAGCTCTGATTTGATATGATCATTAGTTAAGAAAGGTTAAGTTCATGTAACCTTCTTAAGCTCCCACCAGACCCGGGTGGTTGCCCACTTGTGAGGGCTACCTACAGTAGTCCTCTAATGGAACATCTAGCTAGACTGCATTCTTTGTTTTAACGTGTCAGTGCCCATATACCTCACATCCCTCATTTATATGTGGATGTTTTTTCCCCACCCAACAAGAATAGGGGAGATGATATTGGGAGGTCTCTCACCCTCGAGCAAATGCCCCATCCATTTCTTCTCACTTGAGCCTTTTAAGGATCTTTCAATGAAGTTTTCATTTTAATAAGATTTTTCTTGAGGGAAAATACTACATACATTTAACAAGAAAAATGTTCTATTTTCAAAGTAATGGCATATTAGGAGAGTAATCGATATGTTAGGAGAACCACCGATGGATTGAAAGTTTATTTGATTGCTTAATAAGTACTTTATGTACACTCTCAGATGAAACTCATTCGAAAAGTATTTTGATTGTAAAAATTGGGATATGTTTTCCCCAAACTTTTAATGATTTTATATGTAAGTTGATAGTTGAGTTGTCTCGTTTTTTGGAAGAAGTCAAATTCAATCCTTCCCTACGTTATCTCCTCCAAGTCTCTCCATTCACATTGCCCTGAAAATGGAAACCACTTGCATTGTGGCGAAGACAACAAAAGTCATTCATGCGCACCAGCTCACCCTCTCTCTCTCTCTCTCTCTCTCTCTCTCTCTCTCTCTCTGAACATTTGAATTTGCATCAAAAATTTATAAGCAATAATTGATGTGTGAGACCATGGAAAATGGGTGTAGGGAATTATTAGTTATTTGGAATTGTGGGGCATTTTGCATGCATTAGGTTCATTATTGATGCAATGTGAACAGGGAAGATCTGATGCATAAATAATATGTAAAGCAATGAAGTCTGCACAAGTATGATTTCTAAAATTCCGATCAATTACCATGCTTGGGTCTGTTTTATTTTCTTTAGGTAGTTTGACAGTGACCTAGCAAATTTTGCATAGGATGAAAACATAAGATTCTGCACACAATCCCAATTTTCACGTTCATTTCATACGGAGGCCACATGTTAACCTACGCACTGGTTGGTTAGGATCACTAAATTTTTCCACCAAAGAACTACATGTGAGCACATAATCCAAAGCCCTGGTTGGCTGAGGAAAATGTGCTCCTAAAATTGCACGTTTCCTAGGCGGTCGATTAGGCATTATAGACCGACTGAAAAATGGACAGGCATGATAGAGTTGCATGTCTCAATTATAAGCTAAGTCAATTAGTCTACTTGCTTAATTCACGATAAACTCCACATTTTGGTCCTTTGGGCATGTAAACTTAGCTCGAAACAAAATAAGCAAAGTTAATGTCTTTGTACAAGGGACAACATGATTGAGCACAAAGTTTTTTTCCGACTATAGAAGTGGCTTACAATAACCAGATTTTACGCACCATTTACAACATACGACAAATCTCTTGCTTTTCAGTTAATGGTCACTTTCTCTCTCTACCTTCTCTGATGAAACTGTGAAGCCTTTTAGGCTCCGCAGTCTACTGAAGATCACTTCAATGTGAGGAAAAAAGAAGATACCATTTTCAGATGAAGCATTTCATTCTGTCCGCCGATGATCAGAGGGAGATGCTAGTAGCCAATCCAGTGAAGGATTATCGAGTCTTGTGGATCCAGACTGGGCGAATTTGTTCTATTCAAGAAGGCAGGCTTCAGAAGAACACCTGAGCCATGATAGCAAGCCAAGTCTCATAGGAAAGATGAATTTATTTGCCAGGAGAATCTGGAAATCGTGCAGACCGAGTTTGTTCTGTTTGGTGGCTGGGAAACTTTCAGGAAGAGGGGCAAGTTATTGGTGTCAACCTCAGGAAGTATAAGGAGTTGGCAATGGAAGTGGCTAATGTATTCAGGCCCGGTCACTCGTCTAAGCAGAGGAGTGTGTCTGGAAAAGTGGAATTTTGGAGGATTATTCTCTGGAATCAGGCCAAGATATGAAAGAAAACCTGGATATGCTGGGTGGGCTTAGCGTTCCGGAGCATCTTCTTCCACCCAATTTTGAAGTTGCTGCCACTGTAGTGAAGAACCGTGTCGAGGACATTCAGAAGGAAGATATTGGAGGTTCGTGCTTGAAGCTTCTCAAAAAGAATGGTGTAAACAGGATTCGGAAGACTTCATTTTTACGTGGTGATAGTGATTCCGGCGATCATTTCATCGTTACACTTATCTTGTGCAGATTTCAGTGTCTCTTTGATGATCAAATCTACATCAAAGCCAACTCTAAAGTGGAGGTAAGCATTTGCAGACATTGTAAAAGATTTTTGCACTATGATATGATAAACAAATTTTCTCTTGGTTGCCTATGTCTACGAGTAAGTTCTCCACGGCCTCGGCCTGGGAATCCACCAGGAGTCGGGCTATGCTTGTTCATTGGTCGTCCTTTATTTGGAACAAATCCATTTTGCCAAGGCACCAATTTTTGCTATGGATAATGGCTAGAAATCGTCTCCCCACCCAAATGCTCCTTCTTTCTTATGGTAGGATCTCTAGTGCTGTTTGTGCATTTTGTAGCATATGCCCGGATTCTATTGATCACCTTTTTTTTGGTTGCCAAATAACACGTGCCCTTGTTGGTCTTTGGGCGGGCAAGTGCAATTTGGCTTGGCTGGGAGGTTCTTGGGGGCATACCCTTGCATGGGCTAATACTAATCTATCTGGTAAAGGTTTTCACAAGCAGATCCCTAGATTTTCTATTGCCACCCTCTGCTATGCCATTTGGAGGACTTGGAATGATGTCCTGTTCCAAGGTAAGGCTATCAGCATTCCTTCAATGAAGTATCATATTTGTAAGGCTATCAGGGACAAGGTCTTGGCTGGCCCTGTCACGCCCCGACCCTCGAGCACGCGGCAACCCCTGTTCTCTTGCGGTCATTTGATTTGCGACTCCCCAGGATCCGTCGCCGACCGTTAGTTTTATCTTTTGATTAAACGCATGCGGAAGCGAAACATAATCCCCGGTCAATTACAAAAACAGGGATAGCAGGAAAACCCAACAAGAACACATTCAAAAGTACTGCTTTATTAACTAACTGATTAACCCTAGGAAGTTTACAAGTACAAGCCCTTACCACGGGCATCTTCCTATCGAGCCGTGAAACTAGCGAGTCGGGTTAATCTACTCCCTTCAAAGACGACCACGAGCCGTAACACGCGTCGATCCTCCATCCTATGGACTGAAAAATGTTAACCACGACGGGTTGAGATAAACTCAGCAAGTCAAAGTCCTAAGCCCCGGTTAGGAACTTCGCTCGCCTTGGGAGCAATCTAACCATGCAACCTAGTTCCGGCAAACAACATATACCACACATCAAGCAAGTATTATCGACTACGTTCAATAGCGAGATGCAAACACAAGCGACCCTACCTGGTCTTGACACACGCAACCTGCAGAAACTGTCATTTCGATCATCACGACATTAAGAGGCATGCGAATAATCAGAGCATCTCACACAGCTTTCTCATATCTCATACCCACACATGCTCCGATTATTACGACCACTAGGGCCACGGCACAACCTTATGGTTGGCGGTCTACCGGTCAAGGACCAGGCATCGTCCTCCCCCATGAGGCACGGCGACGTCACGGGCTCTCTCCCATCGACGGCATTCCCTATGGAGCATGGGGCCCGCTCACCGCCGCAGCCCCGCAACTGACCACTGTCAGGCAACCGACCGAAGTCAGGACGACCAAAAGGCCACGGCACAACCCCATAAGGATTGGCGGTCTACCGGCAGCGCCGGGCTCTCCTCTTAATGTGACCATGCAACACATCATCAAACAATCCGTTCTTTTCTTTGCTCGTCGTGAATGCAACATCACTCGTGCTCATGCGACATGCCATTTCTGATAACCCACGCAATATATGTCATGCGATCTCACTCGACAATTCCAAAATCCAATTTCCAATCAGCATTCAATCATACACATTCCCTAACTCTTGGGAACAACCAACAATTCAAGTCACAGTCGGTTAATCAATTCCGACCAATCAAGCTCACGATACTTGCACACTTTTCCAAATAATCACGTATATTTAATAATAAATAAATACGTGTCCTCACGACGACACCAATCAATTATTTCCAACAATATTCAGTTATCCCAAATAAGTATAAAATATAATTATACTTAAAGATACTCATTTAAGAAGCATATAATGCTATAGTCGATTGTTCCGATAAAATAAGTCAAGTCCCACAAAATACTTATAATTATTTTTTTTTCAATTCCCATAATTAATTATCCAACCCAAATAATTCCATTTAGTAAAACCCTTCTTTAATAAACCAATGTCCTTTAATAAAATAGTATATAAATACTATTGACTTTGGAAAAATAGACCATAGTAATTTTCCCCCAAAATTACTCAATTAAAACCATTTCCAATAAATAATCACCAATAAAAACCATTTCCAATGAATAATCACCAATTAAATCATTTCCAATAAATAATCACCAATAAAAACCATTTCCAATAAATAATCACAATTAATTATTTTCTCCAAAAATAATTAATTTTCAGCAATGAATAGTAATAACAATATTACTATTTATAATTCGAAATTATATATTAATTTAATTAATAATTCCGAAAATAATAAATAATTATTATTATTCCAAAAATAATAATAATAATATTTATTAATACTAACCATGATTAACACTAAGCAAGCTTCATCAAATAGTATTAAAACACTAATAATCATCATCCAAAACACTAATCAATAATTAAACTAATCAAACTACTCCTAAGCAAGATTAACCCCTAAATAAGGATTAGGAAATTAACTTACTTGGATCGGAAATCCGGCGACACCGGCGCATAGAGGGGGACGAGGGCTACGAGGGGTAAGCTCGGGGATGACAACGGACGACAAACGGTGGCCGAAACGGGCCAAAATAGCCCTCGGATTACTGTTCACGCGGAATGGAGTTTCTGGGCGAAAATGGCCGAAACGAGCGGCTAACGGCGACCAGGGGTGGCCGGCGGTGTGCGGCTGGCTCCCTGACTTCCGTGGCTACACTTTGGGCGGTGGTGGCGGCTCCGGCAACACCGGCAAGGCTGGATTCCGGCGGAAAAACAGAAAACACAGCAAGAAAAGGAAGAAAAAGGAAGAGAAAAGAGAGAGGAAAGGGGTGGCGGTCCGGTGATGGTTGGGCGGCTCCTCGACGACGGCAAGGCAGCAAGGACAGCAGTTAATGGTGGCTGGTTTGGGGAAACACAGCAGCACAGCTGCTGTTTTTAGAGGAAAACCAGAAAAGAACAAAAGAGAAAGAGAGAAAGAAGGAAACATGGGAGAGTGGGGAGGAAGAGAAAGCAACGTGGGGAAGGGGCTGCTAAAATTGAGGGAGAGAGAGAGAGAGAGAGAGAGAGAAAGAAAGCAAGAAGCCAAGCAAGAGACCAAGTCAAACTTCCTTCCATCAACTTGCCCCAAAAATCATTTCCTTGACTTTTCTTCTCTTTGTCCTCCAACAATAAATACATCTTCTAGAAAGGGCAATTTGGTAATTCCTCAAAGTATAGTATACCTTACTATACGCGTACACGGGCCAAGAATTTATACGGGCTAGAAGAAAATCGGTTCGGGCTCAAATCGAAGGGAAACGGGCTTGAAAAATCTAACGGGCTCAAAGGCTTGAAGTTGGGCTTCCTTGGGCCCACTTGGTTAGCTTGGGCCTACGTGGCCGACTCCCCAAAGGCGCAAGGCCCATTAGGCCTCCAATCGGTCCAATTCCTCTTGGTTCCAATTTTTCGGCCCATTAAACCCTTTTTCTGAAAATTCTCGGCTTACCGAAATTCAGGATGTTACAACTCTTCCCCTCTTAACAAAATTTCGTCCTCGAAATTTGTAAGACTTTCTCGCATCCTTAAAGCGATGGGGGTATTGATGCCTCATTGCATCCCGTTTTTCCCAAGTCGTTCATTCTGTCTCATAATGCTGTCAAACACTTTCAGTCTTTGCCAAAACTTCCAATCGCCCAAACTTGTCTTTGGTTCCAAAAGGCTAAACACTGTCCACTTTTGCAAAAAAAAAAAAAGTTGCAAAAAGTTGGTTTTCCTTTTTTTTTTTTTTTTTTTTTTTTTTTTTTTTTTTTTTACACTAAGCGGCTAAGCGCCGCTTCGGGGATTCGAAACCCCGATCGGACCAAGCGGCTTCATCCCGCGATACCACTCGGCTATAAACGCCGACGGTGCTCAAACTTGCTTTCTTTATCCATTTAAGGCCAAAAATCTTTATTCGCTCCAAATTTCGAAAGGTTCGATATGTCTAGGGCTCAGCTTTCCTTTCTTAACCAATCGAGATGTCCCTATCATAGGCGACACCTTAAGGAAAAGATGATTCCCTACTTGAAATTCCAAAGGCCTTAGTCCTTTACTCGCATCATCGTTTTAACGACTTTGCACTTTGTCCGTGATATCTTCACAACATCCATCAACTGCAAAACCATCTCTGAACCAGTGATCGTCCTTTCTCTAACCTTGTTCCAATAGACTCGGAGTCCCACAAACTTGACCATATTTCTGCTATTCCATTCCGATAAAATCTTATCCCACAAGCACTCTCTTTTGCCGATCGTAGTTCGGTTCATTTCTACCCCTTTCGACATCCTAGAAGCTGCGCCAGAGTCGCTCCTTGCTCGAGGCACTCGGCCCCGGCGACCACTCCCCGCCCTCGTCGGATCAGTCGTCACGGGCATCTACGAACTGCACCACTACTAGCAAAAGTCCATTTTAAACATGCTTTATCTCATGGAGGTATTATCGGCTTTGACCTGTCCCATACCAAGTCTCACGGTTTTAACCTCGTTCGAGCACTCCAAAGTACAAAACTTCCTCCAGCTCGTCAACCCATGAGCTCGTTTCCACGGGGTCACTTATCGATACTTGAATTCGATTCACTTTGAATTTCCATCAAATCGCTGTCCGAATTCCACAAACTATCGATTGTTCTTTCAACATTCCTTTCACGTCCAATTAATAACCAAACCAAAATATCACCTCAATCACTTGAAGAAACCCTTATTAATACCTCGAGAAGAAAATCATCGATAATGCTATTTCACCATTTATCCACCTAACATCAAGGGATAATTAATTCTTAATCCACCGAAAACAAAAATCCATTCCTCAAATCCCTATTTCAATTTTCTCCCGAAATAATCCACCTTGGATAAATTCATATCTTAATCGAATCTAAGACCTCCGAGCAATAAATCATCCACCGTAAATCTTATCAAAGATAATCGCCATTTAATAGATCATCTCTTATGATCCCATACCTACAACTCCTCAAATCATCAAGATAAAATTTATCTGACTTCCATTAAATCCAATGACCTCAATTGTCGTAACGCGTAAGCAACCAATCTTCTTTGTTGCCTTACCACGCAATCAAATCCATTATGCGACACCTCACTGTAAATCTCATAATCTCCGATACTAGACTAAATCCTCAAAACTGGTGTGGTAATCAGCTTATACTTAAGCTCTTAAACATTATACTTGCACTTATTTGTCCATTCAAATTCTTACGTCCTTCATTAACACTCGTATCGGAGGCGTAGCTATCGTAGAGAACCTTTCTACGAATCGTCTATAATAATTTGTCCAACTTAGAAAACTTCGAACCTGTTACTACCATAAGTCTCGGCCAATTCATGACTGCCTTCATCTTGATGGATCCACAGAAATTCCTTTGTCCAAAATCACCCGACCAACGAAACAATACAAGTAAATCCAAACTCACACGTATTAAACTTGGCATATTGTTTATGCTCTTAAATGGTCAATAGCACCACCCTCAAATGCTGTTCGTGTTCCTCAAAATTCCTTAAATATTCCAATATATCATCCATGAGCATGATTCCGAATTTCCAAATATGCCTTAATCACTCAATCCATCAAATCCATAAAAACAACTAGCGTATTAGTTAATCCAAATAGCAGTACGATAATCTCGTAGTGACCAAATTATACACAATATGTTGTCTTCGGTTTATCCTCATTTTCAGTCCTCAACTATTGATAGCCCGTCCTTGGGTCTATCTTGAAACATATCGAAACTCCTCGAAGTTGGTCAAACAAGTCGTTCATCCTTGGTAATGGATACTTGGTCATGACCGTCCCTTGGTTAAGTTACTGATAATCGATGCATAAGTGCAATAATCCATCATTGATTCTTCAACTAGCAAATTAACCACAATCGTCCAACAACCTTAGCAACTTTCGTCCAATAAACGAATTACTTCCAATGATAAAATCAAAAGGATCAAGGGTCCTCCTTGAGTTCCGATTTCAAACCATCTCCGACCTTCTAACTCAGTCTACTAAATTCTCAATCATTCTCTGAACATTCCAACAATACGAACACTTACTCCAATTCCTTGGTCCAGAAGGTTGCGATATCAAAATTACTCATCCTAGCAAACTTGGACTACTCAAACTCCAGGAACTGTTCAACCAACTTAAATATTAACCGATCGTCCATCCTCTTTTCCAACCAATGAAACTTATAAGGCGAGACAGCAACAACAACGGCAACAGCAACAACATCTTGAATCTCGAGCTCACCTTTGCCATATCTAAATCAAATCTAGGATCCCCTAGTGCTCTTCCTTAAGCACTAGCCCATCCTTCAAGCGCCCTACCTCAAGGACTCTCGAATCAGGATCATTCGTCTAATATAATTATCATAGAAACCTTATTTCCAACTCCACAAGGAATTAGAAACCATGAACAAACCACTTATAACCAGAGAATCAAATAAACAAACACAAGCATGGGATGTTTTCCTAACTAACTATCCCAAAACCCATCGCACCTTATCACTCCATACATTGACCAGGCTCTGACCAAAATCGACGGGGTTGTCACGCCCCGACCCTCGAGCACGCGGCAACCCCTGTTCTCTTGCGGTCATTTGATTTGCGACTCCCCAGGATCCGTCGCCGACCGTTAGTTTTATCTTTTGATTAAACGCATGCGGAAGCGAAACATAATCCCGGTCAATTACAAAAACAGGGATAGCAGGAAAACCCAACAAGAACACATTCAAAAGTACTGCTTTATTAACTAACTGATTAACCCTAGGAAGTTTACAAGTACAAGCCCTTACCACGGGCATCTTCCTATCGAGCCAGTGAAACTAGCGAGTCAGGGTTAATCTACTCCCTTCAAAGACGGCCACGAGCCGTAACACGCGTCGATCCTCCATCCTATGGACCTGAAAAATGTTAACCACGACGGGTTGAGATAAACTCAGCAAGTCAAAGTCCTAAGCCCCGGTTAGGAACTTCGCTCGCCTTGGGAGCAATCTAACCATGCAACCTAGTTAGGCAAACAACATATACCACACATCAAGCAAGATTATCGACGACGTTCAATAGCGAGATGCAAACACAAGCGACCCTACCCGGTCTTGACACACGCAACTGCGTAAAACCTGTCATTTCGATCATCACGACATTAAGAGGCATGCGAATAATCAGAGCATCTCACACAGCTTTCTCATATCTCATACCCACACATGCTCCGATTATTACGACCACTAGGGCCACGGCACAACCTTATGGTTGGCGGTCTACCGGTCAAGGACCAGGCATCGTCCTCCCCCATGAGGCACGGCGACGTCACGGGCTCTCTCCCATCGACGGCATTCCCTATGGAGCATGGGGCCCGCTCACTGCCGCAGCCCCGCAATCGACCCTTTGTCGGGCAACCGACCGAAGTCAGGACGACCAAAAGGCCACGGCACAACCCCATAAGGATTGGCGGTCTACCGGCGGCGCGGGCTCTCCTCTTAATGTGACCATGCAACACATCATCAAACAATCCGTTCTTTTCTTTGCTCGTCGTGAATGCAACATCACTCGTGCTCATGCGACATGCCATTTCTGATAACCCACGCAATATATGTCATGCGATCTCACTCGACAATTCCAAAATCCAATTTCCAATCAGCATTCAATCATACACATTCCCTAACTCTTGGGAACAACCAACAATTCAAGTCACAGTCGGTTAATCAATTCCGACCAATCAAGCTCACGATACTTGCACACTTTTCCAAATAATCACGTATATTTAATAATAAATAAATACGTGTCCTCACGACGACACCAATCAATTATTTCCAACAATATTCAGTTATCCCAAATAAGTATAAAATATAATTATACTTAAAGATACTCATTTAAGAAGCATATAATGCTATAGTCGATTGTTCCGATAAAATAAGTCAAGTCCCACAAAATACTTATAATTATTTTTTTTCAATTCCCATAATTAATTATCCAACCCAAATAATTCAATTTAGTAAAACCCTTCTTTAATAAACCAATGTCCTTTAATAAAATAGTATATAAATACTATTGACTTTGGAAAAATAGACCATAGTAATTTTCCCCCAAAATTACTCAATTAAAACCATTTCCAATAAATAATCACCAATAAAAACCATTTCCAATGAATAATCACCAATTAAATCATTTCCAATAAATAATCACCAATAAAAACCATTTCCAATAAATAATCACAATTAATTATTTTCTCCAAAAATAATTAATTTTCAGCAATGAATAGTAATAACAATATTACTATTTATAATTCGAAATTATATATTAATTTAATTAATAATTCCGAAAATAATAAATAATTATTATTATTCCAAAATAATAATAATAATATTTATTAATACTAACCATGATTAACACTAAGCAAGCTTCATCAAATAGTATTAAAACACTAATAATCATCATCCAAAACACTAATCAATAATTAAACTAATCAAACTACTCCTAAGCAAGATTAACCCCTAAATAAGGATTAGGAAATTAACTTACTTGGATCGGAAATCCGGCGACACCGGCGCGTAGAGGGGGACGAGGGCTACGAGGGGTAAGCTCGGGGATGACAACGGACGACAAACGGTGGCCGAAACGGGCCAAAACAGCCCTCGGATTACTGTTCACGCGGAATGGAGTTTCGGGCGAAAATGGCCGAAACGAGCGGCTAACGGCGACCAGGGGTGGCCGGCGGTGTGCGGCTGGCTCCCTGACTTCCGTGGCTACACTTTGGGCGGTGGTGGCGGCTCCGGCAACACCGGCAAGGCTGGATTCCGGCGGAAAAACAGAAAACACAGCAAGAAAAGGAAGAAAAAGGAAGAGAAAAGAGAGAGGAAAGGGGGTGGCGGTCCGGTGATGGTTGGGCGGCTCCTCGACGACGGCAAGGCAGCAAGGACAGCAGTTAATGGTGGCTGGTTTGGGGAAACACAGCAGCACAGCTGCTGTTTTTAGAGGAAAACCAGAAAAGAACAAAAGAGAAAGAGAGAAAGAAGGAAACATGGGAGAGTGGGGAGGAAGAGAAAGCAACGTGGGGAAGGGGCTGCTAAAATTGAGGAGAGAGAGAGAGAGAGAGAGAGAGAGAAAGAAAGCAAGAAGCCAAGCAAGAGACCAAGTCAAACTTCCCTTCCATCAACTTGCCCCAAAAATCATTTCCTTGACTTTTCTTCTCTTTGTCCTCCAACAATAAATACATCTTCTAGAAAGGGCAATTTGGTAATTCCTCAAAGTATAGTATACCTTACTATACGCGTACACGGGCCAAGAATTTATACGGGCTAGAAAAAAATCGGTTCGGGCTCAAATCGAAGGGAAACGGGCTTGAAAAATCTAACGGGCTCAAAGGCTTAAAGTTGGGCTTCCTTGGGCCCACTTGGTTAGCTTGGGCCTACGTGGCCGACTCCCCAAAGGCGCAAGGCCCATTAGGCCTCCAATCGGTCCAATTCCTCTTGGTTCCAATTTTTCGGCCCATTAAACCCTTTTTCTGAAAATTCTCGGCTTACCGAAATTCAGGATGTTACACGCCTATTCAAGACAATCCTGTCAATAGAAGACTTCAAAGATCTTGGGGTCTGGGTTTGGATGTCTCTATTTTTGTTGTCTAAAGTGTCGAGTTTAGGAGTGCCATTTTGTGGTATCTGTAGTCCTATTTGTGTCTCTTTCGGAGTTCGGCACCTTTCCACTCATTAGCTATTTGAGTGTAAATGGGTGCCAATTTCCGTTAGTTTGTACAGTTGATGGTTGTCACGCCCCGACCCTCGAGCACGCGGCAACCCCTGTTCTCTTGCGGTCATTTGATTTGCGACTCCCCAGGATCCGTCGCCGACCGTTATTTTTATCTTTTTCATTAAACGCATGCGGAAGCGAAACACAATCCCCGGTCAATTACAAAAACAGGGATAGCAGGAAAACCCAACAAGAACACATCAAAAGTACTGTTTTATTCATCTACTGATTAACCCTAGGAAGTTTACAAGTACAAGCCCTTACCACGGGCATCTTCCTATCGAGCCAGTGAAACTAACAGGCCAGGGTTAATCTACTCCCTTCAAAGACGGCCACGAGCCGTAACACGCGTCGATCCTCCATCCTACGGCCCTGAAAAATGTTAACCACGACGGGTTGAGATAAACTCAGCAAGTCAAAGTCCTAAGCCCCGGTTAGGAACTTCGCTCGCCTTGGGAGCAATCTAACCATGCAACCTAGTTCCGGCAAACAACACATACCACACCTCAAGCAACATTATCGGACGACAGTTCAATAAGCGCTTGCAAACACAAGCGACCCTACCTCGGCCTTGGCACACGCAACGCGAAACTGTCAATTCAATCATCACGACATTAAGAGCATACGAATAATCGAGCATCTCACACAACTTTCTCATGTCTCACACCCACACATGCTCCGATTATTACGACCCCTCCTCGGGCCACGGCACAACCTTATGGTTGGCGGTTCACGGCTAAACCAGCTTCGTCCTCTTTACCTCGAGGCACGGCGACGTCAAGGGCTCACTCCCAAGACGGCATTCCCGAAGGAGCACAAGACTCGCCCACTACCGCAGTCCCGCTGCGACAGAGGCCCGGACCCGCCCCCATACCGCGATCCCACATAGAACCCCTCCCCGTCGGGCATCCGACCGAAGTCGGGCGACCCACCGGCCACGGCACAACCCCATAGGGATTGGCGGTCTTCCGGCAACGCCGGGTTCCCTCATTTAATGTGTTCATGCAACACATCATCAAGCAATCCATTTATATCTTTGCTCTGTCGTGAATGAAATATTACTCATGCTCATGCGACATGCCATTTCGAGATAACCCACGCAATATGTCATGCGATCTCACTCGACAATTTCCAAAATTCAATTTCCAATCAGCATTCAATCAAGTACATTCCCTAACTCTTGGGAACAACTTCAACTATTGTCATTTCGGATGACCAATCGACATCACGATACTTGCACACTTTTCCAAATAATCACGTATATTTAATAATAAATAAATACGTGTCCTCACAACGACACCAATCAACTATTTCCAACAATATTTAATTATCCCAAATAAGTATAGAATATAATTATATTCAAAGATACTCATTTAAGAAACATATAATACTATAGTCGATTTTTCCGATAAAATAATTCAAGTCCCACAAAATACTTATAATTATTTTTCAATCCCATAATTAATTATCCAACCCAAATAATTCCATTTAGTAAAACCCTTCTTCAATAAACCAATGTCATTTAATAAAATAGTATATAAATACTATTGACTTTGGAAAAATAGACCATAGTAATTTTCCCCCAAAATTACTCAATTAAAACAATTTCCAATAAATAATCACCAATAAAAACCATTTCCAATGAATAATCATCAATTAAAACCATTTCCAAATAAATAATCACAATTAATTATTTTCTCCAAAAATAATTAATTTTCAGCAATGAATAGTAATAACAATATTACTATTAATAATTCGAAATTATAAATTAATTTAATTAATTAATAATTCCGAAAATAATAAATAATTATTATTTATTCCAAAAATAATAATAATATTTATTAATATTAACACTAAGCAAGCTTCATCAATCATATTAAAACACTAATAATCATAATTCAAAGCACTAATCCATAATTAAACTAATTAAACTACTCCTAAGCAAGATTAATCCCTAAATAAGGATTAGGAAATCGACTCACGGTTTAGCAATTCCGACGACACGAGCGCGACGGTGGCGGCGAGGGGAACGCCGGGAACTTCCGGCGCGTCGGGGACGAGGCGGCCGGGACCGGGTCTCGGCGGAGGGCGGCTGTCCATGCGGCAACAAGCGAGGAACGGACGTACGGCGGGGCTGTGGCGGCACGAGGCTGGCTGGTGGGCGGCCCGGCAGCTCCGGACGGCGGCCAGCAGCTCCGGCGAGGCGGCGACAGCTCCGGCGAGGCGGCGACAGCTCCGGCGAAGGGGAAAACGAAGCTGGAAAGGGGAAAAGGAGGCGTGCAACCTGGTTTCGGGGAGGGACAGCGGGTGGGGTGGCTCCGGTGCGGCGGAGGAGGCTCGGGAGTGGTCCTCCGGCGGGCTCGTGGCGGCGACCGGCGGCGGCGCGCAGCGGCAAAGCCGCTGGCCGCTTCTCCAAGTCACGGCCAAAAGGAGCCGAGAGGGAGAGACAGCGAAGGCAGCGGTGGCTCAAGCCGGGGTGGCTCCGGACGGCTCCCGCCGGCGGTCCGGGCGGAGGGACGACGGCGAGGCAGCAGCTTCGGCGCCCGGCGTCGGCGGTCGGCTGGCCGGATCTGGTTCGGCCAAGACCGAGAGGAAGAAGAAGGATGGGGCGGGGGCAGCTTGGACGGCTTGGGGTGGTCGGGCGGAGGACGGCGGTGGCCTAGCGACGGCGAGGAAAAGCAACCCGCCGCTCCGGCGTCCACGGGTCTGGTTCAGCTAGGTCGTCCGAAGAAGAGCAGCAGCGGCTCGGTCCAGACGGTCGGGCGAAGGGTGGTGGTTCGCGGCTCACAACGGTGGTCCTCGAGCAGTCCCGGCGAAGCTGCAACAGCGGTCGGATGGCGAGGGAGAGGAAGAAGAAGACAGAGGAGAAGAGGAGGACAAGCTGGGCGGAGCGGTTCGGCCCGAGGCCGGCGAACGGCGGCGAGCTGGCGGACGACGGGGGTGCGGTGGTGACGGGTGGTGGTCGCCCAGCGGTGGCGGTCGGTTCTGGTGGCAGCAAAGCAGCAGCAAGTCGGGACGTCACCGAGGAAGAAGAAGAAGAAGAAGAAGAAAGGAAGAAGCTGCAAGGGGGGCGTCGACGTGCGTAAGGGGAGGAGAGAGAGAGAGAGAGAGAGAGAGATGCCCACATGGGCTTGTCGGCCAAGTGGGTGGGGGAGAGAGAAAAAGAAGATAAGAGTGAAGACTAGTCAAAAGGGAAAAGAGAGATAAGATGGGGCAAGTGGGGAGGGTTGTCGACGGGGAAAAAAAAAGGACACAGCATTGAAAATGAGAATATAAATTCGTTTTTCAACCAAAAAAAATACTCAATATTTTTGCTCTGTGTTATAATTGGACGACTTAAAATACCAGCAGCTAGGACAATATAATTTTTTATATCAGGATAGGACCTAACATTGTTGTTTTTGTTTTTTTTGCAAAATGTCATAAGATAGAAGCATAATACTTAAATATTGACGATATAATATATCAAGGGAAATTTCATTTTTTGTCCTAGTAATGTGGAGGGATCTGCTTCTAGTCCTTATACTCATTTGAGTTATAATTTTAATCCCCATACCATACATCGGCGATAATTTAGGTTCTTCCAGCAAACTTCCATTCAAAATACATAGACAAAAAGTATAATTTGTTTAGAAGCCTAATATGTTGGTGCCACACATATAGCCGGTGCTGACTCAACAATTTCCGGTTTAATTTTGGATGGAAATTTAGACAAAAGGACTTATATTGTTGATGAATAATAGCATGAGGTTTAGAAATTATAAGGACCAAAAATGAAATTCTCAAAATTATAGTGCCAAAAATGTGACTTCCCCAAAACATTAAAAGAATTAGGAGATTGATAGCGAGCATTTTGCACTATGTTACAACCATGTCATAAGTCATTGTAAAATGTCGTAACCTAAAGACGAGGAAGGGAGAATACAATTTACTAGGTGACTTCCAAACAAACATGTTTTATTACTAAGATCCATCGCTAAACTCGTTTAGCACTTCTCTCATCTGTGACCATTTATTATTTAACTGGAAATGATTTAGCATGATAAACTTGGCAAAATAAGCACTCAAAGGCCATTATTTACAGTGGAGGTTGAGATCCCGTGGTGAGCCGAGATGGAGGAGAAGCGACCAGTAATAGCTCGCCTTAGCGGTTCGGGCGTCTTCTTCACCAAGGAAGATCTCAACCTCGAAGCATCCGAAACGATGGCGTTGTTAACACCGCCACTGTATTGTGGTGCCTCGAGCTGCTCGGGCTACTTCTCGAGGGGGCTCGAGATGGCAGACGTGGCTGTGTTGTGCGGGGTTTTGTGCTTTCCCAAGAAGATGGAAGATCGAAGGCTTTCGATAATGAGATTCAAGTGAAGTCATAACACAAAGTGAGAGTGTGTGTTGAGTTTGTTTAGGAAGCACGGACATTCTTTGAGAGCAAAATTCTCTTACTCGTGAGTTCAAAATTCCGAAACGCAATTCCAAAACGCACAAGGTAATTCGAGGAATTCCAACAGCTTCCGCCACGCACCGCTGTAGAAGTAGAAGTAGCAGGGGTTAGTGTTCTTGAGGGAGGCAGAGAAGCGGGGGGTGGAGGACTTGCAAGAGTGGTGGTGGGGGAGCAGCGATAGTATGGATGGGTCGAGGAGCCCACGAGGCTGCAGCCGTAGGACATCTTCTTGGCGTAGTGGTCGGAGGGGCTCTGGACGTGATAGAGGGGCCAGCATGGGGACTACGGCGGCGAAAAGGTGGCGTCCATGCTCATCACTGCCGAGTCCGACTTGGCGTGAATTGTGAGAGGCATGGTGGTTGAGTGCAGAGAGGGAGGAGGAATTTCGGGACGGGTCTGCGAGCGCGAAGCGATAGAGAATCGTTGAAGAAGAAGATGGGTTGAATTTTTCTGTTTTTTTTATTTATTTTTGGGACGGTTATGGAATTATTATTTTTAATAATTATCCCGACAATTATGGGGTGAATTTAGACTGGAGAAGGAGAGTTTTCTTCACTCTTTCTTCCGTTCCTTGAATTTTGGTAACGTGTATATTACCTGTATGAATTATCGCAGATTTACAAAACCTGTGACAAAATCAAACATGCAACTGGTTGACATTAGACCGCACATTTTGTGAAAGGACGGGACGGGACGGCCGACAGCAGTTCGAGTTTTAAAGAACCAAGTCTAGGTCTCCGGCCATGTACAGGAAGGCGAGCTTTTGTCACAAAGCTCTTCATTCTCCCATTCCTCTCGTCTTGGCTCTCAAACTTGTGATGGGTAGGCATCATGTGTACATAGTGGAGATGTCTTGAATGATCTTTTGGCCCGGGTCGACCGAGTCCGAGGCTCGATGTGGAGGGTCATATGTTCGTACCATCCCTTCGAGGGACAATGAGGTCATTTCGAAGCTCAAGATCGTTAAGGTTTCAAAAACCCTTTTCTTTCTTGTTATATAGATGGGTGACCTTTGTGAGTGAATCAAACTGCGAATTATAAGATTTCAAACCTTTATGCTCCCATCTTATCTCAATTTTCAATCACTTGTATAGAAGTAAGATGTTAAGACCTCAGATTCTCTTTATTTTAATTGCCTTCCTTTTGCTTATTATCAATTGATTAAACCAAAAGTTACGATTTTGGGACCTCTATGCATCGATTTAATAATTTTGATTCGTCATTACTTATTTCAAACCTTCGTAGCAAAGCTCATTTCTTTACATTCTAACCACCTTTTTCTTACTTACGCTTTCCATGGTTGGGTATACCCCATGGATGTTGCTTATGTTTATTGCTTTTAAGACAATGAAAAGGTCTTATTCCCCCTCTCACCTGCTATGTCAAAAGACCTGATATTCAATATAATTTGGTTGATCATTTGACAAAAGTAAAGATCAGTCACGAAACTCCACCACAAAGAAAAAGGAAAAAGAAAAAGAAAACCTCTGTGGACTTTGATTGCCAATGTCATCTGACAACATCCATTTCTATTTTCTTTTATTGGTATTCCCATGCCATCGGACCGGATGCCTGGAGACTGATTGGTTTTCACTACCACTAAAAAATTTCTTCCCGTGAGCATGGAAGGTGTGCAATCTTTTCCCAATCTGCACCGCTTTCTCTTTGGCACCTCTCTCGCAAAGCGGGACAGCCAAAAATTCTCAATTTCTCCAAGGAAGTGAGGCGGCTTATCCCATGAGGCAAAGACTTTAAACTTGAGCAGCCTTCAACGTAAAGATTTTCGAGTGAAGAGAAATTGCCAATCCATTCTGGTAAACACATTAGATTCTTACAGCCACTAACATCGAGAGATTCCAGAGTGGTGATATGTTGGATCCCCTTGGGTAATGCCACCAGTTTCGGAAGGACCCAAAACTTAAGATGACAAAGTTTCGCGAGGGAACGCCACTGCGTTCCATGCTCATCGTCATGGCTCGACAAATCAAGTCCTCCACAAAAGCTAATGTAAAGTCTTTGGAGCGAGGACAAGGACTGCATGCCACGAGAGAGACTCGTTAGTTTTTCACAATAGGTGAACTCCAAGGTCTTAAGATTTATGAGGGATGGAAGTAGAGTCTCAAGCATCGAGTGCTCCAAATCCACCTCAAAAAACCGTAGCTCCTCTAATTTAGAGAGGGGGATGAATGTGGATGCCCCCATCTCTTGTTGCAACCACTTCACACTACCAAAACTTAAATTTAAGGTTTCTATTTGGGGGAAATGTGGCATTGAATTCAGCTGGAAACAACCTGTTATCTCCATGGACGAAAGTTTTGGGAATGGTGAATGTGAATCGGACCGCTGATGATCTTGATCTGGTCCCACCGTTTGCCTTCTTCCCCACCATCCTCTCAAGTTACGACACGATGCGAGATTCAATTTCTCTAGAGATGGGAAGAAGGGGTGTGCAATGTCAGATTGCTCCAGATCACTTATCTCTTCAATGAACTCCAACGCATCCAACCAACTGAGAGTCAATCTCCTTAGGGATGGGAGTTCACCTAGGGATGGCAAATACTTCCAATTTCTACATCCTTCAAGTACGAGCTCAATAAGATTTGTGATGGAGGAAAGCCAGCTTGGTGGACTCCTATACATACATGAGTATATGGCCAAACGGGCTAGATTTGGGTGCGGTTTGAGATTCTCCCACAGGATCAATTCATCATTGTCGCTTTTGCCATCTTGATCCTCCATCGACCATGATAACCGCAAGTGACGGAGATGTTGCTTTTCCTTCAAGTGACCCTTGTTACATACCGGTTGAAGGTACTGCAAGTTTTCAAGAGCAATGGATCCAGCCAATCTGTTTAAGCGACCCAATTCATCTAAGCTTCCCACACCACCACGTACTTTATGGTCCATTTTTTGGGCGATGAATTGTGATAAAGTCTGAAGCAAAGACAAGTGGTTCAACCCGCATGGCATGTGGCTCAGTGATGAACACCCATCAATAAAGAGGTGTCTAAGGTTGACTAATTTCTTTAAATCTCTTGGAAGTGCTGTAAGATTATCACAATAAGAGAGCTTAAGGGTCTGCAGGTTCACCAAATCCATGATTGAATCTGGCAAATTCTGGATAGATAGGTTTCTAGAAACATCAAGAAACCTTAAGTGCTTCAATCGACTCCCCAAGGAAGGAGGAACCCAAAAACCTTCAGAGCCCAAACCCAATGCTCGACAACGCCTAAGCTTGGAGATAATGTCAGGATGTTCATTTGGAGAATCTTTCCGTTCAAATATTCTCTCCTGTTCCAAAGAGAGAAATGTTCTTAAATTGGTCGCTTCAAGTAGAGAGGTCACTTTTTGTAACGAAGACGATTGTGAATCAAATGATGCATGACGAATTCCTCTATTGATGTCCCCTTCATTGATATTAATCATTTTGCACTCATCCCCTGCGACTTTCAAGGCAAGATCATGCATGAGATCGTGCATTTTGAACTTGTTCACCTCATTAGTGTCATCATCGGTTGCTTCAACTTCAAGGAAGGACCTACACAATAGGTTCGAGACAAAACTATCCCCGATCTCTTCTAGATCAGTGTTCTCCTCTGATGACTCGATAAAGTCTTGTGCCATCCAGAGTTGTATCATTGACTGTTTATCAAAAACGTAATCTTTTGGAAACAACGTACAATATGCAAAACAATGTTTTAAATGCGAAGGAAGATGGTCGTAGCTGAGCTTGAGAATTTCCATAATTCCATGGTCTGACTTATCTATTTTTGAAAGTTCTCGCTCTTTGAAATTGAGCCACTCTTTTTTCTCTTTGGCATATAGAAGGCTACCTATTGTTTTGATGGCAAGGGGAACACCAGCGCATTTTTTAACTATAACTCGACCAATCTCCTCCAATTCCGAGTCTAATGATGTTTCCTCATCTTTAAAAGCCATTTTCTTGAATAAGTCCCATGACTTATCTTCAGATAATCCATGTAGATTATAAATAACTGAATTCGCATCCGTAGCCTTCACGACTGACAAATTGCGTGTGGTTATGAGTATCTTGCTCCCCCTTGAACCGCCCATTAGCAAAGGTCGGAGTCCCAACCATCTCATGCGATCGTCATTCCACAAATCATCCAAAACAAGCAAGTACTTCTTTCCGTCCAGTACCTTGCCAAGGAGCCTCCGCAACTCCTCCTCACTTTTATTCTCAATGCCTTCCAGATTTCTCTTCACCTCAGGATCCCCTTGAAATTCATCTTTGGCAGAGTTCAGTATTTTTTTGACAATTAAATCCACATCAAAGGTTTTAGGATCCCCATGGCACACCCACATCTTAAGCTCGAAACAGTCTTTCACCTCTTCATCCTTGTCTACCAGATCAGCAAGCGTGGTTTTTCCCAATCCTCCTATACCGACGATAGAAACAACCGAAACACTCTCTCTAGAGGAGGAATCAAGCAAATGTGCGATGATCTGCTTCCTATCCTCTTCTCTACCAATTATTTCTTCCTCGCGCTCAAACGTGGGAGTTCTCCTCACAATAGGAAGAGTTGCCTCACTCTGATGCTTCTCTAATTGGAACTTCCGATTTTTTTCAATCCGATCCAGTTTCTTCCTAAGCCCCTGAATCTCATTACCCACTCTAAGGCAGTGTGCAAGCTGATTTGATTTAGAGAAGAAAAGGCGCACCTCTTTCCATATCTTGTTGCCAGGAGTGACCTTCCGCCTCAGATCTTCGGTTGCAACGTCATCAAGCAAATCTTGTACATCGTACAGAACGTCCTTGAGCCTCTTGAGCCAAAGCTTGATCTGGTGGTTGTGCCATTGCTGCTTCTCGGCATCCAAAAGCACAGCTTGGATGGTCTGGACGGTGTCCTCAAGACTTTGAAGCTCGTCCTTGGCACAGCAGAGCAACTGGATCTTCTGGGAAGGGAAGGAGCCTCCAGATTTCACCATTTCGGGGCCAAGGCTTGTCAGTATGTGAGTGGCAAGGCTGAAGAGCACCGCTTCCGCCATTTCCTAAAGGCAAGAGCAGTGTTTGAGAGGAGATAGTAGAGCTGATGTTTTTATTGGGAGACAACTGTTTGGTATTAAGCCTCATGATCAACTTCATGTACGCATATATAGCAAGGCCAACGGCATCTCCATGTTACTTCATGCTCAGTCACTCCTCTCGATGATCACAGAGAAAAAGACGCGAGGGGTCCAGAAAAAAGCGGCTAAAGAAAAAATAAAAAGAGGAAAGGCTAAGAGTGAGTCAAAAGAAGATGTGGCAAAAGCAAAGCACGTTGCTGGGGGTTGGAGAAAATTTTCCAGCTTTTTGTCTTCATTGAAGAAATGATGAGCGGCCTGAAAGAGGGTAGGGTCCAGAAAAAAGTGACTCAAGGAAAAAAGAGAAAACACCCGAAGGCCTACGGGTTCAAAAAGCATGCCGACAAATTAAGGCAGGTCGCCCTGTTTGGTTATAGAAATTCTCCAATTTTTTGTTTTCATTTCATTAGTTTCCAAACGCAAGCAAATTGTGTAAACAATTCCAGAGTTGATAAGTGTAACGTTACTAAGAGATAGATGATAAAATACTATCCAATGCTAATATGATTAGGAGATTTTTGGCTCATTTACTTAATAAGACGAATTATTTGATGAATGAATTTCATCAACAATATTAGATGTCAAACACTCCAAATAATGAGGCCATATAGTTTCACTGTGAATGACCATTGATGTCCCGGATAAGCTAATCACTTTGATAGTTGATTGATAGGCAGCCACCATTTGATCCATGAATTTTTTATTTTTTGGCCCAACAGCACTTGATAAGTAGGGCTTCTAAACTTTTTTCCATGTCTAAATTGTTTCTTGAAGAAAAGACCAAGTGAGATCAATGGAAGGGAGACAATGCTTGGTTTATTCATCAATGGATTGATCATAATCCAAACTGTGAAAGCTTATGATATCATACGTGCCAATGCTTTACGAGTGACTTTGGTTGGCCATAGAAAGACCAATAGAAAATGATTTTGGGAGATGCAGCTTATCTTGGTTATTATTGGGTTAGCATCGTGAACTTTAGTTGTGAAGTGGCTATTTTTCTATAACCTGTGAAATTGATCTAGAAACTTTAAAAAAATACTCGCAAATAAACATCATTTGTTAGAAATACTTTAATCTTTAAAGAATCAAACCAATCGTGTCATCAATTAATAAAAAAGTTAATACTGTCTCATTTGACTATATGAAAATAGGAAAATGTGGTATATATATAGTTTTGCTTTGCATCAAAATACAATAATTAGATTAATAATTGCATTAGCTACCACTCTCCATAGAAAGAAAAGAATAAAAGAACAACGTATGGGGTGGCGCCCGAAGACTGAAACATGGGCAAAGTCAAAGTCTACAAAGACTTGGACTACCGATAGTCCATGATGAACCAGCTTTGCTCCAAGGAGGAATCACCAATGTTTCATTTACTTGGTGGTACTTTGTGCCTCGCAATCAGACTTCCATGAGCGAAAGGAAAAAAAAATGTCACTAATATCACCCTATAAAATCCAACACTGACCCATCATTCTTTCATTCACCCGCAAAAATCATACGGCAACATATCGATCACCAATTGTCATATTCATCGGTAATATCATCTTACAATTTCCTCTAATCATGTACCGTCATATGAAGATAAAGAATTATATAAAAACAAACTCTTATGGTGTCTTTATCTCACTAAGAATTTTTTTTGTCGTGGGAGAATGTTTCTAGGAAATTCAATCTCTTAAAAGGTGAATCAGAAAATACTGATGGGAAAATTATTGGAAAAATCCTAAACCTATTTTAATTATGCAAATTCAATCCTAATTGTTTTGGTGAATTCAGCCTTAAACTTATTGCATTTGTGTCAATTTAGTCCATCCGACTAAAATTGGGCAATCAATGCTAATGGATGAGATAGAATCCAAGGTCATGTCTACTGATGGATGAGATAGACCCTCTAGAGAAATTCACATGATCCGCTTATGCATGAGTGGATTTCACATGCGTTGATGAATTCATTTGTGCTAATTCAATTTATAAGATTGCGGGCCCCCACCCAGCCAATAATGTCGTCAATCAAAAATGGCTGGCCCTCGCTCTCCTGGTTTCAGATTACCGAAAATAGGTTGAAGAAAAGTTGATCTTATCTTAATCCGTGATGATTGAATCCACTGAAGGACACTTGTGTCGCGACCTCACCTCGGGTGCATCACCTAGGGTTTGGCTAATGGATTATTAAACCTAAACTTAGTTCGGGCTCTCCCAAGCCCATATCAATTCGCGACTTAGGGTTTAAGTTTTTTAACATGCCAATGATTTTTACTTAGGAGTCGCCACTAATCTATTTTTGGTGGGTCGATTAGAAACTCAAGTAAAGTAACAGGAGGATTATTTTGCTCCTACGAACCAGAGACTATAGGATCGGAGACTTGATTACGTTAGATTTCTCTAATGCCCTTTCGGTACCTTTTCTCTTTTATTTTAAAAAAATGATTTGCAGACAATTTGAATTGATTTTAATTTACTCTCTAACATGCAATGTGATCATGCGAGTGCGCAACCATTATCTAACACTCAATAAAAGCAAAGCAATAAATAAATTGCAAGGAAAAAGGAGGAAGTTACTTACCTTGAAGCTACGAAAGCATCTGCGATGTTAGCTTAAAAATTACATCAATGATCCTAGATATAATTTCTAATTAACACGCACTCATTCAAATATTTTTTAAGGTTTTCACTTATTTAATGAAGCCTAAAACTACGTGCAATGCATGTAATGACATACGAAAGTATCTAACTATAATAGCATGCAATGTGCAACCTAATATGCAAACTATATGTCTAGAAGCGATGATTTTGGTGGTGATGTTGCTTCTTGAAATGACACACAAATGTCGAGAATCGAAAAGGAAATGGCAAGTGGCCGATGTGGTTGGCTTGTGAAAAAGTAACTGAGCGACGTGGCCTATACAGTTGGCATCGTAGCATCAAGTGGCCTATACAGCTAGCTTGGGAAAATGGTTACTGAGCAATGCGACCTATGTGGCTAGCATCGAAAGAAATGCCACCTTCGTGAAAGGCTTAAATGGGTGATGATGTCGTTGCAGTTAGCATTGAAACACAACCATCATGATATGGACTCAACTAAGCAAGAGAGGGATATGCAGGTTATGCGACAACAATACGTTGGCTATAGGACAAGATGATTAATGTTGAAATCGATATTGATGGGAGGATATTAGGACTTATTGAGACAACAAAAAAAATCAAGGAGCAAAATTAGTTGGATAGGCACTTAGGTGTGCACTGGGTGTGAGTGCACCCGGTACACTAAAATTGCCTTAGGAAAGAAAGCTCCGATATCAATTTGAGAAATGAAAAAGATATAGAGAAGGGGGAAATTGTGTATAATTTGATATATCGTATTAAATATTACATCAGTTTATTTATAGATTTCATGAAATGACTAAATAAGATAACATATCAATTGAGATATGCTCAATCAAATAGAGATATTTACACAATCTTGAAAGATATGGAAAATCATTAAAATCATCTTAAATATCTCTAATATAGGAAAATATCCTAGAGAATTATCCTAAACATTTCTAACAATTCCATTACTTGAGATATGTAGAAATTGACTTCTTCAAAGTCGTTTGTATTAACAAGCAAATCGTATGACAATATGATGCCTTGTAATAAGAAAATTCCAACTATTTCCTGACTTTGAGCCATGTCTCTAAATCTCCCTCTGGTCCAAACTTAAAAGAAGAGAAAATTTCAAAAAAGGATCCAAAGTAAGCATATTTTCTCAAATAAAGACCTCAAGTAGCCGTTGTCTCAAATGAGAACTTCAAGTGGTTAAACCAGTCTCAAATAAAGACCTCAAATCGCTAGCTAGCCAAATATTTACTGGTCGGTGAGTGTGTAGCATTTCTGGTGGCTAGAATAAGGGCAATTTTGTCAAAAAAAATATATTGATAGAAATTAACAAACCTTAAAAACAAAACCCCCCAAATTCTTCTTCATGTTCTTCTTCACCTGCACTTCATCTTCTAGGTTTCTTGTCCCCTCTTGCTCAAAGAACCCAAATTCTTTGTTAATGGAGCAAGATCCTTAACTCCCTGAGTTCCAAACAGACGTACCAGCACCCCCCTAAGCTCACTTTGTCTCTCTGTCTCTCTGTCTCTCTCTCCCCGTGGAAGTGGATTCGAATTGTGGCCGAGATATGGGTCTTCAACATCGAGATGTTCTCTGTCTCTCGGTTGGGAAAAGATGATGAAGAATCGAGGCTATCGTGTTACATACGAGTGTCTGAATAACGAAAATGTGGCTTTACTCAAAATTTGTCTTCTTCATTGGAAAGAAATGAAAGCAAAATAAAAGGAAGAAAATGTGAAAAAACGAAGGTATGGGTTTTTGTTGTGCTTCAATTCATGCTCCATTAACAAAAAATTTGGGTTCTCCAAGTGAGAGAGAACAGAGAACGGAGAAGATGGAGAGCATAAGAAGAAAACGAGAACGTGAAGAGTTTGGGGATTTTGTTTTTAGGATTTGTTAATTTCTATCAATTTTTTTTTGACAAAATTACCCTTATTCCGACCATTGAAAATGCCACATGCTCATTGACCAGTAAACATTTGGTTAGCTGGCAATTTGAGGTCCTTATTTGAGACTAATTTAGTCACTTCGGGTCCTAATTTGAGACAACGGTCACTTTGGGTCCTTATTTAAGAAAATAGGCTCACTTTCGGTCCTTTTTTAAAATTTTCCCTAAAAAGAATATAGATATGGTAAACTATATAGACATTATCCTTGTATCACCAAAGCCTACTAATAATAAAATTTACTTCTATTATACATGATTTTGTGCAAACAAGCAAGAAATGAGATGCCTACTAACATGGGAGCTACACAAAAATTCAACGTGAAGATCGCGACGGCAATTAATGTTTCTTTGGAGAGGGAAACCTTCTGCAGGCTCTATGTTCTCTCAACCTTGAACAGACCTTACATCACTTGAGATTGTATTTGCCTTCAAATTTGTTAGAAAGAAAAGTCACGGAAGAATCGATTAACCTTTTAATGCACAACAAAAGGAATTACCCGAGAATATATATGTTCAATTACCAGTGAGTAATTGACAAATCTAGAACTTCACAATGATTCGAATATAATCACAAGAAAGATATTCTTATTGCATAGTGTTAATGTCGATCGTTTTCTTGAATAGATGATGGAGACCTTTTGTGTGTTATTCTAATAGAGAGGAGAACCTTTGTTAGACCATTGTGCCTCTTAAACACATCCTATCATGGAAAACCAGTGTTTCTTAAATAGTGCATCACCGAAATTTAACAAATTTGGAGATCCACTTGCTCCTCCCCAAAGAAAAAAAAAAGGTTAGGTTGCGGGACCGTTGGCTTTTGAGAATGACCACCTTTGGTTCTTCATCATGGATATAAGGCTGGTGGCGATAGAGCTTGAGGCAGCAGATGATCGGCTGTTACGTTGAAACCCCAGCCAAAGTTGTTGGCTGGTAATGAGCTCCGCGTTCTTTTCTATAGATGGAATAAACATGATGCATAATTGCGATACCGAGGAAGAAATGGAGAGAGCGATTTCTTTTTCATTCACTATTGCCCCGTTCATGTTTTTGTACAAATCGGGGGTTACTTGTTTTTCTGCAACAACGAATGATGTTACATTTCACTATCGTAATCTGCATAATGTTGCGGGCGAGTTGTTTGTGAATGAGGGAGATGGTTCAAAGACCACCAGAGAGACAGAAGACACTAATGCCACAACCCCAGGGAGTCAATGACAAAGACTAGCCAAAATCCGATAACAGAGAACGTGACGTTCACCGTTCGGAGAAAATGGTAGGAGGTACTAATTGATGAACAAATCTGCGTAGTCATTTCCCGAGGATAAAAACAGTTGGGTTCTACGGGTTCCCGGAGAATACAATTCCTTATCCAAAGTTATTGCAAGTGCTCGATTAGCTATTAGTGCTGCTTGATATATTTAGATTATTTACGATATTCTAAATATCTATAATATTCAATTTATCCATATAATATTCTGAATATCTATAATATTTTGAATATCTTTAATACTCTGAATACCTTTATGATTGATTGTAATTGACTGTATAATATTTTATTAAAGTAAATAATCTACTTGTAAAGCCTATAAATAGGCTCTTGTGTTCCACATTACTTATATCGAAATATACAAAAATTTTCTATTCCTTTCTTCTTAACTTGGTATCAGGGCCTCTTTGTTTTAGAAATTCTTTCTTGAGAAATTTTTGCAATGCCAGTCGACTAGGCCACGTTTGCTCCACGAAGGTGTCACGACACCAGCCAAATAGGTTGCTTTTGCTCTCGTTTCTCCACGAGGTCCACAACTTCAGTTGTCATTAAAGCGACTTCCGTTACTTGTTTCATAAAAAAAAACGCCACCATAGACTGCCATCTCAGACCCATCAAAGCCATATACTGTAAGTCTATTTTAGACATATTCAGCTGGTTGTATTGAGAATACAAGACCACAAACAAGTTCTTCGTCACTCAAGGAATCCAACCAGCCAAATCACGCCATCAAACAACGCCGTACGTGCCCACACATGCCACCCAAAGACTTTGTGCGTGAGATCCATGCGCTCATATACGTCTCACGTGATCGAAGCCAACCATGTATTGCTGATGTCATCGTTGCATCATTGATGTCACTTGCTTCGTCGTTTGCCACGTCACCCACCGCGTTAATGCCACATCATTTGCCATGTCATTTGCCACGTCACTTGCCACGTCAGCTGCCACATCAGTTGTTGACCAGAGTTGATCGATCAATTCTTGAGGTATTTTGATTTGTTGATTCCATTTTGGGCTTTTTTTCTCTATTTTTACACTTCCAGTACTAGTTTCTTGGTGTTTATTACATAAATTAGTGCTTTTTTCAATGGATAAAATGGACATGCCAATATCCATTCAAACAATCTAGAATGGATTGAATTATATATTATGGGCTCAAGAAATGTCAAGTTTGTTGAGAGGATGCAAACTTTGCCGGTGAAATTCGTGAGCTTACAAGGATCACTAAAGAAACTCAAGAAAAATATATTGAGCATTAAGAGGAGTGGGATAACAAGAATTATCACATTTTAACATGGTTTTGAAATACTTTGATTCCTTCTATTAGGCTTCAGTTTGGTTACCTCAATACTTCAATTCCTCTATACCTTATACATAAGGTGAACGAGGCCATCAACTATGATATACCGAATTAAATTTACATATTGTCACTTGGGAAGTAGTACCGAGTGTCCATTACTTTTGAGCATAAGTGATTGGGGTTATGACAATCTTTACATGGATCTATGGCTAAAGAAATTAGGGAAAATGACAAATGATAAATATTCCCCCATTAATCACCATCGAATATTGAACTTCTGAAAAATTTTGGATGCTAAATATTTCGAATATTTGATTGTCTACATTATATTTAGGTATGTATGGTGAACTCAATGAAAGGATAAGAAAGTGCATGTTATTATGTTAGGGCATACATAAGGTGAATGGGGCGAATATTCCCCCATTAACTGCCATCAAATATTGAACTTCCAAAAAAGTTTGGATGCTAAATATTTAGAATATTTGATTGTTTGCATTATATTTAAGTCAGTATGGTGAACTCAATGTAAGGATAAGAAAGTGCGCATTCTTATGTTAGGTCATACGTAACATGAACAGAGCTATCAATTATGATGTACCGAATCAAATTTACATATTGTCAGTTGGGAAGTATTACTGAGTCTCCATTGCTTTTGAACAGAAGTGATTGGGGTTATTACAATCTTTACATGGATGCGTGGTAGAAAAAAGGAAAAATTACACAAATGATAAATATTCCCCCATTAATCTCCATCAAATATTGAACTTTCAAAAAAATTTAGATGCCGAATATTTTGAATATTTGATCGTCTACATTATATTTAAGTACGTATGGTGAACTTAATGAAAGGACAAGGAAGAGCACATTCTTAGGGTAGGTCATACATAAGGGGAATGGGACAAATATTTGCCTATTAATTGCCATCAAATATTCAACTTCTGAAACAGTTTGGATGCCAAATATTTAGAATATTTAATTGTTTGCATTATATTTAAGTAAGTATGGTGAACTCAATGAAAAGACAAGAAAGTGCATATTCTTAGGTCATGTCATTCGTAAGGTGAACAGGGCCTTGGTTATAATGTATCGAATCAAATTTACATATTGTCAGTTGAGAAGTATTACTGAGTCTCCATTACTTTTGAGCAAAAGTGATTGTGGTTATGGCAATCTTCACAAGGTTGTATGGCTAAAAAAATTACGGAAAATGACACAAATGATCATGTATGATAGCCTATGGCCCCGTTCACCTTATGTATGACCTAATCTAAGAATGCACTTTCTTATCTTTTCATTGAATTTACTATACTTACTTAAATATAATGTTGACAATTAAATATTCTAAATATTTAGCATTCAAACTTTTTTAGAAGTTTAATATTTAATAGCTATCAATGGGGAAATATTCATCAGATGGACCGTTGTACCAAGAGCATTTATCAAGAATCTCTTAACCATACTAACTTAATCGGGCATCTCTTGTAATGGTGCCCGTTTAACTATACAATTACTGCATGAAGGAGTCATATGCTTCTTCTGTTCTATTCTTTTCCTTGGCGCAGCTGGGCTCTTTACTTAATTAATTTAGTAATATAATAATTTTTTTCTTTTTTAATTTAAAGAATATTAATATTTAGACAATTGCACATTAGTGTAAAGTTTAGGGATCATATTAAACAAATTAAAATTTAATGGACTAAATTATACATTGAGCCAAAATTCATGGACCATTTGTGCTATTATCCCAATAAATTAGTGGTAATTAATCACAAAGGACTCACTCCTACAATATTAGGAAATGGATTTTAATATAGCAAAAAACAATGAAATGGATTGTTTTTTGCTAAAGGTCACCTTATTTTGCAAGAACATGAATGGGCTAGGCTATTTTAAGTGGGGGAAATCATGCAGTGAGTTGTTGGGACTTCCCTTTGATCAACCACCACAGCAGTGGCTAATCAATGCACATGAGAATCACAAAGTTGTGGAGACTACTCAAGAGCAAGAGAGTGAAGAGGATCATAAGTAAAATGTGAAATTCTTGAGTAGTCATCTTCCTTTTGAGTGATGATCCCTTTAAGGGATTTACTTGTCTATGTATCATTCCATTTCTTGGTAGCTCAAGACATGTATTCTTTACCTACTTATGTGTTCATAGCACAAGGCTTTACTACTCAAGCTGCTAGGGCATACCACTTTTTGACTAAAAATAACATCATTTTGAGAAAAAGAAATGGGAATAATGGAAAAAAAAAACATATGTTCACATATTATGGAACTACTTTTTTTTAACAGGAAAAAACCATAAAAAATTTCCAAATTATGTTCACTATGACAAATGTACTCTAAAAATTTTTCAGTAACACAAAAATCCCTAAATTTGTACATATATAATACATTTACCCTTCATCAAGTTTCCGTCAATGAACACCATTTAAAAATTGCCTTTATAGACATTGAAAACCAAACAATGTTGACAAGGCTTCCACATGACTTAAGAGAAATAAAAAAACAATATTGTTTTGACTTAAAACTCATCTAACAGAAAATTGACAAAGGGTAAATATTTCACAGAAGTATAAGTTTGAGATTTTTTATGTCATGAGAAAATTTTTGACGTAAATATGTTAGAGTGGGCATACTTTGGGATCTCTGATGTTATAAAAAAAACTCAAAGTAAATATGATAAAGTGAAAAGATATTTGGGGTTATTTAAAGAATAAGTGATTAATATGGCATAAGTAATTGATTTGTATTTTATTTTATTTTTAAATAAGGGGAGCAATTCTTCTTTGCCTCGTGCCTTCGGGGATGGAAGAACCAATAAATAACCTACCATAAATTCTCCAGTAGTTTGGCTCGTTTCCATTTAGAATATCAAATAGCTCGAGTAGAATAACCTAATCATATTACTTCCGTACAGTACATCTTAATTAATTTTGTATGTGAAACTTATAATTGCTAGAACATTGACGAGAGAAGTCTTGACGAGAGAAGTCTAGTGTCATTTATATATTTGAGGCTTAGACTTTTATTTCGTTCATTTTTGTATTAAAACTTGCCTAAAAATACATGTGATGGATTCCATTAGCTTTGTCAATCTCTAGTGGACAAAAATCATAGTTGGCGTTTTCAATTAATGTTTCTTGTTTTTTGTAGACATGCAATGCTATCGTGGCACCAAGTGACTGCATATCAGAAAAAGACGAAAATTTACAGAGAGAGAGTTGGAAGGGGCGAGTGCTCTCCTCCCAAGTTCGGCAAGGCTGCCCTAGCCTGTGTGAGGGTTGACCTTGCCGGATTTAATGAGAGGAAACCTTGTCGGGGCTGCCCTCACCTAGGCCAGATTTGACAAGGGCGGTCAACACCTATCGGCCATCAAATGGAGAAGAAAAAGGAAGGAGAGAAAAAAAAAAAAAAAAAAAAAAAGCAAAAAGGAAAAACATCATAAAAACTATGAAAAAATTGAAAAAAAAATATTATTATAATATTATTAATAATTATCCACGTTAGTGCTAGTAATGTGGCATCAGCTGGTCGGCATTCACGTTAGCAAAATCTTGCCAAAATTAGCTAGAATGACTGAATTGGCACTAAGTCAAAAGTTTATGACTAAATTGACACTAACTTAAAATGTTTAAATTCAAATTAGCACCATTAGAAGGGTTAGGACTGAATTGACATCAAATCAAACCATTTATGACTAAATTGACACCATTAAAAGGTTTATGACTAAATTGATAGAAATGAAATGGGTTTAGAATTGTTTTGACACTTTTCCCTACATTTTGTGAATCCTTGCTCCTTAAGTTATTCTCTTAATTTAGAATCACACGTGCATGGCACATGTGAAGTTCGACCAAGCAAGAGAAAAAAAATGGGCTAGCTGAAATTCACTGGGGCTTAGCTCATGTGGACTCAGTCAATTAAGACTAGCGTCTCTCCCTTCGAACCCTATGCATCATTTTTATAACCGAACCGACTTAAATGCAATTCGTGTGCAAATTATGTTGGGGGTATTTTTGTTTAGGGTTGGGATCGAAACGTAATTTTCCGCTAAACAAATGGAGCATAAGATTCTTTTGTGAACAAGTGTTCTTGTACATATATACGTTGTTTGGATTGTATTATTATTTGGCTGTCCTATTTGCATCTTTACTTCCGTAATTTGCATGTCATTGGAATGGAAATTAAAAAGAAATACATCTTTCATGTTAGTAACTTTTGATTGCATATTCATTCAAATTCACGCCGTTTTCGGCTCTAGCTAGCTTAGAAATTGATGGGTGACGACTCTAAAGTGGAGGTGAGTTGGCAGGGTGTCTCTTTCAGATTGTAATAGCAATGTGGAAGCACATGTAAATGAACATATAAATTGGCCACGTAACGCTTATTTGCGCAGATGCACAGCTGAAGAAAATTACTGACAGTCAATAATCGATCGTTTTGGCTCTCCAACTTGTGGTGGGACATCAATCGTATGTATCGGAGATGCCTTCAATGGTCTTTCGCCTGAGTTGACTGAGTCCGGGTCGAGATCGAGGGTCGTGTTTGTACCATCCCTTCAAGGGACGATGCAGTCATTTTGGAACTCTAGGTGGCTAGGGTTTTGAACGGGAGAAATGCGATAATGAGGTCCCAAAGAACCACGTAGCTGTCATTGTTCCTGTTGATTGTATCATTCAAAGCAAAACTACTATCTTTCCCAATGCAAAGCAATGATGATTATCACTGGTGTACTAGACATAAAAATTAGTTTGAGGTAAATATACATAAGTGTACAAGTTAATGATTTTTACAATATGAAAATTAGTTTGTGATGAATGTGTTACAAGTATACCGATTTGGGAGTTTTGGCAGTGTTATCACTAAAATTAAATGTAGACATATTGGTGCATGCTTAATAATTTTATGTAAATGCTACTTTGAGATTCGATTTTTGTAATTCAAATTGAAGAAGATACACATAACCATTCACCCCACTCAAAGAATCATGTGAAAAGCTCTCGATTACACCCAAAGAATAACATGCAGGCACAAGGAATGTAACTTGTGATTTCTGAGCCAGTCAGGTAATCCCTATTTTTATAGCTCTTGCTTTAGTTTAAACCCTTCGCAGCGTTCTCTCTTTCAAGTCTCTGTGTTCACATTGCCCTGTAAAATGAAAACCACGCAGATTTCAGACAAGAAAACATAAGTCATCGTCGTGGTCGAAAGATGTTTCTCTTCGGCCATTTGCATTACGGACTCTTATATCTAATCACGCTGCTCGTTTCTTCCAGAATTCTGTTGCCATGACTCTTCTTCGAGCCTGTGATAACCACGCCAGATCGCATAAGGCGTCCTACTGCTTTTTTGGTGGCCAAGACACTATCTTGATTTATTGGGCCTGACTTTGGAGACATGCACTGAAAGATTGAGATCTTGCAATGAGGAGACCCAAGCACTAACTATTTGGGCCTTTATGAGAGTTTCTTTGAAGACCATTTAAAACTCTCGGTGATGTAACTTTAGTCTCTTTAGGCCTGAACATTTCAGAAGGCATCCATCCACTTTCAAGTTTTCTTGTATGGGAAAATGACATAAATGGTCTATAAACTTTGACTCAATATGTAATGTGGTCCTTGAATTTTTATATTAATAAGATATAATTTCCAACCATCAACTATACAAATTAAAAGAAACAGCACCCACTTACACTCATCATCTAGACATTTAATTTGGTTAATATAATCCTAAACATAATGAAAATATTCAATATTATCCCTAAACTTGAATTAATGAAATGAAAATATTGAATATTTTTATATAATTCAAAAACCAAGTTAAACATGTAGGATTCACGTTACACATTGAACAAAATATATGTTTAGCGACTAAATTTAAAGATCATTTGTATGATTATCCCTTTTTGATTCCATTCCAACACCTCTCTAATGTGGTCTTTTATTCAATCAACTCCAGACTGAGCTGACAAAAAATCATTTTGCTCCAAATGACCTTGCCGTGTTGGTTTTCTTATGTACCAAACCTGCAGGAGTCGAGGAACCTGGTTGACCAACGTCTGACTCTGCTGATTTCGTGCCTAGTGCTCGTTGATTCGCCGTAGGAGTACTCGGTGATTTCTCTACCGCCACGTATCCATCTTATTGTTCCTGGGCATGATGGGCAAAGCTCGCCACAGTGAAGCTGCTTTGGATATATCCTTATCAACTTCCTCCATGGCCTATGACCCTCGACTAATAACAGAACTCTTGGCCCCGGCCAAACTCTCCCAACTTTGCAAATCATTGTATCAAAACAATTTGACTTGGCAAATCACTGTATCAAAACAATTTGATATTTTCAAATAGTGAATGTTACTCTCCAAATAAGCACTCAAAGGCCATAATTTACAGTGGAGGTTGAGATCCTGTGGTGAGCCGAGCTGGAGGAGAAGCGACCGGTAATAGCTCACCTTAGCAGTTCGGGCGTCTTCTTCACCAAGGAAGATCTCAATCTCGAAGCATCCAAAACGATGGCGTTGTTAACACCGCCACTGTATTGTGGTGCCTCGAGCTGCTCGCATATACCCAACAAGTATTACAGGAAAAGGCTACTTGTCGAGTGGTGGGGGGCTGGAGATGGCAAGAAGAAGATGGCTATGCTGTGCGGGATTTTGTGCTTTCCCAAGAAGATGGAAGATCGAAGGCTTTCGATGGTGAGATTCAAGTGAAGTCATAACACAAAGCGAGAGGCATGGCGGTTGTGCGCAGAGAGGGAGGAGGAATTTTCGGGACGGGTCTGCGAGCGCGAAGCGAGAGAGAATCGTTGAAGAAGAAGATGGGTTGATTTTTTCTGTTTTTTTTTTTTCTTTTTGGACGGTTATGGAATTATTTTTTTAATTATTATCCCGACAATTATGGGGTGAATTTAGGATATTTTTCTTCACTCTTTCTTCCGTTCCTTGAATTTTGGTAACGTATATTACGTGTATGAATTATCGCAGATTTACAAAACCTGTGACAAAACCAGACAAGCCAGTGGTTGACATTAGACTGCACATTTTGTGAAAGGACGGGACGGGACGGCTGATAGCAGTTCGAGTTTTAAAGAACCAAGTCTAGGTCTCCGGCCACGTGCAGGAAGGCGAGCTTTCGTCGCGATCCTCTTCATTCTCCCGATCCTCTCGTCTTGGCTCTCAAACTTGTGACGGGTAGGCATCATGTGTACTTAGTGGAGACGTCTCGAACGATCTTTCGGCCTAGGTTGACCAAGTCCGAGGCCGATATGGAAGGTCGTGTTCATACCATCCCTTCGAGGGACAATGAGATCATTTCAAAGCTCAAGGTCGTTAAGGTTTCAAAAACCCTTTTCTTTCTTGTTATATAAATTGGTGACCTTTGCGAGTGAATCAAATTGAGAATTATGAGATTTCAAACCTTTATACTCCTATCTTATCTCAATTTTCAATCATTTGTATAGAAGAAGTAAGATGTGAAGACCTCATATTCTCTTTATTTTAATTTCCTTCCTTTTGCTTATTATCAATTGATTGAACCAAAAGTTACGATTTTGGGACCTCTATGCATCGATTTAATAATTTTGACTCATCATTACTTATTTCAAACTTTTGTAGCGAAGCTCATTTCTTTACATTCTAACCACCTTTTTCTTACTTACGCTTTCCATGGTTGGGTATACCCCATGGATGTTGCTTATGTTTATTGCTTTTAGGACAATGAAAGTTCTTTTTGGCCCTCTCACCTGCTATGTCAAAAGACCTGATATTCAATATAATTTGGTTGATCATTTGACAAAGGTAAAGATCAGTCACGAAACTCCACCACAAAGAAAAAAGGAAAAAGAAAAAGAAAACCTCCATGGACTTTGATTGCCAATGTCATCCGACGACATCCATTTCTATTTGCTTTTATTGGTATTCCCATGCCACCGGACCAGATGCCTGGAGACTGACTGGTTTTCACTACCACTTCTCAATAATTCCTTCCCGTGAGCATGGAAGGTGTGCAATTTTTTCCCAATCCGCACCACTTTCTCTTTGGCACCTCTCTTGCAAAGCGGGACAGCCAGTGATTCTCAATGTCTTCAAGGAAGTGAGGCGGCTTATCCCATGAGGCAAAGACTTTAAACTTGAGCACCTATAAACATCAAGATTTTGGAGCGAAGAGAAATTGCCAATCCACTCCGGTAAATACATTAGATTCTCACAGACACTAACATCGAGAGATTCCAGAGCGGTGATATGTTGAATCCCCTCGGGTAATACCAACAGTTTCGGAAGGCTAAAAAACTCAAGATTACGAAGTTTTGAGAGGGAACGCCATTGTGTTCCATACTCATCATCATGGCTCGACACATCAAGTCCTTTGCAAAAGTAAATGTCAAGGCTTTGGAGCGAGGACAAGGACTGCATGCCACGAGAAAGACTCGTCAGTTTTTCACAAGAGGCGAACCGCAAGGTTTTAAGATTTCTAAGTAATGGAAATAGAGTCTCAAGCATCGAGTGCTCCAAATCCACGTAAGAAAACCGTAGCTCCTCTAATTTAGAGAGGGGGATGAATGTGGATGCCCCCATCTCTTGTTGCAACCACTTCATGCTAACACGACTTAAATCCAAGGTTTCTATCTGGGGGAAATGTGGCATTGAATTTAGGTGGGGACAATCTAAGATCTCCATGGACAAAAGTTTTGGGAATGGTGAATATGAATCGGACCGTTGATGATCCTGATCTGCTCCCACCGCTTGCCTTCTTCCCCATCCTCTCAAGTTACAACACGATGCGAGATTCAATTTCTCTAGAGATGGGAAGAAGGGGCGTGCAATGTCTGATTGCTCCAGATCACTTATCTCTTCAATGAACTCCAACGCATCCAAGTCCTCGAGAGTCAATCTCCTTAGGGATGGGAGTTCACCTAGGGATGGCAAATACTTCCAATTTCTACATCCTTCGAGTACAAGCTCAATAAGATTTGTGATGGAGGAAAGCCAGCTTGGTGGACTCCTATACTTACATGAGTATATGGCCAAACAGGCTAGATTTGGGTGCGGTTTGAGGTTCTCCCACAAGATCAATTCATCACTATCGCTTTTGCCATCTTGCTCCTCCATCGACCATGATAACTGCAAGTGACGGAGATGTTGCTTTTCCTTCAAGTGACCCTTGTTACGTACCGGTTGAAGGAACTGCAAGTTTTCAAGAGCAAAGAATCCAGCCAATCTGTTTAGGCCACCTAATTCATCTAAGCTTCCCACACCACCACGTACTTTATGGTCCATCTTTTGGACGATGAATTGCGATAAAGTCTTGAGCAAAGACAAATGGTTCAACCCACATGGCATGTGGCTAAGTGATGAACACCCATCAATTAAGAGGTGTCTAAGGTTGACCAATTTCTTTAAATCTGTTGGAAGTGTTTTAAGATACAAGCAATCAGAGAGCTTAAGGGTCTGCAGGTTCACCAAATCCGTGATTGAATCCGGAAAATTTTGGATAGATAGGTTTCTAGAAACATCAAGAAACCTTAAGTGTTTCAATCGACTCCCCAAGGAAGGAGGGATCCAGAAATCTTCCATGACCAAACCCAACGCCCGACAATGCCTAAGCTTAGACAAAATCTTAAGATGTTCATTTGGAACATCATTCACTTCAAAGGTTCTCCACTCCTTTAAAGAGAGAAACGTTCTCAACTTGGTCACTTCAAATAGCGAGGTCACTTTTTGTAGCGAAGATAATTGTGAATCAAATGATACATGACGAATTCCTCCATTGATGTCGCCTTCATTGAGATTAATCATCTTGCACTCATCTCCTGCAACTTTCAAGGCAAGATCGTGCATGAGATCGTGCATTTTGAACATGTTCACCTCATTAGTGTCATCATCGGTTTTTTCAACTTTGAGGAAGGACCTACTCAATAGGTTCAAGACAAAACTATCCCCGATCTCTTCTAGATCATTGTTCCCCTCTAATGACTCAATAAAGCCTTGTGCCATCCAGAGTTGTATCATTGTCTGTTTATCAAAAACGTAATCTTTTGGAAACAACGCACAATATGCAAAACAATGTTTTAAATGCGAAGAAAGATGGTCGTAGCTGAGCTTGAGAATTTCCATAATTCCATGGTCTGACTTATCTATTTTTGAAAGTTCACGCTCTTTGAAATTGAGCCACTCTTTTTTCTCTTTGGCATATAGAAGGCTACCTAATGTTTTGATGGCAAGAGGAACACCAGCGCATTTTTTAACTATACCTCGACCAATCTCCTCCAATTCCGAGTCTAATGATGTTTCCCCATCTTTAAAAGCCATTTTCTTGAATAAGTCCCATGACGTATCTTCAGATAATCCATGTAGATTATAAATAACTGAATTCGCATCCGTAGCGTGCACGACCAACAAATTGCGTGTGGTTATGAGTATCTTGCTCCCCCTTGAACTGCCCATTAGCAAAGGTCGGAGTCCCAACCATCTCATGCGATCGTCATTCCACAAATCATCCAAAACAAGCAAGTACTTCTTTCTGTCCAGTACCTTGCCAAGGAGCCTCCGCAACTCCTCCTCACTTTTATTCTCAATGCGTTCCAGATTTCTCTTTACCTCAGGATCCCCTTGAAACTCATCTTTGGCAGAGTTCAGAATTTTTTTGACGATCAAATCCACATCGAAGGTTTTAGGATCCCCATGGCAGACCCACATCTTAAGCTCAAAACAGTCTTTCACCTTTTCATCCTTGTATACTAGATCAGCGAGCGTGGTTTTTCCCAGTCCTCCTATACCAAGGATGGAAACAACCGAAACACTCTCTCTGGGTGAGGAGGAATCAAGCAAATGTGCGATGATCTGCTTCCTATCCTCTTCTCTACCAATTATTTCTTCCTCGCGCTCAAAAGTGGGAGTTCTCCTCACAATTGGAAGAGTTGCCTCACTCTGATGCTCCTCTAAATGGAACTTCCTATTTTTTTCAATCCGATCCAGTTTCTTCCTAAGTCCCTGAATCTTATTAGCTACTTTTAGGCGGTGTGCAAGCTGATTTGATTTAGAGAAGAAAAGGCGCACCTCTTTCGACATCTTGTTGCCGGAAGTGACCTTCCACCTCAGATCTTCAGTTGCGACATCGTCAAGCAAATCTTGTACATCGTACAGAACGTCCTTGAGCCTCTTGAGCCAAAGCTTGACCTGATCGTTGTGCCATTGCTGCCTCTCGGCATCCAAAAGCACAGCTTGGATGGTCTGGACGGTCTCCTCAAGGCTTTGGAGCTCGTCCTTGGCACAGCAGAGCAACTGGATCTTCTGAGAAGCGTAGGAGCCTCCAGGTTTTACCATTTCAGTGGCGAGGCTTTTCAGTATGTCCGTGGCAAGGCTGAAGAGCACGGCTTCCGCCATTTCCAAAGGCAAAAGCTGGGACTGAGAAGTGTTTGAGAGGAGGCTACAAAGCTGATGCTTTTGGTGGGAGATGATGGTTGGGTGCTTTCTAATGATCAACTTCAGTCACGAATATATGGGAAGGCCAACGGCATCTCCAGTTACTTCATGCTCACCTAATTCACCAGATGAAATAGCATAACTTGCAACTGAGGAAAAGAATAGCGTGGATCAGATGTTTCTTTGTGATAAGCCCAAAGTACATATACTTGGAATAATTTCGAGGTGCAGCGCTAAATCTACCCCTCCGTGGCTTCATCCACACCTTTGATGATTAAAATGAGAGAAACACCAAAATAATGGGTCCCACGTTTCTCTCTCAATTTTGACTGATCAGAAGACTCGGATACCAGTTCAACAGCTTCCTTGATCCTTAAGCCTCTCTTGGTTCCAAGTTCACACGTCTTTCTCTCTCTCTCTCTCTCTCTCTCTCTCTCTCTCTCCCACCGCCGGAAAAATAATGCATGGCCAGCGTCGGACTGCTCTAAAGCCAGAAGATGCAGTAGCATCAGCCTCCAAACCCAGAAGCTAAGTGCTCTTCAATCCTGGTTTCTCTCTAATCACCACAACCACATGCCCGCGCTCTCTCTCTCTGAAAAGATCAAAAGCGTCGTATTAATGGAATGTTTACTTTTGATCTGATGTTTTAGTGATGCGATGTTGATCTCAGATACACGAAGGAGGCTCTCGACATGAGCACGAAGCTCCTGGAGATCAATCCAGAGTACTACTCTGCTTGGAATTACAGGAAGCTCGCAGTAGAGCACAATTCCCTCCGCGCACCTCGTGTGTGCCTCTGTTCTCCTCCGCCACTCCTCGCTGCCTCAAGCTCCAAGCCCGCCCATCTGTGATCACTCGGATGAGTTTGAAGATGGAAAGCTAGATATGGAGATGCGAGATCTGATGTAGCACATGCGGCTACGGTTGGGGAACTTCATCGACATGTCTGAGCATGGTGGTAAGCTGAGAGTGAAGAAGCCGAGCCACATGATGAGGATGATGCCAGCGACGCTCAGCCCCATTATTCGTGGGGGTAACATTGTACCTTATCAAGTTGTGGGCCAGGTGATGATGCCAGTGATTGGTCACTACGAGCATCAAACATTCGGACAAGGTCTTGACTCTTGAAGCTGGGAGCAAGTTGATTGAAAATGGCGTAAGAGGAGCCAGGGGCAGCAAAGACTATAGCGTGCGCCCCCTCTCTCTCTATATGCCCGATCTCTCTCTGCCATATCTCCTTACTGCTGGCACCTCCCCCTGATTGGAAATGGAGGCTGCCGCCGAGCCCTTACAACCTCGGACCTAGGTTGATCCTGTTGACCACCTCAAACAAGTCTCGATCCAAGCAATCATGGCAGAGCCACTCACGGAGTCAGCTGAAGACTTAATCAAGTTCACTAAAGATCTCGCTAACAGTTTATAGAGTCCCTTTCAGGACTCTTCTGCATTTGTTTCGTCAAGTGGTAAGTGCTTCCCTTTCATATAGCCTGTTCTTGGTCATTACTCTGATACCTACTGCATTCTGGTTGTTAATCTAACTCAGTATGTTTTACGCTTCAGTTTCAGGATTAAATAAGAAAGAAACATTGGATGTCTTATTCATTAGTGAAGAGGAAGTGAGGCAGATCTATCGAAAGAGTCGGGAAACATTAGCTAGTTTCCTAGAGAATATCATAATTAACAATATAACGTGGGGTTCTTGATTAACAAGGCTTGATATCATCATTTCTTGGAAATTTTCGTTGCAGGGTCAAAGTGAAATTGCACCTGCTCTTCCCTACTTTAACGAGATGACATCGAGAGGCGACCCTTGTGAAGACTCGCAAGAATGCGGGACAAGCGAAGCTGATCATCATGACCCATTGACGAGTCGAGGGATGCCGCATATTGGCCCCAATCCTTTGCCCTTCATTAATATTGAATTTCTAATTGTATATGAGAAAAATAAGATAAGAACAATATGAATGTTATAATTTTCAAACGGTGCTCATTTGAATGTCATAATTTTTTTATTTTCAACTACTAGAGTGTCACAACTTTTAGAAAATGTTCACTTGAATGTCACAAGATTTAGAAAAGGTTCATGAGTGCCTTAACTTTCAATTGATCACTTGAGTGTCGCAACATTTTAAAAAATCTTCATCCAAGTGTTGGAAATCTAATGTAGCATCATGTGATTGGATAAAAAAAATTTCTAAAAAAAAAAGTTATGGCACTCAAGTAAACATGGTATGAAAATCATGGTATTTATAGTGTCTTTTTCCCTGAGAAATATAGTAACAGAATGACACTGTAGGCATATGGATTCTGTTTTGTTCGTTTATTTCCCGTTCATGTTTTGTACTACTCGTGGGTTACTTGGTTTGCTGCAACAAAGAGTAGGACGCTACAATTCAAAGAACTGGACGGGGAGATTGTTCAAAGACCACCGGAGAGACAGAAGAAAACAGAGATTGTTCAAAGGCCAGCCAAGATCCGATGACAGAGCACGTGACGTTTGCCGATTGGAGAAAATGGTGGGAGGTACTGATTGATGAACAAGTCATTCCTCGGAATAGAAAGAGTAGGTTCTTATGGTTTCCTGGAGAATGCAATTCCTTATCCAAGTTAACTGCAGTGCTCAAGTTTTTTTGGGGTTAATCAGTAGATACACATTTTTCAAATGTGCATCTTGGGTATCTATTGGTTCATTTGTGCCATTTATAATCTCGGTAAAATGGTTATGCCGGCAGAGACCATAATCCTTCTGCTCGAGCTTCTCCGCCACCTAAAACCATCTGAATTCAATGAATCCAAGGAATATCATGGCTGGCGGAAACAGACGGGTCAAGGTCGGTCTCAGAGAATTATCAAAGCCGGTGGGACAATGACTATAGACACTGGGGAAAACTTGGACACCATGTGAAGCCTAGGTAATTCTGTGGTGTCGCTATCATGACAAAGGGCCATAGGACTCCTACTGATGTTTGTCGCCAAGCCAAAGGATTCCCTTTGTACATTCACCTATATAGGACTCTGCCGAAGTCGATATTTGACAACAGGGATGAGACTTTAGTCTTCAACAAGGTCGATGAGGTCATGAAGAGACATGGTTGATCCTTGGTATCAATCAGCCGATGCACAATATGTGCCCAACATGGTTGTTTGTCTAACAATACCTCAGCACGATGCAGTTGGTACAGAACCTTCTTTTTGCTTCACATGCCATGTTGACAGAAGTAGCGAATGAGGCCGAGAAGCAGAACCTAGATGCTCTGTTCATCAAGGTTCTATGGCTAGTTTTAACCTTGATATGAGGGTGGTGGAGAAGAGATTGGATTACTCACATGACTACTTCAAGAACGGGAGAATGAACCAGATGAAAAATCTCATGCCATTGGCAGTGATGGCGGCAAATATCTTAGGAGATGATGTCCTGCTTTCCATGGTAACGGAACCAGTGACAAGTGATGCAGCAACATACCCGACTGGAGATAACGTGGATGGCTACATATGATCATCTAAGAAGAATGCATTCTCCAAGATGTGTAAGTGATTCATTTCTCTGTTCATTATGCGGTACCATTATGGAGTAATTAATTTATTTCCCTTTGTTATTGCTTGAATCAGATAGCCAGAAGTGGATTTCAAGAACGTAAAATGGACACAAGACGAGTGTGATTTGGTTGGCGAAAGAGACTGAAGATCTGGCCTAAAAGAGTGAGGAACCTTCAGTGCTGTTCTTAAGAAGTGCCATCCCATCGCAACTGCAGTCACCTGCATCACATCGCACAGTTTCTATGGACTAATTCTGAAACAACACTAGACTTTTACTTGGATACTTGAGATGAAATCATGAACTTCCAGAGTGCAGGGAAGCCAGAAAATTAGCTCTGGCAGAAATGGTGGTCTGGACTTGGTAGAATGCGAAGATGGAGGCAAAATGATTCCGAAGGAAATGGTTCCATATGAGACTTCGCAAGGCGTAGAATGGAGGAAGGCCATGGAGGAAGAGATCCAAGCACTAAGAAAGAACGAGACATGGGACCTAGTGCCAAGACCCAAAGAGGTATGTCCTATATCTTGCAAATGGGTTTACAAACTTAAAACTCGACCAGACGGGTCTATAGAAAGATATAAGGCACGATTAGTTGCTCGAGGATTCTCTCAAAAGTATGGCCTGGATTATGATGAGACCTTTAGCCCAGTAGCAAAGATTACTACAGTTCGAGTCTTATTAGCACTTGCAGCAAGCAAGTCATGGAAATTATGGCAAATGGATGTGAAGAATGCATTCTTACATGGAGAACTAGATCGAGATATATACATGGAGCAGCCAGATGGTTTCAAAAGTAAGATTCATCCAGACTACGTTTGCAAGCTAAAGAAAGCTCTCTATGGCTTAAAACAAGCCCCGAGAGCATGGTATGGGAAGATTGCTGAGTTTTTGGTGCAAAGTGGTTACTCAGTTGCCCTAGCAGACTCAAGCTTGTTTGTGAAGACGAGAAGATGGCAAGTCCGCAATAATATTAATCTATGTGGATGATCTAATCATCACCGGAGATAGTGAAGATGAGATATGTCAAATCGAGCCAACCTCTCGGTGCGATTTCAAATGAAAGAGCTTGGAGAACCGAAACATTTTCTCGGGACTTGAAGTTGAGAAGACCAAGAAAGGACTATTCCTAGGTCAAAAAGTATGCACGAGATCTCCTAGGAAAGTTCGGGATGCTTGATTGCAAACCTATATCTACTCCAATGGATGGAAATGTAAAGATATGTGCAGCCGAAGGACGAGAATTGGAAGACTCAACTATGTACAGGAAATTGGTGGGTAGTCTTATTTACTTAACAATAACACGGCCTGACATTGCCTTCTCAGTGGGAGTAGCAAGCCGATTCATGGAGAAGCCACGAAAGCCTCACTTGGATGCAGTTAAGCGTATATTAAGGTATGTCAAGGGTACATTTGATTTCGGGCTTTTGTATAAGAAAGAAGCATCATGTGAGATTGTAGGCCATTGCGATGCTGACTTTGCTGGAGATCGTGACACACGACGATCAACCACTGGGTACATGTTTAGTCTCGGATCGGCAGTGGTATCATGGTGTAGTAAAAGACAAGCAACCGTATCACTATCTACAACGAAGCCGAGTATAGAGCAGCAAAGCAATGGCAGCTCAAGAGAGTACGTGGCTGGTACAATTAATGGAGGATCTTCATCAACCGATAGACCACTCTACACGATTATACGTGATAATTTATCAGCCATAAGCTTAGCAGAGAATCCAGTTTTCCATGCAAGGACCAAGCATGTAGAGTACACTATCACTTTTTACGAGAAAAAGTATTACGAGGGGAAATAAAGATGGAGTATGCCAAGACTAATGATCAAATTGCAGATATCTTCACCAAAGGACTTGGAGTTGCAAAATTCGAAGAGTTTCGAAGACAACTCGGAATGATCAAAAAGGGGTGCACTGAAAGAGAGTAGCCGGTGAGGGGGAGTATTGAAGAGAGCACCGCCTCTCTCTTGTCCTCTAGAATTTTCCTTCCATCGCCAGACTCTTCTCCTTCTCTCCAGATTTTTCTCAGCCACAAAAGTCTGACATTTCTTGTCCTAGAAATTGTTGACAAGTAGATTAGCAGGTGTTAATAAAATAATAATAGATTGAATCAACCATGTCAAGGCTGAGGGGTCAAAAACAATGGATCGAGTGGTCTGAGTGTTTGGTATGTGTGAGAGTTGTGAGCTGTAATTTTATTCTTATAATATTAATAGGTTTCTCAAGAATCAAAGGCCAAGATCTGCAAGAAAGGCCAAGATAAATATGATCAGAATTGAGTTCATGAGATGATGTAATCTGCTAAATAGGCTTTACAACTAGTTATAACAATCACTCGACACAAAAGATAATCGCAAGTGTGGTTCGAAAGAGACATGGTATCTGAAATCGAAGGTAGAGCCAAATGTGGAATTACACGTTCGTTAAAGAGACCATGGATGACTGCTTCGCCATTCTGAATGGAAATTACCGAGGATATGGTTCATAATCTCGCTGATAGTAGGAAGTCTCTTTCAGGACTATTCTGCACTTGTTGAATCATGTGATAAGTGTCTGACCAAAATATATGTGTATCGTGTGATAAGTGTTACCCTTTCATATGGCTTGTTCTCTATGACCAAACAAAAAAATAGCTTGTTCTTGCTTGGCACCCTGCACCTATTGCACCTGCACCTATTGCATTATATAATCTAAGTCCAAGCTGATGTATGTCCACGCTTCAGTTCATGATTAAATAAGGAAAAAAAAAGAAAGAATAAAAATCTTCTTTTCCAGAAAAAACATCGGATGTCGCTTGACCTATGATACCTAAGATAATGAAGAGGAGGCGTGGCAATCCATTTAAAAGGGAAAATTACCAAAAAAGTTTCTAAATCCTAAAACTATTAATTTAATCAATTTAATCATAAATTTTTTGATGATTTGCCAATTTAGTCATTTTGACCAATTTTGACCAAATATCACTCCAACGTTGACGAGGATTTTTTTTTTCTTCCCTTTTTATTTTCTTTATTTTCTTTTTCTTTCTTTCTTTTCCTTTATTTTTATAGGGGTGAGCATCAGTCTAAGGTCAACCCTGGACTGATTCTAGGTTCGCCAAACTCTATCGGTCCTGGTCCAATTCCTAGGAGGACTGGGTCGGCCCTTAGTTCTAGGAGTTTAGAATTGGTTCAACTTGGACCAACATTGACTATATATATTATATATTTTAGATATATTATCTATCTAATAAATTATATATAATATATTTTTTTATCTATTATAAAGAGCAAACCTAACTTAAATCACATTAAACGGGATCCCCCTCTTCCACCTTCGGTACTCTTTCTCTTCTTTCTTTTTTATCTTCTTCAATTTGTCAAGTAAAATTGAGAGGAACTCCGCTCAAGAGTAACCTTGCCTTGCTCGCTACTTGACACTCACCACTCACCTCTCTTCACTAGCCTCACTCGTCACTAAGTAATTAGTCGGTCCTTAGTTAACTCTAGAACTGAACCAAACCCATAGGGTCAGTGGTCCTCAATCCCAACCTTGGTCTTAGGCTCAATCGAGTCGGTCCTTAGTCTTCAAAATTGGGAACCAATACTATGTAGATTAGTCTCTAGGTTAAGTGCTAGACCAGTCCATTCCAGACTATGCTCGCTCCTAGCTAGCTAGCCCTCCCCAATCACAGGTGATGGTCGGCTAACCCTCACCAACCCCAAGTGAGGGCCAGCGACCCTCGTTGTCCACTGGGTGAGGGCTTCACAACCATCACTGAGTCGTTAGCGTTGATGATATTCACCGGATTTCATAGGAAAAGAAAGATAGAAAATTAAAAAAAATTATTAAAAAAAACCACAAAATTAATTTTTTTAAAAATATAAAAATTATCCACATCAACACCAATCGGGCACTACCAGTGTACACGTCAATGATTTCCGGGATGTCGAGAATTTTATGATGTTTCTGTTCATAATTTAGACAACTTGAGTTAGTATTTCTTGAGAATTTTCAACGCAAGATCAAAGCGAAATCCCAGCACTTGCTCTTCCCCCTTTGACGGGATGTCGTCTGAGATTCCAAGTTCGCCAAACTCTCTGTAGAAGGGGAGAGCCCCTTGCGAGGTCAGCGGAGAAGACTGGCAAGAGTGCGGGACGAGCGAAGCTGACCATCTTCTTCAACCATGGACGACGAGCGGTGGGACGCAGCGCCTTCAACATCCCACCTCAACGCTTTGCACGACCCTCCCTGAACCCTCCACCAAGTTGTCTGTTCCGAGTCCCTGCATTCACATTGCCCTGAGAACGAAAAGCACGCGGACTGAGACTGAGGAAGCAAATGTAAAGCGTGGAGAAGAAAACAGGAGTCAATATTGTGCTGAAAAAATAGAAGGTTGAACCCCAATTTCATATTAGTACGCATGTAACAAATTTATCCCAAATTAATTATTTGACCGCAAAAATTCCCAAATAGGTATACTAATGACAGATTATTTACTGTTAATTTTAGTTAAATTTTACTGTGATATTGCTAAGTTGTTAGACACATGGCAAGTGCCAATTAGCGGATGTATCAATCTTAGATTTTATCCTACGTTTGTCATAGATGTACTAATATGTGATTTTTCACAGAATTAATCAAATTTAATGAAAACTAACGGATGGACTAGTTTGGGGTTTTTAGTGGTCAAAAAATTAGTTTAGTGTAAATTTTATTACAGACATACTAGTTTGAAAGTTTTTTGTGGTCAAAAAATTAAGTTACAGTAAATTTATTATAGGTATACCAATTTGGAAGTTTTGGTGATCAAAAAATTAATTTAAAGTAAATTTATCACTTATGTACTAATATATATATATATAAACCAGTTTGCTATTGTCTTTTATGAAATGATTAGGTTAACGACATATGGACTCCGACCATGACCAACAAATGATAATGACCACATCATCATCCGAAAATGGGTTATTATATCAGTAGTGATTAGGTTGAACCCCAATTCCAAACTAGTACAAATGTAACAAATTTATTCCAAATTAATTGTTTGACCGCAAAAAATCCCAAACGGTTTACTTATGACAAATTATCTATTGTTAGTTTCCGTTAAATATTATTGTGATATTGCTAAGCTGTTAGACACATGGCAAGTGCCAATTAGCGGATGTAGCAATTTAGGATTTTATCCTCCGTTTGTCATAGATGTACTAATTTGTAAAAATAGTATTAATCAAATTTAATGAAAACTAAGAGAAAGTAGATTTGTCACAAATGCACTAATTTTGGGTTTTCGATGGTCAAAAAATTAGTTTAGTGTAAATTTTATTACAGACATACTAGTTTAAAAAAATTTTGTGATCAAAAAATTAATTTACGGTAAATTTATCATAAGTGTATTAATTTCGAAGTTTTGGTGGTCAAAAAATTAATTTGCAGTAAATTTATAATTGAGGTATTAATTTTGAGTTTTATATATATATGAAAACCAGTTTGCTATTGTCTTTTATGAAATGATTAGGTTAACGACATATGGACTCCGACCGTGACCAACAAATGATAATGACCGCATCATCATCCGAAAATAGGTTATTATATTAGTAGTGATTAGCATAAAGTACAAACCGAGGCAGCGAACAGTAGATATGAAAGGACAACGAGGATTTTACTATAGTCAAGTGAAGAACTGCATACTCTGATATCTCATGAGGCAATGCCCAATCCGCAACTACACTTGACAATCACACACGGTGCTGATCTCACGTTCTCTTGCGAGAATCTCATCAAGAAAAATTATAGAAAGACTCCTAAAACGCTCTTTTCATTTGGACTGTTCCTAGGATTAATGTGAAAAGTCCTCTAAAAGGGTAGAAAAAAAAGTCCAAACAACGAGGTTTGTGTCGAAACTGCGTGGGTTCATTGTCACATGCCGATGGCTATTGACCACTTGCCGACACTTCGGTGTATGAGCACTCGGCTTTCGACTGAGTCCATGCAGAGGAGGTTAGACTGGGCGTCTGAAAATGATTTTGGGGATGCCCAGTTCCTTGCAAAAGCCTACTTTTCGACTTTTCCTTTCAATGAAACCTTGATGCGAAGGATTTTCCTTAAGGGAATATGCACTCAACAAGGAAAATGCCCCATTTTCAAAGTAATGACATATCAGCACAACAATCAATGTATTAGGAAAACCGTGGGTGCACTGGAAAATTTATTTACTTGCTTAGCAAATATTTTAGTTGCATTCAACTCACTAAAAAAGTACATTATTCACTTAAAAATTGTGAGAAATTTTACATGACTTTAAGTGATCTTTAAGTGTAAGTTGAAAATAGTTGAGGTGTGCGTGTGCTTTTTATTTTATTAATGGAGTCAAATTCAAGATGTCTTGTGACTTGTGAGCCTTATCGTTAGGCAATCTCTCTATTAAATTGTTCTTGCTTTAGCTTGAACCTTCCTTACATGATCTCCAGGTCTCTGCATTCACATCGCCCTGAAAAACGAAAACCACACGGATCGTGGAGAAGACGACAAAAGTCAACATCACGCTCAAAAAACATATTCTATATTTCTCCACTTGCATAGTGGAAGTCCTGTGTCTATCATGCGCACCAGCTCACCCTCAAACCCCCCCCCCCTTCCCTTTCTCTGTGTGAACATTTGAATTTGCTTCAAAATTTTATATTTAATAATTTATCTCAAAGCCCATGAAAATGGGTCTAGGGAAATATTAGTTTTCTGGAGATGTGGGGCATTTTGCATGCACTGGATTCAAATTGATGCAATGTGAAGAGAGAAGGTCTGATATAGATAAAATATGTAAAGCAATGAAGTCCACGCAAGTAATTTATGTCTTTCACGTGGTATTCAATGAAGTTGTTTGATGTACATTTAATTTGATAAATAGATGAATCATTTAATAAAGATAAAATATAGGTAGTATGTATTTTCTTCTATTCAAATCCGCAAAAGATTTTAAGTTTGTGGATATTTTATTTGAAGAAATGACAAAAAGAATTACATAATCAATGGTGTTTTACCCTAAAAGTTTAGATCATTAGAGAAAGATATGATTTGTGTTTAAGGTTTAGTGATTTGAGGCCACACCAGTTATATCACAATCTTCTTCGCCTATTTCGTAAGTTAGTTAAGATGTAATCAAATCAACTGATGATGTCTTGATTCTTTGAGCATGATCCAAGACTAGATTTTGTCGAGGGAAGAAAGAATGGAGATTTACCGATCAAACCCAATCACCAGCAATTCCGTCATTTGTGCCTTTTTCCATTTTGAGAGTCCTTCCAACATATATTAAAGGTGTGCACATTCACAATTCCTCAAGATAGTCCCGGGAATTTTCACATATATCTTGAAGGAGAAAAATACACTTCTTTTCCCCAAAAATGATCCACTAACATCTTGCTTCCATTTAAATTTCAAAATTTGAAATTTCATCCATTGTCGCATTCGTCCCACTTATATTCATAATTATTGTATCATATCCTTCAAGTCCCAGCATACCCATCGTTTGTCTCCTTCCTTGCTTTTCTTCGGACAAACTCCAGACAAAATTGCCGCTTTTGCTAGCTATGTTACTCACAAGAAAACAAAACAATCACATAAACACAGCCGTCTGCTTCAAAGGCACCTCACTTTATATCACATTCTTGCATGAGCTAATCTTTTTTCTTTTTCTAATAAAGGAGGTTTGCTATTGCTTGCACGCCAGCGTCCAAATAGGATAGTGCGCTTGTGATCTCTAAAAAGTCCAATCAGTAATTAACATGACCTACATCTATTTTGACTTTTTCATGGATAGTTTGGCAGTGACCTAACCAATTTTGCCTAGGGTGAAACTCTGGCCATATGTGTTAACCAGCACATGGGTTAGTTAGGATCACTGAAATTTCCCACCAAAGCAATTACATGTGAGCACATTGTCCAACGCCATAATTGGCTGAGAGAATATTTGCTCCTAATAATAATAATAATAATTAATAATAATAATATTGGCATGATAAGTCTGACCCAAACCAAGGCACACACGATAAAATGGAATGTCTCAATCAGAAGCTAGGTGATTAGTCCTACTTGCTTGATTTACAATTAATTCCCACACTTTGTCCCTTTGGGCATGTGCCGTTGGCATCGGATTTGATTATGAATAAAATTTTATACTTGAAATCCATTTGTGTAGAACATTTTCTGAGAATTGAAAATAATAAATTTAAATTTAAAAAAAACGACTTTCCTTTCTAATAAGAAAAAATCACTTTCTATGAATCACTAAACAAATGAAATTTAATCACATTTTAAGTATTTTCTCTTATCATTGACTTCTAAAAACATAAACGCATCTTTGACTCAATATAAAATACATAAAATGTTATCTTTTTCCGAGCATGGAGTTGTAGTGTTCCAAGCAAGAAGCTGAGAACAGATGATTGGATGGATGCCCCCAAATTAACCGCGATTTAGGGATGGAATTGAGCACAAACTTTTGCTTCTTTCCAACTAAAAACGTGGCTTACGATTGACAAATTTCAGGCACCATTTACACCATATTACAGCTCTCTCACTTTTCAGTTAATGGTCACTTTCTCACCCTCTCTCTCTACCTTCCCCTGTTGAAACTCTGACGCCTTTTTACACTCTGCGCGGTCGAGTAAAGATCGCTTCAAAGTGAGGCAAAAAGGAGGGAACGATTCTCGGTTCCTTGCGGCTCCATGTTCAAGTTCAACGACTGTTGGAAGAACCTGGTATATTCTCGCTGGTGGCTTTTTTTTTTCCTTTCTCCTTTCAATCTCCACCATTGACTTTTTTCCTTTCTCTTTCACAAGTGAAATTTCTCTGTGCTGGGTTGGTGATCGTAACAGTACCCTTTATAGTGCTCTCTTTGATACGCAAAGAAAGCAAAAGGGATTGGATTCTCTCTCTCTCTCTCTCTCTCTCTCTCTCTGCTTTATTAAAAATTCATCTGCTTCTTTGGGGTTCAAAAAAGGGTGGTTCTTGTTTTCTGTTGCGACACACACAGAAGCCCAGCATTGGCGGTTCCTTTCTTGGATCCGTTTCTTCAGGTATAATTTAAGAGTCTTCATCCTTCTTTTTCTTTTCTTTTTTTTTTTTTTTTTTAAAGGATTGAGTAAGTTTCAACTCAAGCTTTGGGAGTTTCCAACTTTTTGTGGGTTTTTGTGTGTGACTTGTATTTTTCTATGTCCTTTCCTGTGGGTGGACGTGGGCTGGGGGACCAAAGGCAAAGGGCGTGTTTTGCTTAAAGCAGTTTTGAAAGTTGAATGCTTTTTTCATGAAAGTGTGGAGCTCATGTGGTTGCTCCATTCCAAAGGGAATTTTTCTTGCAGTGTTCCTAATTGTTCTTCTTTTTGTGGTATTAATCTTCTGTTGTTGAAGAGAAGCTGAGCTGGCTCTTGGGTAAAATTCAATCACTTGCTACTGAATTCTTTCGATAGATCATTCATGGTTCCTACTTCTGTTATTTTCCGAAATCAGGGTGAAGGGTTACTTTCTGCCTGTTTTAAGTGTCATTTCCCCTTAGAATTCAGTGAAGTGGAAGGTTATTGTTTTTTCTGCATCAAGTTTCGCAATTCAAGCTGAGCTTGACACTGTCGTCCTTCTTTTCTTGAGTTTTGGATTGTATTTACGTGTATACTTGCAACCATGATCGGCCAATCATCACCTGTTTATCCGGTTTCTCTTTGAAGAAGCCAAGCTAAAATACAAGAGACACATCCTTTTCGTTTTAGGTTCAAAACATTTCAAATTATCTGACTAGGATATTTCTGGACCAGTGATTTCAGATGCTAGCTAAGAATATGGTTGTTCAGTGATGCGACGCCTCATCATTCCAAGCAGTCTGATGCACACGTTAGTGTTTGCTTTTGTAGCTGGTTGAACATGGTGAACTCATTAGTAATTACTGAGAAAGATGTGCGAGAGGAAGAAGATTCACGGAGTGGGGTGAGAAAGAAGGTGTGTTCGTCACACGGTGATTGTTCCGACTTCTCCAAAGCTGCAGCAAAGCGGATGGATGATAACCTTGTACCAAATATCAGCCAATCACAAAGCCGTGATAGATGTGCGAAGGACGCCACTGCCCAAAGACTTCTTGGCTTAAGTACTGGGATCCCAAAGCATCTGGTTGCTCTCGAAGAGAACTACCTCCGGCACTGCCTGGAATTGGTTCACAGAAGTGCATCAAAGGACGCAACATGCAACATACTGGTGAATTTGACCTCCTCACCTAATTTCCAGTGTTCGTTATCAGCAATTGGGACAGGGAATGTCGTCCGGGGGCATGCCGGGCTGTGGATTATAGATTCGATAATGGGAAGCAAGACTAACAATTCAAAAGACATAGATCAAAGTCCTCTTTTTTGCCATTTTGGTGCACTCGGGAATGATGCCAAATACATGAGATCGAACCCACATGATGCTAAGGACTCAGCTGGTTGCAATTTGACAGACTCTCCGAATCAGCAGAGTGTCAGCTCACCGATAAAGATGGAAAATGAAGTGCCATTTCAGGAAATACTAAGCTCTGGTGATGACTCTAAACACGAAAGACTTATTTCGGTTACGAGCACAAGTTCAAGGAGCTCTGATAGATGTTCTTCTTCTCCCGGTGCTGCTTTTTCTCAGGGTATGCTCCACTGCACATGGAAGGTTGATATGCTGCATTTTGTTCTGTCCATCGATGACCAGCGGGAAATACTCGTAGCTGATCCCGTGAAGGTTGGATCATCGAGTCTTGCGGGTCCAGACTGGGTGTATTTGTTCTATTCAAAAAGGCAGGCTTCAACAGAACACATGAGTCGTGATAACAAGCCTCATCTCATGGGAAAGATGGAGGTGGTATCGTCGATGTCTCTTTAGCCAGGAGAATCTCAAAATTGTGCAGACTGAGTTTGTTCTGTTCGGTGGCTGGGAAACTGTTCCACAAGAGGGGCAAACTACGGGACTCACCAGCAAGAAGAATAATAAGTTGGCAAAGAAAGTGGCTAATGTGTTCAGGCCCGGTCACTCATCTAAGCAGAGAAGTGTGTCTGGACAAAGTGAGATTTGGGAGGATTATTCTCCAGAATCAAGCCATGATGTGCACAAAAACCTGGTTATGCCAGGAGGGCTTAGCGCTCCGGGGCACCTTCTTCCGCCCAATCTTGAATTAGCTGCCATTGTCAGTGAAGAACCGTGTCGAGGACATTCAGAAGGAAGAAACTGGAGGTTGGGGCTTGAAGTTTCTCAAAAAGAATGGTGTAGCTAGGAAAATCAATCAACCAGATGCCTGCACTCCAGTGTGTGGTGATAGAGATTCCGCCAATTGTGTTGTCAGTGTGGAAGTTGCAGTCCCTGCTGGACTTCATGGTGGACCGAGAAAGCAGCATGGTGGCCCCTCTAGTCTCATTGAAAGATGGAAATCTGGCGGACAGTGTGACTGCGGTGGATGGGACCTGGGCTGTCCACTTACACTATTCAAAGCAAGATCAAGCAATGGACGTATTCCAAACACTGATCATGATGTGCAGGACTGCAAGTCATTTGATCTCTATAGACAGGTTCTTTTCTTTGCACTCATCTCTTCATTTGATTTGATATCAGATTTTATCAGCATTCCTGGTTTGCATCACTAAGTGGTATGGACATGAGTAGCTTGCTTTTGAAGAAGCAGATTACTATTGCAAGTCAAAATATTCTATATGAGATTAACAGCAATCAGGCATTTTGAGACTCTTTCCAACATGATAAATAGCAAATGCTTCGAACAACATGTATCGCAAGTCCCCTTTAATTTTCGGGTCAAACGACTATTTTTGAGCTTGTAACAGTCAGAAATTCTCAAGCAGATGCTTTGGCAGGAGAACCTTGTTTTCTGCAGGACATTTATACTGTACAGCTAAAGAAGGGCAACAGTTTTCCTGATTTTCAAGTAAATTAGATGAAAAGTGAAATTTCGTGAAGGAATTTCCACACTTCTCTAATTTTCATTTCAATAAGAACAAAATGTATGGAGAAAGATACGATGTGTATTGACATCAATATATATTGAAAATGATGGAAAGCTTCTACAGCATCAAACACACTGTTTGTTTCCGAGTCTTTATACTTGGTCTAAACAAATCAATCTGAAACGGTCTTCTTAGAAGCGGTATTGATAGGTTGAAAACTTTAACTGCTCAAAGACGAGGGATTTTGATTTTATAGTACTAGACAGTGTTGCAAATACTCAGTATCTATCAAACCGGTTGCGGCTTTATTTCGAGACTCTTATTTTAGTTTTTCATTTCTCTGAGTCTCAGCAAATATGGTGACCTCACTTAAAAATGCTATTTCAGGGTTCAGAGCATTGTCTTCCTACATTAAGGATGACGGACGTCCGTGATGGCCTCTATCTTGTTCATTTCAATTCGGCTTTATCACCTTTGCAGTCTTTCTCGATTGCCATAGCACATATTCATTCTCAGAGTTGTGTTCTCCAATCGAAACTATACAGGAGTTGAACAAGAATTCAGTAATAGGATTTTGGTTATTGCACTTTTTTTTTTTTACAATTTAGTTTGGCTAGAAGGAAATTGGTGAGTTTATACAACGTGTACAATCTCTTCAACGATTCTATAAGGTGGTCAGCATCTTCAACTTAAGATTGCTTTGTTGCGCGACAATACATGCTGTTGATTGAGTCTAGATTTCCAGGTTTTTTTAAATTATAAAAATCTTGTAATTTGCTCCTTTTAGATTGGAATGCTGTAATTATTCAAATCATCTCTATATACCTGATGTTTGCCTGCCTTGTGCTGTTCTATGAGGAGTTTTCACTTCAGATGAAGTTTCAGAAGCAGTCCATGTTATTGATTTGCTGCTTCTGAGATTCTTGTGTGAGGACTTATTCTGCTATCAGGAGTTCTCTGATGATTTTAGGCTGTCAGTTGCTGAGATCCTAGTCAGGATGTTTGAGTGTCGGGTTTTATTCGTCACGGTTGAATCTCGGGTTCTTTTAAAGAACTTATACAAAGTCATGTGACAACAACAGAGGATGCTCCGTGAAATTGTTACGGCAATTCTGCACAACGAGGAACCTGGTTGGAAAAGAGGGAATTCAAAGGTCGAGTAATGCATATCTGCATGATAACAGTTTGAGCTCACACATATTCATATGCCAGAGGCTCGTAGATTGATTCAGCTCGACGTGGCTTTTAAGTTACATAAACTGTCTAACAAATAAAATTGTCTTGTGCGGTTCCTGAGTAACCATTCAATCGTGCTTCTCGTATGACCTGTTGCGACACCCGGCTCAACTGCAGCATCCAATCTTTGCTAGTTAGCTTCCAGAGTTCATCTCCTGAAATACTCATTGCAGTACTTGTTCAAACTTCATGCATGAAGGGCGCATAGCGTTGTTGAACTGCGGAATTTTTCCCCAAAACCCATCAGCTGATTCGCATTACCTCGTGTAACAAAATCATTCAAAAGCGAAAATCAGGATGCTGTCTAACTTCTGTTTTTTCCATCCAAAGAAGGGATAGTGTGGAGGACTCAAGTTCGATCTTTTCAGTTTGTGATATCTGCTGTTCTACTTTGTCTAAGAGGAACATGAAGTTGCCTCCTGGGATTGTAGGAGGCTGCATACAGAATTCCTGATAGCCAAGGTTTTTCAGGCACTCCTCTTGGAATTTGTCAACCTCTTGACGGTACAACATGAATTTGTGGTTTTTCTCTTGAAATCTGATCTGTTTGCTTGGATGAAGTCCTTGTTCCTAATTCATAATGTGTCTGGTAATAGAATGTGGGCATTCGAGATGAAGGAATCACACCACTCTTGCCACTTTTAAGTTTTAACCACAAAAGCGAATCAAAAAAACTATATAACTAATAAAATTACAGAAAATTATACATTAATTAGTATGATTAAATTATAAATTATAAAACATGATTGATTACCCATTTTTTTAAATTACACTGTTTATAAATAGGTTTTAATAAAATAATTATTTTTTATATTGCATTTTATTTTTAAATATGAATTATAGTTAACAAATTATAATTAATGAATAATATGGTTAATATTAAATTAATTGAATAATTTTCCCTTACATCTACATTGTCAGTGGGACACGCAAGGGACAAGCTAAAAGATAAATTGGAAGAAACATCGTGACGGTTTATCATTACTCATTAGGGAGCGAATGGAATGACCTAATTTAAAGTGAAGTTGAAGTTTAATGACAGGATTGAAAAAAATTAGAAATTATGGGTTCTAAATAATAAAAGTAGAGACAGAATTGGTGACTGAGGATACACTCCCTATCGATATTCATTATGTTTCTTCTCCTTAGGTCATGTGGGTTTTCAAGTAGGGGAAAAAATAAATTAGAAAAAAAGGTGAAAATATAAAGCAATTAGAAAAAATTATTTGCTATAATTATGTGCGTCAAAGCTTTTAGGACTGATCTGACTCAAATATTTATATGTGCATCAAATCCGCAGTCGAAATAAATACTGACGTAAAAGAACAAAACTGGATGGGCTTTTGGGCTTACCCGAATGGGCCGATTCAAAGAAGCCCGAAACCGCTGGCGATGATGGGCTTCATATGAAATCCCAGCTCGAGCAGAAACCCTAGCTCAGTCCGGTTCCCACCTCCTTCGGTCTTCGGCTACCTCTTGCCGCTATATATTGAAGGCTGGGGAGGCTCCCAAAACCCTAGTCGCATCTCTGCTGGTGGTCGCTTCTCCTGCCGACGAAAATGTCGAAGCGAGGTCATCCCTCTCTCTTTCTGCTTTCTCTGTTTCGTTTCGCTTTCCATGAAAGATGCCGTGATCGCTCTGCGGTCGCGGTGTTCGATTTCATTTACTTCTTTGCTAGTTAGCTGTCTCGCGAAAGATCTTGCTTTTGAACTTACCCATTCGAATTAGCTTGAAAAAGAGATGATGCTTTGTCCATGGTAGCTTAAGGTTTTGCTCGTAGATTTAGACTGGTGGGATCTCTCAAGATAGATACGCTCTTTGTGTTGATCGGGCTTAGTGAGTGCTTTTGGCTGAATATTATTGTAGTTTGCGAGGAAAGTGAATGGTTTTTGGGGGGCGTCCAATTTTGGGTACCATTCGTGTGATTCTTGGGAAATTTGGTCTGAGTAGTCAGGATGGCGAATCGGGCAATCTGGGATTTGTGTTCTTGATGATGTCTCGACCTTACAGGACGCGGAGGTTCTGCGGGTAACAAGTTCAGGATGTCGCTGGGTCTGCCGGTGGCAGCCACGGTGAATTGTGCGGACAACACCGGGGCTAAGAACCTTTACATTATCTCCGTGAAGGGAATCAAGGGTCGCTTGAACAGGTTGCCATCCGCCTGTGTTGGAGACATGGTTATGGCCACTGTCAAGAAGGGGAAGCCCGACCTCAGGAAAAAGGTCATGCCTGCGGTCATTGTCAGGCAGCGGAAGCCGTGGCGCAGAAAGGACGGTGTCTTCATGTACTTCGAAGGTTGGGATTGCTATTGTCTTTTTTTTAAAATTGGATTGTATGCTTTGGTTGTCTGCTTGTCTCTTACTTGGGTTGTTGTGGTTGCATTCAGTGGTACCAAAGTGCATCTGAACTTTTAGCAAGTTTCCTTCATGTTTTCGTGGTCATACTTAATTAGTCGATGATTTTTCTTTGGCTGTTTGAGTGATTGTAGATTTTATCACTGCAATGTTCATAAGTATTAACAAGAAACATCACGTTTTCCTCATGAAATCACTTTCTAAGCTCTTCTGCTACCATTGCTAAACGTAAATGGAAATAGTTGATGTTTGTAAATGAAGTTAAATGGAAAAACTTCAGATTAGGTTTTTTGTTCAAGATGCTCTGGTTGGTTTCAAGAGCACTCTTTTCTTCTTTATTTTCCGTTTGTACGACTGTTGATGTGCTTGGACTTGCTGATTTAATTTGTCTGAGTTAATTTTGAGTGTTTGGTTCCCAAAGTGTAGAGTGACATGAGTAATTAGTTTTCTCAATTGTGTTGCTTGTGTATTTTGTTTGAATCTCACTTTCCACACTTCAATATAATATCATTTTATTTTCTCATTTCTTGAAATTGGTTTACTTTCTATGATATTTATTTTTTGCTGGTGATGTGGTGCTGAGGATTTGTTGTTTAGGTTCCTCTTCACCTCCCATAACCAGCAAGAGTAAATATTACCGACCTTACCCCTATACCAGATGTTAAAATTGTTTTAGCATCCCTATCAAGGTTGGAATACTTAGTATCTGAGATTGACCTGTATTTGTTCAGCTCTCCCATGTCAAAGATGACACTGTCTTCATACATTTTTATACATGGGAGTCCATCATGATGATTATCGTTAAATGACTTTCTTTAATAATTTAAGGCAGCGGCTCTATTGTCTTAGTGAGCAAAACATTTCCTGTTTTTCACCAGACATTAGTCAGGTATCCACCATACATCTGTGGTTGATACAGTTACGAGTCTGGAAAAGTGAAAGTGTCCTTCGTTACAGATGTCACGTCGCTTCTATTGTGACATCTGCTCCATCTGGGCTCGAAACTTGACCAACGACCTCTTTTCACTTGTTATGTTCACCAGTCAATGTGTCATATTGATAGAATTCTTGCATTCTGGCTGTATATTTTGTGTTTCTGACTCTGTAATTGATTATATTTGCAGATAATGCTGGTGTCATTGTGAATCCGAAAGGAGAAATGAAAGGTATATAGTTCTCTTCATGACATGAAAATGTTTTCACGGGTTCAAATGCTTTGATTTAATAAAAACCGAAATGGCGAGGGTTGTAGAGTGGTATTGACAAATCCATAGAAGAGAAAGCAGTGATATACTTTACAGGACTAGGCTGCCGGATACAAGTAGTGTGGTTTTAGGGGCAAGACTAGTTTGATTGATGAAAGGTTCTGGCCCAACTTTGAAATCGGAGTTGCAGCTGTTGACAGTGTGTTTCTCCATGATCCTCGTATCTCATCCTCTTCTAATAAATTTTCAGGTTCTGCCATCACCGGTCCGATCGGGAAAGAGTGTGCAGACCTGTGGCCGAGAATTGCCAGCGCAGCCAACGCCATCGTCTGAGATGCAGTTATCTTTTTGTTCATGTTATTTGTTTTCATACTGTGGTTTGACGTTAGCCGGTGGAAGTAAAACCTCAGGATTGTCTCTTTTTTGGAAGTGTTTGTCATGGTTTTAGAAGATTTAAAGTATATCGATTTTAGACCTTGGATTCATTTCTCCGAGTCTTTCCGCCTGCGGCCATGCTTATTTCCCTATAGTCTAGATCGATGGGTTTCGGGTCGGGTACAAGAGGGCATGTTATGATCGTGATGCTCGGGAAATTAATTCGTGAAAAAGCCTCTTCTCATCGAAACAGACACAATAGGAACTTGAATACAATCTTCAATCTGAAACAAAACCTCTCTGCATTAAGGGTGAGCATATCGGACGACCGAACTGGTTGGTTTGGTTTAGTTCTCGGGTTTGGCAGACCCGCTCTTGAGTACCTCACCCATCACACCCGCCACCTAGCACTGCCACCGTCACCTCCCCCATCACCGCCTCAGGCTGCCATTACACCTAGCCGCTTTCTCTCTCCATGTGGCGGTCTCTTTGATTGCCTAAAATTCTTTCATGCGGTGGAAAGGGTTGAACCAGCAGAATGTATAAAGACAGCCAACTTCTCTTCATTTCATCTTCTACTTAACAGCACGACCGCCTGCATTCGCTTTCTATTCTTCGTCTCTGTTTGACGCTAAAAGCCGCGCGCGTGCTAATGTATTCCTATCTAGAGTTATCTCGATGACCACACCTTCGATGTTCTACGATCTGACTCTGACTCAATTTATGACAGAAAAAAAAAATAATCTGCAACGTTTAGGAACTCTATTTGGAATAATGACACAAATTATCCCCAACTTAAGTTTATTATTTAACATTAGGTGGCGGTGGCGGTGTGAGGTGGCGTGCTATGTGGTGGGTGTTTGCATGGTTGAGGTGTCACGGGTGGCAAGATACTCGAGCACACGGGCTACCGAGTAGTGACCCATATGTCACTCGAAATTAGTGATTTTCGATCTGATTCCTAATTCCGAGGGAGAATGAACCACACCTACTTTTTAAAAATATTTTTTTTTAATTTCTTAAAAATAGTAATAAACCATAAAATAGTAATAATTCTTTTTAATTTCTTAATTTTTTTTTCATCGGTTCTATTGGACCGAGCCAACCAGTCTAATTTCCTATCTAAGGATTGTTCAATCTAATGCCCGGTCCCAAAAAATGGGAATTGGTATACGTTGCAACTAGATTAATTTTTTGTTACGGGACGTATCATTTCACCTCTTAAGGAGACCTACATTTGATCATATCATCGAATTGGCTTAACAATATGTAACATATCATTGTTTCAATATGGAGCTATGCTGCTCGTGACATTTAAAGGGTGTGTTTGGTTCAATTTTGCAAATGAGCTTTGAGTCTAATGTAAATATTGAAGGTCCAAAGCTATTTGGAGAAATACAATTGTGTTTGGTGAAATTTCTTTGTAAATGGACTTGAGTTAAATATGCATTTGGCAAAAAAACTTTCGCGATGGGCTTTGAGGAGTATAATATATACATATCTTCTTCTTTTTTTGAAAATTGAACCGACAAAGCGTTGCCTCCTTTTTCAATTAAAAAAAAATTAACCAAGAGCAAAATCGAAAATATGAAGAATTAGTAAGGATAGTTTTAGAAGGGAAAAATTAATTTTAACATTTCATCAAATGCTGAAAGTTCAAAGTTAATCCATACTAATTTTGAGTTTTCAACATTTTGAAGGCCGACTTTCACTTGAAAATCACGTCCAAAGCTAAACCAAATAGTTTAACAACCAAATAGTTTAACATTTGTTCAATGGGCTTTTGGAAATGCTGAACCAAACACACTTTTTGTGCTGGATGGGTTGTTGCAACGAGACTTGGATGAATTCCTAGCAATTTCATGACCTTCGGGAATGGAATTCCTGTTTGTATTGATGTATTATCTGGCTGATTGGCTAAAGTTCTCATCATTCAAACACGCTTTCGTGGACAATAATGAACCGGGCAAGAAAGCAACCCTGAAATTGTCTTTATCTTCCAAGCGAAATCGCTTCCTAGGATCCTCGCTTCCTCGACAACCGCTTTTCCTAGGAGAATTTTCAAAAAGAAATCTAAAATTGAGTAGATTTCCCAAAAAGATGTTTATAATGAATCGCATCGGTTTTGAAAATTCTTTTGAAAAATGGCTCTACTTAATTTATTTTTTTTCTAGGTTGTCTATTGGAAGGAGGGGATTGCGGATTTGATCACGGTTGCGCGTGAAAAGCGGCTGCTAGTTCGTCAAAAGTCATTGTTGTCTTTTTGACATATTGCAACCCCTAGAATGCACTACTAAAAGCACAAACAATAATTGACCAGCTCATGTGCTGATATTCCCTTGAAAAAAGAAGGATCAAAATATAAAAAAAGGATGGGAAATTATCAAGCTCATGGCCCAGGAATGATGATGGTTGTTTATTAAGGTGCAGACAAAAACCTGTAGGCGACATTACGCGGAAAACGATAAAAACCCTAATCAAAAGACACCCGCCAAACACGCTTTTTCCCAATTAACGATTTCAAGGCCTCGGGCAATCCCTACCAATGCCGTTCAATTATTAAAAGACCAAATATGAAATTGCACTGTTTTTTCTCGTACCAGGTATATTTTATTGACCGACCAAAATAATAAAAAGTATATTTTATTGATTGTCTTGGCGATACTCGTAAGTCCTAATGAGATTGTATCACTTATATATAGTGCTTGTAATGGTCAATTTATGTCGAGGCACTGTCACACTCTCTTTTTCCATTCCTAAACAGAGTCATTGATTACTTGATTTTGTTAGATTTCCCTAGTGTTTAGTCTTGATGCAATGACTACAAATGTTAAAATATTTAAATATTAAACCACTAATTCGTCAAACATTTTAAATTTTTATTAGTTAATCTTATAAAAATGTTTTTTGATGTCAAAACATAATGTCCCAAATTCAAATTTTTTCGGTTTCTATTTGCTCACAAAAACTTTTGGCCAATATGTCCTCTGTCATTCTCTCTACTTCCTCTTTCCTTTAGGGAACGCATCATGAGAAAAGCTCAAGAAAATAATTAGTGGAAAACAAATGCTCAATCTAAGCATCATGTGACTCTGAGAACAAAAGTCACCCTGTCCCCATGTGACATGCGCTCTGTGGGAGGGCTCACAAGTTCATCATCCCTCTAATCTTAAGTATCAGCGCCTGATCTTACTTACCTCATCTCTCTCACCATCCTGAGCTTGAACATGGCGGCCAGAGCCCTCTTCTCTCTGTCCCTCTCCCTGGGCATCCTCATCTCCCTCTGCTCTGCAGATTGGAACATCCTGAACAGCCAGAGAAGAGCGAAGAATGGGGTCAAGATCAGCCTGAAGAACTACTGCGAGGCCTGGAGGATGAATGTGGAGCTCCACAACATCAGGGAGTTCGAGGTGGTGCCCGAGGAGTGCGTCGACTACATCGGCAAGTACGTGAAGTCGACCCAGTACGTGGTCGACTCGGAGCGGGCGATCGAAGAGTGCATGGTGTATCTCAGCACCGGCTGCAGTCTGAAGAGGGACGGCAGGGATGCATGGATCTTTGACATCGACGACACCTTGCTGTCCACCGTGCCTTACTTCAAGAAACATCAGTATGGGTATCGATTATTCTTTCCTTGTCTTTCGTATGAACAGATCATACTTCAGGCTAAATCAATGTGGTGGAGTTTGGTTCACTCATGCCTATTTTGTTTCGATTGCTGGTGAACAGGGGAGAGAAGTTGAATGTGACTTCTTTAGAAGAGTGGATGAGAAAGGCGAAGGCACCAGCGTTGGAGCACTCGCTCAATCTCTTCAATGAGATCAAGGCCAAAGGCATTCAGATCATCTTGGTCTCTTCCAGGAGGGAACACCTCAGATCTGCCACCATTGACAACCTTGTCAATGTGGGTTTCCATGGCTGGAGTAGCCTTGTCCTGAGGTCTCTCTCTCTCTCTCTCTCTCTCTCTCTCTCTCTCTCTCTCAAATTCTTCCAGTAATTATCATATAATGTCTTTGGCTTTTCAAGAATCTAATTGTTGTTTTCCTCTTTTGTTTGGTGAAGGGGACCGGAGGATGAGCTGAAAGGAGTGCAGAGCTACAAGGCTGAGGTGAGGGAGAAACTAGTCAGTGGAGGCTATCGCATATGGGGCATTCTTGGAGACCAGTACAGCAGCATCCAGGGACTTCCCAATGCCAAGAGGACGTTCAAACTTCCAAATCCTCTCTACTACATCTCTTAAAAGCATCATCAACATGTAATGAACAAAAACCACTTTCCATGTTCCACCCTGCACTTGTCTTCCTCTGTTGTTTCTTGCTCCCATTGTCAATGGAAACTCCCCTTACCAGAAACCACAACTTTTCACCTTTGGATTAGGATCTATCTTGATGATCTGTATCACCAAGCACGGCAGCGATGCTCCTCTAGTAGAGATTAATTGTGCACAAATTCAGGCGGTCTTTCATTATTTAAGCAAACAAAGTATGTTCAACTCACATTTAACAAGAGGGGACTCCAGACTATGAATCCGAAACTAACGTGGCTTTCTTGTCTGCACACCGGTCGTATTCACTGCTCATTACACAAGAAGTGACGGCTTCTAGTTTTAGTACATCTTTCCTTCGGCTCCCATTTGCATCTTGGCACAATATTCGAATAGACTCCCATCGAAGCAGCGTCTCACGGCCTCTTTTGACAGCATGCCATCCTCGTCCCTCGCCAGGACGTACAGAACTGCCCACTCAAACTTGCTGGCAATCCTGCATCCCCCATCCAGCTGGTCGTCAGAGGAATCTTGAGATCTCAAACAAGAACAGTGGTGCAGTAATATGAAACCAATTTAGGAAACTTATGCATCCCAGAACTGCTGCTTAGAAGACATGAATATGGCATCTACTGTGTATGTAGGATTTGTTTCAAGGATTAAACAAATAAATGACAAAAATCTCAGACTTGTGTTAACAAATAAATCTCCTAAATCTCAAGGCTGTTAACTCATAAACTAAGGAATGATGCACAAAAAAGTAGATGCTTTTCCCTGCATCCATAGCATGTTGCATCTCATTTTTACATGAGACAGAGCAGCATAACCTCAATTAAGCATAAGAGCAAAAAGAAAAAACTGAGTGAAAGAAAAAAAACTAACCAGCCAAAGAGATCGAATGCATTTCGATTCCCTTCAGTCATTTCCCAAAGTTCTCCAAAGGTCATCTTGTCAGGAACAGTATGAGCGTATTTGCTAAACATGTTCTCGAGATGTGCTGGTATATACCTGTTATTCCACTTCATGGTATCAAAATGTATACGAGAGAGCAAAGACCTTCAATATACAGGTTTCAGCCTCACGAACAACAAGTACCTTCCTTCTGTGTCATATGTTCCGGTGTCACTTCCATGCTTGTCTTTGTGTATGTTGTCTATGTAAATGGGGAAGAAGGGAGAAGGAAACCAACCCTTCACGTGTAAAACATAAAGTAGTTAACAATCATAATGCACACAATGCGCCATTCATGTTAATGTGCCATGCCATGCCAATTCCATATACTTATCCAGGAGTTGGAAAACAGTGCATGCTCCAGCTCATAACCTTTATAAGTTTGATTCTATCAAATGGGAACCACCCAAGGCAACAGTCAAACCTCTATGCTTGGTGACCTTTGCTTGTCCATGAGGATCATCTTCATTCCTAGTCTTACCCATTCTAGCCAGAATGGTTTCTCTCTATCACATAACCAGATGGCCTTTTAACATATTTTGACCAAATTATCATCTTGCAGAATGCTAAATGAACCAAGCCAGTACCTTTAGACTCATTTTAGCTACTGAAAAATATTCTTGGTGAACTACTGACTGAATGTGCCAGTCAGCTGGATTGCTTAATAAAGGAGTCATGCCTTGCTCAAATACCAGCTACAGAAGTAAATCAGCACACTGCAGGAACGGTGTCAAAATAACTTACAGGTTGGGTTGGATAACTTAGTCCCACGTTAATACCAATTGCCATGATCAGAGAGGCTATCATGTTGAAACCTATTGCACGTAACCCTGTGAAGGTGTGAAAGAACTTAGGGGCTGAAGCCAAGAAAAAACAGAGAACAATATGACAGGCCATCATGTTAAACACGTTAGCAATAGACGTCAACACAAGATTAAATTAAGATCTATTCAGAGAACAAGAAAATTTCATGCATACCCCTTTCTCAATCTTTTCAAGTCTATTTTAATTCCTGATCTAATAGTTTATAATTCAAATTTTGCCAGTGCATTATTCCTGTCCATCAGAAGCCAGGGATTACAGGTCTCAAATTTTGTCATTGTCTTAGAGGCAATCTAAAACTTCATTCAATTTACAATTGTAAAAAAACCACCACTAGACAACCACCACTAGTCATGTCCTTTTAGTGACAACTTATTCTAGTAGTCCCAAAAGAGTACATATCAAACATATAAAGCAGCAACCAAGATAAATTGCTTGTTTTCTAGCAACATGTGAATTTACCAATGTAAGTCTCCCAAGGGTAGATAATTCCATTGTCATCCTGGTCGAAGAAGGCACAATGCTGCTGAAGAACACTGAGATTGTTACTCCTATGGCCCGGTGTTCCATGAGGATGGTCAGTATCAGGAGCTTTTAATGCCCTGGGTAGATCTGTCATAGGACAAGACAACTAATTATATAAGATTGATGGAGGAAAGTGGTTCATGACACATGTGAGAGTTTCTAAAATTTAAATAACACATTCTATCTAATAGCTAAACTTTTTAGAACAATTGATATTGATGTCACAACATTTTCACATGGTATCAATGTTGGAGGTCCTGAGAAAATATCTTTCCAAGTCCCTACTTACCTCTCCAATTATATATATTCCATCCGTTAGTCTTAGGCCAAAGTCTAATCTAAACGTGAGAAGAGTGATCAATAATTTATATCTTTTAAAATAACTGATAATGATCCCACAACATTTCCAGAACTAGAAATGATCACATCGATATCAATGATCCTGATCTCAGGAATATGTCTCTTCGCAGGAAACTGTTGATTGCTTCCATGAGAAGGAAAGACAAATGTCCCTATAGATAGCGCATCACTTGAGTTCTCAATAAATTATGGTAATTCTGGTGCCATCCAAGCCACAAAATTTTAAAGCCAAGACCAGGAAAAGGCTCGAAACCATATGTCTGAGTGACTTTCCTCTCCTATTAAATTTCTGAAAAAAAAACAATTGTTCGCAGGATATGCCTAAGGAGACCGATTGGATGACATTGTTAACAGACTATGAATCATCTTTTTATGAAAGACGTCTCCTCTGGGCTCAAGTAACAGTAACCTTTTCTATGTAAATGTCCAGATAGTCCATCACCCCGAAGCTCGATGGGCATGGCTACCCCATTTCCTTAAATATCATGCTTCGGCATCCACTTGCCGTGAGACGACAATTAGCATATGTCCCAGTATAACACAGATATGTCCATGCAAAGGCCAGAGAAAAGTAATGTCATGCATGCGCCATCTCAAATGTATTACATGACATTATGAGTCATGCAGGTAAAACACCTTCGATCCATCAATCACTTTACGTGGATCTTCATTCAAGATGTTCAACTCACTCTCTTCTAGAAATTACATCATACTCCTATACGTGGTGTCAAATTTAGCATTTGCATCACATGCGAAACGGTCATAAAACCATTGTCTGCCACAACATCTACATCGCAGCAGATTTCCATGCACCCAAGAATGTTTGGGTAAGTAAATCCCCCCCTGCAGCTGTCCCGAGTGTTTCGTGTATATTGTTGAGTCCTTAAATTTTCTAACCAAAACAATTTAGCACCTAAAGCTGGGGTTTCGAAATCATTCTGTCCTTGGGATTCCGTTCCATACGTCATGCAATACAATATGTGAATGGAATATCAGGTCAACCGAGCCCAAGTCAGAATCATGTAATTAGAGTATATGTCTTTACTCATGCATAACTTGACAGCAAGCAAACCGACCCGTCCATGTGGATGGAGTAAGGCCCGATGACAAGCATTGATCATTTGATATCATACATAAGTGGACTTGATGCAGGGCAATTGGAGTCATAAGATACAAGGTCAACTTTCAAACTAGCATAAGTTCATCATATCTGTGTAGAATCGGACAATTGAAGTTAAGCACTATCCTGCTTCTTTCCAAAAGTCGCATGTCGATGACGATTGCGAGTCTCATGTCTGAAGTTATCATCTCTCTCTACCGATTCGCATGCACTTCCCAACCAACCAAGAATTAAATGCAGTCCCGTCGCATCACGCGAATGAGTAATTCGAAGCACACAGTCGGTGCGCGAAAGAAAAAGAATTAAACAGGCTCACAGGGCTTCGGAAGCGTCCTCTCCAAGTCGGAACGGACCCTCCTCTCGTAGGTCAGCGGCGCGTAAGGCGCCTCCGTAGCTAGCGCCTCGTTCTCCGATGGGATCACCTTGGTCGTCGCAGCCATCTCTCTCTCTCTCTTCTATCTCTCTCTGGTGATGAAAGCCGAGCAAGCGAAACCGTCCCACCCCACGGAGGACTTATCAAGCGAAGCGGAGAGAGAGGGAGAGAGCGGGCGTGGCGGGCATGCAAGAAAGGTGGCGGTGGCGGTGGCGTGTCGCGTCCATGTGTTGAGACTTGCATGCTTCGCGGGGAGCTTTCAATGGCGCTCCCCTGTACTCTCTCTCTCTCTCTCTCACCGTGTCGGACTCTCGGTCCTCTCGGACACAGAAATCGTTTCGTGCCGCCACGTCCGCAGCTTTCGTGTTTCCCTCGCGTTCAATCAAACCTTCGATGCGTACTAAATTTAACGTGGATCATCGGATCTGACGGATGAATCTCCATGGATTCCTTCATTCATTCTTTGGAAATCGAGTTGGATAAGATTATTTTATTGCCTCCATTGCCTAGCTATGAGAAAATGATGCCCCGCACTCTCCCTTTTTTTTTTTTCTCATGTTCGACGTGACAAAGAGAAATTAGTGAAGCAAAAACATTATCGGGACCGTAGAACAATTCATCTTTTAATTCACGGAAGATAGGAAGTTATAAGTAGATGGTCACATTTAACTTCCGTGCTATAGTACAGAGTCGACACGTCGGCGGTTAAGATCAAATTTCATCAAGCAGATTCCCTTGATAAGCTCCAATTCTTCAGGCCATAATAGTATCAACAAAGACGTCTTGTCACTGGACTTCTGGCGAGACTTATTGTTTACAGCTTAATTTGTGGCAATAATAGTTGAAGGCGGCGGCGGTGACGATATGCAAAGGAACTAGAATTGCTCGGAACTGGACCGGATCAGCCTAGAACCGGCGATTTCCATGGGGATTAGTCTGGCTCCTTTTTAATCTACTAAAACCGGCCTGTGTATGTATGTGTGTGCATTTGTATATATACACTATTGTTTAACAAATTAAAACTCATATTAAAGAAATATTTTGCCTCAATCTGGCTCATCTATCTACTTTTAAATAGGGGTGTGCAACTGGACCGTGTTTACCGAGAACCCAGACCGGACCACCTGAAAAACAAGGTCGGGAACCTGTTCCCGGTTAAACCGGTCTGAGAACTGGTTCCAGTTTTTGGAAACCGGTTTAAACCAGTCCAGGAACAAGGTCCAAACAAAGACCCACTCGGAATCTGACCGGTTTTTACCCCTTTAAAAAAAAAATTGTCTCTCCATATAGTATCTATGAGTCTCTTTGCCTTCGAAGAATTGTTAAAAAAAGAAAGCTTCTCTTTAAATCAAGTTAAGGGAGAAATGTTTGAAAGAATTGTAAAAAATAATTGTTCTCATGTATTGTTTTTCTTTTTTAATGGTCCCACCTTTAACTATTATTATAGTCGCAAGACAAGTGCTACTAACTATTATAGCACTAATTAAAGCATTTTCAATCCAACTCAAGAAATATATCTTCTTAATAAGATCTCCGTCGCATATACATGAGTAAGCACATTATATCATATTAAAAGTATTTGTGGGAATAAGACTAATATTATATCCATATTTGTTGCCAATGTTTATGTATTATTAGGATTTTTGCTTTGTCTTATAATGTTAGGGGGATTACGTTGTTGTTTTTTTGCTAATTAATGTAAAAAAAAGTCGTATAGGATATCGAATGGTTACAAAACAGGTTCCAATAAAAACAGGGTTGACCCTATTCCTAGACTGGAAAAACAGGGTCGGGTCCAAAACAGGGTCCAATAAAAACAGGGTAGGATACAGGGTCCAAAAAAGAGGAACCGGTTATAACAAGGTCGGATACAGGGTCCGGGTCTGGACCCTACCCACCCTGGACCCGATCACCCCTACTTTTAAAGTTGTAGAAACAGATGCTTTTGAAATAGGTTATAAAGGTATTCTCAAACAAGAAAAATATAATTATAAAAAATCGTGCAATTTGTTTCCAAAATTGGAACCCAACCCACCAAAATTACTCTACTATCAAAAAAAGAAATATTAGATATTGTCTGAGCAATATCCAAATTTCAAGATGACCTTTTAAATTAATTTTTTTTATTATGCATTGGCTGCAAATCAACAAAAGAAGTATTACAAAAACATGTATTAAATATTGCTTCAAAACAAAGTTAAGCTATATTATTTGTCTTTGATTTTGATATTGGATTTATTAGTGAATCATCAAATTCTTTGCCTAATTTTCTGATGAAAGAATTTTTGTGGAGAAAACAATGCCTCCAAATCCGAAAAAGACAAAGGCAAAGCTATTGCCGAAACCTCAAAATCATAATTCCATTCACCAACAATGGACTAGTTCCAAGTTTAGTTAAATCTAATGAAAGTCCAACAATTACCATCACCATCACCTTAATCACCTCAACAATTGCAAATATGACTGGACCTTCTTAAAGCCTAACAAACACCGTTACCACAATTAATATCACATGATGTCATCCCATATTTATCTCCATTACTTTCACAATGAAAACAAGAAACCACCTTAACACAATCACATAAGCCCTAAACAAGTTCACAAACTCATAAATCACTATCACTTTGTGCCCCCATCAAAACTTGGGGAGACATTGCTTAAGAAATCCATTAAAGCAAATTGAAATCACCTTAAATCCATCACCATTGGCCTCTCACAATCCACAAGAATCACAATCACTCAAAAGAATTACAGGTGAGATAATCTTGAAACCACCTTCTTTCTTTGCCACAAAACCTATTACCTCAATGGTAACATAATAACCTTTAGCAAAATTCATCACCAAAAGCCAGTACCAAGACATCATGGAAAAATCATGTCAAAATTGAAATCTTCGAATTCCTCTAGTGAATCCCATTATAGCATCAATACCAATGAAGATGATTGCTACGACATTGACCCGTCAGATGAGGATGAGGACAAATTGAGGAAACTATATCATCAAATTATAAATCACCAATCACCAAAAGAAAACAAAAATCAAAGAAGACAAGGGAGAATCTCATCGTGCTCCTTTGTGAAGACAAGAGCTGAAGCTTTTGCCAAGGCAAAATGGGTCAAAGCTGAAGAAAAAAATTACTATGACTTCATCCAAATATGCCTGAACTGGTCTACAAAAGGAAGAGAAGAAGAAGAGGGAGGCACCATTTTGCATGCAAGCCTTCAAGCTCTCTTGCTCTCTTAGTGTCCAAAAGTTCCCTTCAATCTCAACCCTTTTCACTTTCATCCCAAATCACTTTGTAATCACTTGCATTACCTTATAGTTACTCCCTAATCACTTGTAATCACTTCTTCAAGATATCTCTGATTACTTGTACTTATTTTTTATCACTTATATCATTAATCTTCAGTAAGTATTTTCTATCATTCAATAATACAACCAACCAAGTTTTGTTTGGCACCATTACCTTATATTTTTAGTTCTCTATTTCTTTTATTAGAGCAATCAATAAGGAGTGGAGTACGTCAAAATTTTGCTATTGCACAAGTTAGGGATTGTGAATTCAGTTGGTCTAGACTGGGCTTACTTGGTATGGTGCTAGGCATTGTTCTCAAGTCACGATGTCGGATTTTTCAAGTTCATTGAATGGTGTTGAAAAGTTCAATAGCTCCAATTATAATAATTGGAGTACCTACATGCAATATTACTTGTTGGTGGCGGCAACACCATACCACCCACAAAGGATGGTGATTTGAGAAATTGGAACATCAAATTAGGTAAGGCTCTTTACATTCTTGTTGTGAGTGTTGGAAATAAATTATTGTAGCACATAAAGAGTGCAACAACCCAAAGGAGGCTTGCGATAACTTGGTTGCGCTGTTTGTAAGAATGAACAATGCCAAGTTGCAAAGGTTGGAGAACAAGTTCCTTTTAATCTCACAACAAAATATGATGGTAATTCAATATTTTTCCAAAGTAAATCTATTTGTGAAGAAATTTCAAAGTTAGATAGTAGGCCATCTCTAAGACAAGGATGCGAAGAATTATAATTCATGGGTTAAGACCAGAGTATAACAGTATTGTTATAACTACTCATGGATGTGCAAATGAGCCAACTTTGACTGAGTTGGAGAATATATTGGCCAATCAAGAGGCCTTATACAGGCAAATGTCAAAGTTCTTAGTTAAGGATGACAAAGTGCCCTCTTCAATGATAAAAGAAGGTTCAAGGGTTAGAGGAGAAATGGTGCAAGCACTAGATGTGACAGACATAGAAAAAGTCATGGAGAACAACAAAAGCAACTGGAAGAGACGGGCACTTGGCCAAGGGGAGTTTGCTAAGATCATGAGAAGAATGACAATGATGATAAGAGCAATAGAAGGTGTAACGGATATTGTTGCAACTACGGCAAAATAGGTCACTTTGCTAGGGATTGTCAATATAAAAGAGTTGAGGGAAATGTCGCAACATTAAAAAAGAATGATAGCAAAGAGGATGGAGATTTCCATACATCTCTTGTAGTAGAGAAACAAGAAGTGCTCATAGCTTCCTCCATCACAAAGTTAGAAGATGCGATGGCCCTTGTCATAGTAAGTGATAAATTAATTAACTATGATAGTGATTGAATAGTTGATTAGAGGTGTTCAAATCATATGACTAGAGATTAAAAAAAGCTATCAAACATGTTTGAGTACACCGGTGAGCAAATAGTTGTCACAATAGATACTTTAAGATTGTCGATTACCTATGTTGACCAAATGGTTATAAAACCTCGATCATTTCACATCAAGTTGAAATGAAAAATGTATATTACATGCCGGGAATGAAGAATTTACTGCCCGTGTCACAACTTACAAATTTAGGCAATAATGTGGTACTTGATATAAGAGACTTCAAGGTGTATTGTAGTTTAAAATCTATTAGTGCGTCAATCTTAGAGGGGCGTTGACTAGAGTCTATCTATGTTATATCAGCACATACAATACACCTAGACAAATCGAAAGAGCGATATGCCTGATTTGTGGTATGCACGACTCAAACACGTAAACTACCATAACTTAAAACATGATAATGAATAAAGGAATGTTGAAGGGTTTTCCCCACTTGGAAGTTCAACAAGGCATAGTCTGTGCTAAATGCTAGTATAGGAAAATACATCAACTTCCATATGAGAAATCCACATTTGGAGCTAAGGTATCTCTTAAGCTCATCCATTCAAATGTATTTGGAATGGTGAAGCAACCGTTAGTTAAAGGATTGAAGTAAACAACAACATTCATCAATGGATTCTCTAGATAAGTTTGGGTCAATAGTTTACTTGCCTAAGTACGCCACTATAAAATGGAGTTGCCGGAAGAAAGAATTTGCATTTAACGAAAATCTGTAGGAGCATGTTGCATGCGAAGAATGTTCCACCTAGGTTTTGGACCGAATATATGAAGACAACAACGCACGTAATCAACAAGCTACCTCAAGCAAGCCTTGGTTTTATGTCACCATATGAGAAGCTATGGAATCGCAAGCCCACATTAAGTCATTTTAGAGTATTTGAATGTGTATGCTATAAGTATTCGTACCAAACCTTCTACATAGCAAGTTCGACAAAAAAAATAGTTCATTACATATTTGTGAGCTACAATGATCAAAGGAAAGGGTGGAAGTGTGGTAACCTTACAACAAGGAGATGTTACACTTTTGGAATGTAGTGTTTGACAAAGTATCATATGATACCACATCACAAGCTATTGAACTACTAGATTCGAAACAAATTAAAATAGATATTCGTGAAAGAATGGAAGAAATATTATGAGCTTGATAAGAGCCAACCAATTGAAGAAGAAAATGATCTTCTAACTAGAAAAGAAGAAGTCATAACATAATCACCAAAAAAAATCAAAGACTCTATGGCGAATCAATGTATGTCCAAGAATGATAGAAGAACACCGACCAAGTTAGATAGAATAATTTGAAGAGTAGGAACCTCAGCTTAGGAGATCAACAAAGCAAAGAATATCAAATCCCAAATGTGCAAATGCGTCGTTGATTAGAAGATGTTGGAGTAATTGAGCCATCTACATATGAGGAAGCCTTGTAAGTCACGAAATGGAGGAAGGCATCTGAAGAGTTCGAAAGCTATATTGGCATGGTTGCAATAATCTCATTGAGAGAGAGTGTCATTGGTGAGGGTGAGTAGATTCTTCATTAAGACTCCACTTTTCCAGATTTATCTAGGACTAAAAATTTAGAATTAGTTGTTATTATTTATATAGTGTTGAAATCTTTTAGTTTTAGTTGAGTAGTGTAAAAGAAAATCACCTAGAGGTAGTTAATATTTGTACTTAAAGGTGAATCCACATTGCATCAATGTAAAACACTTCATGTATACTATATTGGTAGGAGTCTCTACAAATAGGGAAGCTCCTCTTGCCAACTGAAGTAGAGTGGAGAGTCATGTATAGTCAGAGGAAGAGAGTTGGATAACATGTGTATGTGAGTAGAAGAAAATATTCAATGGTTTACAATAACCACATCACCTACTTACCTAATATGTATCAACCTACATGGATCCACCAATAAAGTGACATGTGTCATCTAGCATTGGAATAGAAAATTAATGTGTAAACCCACCTTTCTCTCTCCTCTAGGTCTGGCTGTAGGTGGTGACTAGGCTGAGCGAAAGCATTAATTGCTCCTCTCTCTCTCTCTCTCTCTCTCTCTCTCTCAAATAATTTTTTTTCTCGTTTGAAAATGAAGCTCCCCATCTTCCTTCATGATGCCATTTTTCACTTGTTTTCTTACTCACCTCAAGCTCTCTCCTCCTCCTTCTTCATTAACTTCAACTTCATTTATTGTTGTTGTTGCCTTTCTAGGTTTGGTGATAGAAATTGCAAGTGGCTCAATTTCGCTTTTGGGCTCAAGCATGTCGCCATCGATTTTGAAGTGGAAGCCAAAGAAGCTTGCAACTGCTAGGTTCTAAACCCTCTCAGCTTTCACACGCTACTCACATTTCTTCACTAGATAGATTAGAGGCGACCGGTTCTCTTCCACACAAGATAAAATACATGCACTACTCTCATTTACTTTAAGAAGAAAACCCAAAAGTGCCGTATCTAAAAATTTGTGATGTTAGTGTTATTTTTGTGGAGGAACTGATGTATTGAGTTCCTACTAATGTTCTACATAATAGTCTAGTGTCAATCATTACTTGAATTTTGAGTCTAAGTGATCTAGCTAAGTCACCCACCATCTATTCAATGAAATGCCTGAACTGGGTTCACTTGAGTTTTCTTTTATACCGGGTGTGTTTTGGTGTGTATGACATTATTTACATGATATAGAAATTCTAGTGATGCCAAGGACTAGCATGGCTAGAGATGTGTTCTTGCAAATGTTTGGTGTGAGATGAGTGAGAATTGATGTTTAATTTCGCAGTTGACATGTCTGGTATTACTGACAATTGAGAGTATAATTAATTATTGGAAATAGAAACTTGATTACTTTTTTGAAGTGATTGTTGTTGAATATTGTGAAATATTCAGCAACAATCATAGAGTGACTTAATTGGTGGCGCTGCTAGCTCGCGCTTTCTTCCTCTCGCAAAAAGTTGAGAGTTCGAATCACAGCTTCATCATAGAGTGACTTAATTGGTTTCACGTGTGTGGTGGCTAGCACGTGCGGCCCCCAGGGTTTACTCCCCCGGCTGTCGGTGGGGTGCGGGGTTCCCTGGGTCATCAAAAAAAATATATTGTAAAATATTGAAGGAGATTGACATGTAAAACAATTTAAAATGACAATTCTAGTACATAATGATTTACTCTAAAATGTATCATGATTGGTTGATTGTTTTGAAGAACTTGTGATCTCAATGTGACTTATATATTGTATTCCAATTGTTTATGACTGCATTATCTACTTCTATGTTGATAAATTTAAACTTTGCATTTTTTGCAAGTCAATTGTCTATTAGATTTTATTCTTCAGAGTTTACATAGCTACAAGTGTTTCTTCGAAAGCTTGTCAAGTGAGCATTTCACTTGCACATATATCTTCATTTTATGTAGACTGACTTCTAAGTTTTTTGTGAGGAATTGAAGCTTTGCCTTTTTTGTTAATTTATGGCTGAAGTTGATTTCCTTTTTCCCCTCTATCAGCAATGCTAGTGATACTCTTGGTAAGTTAAGATTCTTGAGTATTATTGAGCATGTTGTTCTTGAAGATGCTAGTAATTTGGAGATAAGAATTAAACTAGATATTGACAATGGAATCATCATGATAACGTAAGTTTATTATGGCTTATACATAAAAATGGTTTTATTTTATAATAATTGAGAATTTCATAGGGTGTGAATGATGATATTTGAGATTTTAGAGATAATGGCATTGGAGTGGCGAAGGAGGAGCTCATTGACCAAATATTCTCAAGGTGCAAATAGGTGATTCTTCTCTGTACATATTATAAATGATTTAACTCGTATGTTGTACCTCAATTTTTTTCTCTACTTTAGTTTTTAAAAGGGAGAAATGTTCTCGCATAGGTAGGTGAGATTCTTAAGATAGAAACAACATCTAGTGCTATCTTCTCTGATGGCTCATTTTCTTTTCATTTTTTTAAAATTTAAGCCCATCTTAAAAGAGTCTATTTTTTTAGGATTATAAGGGGGTAGCCTTAAGGTTATCACCGTGAAAGTGGGTTAGAAGTGGGTGTTCACAATCGCAAGGTATGGTGCAAATACTGTTTTATGTCTATTGTTTTTACGAAACCCACTTTCAATCTATCATAACTAAAATAAAGTATGCACACACAAAAACTTACTATCATAGTTAAAATAAAGTATGCACACAAAAAAATTTGTACTAACTTACATTTTTACTAATATTCAGTAGATAATTCTTAGACCTCAGTAGCTGATTCGACTTGTTCTTGGGATAAATGGGTATAACTTATCTCTTTAGAATTTAAATTTGTTTTGAATTTATCTTTCTTCTTTAACGGATGAGTTTTTAAAAAAAAAAAAAAACTTATACAAGTTGTAAAGGATAATGTCATTATCCTTAATATTGATAAAAATTTTGAATATCAGAATTGGCACGACATTTGCTAATGAGAAAAAATCTTATAATACATGCAATTCATATGTAATTTGCAAAAGATTTTGAGTGCAAAAAAGATAAAAGGTAAATAATAATAAAGGAATATTGTGAACATGCACATTTTTATGTAATTGTAAAGAACACTTCCCACCAATCCTACCTCATAAACAAAGATATATTTATAGGACTAAAAGAACCGGATGTAAAGCTTACATGAAACTCAAAATTGAAGAGGGAGTTTAGGTAGTTGTCATTTTGAGGAGGTTCATAATCATCTTTTTGTTAATGATAATTAAGAGCATTTAATACAGTCATATCGGTACATAATGGATACTAATGAAATTATTTTGACTTCTTTACTTGGGCCAGTATAGGGCCTATAAAAGCATATTTGTGCCTTTGTAGTGAAGTGGGAGGACAAGAGAACGTTGGTTTTATGTTACAGGATTGTTGAAATTTTTCGCAATTAAAAAGAAAGGACTTGCTTAATGTGGGGGATTATCAAAGTCCCATTAACTATTTTAGCTACTTACAATCAAACGAAGGCAACTTTTCTTAAGTATTTTTGTTGGATTAGGAGCAAAGATTAATTGATTTTTTTTATTTAATGGTGTATCCAATCTGGATTATGAAAGTTTTAGAGATGTTGTGGTATTTGATACTACTTATCATGCAAATAAATACAATATAATATACATACATTTTGTTGGCTTGAATCATTAATGGAAAAATGTTCTAGAAAGAAATTGAGTTCTCCAATTAGGCTTATCTTGAACTCACTTTTCATAATGTTTGCAAAATCCTTGCATAGTATGTCATTAATAGCTAAAACAATTATATCATCAACATAAATTTGAACAATAAACAAATATTTTTCTTTTTCTTTTAATGAAAAGAGTAGTATCTACTTTACATTTCTCAAAATTATGTTCAATTAAAAAATTACTCGGTCTTTCATACCAAGCTTTTAGTGATCATTTCAATCCATAAAGTGTTTTTTTGAGTCAATAAACATTATTTGATCTTCCTAGTTCTTCAAAATCTTGAGGTTGCTCAACATACACTTTCTCTTTGATATATCCCTTTACAAATGCACTTTTGACATCCATTTGATATAATATGAAATTGTAAAAGCATGCATATACTAATAATAAATGTGTGGCTTCTAATCTAGCAACATGAGCATAAGTTTCATCAAAATCAATATTTTTCTCCTGTAAATATCCCTTAACAACTAACCTTGTTTTGTTGCTAACTACATTACCTTTCTTGTCAAGTTTGCTTCAAAATACCCACTTAGTTCCTATCACTGTTTGATCCTTGGGTCTGGCAGCTAGTTCCCAAACATCATTGACCTTGAATTGATGTAGCTCATTTTGTATGACCTCAATCCAATTTTTATCATTGATGGCATCTTCAACTCCTTTTGGTTTTAGTTTAGATATGAGAGCTCGGGAATTCAGCATGTTCTTAAGAGATGACCTTGTCTTGATTCCTTCATCTACTCCCCCAATAATTTGTTAATTAGGATGTTATATCTCAAATCTCCAATCCTTGGAAGGTTGTCATTGATTCAAAATATATGCTAATGGTTGTAGTTGCTACTATTTGCCAGTGATTGATGCATATATATGCATGATATATTTGCAATCATCAATTTACACTCCTTTTTTATCATCTTTGAACTTCATATTTACAGGCTCTTTTACTAACTTTGAATCTTTAGGAAAAACACGATAGGCTTTATTAGCATTTGAATATCCAAGGAAAATGTGTTCATTTGCTTTTGCATCGAACTTCCCAATGTTGTCATTTGCATTCTTGAGAAAAAAAACATTTGCATTAGAATATATGGAAATAATGCAAAGTAAACTTTCTTCCTTTGAAGATCTCGTATGGAGTCTTTTTTACTAGAGGTCTCAACAACACTCTGTTGAGCACATAACAAGTCATTACAACAGCTTCAGCCCAAAAGTAAGTGGGAACTCCACTCTTGATCATTATAGTCCTAGCTATTTCTTGTAGTGATCGATTCTTTTTTTCAGCTATACCATTTTGCTGAGGAATATAGGTAGTTAAAAAGTTGTGTTTCACTTCATTTTTATCATGGTAATCAATAAAGCTTTGGTTGTCACATTCTCCCATATGTTTTGTTCTGATGGTGGTGATGATGTATCCTTTCTAATTCTAGATAAGTTGTACAAATTTCTCAAATGTGTAAAATGCTTCATGCTTATGAGATAGAAACATTACCCATGTGAATTGTGAGAAATCGTCAACGACTACAAGACAATATTTTCTTCCAATTAGGATTGTTGTTTGGGTTGGTCTAAACAAGTCCATATGCAACAACTACAAAGATTTGATAGTAGCAATAGTTTTGTTGATTTTAAAGAGTTTCTGACCTACTTTCTCATAGTGTAGGCATTGCAAGAATCACATTTGTTAAAGTTGATCTTTGGTAATCCACAAACAAGATCTTTTGAAGATATTTTATAAAATTGCTTAGTATTGACATGACCAATTTCTTGTGCCAAGGATCACACTTTTCCTTAATGGACATTAGGCAATAAGATTCTTCAAAGTTGATATCTAGTAGATAAATATTGTCATACCTCTTTCTAATGTTGAAAGCTGTCTTTGCTAGTGCCAATGCACTTACCTTCTTCAAAGCTTATTTTGTATCCCTTGTCACAAAGTTGGCTAATGCTCGTGAGAATGTGCTTTAATCCCTTGATGAGCGAGACATCCTCAATGATCAAATTTCCCAACCTAATGTTTCCTTTGCCAATGATTCTATCTTTGTCTCTTCCTCTAAAAGTAATTGTTCCTCCATCTATGGTTGTGAGTGTTTAAAACTTGGTGTTGTCTCCGATCATGTGCTTGGAACATCCACTATCCAAGTACCACTCGTTTTTCTTCAAAATAACCTACAGTAAAAGAAAGTCTTATCTTTTCTTTGATACCCACATAAACTTGGGTCCTTTAGGGTTAGGCTTTGATTTAGGGCCAGAGGTCTAGCTAATCTTTTTAGACCTCTTCTACTATTTTGGACAATCCATTTTGAAATGGCCATATCCATCGTAGTTTGAACACTTAGCAAATCTTTTGCCGGTAGCTTTTGTAAATTATCCATCAAAATGATACTTGTAAAAGTGCACAAGAAGTCTGTGTTCCGACCTACCCTTTGCTTTTGGAAAATAATTCTTCTCATCTTCATTTCCCTCATGTCCCAAACTACTTTTGGTATAGTGAGAAATTTTAATTGAGAGAATGTGCTTCAAAGTTTGTGAATTGAGAGAAAATTTAGTGTTGATTTTTGAAATCTCATCCTTATGATTCTCATTTTCGACTCAAAGAAGTTTCACTCGACTCATTTGGAGATCACACTCCTTCAGTTTGTTAATGAGAACTTTACGAGAGAGCTTTTCAATAGTAAGATCATAAACTTTATTTTTCAAAGCAAAAATCCTTTTTGAAGATCTTTGATGTTCCTCAAACATATCTCCCTAAAAATCCTGTAACTTTTCATAAGATAGTTCTGAATCTCTTACCTCATCTTCTTCCTCAAGTTTTGAGTCAGCAATAAGGAAAATGTTTTCTTCCTCTCCATCACTTGATTGATAGTTAATGTCACTCCATGTTTCTGCCTTTATCGCCTTTTTCTTCTTCTCAAACTTTCATTTCTTTTTCTTGAGAGATGGACATTCTCTCTCTATAGGACCCGGATTCCTATGTTCATAGCACACAATATCCTTACCTTTGGATTCTTCTTTGTTCCTGTAAAGCCTTTTGTCATTTGGATGCTTAAATGATCTTTTTCTTTTACAATTTCCTCCTTTCCTCAGGAAGTTTTGAACCTCTTTGTCAAGAGTGCCACGTCTTCATCACTTTCATCTTCATATGAAGACATTTATTCACTTGCATCTTCATGATCAGCTTTAAATACAATAATCTTCATACTTTTTGAGTTACTTTTCTCATTCTGAAGTTCAACCTCATAGGACATGAAGGTTCCTATCAACAATCATCGTGATTGGTTGAATCCTCTTCATTCCTTGGGTAAGGCATGCAACGACTTATTCACCTTTTGAGCATTAGAATATACTTTTCCTTGAAGAGCAAGACTATGCACTATCTCAATAAATCAAGTGAATATATGTGTTATTATTTCATTAGATTTCATCTTGAATGGCATGTAGCTTCCAAGCAAGATGTTTATCTTTATTTCCTTCACCTTGTCTATTCCTTTGAATGTCAACATGATGCAATCCTATATTTCTTTAGTTATGGCACAAGAGGAAATTCTGTTAAACTCAGATGGTGATAAAACATACTATAAAAAATGTTTAGCTTTTACATTAAGTGCGGCTCTTTTTTGAGCTTTTTCCATGCTTCATGACCATCTTGGTGAGCATGAGCTTGTGCAGGAGTTGGTACTTCTACTCCTTTACCAACCACATCCCACATGTCTAGATCTACAGCTTCAATGTATGATGCATTATTTGCTTCCAGTAATCATAGTTGCTTCCATCAAAGTAAGGTGGCTTGTTGGAAGCTTGAGCATCATTGGTAAAGAAACTACCAATGTTAGCCATTAGACTACATATCCTTCAAATAAAAAATTAGATTATCAACTACGAAGCGTTGCTATTTACTTCTTAAGTGAAGCATTCCTTGATGCATTTTATCATAGATTAGAATCGGATGTTATCGAAGGGTTACACAATGAGGGAAAATCGTTCCTATTCTTTATTACTATTCTATATGCCTCTATCTTATAACTTTTAGTTAATCATTTGGTTAACGGCCAAAAATACACTAATGTAAGATGGTTATTCTTTTTCTTAGGTCAAGATATTTTTTGTTAACATGGTATTTCAAACCCTAACCACAAGTCATTGACGGAAAATCGTTTCGATTCTCTCTTGTGCACATAAGTGAGAGAGTTTTGCTGTTTTGGAAAAAGTCCAGGACAATTCTCTAAGCGATGGCTAACATATTAAAAATTTGGAATGGCCAAACGCATCATTAGTGACAAGAGCTGAAAGAGATGGTTCAGTTTTGGTGAGTTAATGTTATTCCGTCTGGTTCATCGGTACATTCCTAGCTATACCCATTGTTAAGGATCGATTGTGTAGTATCCATCTTTCATTTGATCGTATACTATAGAACATGAACTTGTCTCTTTATTTCGAGCAAAGACAAAATAAATATGAACTTATATTGCTATCAAAATGAGAAGTGCAAACAGAGTCAGCTACCTACGAATATCTTTTTCCTTCTAAACATTAATTTACAATACTTATCATTACGTAAATCTCTAATACCCTTATTATTTCTAGATGATTTATCTAGTAATTTCTTCTTCTAGCATCAAACTTGAATAGTGAGATTCGTTCCTGTCTATGCTATCACACCACACAAGGATGAGTATAGACTTAATTTCCAATATTTGCTAGATTTGGATGGGAATTGAACTAAAGCACTCCTTAGGCGTTCCACTACGTGACTCATCGAGGGCTGGTCAATAGCTCGTTCCTGAACACAATCCATAGCAAGGTACGCCATATCTACCACTACAATCATCTCGAATGGGGCCGGAATTGGCATCTTTGGGTCCAAAGCCTGGCCAATTTCGCCTTGAAGGATGCGTGAAACTACGGTGCTCCTGATATGACACTCCGACCCATCTTCATCCCTTCGGAACTCAAGTAACACAATGCCATATCCATACACATCGCTCTTAGTCGTTGGTCTTTCGGTCCTGAAATATTCTGGATCTAGATAACCAAGGGTGTTGATAACAGGATCCTCAAACTTATTTCCACCCTTAGAAAGAAGCACGAAGAGTCCAAAATCCAAAACTTTAGCAATCTAGTTTTCATCTAGCAATATGTTTGATGACTTAATGTCTCGGTGTAATATTTGAGGACCTACAAATTCATGCAAGTACTTGATTCCCATAGCAACATCCAGTGCAACCTTGATCCATGCATTCCAGGACATCAAAATTGAGCATCTGATAGTGTGAAGGTGGTAGTACAGCAAGCCATTGTTCATGTACTCATACACTAGGGCGCACTTACTATATCTTTCATGAAATCCCAACATCCGAATAACATTCTTATGATTAACATGACTGAGAGTTTTGATCTCGCTAACAAACATATGATCTCTAGTGCCTTTGTAGGTTACATTTATCCACTTGATGGCCACTTCCTGCCCATCTTCCAGTATCCCGCGATCCACTGAATCAGCATTGCCTTCTCCATTCTTATTGTGGAAATCATTAGTTGCATGAACCAGCTGTGACTTTGAAAATTTTTTAAATACCTGAGAAGCAAAATTTATCAGCAAGCATTCAAGTAAAATGAAGTGATGAGAAACAAAGCCGTCAAAAAGACAAGGATATACCTAATATTCCTCCAACGGTATATCAATGTCAAAATCTGCCATCTCCAATGGCTTATCACTGTCAAAATCTTCTATCTTCAGCGGCTTATCATTGTCAAAATCTGCTATCTCCAACAGGGTATCACTCTCAAAATCTGCTATCTCCAACTGCTTATCACCGTTAAGACTACGAAAATCTCCTATCTCCATCGACATATCACTGTCAAAATCTATTATTTCCAACAGCTTATCACCATCAAGACTGCAAAAATCTCCTATTTCCACTGACATGTCATTGTCAAAATTCGCCATCTCCAACGGCTTATCACTATCAAGACTACAAAAATTTGCTATTTCCAATGGCATATCACTGTCAAAATCTGCTGTGCCATTGTTATGACTTGAACCCTTGCGTCTTTTGAAGCATGAAAATTGGGTAAGCTTACGCACGGTAGCCAAGGTAAATTTGAAGTCTAAGAGAGCATTTCTGCAATTAATTTTCCAGATTCTCAATGCTGCCCCTTTGCATCTAAATCTAAACAACATCGTTTTGATTGGACCATGATGCTTCTCATTCTTAGCAGTGTTGGTGGGACTGGAATCATGAATACTAGTTTGTGCGGGACCATAGCTCTCTATAGTTGTTGGCAAGTTGTTTCCTTGCCCATAGAGCCACCTTATGTCATTCCAAAGATACTCGGGGCATCCAGAGAAATGTTTGTCACGAAACATTAACAGTCTAAGCCTGTTCATCTGCTCGATGGATTTTGTACCCATAGACATCGCTTCTCCAGTCTCAAGCACGTCCAATTTAATACCTTGAACCGAGTTTGTTCCCTTCAAATCCAAAGCAAACATACGAGCAGGAGTTAACCACAAATAAAGTCAACGAAAACAAGTTAAATAAAATCATAAGTAGATCAAAAAACATTGACAGGTCCTCATGCAAGAACCTACATGCTATTAAATTGTCAAGCCAATGCCAAAGCGCCACACATCAAGTAATTGTAGTGCCATACCTCCAATAAATTTTAAACAACATAGCTTTAAAGAACAAGAGGATACAGATCTTATTGTAGGAAAAATTACCAGATCTTCCCGTAACACTCTCATAATATCTTCATAAGACCAGAGTCTACTACGCCTGCCAGGATTTTCAGGAGATTCTCGACGCACGATTTCTCGACCCATTTCTTGAAGCAAGTCATGCATCCATATCTTGTTCGACTCCATATATATAAGTGATTTTTGAGAAAGAATTTGAAGCCCACTATCTGGATAAAAGTTACAGCGGTCAAATGCCTTTGTTACCTTATTTTTGTCTTCCCCATTAAAGAAACAAGCGATGTCAAGAAAGATAGCTTGTTCATGAGTTTCCAATCCATCAAAACTAATTTTTAGAATCTCATCAATCTGGCCGTCGGGAGTGGCACTCAATCTAGTTAATGTACGTTCCCATTCATGGGTGCTCTTACCACTCAAGAAAGATCCCAATAGAATAAGAGCCAAAGGAAGACCTTTGGCATAGTGAATAAAGTTGTCAGAGAGAAGTAGGTAGGGGTAAACTTTTGTAGGGGATTGTTCCTGAAAGGCATTCCAACTGAAAAGTTGAAGAGCATCGTCATGATTCAATTCACCAACCTTATAAATTTTTGCACCATGAGCGACTAATATTTCTTCATCTCTTGTTGTTAAAATTATTCTACTCCCCTGACCAAACCAATTTGTTTCACCAATTAAGTCCCTTAGTTGGGCCATGCAATCCACATCGTCAAGAACTAATAGAACCCTTTTATTGCAAAGCTTTTGACTGATCAAATCTACCCCTAATTGAATGTAGCCAACCTTAATGGTTTTGTCCCCCAAAATGTCACGAAGTAGAGCTTCTTGCAGTTTATGTAGGCCATACCGCCTAGAAATTTCTCTAACATTTGCTAGAAAGCTACCACCTTCGAATTGATCAGCAATCATATTGTATAAAGATTTAGCAATAGTTGTCTTGCCTATTCCGCCAATCCCGCAAATACCCACTACACGAACGCCATCATCCTCTATATGCAATGACATTCTGACAGCCTGTATATGTTTGTCAAGAGCAACTGGATGCTTCGCAACATCCAAGTACGGGCGGTGCAGCTTGCTTGACACTTCTTCAACAATCTTCTGGATAAGTTCAGATTCAAGACTGCCAATTGCAATCACTAAAAATATGTGACAGCCCGCTAAGTCACAAAACCAAACAAAAAGAACTTGATATCAACTTGTTAGAGCTCTTTGAAAAGTACAGGATTTCCAAATGATGCATCATACAACAGCCATTAGGTTCTACAAAGATTAAACTATTCACTCTGGCTTCCTTAATCTAGTACAGGTGGGCACATCCTCTGCTAAACTAAACTAAATAAGTCAATGAGGAGGATTATTGGAAATAACACCTTCCTACTGATCCGAGAAGATATAAATCAATTAAGCTGCAGATCTGGCTAGATTCAAGTACTTGAATTTGACTTGTGATGATAACTATCATGTTGTTAGTTGTTAAAGTGCTTAATTATAGATATATACACGGAGAACACTAAGGGAAGGTATACAAAGATTCGAAGCTAGTTGAGCAAATAAGAGATCAATAATTTCTTGGCCATCCAAAAAAATAAAATGAGACTTATAATTCAACACCTTAAGCTTTGAAAACAACAAAAGTTAGCAATTTCAGGAGCATTAGGAGAATTGATGTCTCTCAATGCCTCCGCGTTATATATCTGAACAATGGCACTAAGTCAGAATTCCAGTTTCAAACACGCATTTCTGCTCCCTGCTTCAAAGCAGACTCAATTGAAACTCCATTTCTCAAACAATTCCGGTAAATTTATGCAACGAGTTCCATCTTTTACCAATTCTAGTGAGTTTTAGTCAGATCTAATCTAACAGAAATTCTCTAACAACACACGGCAATCAAAGAAATGGAGTAAACTTGTTGAGAGTAATTCGACGATTACCCATTGCCTAAATGCCATCCGGACAAATTAGCCGCTTCGCTCAGTGCGTCTCTCCACTTCTTCACTGTCTCCGAACCACCGCCAAAAACCACCTCATGCCTCACCATGATCTCCGCAAAGACACCGGTCTGCTTCCGCACATGGCTCGGGTCGACGCGGAGGAACACTGGCCGGACTAATTGCCCTCTCGAGTGCTTCATCTCAAGAATCTTGGTCAGCTCCTGCAAGCACCAGGTGGAGGCGGCAAAGTTGGGGGAGAAGACGACAATGGCGATCCTGGAGTTCGCGATGGCCCGCTCAAGCGAAACAGAGATCCTCTTCCCCCGCTAGAGCTCGTCATCAATGAAAACGCGGACTCCGCTACGGTGGAGGGCGCTGTGGAGGTGGCTGACGAAGCCAGCGCGGGTGTCGTCACCTCGGAAGCTGAGGAAGACGTCGTAGTCCCATCGAGGGACGGCGGCACAAGACGAGGAAGAAGAAGAGGAGAAGGAGGATGCAGTGGCCATGAAAGAGAGGTGGGAGAGAGAGTGGGCATGGCCATATTTTATGGGAAGCGGGCAAAGTAGACGAAGTCGCGGGCACAAGTCAATAAAGAAGCCGGGATGATCCCTGCTCGGAATCTGCAGGGAAATGATTTTCTTTCTTTCTGCCCTTCCTTTTTTGATCCCAGGCTCACATCCGACGCGGGTATCGCCTTTTGCATCGCTAGACGACATAGGCCCTATTTGGTTCAGCTTTGGCAAGGGGCTTTCAGCCCCGAAAGCCCCTTGGCCAAATGCGAACCCATTTGGTTCATTTTTTGGAGGATTTTGGTCAAATACAATTGCATCTCCAAATGACTCTAAAGGCCTTTAGCTCAATGGAGGTCCAGAGTCACTTTGAGAAGTTGCATCCTCCAAATGCAAATGAGAAATTACTGTTCATATTCTCCGAAGAGCCGACGAAACCGAAGACCGCCGGCCAAGGCGTCCCCGACGCCGGTGACCGCCGGCCGAGGCATTCCCACGCCGGCGACCGCCGCCCAAGGCCACGCGACCCCAGGCAGCGACCCAAGCACCATCGCCTGGGTTCACGCGGCCTCGGCGGTGCGCGCCCAAGTCGCCGTCGCCTAGGTCGCGCGCGACCGGCGCCTGGGTCGTGAACCCAAGCGACCGTCACCTGGGTCGCGCGCCCAGGCGACGGCTGACCACGCCTGAGGTTGGGCGACCTCAGGCGTGGCTGTTTGGCGGCCAGATCTGACCGCCGGAGATTGACCAGTAGCCAGATCTGGCCGTCGGAGAGGGTGGCCAGTTAAAAATAAATTACAATTTTTTTATTAAAAAAGAAATTTGGTCAAAGTGTTTTACAAAATGTAGTATTTACCAAACGGCATTTAGGCCAAAATTGCTTTGTACTGCAATGAAAAATTTCATTTTACCAAACGGTATTTGCATTTCGAAAAACCCCTTTAGCCTAAAGATACTGGCATTTTCCTAAGGGCATTTGCCCAAAGTCGAACCAAATGGGCTCATACTCGGACAGCATGGCGACAATTCCGAAAGCGGATCGTACGGATGGATCCATTTCGCCTCGACATAGACGACGTGCTCAGACAGGATTGCGACAATTTTGAAAGCAAATTTGAATAGGTAGCGTTCAAAGAAGATCGAACTATCCGAAAGCACCGTATGACTCCGCTTTCTATAAACGGAGCTGGAATGCAACTGGAAGCATTCTAAAACAATGACAGGGCGAATCTAACTTGTGGGTAGATGATATTTAGGGCGCTCAGCCGCGAATGATAGTCATTCTTTTTACTTTTTTTTTTTTTTTTTGTCAAGAATAAATTTAGAACAGAAATTTATTTGATAATATAATTTTTTATTTATTTTTGGAACAAATTTTTACTCTAAAAATAGGTCTAGAACAAAAATCAAAAATAATTTTCTTTTACTTTTCTATTTATGGAACAAAAATGAGAAATACAAATTCTTCTTATCGATTATTCTCGTTACTGTCAATCGTTAGCCATTTGCTTCCTGCTACCACTTGAGAAAGAAATTTTATGTAATTACTAAATGAATTTCTATTTTAGGAACAAAAATTTTGTATCGTTATTAAACGTCTATTTTACCCCAGAAATTCATTCACGGAATAGAAATACAAAATTAATTTCTTGCCAAAAATTGATTTCTATTAACAGAATGGTTGCACCGTAAATTTGTCTTAATTAGGTTTGTGTGGTCTTCATTTTAATGTATACGGAGATATACGGAAATTACACAATTATTGCTGTCTTGATATAGAGTTAAACGATCCTCTAAAATTCTTTAGTGCACTGGATGCACATCACATCCGCTGTCAACTTGAGTGTACACTTGAAGCACATCTCCTCCACATTATTTTAGGCAAAGAGAGGTCTCAATATGCAAGTGCATTCAAAATTTTCTTTAAATCGTCTACCTCTAACACAGGAAAGGATTGTATAAGTTATGTATATTCTTGTATATAGTATAATAAATAGTACATGAGCCTATTTATAAACTTTATCAAATAACTATCTAAGGTAACTAAATCAATCAAGATAATCACAATCAAAGAGAGATAGAGAGAATCTAGTAGACATATGCACATCATCATAAACATGAAGAATCAAGATAGATATCCTAATTATATCTAATAGATAAATTGCATATCTTTTTATTTAGATAGTTTGAGTGAAATTATACTTCAAAGTTGAGAAGTAATTTTTTCCGGAATAAAAGTATAAGACAACTTAGTTGTGCTTTACTTTTCACATTTTTTAAATTGCAAAATGGGAGTTGAAACTTGAAGTCCTACTTCCATCTTCTTGACTTACAAACTCGCATAACATTATTTCAGGGGAAGCTTTTGAGAATTTTTTTAAAATTTTGATCCACTTGCTATGAAATTAAATTTACGATTGATATTAATTTTTTTTATTCATGGTAGAAGTATAACATCAAGAAGTTCCCTTTTTCTTGTTGTGTTTGTTTTTCGTATATCAATGGTACGAAGACAAGCACAGTTAACATTTGAACATGATTCTAGCAAAATAATATTTTTTGTCCATATTTTGATCACTTTCTTTTTATGTTGGAGGAAAGAGACGATTTTATTTCTTCCCATACAAAGTAGAGACAAAAAAAAAAAAGGAAACATTATAAAATAGATTTTAATAGAAAACGGTTGCTCATAAATTTGTCAAAAGAGGTATGATCGCTCTTTAAGCGTCGCTGGTGGCTCACTCTACATGTTGCCAATAGCCAATGATTGATCTTTCGGCTTTTCAAAGATAATAGCTATCTCTCAAGAACGGAAGTTAACTAGCATCAGAAGCCTCCAAAAAGCATGCTAACCCCATTTTTTCGGGATAAGGAAGCATTCCATCGATTTATCTAGTCAAATCTGTATCTATCTGCACCACTTTTAAGGGAGGGTTTGAATTTGGTGTCACCATTAAAAGGTTCAAAACTTCTTTAGAAATCTAGAGATATTCGCATCGCGTAACGTGCACTTTAGGATATCCTTTCGCCCCCCTTTAAGAATTTTAGTCTACAAAGCAAATGCCAAAGGAACATTTCGAAGTTTTTTTTTTTAACTTAAAAAAAACATTTATTCAAAATTTCAGAAAAAGAAAAGTAAACAAGATGAAGTTGATTGTTGCACTTTAGGGAAAATTGACGAATTTCATCGAGTGCACTTTTTAGTGGATAGCGGATAGCTAACTTATTGCTTTTACCATTCTATCCTTTTTCTCTGGCCAATTTTATGTCTTCTTCTCATTACTATATCAGAGTGATGAGTGAATTGTGGCAAAATGAAACATGTAAGAGTGACAAAAGGGTGGGCTTTGATATAGATATGTCATAGGGCGAGGTTAGTCAAGGAAAGCCTCTTAAATTATATCAATATCGGCTCTTGGACATATAATAGTTCAAAATAGAATCTCCTATATAGAGTATCTGTTGACACCAAAATTTTGACAACTCGATTATTCATTTATTGCATAAAAAATAATAGATTAAATTTTAACTCATAAACAAAAATATTGAAATTAGGTTTTATAGCATATGGTTTTAAGAGTACTTATTTTTTTTATCGCATTTGCATTTGACTGGTGGCAGATGAGCTTTAATTTGGCAAGTTGAAAGATAGATATCGTTTGGAAAAGATTCGTATTATATTTCCAATATTCTATGATATGGCAGTGGATTTTTCATATATTCATATACATATATCCTCAGTGAAGACAAGTGTACGAAAGACATTGTGAGCTCATTTTTGCAGGATTTGAAATTCAAAGAAATTCTATTACGATCTTGCATTTTTGGAAATGTTCAGCTAAATTGTGAGCTGATAATCGTGTAAAGAAATAAAATTCTTGAAGAATATTCAGTATGCATAATCAAAATGAAAGAAATATGGACGTATCGCAAGAAGGTGGACTCATGGTCGAAGGTGGGAAAGGAATGGAGAAAGCTATGATATTTTTTTTCATGCGGGTATTTGCTCTGTTCCTTTACTGTTCAAGTCCTCCCATCTATAAAGGAGGCGCAAAAGGAGGCGCAAGAAAACAGAGGAGGGGACCCTGGAAGGAAGAAAAGGAGAAAAAAAGTTGTAGAGGAAAGAGGGGGTTGTCTTCTTGGGCTCCACCCCGACCGAGCACCCCCCCGGTCGTGGCTCCGTCTAACGCTGCCGAGCACCACCGTGACACCTCCCAAGCTGAGCCCCCTCTGGTGATGCTGCTGCTGAAGCGCCCCCAAAGTGCTACTCGACGCTGACCACTGCTAGGCCGACGTCTTTGCTGCTTGCCGTCGTCAACGCCGCCGTCCCTGCACCATGCTGATCCGTGCTGCCACCGCCGTGTCAACGAGCTGATTCAGCAAGCCTCCTGTAGTACCAGCGAATCACTATTCTCCTGAAGCCCACCAGCGAAGAGAGAGGGGGATATAATATTTATATGTGATCCCACATTTTGGGGTATAATTTTAAATAAAACTTACCATTAATATTGACCCACATTTTTATTTTTTACGAACGGTTATTTCACATGTGATTTTTTCCACGCTTCATATCTTTTCATGACAACCGTCCATTCAGTAACCGTCTTGATAGAAGATGGTTTATAAGGACAAACGTTCAATTTTAAAGGGCGATCACAAGGTTTAACACAAACCCTCTCATTTTGGAATACACCATCAGTACGCGAGGGGATTGGGTTAGTAGAGTGCACCCTAATCGCGGTCGGATTGCCGTGAAGTTCCCGTGGATTTCCGATGAACGCAAACTTAAACAATGGCTGGAGTTAGATTTATTTTGATCTCGTTTCCGCATAAAACTCTACTGTACTTGAATTTTGTTCATCAAGCATGAGAAGAACATTCTGTTCGATGATCTTACATTTGGTATCAGAGCGTGTTAGTGCATTTGCCTTGTTTTTTGCGAATATTTTTGGTACATTTTTTCGGATTGAAATGAACAGTAAATCGAAATTGGGGTTTAGAGAGAAATTTGTCGTTTCCGGCGAAATTCCAACGACCCATCACCCGACTTCGGACCAGTACAGTCGCACCGCCATGGGATAGAATGCCTGTAAGTTTTTCGGCATATCGGTGACCACCGGAGGCTAATCGCGTGGCGGAAGTCGCGGTGGCTAAGGGTTTGCATAAAGGGAATTTTTGCTTGATTCAGACCAATTTCTTGATTATTCCCGCTGATGTTTGGGTCTATGTGGTTGCACCGATGTGTTATCCAACACCCACTAATTATTTTAGTCTAAAATCGACTGCCGGAGGAGACCCGTTTGTCGAAAGTGTGGCGGAGACGACGAAAAAACCGACCGAAAATCGGTCATCTACGCAAAGGTAGAAGGCCCGTGGCTCCCATGCGTGGGAAATGCTGGCGCATGGGCACCACGCACGTGCAAGTGCCCCCGCGCGTGCGTTTCACGCGTCCACGTGGTGAAGAAGGTGAGTGCATTGCACGCGCCTGGCCGCGGACCCACCGAAGTTTACTGTTTTGCCCTTTTGTTGATATTACAGTTTTGCCCCTTGCCATTTTAATTTATGGTTATGCCTTTGGGCGAATTAATTTATTGTTTTTCCCACTGATTAATGAATTTACTGTTCTACCCTTATGGTGTTAAATTACCATTCTGCCCTTGATGCATTTTGTGAGTATTTTATGTATGAAATGAAAATGTCTAGTGATCCATATATTTTTAATTAATTAGAGAGTAGCCATAGCATCTTTAATTAGTTAAATTATATATTAAGAGCCTCCGGATCACATTTGGAAATGGACATTGATTGTAATTAATCTTATTAATATGATTAATTTTTTTCCACAGGAATTTTCATTATATTAATATGATTAATTAGGTTGAAATATCATATTATTTTTCTTAATTTACCCACATGGATTAAGGAAATGAATATAATATGATAGTTTCTTCATAAAGTTATTATGAATCTATTTAAATTAAAAACTTAGCCCACATGTAGTTTTTATGTTATGTGATTCATATTTTGTGTCATGTTTTACATTGGTAAAGCATGATTTATGTAAATTTTGCCTCATATTTTGTGACATAAGTATGATTATTTGATATACAGTTTTGCAACTTGTGAATTTCTCTGAATTTAAGTGTGATGTTCTCATGCTGAATGGTGAAAACTATAAAGTTTGGAATGAGTTAATTCTTCTTCAATTAGGGTGCATGAACATTGACTATGCTATAAAGAAAGACGAACCACCTGCTCCTACTGATTCGAGCACTGCAGCTGAGAAATCCCTTTATGAACAATAGGAGCGGTCGAACCGCCTTAGTGTGGTGTTCATAAGGGCAAGATTGTCTCCTAGTATTCGTGGTTCGATTACTCAGCATAGCAATGCTAAGGCTTTATTGGAAGCAATTGATGCGCAATTTGAGAGTTCTGAAAAAGCACGTGCTATGACCCTGATTATGAAGTTTTCATCTATGAAGTTCACTAGTGTTAAAAGTGTGCGTGAGCACATCATGAAGATGAGGGATATTGCAGCTCAATTGAAAAACCTTGAGGTTGAGATATTTGAGTCTTTTCTTGTGTACTACATCCTGAACACTCTTCCACAACAGTATGCACCTTTCAAGATCTCTTATAACACACATAAGAATAAATAGTCAATTAATGAACTTATGGCCATGTGTGTTCAAGAGGAAGAAAGGTTGATTATGGAATCGAGAGAAAGTGTTCATTTGGCAACACAAGGAAAAAATAAGGGTCATGGCAAGAATAAGGGAAAAGGTAAAATACCTCCCCAAGCTGACATTAAGAAAGAATCCAAATATTTCTTCTGTAGAAAGAAGAGGCATATGAAGAAGGATTGCGTCAGATTTCAAGCCTGGCTCGAGAAGAAAGGGTTTTCAAAACCAAAGGAAGCCAGTGGGAAGTGAACAATGCATCTATTCGGAAAACAAGATGCGTTCGCATGTGGAGGCTATTGGGACATGCAATTTAGTTCTCGATAGTGGCTTTGTTTTGAATTTGGAAATGACCTTTTATGTACATAGTTTCACTAGAAACTTAATTTCAGTTTCAAGCCTTGTACCTTTAGGTTACTCTTTTCACTTTTCAGGTTCAAACTTCAGTTGATTGTTTAAATCTGAAATTGTTGGGAGTGGTACTTTGTCTAATGGTCTTTTTCGAATTAATTTGCAAGACAATGCCTATTATGATGCGATGCATGTTCATGATAATGCTGGTGTGAAAAAATGTGTTGTGAATGAAGATTCCTTTATGTTGTGGCATCGGAGATTAGGACATATCTCCATAGAAAGAATTAAGCGATTAGTAAATGATGGAGTACTTAGTACTTTAGATTTTACTGATTTTGATACTTGTGTGGACTGCATAAAGGGAAAGCAAATCAACAAGACAAAGAAATGTGCCAAGAGAAGTACAGACATATTAGAAATCATACATACTGATATTTGTAGTCTTGATATGAACTCATATAGTCAGAAATACTTCATCTCATTCATTGATGATTACTCACGTTACATGTATCTCTACTTGATTCATAATAAAAATGAAGCATTAGATACCTTTAAGGTATTTAAGGCGGTAGTAGAGAAATAATGCAATAAGCAAATTAAGATCATGAGGTCATATAGAGGTGGAGAATTCTATGGTAGATACACTGAGGATGGACAAGCACTTGGTCCATTTGCGAAGTTTCTTCAAGAGAATGGGATAGTTGCTCGATACACTATGCCTGGTTCTTCAGACCAAAATGGTGTAGCAGAAAAAAAAAAACCGAACTTTATTGGACATGGTGCGAAGTATGCTTTGTAGCTCTAAACTTCCTAAGTACTTGTGGACTGAAGCTCTTAAGACGGTAGTGTACATATTGAACCGAGTTCCAACCAAGGCTGTCCCAAAGACGTCTTTTGAGTTATTCAAGGGTTGAAAGCCGAGTTTGAGATATGTACGCGTTTGGGGATGCCCGTCTAAAATGAGAGTTTATCATCCATAAGAAAAAAAGTTAGATCCAAGGACTATAAGTGGGTATTTCATTGGATATGCCGAAAAGTCCAAGGGGTACGGGTTTTATTGTCCATCTCACACTACTAGGATTGTGGAATCAAGAAATGCTAAGTTTCTTGAAAATGACTTGATTAGTGGGAGTGATCATTTGAAGGAACTTATTCCTGAAAAGAATCATTCAGATACTCAATTTTCCACCTCAAGTATTAAGTTGGTTGTTGTTCATAATGCCCCTACAGTTCAACCGGCTATTGAACAACAAACCATTGAAGTTCCACAAACTGCTGATATTGATCTAGTAGATCTTATTGTTTAGCTGTTAAACAACCAGTTGATACAACATTAAGAAGATCTACTAGAATGAGGAAAGCAGCAGTTCCTAGTGATTATATTGTGTATCTACAAGAATTTGACTATAATATTGGAGCTGAAAATGACCCTGAAACGTTTTCATAAGCCATGAGTAGTGATGAATCCAATTCATGGTATAATGCCATAAAGGAAGAGATGAGTTCTATGGCATCAAATGAAGTCTGGGATTTAGTTGAGTTGCTTGATAGTGTGAAGGCCATTGGTTGTAAATGGGTCTTCAAACTAAGAAAGACTCATTATGCAACATTGAAAAATACAAAGTTAGACTTGTTGCCAAAAAATTCACTCAAAAGGAAGGAATCGACTACACAGAGACATTTTCTCCTATATTCAAGAAAGATTCACTTTGTATTATTTTGGCATTGGTCACCCCTTTTGATATGGAATTACATCAAATAGATGTGAAAATGGCATTCCTCAATGGGGAACTAGAGGAGGAGGTGTATATGAAATAACCTAAAGGATTCCCCTCTAGTAAAGGTGAGCATTTGGTGTGCAAGCTTAAGAAGTCTATATATAGCTTGAAACAAGCATTCTGTCAATGGTACTTAAGGTTCCATGATGTGATTTCTTCATTTGGTTTTGTAGAAAATGTCATGGATCAATGTATATACCAGAAGGTTAGTGGGAGCAAAATTTGTTTTTTTGTGCTGTATGTGGATGATATTCTACTTGCAACCAATGATAAGGGGTTACATGAGGTGAAACAATTTCTTTTTAAGAGTTTTGACATGAAAGATATGAATGATGCATCTTATGTCATTGGCATTAAGATCCATAGAGATAGACCTCAAGGAATTTTTGGATTATCTCAAGAAACCTATATCAATAAGGTCTTAGAGAGATTTCGGATGAAAGATTGTTCATCAAGTATAACACCCATTGTGAAGGGTGATAGGTTCAATTTGAACCAGTGCCCGAAGAATAATCTAGAAATTGAACAAATGAAAAATATTCCATATGTTTCTGCTGTCGAAAGCCTGATGTATGCTCATATTTGCACTCGACCTGATATTGCTTTTGCTGTCGGAATGTTAGGAAGATATCAGAGTAACCCAGGTATGAACCACTAGAAAGTTGCAAAGAAAGTGATGAAATACCTTCAAGGTACCAAATGTTACATGCTTATGTATAGACGGATTGACAACTTGAAAGTAGTTGATTATTCGGATGCGGACTTTGCTGGTTGCGTTGATTCTCGAAAATCAACATCTGGATACATTTTTATGTTAGCTGGCGGAGCCGTGTCATGGAGAAGTGTGAAGCAGACTTTGACTACTACTTCCACTATGGAGGCTGAGTTCATTTATTGTTTTGAGGTTACCTTGCATGGTGTATGGTTAAAGAGTTTTATTTATGGGTTTAGAATTGTTGATTCTATTTCTAGGCCATTAAGGATATATTATGACAATTCAGTTACGGTTTTTATGGCTAAAAATGCCAAAAGTGGCAGTCGAAGTAAGCATATTGACATAAAGTATTTAGCCATAAGGGAACGTGTTAAGGCATGCCATAAAGTGTTCATTGAGCATGTTTGCACTGAATTGATAATAGCTGATCCTTTGACTAAAGGCATGCCACCAATGAAATATAAAGATCATGTAGCTAGTATAAGACTAGGTCTCATTATGTAATCTATCGTTATGTGAACGATCTTTATTGTATGAAACTCTTATTCAGTTGTAATGTTATTCTCAACTTTGGTGTACACATTTAGTTCTTTATGAGAATAACAACTATCCTTGATTTTGGAATAAACATAAGATTTATTCATTAAGATGTGTTGTCACATATGGGCTAATATAAAAGGAATAAGATGCATTGTGATACATGGAAGATATTACTCGCTTTAAGAGGACATGTCGCCATAATTCATGCGTTTTGTTTCTTTTCTTAAGCATAAAGTTTCGTGGATTGGTTGGATAATTCGATCATAAAAATGTTGAGATCAAGTGGGAGAATGTAATATTTATATGTGATCCCACATTTTGGGGTATAGTTTTAAATAAAACTTACCATTAATATTGATCCACATTTTATTTTTGACGAACGGTTATTTCACGTGTGGTTTTTTCCACGCTTCATACATTTTCGTGACAACTGCCCATTCAGTAACCGTATAAGGACGAACGGTCAATTTTGAAGGGCAATCACAAGGTCTAACACAAACCCTATCATTTTGGAATACATCATCAGTACGCGAGGGGATTGGGTTAATAGAGTGTGCCCTAATCGCGGTCGGATCGCCATGAAGTTCCCGTAGATTTCCGACGAACGCAAACTTGAACAATAGCTGGAGGTTGGATTTATTTTGATTCTGTTTCTGTTCAATGATCTTATAGGGGACACAAAGCAATAAAAAAGGAATAGAAAGATTACTTTCTTTCTCCTTGCAGGTCACTCACGTCCCACCTTCTCCCTGTCTCGTTGACCAGTAAAGCCCAGCGAGCCAATCCCAGCGAGGCCAGCACCTCTCGCTTTTGTGACGCTAGTCCACCAAGCGTACAAACAGCAAGCAACGGTCGCTATTCGCATCTTGCGGTCGGCGACGCCCCAGCTACCGTCCGGTACCGTTCCTCAGTCGAAGCGATCACCACCGCAAGCTGTCCTTGCCAGCCATACACGCGACCCTTAATGTCAAGCACCGCAAACCGCTGTCGATCTCATTTCGGAAGCGAATCATCCGAACTAGGTAATTTTCTTAAACCAAATTTAGTCTCGTGTTAATATTAATTCGGTTGAAATCCTAGGCATTATCCGATAGAGACTTATTTGCAAAAAGAAATCATTATCATTACTAATTTGATCCACAAGACCTTGAATCATTTTTTTAATTATATTGATTTTTCTGTAAAATAAATGGCTAATTTAATAAAAATCATCATAATTATTAATTTGATCCGTAGGATTTCGAATCAGTCATTTTTCTTAATTATTTTGATTCTTCTTTAATCCGTGAGACAATGTATTATTTTTTCAATTATCTTAATCCTTTGTTTGAAATCTTGATAAATATCTTGCGGTGGATTGAATATAATGTTTATCCATGATAACTATCATATTTGGAAAACGCCAAAAAAGACAATGTGTGATCAATAGAATAGTTTCCTAAATAGGTTGGGATTGGGAGAAGTACATTATAAGTGCTTTAATTTGTGTACGGCGCTTAATTTAATGCCACACAACTTTCCATCGGTTCACTTAAGTGCCAAAATCGAAAAAAAAAAATGATCATTTATGATCACTTAAATGCCTCCAGCAAGATATTCTAGCCAAAATTAACACGTGGCTTTTTTAATTAATTTTTTTAATTGACGTGGCACTTAAAGTCATTTAGCCAACTTTTTGCGAATCACTTAAGTGCCAAATTCTTTTTAAAGCAATTTTTTCAGTGCCAAAGCTTTTGAAAAATAATTTTTTCAATACCAAATTTTCGCTAACTGTTGATGGATTTTTTAAAAGATAATTTATCAGTGTCGGTGAAAATTTGACACTGAAAAAATTATTTTTTAAAAACTTTGACACTAAAAAATTATTTTTACAAAAAATTTGGCACGGAAAAAATCATTTTTCAAAAATTTTGGCACTGAAAAATCATTTTTCAAAAAATTAGCACTTAAGTGATCCGCAAAAAATCAGTTAAATGATGCCGTTCAACATCCACATATTTTGGCAAGCCACGTCAGCTGAAAATAGTAATAAAAAAATCAATGTAGGATTTTGGCCAAGCACATGAGCGATGGCACTAAAAAAGTCATTTTTCAAAAAATTTGGCATTTAAGTGAGCCATCGAAAAGTTATGGCGTTAATATGAGCGCCATATACAAATTAAGGCACTAATAGTGTACTTCTCCTGATTGGTATTGCGTGTTTAAAATTCATCTAGTTAGATTTTAGATTAGATTCATATCGGGCTAGAATCTACTTGATTAATAGGATAGCTTGTCAGGTTGGATAGTCAATTTTCATTAATTATTTATTTCGAATTTAAACATGAAAAATATCATATGTACGTTGTATAGGTAACTTTTAATTTTAAGACACGATAAAACCCAAAAATAATTGCTTGCTTTGGTATGTTTAATTCCTTTGATGTAATTTCTTTAAAAAAATTTAAGTGTTATTTTAATTTTAATGTTTGTGCGCCCACATGATCACTCCCTTGTTAGTGGTTTAAGTTAAAATCAATCTAAATTGCTTGTAAAATATTTTTCAAAATAAAAGAGAATAGGTACCAAAAGGACATTAGATTAACCTAGCGTAACCAACTTCCCAATCTCATTTAATCTGTGTTTTATAGGAGTGAAGTAATGCTCTCATTATTTTACTTAGGTTTCTAATCGACCCACCTAAATAGATTAGCAACGATTCCTAATTGAAAAATCATTTGCAAGTTAAATAACTTGAACCTAAATCGCAAATTGATATGAGCTTGAAAAAGCCCGAGCTAACTTTAGGCTTAACAATCCATTAGCCAAACCTTAGATAGTGCACCCAAGGGGTAGGTCGTGAAAATATGGAAATAATAATTGATGAAAGTATGGGTCACTGTCAAAGCTATTGACATATACATATTTGCTTGAACATGGACAAGTAAATTCATGTTTTGACAAATTCCGCAAAAGAGGAAAAAAAAATAAAACTTTACATTATTACTAAATGTTAGTAAAAATGTATTGTGATTGTACCAGAAACCCTTTGACTGGAATGACTGTAGCAAAAGAGTTCTTGTTTAGCAAGGCTAAAATTTCTTTTTGAAAGGGTAATAAAAATATCTTATTTGTCACCCGTCGTCCCAAAAGTAGAGAGAGGTTCGATTTTGCACATTGCTTGTTCCATCGGCAGACATAGTAACGCAATAACACTGAGCATAAGAATTATTCCCATATAGAAAGAAGTGGCAACAGCTTTCATCATTTGATCCATGGACCTACACTAAAGTGACCAAATTTCTTTATTGATGTTAGTGGCTACTTCATAATTGGAGCGACAACCTGTGTTTAAAGCTGCTGAGAAATTGATGGAAGGCGTTTTCCGCGAGTTCGGAAAGCTAGGGATAGTCGATACACTATTGCCAGAATATCCTGAGACACACATCGTTTCTAGGAGGATATTCGTCTCCGATGTTGTGATGTTGAACTATGTCCCGGGAGGAAAAGAGAGGAAGAGGAAAGAATCCGAGATCTTGGCAAGTCTAGCAGGTTTTCGAGGTCCGGAAATCACTTGTCGCCTCCACAATCAATGGGTGCTCGAGTTTCACAAGAAGATTTGATGGAGGGCTCGCTTGCTCGTCCGTCCCTGAACGAACATATCCAAAACCTCTGTTGAAGAGACCCACTCCCTGTAGCCCCCCTAATTTCCACCTCTCTTGATTTAACTTTCCTTTGCTTAATGAACATTGCTTTGGTCATGCTACACAATGATGAATTTGCTTTTGTAATAAGTTTTCAGGGTTGAAATGCTCTCAAGAAATGCTCGTTTCGAAAGGCGAACTCAATCTCGATTGTTGCTGGACTCTCGTTTAGCTCTGTATTTTTCTTCGCAGCAGCCCCTAAAAGGTTTCTTAGGACGAAGAAAAACGTATCACCCAAAACTATCCGGACTATATATCACGTATTTTTCGAGTTCAAGCCTGCTTGTGCAGGTTAAGTTCGTCAACAAACTGGAGAATCTAGTCGTAATCTTGTGAATGAATGGCTCGCATTCTCTAATTGAAGTCTGCCAGAGATCAAGGGAACACCAAGATGTCTAACAGGCGATTTCCTTGCGTCACCCTGCAAACTGTCATGAGATCTTCAGTATAAACATAGACAATTCAGCTCAACTTCAGCGCAAGAAAGGACGATTCTATATGTTTTCATTCTAGCAGCAACATTAAGCATCCGAGAAATGAATATGGGTGTAGATAAATTAAAAAAGTTATAGACAATATTATAAGTACCTCACTTTTTAAAAATGAATGCATAAAAAGAATTAGACCAAAATTCAGAGACTACATTGAATATTAGATCAAAATTCAAGGACTAAATTAAACAAATTAAAAGTTTGGAGATAATATTGAACATTGGCAAGGTCTAATATTGCTTTCATTCCATGCCCTTTTAAACAACATTAACATTTACATGTCTCAACAACTGAAAAATGAATGCTACGGCCACTTTTCACTTCATTGAATTTACAAAGTTCAATTAGGGATCTAATTGATATCTCACTCAACCATGATCCTTCACTTTCTTGTTCTTTTCCTCACCAATTTCGACCGCAATCCCCCTTTGTTTCTTTCCTTGTATTTGTGTTATCCTCTTTCCCTGCCAGGACCGATCCATATGTCGCAGGCACAAGCATCATTTCGGCTAAAACAAGGGAGAGAGGCCGAGCTTCAGGTAGGCCCAATTTTGAAGGTTGAGACATGTCCAGAGCCATTTTCTGAAGTTGGGATTGGACCGTGTGTCGGGCCGATTAAAAAAAATCATGATCTCATCTACGTGTCTATTCAATTATTCAATGCCAGTGCACTTCTCTTAAAGAGGAAGTTGATAGGTATAAGAAGACCACATGCAAAATAAACCGGAACAAACCCAACTCGGCTACTATGTTAGAAAAGCCTACTAAAAACTTAAGTGATAAGGGAATCGAGACCACATATATAAATCACACATAAACTCAATAATTAAGCAACGTGGGATATTTCAACAAGACCATGCAATGTTGATATTTTTGTTTAGAGTCAAACTCCGTAATTGATGATAGATTCAATCCATGATCCTTATGAAGTGCGAGAGAGAGAATTTTGGATGACTTATTTCGTTGTCAATGCTCCCAAGTTCCATTCTTTTCTTTGAAAAAACAAAAGGCAGAGAATTGGCTATTTCTAATGCGGCATGTACCTGGAATCTCGTAACTCCTTATATCCTTAGAACATATTTAAAGTGACGCTCCAATATTTTACATTTACTCAAATTGATCAGAGCTTTAAAAATTATTTAATTACACTAATTAGACAAGTTGTAAAGTTGGATTGCACTTTTGCAATAAATTTTTTAACTTCCAGTTCACTTACATTTTCTTTTTCCTTCTTCTTACGGTATGGTTGACCTCTTAAGTCACCATCAACCCACCTTCTGTCCACCACTAGTATCGATTCTTCAAATTATATATATATTGGACAGAAATCGAATCTCCAAAGTAAAGGAGTAGAAACTGGCTCGTATTCTTAAAATAGTTTTATTTGTGAACCAGTACCATATGATCGTTACGGTTTCTACTTGGAGAGTTGCCACTTCAAAGGTAAAAGTTCACTACCCCTAAACTACCACTCCCACATGGATTTACCACCATATAAAGTCTCCCGTTTAATACGATAGATTTATAGGAAAATGACAAAACTTTGGTTCAATATACAATTTGGTCATTGAATTTTTAGTTTGTTCAATATAGTCTCTAAGCTTTTGTCCAATATGTGTTGACACCTAAATTTCACCGTTTTACATAGGACTTAATCGCATTAAAATTAGGGATTAATCTAAAAAAAATTAAAAAATCCGAAAATTATTAAAAAGGGGGGGAGGAAAGAAAGAGGCTCAGCCAGGGCTGCCCCCCCCCACACGGTTCTTTTCCTTTCCCCACACGGGCTTGGCCCGCTTTTCGTTTCCTTCTTGGCCCAACCCACACCCTCCTTTCCTCTTCTCCCTCATGCAGAGCAACTCTTTGCAAGAAGAAGAGAAAGTGGAGTACAAATAACAGATGATCGGGGGAGGCAGCTCTGGCGCGATCCGCGGGTCAGGGGGACCAAGCCAGTCAACAGGTTAGCAAGGCAAGAGTTAGGCATGCCTATTGTTGGCCATAAAAAGGGTTTAGAGGAGAGAGCTCAAGGGAGGACGAAGAAAGACCGAGAGAGACAAAGAAGTCAGGAGACCAGGAAGGGGAAGTCAAGAGAGAGTGGCGAGTAAGAGAGAGGACAGAGAGCGAGAGAAAAGCTACCACGGCCACCGCCCTCGTGCGCTGCTGATGAGCTGCCGACACGTTTTCTTCTCCTTCACCAAAGCTCTTGAATCCGAGAGAGAAAAAACAGAGTGATTGAGCAGAGAGCAAGGGAGAAAGCAAACTGGCCCGCTCACACAATGTTGTGACCTCCCTCTCACGTCCCGGAAGGCTAACGGCTTGGCTAATAGCTAGTTCAAGGCTTAGTCAAGCTCTCTCAAACCCACCAATTCATGACTTATTATCTGAGTTTTTAACTTGCAATTCAATTTCATTCAAAAAATAGTCGCCACTAATTAGTTTGAGGTAGATCGATTAGAAAATAAATAAAATATTGGAAGAAATATTTTATTCCTACGCAACCAGAGAAACTAGAATCGAGGACTTGATTACACTAGTTAATCACTAATGCTCTTTCGGTACATAATCTTATTTAAACCCTCAAGTTTCATATTTATGAATTTTTCAAGGATTTTTCATGCGTTTATGGAGAAAAGTTTTTTTTTTGGCTTTTTCTTATTTTTTTGAAAATATAAAATATTTTTGGATTTTCCTTTTTTATTTATTAAAATAATTGTATAATATTTTGATAATAAAGCTCGACCTGACCCGAGTCGGGTCTTCGGGGTCCGAACCAGGTCAGGACCGGCCTGGCGCAAGGCCTGAGCTCCCAATGCCCTTAGGCTCCTTGGCTGGGCTGAGACCTGAAAATAAAAACAAATAATTAGTCAAAGCCTACATGCTAAGCAAAAATAGGTCCAGCCTAAGAGAACAGGATAAAGCCCAACAGGCCTTCTTCATCTCAGCCCGTAAATCCAAATCCCTGGATGCTCCGCCGAATCTTGCATCCGGGTCGGATCGTGACCGGCATCTCCTTCGCCGACCTGACTCCTTTGCGCCCTTGTTCCCCACAGGGCCAACAACAATGGCCACAGCGAGAGACACCACGCGTCTCGGCTGGTTGCATGCCTTCCTTCGACGTTGGCCTTAACAAATGAGCAAGCGAAGACTAGAGTGACGAGTAGGCGGCTTCCTCGGTGGCTGAATAGTAAAGGTGTCGAGGTGCAGGTTCCGCAGGTCGCTCTTCTTCTCGAATCTCATTCAGACATTTCAATAAACAGGTGGGGTGTGCTACTAGAAAGAGGGTTTCTCGGCTCGAAGGGGATCGGTGCCGGCGTGAGGACCCTTGACATGTGAACCAGAACATACACAGCGGTGTAATGAGGGATAGCCAGCGGCCGAAGCTTGCGTAAGCCGGTTGGCCGTGAGCTCCAGCTCGGCACGCCTAAAAGCGGGGCATGGAACGAGGGTTTGGGATTTGGCCTGGCCATGGTGACTAAAGGGAATCTCGATCGCAACTCAAGTGCTGTGGACGATCGTCTCCCTCTCTGACTCTCTCCACCTTCACTTTTTCTCTCAAATCTCTCTTCCAGGTCTGTTTCCCCTCTTGGACTTCTTTTGTCCTCTCTTTTTTCCTTTCTGGCCTTTTCCTTATTTTTTCTTTATCCCATTTTGAATTTTTTTTTCCTTTGTCTCTTCTTCTGCGCGTGTTAGACCAAGAAAACAACCGATTTTTAATACTCCATTTACCGCCCAGGCTTGCTATTGCCTTCTTTCACTCTCTTTATATATATTTATTCTATTTTTCTCTGCATCTCTTGGGTCTCTAATTCCTCGTTTGTTTATATTCTTCATTTAGATTTGTTCATGGTTAATCTCATTTGTTTGTGCTTCTCAAATCTGTTCATGTCACTTTATTAGTAGGTGAGTTCATCAAAGGAAAAGGCATTTTAGAGCTCAGAAGATGTAGAAACCTTTTGTAAATTGTGTATTAAACAAATTGAGAAAGGCAATCGTCCTATAAATAATAAAATGGATAGATGGATAGTCATATTTAGTAGCTTTGAGGAGCTAATAAGCAAAAAGTATGATAAATAACAAATGAATAGTAAGTTGGATAATCTCGAGGAATAATAAAAAAGATGGAGGTCATTACTTTACAATAAAATTGGACTAGGATGTGATTCAATGAAGAAAACCATTGATGCTATTGACGAACAGTGGGGGAGTAAAATTTAGGTTTTTCTCATTTTTTTTTTTTTAACATTTGTGTTAAGCTCACCTTTGATGATATAACTTATGCAAATGTTTTATTATAATAGGCCAAAACTTTATGACTTTTAAGACGAAAGGCACACGTCCTGCTTTTGAAGTAAAGTTAGATATGATATTTAAAGATACAATTGCTACTGGATGAATGACATAGAATCTTGCATAGGGTTTATATATTGATAATGATATTGAGGCCACACAACCTAGTATCGATGATGTTGTAAGATCTATTGATGAAAATTCGGAGGATCATGTGGATGAAACCCTTGTTAAACCAATTGGAACTCAAAGCCGTAAAAGAGCCCTACATACTTTAAAGAGCAAGCTTAAGGAAAGAAAGATAAGAAATTGAGTACAAGAGGAGCTTGGAACGCAATTTAACAGGCTACTTACAGTTGTTGAGAGTAAAAGCGTTGCCACTGCTGCATCTAAAGCAACCGATTATGAGGACCTCATAGAGAAATTAGATTCCACACCCGAAATTGTAGAAGACGGACGAAGACTTGTACTATTTTGCAATCTCTCATTTAAAGGAAAAGATAGGCAATGTGCAGGTTTTCATAAGTTAAAAGGATGATGCAAAAAAAGTAAAGTATCTCAAATATGAATTGAGAAAAGAGTCAAGTCTTCGTAGATATAATGTTAGCATCTTATTATTTTTACATTTGAAGCTTAGTCATGCTACCTTTTTACCTGTTTGAAGAGAGTGATGCTAATTTGTTTTTATTTATGGATCTTTATTTGCATTCCTTGTGAACCTAGTTTCAATTAATGTTTAATTTGAGAATCATTTTTGTTTGGTATTCTCTTTATATGATAGTTTGCATATATGTGATGGTTAATACATTATTTCTCTCTATATTTTGTTACTTGAAGCAATTATGGATGATTTACATGCAAGGAAAAATTGTGAACAAGAGGAAAATGAATTCTAGGATGTTGACCGTTGCAAACAACCTTGCATAACCTCAATAGATACAGGTTATGTATGGTTAAAAGAATTGATTGACGAAAATGCTAACCCAATAAGGTACTATAATATATTTAGAATGTATAAGGTTGTATTTAATAATTTAATGCATGGCTCAATAATACGTTATGGCCTTCGAGGATCTAAGAATACTGATATTAGAGAAATGGTTGGTATGTTTCTTTATATTGTGAGACATGGTAGAGGTAACAAGTTAGCACAAGAGTGTCTTTAACGCTCCAAGGAAGCCATAAATATGCACTTTAGCTTAGTTTCAAATAAAGTACATGATATGGGAAAAGATTTATCCAACCAATTGATCGACAATATAGAGAAGTTCCAGAGAAGATAAAAAAAGACCGATGATTTTATCCATATTTTAAGAATTGTATTAGAGCTTTTGATGGTATACATATCCCAATAGTTGTATCTACATATAATCAAATTCATTTTATTGGCAAAAAAGGAACGACTCAAAATGTGTTAGCCATATGTAATTTTAACATAGAATTTGTCTATGTTTGGGCTGGTTGGGAGAGACAAGTTCATGATATTTGTATCTTTTATGAAGTCATTGGAAGATGTGACACATATTTTCCCTATCCTCCTCCAGGTATATTATTTAATGGTTTAGATATATATGGCATATGTTGATTAAATTTACAATATATTTGTATAGGAAAATAGTACTTAGTAGATGTTGGATATCCAAATTTGATGGGTTATTTGGGGCTATATAAAGAAGTTAGATATCATTTGTTAGAACTTCGTAAATGTCCTTTACCTATGGGATATCGTGAAGTGTTCAACTATGCCCATTCCTCGTTACGCTTGGCAATTGGGCGAGCTTTTAGTGTATTAAAATATAAGTGGGGAATTCTAACTCATATGCCAAGTTATTTGTATGAAAAGCAAGTACAAATATTCGTAACGGTAATGACTTTACACAATTATATATGAAATAATGCCATGATTGATGCGGATTTTGAATAAACAAAATTGGATCCCAATTATGAATATTCAATTGACTATGATGATGCAAATGAGGAGGTAAGTGCTTCAAATTTATATGCATCTCTCGACATAGCACATTTACATGATGAAATAGCCATGAGTTTATAAAGACGTGAAGGTTTGTAATATTAATAAAAATGTATTTCTTTCTTTCAGACATATGCAACCATATTTACTATAATAAAATGACTCACTTTCTAGTCAAATTTGTATGAGAGGAACTTGATTTCATTTTTCTTAATGAAGAACTTCCTTTTTAAGCAATGGTTCAAAACTCTATATGTAGCACCAACTCAAAAAAATCAACACTGAGAATCGGTTGCTTCACCATCCATTGAATAAGTTCATCTTCTTTTCTTATATCATTTTTTCTTCTGACAATCAATAGCCCAACTTTTTATTAATACATTAGAATGGTAATTTATTTAAGAAGGTGGCTAGTACTGCAATAATTAAAAAAATTCATTCAAAGTTGAAAACAAACCTTGAAGAGCCCCAAGCCAAAAGATGAGCTTTGCATTTTACTTACAATCAAATTCATTTAATGTATTTTTTTAATAAATTTATTAGTATGCATCTTTTACATTACTCTCAACGTGAAAATGTAAAAGATTAGAGTCATCGTTTTTTTTTTTTTCAATTTTAAAATTACTAAAAGTAAAAAACTTAATTTGGTTACACTAAGGAGATTTCCAAATATATGTTACCAAATGGTTTTATATTTTCCTAAAGCACTTTCAATTACAATTTACCATATATTCTTGTATCTCCTCAAAGTTCTTTGTGTTAAAGGCCTTTGCATTTGGACAAAGGCTTTCCCTGAATGTTGAATCAAATGGGGCCTAAGTCAGCAATGGTGGCAGTGGCAGGTTTCAATTGTGATGGTGCTTGATCCACGGTGGTAGGTAGCAAGGAAGGATAACGGTGCCTCTAAAAAGAGAACTTTCATTTCTTTCAAAACAAAATATATTAGATGTTTGTATCTAAAGATGAAAGATGATGTGAGGTCATCTCGACTGGTATTGAAGTGTCGACACTATATATATAAAGACATGTTGGTGATTTAGTGTACAACTAAGGCAATTTACAAAAAATAGACCAATTCAACTAATCCCCTCTTTTAAAAAAATCAATCATTTTAATGAGTTCATATACTCAAGAGATATGTAAATATACAACTTTTAGAGCCAGAAATTAGACTTACATTTTTTTTTCTTGCTGAGCACATTACTGTTGGAAACTCTTTGAATTGTTGAAATCATATAATTGAATATTATTTGTACAAGTATATATATTATCTTATTTTTGACATTTAAGCTAATTTTCATTGTTGGAGAACTCAAAAGGAAATTTCTTTCCTCCCAAAAATCCAAACTCAACGAGCCCATTTTTAGACTTATTTAAATAAAAAGACAATTTAAATGATTTAAAATCCATACAAACTCTGAAAATTCATATGCGACTTCATATTTTCAATTTAAAATGATTTTTAGTGTTACATTAAATATAAATTAGAGCTAATCCACACGCTAGACGCATAATTGTAGTTTGGTGTTATGCATGAAAAGAAAATGATAACTACGTGAAGAAAGCAAGTGGCCAATGACTGTAAGATATATGTCAACGCAATAGTAGTTTAAGTGGAAGTAGCTGCCCATTAAAAAATAAAACAAAAAACTTCTTACTACATAAAATTATCATTTTAGATTTTGTTATTGTAAAAAATAAAAATCAAGTAGGCCCTAAGGGTATTATAGCAAATCCTAAAACAGTGCAACAAAATTTTGTGAACCCTCAAATTTACACAAAATTCAAAAAGTGAAGATTAGATGGATAATTATCATACCTACGAGAAGATAGTTACATATTTCCTTGAATGAGTACTATATATGTTTAAAGTCGAGCTGTTTGTTTTATGAAAAATAAGTTATTTGAAAAAATCTAAAAAAATTCACTTCATAAAATTATTTTAATTATTAATAAGAAATTACATCTTAATTTTTTTCATAATAATGGAAGTATTTTTCATTTTTTGGCAAATAACATAAGCAGCAATTATAAAAAATATATATTTTCCAATTAAAAAATCACTCAAGAAAAACCTAGGAGGTTGCCGTGAAAGCTAAGAAATTTTACGACCCTCTCTCTCTCTCTCTCTCTCTCCAGTTCCATAGAAGAAAAAACGCAGAGCAAGAAAGGCGAGCTAGGGATTTATGGCGACCGAGATAGAAGGCGCTCCTGAGACGGTGGCGGCGGCGGCGGCGGCGGCACCGGCTGCGGCTGCTCCGGCGGCGGCGAAGCAGCCGCACAAGCTGGAGAGGAAGTGGACGTTTTGGTTCGATAACCAATCGAAGCCCAAGCAAGGCGCCGCCTGGGGGACTTCTCTCCGCAAGGTCTACACCTTCGACACCGTCGAAGATTTCTGGTGGTACGCTCCGATTTCGATCCCGATGTCCTTCTTCCGCTTCTCCGTCTTGTGTGCCTGTAGGCTCTTGCGCCGTTGATCTGCTGGATGGGTCGACGCTTGCCGGCTGAATTTGTATGTTCGTGCTGTTCTTAGGGCTTTTTCGAGCCGATTTTGGGTACCCTTCCCAAAGAGGCTTATTACGATATGATTGTGGGTATCTAGCTTGATTGGAATTCCTCGTTTTGCTTCCTGTGGTGGATCTGGTGATATAAGTTGTTCTGCTGATATATCGTAAGTAATTGGGTGCCTTCACAATTCATGATCCGGTCGAGCTTCCTTATGACTCTGAGCATGCGTTGATTGTACTGCTGAAAGGGCAAAAAGATTGTTTCAGGAAAAGTTCTGGGTTGAGATGATCTAGAGGGTTGGTCCTGGCCTTCCTTTGGAGTTGGGACTAATGGTCTAAGTGTGTAACTGAAAAGGAAGGGAAAGAGAAGGAAACCTATAGGAAATCCGAATCCTATGGGCTCGGTTTGGCTTACTTCTGTCAATGCTTTTAAGGTTTGTGATATCCAAAATGACAGGAAAACTGCAGGCTGGAATTCTGACTTGAATTGTCAATGCAAGGAAATTTGTTGAAAGATAAAGAATGGTGCTTGCCACATTAGAATGATACTTGCTCAACCTTGAGCTCAGCTTAAACAATGCACTTGCGGGAGAGTGTCTTTTCCTTTGTTCTTTTTGTTGAAATTGCTCTCTTCAGAACTGAACATAATTGATTTTTTCTGCGACCATTGCTTTGCTATTGTCTAATACTGTTTTATGATTCCTTTTAGCAGCAATGTGCCCTTGTGTTTTGTTTGCATTGGCATTCAGTTTTTTCTTTAAAAGTCCTAAGTGGTTTCTTGTGATCAAGGTGTATGCCTTACAAGAATTTGTCTTTCATACTTCTATCGATATCGAGATTTCCCCAAGTTCATACGAATTTCTTTTTTCCCACGACCTATTGTATGGTTATTTAGGTGAGTTGACTATTTTCTTGCAGTTTGTATGATCAAATCTTTAAGCCAAGCAAGTTGCCTGCAAATGCTGATTTTCACTTATTCAAAGCCGGCGTTGAACCTAAGTGGGAAGATCCTGAATGTGCTAATGGAGGAAAGTGGACTGTCACCAGCAGCAGAAAGGCTACCCTTGATACAATGTGGCTTGAAACAGTGAGAAGCTTAAAGTGTCTTTCCTATTAATTCATTTCCTTTACCTTCTACAGACTATTTGAATAATTCAGTGAACTGGGAAAAGGAGCAACATGTATGGGTTTTCACATGTTCAATAGTCTTTTATAGGAGATTTATACTAAATATGGTAAATATGCTTATCTTTGTAGTTGATGGGTTTGATTGGAGAACAATTCGATGAGGCAGATGACATCTGTGGGGTGGTTGCTAGTGTGCGCCAAAGAGGGGACAAACTTGCTCTGTGGACAAAGACAGCTTCAAATGAGGCTTTGCAGGTACATAAATAATTTAAGTAATTAGTTCCACCTATCTGGGGCCTGCTGATTGATCAACATGTTTTGTTGTGATTCCCTCTTACCATACTATGAAAGCTATGTGGTGAAGATCTCTCATTAATCTTTCCATCCTGTCAATATGTACAGATTTTTGTAAATGTTTATGTTATCATGTATCTGATTGATTTTGTAGCTTGTAAGTTATTTTCAATGAGGTTACTCTCTCTCTCTGGCTCCGCCAATATTTTTCTTTCTGATCCTTAGAAGGAAAAGAAAATTACAAGTTCTTTCTGTGTTGGAACTTGATGGCTCTACGGATTAGTTGATGTTACCTTCTCCTTGGCTCAGCCAATATTATCCTTTCTCATCCTTAGAAGAAAAAGAAAATTGCAAGCTTTTTTCTGTATTAGAACTTTATGTCTGTACTGATTAGTTCATATTTTATAAGGCTTAAGATCAGTTTAGACAGTTTGAAAGTCCCACTGCAGTTCTTTCCTGTAACTTTTCCACCTACCTTCTTAGAAAAGAAACCTAGAAAGGGAAAAGATGCTGGAATTTGAAGCTTCATGATAGTGGTCATTTACTTGGGGCTTAGCAAATGAACTCCTATGTTCTACCAGATGATCACATGTGTTTCTCACCAAGACAACTTTCTTTAACAGTGATTATGATAGTTCAATGAGCATTAGCTTTTCGATATATCGAGTCTCATTGATAAGTGCAGTCAAGCCATAGTGCTGTCTTTCCTTGCATCAGTTGATGTGCTGGCATTCCTCCATCGAAGTCAACATCATATGTTATATATGTGGCGTGAGGTGTAGATTTTTAAAACTAGTCCTTTATGAGCAGCCAATGTGTGCATGGTGTCCTTCTATGAGTTCAATCTTTTCAAGCCTCTGCACCATTAATGCTGTCTGATTCACAGTGATTATGCTAAGGCAATGCAATTTAAGTTCTTTTTTGTTCTATGGACTTGTAACTTGGATTTGTTGTAATTGCCAAACCTGGGACCTGAAGCTTGTAAAGTCGTTAGATCCATACTCAGCCTATTTTCTTGGGATTTGTGAAGTACCTTTGCTTATAACCATTTATTACCTATTCCCAAATCATCATTCAAGGTTGCCGACAATTGAATTGCTTGACATAAGGTACTGACTTCATTGATCTCCTCTCGTGTAGACGGGTATTGGCAGGAAGTGGAAGGAAATCATGGATGTCACTGATAAGATCACTTACAGCTTCCATGTAAGTCTTAATATAGTAAGTTTGGTGTTGTTGTACATCATTTATCTTCCCTTCTTGACAGTCTTGTTTATTGCAGGATGACTCTAGAAGGGAAAAATCAGTCAGGGGACGTTACACTGCCTGAATCTCTGCTGCCAATTCTATTGGTGTTACTTTCAGTGGCAGCTGCAGGACTTGGTGAAAGTAATGCAATGTTATGTTTATCGTGTGGATGGTTTAGCAAGCACAGCATGCTCTGGAGTCTGGAGAACACAAAACAAAAAGAAAAAGCTTGATATGCTTTAGAGATGTTTTAATCCCTTCTGGGTTTGCAATTTTGTTTTAGCTCATGAAGCTGTTTCTTCATCATGTTGTGCTCGAGCTTATTAAAAAAAAAAAAACAGTAGAAATCATGTTGGTGTGAAGATTACCACATGATGAGCCATATGAATTCATTTTTCTCTTTTTGCACTTAATTAATTGTTGGCCGACTTACCTTTTAGATCTGTTGAAGTTTTGTCTTTATACTGTGGTGTTTATGGAACCCCTGGTTTTGCAATGCTTTCTTTTGATTATATTTTTTGCATGATGTTTAACCTCGAAGAACCTGTCTTACAGAAACTTGAAGCATTGATGGTGTTTCTCTCTTCTTTTTTGGGGTACTCTCCTGGTAAAAATGTGACGCATTCTTAAAAGTATTATGATTCAAAATGTTGATCTTTTCCCCCTTCTTGAGCTTAATGGGATGTAGAAAGAAATAACCTGATTTTAGATGTGAGCAAAAAGGGGATGCGTTTGGATTCAACTGAGACGATTTAAAACATCCAGTCTGTCTCGACATAATGATCTTCCGGCCTTAAGATCTCTCACTAGATTAAGCCCGAAGGGAAAAAAACTGCAATGAGCTGACATTTTGTTCTCTATTTTAACTCTTAACTACGTCAAATTTTAACAGTCTTTTGGATTTCAGCATCGGTTTATAGAGTGTAATTGGCCCTGCACATTGGCTTCTCTTGATATAGATTATGTTTGGTCTCAGTTTTCAGGACACGGCAAAGAAGGATTAACATTCTATTAGCTAGGCAAGGAGATAAAACAGTGTCTCTGACTAGCTGCTGGTTGTCTAGTTATTGGCCAGCAAAAATAGATCTTGATCTACATATATTTACGACCCATTGAGTTTGTCTGATAATGTCGTGCCTACAACATGAGTCTTGGAAACCCTCACTTCTAAAGTTTCTATTAGAGCGAGAGAGCTTGAGATCTGTCGATGTGCTTAGTAGAGGTGAGCATAAGGTCAATTCAACTTGGAAATCAGCCTCGATTGTCCAATTCCAAAGTGGTTACCCAGAGAAGCGATTTGGCTCTCGGTTCTAACGTCCGATGACCAGCCTAGATCGAGTAGGGTATCGGTTCGAGCTCCAGAAGTGCTGGTTGTATTTGAGAAATAAGCGAAATGAACCGTAGTTGAAGTTGAAGAGAGGCTATAGACTTCTGTTTCGATATAGCCAATGTGGGTAGGCCTGGCCTGTCCACTATCTTCTTCCGGGCGGGCTCGTGCACATTTGCCCGGGCACTGCGAATTTCGTTGGGGGCTTCCCGAGCCTGCCCCATGATCAGGTTTAGACTTTAACGCCATAAAGGTATGTCAGTCTGTGTTATTAATGGTACATTTCTTCAACCATAGTAGAATTAAAAAACAATTCAAGGTTGTTAGCAGAAATAGCAAGGACCGATAAGCCGTAAGAATGGATCTTGCATTTCTCACGGACACTTTTAGCGACATGTTTTGTATCTTTCTATATTGTATGTCTCAACAATCTTACTTGACATCTCCATGTTATTTATAATTAATCACTATGCGTCCTACACGATTAGGATCAATCAGATAGTGAGAAAATCAAGCAAGTACCGGACAGGTATTGAGACTAGTGATACTAGGGCTTTACAAAACTCCAACCCAGCAATAAGGAGAGGAAGGAGAGTGCTTCCATGGTCTGAGGAGGATCCGTAACTTGATTTCCAGATTTCCAAACCCTAAAGGAGCAATTTCACTTGATTGCGAGCACTTCTCTTTAAAAGCGAATTCATTAAGCCATCGAGAAGCGATAACATTACAAACTAAGAACTGAATTTAACTATGAGGAAGCTCGTGAGGTAAAAGTATATGACTAACATTACATGGAAAGAAATTGTATGTTTGGGGGGGGAGGGAGACCAGACACATATTTATATGCTAATTGGACCAAAACATTCTCGTCCCGTGAAATAAACAAATGCACCGACGATTAAACTTCGGTTCGTCCTAGGCAAGGAATCCCAGCCTCTCTCCGTTCTTTTTGGCTAATCGGATCAGCCCTTGTCTTTGCTTTGCATCGGCTCCAATCGATTTGCAGAATTCCGTGATCACCTGATTACATACAGCATGCATGCTATAATCAGTTTTGATGTTAAGTATATGATAAATCAAGTGGAGTAACTCCCAAATAATCGAATTCCGGAAAAAAGCCTAATCAAACATTAGAACATAAAACTCTAAAATGCAAGTGACTTGGTACCTCCTAATTTCAAAAAAATTATTATTTTGATGTATATAGTCCAGAAATTGCTTAACCACACAAAAATTTCGGACAAATTATCCAACTCACACTATTTCTTCTCTCTTTTTTTGTAAACCACAAACTCATCTGTCAAAAAACAATATTTTCTTTAAATTTAAAGGATACCAATGACTGATTTTCTCTCCTACTTCTTGCAAAGATCACATAAATTCAATATTTAGTAGACATGTAATTTTTAATCTCTATGATTTCATCAATCCCAGTTGCACACAAGAACTAGAATATCCATCCCATTCTAAGCCATCACCTCCCTATTCACCATTACTTTAGACAGATGCCACTCTAGTGAAACTACATACTAAAAGAACAAAATCAATTTGCACAATAGCGGAGGGATTTAATATCTGAACGAACGTTAGGTATACGAAGATCGATTTATAAGTGGTCATTTAGACGAGAACGCATGCCGGTACCTGCGAGTGAAGAGCAATGGCTTTGCCCCGAAGCTGGTTGAACCGCTTCTTTCCGATGAGATTCCTGGTCACCACCACGATTGGCGCGAACAGCCCCTTCCCTTCATTGACATTCTTCATCACCGGTTGACACCTCACCGGCCTAATTGCTACCTTCACTCTTATCACGGATTTCGCCATCAAGGCGGGGTAGTCCTCGCCCATGGTCGAGCTGCCCCAGCTCCCGTGGAACGAAGACCCGAGCCTGCCTTTCAAATTGGCCGCAGAGATCGATGTCGCGGCCATTTTGACAGCTGATGCAACAGCGAAGAATTAAGAACCAACCAAGAAGAAGCTCAAGCTCAAGCTCAAGCTCAAGCTCAAGCAGTGTGATCGACTTGGGTTTCTTCTGGTTCTGCGCAAGGTTGGGGCGAACGTGTGTGGTTTGAGTCTTTGGCCTAGCGTTGTGCTCTTTCTTGCTAGGAGGAGGTGATATTTTGGGGTTGGGTGTGATGATGAGAGCCTCCCGTTTCTTTATGGGGGGTCAGGAAGCATCAGGAGCCACACGTTCGGGTGGCTTGGAATCTCAGGAACCACGTATATCACTTGTACACGGTCTCTCGTCTGCGTTAATTTTCTGTGGTCCCCTGATTTTTGGGGAAGGAAGGAAGAAAGAAGGATCTGAATCTGCAATTCTAATGGCTCCATTCTCTACGGGAGCATGGTCCCACTCGGCCTCGCGCCTCTCGGCAACTGTTCGGTGACGAGGGAAACCCGTGTCCGGGTTGGGCTCGTTCGTTGTGGACTGGGTGAATCTCGACCGTTCGTTTCGCGAGTCTTAAACTGGTTGCTGATGAATAAGTCCTGAATGGATGCTCAAGGAGCATCGAATTATGCGGGATAATGAAGAATCCATCTGCATACTTGTATGTAAACTCATTTTTACGGATGCTCAATTGCAGTACGGGAACTAGATGGGCAATCCAAGCTTGCGGTCTGGACTACTGGATTTAATGAATTCTCAATATTCGACCAACTTAAGTTTAGCACGATGAACCGTACGTTAGTACTTGTTTGATACGTTAGGGTGTAGACAAGCGTTCTGGGAAGCTCAAGAGCGTTCGAGGTGGGAAACTTCTCGGGACAGGCTCGAGTCACTTTCGTCAAACGAAACAAGGCCATTCAAAAAACGGCGACCGAATTGGACGGTGCAAATGAATTGGGAGACTCGGCTGGCTTTTTGACCAGGAATGTGTGTTGAGAGACAGCGGGGAAGGAAAGCGAGGGACGAACCCAGTTGGAGACTTCCATCTTCCCTTCTCCATTATTCAAAAGTTCAAACTGCACAAAATACATGTGAATCGTCAAGGGATGTGGACTAACTCAATTTCGCTGGTGGGTGGCTAAGAAAGACTCGGTTGGCAGAGAGGAGACCGACTGATGAAGAACATGGTGGAGTCTTGAAGATCTGATGGTTCTGGTTTTGGACAGTTTGAGGAACAGAGTCAAGGATTTGCTTCTTTTTCGTTGGTGGAGATTTCGGCATGCGTTCCTACTTTTTTGGAGAAACGTGACCTAGTGGTAGATGGTCTCTATTTGAATAGCTAGTGAGAAAAGTAAGAAGTTTCTAATATCAATTGCTCGAATTGATTCGCGTGATTCTTTGTCTTGGAACAATGTGTATGCTAACACCGTAAGTACACATTTTAAAAAGATAAATTATCAAAAAAATCCTAAGTTTATTAAAATTTTCAATTGTGTCACTTGAATTCTAAATCTTACAAAAATTTGCCAATGTAGTATATTTTGCCAATTTTGATTGCAAATTATAGACATGGACAATTTTCTAAATTTTTTATGAATTTTTTTATAATTTTTAAATTTGAATTATTTTTTTCTTCTTCTTGTTTTCCCAAACTATGGGCCGGTTAGATGGCTCACCAAACCTTACTAGTCACAAGCAAGAATGTTGGGCCCTCACCTAGATCTGGGTGAGTTTTGTGACCCTTGCTTGTTGGTTGACAAGGGCCGTTGCCCTCTCTTGGACCTAGGCAAGGGTTGCAACACCCTTGCTAGCAACAAGTGAAGGTCGTGAGCCCCTTACCTGTGGCTAACAAGGGTGTCGCAACCCTCGCCTATATTTGGGTAAGGGCCTGATGCCCTTGCTTGGATCTTGGCAAGAGCATGGAGGCCCTCGCTTGTGGCCGACAAATGTTGACCTCACTAGCCCAAAGTTGTAAAAATAAAAAAATAAAAAGAAAAGAAAAAAAGAAGAAAAACAAAAAATTAAAAAAATTAAAAAAATTATTTAAAAACTATCCACATCACCTTAGTCCCGCAACATAAAATAACTAATATCCATGTTAGTGATTTCTAGCCAAAATTAACCAAATGGATTATGGGAAAATTGTCCAAAAAGTTCTGAAAATATTATATGGCATCCAGTTCAGTCCTAAACTTTTCGATTGTAATAATTCAGTTTTAAAAGTTTTAAGAACTTACAAGTTTAGTCTTAAACTTTCTAATTATGTCAATTTTGTCTTAAATCTTTTAATAATTTGTCAAATTAGTTACAGCCTTTTAATGAATTGACGATTTATTCATTCCGACTAATTTTGACTAGACATCACTAATATGAAGGTATAGTCAATACTAGTCATCCTTCATGGCGCAAGCGATGCTAGCATGGAATTTTTTTCAAGATTATTTATTTTTTCTTTTCTTTTCTTTTTTCCCTCTTTTTATAAAGGCCACTAGTGACCTTCGTTGGCCACTAAAGAAGGGTTAGTGACCTCTTAGGCACCCATGGGAGGGTTGATGATCGATAAGTGTTGCGGCCCTTGCTAGCCACAATGAGGGTGAGCAAGGGCCATTGCTTGTGGCCCTTGATGGCTTGGGCGAGAGCTCATGAGCCCTCACTAGATCTGGTGAGGTAAGGGCAATGTAGCCCTCGCCGACCACAGTGAAGGTGTGTGAGGTCCTCCATGCCCTTGTTGTGGCTTGCGAGGGCTTGCGACAACCTCACTGACTACAATGAGGGTTGGCAAGCCCTCTCCAGATCTAGCGAGGGTCACAATTTTCGCAAGTGATTAGTGGGGGGCTTTGTGGTCCTCGCCCAATGGCTGGTAACAAAGATCACTTGTGGTCACACCAGCCTTGTGTAAAAAGAAGAAAAAAATAAAATAAAAGAATAAAAGATTGATTTAATTCAATAAAAAATTCAAAAACAAATAAATAAATTAAAATATTCTCTACACCAGTGGTATCTGGCCAAAATTTGTTGAAATGACTAAATTGGAAATTCATTAAAATGTTTAGGACTAGTTTGGCAAATCGTTAAAATGTTTAAAACTAAATTAGCACAATTAAAAAATTTAGGACTGAATTGGTAAGTTATCAAAATGTTTAGGATTAAATTGATTGCCGTACAATAGATTCATGGCCTTTTGGATAATTTTTCCGATGGACTACATTGATAAATCGTTAAAAGGTTAGACTCAATTGGTACAATTAAAAAAATTATGACTAAATTGACACAAATATAATAAATTAACTTTCGATGTCTGGTCGAGAATGGACTCTCAACGTCTCTATGGTTTGATCCGTGGCTCCAGCTAGGATCTTTAAATGCAGTCTTCTCAAATACTTATATCTATCATTTGGGACTACCTAGAAATGCTAAAGTGGCGGTTCTTTTTTCCTCAGTAGGCCAAGGAGTTTTGCAGGAACTTCAGGGCCGGCAATTTTCAATCCCAACACTTTCTCCAAATCCAACCAAGTTTATATGAATAGAGTACTCTTCGGGTTCTCTATCGCCTTTGCATGGGCTGCAATTAGACATAAATCTCAGCTTACTCCATGGTCTTCTTTTATTTGGAGCAAATCTCTTGTTCCACAACACCAGTTTTTACTTTAGTTGATTATTAAAAAACCGTCTCCCAACCCAAATGATTTTGCTAACATATGGGAGAATCTCGAATGTAGCCTGCGCTTTTTGCAATACGGAACCGGATTCCATCAATCACTTTTTCTTCGGGTGCCAAGTCACTAGAACCCTTGCCTTGTTCTGGGCTAGTAAGTGTAATATATCTTGGCAGGATAGAGTGTGAAGAGACATTATTGGGTGGGCCAATATTGCCTGGTTCTCCTTTGGTGCCTTATGCTATGTTATTTGGAAGACCCGGAACAATGTGATCTTCCGAGCTTGACCACTCCACATCCCGGTCTATGAAGAAGCTTCATAAGGTGGTTAAGGACAAGGCTATGGCGTTTCACTACGTGGCGGATACTCCAACAAGCAGGAGGATGCATCGCTGTTGGGGCTTTGATTCGGCTATCTTTGGCAATGATGGCAATTGATTTTTGGCTTTACGACATTGATCGCATCTGTATTTTTGACTTTGTAGGTTCCTATGTTTGTATTAGTTTTTCTGTTTTTGAACTTGGCACCCTTCCACTCACATGACGTGTTGTCTTGGTGAGCGCAAGTTCGATTCTGAGTTCCCCTTTGTTGTATAGCCTAATTGATGAAAATCAATACATATTTACCTTACCAAAAAAAAAAAAACATATATATAATAAATTTACAATTTTTTTTCCTCTGCTCATGCTGGATAACATATTGTCACATCGTTAAATAAACTAAGCCTTTAGACCAGTCTTAGCATGTATATAGATCATTTCTCCTCTCTTTTTTCTTTTGATTAGCTGAGACATTTAACGGCTTCGATAAGAGACATGTTTCACCGGTCCTGCTGAGTCAACTGATTTGCTCATATATATAATTTAACGAAAGATCAATAAAGTCCTATGACTCTACCAACAAAGATGTGGGGTTATGTTTGAGATAGTTGTGGACCGGGTCAATGGAGAAATTTGCCATATGAAAGCACTAATCACCCATCATCGCCCGTGCTATCAGAGGATCCTGAGCTTTGATTGTTGAATATGAGCTCACATGGTGGCAAGGGACTCCATGAAATTAGAGCAATTGGAGATCGTAAAGGTTTATCTATGAGAAAACTTGCAACCACCAACAATCCACTTCGGAAGTAGGGGATGGCACTTGCCTTGTGGGGAGTCTACTCACCGCAATTGAAGAAACGACGATGCGAGTTTTTTATTATTCAATGGAACATCAAATCTCTTCTAGGAGCATGTTTCTTTACTTCTCCCCAATCATCGGTTAACCACTTTGGCCCAAAGTATGCTATAAGCCCCTAATGGATCATTGTGTTATGGTTAAGTTTGTGAAGATCTCAAATACCCATCATCGAGTTCATATGCAAACCCATCAAGATATTTAGTTAGATCTTCATCTTTACTTAAAAGTTCAAGTAAGTAAATTATAGCTAATTAGGTATATTAACTTTTCAATATCTCATTAGTTACTTCATGTGGGATTTTGTATTTTGTATTAACATGCTCACGTGCGCAATCGAACAAAGATCTCCTCTCTCTATGCAACCTTTCTGTGTAATAGGCAAGTTCCCTCTTCGTTCTGCATCATCATAACTTATTAATCTACACTCTATAGCTTTGCACCACAGCACTCATTGTGTAATCAAGATGAGCCCTTTGAGCGCCAAGTTTGAGCTTGACTTGAAATCAAATGACTCAATGTTGAGCAACCATCGATCCAAGCCTGGCCTCCGCCTAATCATACTTGGATAGGCCTGTAATGACACAACAAATCCACGAACTGGTTGCTCTAGCACTGCACTCTCCTTCACTTGTGATCTCTTTCATCAGATTAAACCGTGAAGGCAGTGTGTAACATCCTGAAAATTGACTCATTTTAGCCCAATTTTAATTCGATTTTAGGAACCGATTTCTTAGTGATATCAGGACTAAATACTTGGACGTCGTCTCATTTATTTTGGAATTTTTTGTTGGACACGGAAGCGTCGGAAAAAGAAAAAATTGGACCGGGTTTCGGGCTCGCGGGTGGGCCGGCCCAAGACCGGCGGCCCAATGGGCCTTGCACCCATTCGGCCCAACCCAAGAGGGGCCCAAGTTGGCCCAAGTTCCCCTCTCTTTCCAGCCCTATGGGCTCTCTCTTAGGCCTTTTGCTTTTGTGCCAAGTGGGCTTTGTTTATCTTTTTTTTGCTTGCTTTTGATTGGTTCTTCAACAAGTGGCTTGCCCACTTGCCTTGGCCCTTATCCAAGTCTCCAGCAGCTCTTTCTCTCTCCTCTTTCTCCCCCAAAATTCGTGCACCAGCTTGGCCACTCTCTCTCTCCCTTTTTCTCTTCATTTTCTCTTCCATTTCTGGTGTTCCTTGCTGTCTTTACTATTTTCCAGCCGGGAAACAGCCTTGCCGCCGTCACTGGAGCCGCCACCACCGCCCAAAGTGTAGTTCTGGAAGTTAGGAAGTCAGCCGCGCACCCCTGGTCACCCCGAACAGCCTGTTTTGGCCTTTTTTGCACTGTTGGTCAGTTCCACGTGAATAGTAACCAATAGTGTTTTTTGCCCGTTTCGGCTATCGTTTGTCATCCGTTGCCATCCCCGAGCTTACCCCTCGTAGCCCTCGTTCCTCTCTACGCACTGGTGTCGCCGGATTTCCGATCCAAGTAAGTTAACTTCCTAATTCTTGTTTAGGGGTTAATCTTGCTTAGGGGTTAATTAGTGTATTTGTGTGTTTGTGATTAATTAAGGTTGATTGGTTAATTAAGCTGGTTAATTAAGGCTGACTAGGGTTTGTTAATTGACCATAGTTAGTAATAAAGTAACTAAGGTTAATTAATTAAAGTAACCATGGTTAGTTTTAAAAGTAACCAAGGTTAAAAATTAATCATGGTTAGGTTAGATTAACTAGGGTTGAGTTAATTTGTTAACCATGGTTAAGTTTATTTATTTTTATTTATTTATTTAATTTCGGACGAATTTACTGTTAATAATTACTGTTCACGGCACTGTTCATACAGAGGCAAATTTTGGTTTCAAATTGTTGTGTTATTGATTATTAAGGCTTATTGAAATGCGAATTGTTGATTATTCCCAAGAATTAGGGAATGTACATGGTTGTTGAATAGTTGGAATTGAATTTCGATTTGTCATAATTTTCATGAGTGATTGAATTGTACCACATGACATTGCGTGGGTTATTTAAAATGGCATGTCGCATGAGCATGAGCGATATTGCATTCACGACAGAGCAAAGATATAAATGGATTGTTTGATGATGTGTTGCATGATTACATTAAATGAGAGAACCCGGTATTGCCGGAAGACCGCCAATCCTTATGGGGTTGTGCCGTGGCCAATGAGTCGCCTGACTTCGGTTGGATGCCTAACAGGGAGGGGTTAACTTTGTGGGACTGCAGTATGGGGGCGGGTCCCGGGCCTCTATTAGTTGTGGGGCTGAGGTAGTGGGCGGGTCCTATGCTCTTTCGGGAATGCTGTCTTGAGAGTGAGCCCTTGACGTCGCCGTGCCTCGAGGTAAAGAGGATGAAGCTGGTTTAGCCAAGAACCGCCAACCATAAAGTTGTGCCGTGGCCCAGGAGGGAGTGTAATAATCGAAGCATGTGTGAGTGTGAAACATGAGAAAGCTGTGTGAGATGCTTTGATTATTCACATGCTCTTAATGTCGTGATGAATTAAATGACAGTTTCTGCAGGTCACGTGTGCCAAGACCAGGTAGGATCGCTTGTGGTTGTGTTTGCTTATTGAACTGTCCTATGCTTTTGTTTCTCTTTGCATTGTGCTGACTGCTGAATTAAGTTGTATGTTAAACTCTCGAGGTGAGCGAAATTCCTAATCGGGGCTTAGGACTTTAACTTGCTGAGTTTATCTCAACCCGTTGTAGTTAACCTTTTTAGGCCCTAGATGATGCAGTACCCGAGGATCGTAGAGAGCGATCCCTCTAAGGCCCGTGAGTAGGCAGCTGTACCCTATTTCCTTTTTAATGAGCCTTCCCCCACTTGTATATGGTTAGGTTAGCTAGGCCGATCCCTTTTTTAGTAGGCCTTAGCTTGTCGCCTGTAGTAAGGTGTGTATGTATTTGCTGGTATATCGGTTAACCTTCAGATATATAAAATACTAGTTGTCTTTCCTCTGCTGCTGTTATTACTATCCTTGTTGTTTGGTTTCGGAGTTATTTGTTTCCGCATGTGCTTAATTACAAGATAAAATGAATTGGTCAACGACAGTACCTAGGACGTCGTATAGATAGACCTCAAGTGAAATGGGGTTGCCGCGAGCTCGAGAGTCGAGGCGTGACACCGTGTGCTCGCGAAAACCATGAGATTTGGGATGGCTCTTGGGTGGGAAAAGGTAGGAAATTTTGTTGAGGGGGAGGGGGGTGTTTGATCGAAGAATTTACCATTGATGTCATCCAACACACTACTATAAGAGATATTTATGATTTTTCCTTGAAATATTATAAATGATTTCCTTGATTTTCCATCTCTATGGGAAATATATTTAAAAGATTTTCAATTTCTCTTTTTATCATACATACCCTTAATTGATATGTTAATTAGGTATTTATCTAATAAAGTTAATAAGTAGGCAGATGTTTTTTTTAATCAAAATACATCAAAACATATAAAAATTCGAGGTGCACTAAGTGCACATCACACCAGGTGCACAATTGATTGCCCATCTCTTATATTCTGCCCCTTTCTTTTTCAATAATTACTAACATCCATCTCTCAATGTTGATCCTCAATATAGTTGTCTCGTCCAATTAGCATATTTGTTCTAATATCATGTAGTCTGCACAGCAATTACAATAGTCTACTGTCATAATGGCAGCCTCTTACTGCGACAATAGCCTCCTATCGCATAGCTTATATAGCAGCCACGACAACATATAACACCACGTCAGTAGCCATGTTAACATCTGCCGAATCTCTCTTCGGCATACCAAATTGCTTTGGCGTTGCGTCTAGGCATTTTTAAGATCTTTTATCCACAATCAAGTTGATTTCTTCAATGTCACTTTCTGTGCGGAGGGATGCTAGGGACAATTGAGATATCTCCTAGATATTTGGAGTGTTTCTCTTAATTTTTCATATCTCTTGTTATTGTACAAATATATAGGATAATCTCGTTGATTGACATGCTACTTAAATAGTCATCCATTAAAATTTATAAATAATCTCATGTATTCTTTATCAGAATACATCACAATATATAGAAATTTCACATTTTCTCTTTTCCACGTATTTCTTATCTTAAACGTGATATGTATATGGAATTTAGAGTACCTAAGCTCAAATCAAAATCACATAGCCAATAGCCGATCAATACGGACCTAGCCGTACAGAGGTCTTGCTCTCCTCCTCCCTTCACGGTTTTATGGATAACCCACAATACTTTTTCAATAAGGATTGGAGAGAGGACCACAAGTTATTTATAGTGTGCATTCTAACATGCCCATTTATCATATAACAATGTTATAGGCCTATACTGACCATTCATTTTATTACTGAGCCACAATATGGTAAGCCTAATATAACATGACTAGATAACTATATTTGATTTATCAAACATTGTCTCATAAGTGTTTTACACCTGTTAGGAAATATTTAATTTGAGTCATAATTACTTTTATTACTCGTGAAAGTCTTATTGCTGGAGGTGTGCTACCTCTAGACAACGTAACATGAGCCATTTAAAAGTTTGCTCACAACGTGAATAAAACTCGTGATCTCATTGAAGACAACTGACTTCCTTATCACTAAACTAACTACATTTTTTATTTGTCTTATGTAAAATATTATGAGATTTATGTTACCCCACAATTATAAAAATTTTCAACATACTCCAACATGGACAACAATAATTGCGAGGCATTTCGAAAAGATTATGTGTTATAAGTCGAGTTGCAGGCTGTTATATCGTCGATTGCTTGTAGCCCCTAGAGACAACATCTCAAGAAGCCCTGGTATTAACAGAAACAGAGATGTTGATCATCAAATCATTCATATATCACATCAAAGAACTCAACTATGTTCAAAATTTTAAGATAATAACAATGTGTTCCACTCCTTTGATCAAACTTATGCATAAAGTTCAAAAACAAAACATTATCATGTCTTCTTTAGCTTCAGGTTTCTGGCTTATGAAATTGCTGCAGAAAATTCTCAGTTTTCCTTAAAAGAAAATCAGTAAAAGAAGAAAAAAAAAAAGCCAATTTCAATTGTCTCTCAATGCCTTCAAGATGGAATTGATTATAAAACGTCCAAATAATATTAGGGGGTTAATAGCACAAAAAACTCCAAATGATACCAACCAACCCAAATATCCTAAATTTTTTTAGTGTCACTAAAAATTCTAAATTTCTTCATTGTGATATAAATACATTGAAAAAATTTCATGTCATAAAAATTCAAAATTTATACCAATGCAATAAATATGTCATGGACAGTGTAAAATATAGATTTTGAGGAAAAAGAAGATAAATAAAGGTTGAAAAGTCCCTTACCAAAAAGCGAAAAGGAAGAAGCATGTTCAGCATAAAGATATCGGCAGCTCACTTGGGGAAAAGAAGGGGGAGGAATTATGTCACAATTAGAATAATTAAAAAAATTTATGATATTTTTCCTCTTATTTCGTAAGATGAAAATAATTTGCGTTTATTTCCTAAAAAATAAACATACCCAGTTATAGGTTTTTTTTTTTTCGTCAGAACAGTATTTGTCCATTTGAAAAGTGAGGATTTCTTTTGTATTTTCATATATTAATTTTGTCATTCGGCCACAACAGCAAAGTTCAAAAACGAGCCAAACGTCGTGCAGACTGCGCACGAGCACAACCTACTCCTAAAAAAATTCAACCGAAACGCCATCAGCGTTCCCACCACCCGGCATCACCAATCTCTCCGCACCGACCGATTCATCGGAGATCAAGAAAAGGCAGGAAACCGACGACGACGAGGGTCACGATCAAGAACGATGGCGTCCCTCGCCACCCACCTCTCGGCCTTCCTCTTCCTCTTCCCCGTCGGCCTCCGCCGCCTCCTCTGCTCCTACTCCCTCTACCTCAAGAGCCCCTCCTCCTACAGATCCAAGCCCTGGTACTTCTCGGAGCCCCGGTGGAAGAACCTCGACCTCTACGCCCTCCTCGTCGCCCTCCCCATCGCCTCCTTCTCCGAGCTCTTCCTCTTCCTCACCTTCTCCGGCCACCCCACCTACCGCTTCGCCTTCTTCCAGCAGTCCGCCGCCGTTTTCCTCTTCTGGGTGCTGGTCGTCCTCGTGATCCTGAAGGAATACGTCGATGGCGCCGCCGTCAACGAAGGGTACGTGTTCATCGTCGCTGGTGTGGCGTTCTTGGTCGAGTATTCGGTGATCGGGAAGGGGGTCGGTGGTCTTGGCGCCCCCGTGTATGAGCTGTCGGGGAAATTGAGCCTTGTCTGCGCTGGTTCTTGCTTGTACTTGGGATTGAGGCCGTCCGCGTTCTTTGCGGAGTACTTGCTGTCGTCTGGTTTGGTGTTCAAGGGGACTTGGGTTTTGCAAGCTGGGTTGAATTTGGGTACTGATGTGTTCGCCTTAAAGGGGTGTCGCAAGTCGGGGGTTTCGACGGGACAGTGGGATCTCGATGTGAAATGTGCTCTTGAGGAGGACAGTTTGCGGGGTATTGCACTGATGAATCTGTTGTTTATCGTGCACGCCATTGGTGTTGTTGTTGTTGGCTTCGGGCTGTTTGGGTTGTTGTCCTGTAATCGGAATTTAAGATTCGGTGATGCGAGTGGGCCGTTGCTGGCTCAGCTTGAATCTGAGAGCATGTTGATGCGGCCAGGACCTGAATTTGAGCTGGAATGAAGGTCACTCATAGTTACTTCTTCATTTTGTAATTCTTCACTTCATGTAGGTAGGTTACTCTTCCCTGTTCAAGGTCGGCAATGAGCAACTGATTCTTTTAAATCATTAATTTGTTTTGCAATGAAAAGAGTTACTAGAAATTTCGCTTAAGTGACTTGTTGCCTACAAATGAAATCTCTTTTGGTCAAGTCTGACTGATTTCACCTAACAGAGGAAATAGGGGATCGCAATTCGTAGGTACCAATTGCCCATGGGACCATTATGGATATGTGTCTTGTGACTGACATGTAATGTTTGTCCTTCACGTGTGTAATTACCCCTACACTAAAAGTTCTGTTTGGTTTGTACATAAGTCAAGGACATATGCCCTGCAAATAGGCAGAAACATGGTTCCAAAAATGAGTACAGATATGAAGAATTGATCAGTGAGACAATTGGAGTAAGCCCTTCACTTTGATTAGTACATTTCTGTTTTCTTCAGCGCTGCATTTGTGGCATCGTCATATATGCATCACCACCACGTGGAGTTGCTCGTGTTACATTTGGGAGCAATTTAGTTCTATTAAAGCTATTAAGGATCTATGAACATTGGCTCTATTTGTGTCTCATGGAAAGGTCTGGAGATTGTTTCCCAAACTTCATTATGAACTCTCTGCTAGAAGCTTCTTGGCCACAATGGGTGGACTCAACTGGAGCGTTGATAAATCATAAATGAGAGTTGATGAGACACTTGAGATTTAAATGGAACATTTTCTCTAATTGCACACGGCATATTTGTTTGAAGGTTGATGACAATATGCCTAATGGCTGATTAATGCCAAGTTTCCAAGAAATGGGAATGGTGATTCATCAGGAGAGCAATTAAGATTCTGACATCTGATGTTTTAGAACCAGTTGAAGGGGAAAGGCCTAACAGCAACTCTTTTTAGAAAGGCAGTTTAGGACATACATATTGTATTGACGATGTTCTTTTAGAAGATCCTGGAGGACAGATGTATAGTTTTATGCAGAATTGTTGTGAATGTTTAATTAGATGTACCAAATTTTGTTGATTACTATTTTGGTGTGATGAAGGTATGATCTGCAGCAGAAGGAAATAATGGATTTTAATTTGTAGACTTTGTCAGGCTGAACCCATGGACTTGGATTCTGCAAATGATCTATTGATTTTCTCGGTGAAGATTTTTTCTAGTTCACAATCTTAGAGCTTTGAGATACAAATCCATCTCTTCGCTCATGCATCCAACTGTCAAAGAACACAATTTGTTTGGTCTGCATCAAGGAGGCATTCTTACGATGGGTTTTTGGCCAAACCTCTGTCAATACGTGCTGGTTCAGAGTAAACGCCTTTGTTATTATAGATTGAGTCAGTTGACATGCTGATTTGAGCTGGAGAAAAGGCTGATGAACAGAATGGTAGAATTACAGGTAGGTTCCTTTCACCTGCTTGTGTGACCTCTGTGATTTTTCTGTTTACTGGAAGTTTTAGATTACTAAATATTTCCAGTGAAAGGAGTCAAGTTAATTTATGTCATTAATAATGCTATGACAACTTTCGCAAGGCATGTCTGCCACTTATTGGACTGATGGAGGTGGTCTCGGTCAGTCGTGCTTATGCCACAAATTGCTGGGCTGCTAGCTTTCCCTTTTGAATCCACTCTACATGGCTAGACTTTTACATTTTTATTAGGGACTGATCAGGCGCTTTAGTGGCAAGTATGTTGGATTATCCACCATCATTACATTGCCCACCTCTGGTGTTCCTTTACTGTTACATTGTCAAATTTACTTTAGAAGGGGAGCAGTTGCTTGCTCCTTCCGAGCTCTCAGTTGGCTAGACCTACCTTCCTGTTTTTTACTCATCATTTTTTAGAAAATGAGACACGTGAAGGAGTAGTATGGTTCTTCTCGCATTTGTTTGCCAAACATAACCACTCTTCATTGCTGTAAATTAGGGGTCTTGAGAGGATTTACAGGTCAGTTAGCTTGACGTTTCCACGCTTTTGACTTATGAAATAGTCAGCTAGATGTGGTCATGATGGGACATTTAAATAATTATTTCTTAGAGGAGTTGAATGAATTTAACAATCAATCGCAGGTTTGCTGTCTTTGTCATTATACTCTTATGAAACCCTTTTTCTGAGGTTGCTTCTGGCGTTCTCTTTTTATGGTGAAATGTTGTCGTTGTCACCCTCTCTACCTAAGCCGCTTTTTATTCCACCGTATTTTGAGTCTCAGAAGTCGTATTGGAAAGAAGAGTAGTTGTTATAGACAACTGATTGAAACTTTCGACTTTGATTATGCCAAGCTTTTGTTTTTAAAAAGTGCAATTCGGGATCTGCATTGAGACTCTCCAGATGAATTGACATGGATTCTTTGGCCATATATGTCCTCATAAACTCCCTGCTACCGGATGGCCAAGATTTAGAAACCCAAAAGTAGAAATGGAAAAGAAAACTCAGTGTAATAACAACTCAATAAGCTGATCAGCTACAAGGCAAAGTTTTATGAAGAATGAGGCCTGATACTATGATTCCTATCAAAATCAATGGAGATGCTAACGATTGCAGCTACTGGTGTAAACATGACAGCTAGCTCGAATAAAAAGGAGCAGAAAGATACTCAGTATAGACTGCAGTATTGGATGATTCTGTCAATAAGCCCAATTTGAGGCTATCATTTCAACGGTTGCCCTTTGATTATATGGTAACTGAGCTCAGAGAAGTGCTTCTTCCATTGTTGTTTTGCTGCTGCTGCCGCAAGAATTGAGTTTCCCTTAAGTTGGCCTTTATCTGCACGTAACTCACTCAATTACACATTGCTTTCCCTCTGGCTTCCAGCATCCTCAAGATATTTTTGCTCTGATAATGTCTGCAATCTCTATCAATGCAATTACCACCCGTTGAAATTCAAACTACGATCAAGTGGCCCCGAACAATAGTACGAGGTACTATCATTGACAGCCGTCAGGTTAGATGAGTACAAGACAGAGTAAAGACTGACAACAATTTGTTCAAACCCTCAACGACATCCCAACATATGTCGGGTGTCTCACTTGGAACCTATCGAATTCAGTGATCTAAAAATAGTTGAGGTCAAAGCGCGTTCTTAATACTTGACCCTTATAATCTCATTAGGAAAGTATCATCACCACAGGCATTCCGCTAATCGCATAACTAATCAGAAGACTAGAAATTATGATAAAAAGGTCGGTTCAATTTTTACAATATGGTAAAAAAATTGCAATATTTTTAAAGATACTATCTCAAACTTCGCGCAACTATTCTTGAATTTGTCAACGTCCACATGGACATTTTTTTGTTAAGCAAAGGTTAGATCGTGGCTTCTTTGTAGTGTACATTGACGTTGCACTTGGACTGCTTTGTCACCTTCGCAAAAGGAGGGAATCCTATCAATCGTTAACACTTTGCTTTTTTAAGAAAAAATGGATGATTTAAAAAATATTTTTCTAAAAATAATTATTTGTATCTCTTAAAATAATTTATTAATAAAAAATTTACATAAACAATGCATGCCTGAATTCATAAATAATGAAAATATTTTTAATTCATTTATTTTAATAAATAATACAAGCAATTACTTTTAAATTATTTTTGTCATCCAAACAAACGGCCTTAAAAGGGTTGATAACATGGGGGAACCTTGGGCAATAGGAAGTACAAAAGGTAGGGTAAATTACTATTAGTTTGGATAGGATCAATACTAGACCAATGTAAAAAAAAAGAAAAGAGAAAGAGAGATACAGCAACATAACTTGACAAGTTATGAAAATTCGAGAGACGCCTTGCCAATTATCACAAGTCTTATCAATTGTCGCAAGTTAGGTATTATGAATTATTTTCATTTTTATTTCAAATTGATAATTTTATGTGATTATTTTGGATAGAAGAAAACATGAGAACCAAGAAGATCTACATAAATACTAATATGTTAACATGGGTTATAAATCCATTTTTTAATCCATATTGAACTAAGTTGTTACATGGGATAGTTATATTTTATAAATGGATTATAATTGAGTTTATACCGGTGAAGATCAAAATAATGTGGGTGTAACATGAGTGCACAACTTACTTAGACCTAATCCACTTTTATAATTCTTTCTTCACTCTTTCTCTCCCTTATGTGATACTACACTTGCTCACTCCGTGCCTCAAGTTCAATTTGGGTATTTATAAAAGTGTTTTAGTAATATAAATCTGATCGGATATGAGTTGAGTTGATATGGTTTGTTATATTTATATTCCATAAAAATTTATCATAACAGGCTAAATGAGTCAATTTAGATTAGATTATTTTTGACTTGAGCTAATCCAATCCAACCCGACACCGTCAAATTGGGTCTACTAAATGCACCCCATAAGAAAATTCGCACTATGCTAGTCCTTCCAAATATCTCAGGCGTTCTCCATCATAACGATATTAACTAACACTTCCAACACCAGCACCAGAGGGAGAAAGTTAGCTTGCGAGGTGGGGCCCTGCCGACCTCCAAGACCAAGACCCAATTGATGTTCACGTGTCCTCCACCAACCCGAACCCTCTATTGTATTCCCATTTCCCAGCTTCCGCTCCCGTCATCGTTGTGCGGCATATTCCTGCTCCTCGTTTCCCCAACCATCGTCTCGATCGAATGCAGAGCACCGCTTCCCAGTCGAAACTCCATAGCGATCTGCACTTTCTTTCTGGGTTCTAGGCTTTCAGCTGTTTTCGTCTGGAAAGAAAGAACCTTTCGTATCCCAAGTTCACAATTAGCATTCGTTTCTCAAGTTTTTCTCGATCTGCGATTGCGAAATTTGGGAGCTTTCGGTGTCTGCTGTCGTTTCCAGCGTCTGGGAAATTTTGGGTCGTTGGCCGTTTTGGTTTTTATATCCTCGGAGATTAGATCAAGAGTCGGGTCAAAGACTGGGAGTTGACTCTCGCCTTTGCGTGCTTCGGGTTTATAGTTTTTAACGCCCCCCTCCGAAATGAACGGCGTGTTTTGGATTGGGAGGGTCGGTTCTTTGCGATCGCGTGATTCTTAAGCAATTTGGGCAAATGGGTTTTCCTTTCAATCCGAAGACCAGGGATATGTTCTCTTTGCTTTAATGTTTTTTAATCCGGGTTTCGACTTGACATCAGAAGGAATTTCGGTGATCCTGTAGCAAGTAGCGTTGTTTGTAACAGTTGATGGATGAGAGTGCTAAGGATGCAAATGGCTACCATAAGAAGCCTGTGAAGCCTGTCAGTGATGTAGACTCTGGAAAGGTTGAGGGTCTTGGTGATGCAGAAGAGGAAAGTGAGGTGAAGTCGTTGTTGCCACCAAGACGTGGTGGGATGATTAGAACTTCTGAGAAGACGAGGAGGAAGGTGCAGTGGAATGACAGCAATGGCAACAGTCTCACCGAGGTGTTGGAGTTTCAACCGAGGTATGACACATTAATAGCATGTTAAGTGTTTGATTATTCTCTGAAAATTTTGTAAGCTTGCATGTTTGTGATTATAGGTTTTCTTCAGGTGGTTAATGTAGCATTTTCTATAATGAATTGCCTCAATCTTATGGTGGGTGGCTGTTAAGGGCAGGATTTATGGTTCTTATTATTTTCTTAGTTGAGAAAACTGAGAAGATAGTTGTTATGATCTTACAGTCGGTGTGGAGAGTGCTGACTGGTTAGTACCGGTCTTGTATCCTTCCTTACTAGGAATGATGTAGCTAAGGAAGCTTAGTGAAATTAAGTGACTTTTAAGGTTGTCTTGCAACTATAAACAGAAGTAACGTGATGTGATATTCTAATACCGGTTCTGGTGCTTGGTTCTAAGTACAGTCTAAAGGTGTGAAGGAAGAAGGAGTTTGACCTTTGATGGCTTCTATAGGACTTGATTTATGTCTGATGAGTCACCAGAGAGTGCAATAGATGCTAGAGTTGGCAGTCTCCATTGGTGAAGGAGAAAAGTTACTCTTAATATTGTTTTTCCCTTTGATACTTAAATTTGCCAAGGGTGGGAAATAAATGGTTGTAATACCATTGGTTCAGTACACCATGGTAATCTAATATTTGCTGCCATAACTACAATTTGACTTCATGCACGCAATGGTTTCATGTTAGTCATTGAGGACCAGAAGTAGCTAACCATCGTTTTTTTCTTTTTTTCTTTTTTGTCTGCACTTGATATTACTGGAGGACACAGTATAAGCGAAAGCTCAATGGGTTAAGAGGATCCATGTGGTCGACCCCACTTAGTGGGGAAGTGCTCAGTAAGGTGGTGTAATATAAATTTGAGAAGCATTAATAAACTTAACTTGTTCGAGTAACTAGAGCTTTAGTGATGCTAACTGAAGCAAGGCCATTCAAGATTTTTCCATCATTGCGTTACATAATGTGTTTCTCTCTTCACCCATTTTATTGGTCTGGCAATACAATTGCAGTGTATGCTTTTCCAATGTCTGGAACTTGTCAGCTTAGCTATTCAACAACAGTTTTTGAAAGGAAATCCATTAAAATTGAGGAGCCATATCAAGGGCTTGTCAAGGATTGGCCGAAGCTTTACTCTCTTTTAGACATTGTGACCATATGATTGGGTCATCTTCTATGACAACAACCAGTTGCCCGTAAGAAGGTTTTTAGCTTTTTCCACTAAAATAGATCAATGAAAAACTCTTTCCATGGGTAACAGTGGAAAGACTGATCCTACACATGCTTTTTAGCAGTCTCTACTCTTCGCTTAACAATTTTCATCAGATTTGATTCTTCCTGTTAAAACATCAAGCCTTCTTGATTATTGAAAAGTGTGCCAGAGAATTCACAGATTATGATATTTGAGGAGAAGGAAGGCCTTAAATTCCATAATTTATCATGTTAAGACCTGCTTACGAGTCTTTTTGTCTAGCATGCTCAGAGTTAAGCTATCTGGGATCATCTTCGCTCTTCATGTGTATTTCTAATATATATTAGACTTTAGTCCTTGTCAAATGAATGTTGACAGTAAGGTCTGTTATATTAATGCAAACTTAGGAGCTATTAAGAGGCTTCTAGTTATGTTGGTTGAGGGTTGATTTGTGTCATCACTTCGAATATGTAAGGATCTCCATGTACCTGGGGAAATTTAATATTCAAACCTGCAAAGAAGTAGTGGAGAATATTTTTTTTGTTGAAATCTACAGCCAAGAGTAGACAATGATGAGGTTGACCTAACTGTCATAAGAATGAAGCAGACAGTAAGCAATGCATGAACCCTTTTGGACCATAATCGATATCTTTTTAAGTTTGGCCACAGCAAATACAAAATTGAATGCCTACACTTGAATGGAAGCATGACATATAATAAAATGGGGAATGTGATGACTTTGTAAGTAAGGAGAGGAAAGATAGTGATTCTACAAGTGCCAAAAGATGAATAGTTTCACCTGATCCTTCATGTTGCCTATGGTTGGTTTGATGCCCATGATCACATAGAACTGTTGCTTTAATTTTGAAAGAATGTGCCTTCTCACTGTTCCTCTGGTCAGCTTATGTTCTGGACTGCAATATTTGTTCTGTTATGACCATTTGCTTTCTTTTCATGTTCAGTTCATTTGGAAGTTGTGACCCTCACAGGTCTCATGATCTTTCTGAATTCGTGCATATTATACTGATCTTGTAAAGCTGTAACGAAATTGTCGCTTGCAGGAAGTTATTTGTAAAACATTCTGTCCTTGCACTCTTCATTTTACCAAATTGAAATACATTAGTGAAGTTCAAATGTGGTATATATGTACATATCCTTGATAGAAGAGGGTCAAGGCAAGGGAATTTAGACATTGGGTGTGAAGAATTAGGAAAGCTTATCCTTATAATACCAACAAGAGAGTAGGTCTTCACATTGTCCGTAGACCCATAAATATCCCTAGAAAATCAAAACCAATGAATGATGAGCTGAATTTACTGAAGAAACAAACAATTGTCATTTTTCTGAATGTCACAGCTTCATCTGGCTTCTGCATAGGGTGAAAAAGAGTCATGGAGTATAATGGCCTTGTCTTCTCCTAAGAAAAGGTCATCGCAGTTTGATTTGTCTGCAAAAAAGTTGCTGCAATAGTGGTGTATGGTGGGTTGGGTGTCTATTAGGAATCCATTGTCATTAAAATTGTCTGCACAAGTTGCTGTAGTTATCTTGTTTCCTAATTTTATTCTTGCCTTTGGTTTGGTTTGGTTTGGTTTAGAACTTCTCTGCTTTAACTGCAAATTAGCTAAGCAGCAGAAAAGTGGTGATATATGTTCCATCTCTAATTGGTCATCGTTTTCTTAAATAAACTAATCTGTCTGAGGATGAGTGCATCCCTTTCAACTGCATACAGCCTGAAGTAAACTTGGTCAACAGATCACCAGATTCCTCCCTTCGATCTCTTTGCTTTCGAATATGCCTCCCTGCCTTTGAGTTTGAGTATACATTTGAGTTCTGTCCACATATAATGCATAGGCACTTAATGCCAATTAAGGAGAAAATAGAGTACGGGTACTCGAAAAGAAGCCATTGACATTAATAATAGTCAAATGAAAGCAACAGTGTTGGTGTAAACTCACTGTTCTCTGCTTGATGAAATTAGATCTGTGAATGCTTGAACTCTCAACCATTACCAAGAAAGAAATCATGACGAATGACCACGATGTATAAATAATCTCATCTAAACAGTCTCTGCTTTTTTCTAGTTGAGTGCACTCCCTAGTTCTTTTTTTTTTTTCCTACTTGACCTTTTTCCAGATGTTGCTTGACTTTTGTTGCTTTTTCTCTGAATTTGATGTTTTGTGATAAGCATTGCCTTGTTTGTCCTGCAGTGAGCCGAGCGACAGTGATGATGAGGATAATGATTCTTGCATATGTACCATAATGTAGAAGCAATCTGACTCTTGCTCATCACCTCATAGCAGATTGGCCACGTTGACGCCCTCACTTATTGTTGAGGACGGTGGGCTGGTTCAGGAATGGCAAGCAATGAAAATTGCCTCCACTAAGATTGCTCTCCGCGACATCATGAGTCTTTTAGTGACTATGGCTACGATAAAAGGAGGAAGGGTAGTGTTTTGTCTCAAATGAGGAAAGGAGGTGTTGGATTCATTTTGATAGCCTAAGATGCAAAACACTATGTATAAAATACATTACACACGAATTCATACCACATTTGCTCGAGTATGAGTTTAATTGACGCTGAGATTACCATGTGGGATTCTCAATGGTAAGAAAGACGCCAAGACGCCAATGCTGAGTTTTTGACCACGTCACCGTTCGTTATTTTTTGCTTAATACATACATACATACATACATCTCTCTCTCTCTCTCTCTCTCTCTCTCTCTCTCTCTTGTGTGATTCGTCAAATTTGTGGAAGCACGGTACATCAAACGACACTCTTTGTCAGCATTGTCAGTTCTTCAGGTAGGAAATGTTGGTTCTGCAAATAATCCAGAATCAACATGTGAGATTTACTCTTTGTTAGCATTGATACGTATATCAAAATTCTTGAACCTACATGAGATTTACTAATCACTCTGAATGTGATTAGCAGTGTGTAAAGGAATGGGGAACTGCCCATAATTGGACCAAACCGCCTCAGAACAGGCATTCCCATGGGGTTGGGCCGGTTTCCGGTTCTAAGTATGGAAACATCCATCTGCTCACTCGGATCGGACCGGTACATATACTTAAAAAAAAATTCAGTTCACTTTCAGCGAAAGTGAAAGTGGAAGAAACAACATAGTTTGTCCCAACAACATCCTGGTTCTTCCTTGCTCTGGCAATATTATCCCTATTCCAGCTACTTCAAAGCAAATTCCTCACCAGTGCCTTGCCATACCCTTAACCAGCCCTTGCCCTCTCCTTGGAGTTGCAAGAAACATCACAGTCGCAACAAACAAAACGCATAAACATACTTCCAACCTTCAAGCCCTCTTTACCTCTCACTCAGCCCCAACGCAAACCATCAGGACGCTTTCTTCCATGAGCCATTGGACTAATCCATTTTCTGATCTGTCCAGGAAAGCATGATGGGACTGATTCCATGGATCCACCTAAGAATTGGATCGGACCGACGGTCCGTTTCCCAAGTGGGTCCATGGAATTAACTAGCGGTTCTCAGTTTCAATTTTTCGAAACTGGTACTTTGTGGGCAGTTATCGATTCTAGGGTACTAGAAAGTAAAACTTTACCAAACCACCTTAATCTTAATTATTTTCTTCGGTGTTAAAATTTAGAAAGTGTATCAAAGCTCATTTTTATTTAAAAGAAAATTAACAACCGTCTAAAAAGGTTACTAAATTCTCAAAACTTTGCTGGATAAGACCAGCTTATGTAGTTTTTTGTTATATTGATTCCGGAATAGTATTGGAAAAAAAATAGATACGAATCTATGTGTCAAAGTTTGTATGTGGAAATAACCTCAGGTGACCTCAGGAGTCTTGAAATAATAATTGTTAAAGCGCGTGTGCCGCAAGAATTGAATTAAGCAGTCAATTCACAAAGCATATAAGAACTTGGTATTTGATAAAATTGTCAAACTATTTTTGTACAAGATGGGGCGAAACTTATTTTGTTATGTGAGAAGGTGCTACCATAAAAACTTGTTCATACGTAAATGAACTTTTTTCCTAATTTGAAGCCACTTATCACATAAAAAATAAGTAGCTATCAATAAGTGCATAGTTTTTAGTAGGAAAGAATGTCGAAATGTTACTTGTATTTTATGATAGAACCAAATATCGACCTTCTTTTGTTGTATTAATTGTAAAAAAAAATAGCCCATTTCACAATCATGGGAAGGCAACGCCCCTAGGTGATGAAGGTGACCTTCAAGATTAATTTAAGTGATAGATGATTTAATTTGAACATATTATATGCAAACCAAGGATTCATCATCAATTAATAGGTAGGGCTTCAACTTTCTTAGCAAACTTTTATGTTATTAAAAGTAAATTGCAATATATCTTAGTAAGTTTTCACATATACATATAGGTAACTTTTTACGTTATGAATATAATTTCTGTGTTGTGAGTTATTAGTAATTTGTCAACTTCCTGAAGTCATGAGTAGCTTTATAATTATCACATAAAAGTTAGTAATTGTTGAACGTGGTTAGTACCTTTTCCACATAGAAAAGTAACTTGCAATAATCTTTTTCATGAGTAAAAAGGCAAACGGGCAATCAGTACTAGAGGCCTCCTTTGAATGTCACCATAAGGGTTTTACATCTACGTCAGAAAGTTGAATTTGAACTTTTGCTGCTTTGCACCACTCGCGACCAGAGAGTTCAAAGTTGGTGAGCGTGTCTCCACGACCTCACGAAGATACTAGCAACTAGGAAGCCTTCCCACAAGATAATTTTAATGCTAGTACACTAGGCTATGTAGCATGAATAATTCAAAGGTTCACTCATGATGTGAATCGAAATTATGACATCGTGGAAGACAAGTAACTTTTTAGTCACTAGCCTGACTAGCTCAATGCTATAAAATAGAATAGCAAGTTCCTACATTTTTTAATAGCTTTCTTCTATAACAAAAGCAAGTAGTACTCGGTAATTTTGTTGGTGTTTAGCAACTTTTCAAGGTGAAATGTAAATTTAGGAGTTGGTGAGTAACTTTTTCTTTATATTTCATTTTATAAGTTTAGACCCAATACTTGAGTAAAGTTTGAGTGTTGAGCAACTTCTTAAGACAAGAAGCGAATTTCCTGAAATCAGTTGCTAGTGAGTTTTCTTTAAAATTAATTCTTTCTATTGAAACTCATTGCGATGTTAGGACACCAAGTTCCCAGTTAATTTGTGTTTGTATGATCATACGGTTCTCCTTCTTTTTCTTCTAAAATGAACGGCCAAGATGGCCCAAGTACACAAATCCGTGCTTGAAGCGTATGGCCCCTTGAAACACATATCTTTTAGGGGAGATCAGTTCCTGGTTCTCAATTTTGGGAATCAAGGACTAGACCATTTGATCCTAGAACTGGGAACCGGACCAAATTGTCAGTTTCGGTCCAATATGGTCTAGTTCGATAAAACTGGTCACTTTTTTTTTTCCACTAAAGAATTGCTATGCTCTAGACCGATCAATCTAGTTGGGTTCTCTTGAGGTCTCAATAAAACCGTATATGTTCTCACGTGTTAAAAAGTCAAACTCAATTTATATTTAAGTGTATGTATATGTGTTTAAAAAATAAACTAGCATATATGAGGATTTATTGCTATTTTTAAGAAATTAAAAAAATATATATATATATATATATATATTTAAAAAGAGTCGGTCTAGTTCGGTTCCCCTTGGAATTAGGAACAGGACCGAAAATTATCGATTCTATTTTAATGGAACTTGGAACAAGATTGATGCCTCTAAGAATTGGACCAAATTGGCCAATCTGATTTGATCTGATCCGGTCTCAGTTTAGGCGGTCCAATATGCTTGCTCCTAATATCTTTATTTGAACAATATCAAGCATTGTATGTTCCAAAGAGATACCATCCGTAGTGATTTTTCATCATTGTTTCTGGTAGCATTCGAGAGTGTCGTGGATTCTTTAAGCACTGGAGTAATCTCAAATTGCACGTTGCGAAGTCTTTTTCTCCCGAGCATCTCAGGAATGACTGAAGCATAAAATCCGCACTTCTTGGTTGGTCTCGCGAGAATGTTTTTAAGTTTGGTAAATTAGAATAGGTCTAGGGCGAGGAGGAATGATCAGTAATCACTTCTCAACTCGACACTATTTTCGAGATGCTTGACATGGAACGATAGCGATGATTCTGAAGTACGAAAATGGCCCTTTCATCACCATCGGAGATAGTAGGAGAATAAAACATGGATCTCAAATGCGTGTGATTTTGCAGAAATTTCGTTTCCTGGATCGAGTTCTATATACATTTTGGTTCTGTTCAGATATAAAAAGATGGAACTGTGATGCTAAGAACATCGGTGTCATGTTGAAATTTGAAGTCAACCCTCTTTGGCAGTTCAAGACAATCAAACAAGATATGATCATCACCAACAAAATAACAACAACCAGAAGTAGTCAAGCACGCCCCAAATACCCTATGGAAAAAAAGACCAATTCTCTCACAAACAAGAGAAGCAGAGAGCAGAAACAAATGTTGCCTTCTAAGAGGCAAAGAATACGACTCAAAACACACAAAATATCGGACAACGGCATGTATATGACTGCAGGTTACTGTTTTTATCCAGGATGATGGATCCTGATCACAATGTTGTCAAATTGTACTGCCATGTGCAATTGCTTTATTACAGCAAACCGGGGTTTCATTGGCTGTTTCCTTATCATTCCTTCGATTCCCATGAAGTTCATATCAATCCCATCTGTTGATGGCTGAAATCAGCTCAATAAACAATGCTTTTGATCCGATCAGACAGTCTTGAATAAGACGGTGCTGCTCTTACTGACGGGTGCATTCTCACATGGAACAGCATTGGACGAGACCAACCAGTTTGAAAGGCTCGTGTTCACTGCTCCAAGAGGTTTAGAAGCAACTGAATTGGATCCCAAAGAGGAAGCCGAGGGACTAAAGCTAGCATTCGACGAAAATGGCGCACTAGATTGTTTCTCCAATGTTACGTTCTCCTTGTCCTGGTGCTTAACCAGCTTGGCATTCGCCTTGATTTTTTTCCACTGCATAAGATTTTCGACTGGGTTTAGTACAGAATCAACGTATTGGGTCCTACACCGAGCATTTTCACTTGTGTTCAGAGTTTTCGTTTCTAGGACACTCATGGAATGATGGGATATCGGGTTCTCAGTTTTGTCCAAATCTGACCGCCACAGAGAAACTCGCTCTTTCATGCTGGAAGACACCGGGGAATTGAATTGCAGGGGAATTTGCTTCTGGCTCGTTCCAGAATCCTGCCCATTGCCATAATAATCAATGTCGTCATCACTGCCTACATCATCATCGTCATCTTCGAGTTCGAAGTCACTGTCATCGTCAAGCAATTCCTCTTCCTCATCAGAGCAGTCTCTGCAGTTCTGATACCTATAGTTCTCTGAATGGCGAGCACCTGTCGAAGCATTTGAACCCTCGTTAAGTAGTGTCGGGGATGGATCTAACCGGGACGTTTCATCGTTGGGTCTTTCCTTATCTTCCTCTTTATCGCTCTCTGAGAAATAAGGATCTGCATTCGGGATCGGCTCATAGGTCTGGACATTCAAGTTGAACCGGACTTTCTTTCGGGTCTTCGCACTAGATTGTTTCTTACTATATAAAAGCAGAATCACCGCAAAATTATAAGTACCGTCCTAACGAATAAAGTAATTCAGGCAACTTTCGTTAGAGAAATTCGACTAACCTCAAGGAAGAAGTTGAGGTACTGGAGTCCTGACCGGTTTCTAGATCTAGTCGGGACGAGTCATCCAGAGGCTCATATTTCCCATGGTCAACCTGCAAACAACACAAAAATCACAAGCACCTCGTGAGCGCCATGCGGAAACAGAGGAAGATCAAAATCGAGGCTTTGAAATTAAAAGGAGGAGGAGGAGGAGGAGGAGGGTCTTATGTACTTGGTCTCCCAAATGGATCGGCTTTCTTCTCCGCCTCCGCTTCTTGGAGAGCCCGAAACACGCAAGAAAGCACCCCATCAATGGCAGAAGCTCAGTCTTACAGAGGGAAGAGAGGGGGGGGGGGGGTGTATCTTCTTCAAGGCTTGAAGATCTTCATGGAAGAGAAGTTCGCCTCAAATGAAGAAAACCCATGAAGGAAGAGAGGCAGAGAGAGAGAGACTGCGTGCATTCTGTGAGCTTGACGGGCATTTGATGTGAGAAGAGAGAGAGAGAGGGTTTGAAATGCGGGGTGTGGCTCCAAGGTGTTTTGAAAAAAGGGAACGTTGGAGTCTCATAATGAAGGAGGAGGAGAGAGGCGGTGGTGGGCGCACACGGGCTTTTGTTTAATGAAGAGAAATGAGGTGGAGACAAATCCAGCTTTTGTCTGTCTGACAGCTCGGTGGCTGGCTTACATGCTCTTTTCTCTTCTTTTTTGCCCATGGAACCTTTCCTTCCTTCCAAAATAAATAAAACAATTTCTCAGGAAAGCAGCCCTTACTTAGAGGCTGCATCATGTTTAGATATTATGTACAACTAGACAACAATAGGAAATTTGAAAAGAAGATTCGAAATTGATAAGATATGACATGTTTTACCTTTTACACCCCTACGGGGATAAGTAGTTGTTCTTTTAGTAACTTTAATAATGACAAAAGTTACTAAAAATTATAAATTATGTCCGTTGTGATACATTTATCTTAAATTTTTTCTATAACATCAAAAATATAAAATCATATAAATTATGTCCTCACCCAATGACAATGATGCGATCTCACCTGGCTGCAATTCGATGATAGGCTAGCCCTCCCCTTTGGTTAGTTGCCGAAGCAAAGGTAGAAGGAGGGAGGAGGAAGGAGGAGGGAAATGAATAAATAAATAATTCCAAAAAAAATTAATTAAAAGAAATAGTCGTGGCACCAATAGGTGGCTATGTTAGCATCGGCCTAGCAATTTTGGCCTAATAGACTAAAGCTGGTACAATTGCAAAAGGTCAATGACTCAATTGGCCAAAAAGATAAATTTAAAACTTAATCGGCACAATTTCAATATATTTAAGACTTTTTGGTAATTTTCCCTATTAGTTAGTATAATCAAAGTTAAAATAATAATACTCAATTATTTATTTGAATATTATATTCTAAAATGTATTTTAAAGAATATTAATTATTGTTAATGTTAGTTAAATATGAGCAATTGATTTATTTCAAACCTATAAAATAAAATATTTTTTATTAAAAAAATAAATTATTTAGTTAATGAATAATATAATTAAATTAAATATGCATTTGATTGATATTAATTATTTTATATTCCTAAATTACATTTAGTAATTTTTAAAAATTATTTCACTCAATTATAAAGTAATATTACTGTTTGCGATTATGTGATAATAATTCGATTAGATTCTTCACACGGTTTGACTAGATTTAGAGGACAGAATCCAAGCAAATTCTAAGGTTTGCTCATGGGGACATTAAGGAGATTCGTTGTTATTTATGATAAAAAAATCTTCAAATGGATTTCCATTTCAAGTGAACAACACTCCTCATCTGGGATCAATAGTAGCCGCTAGGGAAAGGTGATCTGCGACTACGGTGATCGGCGATCAGTGGCCGATGGCAATGGTCAACGAATGGGGATGGTGACTATGATAGAGTTGGGTTTTCTAGCAGTTTCATGGTGTTAGAAATTGTGAAATTGGAATATCGATACTAACTATTGTTAGGTAATTCAATTTTGCATTTTTGAGGAATCCCTACTTAATGTGGAATCCAATTCCACATTTTGTTTTCTCTCCCAACAAGGAAAATATAGGAATTAGAATACCATTCTCCGAAGAATCCAATTCAAATTAGAATACCATTCTCCGAAGAATCCAATTCAACACTAAATGAGCTCTAACACTTCAATTTTAACTTAGAAATTGGCCCTCCACTTTTCGAATCTCTCTCTCTCTCTCTCTCTCTCTCTCTCTAAATATGCTTCAAGGCAAGCCTTCAGTTATGGCTTCGTCTTTGTTTGTCCTCTCTGTGCTTTGTTCTCTCCTATTTTCAAATTATGAACAATTCGCTTCCACTCCTTTTCTGCTCTTGTAGTGTCGTGGGTACCTGCAATGTCGCTGAATGCGACAGAGACACCATTGCGCTCGCCATCTTGACCAGCCTTCAAAAGGCGGCTTCTCCATGAATTAGAAGTTCTGCACATGAAACCATTTCATCGCACAAATCCATGAATAGCCCCTGATTTTGAAACAAACGATCCATCATCCAAATAAAAAAACATTCGAAGAACGAGAGAGTTGCAGCAGCTCGAAAGTTGGGTCATTATTCTTGTTGCATAATGAAGAGATATGTGCGCCTCACTGCTTGACAACAGAGGATGATTTTTCGTGTTGGGTCAATAATGGCAACCAATGATTAACTCAGTAGTTATAGGAAGTAAATTCACGACAAATTGTAGTAATCAAATCATAAAATCCACAATATCCAGAAGTGCAAAGGCTGAGCATTACCACAAAATTATGCACAGGTTGATGCCCAATCCATGTGAAGGTAGTCACATGATTAGGTGAAAACTTGCCAAGATGCAAGTTAAAATCTTACAGATGCAGAGGTTGATACTCGCCTGTTGGCACTGGTGAATTACCTCTAAGCAACTCTTCAGACTATGCCCTTTTATTAGTGTACAGAAATTGGCTTTCTGCAAAAGAGCTCCATAACGTAACTGCTCAGTTTTGCCACCCTAACCTGTGCCACCCTTTGCCTTTGATATGACATTTTGAAGAGAAACCGACGGTTTTAAACCTAACTTCATCATGGCATTCAGTAAATCCTCTGCCTCTTCCCACTTGCAATCCCTGCAAAGAGCCTCAATAGTATGGCTGTAGCTGCCGAAGTTAGGAACCATTCCTTTCTCGCCCATTTCCATAAGCAAACTAAGGGCCCTATATGAGCTGCCCTCTTTGCAGTATCCATGGATCATCGTGTTGTATATCACATCATTGGGCTCTATGCATCCATCACGCATCGACTTGAACAACTTCCATGCTTCCTTCATATAACCTTTTGTGCACAACCCGTGTACTAAAACACCATATGTGTGCACATCAGGAATGAATCCAGCCTTCTGCATGGATGCATAGATGTCGGATGCTTTCTCCATGTTATCTGATCGTGCAAAGGCATCTATTAGAATAGTATAGGTCACTTTTGAAGGAGAGATGCCTCTTTCCTCCATCTCCTTCACCAAATCTGTCACTGCAGGCAGATTCTTGGCTCTACCAAATCCCGCAATCAAAGTGTTGTATGTAACCAAGGATGGGGAGTGACCATTTGACTTCAGTTGATCATATAAGCTGAAAGCCTTATCCAACTTCCCACAATTACAAAATCCATGTATGAGTGTGTTATATGTAATCACGTCTGGGTTTATACCGCTCCTTTTCATCAAGTCCACCAACCTCTCGGCTTCCCAAACTCTCAAGTCACGACACAGGCCCCTAATGAGAATATTGAATGTAACCACACTACGCACGATCCCTCGCTCGCGCATTTCATCGAACAGTTCAAAGGCTTCGTTCACGTCACCTCCCCTGCAAATCCCGTCGATCATGAGATTGCAAGTATGCACGCTCGGAACAACCCCGCTGAGCTTCATCTTTTGGTACAACTCGAGACCATCTCCTTTCATGCCTTTTCTCAAATACCCATGAAGCAACACTCTGTAGGTGTTGCGTTTAGCGACTAAACCCAACTCGCTCATCTCGGAGAACAATTGCCCAGCCCTTTCGACGTCGCCGTGTTTGCAACAGCCATCGATCAAGGCCGTGTACACGTAAGCCACCGGAGACCAGTTCATCTGCTTCAACCGAGCGAAAACCTGGAAACCCTGGTCCAAGCGGCCGGCTTCGCAGCAGCCCTTCACCATGATCCCGAGGCTCCGCTCGTCGACGATTCCGCCTTTGGCCCCGGAATCACTGAACAGACGCCACGCCTCGTCGAACGAGCCCGACCGAACGAGAGAACTCAGCAAATTGTTGAAGACGCTCGGGTAGGGAACGAGGCCATTTTTCGCCATTTGGGTCAAGAAATCATGGGCTCACACCGTTGATGGAGATTGCAAAAGGGCAAGGAGGATTAAATTGAACGAAGTTATCGTTGGGTTAGAAGATGTGATCAATGAGTAGGCGTCCAGTGACGAGGTTTCCACCATCTCTGGAGCGACAGTGAGATCTTGGTGGTTTTTTTTATTTTCAGTCTTTCCTCTTTATATATGTTGGCAGGTTCTGTTGTCAATTATCATTCGAGTTGCCTCTGAATAAGAGTTTGGCCATCTTTCATTTGTGTGACGACAAACTAAATTGCCAACCCATGTTAAGAATGGGGTCTGTCAGATCAAGGGAATTACTGTCCCAGCAGGCGATCTCGTCTCGATTTTCCAATGCAAATATCATGTTGGCAATCGAAACTATCTAAATTAGTCTCCCTCTCTCAACTCGCATCATCTCATGCTTGCGCGACGTGATTAGAAAGCAGTTGGAGAATAGCTTATTTACACCCTAGAATGTAGTTGAATTAGCTACCACTTGCAGGAGAAGAATTTCAGCTAATTCCCTGTTTGAATCAATAACTGCACCAATTTGAACATCATTGTGAAGTACAAGAAGAAAATTGTTCTCTTGCCCCCATTGATTTGCATGTTTGAACATGGTGTTTAACAACCAAAGAAGTTTGCACACTGAAAGAAGCAAGAAAAATTCCAGGAGCCAAGAGCTGAATGGCCTTGGGGGAATCAGTTGGGAGCTGGCTCAAATGGATCGTGCTTAGTCTCTTCGCGACGGAAAGATCAATTCGACGATGGGAAACTCACATATGGATCGGCAAAAGCAGCATGATTGCTTGGACGTGAGAACACAATCTGCATTTCGGAGTTCATTGAAAATTACACTTTGTAGCACCAAAAGAAAAAGTGCATTGTAATATGCGCTCGCATAATTTTCAACTCGACGAGAGTGAAAACTACTCTCATCATGAGGAAAGAGTAGTAATACCTAAAAAAAGGAATCACCTGATAATCTTCGAGCGTGCGTGACTTGAAACCAGCTGCACAATAGTCGAAGTAGTACTCCCACATCCTTATGAACTTTTCATTGAATCCCAGAGCTACTATTTTCCTATAGAAGGAGAAAGGTGTCACGACTGATGAAATAACTAGGAGCAATTGTACCAAAGTGATCGCAGCATCATGCTGAATTTCACCTCTGGTTCTCCATGAAGTTCTTCCTCCAACATCGAAGTGTTTGGTAGTAATGGATTCCTATGTTGTCCAGATGCTCCACACTGTAGTGGAAGATCTTTTGGTGAACAGTTGAAGCAAAGAACAAAGAAACTTAGGTACTTAATGTCATGCAATTGTACCAAAGTCGGGATGCGGACGCCATAGCTGATGTTATCCTGCTTAATGAAGGCAGGCAGCCGCCGGGGAAGATATATTCTTTTATGAAGTCTGAACTCCGCCTGTATTCTTCGTACCGCTCATCGGGTATGGACATGAACTAGTGAAATTTAACACACTAGTTAAAAAAAATAAGCGCATCTTTTACTTTTGAAACAGTAGTTCGAACCGCAAAACTGGTGTATGTCACATGCCTGTAGAACAAGAAGTCCGTCTTTGGCTAGCACCAATTCGCAACGGCTGAAGAACTCCTCCATGTATTTATGGCCGACTGCTTCTATCATCCCGCTGGGAATCCATTACATCAAGAGTCTTTTAAGCATCTTTTTGGTCTGTCTAACTAGATAAAGAAAAGACGATGGCGAGACACTCACCAAGAAATGATCCTGTCATATTTGTTGGTACTTGGCAATTGGCGATAATCACAGAAAAGGAATTTGATGCGGTCCTGCATTGAAAGATTTACATTATCTCTCGAACTTATGAAGTAAGTTTTCAAGTTCAAAATGCTGATAGATATGGCTACCTGAAGCCCTGCTTCTTTCACTCTCGATTTGGCGTACTTCAGTTGCTCTTTTGACAGAGTAATGCCCGTGTATTTGCATCCGGTTTGCCTGACAACTTCAATGGCCAAGATTCCCCAACCGCAGCCGATTTCAAGAACTTCATGCGTCTCTTCAATTCTCGCCTACATTTTTATAGGGCAAAGAATTAGTCACAAAGCAGTCAAAGGTTAACCAGTCAAGCAGCCTGAAACTAACACCAAGTAAAACTTACTTTTTTAATCAAAAGAGAGATTTTTCTCATCTGTGCCTCCTTTAGGTCTTCACCTGCCATCTATTAAATTTTTTCAATAAGACAAAAATGCATCATTGATATACATCAATGTGAAGAATCTGACAATGCATTCTGGTTCATTCTATTCTCTTGACAAAATGCTAGGGAAAAGGATTAGGAATAAAGTATCTACCAGATCATAATGCCGGGAGACATTCCTACGAGCTTGTGTTACAGTGTTTTGCCTTGATACATGCTTGAAGTAGAACTTAGCTGAAGCAATACCAACTGTTAAAAACATCGGTGTCCACCAACCCCTAATAATAAAAGGGGCATCCACTGGTTTAGCATCTTTAATAAGATCATACAAAGTCAAAAACATTTTGTTCCAATCAGTAATGTATTGAGTACCTTTTCTTACTCAATTTCGTGAAGAATCAGAATCTCTATTGGCTATGAGAATCTGCGATTTTCCATATTGTTGAAAAATGATTAAGCATTTGATAAGCTCAAAAAGATACAACATTGAAAAATGAAGTCTATTTGACAAAGAAAACAACCTGGAAAAGATTTAGAAGACCTCTATCTTTATCTACAAAAGAAAAATCACCATTTATGTAAGCATCCGCTAGGCCTAGATCAGCCTGAGTCATGACCTGAAAAACCAAAAATTCTCTATTAATACACAAAGGGGTCTCAACAGGAAAGCAAGGACTGCACTTGATCTGTAAGAGGGTCCTATATAGTTTGAGTCGGTGTGGGCTGAAGTTGCTCGTAAAGATAGAGCAATACCTTCCAGTAAAATTGTGGACTGTGAATCCTCAAAGTAACTTTTAAAGGACATCTTTTCATAGTTCCCTCAAAGGTAAACATCGTGCCTCCTTCCTCTAATAAACTGCCAATCACGAAAGCATAATTATTGCTATGTGATTCTCAAAATGTTCCCTTAAGTGGTAAGTCATTAAGAACATTCTGCATTTTTGAATATCATTCTTATTGACAAGTAAATTTGCAAATTCTGTTCTAAGATATTAATGAAAATGCAGGAGTGGACAATGAGGAAGTAGCAACAGATATGACGTTAAAGATGAGAAGATGTTGACTTAGAAACTGATTCAGAGCAATGACGGTTAACAGTTATGAGAATCTACACAAAATAAGACGAGATATTTACACTACCAGCCAGTAGTTATCATGATAAGTAGTAGTATACTCACGTTACTGAACCTGTGGCAATATAACGTCCAAGAAATTTAGTAACAAAAAGGCGTGCCCCCATTTCCATGAGTGAAGGAACCATATGTTGAGGATTCTCGAGGACAAAATGACCTTGTCCAATCACTCCGTGTGCAGCAAACATGCCAGCCTGCCCAGAAGTCCCTTGACATTAAATTCGCATATGCAACTGAGAGAGAGAGAGAGAGAGAGAGAGAGAGAGAGAGAGAGAGAGAGAGAGAGAGAGAGAGAGAGAGTCTATACCTTCAATCCATCCTCATGGAAGCCATACCCTGAAAGAAGAACAAGAACTCAAGTTGGTAATTAAATATAAAACTTTGTTCCCCTGGCAGCCTGAGTTCAAGAATTAAAAAATTCTGTCCCCTTGAAAGGTTCAAATCACAGCAATTTTATGAGCAAAGACCATACAGAATTGACTCATCAATTAAGCATAACTTAAGACCCTCCTCATTCAAAATTTAACCTCAAGAAATATGGCAAGAACCCTGTAGAAGTATTCTTGATTACATGCACAGAAATAAATAATACTCTCAGCGTTGCTATAAAAACAATCACTAGCGCTAATATAGAAAGATAAAAAGGCTCACCCTGGTATGCTCCGCAGAACCAAATTCCTCTTTTTCCTTGGATCTGATCTAGCTCGTGTGAAGCTTTCGATGCAGCAACAGATGGAATTGGATGGCCAGTGCACCACTTAAGCAATGAGTGTTGTGGTTCTCGTGAAGGATTGAGAGTCATGAGAAACGGCAAATCCTTCTGATCAAGGTTCTGCAAATTTTTACAGGCCCAATTAACGGGAGGAGCATTGGTCATGCTGAAACAGGTGCCAATAGAAAGGGAGTGCTAGAGGCAGTCAAACCACGGAGATTGTCAACTTGTTGCAGAATGCACCTCACGAAGATGCTACCTTGCTGAAACTTTTAGTAGGCATTAACAACTTATATGCATTATTTAGAGTAGTTTATGCACTCCATGACAACTGCAACTTTCACTTCTTTTATTTAAGGCGATATGGAGCATGAGTTTGCAGCGCAACAGATCCTGAAGGGAATGGCTGAATCAGAAATAGAATCAGCAATGCACAGTTACCTTACCTGAAGCACATTGAGCCAGTATGTCAAGCACACTTTATTTTCAGTACTCCCCAGAAAATTCAATGCACTCCACGCTGCTGGGTTTTTGGGCATGAAAGTTTTGTCACGATGGAGATAAATCTCGCTGCCAATAGAAAAATGTACCCATGGTTTTGTATTCTGTAGTAAATATAGAAAGCAAAAAGAAGCTTGCCATTCTCAAAAATTAAAAAGAAATTTTCCCAAGCAGAAGGAAGGATATTGCAGTGGACACCATTGTTCCATTCTACATCAACTAACTGTGCCCTTGCAGACAATTGCATATTTCTGCAGTAGTATGTTTGCAGATACTAGTCATGAAAACCTTACACGAAAGTCCAAATTAACCAATTATACCTGGAGGCATATTGGAATGCACCAAGAACTCTCATCTCATCGTAAGTTGCTTGGTCTCCCAACAATCTCAGAGCATCCGGTGCATGGATGGCTACAATACACTTATCATATACTTCTTCAGAACCATCTCCAGTTAGGACAACGCATCCTGTTCAATCTCCTGTTACCGATAAATTGTGGACTAAAAAAACCAAAACTATAAATTGTCATGATGATTCTTAGATATACCTACTATGACAATTTAGTTATTACGCCTATATCATTTGCTCTAGCTCCATGTCATGTGATCAAAACAATGCAGAAAAGGATTAGACTTCAGCAGCAAGTACTCACCCTTATCACTAGTTGAGATGGATCGCACTTCACAACTTGTTCTTATCTTGCACCCTTTACTCTCAAGCTCATCTCTGACCTGAATTCACAAATATTTACTGTTCAACTCATCAAATTCTTTGTAGGGCTTTCAGCGGAAAAATTATGACCAAGAACATTCAGTTTTCCATCTCGAACCACTGAATGTCCAAATTATCATCACCTTATTGACATAAGAACGTGAGCGTCTTCGGACAGTAAGCCACTGAGGGCGGCCAAAAACCTGCAAAGAAACAGTGTAAAAATGGACAAAGAGTATTCTGTAAACAGACTGTGATATAGATGGAAGAAAAGATTAGTTGATTGACTTATTGATTCAAAATGCTACCAACTTAAACGGCAGAGAATTGGTTGGTAGGACATCTGAAATTGCGAAACACAGTTTTTGTCATTTACAATCAATCACTAACTGTTCTAAAGCCACATGACCTACCTGAAGCAGATGATGATTGCGGCAAAAGGACAGAACCGAGAAGGCTGAAAAGCTCATGACTCCTTCTGAAGGGCAAGACCAGATTGAACTGCAAATTGGTATCTATAAGAAAATATAGTTAATTGGTTATTGCCATAGATCTACATTCTACAAACAAGCAAAGGACAGACTTTGTTATATGAGCAAGAGATCAAAGGACATGACAGAGTACAGTGATTCAATAATCTCACAATGTAAGCCTTTTGAAACAATTCAGAGTAATCCCGTGACTTGATAAACTGTCCCAAAGTTTCGCTGCAGTCAATGTCAGGATTGCTCTCGAGTCCTTCTAGGTAACTGCGAAGATAAACGATCATCAAACAGAGTGAATGCCAGTGATTGTCCAGTCGTGCATATGAAAAGGATGCAAGAACTTGAAGATTGGCTTTTACATTTTAATGCAGTAGGCCAGCTTGATCACCTTGCAAAGTCATGCAGGATATGCTACCGTCAGAATAAATATTGACCATTTTCTAGACAACACTCGATATCTAATCGTCTTATACTGCTATGAAATGCATAGAATGTCCCGAGATTCCTTTTCAAAAAAGGACCATTCCTTGTTCGAAGTGTTTGAAATCTCATGTAAACAGTCAGCAAGTTGCCAAAAACTTAGGCTTCAAGGAATCACACTCTACACTGATTTTCTCTGATTAATTTAGCTGGCAATAACACGTCATTAATGATACTTCCTACTTCATAAATGATTATGATCAATATCATTTTTCTTAGCTGCAAGCAGCAGACTGGATTTACTTGAGGACGTCCTCCTTAAATTTAATGATTTCCCTAAGCATTTGCCAGAAGTAAGGATTTAACACATTTGTCTTCTGGGCAAACACACTCGAAAGACCATTCCTGCTTCCCCATTCACAGCCTCGACCTTCGTCTAAGCTGACCGAGAATGACAGGTCTGATATCTCCATTTCCACTCCAAGACTCTCAAACAACTCCATCATATTAGGGTACGTAACCTGCAATAGACCAGTAATTCGCATCAGCATTAGAAGTTGCTCAAGACAAGCGATTCTTTATGAAGAAAATTACTTCTCCACTATGCCAAAGAACCATGATCTCAAAGTGACAAAATAACTTATGAGTGGCTTCGACTCTCATTACCGATGACGGACACAACGCATCAATTGTATATTGACTCAATTTATACTAAGATAGTAGATTCGCTTGTTAAAACTACTCATAGACATTTCAATGATCACAACTTTTTTGGTGATGGCCATGTCTTGAGGGTAAAAAAAAATCAATAGCATATTCATCATTGATATTATTATACATGATAATAAACAAATTCTATCCATGCATACAATAGTACCGACCATTGTAAGTAAAAAGAAATTTTTTTTCGACTCCCTAAGTTTCTACATGCGCAACACGCTTAGAATGCTAGTTTTCTCAATGATTGAAATCGGACTTTATGGGTCAACACGTTCTGCGGCCAGCCCCAAACTTATGGGCTGGAAAAGAACTAGTCAGGACACTGTGATATAGCCCGACTGAGGTCAGATCTAGTTACTTTTTATTCTCAGATGGAAATTGATTGAGCCGTTCCATCTTTATGTCTATTTCAGTTTAAGTATGGTCATCCACGTTGCTTTGGTCATGTAACTCCTTCTCTATAGTATAACTACAAATATAAACAAATCTCACTAAAAAATGGAGAAAATCTAACTAGACAAGACCCCGCTTTATTTTGATACCGAATCTTGCCGGATTGGTGAGCCTAGGGAATCACTAGTGTCGTGATCGAGGTCTACTCCAAGCTCAGCTCCAAAGTATGAGTAGTGAGAAATTATTACCAGGATCTACCCAAAAAAATAAAAAAATTTAATGGGTTTCATGTGGGTTCCTTGTGAATCCAACATAAGCATATTGAATGATCTCTTGTGGATGAATCTAGTTGAGCCCAGAAGAAGATGACTAAACAGCCTTACCTGTGCCCTTTCATGGCCATTATCCCATGTTGCAATGCCATCCCCACCTGCCCATTATTTGTTCTTACCTCGAAATTAGAAATAGCACCGGAGAGATAGATAATACCCACTAATTTCGAAAGTTACATTTATGTCTTAGGTTTTTAATCATCAGATTACATTTGACAATTAATTTTCTAAAGCAGCTAGAAAGTTGGGTTTAGGAACAACACTAAATATCTATTTAAACGAGCACCGCTTGTTAAAATAATCATCTCAATTTTTCAGCTCAACAACGAAATATCTAAAAGGATCACCTCATTTTCCTAATTAAATGTGCAAATCTCCCTTCAACTGATAATAATCACATAGATGCAAAAGATTCAATCTCCAAGATTATCCTTGTGACATAAGCATACCTAAATAAGTGAACTTAATAAGATTTGATATTTTAGCAAGTGAGATCCTCATGTGTAAATAGATTGGCTAGTCTAATTAACAAATAACTTCTAATGCTTGGGACAACACGTCCGTACGTGCACATGTTACTTGGAAAAAATTATTTTTTTATTTTTTTAAACATCATCATCATTTGCAATTCTTTTCAAAATTAAATGTTTGAATATTAAAACCAGTCCCAATCAATTTTAGAGCCATCTAATCTTGTTTTTGCTGACATTGCAGGAGTGGACACCACCCCCGACTCTCCTGCGGAAGCCTTTTTCTTTGAATGCTTTGCTCTTCATGTAATGCCAAAAAGAGCTCCATCTCGTCAGCAATTCCACATCTATTCTCGTACTAATTCTACCTTTAGAGTTTGATTGATTGAACTTCTCAAACTATTAACTTATTTCCTTTCAAGTAAAAGTAATATATTATTCGAATTTTTATAAACATTATAATTTTCACTTAGCACTATGAGAGCATTAAAATGGAAATAAATGTTATCGGAGTATCACAAGTAGCAACATACCTATCTCAAAACCGCTAAGGTTACGTTTGATTATCTAGATTTCTAATTAGGATAAGACTATATAGGATATAATATGAAATCCAAGAGATTTTGTTATATATTAACCATTGTTTGGTGACTGCAGTAATATAATCGAAGACATTACATCATATTATATATATTATTTACATCATATGATATATATTATTTGGTCTAAACGGCATATTTATATAAAAGAATCACAAATTTTACAAACGGAGATAATAGAAATCTCTTAGGAGACTCTTATCTACTTTATTTCTATTTTCTATTTATTTTCTTTTACTCTTTTTTAATTAATTTCTTTTTAATTCTTTTATCCCCTTAATCAATCTATAATAAAATTTTATTAAATAGAAAACTCTACTAATATACATAAAATACTAAAACATCTAAAATATGCAGTAAATATATATTTATATATTAAATTTTTATTATACAATAGAATTAAATTCAAAAAATATAAATAAAAATAAGATTAAATTTAAAAAATTATTTTTCGTTTTTGAATTTTTATATTAGAATTAAAATATTATTTATATTGAATATATTTTTAGATTTGTTAATTTAAGAAGTTTGTTATTTGAGGAAAAGAAAAACTTTCCTATTACAAAATTAGAAATTTTATTCACCTTTATCTCATAGAATAATTTTATTCAGCATATTTCTTTTTATATCTGAGTACATCCTAACTTGAATAGGTATTAAACGCAAGATAGGATAAATTTTATCCTGACTATCAAGCGCAACATAATATCTATCTTAAGGCGGTCCGGTCTTTTGGGAAAAAGCTATCTTATTGTGGTGAATGGAGAGTATACTTGCAAAATAAGCCCATCTTGTATTTAAGATCAAAGAAAATAGAAGCGGAATATATATGCCCAAAAATGAAAAAACAAAAGATTGAAATTAAACGTATGCACGTGAGGGAAACGCACTGCGACTTTCTAAATCTGCACATTGCATTTCTAGAAAGTTGCCTTTTCTAATCCCTTGGCACCTCCCTAAAACCCCAGCTTAGAAAATTTGTATTTCTTGGGAAAATAGGATAAACAAGGGCGATTGTAATAACGAGGAAGTCACGAGATGTTTGGCTCGTGACATGCACGACCAGATCTCTATGTTTTGCTTTGAGCAGAGGACTAAAAAAAAAAAAAATGGAGGAAAATGGGGTGAAGATCATGGTGGGCAAAATGTAAAAGAAGAAGAGAAGAACGGAGATGGAGAGAGTTGCAGACTTACCCGATTGAAGACCATGAAGCCGAGGTCCAGGTCGACGTCATCGAAGGAGACGGTCCTGGCATGGCCGCCCAAGTAGTCCTCCTTCTCGTACACCACCACCCTTGCTCCTCCCCTCGCTGCCTCGTACGCGGCCACGAGCCCGATCACGCCACCCCCAATCACCCCCACTTTCATCTTCTTCCCAATCTCCTCAGTGGGTACCCTAATCTTGATGCAGAAAAAAGGAGGAAAAAAGAGACTTGTTAAATGAATGCCAATGCAACCTCTAGTTCAAGGTTGTTAAAATATTTAAATATTAAATTATGTCTTTATTTAACATCTTAAATTTTTAAAACAGTTAATTGTTATCCTATAAAATCTCACATGATATCAAAATAGTAAGTTTTTAGTTAAAATCTTTCCAAGACCCTATTTGTCTTCTCAATTACATTTCCACACTTAATATTAAATAAAAAAGACCATATTAGGTGTGCGGATATTTAAATATTAAACTACGCATTCATCTAACTATTTAAATTTTTAGAACAGTCGGCTGTGATCTCACAAAATCTCATAAGAGTTAAGTCAGGAAATTTTTTGCAGTGGTTAGGGGCACTCATAAAGATGCACGGAACATGAGGTAAAACAAGAAAGTGGATGAATTTTTGGAAAGGAGAAAACAATGCACAGGGAGAGCATGAAGTGGAAATCCTTCAAAAGAAATTGTCGAGAGTGATTTCAAATATTAAAATATAGAAAAGTGCTGGGTGTTTAGTAATTATATAGAATGAGCATAATATAAATATTTAAAAATAAATATCAAGTAAACATGATAACATTATGAATAATGACCTTTCATAGGAGAGGTAATTTGTGCATAAGTGGAGTATATTGCAATGTAATTAAAAACAATTAACAATGTGTTCTTATGTAGGGGTGGTAGTTCGCACTCAATTTAAAATCCCACTAATATGCGAAAGAAAAGAAAACGTAACCTTCTACAAGGGCGATAGTTCGCACTCTAGTAGGGATCCCACTAGAAGTAAAAGATATAGAGAACTAGAAGTATGGAGTATTGATTCCAACCAAAACTTGGTTGGTTATATTATTGAGTGACAAAAAACTTACTAATGATTGATACAAGTAATTGGAGATGAGTACAAATTACCGAAGATATCTTAAAGAAGTGATTACAAGTGATCAAAGGGGTGAGTATAAGTGAAAGGGGAAGTGTTTACAAGATTGTATGAGTAATTAAAAGTAGATTTGAGATGAAAGTGAAAGGGTTGAAATCAAAAGAAGCTATTGGACACAAGTTACCAAAAATGAGCAAGAATGCAAGAGAGCTTGAAGGCTTAAATGCAAGCGATGCCTCCCTTTTTCTCATCCTCTTCTTTTTATAGGCAAACAAGAGCAAGCTTCGAACATAGTAGTAGATTTTTTGTTTTTTTTTTGTTTTTTAGCCTTGGTCCATTTTGAACGAAGTGATATGCTTAGTTAGCAATAGCAACATCTTTAGGTGTGACTTCAACATGGCTTTGATATCATTTATATGATAAAGCAATGCAACTTGCAGAGAGAGAGAGAGAGAGAGAGAGAGAGAGAGAGAGAGAGAGAGAGAGAGAGAGAGAGAGAGAGAGAGAGAGAGAGAGAGAGAGAGAGAGAGAGAGAGAGAGAGAGAGAGAGAGAGAGCTTCGAACACAGTAAATAGTAGATTTTTTTTGTTTTGTTTTTTTAGCCTCGGTCCTTTTCAAATGAAGTGATATGCTTGGTCAGCAGCAGTGGCATCTTTAGGTGTTGTCTTCAACTTGGCTCTGATATCATTTATATGATATAGCTATGCAACTTGCAGAGAGAGAGAGAAAGAGAGGAAGCTTCGAACATAGTAAGGCTTAGTTCATTTCATGGAAAATAACTTCTAGGAAAACGTTTTCTGGATTTTTTGACGTTTGTTTCACGGAAAATAATTCATTGGGAAAAACATTTTCCATGAAAGAAAAAAAGTCTTCTAAACTGGGGGAAAATGTTTTCCACTTTTCAAGTTGAGGAAAACATTTTCCACATTCACTCTATCCTATCTCATACCCCTTATTAGTCATCGCTTCTTTCTTTCTATTGTTTTTTATTTTTATTTTCATAAATTCGAATTTTTTTGTTATTTTTTAATAAATCAATTTTTTTTTCTTTTTTATTTTTCTTTCTGTCTTTCTTTTTCCTGTTTTTCTTTTTCAGCCGGTCGCCAACCATGGCAATGGCCGATGACCGGTGGAGTGCAAGGCGAGCTCGTCGATCTGGCCTCACCAAACTATGGCAAGGCTTAGGAGTCGTAGGCTCGGGTCTCGCAGATTGGCAACGCTTGAGTGTCGCCAAACGACAGCGAGGCTCAGGCCTCATAGATCAGCTACACCTGAGCATCGCCAAACTGCGTCGAGACTCGGGCGTTGCTGATCTGTAAGGCCCGAGCCTCACCATCGTCTGGTGATGCTTGGACATCGTTGATCTGGTGAGGCGAGCTCAAGGCATGGTCGACTATTGCCATGGCGCCAACAACTAGCTAAGGAATGAGAGAACACAAAAAAAAAAAAAAAAGGGAAAAATTTAATAATCAATTTTTAAAAAATAATAAATAACGATTTTAAAAAATAAAATATGAATAAATTATTGAAAAATAATTAATAAAGGAAAATATTTTCCCAAGTGAATAGCTAAAAATATTTTCCATTTCAAAATCAAGTTTCATTCGAACACTAGAAAATAATTACGTTTTTCTGGAAAATATTTTCTAGAGAAGCAATATTTTTCGCGAAATGAACGGAACCTAAATAGTAATTTTTTTTTGTTTTTGTTTTTTTAGCCTTGGTCCATTTGGAACGAAGTGATATGCTTGGTCAACAACAGTGGCATATTTAGGTGTTGTCTTCAACTTGGCTTTGATATCATTTATATGATATACCTATGCAATTTGCAAAGAGAGAGAGAGGGTAAGCTTTGAACACTGTAAATAAATAGTTTTTTTTTTGTTTTGTTTTTGTTTTTTAACCTTCGTCCATTTTGAACGAAGTGATATGCTTCGTCAACGGCGGTGGCATCTTTAGGTGTTATTTATTTTTTTGTTTTTTAGCCTTGGTCCCTTTTGAATGAAGTGATATGCTTGGTTAGTAGCAGCGGCATCTTTAAGTGTCGTCTTCAACTTGGCTCTAATATCATTTATATGTTATAGCTATGCAACTTGTAGAGAGAGAGAGATAGAGGGCGATTTTTGGTCTGCCCTTATTAAATCCTTTTATCTAACAGCTTTTAACTTTTAGAAAAATTAGTAGTGGTTCAACAAAAATTTACATGACATTAGAGGAGGGTGGTCCTAAATTCAAAATTTTCAAACCTCTATTTGCCTCCCAATGAAGTATTTCTACCATTAATACTAGAAAAATATAATATTAAACTATGCCTTCATCTACTTAGACCTCGTTTACCGATATTAGGCAAATGCACTGGCCTCACTTATTGGTCATGGTTCCTCGATGGAGAGAGATGGAATTGGGGCTAAACGTTGAGCTCAGTCGTAGCCCACGAGTTTCATGCCGACCTAAGCTACCTAGGCCTCGTTTACTAATATTAGGCAAACGCACTGCCCTCACTTATTGGTCATGGTCCCTCGACAGAGAGAGGTGGAATTAAGGCTAAATGTTGAGCTCAGTTGCAGCCCACGAGTTTCATGCTGACCTAAGCTACCTAGGCCTCATTTACCGATATTAGGCAAACGCACTGGCCTCACTTATTGGTCATGGTCCCTCGACGGAGAGAGGTGGAATTGGGGCTAAACGTTGAGCTCAGTTGCAACCCATGAGTTTCATGTCGACCTAAGCTACCTAGGCCTCATTTATCGATATTAGGCAAATGCACTGGCCTCACTTATTGGTCGTGGTCCCTCGACGGAGAGAGGTAGAATTGGGGCTAAACGTTGAGCTCAGTCGCAGCCCACGAGTTTCATGTCAACCTAAGCTACCTAGGCCTCGTTTACCGATATTAGGCAAACGCATTGGCCTCACTTATTGGTCATGGTCCCTCGACGGAGAGAGGTGGATTTGGGGCTAAACGTTGAGCTTAGTCGCAGCCCACGAGTTTCATGCCGACCTAAGCTACCTAGGCCTCGTTTACCGATATTAGGCAAACGCACTGGCCCACTTATTGGTCATGGTCCCTCAACGAAGAGAGGTGGAATTGGGGCTAAACATTGAGCTCAGTCGCAGCCCACGAGTTTCATGCCGACCTAAGCTACTTAGGCCTCATTTACCGATATTAGGCAAATGCATTGGCCTCACTTGTTGGTCACGGTCCCTCGATGAAGAGAGGTGGAATTGGGGCTAAATGTTGAGCTTAGTCGCAGTCCACGAGTTTCATGCCGACCTAAGCTACCTATTTCACGTAAGACATAACTGATGCGAAGAAAAGTAAAAAAAAAATCGAGTGCCACATGTCAACAATCCATATAGGCTGCTGTAGATGATTTGGCCACTTCTAATTTACGAGTAAAATTTTTATTTCCAATTTGAAGTTTGATACATTGTCCGAGAATCAAGGAAATATAGAGAAAGCTCTATGAGAAAAATGCTCTTTCCGAACTCCCTCGATGGAAAATACTCGAAATATTGATAAAAGAATAAGAATATTTCCTCAATCTAAATGATAGAAGTTGTAATCCATTTTCTAGAAAACAAGGTGGAAAAGGTCTTTTCTGAGGAGAAAGGTTTGAACAAATTGCTCAGGCATAGGCATAACGTAGGGTGCTCTCTCACAATTCATTGACTCTCAATTTTGAGCGATGGTAGATTCAACTAGGTATGTTGAGGGGTTGGGACACTAGGGGTACCATAACTTTCGTACGGCACTCACTTTGGTGCCAAAACTTTTTTTTTTTTTCGCTCATTTGAGTGCCACTTCATTGGAAAAGCTGACGTGGTAGCCGGAAAACATTATTTTAATATTTTAATTAATTTTTTTGAATTTTTTTTCTTTTATTATTATTATTTTTTTAAGGGCTGACGAGGGCTACCGTTGACCCTCGTCGGCTGTTGAACTCTTGCCCAAATTGGGTGAGGGGGCCCTCGCTATTAGTTGCGAAGGCCTTGGGTGAGGCCGTCACGGTCTCCCCGCGGCTGCCAAGGGCCATTGCGGCCTTGCCTAGGGCCAGATCTAGGCAAGGGCCGCCTAGCCTTCGCTATCGCCGCCGCGGGTGAGGCCGTCGACTGCCTCGCCGGCCTCACCTAAGGCCTTCGACGGACTCGCCGGCCTCACCCAAGGCCTTCACGGCTAACGACGAGGGCCCCCTCACCCAATTTGGGCAAGAGTTCGGTAGTCGGCGAGGGTCAGCCCTAAAAAAATAAAATAAAATAAAATCAAAAAATAAAAAAGAAATAAAAAAAATCAAAATATTAATTAAAATATTAAAATAATGTTTTCCGGTTGCCACGTTAGTGTTTCTGGCGAAGTGACACTTAAGTGAATGATTTTACTCCGATTTGGTACTCAAATGAGCGAAAAAAAAGTTTTTGCACTAAAGTGAACGCCGTATGAAAGGTATGGCACTTCTAGTGTACTTACCTCGTATGTTGATTAGTTTAACAATCCTATTGAGATGAATCCTAAAAAGTTTGATAGAATGTCAAGCAGTGTTAATAATTCTCTCACAAAATAGTATTTGCAATTTGCATGAACTCTATCAAATCCGACTAATCATAACTTTGTTTCTCATTTATTTAAGGCATTGTTGTCCTAAATTTGTTGATAATCTATTTAATAGACCGGTTAGGAGCTAAAGCACGATATCTCACTTTACTTTTTATGAACTAGAGATTTGAGATTCATAAAATTTGTTATGCTAGGAATTTAATGTACTTTAATCAGTACCTTGTCTCTGTGAAACTTGTTTTCACATGCTCCTTTTTCTTTGTGCTCCTTGTCACGTTTATTACTTATTATTTTATTGTATTAGCAAGTTAAGGTAATTTTTGTGAGGGTTAATATCATGAAAATGGGAGAATTTTTTTCTCTAGAGAAAGTAAGTAGGGGGAGGCTTCGATTGGATGGGGCGTGTCACCATGGTCCGGATGAAACGACACTCATTGAAAAAAAGGGAGGTATGGGGCGCCCCACTAGCTCCTTTAACTATTTATGTCTTAAATGGAGGGGAGCATCTTTCTTTCCCTTTATGACTTTGTATAGGTAAGGGTGAAAATCCATCCCTTTTCGAACACGTCATTGTTCACTCCCTTAAATTCGTGGAGCGTTTGAACCATTGTCCACTTACCGGCCCTCTTGATGTCATCTACTTAATCTTTCCACATACTTCCACAGAGTTCGGGAAATATGATTTTCCCAAAAAATATCTTTGTATAACAAATGGAATCTTATAATATAATTAATTACTTTCGTGCACTTATCCCTTTATGCTAATCATTGGTCCAAATGGCTTAAAGAAGAATCGACACACGGACCCCAAGAGTGCCAAAAGTTGGCATGGAGGGATACTTAAGTGTCAAAAGTTACAAATGGTGCACTTAAGTGCCAAAATCGGAGCAAAAGGGATCACTTAAGTGCCAAATCTGGCCAAATTGCCATGTGTCCATTTTCCGGCGACTTCATTTCGACGGAGCATTTTTTTCAAAATAAAAAATTCCACGTGGCAATTTTAATAAAAAAAATTGTCCACATTAGATTTTAAAGTCCACGTCAGATTTTTAAAAAATTAAAATTGATTTTATTAAAAAAAAAGGGGGGGGGGGAAATCGGCGAGGGCTGTGCAGCCCTCGCCGCTATCGCGCCCCCACCGTCGCCCGAAGGGCCGGCGATGGTGGGTGAGGGTCGGCCGGCCGCCCAAACCGCGTCGGATCCGGGCGGCCGACGGCCCTTAGCCGGCGGGGTGAGGGTCGGCGACCCTCGCTGGATTTGGGGGAGGGTCGCGACCCTCGTCTTAGATCCGGGCGAGGGCCGTGGGCCCTCGCCGCAGCTGGCCGAGGCCCGGCGACCCCGACCGACCCTCGCCCACCATCGCCAGCCCTTCCCGACGACGGTGGCGGCGGCAAGGGCTGCACAGCCCTTGACGATTTCCCTCCCTTTTTTTTTTTTATTATTTAAATTAATCAATTTTAAAATATTTTATTTTTTTAAATATTTAATATTATTTAATTAATAATTTTAAAAATCACGTCAACGCAAAAACGACGTCGTTTTGCGCTGATTTTTTGTCGTTTCAATTTCCGGCGAGCCACGTAGGCAAAAAAATTAATAAAAAAATGCCAAGTAGGATTTCCGGTAGGGTTTCGGCGACTTGGCACTTAAGTGATCCATTTTTTTTGAAAAGTGGCACTTAAGTGTACCGTTTGTAAGTTTTGTCACTTAAGTGTCTCTTCATGCCAATTTTTGGCACTCCCGCTGTACTTTCCCCAAGAAGAATCACTTGTAGATTCAACTAGTCTAGAAGAATGAAAGGTTACGAACACCGCATTGCATTCTCTTTTATGAGGAAATATAGTTGAATCTATAAGTCATTGTCGCAACCAACCCTCGATGGGCCACTAGAAGGGGGTAGGTTTAAAGATACTCTCATAAAGGTTGGACTCTCCCAAAGTCCATTGCTCATGTGACATTGGTTTTTCTAATCTATGTATTCAAAAGGAACTACCACTAGCCATTATTGAGGGACGAATGGAAACTTTAATCAAGATGCTAGAGTATTGTCTTGATTGCATGCACAACCAAAGATTTTGAGATCGGAGACTTAATTACCTTAGCTATTTAACAAGAGTCCTTTTGGTACCAAACTCAATCACGTGCTAACTAATGCAATAGCAATTTATCAAAGAATTCTGAATTTTGTCCTACTCATTCTAAAACAAAGAAAATAACATTGATATATTGAAATTGAGCAATCTAGTACAATCAAATTGAAATGCACAAGTAACAACCTAGCATAGTTTTAAAAAAGAAAAATGCATCTAAAAATCCTATGGTAAAACCCTAAAGGCTAATTCAATTTGGTTTTCATTTTTTGAGGATTTTCCATTTTTTTTTAAAGAAAACTATTAGAAAAGCTGATTTTTAAGCTTTTCCAAGAATCTCTAGTTTTTGGAAATTTCTGATTTTTTCAATTTTTTCAATTTTTATAAATTTGTATTTTTGAATAATTTTATGAATTTTTATTTTTAAATTTATTATTAAAGAAAAATAACTTTAGATATTGGGTGAAGAGACCCGGCTCGATTATCGACCCAGACCCTATTGATTCGGGTTGGACTAAAAAGTAGGCAAGCCCTAAGGTGCACTTGGAATTAGCCGAATTGGCCCATGAAAATTTAAAAGGCCCACTCAACCTCCAACTTCTCTATTCTTAGCCCAATCTCTCACCGTGGCCTATGATACTCAAGCTCATCGACCAACCCAAAATTAAATTAAAAAACGTAGCCCATTCCCTTTTCTTTTCTATTTTCCTTTTTTTCACCTTTTTTTTTTGTCTTGTTCTGTTTCTCTTTTAACTTTTCTTCCGGTCTTCTTCTTCGCGTCCTCCTTCCCGAAGACACCACCCTTGCAACTCCTTTCACTGAAGTTGCACCACTACCACAATGAGCCATTGCTAGCGTTCGGGTCACCATTGAGCCACAAACCAGCATCGGTTGTTTGGTCCGACCAACAATAGTCACCACTGGCTACTAGTAGCCTGTGGTTTCTAAAGTCCTCGGATTGACTATGGCGAGGAATATGCATACGCCAGCAAACTCGAATGGTGTGGGATGATCCACGAAATGTGAAGAAAGCACTGAATACAACATTAGGACAAGAATAACCGCTAGTGACGCATAAAACTAAAAGACAAACTTGGATTTAAGGGCTAGGGCCGGTCCCATCATCGAAGCATTTCGTCAAACAATTGGGGGTGTTGCCGAAAGGGTGGTCTCTAACTCAAGTGAAACATGGATTCAAGTGGACATCAAAACAATGTGTAGGACCAACACTCAGGATAGCTTCGGGAGAGGTTAATTGCACTCAAAATAGGCATTAACGAGAAATGATTGGTCTCGGCCAAAACAAACTCTAGAACTCAAATCTCATTCAAGTATTTTGGCAAGCAGTTGGCATGCATTATTGAAATGAGAAATTTTTGGCTCGAGTGAGCCTTCAACACAGTCATAGGTTCCTAACAAAGCATACCAAAACACGCATCAACATCGATGAAGGGCTAATGGGGCTGAAGCTCATGCGAACTGGTTAGTCACGAGCTTCGGCCCAACACACCTAAAAAGCATAGCACAAACTGGCTAAAAGAGTTTAAGTCCCTTGAGGAATCCACAAACCACATATGAACTGGCTGTCTATGATCGACATAATGAACTAAATGTCTATCATAAAGGACCAAAGATCCAAATGTTGTCCGACCAAATTGATTTTCCAAGTATAGCACAAGGGAATTCACCATATACTGGCTACCCACTAATGAGAAGTGGCATTGTATATTAAGATTTATGTCTAGAAGAAGACGAGAAATTAGGATCTTCTCATTTCCATTGGCACCTCGTGACATTTTCTTGGATATCATTGAACTCACGCTCTAGATCATTGACAACATCTTCTCTCACTCAAGGACTCCCTTTGTGCCTTTTGTAGCTAGTCATACTCTGAGGATGACACTAATCACCATCTTTCCTCTCGCACTCACAACAAAGACGACACACTAGGAATGCACTCTCCTTACAAGCAACAAAGACTTCATCATTGGCTGTACATCAATAATATCACCACAAATTTGACATATCTAGCCACTCAAGTGCTTCAAGGGCTAGGGCACGCTTCTAGAGTCAGGGCGAATCCGAACTAGCATGTTCTTCTTATAAGACCCGGCCACCATTTGTGCACTTGCTTTTAAGAGATGATCTTGACCCTTTGTTTTTATCTAGTAGAATTTCCTGAGAATTTCAACACATTTTATTATTTCTGCTGGAAAGTTCAGAACTTGGTCAAGAATGAGAGTTTCTACTCCTTTAGTTAATAAGGTCACATGAGTCCTAGTTGATTTTCCCTCATTTAGAGAAAATCTTTCGTGGCTGAACCGATGACTTCCATTCTATCATTTTTGTACTGAATAATTTTATAAATTGAACAATTTCCTGCTTTTGGAATGCAGAAGGTGAATCTCGAAGAATAGGAGCATAGCCACTAAAGAAACTCCATAATTCACCAACATCAGCATCACCTACAAACTTTCCATCCCCTATTATTGTCACCTTACGGTTTCATTAATGCTTATTTTCCTTAATGTAGTGAACAACTTCCAAAGCTTTAGCTCTTTCTTGTGTGCTAGAGATGCACTCATTGAAAAAATATATTTGAAGCAATGTCCAATCTGAACACATCATAGTGATTCATGAATGGCTGACCATGACGTTATTAACATGAACAATATGCTCTCCTTTGTATACAAATAAGTTGATGAAGTGCTTTTCCCCCTTCAAAATTCTTGTCTCTAACTTGTACACCCCTTCAATGGGTATAATGCATGGGCTAAAGAAGGACAAGAATTTCTTCATTTCTCGGCTTGAAACTTCCTCGCAAAATAGAATTTGCCATGTGAAGTCTTTGGAATGCAAACTAAGTGAAGATTCTCGATGCACCATTTCTCTAAACCACCCTTCATTTCCACAACTTAGAACGTCAATGTCCTTAGACAAATGAGACATTTTCTCTCTTGAGAGAGCACTCCACAAAATTACAAGATTTAAGTTGGAGTTGAGCGAGAAAAATGACAGTTGACTATAACAAAAGAGCTTGGTATCGGAATTTGCATCGAACAAAGAAATGTGTCTCCATTATTGTTCTTTGCTTCTCCAACTCAATTCTTTCTTTTTCTCTTCACACGTTAAAGTCTCAAAGGCTCATTCTAATAATTTTTTTTTCTTCATCAATTCCTTTTCTCAAGTTCTGCAACTAAAGTCAAGATTCTTTGGCCTTTCTCCATCCAATAGCACATATCTCAGAAAATAAAAAGCTCATTAAATCCACATCCTCAAAACCCTGAAAGTCAAAGTGCATAAGAACCGACACAGACTTTAAAGGAAGGAAGAATTTAGAGTTTCCTCCTCGGATTCAGTAGCGACACCACCAAACTTGAAATTTTCTTAATCGCTTTGGCTCTCCCACTCTGAGTTGGACCAATAATTATTTGGACCTAAAATGAAACATACATCCTAGTAAAACAAAACTAATGCATGTTATAAACTAACACATAGTCTCGCAACGTCCCATTAAAAATCTAAACTCAAATATCATAACCTAAGCTCTGATACCAAAAATATCACACCCCAAATCCTATAATGACAAGAGGGTGACACGGTTGTCCTTCTTGCCTAAAGAACGCAGCCTTAGACTACCCCAAAAAATTTCAGCTCCCAAGAGTTCCCGCACTATCGCTCTCACTCTATCAGTTGCTAACTGAGAGACCTGAAAAACATGAAGATTAGAGGAGTGAGCTACCACGGCTCAGTAAGTAACACATTTTTTCCAAGCGGATCGGGAAATTACCATGCACATTTACAATACCAATATAATCCACTTTGAACATAATATATATACGTACTACAATTATCTCAAGAAAACAATAAAGTAGGTACAAATGGTTGAATCCACTGGTTAATCTCATCAAACACATGCCAAGGGTCCATTCCATCGGCTAAACTCGTCAAAACACGGGTCAATGGTCCATTCCACCGACCAAACAATGGAACTCAAACTCAAATGTCCAACCATGATCACGCTTAACGCCCGTGACAAGACGACCAAGATTCCCCCCTTGGTTAGGTCTCCACCTACTATAAGCCGGTGGCTCGGCCTATAAGGATATCCTAGACTAGTATGCGCATATCTACACACCTCTCAGGGTTCACAGAGACATTGAGCATCAATCCAGCAATAACCAATCCCCAATAATCCACAATAGAATCAGAATCATTTCATAATTCAAGCATTTAATAAATATGGAAACGCTTTACATAAATCAGAAGCTTTCCAAGGTCCTTTGATAAAGGTTTCGCAAACCACTTTCAAACAAATATCCCAACTAAAATCAAGGATAGTTTCCTCACTTAAATAACAAATTGTAGTAAAAGCCCGATCCTGTTTTTATGCAACAAAGAATGCTATTTTTCAACTAATAGCATATATTACCCATAATATCTTCCAAACATGAGTTTAAAATACAAGGAAGAAATAGTGTCACTCACTTAGGAAAAGCCAAAAACCAACTAAGCCCTTATTTGAGTCGACGTACTTGAATTCCTAACAATTAATCCAAAAATAATATCAAAGACCGAGTAAATGGACATTCTAAATAATGACTTGGCTATCCTACGCCTATTTATTGATAACACGACACCTATGTGCCCATGGAAAGCTCACCTCAAAAGGAAACCTATTTTTATTCGTGAGACACGGACACGCACTCAACTTTGTCGCCCCATAACTTCCTCCACAAAATTCGATTTCAAGCCAACTTATAGTCATTAGAAAGCCCTTTTGATGCACTACAACAACCCTATAACAGCCGCCTCAAAACCTCTTCAAAAACAGCAAAAAATCATTTCCGAAGCTACTGTTCGCAACCGTGGCAGAAAGCGCGCCGAACTTCAAAAATCCGTTCCGGACAAACCGCAAGCTCAAATTCAATTCCGCAAAATGCTATAGCTTCACAACATCCTAAATTATTATTCTCATAAAAATTTTCAGCTCAACGACTCAAAAATCAGACTTCGCTGCACAAATCTCCATAAACTCCGAATTTCAAGCCCTAATTGCTATTAATCCTTTCCAAGGATGATTAGAGACCTTAATCACTTACCGGTGCTATGGAATGGAGTTAAGATGAGTTGTGGAGTGTCCGTGGCAAGCACGTGGGAGTTTCTCCTCCTTCTCCCTCTTTTCCTTCTCTTTCCCTCCTCTCCCGTTTCTGCTTATGCTCTGTTTTCTGTTCTTCCATTCTGTTTTCTGTCCACTGACTTGGGCGCAGCAAAAATAAGGGGAAAGAAGATGGGCTGGGCTGGGCTGGTTTTTAAATGTTACATACCTGGTTCGAGCAAAGTGTTGTAGTGGATGGGAGGTAGTGAATGGACCTCCGGCAACGACTAGCCACCCTCTTAAGCTCACTCCTCTCTTTGGTTCACTCTCTCACGCTAGTGAGCACCCTTTCTCTCTTAGGCAAAAGGAACCCGGGGGGAGGGGAACCCACGCGCAGGCTAGGTCAAAATGAAGGAGGAGGCTAGGCCTGGGCCTAGGTGAAAGGAACTAATGGGGAGACAAGAAAAGAAATGGACCGGGCCATTCTAGCCTTGGCTTGATCCACTCTTTTCACAATTAATTTTTCTTTTTTTAAAAAACATATTTTGATTATTTTTTATTTTTTTTTGAAGTCCTATTACTAGTAATACAAATGTTCCTAGTGTCTATATGCAATGCAGTTTTAATGATTTTTTTTTTGTCTAGGAGATAGAAATTAATTCTTAATTTTCTATGCGATTAACGAACAACTACACAAGTCATCAAAATTTGAATGTCGACAATCATATTTTTATAGGTTGTGCAACAACTCAGGAGAGGCGGACAAAATGTGTTTTACTCTATTCTTGCCAGAATTATATGAGTCGAGTTTGCGATATTTAGAAGGTTTTATTTGAAACTAAAATTGGTGATTTCGGGTTGGCAAAGTATTATGCTTGTTTTTGTCTTTGTATCAGCATTTTAAATCCTATTTTCCACTAGCTGTCATAGTTACTGAGATAAAACAACGAGAAGTGGAAATGGTGGTAGTCCTATTTCTTCGAGGTTTTGGTCCAAATCACAGTGTTCTTCATTAACAAATTATTTTTCTTAGCTATCTACCTTCCATAAAAAGAGTATCACATTGCTTATTACACTCCTAGTCCCAAAACTTCTCTCATATCAAACAATAGTGCTATGGTGGCTCGTGGTTGTGTAATGGTCATGGAAATTGGAATCCTAGTAGTTCTAATCGTGGTCATGGCCATGGTGTTCTAGGCCAAGGTGCTCTTCGTGGTGGTGGTAATGTTTCTAGAGGAGGGGGCCACTTTTGTACTTGTTGTCAGCTTACTGGACATACTATTGATTATTGCTACGATCTCCATCCCATGCTGGTTGGGTCATATGCTTCTATCGATACTAAGCCATGGTCTTCTTGATTTGGACCTTCTTCTAGATAGAGTATTGTGAATTTAACTCATGCAAAATATAATGTGTTTATTAGGGCACAATAGCTTGATGTTCCTTCAGGTCCTATTGCTACTTTGGCACAATACAAAGATCCTACATATCTCATGGCCCCTACAATTACTGCTCGTCCTTAGGTTATTGATTCGGGTATCACTCATCATATGACTAGTGATCCACATCTTCTTACCTTCACCTCGTCTGTTTTGTACACTTCAATCCTGTTGGCAAATGGTTCTTAGTCTAAGGTGACTGATTTAGGTTGTGTATCGTTAATTCCTTCGTGTCCTTATCTTTAGTTTGCCATATTCCATGCTTCCCTCATAATCTATTATCCATATGTTCTATTACCCATGACCTTGACTGTGATATTATCTTTTCTTCCTCATTGTGTGTTTTCAAGATCGAAAGAGTGGACGTCGAAGAGATGATGGGTATGAGGATGGTGGATTGTACCTCTTGGATCCTAAGACTATTGCCGATGATGCTACTATTCAGAAGAAGGCCGTGAATGACTCTTATCAATTACATTGTCACCTTGGTCACCCTTTAGAACACGTATTTGAATTTTATTGCAATAATCTATGAAACTTGGAGGGGAAAAAAAAACAATCCATATTTTGGACTTGCATGCCAGAAGAGAAGGGAAAAAATAGCAAATTGGGGAGAGAGAAATTAATGTCCTGGAAGTGAAAGTCATAAAAGAAGAGAATATTAGGTTTTTCTTATTTCCTCATTTTTTTTTCATTTTTTTTTACATATTTACATTTTGATCTCGTAGTTATTGAAGATTTTTAAATTGACCCCTGCGTGTCGAAATTGCATGTCGAGAGAATTGATCACATGTTAGATTTTCTACACCTGTTGACCATGTGTTAGAAAGTGTCAGACACGTGTCGAAGTATTCGAGATGACATGACACAATAATTCAAAAACATTAGATTCTTGAAAAATGCTAATGCTTATCAATGATCACTAAATTTACTAAAATAAAGCCTCTTCCTTTGTCTTCCTCCCTTCCAACCAACTCCCCCCTTAGCATCAATTTAGTCATATACATTTTGAATCGGTGTCAATTTAATCATAAATATTTTGACTTGGTGCCTATTCAATCATTCCGCCTAATTTTGGCTAGCGAACAATTTTTAATAATATTTTATTTTTTTCAAATTTTTATTTTTCTTTTATATTTCCTACATTCATCCTCCTTCCGACGACCCACTAGATGGGAGGGCCAATCACTAGACTAAGGCGGCCAACCAGTGGGGAGCTCGCCTCACATCGCTTGGCAAGAGGCTCCCAAAGGGTGCCAATTGTTCGATTTTGTTTTTGTGACATAATGAATAGATACATGTGCCTCACTTCTCAACAACAAAGGATGATTTTTAGTGTTGAATTAATAACAGTAACCGATGATCAACACAGTAGTTATAGGAAGTAAAATCATGCAAAACTACCATAATCAAATCTTAAAATCCACAATATCCAGAGCTGCAAGGCCTGAGCATTACCAAAATTATGCACGACTTGATGCCCAACCCGTGTGTTGGTAGACACCCGATTAGGTAAAACTCGCTAGGATGCAAACTAAAAGTCTTACAGATGCAGAGATCCATTGGCCGTTGGCACTGGTGAATTACCGCCAAGCTACTCTTTAGGCTATGCCATTTGGTTAATGCATAGAAATTGGCTTTCTGCAAAAGAGTTCCATAATGTACATAGCTCAGTTTTGCCACCCTAACTTGTGCCAGTCTTTGCCTTTGAAATCATATTATGAATAGAAACAGATGGTTTCCCCTAACTCTACCATGGCATTCAGTAAATACTCTGCCTCTTCCCACTTTCTAGCTGCCGAAGTTAGGAACCATTCCTTTCTTGCCCATTTCCGTAAGCAAACTCTGGGCCATATATGAGCTGCCCTCTCTACAGTATCCATGGATCATTGTGTTGTATATCACATCATTGGGCTTTACGCATGCATCAGGCATTGACTTGAACAAATTCGACACTTCCTTCATATCAGCTTTCGTGCAATGCCTGTGTACTAAAACACCATCTCTGCGCATCAGGAATGAATCCAGCCTTCTGCGTGGATGCATAGATGTCAGATGCTTTCTCCATGCTTTCAAAGGAGAGATGCCTCTCTCCTCCATCTCCTTCACCAAATCAGTCACTGCAGGCAAATTCTTGGCTCTAGCGAATCCTGCAATCAAATTGTTGTATGTCACCAAGGATGGGGAGTGACCTAAGACTTCAGTTGATCAAACAAGCTGAAAGCTTTATCCAACTTCCCACAATTACAAAATCCATGTACAAGCGTGTTATATGTAATCACGTCCAGATTTATACCGTTCCTTTTCATCAAGTCCATCAACCTCTCCGCTTCCCAAACTCTCAAGTCACGACACACGACACAGGCCCCTAATGAGAATGTTGAATGTAACCACCCTACGCACGATCCCTCGCTCGCGCATTTCATCGAACAGTTCAAAGGCTCCGTTCACATCACCTCCCCTGCAAATCCCGTCCGTCATAAGATTGCAAGTCTGCACGCTCGGAACAACCCCGCTGAGCTTCATCTTTTGGTACAACTCGAGACCATCTCCTTTCATGCCTTTTCTCAATTACCCATGAAGCAACACTCTGTAGGTGTTGCGTTTAGCGACTAAACCCAACTCGCTCATCTCGGAGAACAATTGCCCAGCCCTTTCGACGTCGCCGTGTTTGCAACAGCCATCGATCAAGGCCGTGTACACGTAAGCCACCGGAGACCAGTTCATCTGCTTCAACCGAGCGAAAACCTGGAAACCCTGGTCCAAGCGGCCGGCTTCGCAGCAGCCCTTCACCATGATCCCGAGGCTCCGCTCGTCGACGATTCCGCCTTTGGCCCCGGAATCACTAAACAGACGCCACGCCTCGTCGAACGAGCCCGACCGAACGAGAGAACTCAGCAAATTGTTGAAGACGCTCGGGTAGGGAACGAGGCCATTTTTCGCCATTTGGGTCAAGAAATCATGGGCTCACACCGTTGATGGAGATTGCAAAAGGGCAAGGAGGATTAAATTGAACAAAGTTATCGTTGGGTTAGAAGATGTGATCAATGAGTAGGCGTCCAGTGACGAGGTTTCCACCATTTCTGGAGCGACAGTGAGATCTTGGCGGTTTTTTTTATTTTCAGTCTTTCCTCTTTATATATGTTGGCAGGTTCTGTTGTCAATTATCATTCGAGTTGCCTCTGAATAAGAGTTTGGCCATCTTTCATTTGTGTGACGACAAACTAAATTGCCAACCCATGTTAAGAATGGGGTCTGTCAGATCAAGGGAATTACTGTCCCAGCAGGCGATGTCGTCTCGATTTTCCAATGCAAATATCATGTTGGCAATCGAAACTATCTAAATTAGTCTCTCTCTCTCAACTCGCATCATCTCATGCTTGCGCGACCTGATTAGAAAGCAGTCGGAGAATAGCTTATTAACACCTTCAAATGTAGTTGAATTAGCTACCACTTGCAGGAGAAGAATTTCAGCTAATTCCCTGTCTGACTCAATAACTGCACCAATTTGAACATCATTGTGAAGTACAAGAAGAAAATTGTTCTCTTGCCCCATTGATTTGCATGTTTGAACACGGTGTTTAACAACCAAAGAAATTTTTTAGGTAAGGAACAACCAAAGAAGTTTGCACACTGAAAGAAGCAAGAAAAATTCCAGGAGCCAAGAGCTGAATGGCCTTGGGGGGATCAGTTGGGAGCTGGCTCAAATGGGTCGTGCTTAGTCTCTTCGTGATGGAAAGATCAATTCAACGACGGGAAACTCACATATGGATCGGCGAAAGCAGCATGATTGCTTGGACGTGAGAACACAATCTACATTTCGGAGTTCATTGAAAATTACACTTTGCAGCACCAAAAGAAAAAGTGCATTGTAATATGCGCTCGCATAATTTTCAATTTGACGAGAGTGAAAACTAACTTCTCTTATCATGAGGAAAGAAAGTAGTAACACCTAAAAAAAGGAATCACCTGATAATCTCCGAGCGTGCGCGACTTGAAACCAGCTGCACAATAGTCGAAGTAGTACTCCCACATCCTTATGAACTTTTCATTGAATCCCAGAGCTATTATTTTCCTATAGAAAGAGAAAGGTGTCACGACTGATGGAATAACTAGGAGCAATTGTATCAAAGTGATCGCAGCATCATGTCGAATTTCACCTCTGGTTCTCCATGAAGTTCTTCCTCCAACATCGAAGTGTTTGGTAGTAATGGATTCCTATGTTGTCCAGATGCTCCACACTGTAGTGGAAGATCTTTTGGTGAATAGTTGAAGCAAAGAACAAAGAAACTTAGGTACTTAATGTCATGCAATTGTACCAAAGTCGGGATGCGGAGGCCATAGCTGATGTTATCCTGCTTAAGGAAGGCAAGCAGCCGCCAGGGAAGATATATTCTGCCATGAAGCCTGAACTTCGCCTCTGCTCGTTGTATCGCTCATCGGGTATGGATATGAACTAGTGGAAGATAATACACTAGTGTAAAAAAATGAGCACATCTTTTACTTTTGAAACAATAGTTCGAGTTGCAAACTGGTGTATATCACATGCCTGTAGAACAAGAAGTCCGTCTTTGGCTAGCACCAATTCGCAACGGCTGAAGAACTCCTCCATGTATTCGTGGCCGACTGCTTCTATCATCTCGCTGTGAATCCATTACATCAGGAGTCTTTTAAGCATCTTTTTGGTCTGTTTAACTAGATAAAGAAAAGACGATGGCAAGACACTCACCAGGAAATGATCCTGTCATATTTGTTGGTACTGGGCAATTGGCGATAGTCACAAAAAAGGAATTTGATGCGGTCCTGCATTGAAAGATTTACATTATCTCTTGAACTTATGAAGTAAGTTTTCAAGTTCAAAATGCTGATAGATATGGCTACCTGAAGCCCTGCTTCTTTCACTCTCGATTTGGCATACTTCAGTTGCTCTTTTGACAGAGTAATGCCCGTGTATTTGCATCCGGTTTGCCTGACAACTTCAATGGCCAAGCTTCCCCAACCGCAGCCGATTTCAAGAACTTCATGCGTCTCTTCAATTCTCGCCTACATTTTTATAGGGCAAAGAATTAGTCACAAAACAGTCAAAGGTTAACCAGTCAAGCAGCCTGAAACCAACATCAAGTAAAACTTACTTTTTTAATCAAAAGAGAGATTTTTCTCATCTGTGCCTCCTTTAGGTCTTCACTTGCCATCTATTAAATTTTTTCAACAACACAAAAATGCATCATTAATTTGAGCCACTAGACTTTTACATATGGATTTTGATTTACTCTCACTTTTGAGGCACGTATTCAGTAGCAAAATTTCAAAACACGGTTGTGGATGCTGACCTTGAATACCGCGCATGAGTATGTCATAGTCTCATCCAAGAATAGTGAAAAAAATTCATTACTCTGTCAACACAACGAAATGGAAATCCTAGAATTACATATCATATGTACAAGTATAATCTTTCTTTTGATATACATCAATGTGAAGAATCTGACAATGCATTCTGGTTCATTCTGTTCTCTTGACAAAATGCTAGGGAAAATGATTATGAATAAAGTATCTACCAGATCATAATGCCGGGAGATGTTCCTACGAGCTTGTGTTACAGTGTTTTGCCTTGATACATGCTTGAAGTAGAACTTAGCTGAAGCAATACCAGCTGTTAAAAACATCGGTGTCCACCAACCCCTAATAATAAAAGGGGCATCCACTGGTTTAGCATCTTTAATAAGATCATATAAAGTCAAAAACATTTTGTTCCAATTAGTAATGTATTGAGTACCTTTTCTTACTCAATTTCGAGACAGTAGTATCAGAATCTCTATTGGCTATGAGAATCTGCGATTTTCCATATTGTTGAAAAATGATTAAGCATTTGATAAGCTCAAAAAGATACAACATTGAAAAATGAAGTCTATTTGACAAAGAAAACAACCTGGAAAAGATTTAGAAGACCTCTATCTTTATCTACAAAAGAAAAATCACCATTTATGTAAGCATCCGCTAGGCCTAGATCAGCTTGAGTCATGACCTGAAAGACCAAAAATTCTCTATTAATACACAAAGGGATCTCAACAAGAAAAGGCAAGAACTACACTTGATCTGTAAGAGGGTCCTATATAGTTTGAGTCGGTGTGGGTTGAAGTTGCTCGTAAAGATAGAGCAATACCTTCCAGTAAAATTGTGGACTGTGAATCCTCAAAGTAACTTTTAAAGGACATCTTTTCATAGTTCCCTCAAAGGTAAACATCGTGCCTCCTTCCTCTAATAAACTGCCAATCACGAAAGCATAATTATTGCTATGTGATTCTCAAAATGTTCCCTTAAGTGGTAAGTCATTAAGAACATTCTGCATTTTTGAATATCATTCTTATTGACAAGTAAATTTGCAAATTCTGTTCTAAGATATTAATGAAAATGCAGGAGTGGACAATGACGAAGTAGCAACAGATATGACGTTAGAGATGAGAAGATGTTGACTTAGAAACTGATTCAGAGCAATGACGGTTAACAGTTATGAGAATCTACACAAAATAAGACAAGGAGATATGTACACTACCAGCCAGTAGTTATCATGATAAGTAGTAGAATACTCACGTTACTGAGCCTGTGGAAATATAACGTCCAAGAAATATAGTAACAAAAAGGCGTGCCCCCATTTCCTTGAGTGAAGGAACCATATGTTGAGGATTCTCGAGGACAAAATGACCTTGTCCAATTACTCCGTGTGCAGCAACCATGCCAGCCTGCCCAGAAGTCCCTTGACATTAAATTCGCATATGCAACTGAGAGAGAGAGAGAGAGAGAGAGAGAGAGAGAGAGAGAGAGAGAGAGAGTCTATACCTTCAATCCATCCTCATGGAAGCCATACCCTGAAAGAAGAACAAGAACTCAAGTTGGTAATTAAATATAAAACTTCGTTCCCTTGGCAACCTGAGTTCAAGAATTAAAAAATTCTGTCCCCTTGAAAGGTTCAAATCACAGCAATTTTATGAGCAAAGACCATACAGAATTGACTCGTCAATTAAGCATAACTTAAGACCCTCCTCATTCAAAATTTAACCTCAAGAAATATGGCAAGAACCCTGTAGAAGTATTCTTGATTACATGCACAGAAATAAATAATACTCTCAGCGTTGCTATAAAAACAATCACTAGCGCTAATATAGAAAGATAAAAAGGCTCACCCTGGTATGCTCCGCAGAACCAAATTCCTCTTTTTCCTTGGATCTGATCTAGCTTGTGTGAAGCTTTCGATGCAGCAACAGATGGAATCGGATGGCCAGTGCACCACTTAAGCAATGAGTGTTGTGGTTCTCGTGAAGGATTGAGAGTCATGAGAAACGGCAAATCCTTCTGATCAAGGTTCTGCAAATTTTTACAGGCCCAATTAACGGGAGGAGCATTGGTCAAGCTGAAACAGGTGCCAATAGAAAGGGAGAGCTAGAGGCAGTCAAACCACGGAGATTGTCAACATGTTGCAGAATGCACCTCACGAAGATGCTACCTTGCTGAAACTTTTAGTAGGCATTAACAACTTATATGCATTATTTAGAGTAGTTTATGCACTCCATGACAACTGCAACTTTCACTTCTTTTATTTTAAGACGATATGGAGCACGAGTTTGCAGTGCAACAGATCCTGAAGGGAACGGCTGAATCAGAAATAGAATCAGCAATGCACAGTTACCTTACCTGAAGCACATTGAGCCAGTATGTCAAGCACACTTTATTTTCAGTACTCCCCAGAAAATTCAATGCACTCCACGCTGCTGGGTTTTTGGGCATGAAAGTTTTGTCACGATGAAGATAAATCTCGCTGCCAATAGAAAAATGTACCCATGGTTTTGTATTCTGTAGTAAATATAGAAAGCAAAAAGAAGCTTGCCATTCTCAAAAATTAAAAAGAAATTTTCCCAAGCTGAAGGAAGGATATTGCAGTGGACACCATTGTTCCATTCTACATCAACTAACTGTGCCCTTGCAGACAATTGCATATTTCATGAAAACCTTACACGAAAGTCCAAATTAACCAATTATACCTGGAGGCATATTGGAATGCACCAAGAACTCTCATCTCATCGTAAGTTGCTTGGCCTCCCAACAATCTCAGAGCATCCGGTGCATGGATGGCTACAATACACTTGTCATATACTTCTTCAGAACCATCTCCAGTTAGGACAACGCATCCTGTTCAATCTCCTGTTACCGTTAAATTGTGGACTAAAAAAAACCAAAACTATAAATTGTCATGATGATTCTTAGATATACCTACTATGACAATTTAGTTATTACGCCTATATCATTTGCTCTAGCTCCATGTCATGTGATCAAAACAGTGCAGAAAAGGACTAGACTTCAACAGCAAGTACTCACCCTTATCACTAGTTGAGATGGATCGCACTTCACAACTTGTTCTTATCTCGCACCCTTTACTCTCAAGCTCATCTCTGACCTGAATTCACAAATATTTACAGTTCAACTCATCAAATTCTTTGTAGGGCTTTCAGAGGAAAAATTATGACCAAGAACATTCAGTTTTCCATCTCGAACCACTGAATGTCCAAATTATCATCACCTTATTGACATAAGAACGTGAGCGTCTTCGGACAGTAAGCCACTGAGGGTGGCCAAAAACCTGCGAAGAAACAGTGTTAAAATGGACAAAGAGTATTCTGAAAACAGACTGTGATATAGATGGAAGAAAAGATTAGTTGATTGACTTATTGATTCAAAATGCTACCAACTTAAACGGCAGAGAATTGGTTGGTAGGACATCTGAAATTGCGAAACACAGTTTTTGTCATTTACACTCAATCACTAACTGTTCTAAAGCCACATGACCTACCTGAAGCAGATGATGATTGTGGCAAAAGGACAGAACCGAGAAGGCTGAAAAGCTCATGACTCCTTCCGAAGGGCAAGACCAGATTGAACTGCAAATTGGGATCTATAAGAAAATATAGTTAATTGGTAATTGCCATAGATCTACATTCTACAAATAAGCAAAGGACAGACTTTGTTATATGGGCAAGAGATCAAAGGACATGACAGAGTACAGTGATTCAATAATCTCACAATGTAAGCCTTTTGAAACAATTCAGAGTAACCCCGTGACTTGATAAACTGTCCCAAAGTTTCGCTGCAGTCAATGTCAGGATTGCTCTCAAGTCCTTCTAGGTAACTGCGAAGATAAACGATCATCAAACAGAGTGGATGCCAGTGATTGTCGAGTCATGCATATGAAAAGGATGCAAGAACTTGAAGATTGGCTTTTACATTTTAATGCAGTAGGCCCAGCTTGATCACCTTGCAAAGTCATGCAGGATATGCTACCGTCAGAATAAATATTGACCATTTTCTAGACAACACTCGATATCTAATCGTCTTATCCTGCTGTGAAATGCATAGAATGTCCCGAGATTCCTTTTCAAAAAAGGACCATTCCTTGTTCAAAGTGTTTGAAATCTCATGTAAACAGTGAGCATGTTGCCAAAAACTTAGGCTTCAAGGAATCACACTCTACACTGATTTTCTCTGATTAATTTAGCTGGCAATAACACTTCATTAATGATACTTCCTACTTCATAAATGATTATGATCAATATCATTTTTCTTAGCTGCAAGCAACAGACTGTATTTACCTGAGGACATCCTCCTTAAATTTAATGATTTCCCTAAGCATTTGCCAGAAGTAAGGATTTAACACATTTGTCTTCTGGGCAAACACACTCGAAAGACCATTCCTGCTTCCCCATTCACAGCCTCGACCTTCGTCTAAGCTGACCGAGAATGACATATCTGATATCTCCATTTCCACTCCAAGACTCTCAAATAACTCCATCATATTAGGGTACGTAACCTGCAATAGACCCGTAATTCGCATCGGCATTAGAAGTTGCTCAAGACAAGCGATTCTTTATGAAGAAAATTACTTGTCCACTATGCCAAAGAACCATGATCTCAAAGTGACAAAATAACTTATGAGTGGCTTCGACTCTCGTTACTGATGACGGACACAATGCATCAATTGTATATTGACTCAATTTATACTAAGATAGTAGATTCTCTAGTTAAAACTACTCATAGACATTTCAATGATCACGACTTTTTCGGTGATGGCCATGTCTTGAGGGTAAAAAAACAATCAATAATATATCCATCATTGATATTATTATACATGATAATAAACAAATTCTATCCTTGCATACAATAGTACTGACTACTGTAAGTAAAAAGAAAAAAAATCTCGACTCCCTAAGTTTCTACATGCGCAACACGCTTAAAATGCTAGTTTTCTCAATGATTGAAATCGGACTTTATGGGCCAACACATTCTGCAGCCAGCCCCAAACTTATGGGCTGGAAAAGAACTAGTCGGGTTTCTTGTGATACAGCCCGACTGAGGTCAGATCTAGTTACTTTTTATTTTCAGATGGAAATTGATTGAGCCGTTCCATCTTTATGTCTATTTCAGTTTAAGTATGGTCATCCACATTGCTTTAGTCATGTAACTCCTTCTCTATAGTATAACTACAAATATAAACAAATCTCACTAAAATATGGAGAAAATCTAACTAGACGAGACCCTAATTTATTTGGTACCAAATCTTGCTGGATTGGCTAGCCTAGGGAATCACTAGTGTCGTGATCGAGGTCTACTCCAAGCTCAGCTCCAAAGTATGAGTAGTGAGAAATTATTACCAGGATCTACCCAAAAAAAAATAAAATTTAATGGGTTTCATGTGGGTTCCTTGTGAATCCAACATAAGTATATTGAATGATCACTCGTGGATGAATCTAGTTGAGCCTAGAAGAAGATGACTAACAGCCTTACTTGTGCCCTTTCATGGCCATTATCCCATGTTGCAATGCCGTCCCCACCTGCCCATTATTTGTTCTTACATCGAAATTAGAAATAGCACCGGAGAGATAGATAATACCCACTAATTTCGAAAGTTACATTTATGTCTTAGGTTTTTAATCATCATATTACATTTGACAATTAATTTTCTAAAGTAGCTAGAAAGTTGGGTTTAGGAACAACACTAAATATCTATTCAAACGAGCACCGCTTGTTAAAATAATCATCTCAATTTTTCAGCTCAACAATGAAATATCTAAAAGGATCACCTTATCTTTCCTAATTAAACGTGCAAATCTCCCTTCAACTGATAATAATCAATAGATGCAAAAGATTCACTCTCCAAGATTATCCTCGTGACATAAGCATACCTAAATAAGTGAACTTAATAAGATTTGATATTTTAGCAAGTGAGATCCTCATGTGTAAATAGATTGGCTAGTCTAATTAACAAATAACTTCTAATGCTTGGGACAACACGTCCGTACGTGCACATGTTACTTGGAAAAAATTATTTTTTTTATTTTTTTAAACATCATCATCATTTGCAATTCTTTTCAAAATTAAATGTTTGAATATTAAAATCAGTCCCAATCAATTTTAGAGCCATCTAATCTTGTTTTTGCTGACATTGCAGGAGTGGACCGGACCACCCCCGACTCTCCTGCGGAAGCCTTTTTCTTTGAATGCTTTGCTCTTCATGTAATGCCAAAAAGAGCTCCATCTCGTCAGCAATTCCACATCTATTCTCGTACTAATTCTACCTTTAGAGTTTGATTGATTGAACTTCTCAAACTATTAGCTTATTTCCTTTCAAGTAAAAGTAATATATTATTCGAATTTTTATAAACATTATAATTTTCACTTAGCACTACGAGAGCATTAAAATGGAAATAAATGTTATCAGAGTATCACAAGTAGCAACATACCTATCTCAAAACCACTAAGGTTACGTTTGATTGTCTAGATTTCTAATCACGATAAGACTATATAGGATATAATAAATCCAAGAGATTTTGTTATATACTATCCATTGTTTGGTAAGCTATGAGTAATAAAATCGAAGATATTACATCATAATATATATATTATTTACATCATATTATATATATTATTTGGTATAAATGGCATATCTCTATAAAAGAATCACAAATTTTACCAACGAAGATAATAAAAATTTCTTAGGAGACTCTTATCTACTTTATTTCTATTTTATTTTTAATTTTATTTTACTCTTTTCTAATTAATGTCTTTTTTATTTCTTTCATCCCCTTAATCAATCTATAATAAAATTTTATTGAATAGAAAACTCTACTAATATACATAAAATACTAAAACATCTAAAATATGCAGCAAATATTTATTTATATATTAAATTTTTATTATACAATATAATTAAATTCAAATATATAAATAAAAATAAGATTAAATTTAAAAAAAATATTTTTCATTTTGAATTTTTTATATTAGAATTCAAATATTATTTATATTGAATATACTTTTAGATTTGTTAATTTAAGAAGTTTGTTATTCGAGGAAAAGAAAAACTTTCCTATTACAAAATTAGAAATTTTATTCACCTTTATCTCATAGAATAATTTTATTCAGCATATTTCTTTTTATATCTGAGTACATCCTAACTTGAATAGGTATTAAACGCAAGATAGGATAAATTTTACCTGACTATCAAGCGCAACATAATATCTATCTTAAGGCGGTCCAGTCTTTTGGGAAAAAGCTATCTTATTGTGGTGAATGGAGAGTATACTTGCAAAATAAGCCCATCTTGTATTTAAGATCAAAGAAAATAGAAGCGGAATATATATGCCCAAAAATGAAAAAACAAAAGATTGAAATTAAACGTATGCACGTGAGGGAAACGCACTGCGACTTTCTAAATCTGCACATTGCATTTCTAGAAAGTTGCCTTTTCTAATCCCTCGGCACCTCCCTAAAACCCCAGCTCAGAAAATTTGTATTTCTTGGGAAAATAGGATAAGCAAGGGCGATTGTAATAACGAGGAAGTCACGAGATGTTTGGCTCGTGACATGCACGACCAGATCTCTATGTTTTGCTTTGAGCAGAGGACTCAAAAAAAAAAAAAAAAAAAAAAAAAATGGAGGAAAATGGGGTGAAGATCATGGTGGGCAAAATGTAAAAAAGAAGAAGAGAAGAACGGAGATGGAGAGAGTTGCAGACTTACCCGATTGAAGACCATGAAGCCGAGGTCCAGGTCGACGTCATCGAAGGAGACGGTCCTGGCATGGCCGCCCAAGTAGTCCTCCTTCTCGTACACCACCACCCTTGCTCCTCCCCTCGCTGCCTCGTACGCGGCCACGAGCCCGCTCACGCCACCCCCAATCACCCCCACTTTCATCTTCTTCCCAATCTCCTCAGTGGGTACCCTAATCTTGATGCAGAAAAAAGGAGGAAAAAAAGAGACTTGTTAAATGAATGCCAATGCAACCTCTAGTTCAAGGTTGTTAAAATATTTAAATATTAAATTATGTCTTTATTTAACATCTTAAAATTTTAAAACAATTAATTGTTATCCTATAAAATCTCACATGATATCAAAATAGTAAGTTTTTAGTTAAAATCTTTCCAAGACCCTATTTGTCTTCTCAATTACATTTCCACACTTAATATTAAATAAAAAAGATCATATTAAGTGTGCGGATATTTAAATATTAAACTACGCCTTCATCTAACTATTTAAATTTTTAGAACAGTCGGCTGTGATCCTACAAAATCTCATCAGAGTTAAGTCAGGAAATTTTTTGCAGTGGTTAGGGGCACTCATAAAGATGCACGGAACATGAGGTAAAACAAGAAAGTGGATGAATTTTTGGAAAGGACAAAACAATGTACAGGGAGAGCATGAAGTGGACATCCTTCAAAAGAAATTGTCGAGAGTGATTTCAAATATTAAAATATAGAAAATTGTTGGGTGTTTAGTAATTATATAGAATGAGCATAATATAAATATTTAAAAATAAATATCAAGTAAACATGATAAAATTATGAATAATGACCTTTCATAGGAGAGGTAATTTGTGCATAAGTGGAGTATATTGCAATGTAATTAAAAGCAATTAACAATGTGTTCTTATGTAGGGATGGTAGTTCGCACTCAATTAGAAATCGCACTAACATGCGAAAGAAAAGAAAACATGACCTTCTACAAGGGCGATAGTTCACACTCGAGTAGGGATCCCACTAGAAGTAAAAGATATAGAGAACTAGAAATATGGAGTATTGATTCCAACCAAAATTTGGTTGGTTATATTATTGAGTGATAGAAAACTTACTAATGATTGATACAAGTAATTGAAGATGAGTACAAATTACCGAAGATATCTTAAAGAAGTGATTACAAGTGATCAAAGGGGTGAGTACAAGTAAAGGGGAAGTGTTTACAAGATTGTACGAGTAATTAAAAGTAGATTTGAGATGAAAGTGAAAAGGTTGAAATCAAAGGAAGCTATTGGACACAAGTGACCAAAAATGAGCAAGAATGCAAGAGAGCTTGAAGGCTTAAATGCAAGCGATGCCCCCCTTCTTCTCATCCCCTTCCTTTTATAGGCAAACAAGAGCAAGCTTCGAACATAGTAGTAGATTTTTTGTCTTTTTGTTTTTTAGCCTTGGTCCATTTTGAACGAAGTGATATGCTTAGTTAGCAATAGCAACATCTTTAGGTGTTGTCTTCAACATGGCTTTGATATCATTTATATGATATAGCTATGCAACTTGCAGAGAGAGAGAGAGAAAGAGAGGAAGCTTCGAACACAATAAGGCTTAGTTCATTTCACGGAAAATAACTTTTAGAAAAACTTTTTCTGGATTTTCCGACGTTTGTTTCACGGAAAATAATTCATTTGGAAAAACATTTTCCATGAAGGAAAAAAAGTCTTCTAAAGCGGGGAAAAATGTTTTCCACTTTTCAAGTTGGGGAAAACATTTTCCACACCCACTCTATCCTATCTCATACCCTTTATTAGTCATCACTTCTTTCTTTCTATTTTTTATATTTTTTTCATAAATTCGAATTTTTTTGTTATTTTTTAATAAATTGATTTTTTTTTCTTTTTTTTTTTTTGGTAAAATTAAGAAATTTTTTTTTTTTTCTTTCTGTCTTTCTTTTTCCTATTTTTCTTCTTTGGCCGGTTACCAACCAACCACGGCAATGGCCGACGACCGGTGACCGGCGACAGGCAAGGTGAGCTCGCCGATCTAGCCTCACTAGACCATGGCAAGGCTTAGGAGTCGCAAGCTCGGGCATCGCTAGATGGCGGCCCGAGCCTGCGACGAGGCTCGGGCCTCGCAGATTGGTAACGCTTGAGCGTTGCCAAGCGGCAGTAAGGCTCAAGCCTCATAGATTGGTGACACCTGAGCGTCGCCAAACTATGCTGAGGCTTAGGCGTTCCCGATCTGCAAGGTCCGACCCTCACCACCGTCTAGCGATGCCCGAGCATCGCCGATCCGGTGAGGCGAGCTCAAGGCATGGTGGATCGCCGCCATGGCTAGCGACGGCGGCTAAGGAATGAGAGAGAAAAAAAAAAAAAAGAAAAAAATTTAATAATCAATTTTTTAAAAATAATAAATAACGATTTTAAAAAATAAAATATGAATAAATTATTGAAAAATAATTAATAAAGGAAAATATTTTCCCAAGCGAACAGTTAAAAATATTTTCCATTTCAAAATTAAGTTTCATTCGGACGCTGGAAAATAATTACGCTTTCCTAGAAAATATTTTCTAGAGAAGCAATATTTTTGCGAAATGAACGGAACCTAAATAGTAAATTTTTTTTTTTTTTTAGCCTTGGTCCCTTTTGAACGAAGTGATATGCTTGGTCAACAGCAGCGGCATATTTAGGTGTTGTCTTCAACTTGGCTTTGATATCATTTATATGATATAGCTATGCAATTTGCAGAGAGAGAGAGGGGGCAAGCTTTGAACACAATAAATAAATAGTTTTTTTTTTGTTTTTGTTTTTTAACCTTGGTCCATTTCGAACGAAATGATATGCTTGGTCAACAGCGGTGGCATCTTTAGGTGTTATTTATTTTTTTGTTTTTTAGCCTTGGTCCATTTTGAATGAAGTGATATGCTTGGTTAGTAGCAGCAGCATCTTTAAGTGTTGTCTTCAACTTGGCTCTAATATCATTTATATGTTATAACTATGCAACTTGCAAAGAAAGAGAGAGAAGGCAATTTTTGGTCTGCCCTTACCTATTTTTTTTATCTAACAGCTTTTAACTTTTAGAAAAATTAGTAGCGGTTCAACAAAAATTTACATGACATTAGAGGAGGGTGGTCCTAAATTCAAAATTTTCAAACCTCTATTTGCCTCCCAATGAAGTATTTCTACCATTAATACTAGAAAAATATAATATTAAACTATGCCATCATCTACTTAGGCCTCGTTTACCGATATTAGGCAAACGCATTGGCCTCACTTATTGGTCATGGTCTCTCGATGGAGAGAGGTGGAATTGGGGCTAAACGTTGAGCTCAGTCGCAGCCCATGAGTTTCATGCTGACTTAAGCTACCTAGGCCTCGTTTACCAATATTAGGCAAACACACTAGCCTCACTTATTGGTCATGGTTCCTCGACGAAGAGAGGTGGAATTGGGGCTAAACATTGAGCTCAGTCATAGCCCACGAGTTTCATGCCGACCTAAGCTACCTAGGCCTCGTTTAACGATATTAGGCAAACGCACTGGCCTCACTTATTGGTCATGGTCCCTTGGCGGAGAGAGGTGGAATTGGGGCTAAACGTTGAGCTCAGTCGCAACCCACGAGTTTCATGCTGACCTAAGCTACCTAGGCCTTGTTTAATGATATTAGGCAAATGCACTGGCCTCACTTATTGGTCATGGTCCCTCGACGAAGAGAGGTGGAATTGGGGCTAAACAATGAGCTCAGTCGCAGCCCACGAGTTTCATGCCGACCTAAACTACCTATTTCACGTAAGACATAACTGATGCAAAGAAAAGTAAAAAAAATCGAGTGCCGCATGTCAACAATCCATATAGACTGCCGTAGATGATTTGGCCACTTCTAATTTATGAGTAAAATTCTTATTTCCAATTTGAAGCTTGATACATTGTCTGAGAATCAAGGAAATATAGAGAAAGCTCTATGAGAAAAATGCTTTTTCCGAACTCCTTCGATGGAAAATACTCGAAATATTGATAAAAGAATAAGAATATTTCCTCAATCTAAATGATAGAAGTTGTAATCCATTTTCTGGAAAACAAGGTGGAAATTTTTTTTTTTTTGAGAAGAAAGGTTTGAACAAATTGCTCGGGCATAGGCATAATGTAGGGCGCTCTCTCACAACTCATTGACTCTTAATTTTGAGCGATGGTAGATTCAACTAGGTATGTTGATGAGTTTAACAATCCTACTGAGATGAATCCTAAAGAGTTTGATAGAATGTCAAGTAGTGTTAATAATTCTCTCACAAAATAGCATTTGCACTTTGCATGAACTCTATCAAATCCGACTAATCATAACTTTGTTTCTCATTTATTTAAGGCATTGCTGTCCTAAATTTGTTGATAATCCATTTAATAGACTGGTTAGGAGCTAAAGCATGATAGCTCACTTTACTTTTTATGAACTAGAGATTTGAGATTCATAAAAGTTGTTATGCTAGGAATTTAATGTACTTTAATCAGCACCTTGTCCTCTCTGTGAAACTTGTTTTCACATGCTCCTTTTTCTTTGTGCTCTTTTTCACGTTTATTACTTATTATTTTATTGTATCAGCAAGTTAAGGTAATTTTTGTGAGGGTCAATATCATGAAAATGGGAGAATTTTTTTCTCTAGAGAAAGTAAGTAGGGGGAGGCTTCAATCGGATGGGGTGCATCACCATGGTCTGGATGAAACGACACTCATTGAAAAAAAGGGAGGTATGGGGCACCCCACTAGCTCCTTTAACTATTTATGTCCTATATGGAGGGGAGCATCTTTCTTTCCCTTTATGACTCTGTATAGGTAAGGTTGAAAATCCATCCCTTTTCGGACATGTCATTGTTCACTCCCTTAAATTCGTGGAGCGTGTGAACCATTGTCCACTTACCGGCCCTCTCGATGTCATCTACTTAATCTTTCCACATACTTCCGCGGAGTTCGGGAAATATGATTTTCCCAAAAAATATCTTTGTATAACAAATGGAATCTTATAATATAATTAATTACTTTTGTGCACTTATCCCTTTATGCTAATCATCGGTCCAAATGGCTTAAAAAAGAATCAATTGTAGATTCAACTAGTCTAGAAGAATGAAAGGTTATGAACGCCGCTTTGCATTCTCTTTTATGGGGAAATACAGCTGAATCTATAAGTCATTGTCGCAACCAACCCTTGAGGGGCCGCTAGAAGGGGGGTAGGTTTAAAGATACTTGCTCATAAAGGTTGGACTCTCCCAAAGTCTATTGCTCATGTGACATTGGTTTTTCTAATCTATGTATTCAAAAGGAACTACCACTAGCCATTATTGAGGGACGAATGGAAACTTTAATCAAGATGCTAGAGTGCTGTCTTGATTGCATGCACAACCAAAGATTTCGAGAGCAGAGACTTAATTACCTTAGCTATTTAACAAGAGTCATTTTGGTACCAAACTCAATCACGTGCTAACTAATGCCATAGCAATTTATCAAAGAATTCTGAATTTCGTCCTACTCATTCTAAAACAAAGAAAATAACATTGATATATTGAAATTGAGCAATCCGGTACAATCAAATTGAAATGCACAAGCAACAACCTAGCATAGTCCTAAAAAAGAAAAAAAGCATCTAAAAATCCTATGGTAAAACCCTAAAGGCTAATTCAATTTGGTTTTCATTTTTTGAGGATTTTCCATTTTTTTTTAAAGAAAACTATTAGAAAAGCTGATTTTTTAAGCTTTTCCAAGAATCTCTAGTTTTTGAAATTTCTGATTTTTGATGATTTTTTCAATTTTTATAAATTTTGTATTTTTGAATAATTTTATGAATTTTTAATTTATTATTTATTATTAAGAAAAAAATTTAGATATTGGGTCAAGAGACCCAGCTCGATTATCAACGTAGACCCTATCGATTCAGGTTGGACTAAAAAGCAAGCAGGCCCTAGGGTGCACTTGGAATTAGCCGAATTGGCCCATGAAAATTTAAAAGGCCCACTCAACCTCCAACTTCTCTATTCTTAGCCCAATCTCTCACCGTGGCCTATGATACTCAAGCCCATCGACCAACCCAAACTTAAATTGAAAAACGTAGCCCATTCCCTTTTCTTTTCTATTTTCCTTTTTTTTCCTTTTTTTTTTGTCTTGTTCTGTTTCTCTTTTAATTTTTCTTCTAGTCTTCTTCTTCGCGTCTTCCTTCCTGAAGACACCACCCCCGCAACTCCTTTCACCGAAGCTGCACCACTACCACAATGAGCCTTTGCTAGCGTTCGGGCCACCATCGAGCCACAAACCAGCATCGGTTGTTCAGTCCGACCAACAACAGTCACCACTGGCTACTAGTAGCTGGTGGTTTCTAATGTCGTCGGATTGACTATGGCGAGGAATATGCATACCTCGACAGACTCAAACGGTGTGGGATGATCCACGAAATGTGAAGAAAGCACTGAATACAGCATCAGGACAACAATAACCACTAGTGACGTAGAAAACTAAAAGACAAACTTGGATTTAAGCGCTAGGGCTGGTCCCATCATCGAAGCATTTCGTCAAACAATTGGGGGTGTTGCCGAAAGTGTGGTCTCTGACTCAAGTGAAACATGGATTCAAGTGGACATCAAAACAACGTGTAGGACCAACACTCAGGATAGCTTCGGGAGAGGTTAATCGCACTCAAAATAGGCATTAACGAGAAATGATTGGTCTCGGCCAAAACAAACTCTAGAACTCAGATCTCATTCAAGTATTTTAGCAAGCAGTTGGCATGCATTATTGAAATGAGAAATTTTTGGCTCGAGCGAGCCTTCAACACAGGCCTAGGTTCCTAACAAAGCATACCAGAACACACACCAACATTGATGAAGGGCTAATGGGGCTGAAGCTCATGCGAACTGGTTAGTCACAAGCTTCGGCCCAACACACCTAAAAAACAGAGCACAAACTGGTGAAGTAGGGGCCTACCTGGTTCAGGCAAAGTGTTGTAGTGGATGGGAGGTAGTGAATGGACCTCCGGCAACGACTAGCCACCCTCTTAAGCTCACTCCTCTCTTTGGTTCACTCTCTCACACTAGCAAGCACCCTTTCTCTCTTAGGCGAAAGGAACCGTGGTTGGGGGAGGGGGGGGAAGACCCATGCACAGGCTAGGTCAAAATGAAGGAGGAGGCTAGGCTTGGGCCTAGGCGAAAGGAACTAATGGGGAGACAAGAAAAGAAATGGACCGGGCCATCCTAGCCTTAGCTTGATCTGCTCTTTTCACAATTAATTTTTCTTTTTTTAAAAAACATATTTTGATTAATTTTTCCTTTTTTTTGAAGTCCTATTACTATTAATGCAAATGTTTCTAGTGTCTATATGTGTCGCGACCAAATTTTCTTTCTAAAATATAAGTTTAGAGGTATTGTTAATTTTGGGCCAACGGCCCTTAATTGACTCGGGCTCTCCCAAACCCATATCCTGCGCGACGTTGGGATTTTCGTAAAAATATCAAAGAAGGAGTCGCCATTAGTTTATTGAGGTCGACTAGAAACCAGGTGAAACATAGGAGCGTGTCTCACTTTTTACGCAACCAGAGGGTCTAGGGTCGGAAACTTGATTACTTTAGTCATGCGACTAACGCCCTTTCGGTACCTAACTTGATCATGTATTAATGAGGTTATGGCAACGTATTCGAGAATTCTAAGATCTATCCTAACCGTTCTAAGGTAAGGAAATAACATTCAAAATGTTATTGCAAAAATAAGGTGTAGAAATAATCCTAATAACATAAACTAGAAAAACCTATTGTAGAGCCTTAAAGCTTATTCAATTTTAATATTTTTTTTTTAGGGTTTTATAATTTTTTTTTTTTTGGAATTTCTCTGATTTTTCTGGTTTTTCTGAATTTTTTTGAATTTTAAATATTTTTTTAAATATTTTTAAATATTTTTTAAATATTTTTAAATATTTTCCAATTTTCCGAAATGAAAGAAAACAATCTTTTAAGATTTTACAAATATTTTTTGACTTTTCTGAATTTTATTAAGGCTTTTTGGAATTTTCTAATTTTTTCTACTTTTTTTGGAATTTTGGAATATTGGAAAAAAAAGATAAAATAAAATAAAATAAAATAAAATTTTGAAACCTTTCTGAAAATTAAAGAAATTTTTTTTTTTTAATTTTTAATGATTTTTCGAAAGTTTTTTAAATTTTTAAAGATTTTTAAGACCTTTTGAATTTTAATACTTTTTCAATTTTCTGAAATTTTTGATTTTTTAGAATTTTTAATTTTTTAATTTTTATTTAAAAATTTATCCGGACCGGGTCGGGTGACCCGGCGCTACTAAATCGACCCAGACCCTAATGGTCCGCGCCGGGCTGGCCGAACGGCCAGGTCGAATTTTCTTTTAAAATGGCCCATTAACAAAATAAATTAAAACAGCCCATTTCATTTTCTACAAAAATCAGCCCAATCATTTAGCCTAAGCCCACTCAAAGAATATTCAGCCCAGCCCTATTTAACCTTCGGCCCCCCTTTTTGTTTTTCCTTTTTTTTTTTAATTTTAATTATTTTTTTATAATTGGTCTTCGTCTTCTTCGCAACTGCAGCACGCCCCATGCACGTCTTCCCCCCATGCACGCCTGCAACTTCTTCTTCTTCTGTTTTTTTTTATTCTTTTCTTTCCAATTTTTCTTTTTCTCTTTTTTCTCATCTTTCTTTTTTATTACTCTTTGGTCTTCTTCTTTATTTCTTCTTCTGCATGCTTTCCCCCCATGCACGCCCGACTAAAGCTCCTGCAGCTTCTCTCGTCCGACGATTTCCTCCGCCGAACCGACGCCAACAAACGTCATCTCCGGCGAAAGCTATCCGGTATTTGGACTACCATCGCTTGTTAGTCATACCGCTCGACTGGCGGCCACCCTTTTCCGAAAACTGATAATCCGTTCACGGGATAAAAGGAAACCCTCGCTCTCCCGACGACGCGCGATTATTTCGCGAAGAACATGACAAAACACAGTGACCACGCAAAAAAAAGAAAACACGATTCAGCAGCTACGTATGCAAGCACGGGTCGATTCTAAGCTAAAGCATGAGCTAACTTTTCGGATCTCTCTTAGGCATTTTGTCGAACGGTTGGGGTGCACTACCGAATCCTAAGGTTTCCGCTTAACCGGGACTCGAACGTGCCTTGGGGGTCTCGAACATGACATACAAAAAAAACGTGGGAACAACATGCAAGGGCGACGTGGGCCGGAGCTTGCGGGAGCCGGACGGCCATGAGCTCCGGCCCGGTGCACCAAAAACGGAGCAAGGGTGGAGCCGAACTTACCTAGTCAGCTCGAGGACGTCGCCGGGGAGGTCGTCAAACTGGTCAGTGCACCGCTAAGGGTCCCTCTCTTCGTCGTTCGGAGCTCCCTTCTCGAGCTCTCCCTCTTTCTCGGAACCTTCCTCTTGGATCTAGAGTTTCGGCGAAGTGGAAGAAGCTGCGTCGGCGGCTCGTCGGTCACGTTTGGGACACGGTGGGCACTCTCTTTTTCCACTCGAGCCTGCCCTCTGTCTCGGTCTCTCTGTTTTTCCTCCCGTTCTCTCGGTCTCTCCGAGTTCTCTTCTCTCGATTTCACTCTCGGTCTCTTCCGCTCTCAGATATATATATATATATATATATATATTTTTTTTTCAGAACAGCCCTCGGCTCTCTGCTGCTCGCTGGTTTTGCAGGCACAGGAGTGGAGGCACGGCAGCGGGTCGTTGGCCACGTTCGAGGCGCGGTCGTTGCAGGAGTTCCTCTCTCGCTCTCCGCCCTCTCTCTCTCGAGTTTTTTCTCTGTTTTTGTCCCCCCAAAACTCCAGAAACCGCCCCTTCTTTCTGCCTTTTTCTTTTCGGTTTTCCCCCCCTTCTGCTCGTGTTCTCTGCTCTTCTTCTTTTTCTTTTATTTTTCAGCTCTCCCTGCCCCCGAAAACCAGAAACCGACTCCTCCTCCTCTCCTTTTTTCTCCTCCCCGATTCTCTCTCGGTGGTGGGGGGTTATTCGAGTGGCGTGGCTGCCCTCTCCCCTCACGTTCTTCTCCTCCGCTGCGTTTTTCGCGTGTGCGTGTGAATGTGGGAGAAGAAGAAGAATCCAATGGAGGATGGGCCAGGCCCAAAATAAGAGGGAGGTGGGCTGAAAGTAGAAGGAAAAGAAAAAGAAATGGGTGAATAGAGGAGTGGGCGGAACTGAGCCCATCCGATTTTTTTAATCATTTTTTGTAAATTAATATGTATTTATAAGTGCAAAATAAATGGGCAATTAGAACAAAATAAATAAAAATTCGGGTGTCAATAATATGCAATGCAGTTTTAATGATTTTTTTTTTTGTCTAGGAGATAGAAATTAATTCTTAATTTTCTATGCGATTAACAAACAACTACACAAATCATCAAAATTTGAATGTCGACAATCATATTTGTATAGGTTGTGCAACAGCTTAGGAGAGGCGGATAAAATGTGTTTTACTCTATTCTAGACAAAATTATATGAGTCGAGTTTGCGATATTTAGAAGGTTTTATTTGAAACTAAAATTGGTGATTTCGGGTTGGCAAAGTATTATGCTTGTTTTTGTCTTTTTATCAGCGTTTTAAATCCTATTTTCCACTAGCTGTCATAGTTACTGAGATGCAACAATGAGAAGTGGAAATGGTGGTAGTCTTACTTCTTCGAGGTTTTGGTCCAAATCACAGTGTTCTTCAGTAACAGATTATTTTTCTTAGCTATCTACCTTCCATAAAAAGAGTATCACATTGCTTATTACACTCCTAGTCCCAAAACTTCTCTCATATCAGACAATAGTGCTATGGTGGCTCGTGGTTGTGGTAATGGTCATGGAAATTGGAATCCTAGTAGTTCTAACCATGGTCATGGCCATGGTGTTCTAGGCCAAGGTGCTCTTCATGGTGGTGGTAATGTTTCTAGAGGAGGGGGCCACTTTTGTACTTGTTGTCAGCTTACTGGACATACTATTGATTATTGCTACGATCTCTATCCCATGCTGGTTGGGTCATATGCTTCTATCGATACTAAGCACGGTCTTCTTGATTTAGACCTTCTGCTAGATAGAGTATTGTGAATTTAACTCATGCAAAATATGATGTGTTAATTAGGGTACAATAGCTTGATGTTCCTTTAGGTCCTATTGCTACTTTGGCACAATACAAAGATCTTACATATCTCATGTCCCCTACAATTACTCCTCGTCCTTAGGTTATTGATTCGGGTATCACTCATCATACGACTAGTGATCCGTATCTTCTTACCTTCACCTCGTCTGTTTTGTACACTTCAATCCTATTGGCAAATGGTTCTTAGTCTAAGGTGATCGATTTAGGTTGTGTATCGTTAATTCCTTCGTGTCCTTATCTTTAGTTTGCCATATTCCATGCTTCCCTCATAATCTATTATCCGTATGTTCTATTACCCATGACCTTGACTGTGATATTATCTTTTCTTCCTCATTGTGTGTTTTCAAAATCGAAAGAGTGGACGTCGAAGAGATGATGGGTATGAGGATGGTGGATTGTACCTCTTGGATCCTAAGACTATTGCCGATGATGCTACTATTCAGAAGAAGGCCGTGAATGACTCTTATCAATTACATTGTCACCTTGGTCACCCCTTAGAACACGTATTTCAATTTTATTTCAATAATCTATGAAACTTGGAGGAGAAAGAAAAACGATCCATATTTTGGACTCGCATGCCAGAAGAGAAGGGAAAAAATAGCAAATTGGGGAGAGAGAAATGTATGTCCTGGAAGTGAAAGTCATAAAAGAAGAGAAGATTAGATTTTTCTTATTTCCTCATTTATTATTTTCATTTTTTTTTTACATTACATTTTGATCTCTTAATTATTGAAGATTTTTAAAGTTGACCCCTGCATGTCGAAATCGCATCTCGCGAGAATTGATCACATGTTAGATTTTCCGCACCTGTTGATCATGTGTTAGAAAGTGTCAGACACGTGTTGAAATATTTGAGATGACATGACACGATAATTCTAAAACATTAGATTCTTGAAAAATGCTAATGCTTATCAATGATCACTAAATTTACTAAAATAAAGCCTCTTCCTTTGTCTTCCTCCCTTCCAACCAACTCCCCCCTTAGCATCAATTTAGTCATATACATTTTGAATCGGTGTCAATTTAATCATAAATATTTTGACTTGGTGTCTATTCAATCATTCCGCCTAATTTTGGCTAGCGAACAATTTTTAATAATATTTTATTCTTTTCAAATTTTTAATTTTTAATTTATTTTTCCTACCTTCATCCTCCTTCTGACAACCCACTAGATGGGAGGGCCAATCACTAGACTAAGGCGGCCAACCAGTGGCGAGCTCGCCTCACATCGCTTGGCAAGAGGCTCCCAGAGGGTGCCAATGCTTCCTAGGTCATTGTTCGATTTTTTTTCGTGACATAATGAATAGATACATGTGCCTCACTTCTCAACAACAAAGGATGATTTTTAGTGTTGAATTAATAACAGCAACCGATGATCAACACAGTAGTTATAGGAAGTAAAATCATGCAAAACTGTCATAATCAAATCTTAAAATCCACAATATCCAGAGCTGCAAGGCCTGAGCATTACCAAAATTATGCATGACTTGATACCCAACCCATGTGTTGGTAGACACCCGATTAGGTAAAACTCGCCAGGATGCAAACTAAAAATCTTACATATGCAAAGATCCATACTTGCCCGTTGGCACTAGTGAATTACCGCCAAGCAACTCTTTAGGCTATGCCATTTGATTAGTGCATAGAAATTGGCTTTCTACAATAGAGTTCCATAATATACAAAACTCAGTTTTGCCACCCTAACTTGTGCCACTCTTTGCCTTTGAAATCATAGAGGTACAGACCTTTGGAGTGCCAAAAATTAGTACAATGGGACACTTCAGTGCCAAAAGTTACAAAAAGTACACTTATGTGTCAAAATCGGAGCAAAATGGATCAGTTAAATGCCAACAGTAAAAAATTTCGGCCAAATTGCCACGTGTCCATTTTCCAGCGACTTCATTTACTGACGAAGCATTTTTTTCAAAATAAAAAATCCACGTGACAATTTTTTTAAAAAAAATTGTGCACGTTAGATTTAAAAAAATTAAAATCAATTTTATTTAAAAAGAGAGAGAGAGAGAGAAGGGGATCGGCGAGGGCGTGCAGCCCTCGTCGTCCCCCCACTCTCGCCGGGAAGGGCTGGCGACGGTGGGCAAGGGTCGGTCGGGGTCGTTGGGCCTCGGCCAGCTTGCGGCGAGGGCTCATAGGCCCTCCCCAAATCTGGGGCAAGGGCCGGGACCCTTCCCTAGATCCGGTGAGGGTCGCGGCCCTCGCCCTGGGGGGGGCCAAGGGCCGCCGGCCGCCCAGACCCTGCCGTCGTTGCAGGTCGGCCGGGGCTTGGCGACCCTGGTCGACCCTTGCCCACTGTTGCCAGCCCTTCTCGGCGAGGGTGGGGTGGCGACGGCGAGGGCTGCACAGCCCTCACCGATCCCCTCTCTCTCTCTTTTTATTTTTATATATTTTTTTATTTTTTTAATAAAATCGATTTTATAATAATATATATTTTTTTAATTATTTAATTAATAATTTTTAAAATCCACGTCAGCGCAAAAACGACGTCGTTTTGCGTTGACTTTTTGTCGTTTCAATTTCTAGTGAGCCACGTAGGTAAAAAAATTAATAAAAAATTGCCATGTAGGATTTCCGGCAGGGTTCTGGCAACTTGGCACTTAAGAGATCCATTTATTTTAAAAAGTGGCACTTAAGTGTACCGTTTGTAAATTTTGGCACTTTAAATGTCCCTCCGTGTCAAGTTTTAGTACTCCTGCTGTACTTATGCCGAAATCATATTATGAATAGAAACAGATGGTTTCCCCTAACTCTACCATGGCATTCAGTAAATACTCCGCCTCTTCCCACTTTCTAGCTGCCGAAGTTAGGAACCAATTCTTTCTTGCCCATTTCCGTAATCAAACTCTGGGCCATATATGAGCTGCCCTCTCTACAGTATCCATGGATCATTGTGTTGTATATCACATCAGGCATGCATCAGGCATTGACTTGAACAAATTCGACACTTCCTTCATATCAGCTTTCGTGCAATGCCTGTGTACTAAAACACCATCTCTGCCCATCAGGAATGAATCCAGCCTTCTGCGTGGATGCATAGATGTCAGATGCTTTCTCCATGCTTTCAAAGGAGAGATGCCTCTCTCCTCCATCTACTTCACCAAATCAGTCACTGCAGGCAAATTCTTGGCTCTAGCGAATCCTGCAATCAAATTGTTGTATGTCACCAAGGATGGGGAGTGACCTAAGACTTCAGTTGATCAAACAAGCTGAAAGCTTTATCCAACTTCCCACAATTACAAAATCCATGTACAAGCGTGTTATATGTAATCACGTCCAGATTTATACCGTTCCTTTTCATCAAGTCCACCAACCTCTCCGCTTCCCAAACTCAAAAGTCACGACACGGGCCCCTAATGAGAATGTTGAATGTAACCACACTACGCACGAGCCCTCGCTCGCGCATTTCATCGAACAGTTCAAAGGCTCCGTTCACATCACCTCCCCTGCAAAGCCCGTCGATCACGAGATTGCAAGTATGCACGCTCGGAACAACCCCGCTGAGCTTCATCTTTTGGTACAACTCGAGACCATCTCCCTTCATGCCTTGTCTCAAATACCCATGAAGCAACACTCTGTAAGTGTTGCGTTTAGCAACTAAACCCAACTCGCTCATCTCGGAGAACAAATGCCCAGCCCTTTCCACGTCGCCATGTTTGCAACAGCCATCGATCAAGGCCGTGTACACGTAAGCCACCAGAGACCAGTTCATCTGCTTCAACCGAGCGAAAACCTCGAAACCCTGGTCCAAGCAGCCGGCTTCGCAGCAGCCCTTCACCATGATCCCGAGGCTCCGCTCGTCGACGATTCCGCCTTTGGCCCCGGAATCACTGAACAGACGCCACGCCTCGTCGAACGAGCCCGACCGAACGAGAGAACTCAGCAAATTGTTGAAGACGCTCGGGTAGGGAACGAGGCCATTTTTCGCCATTTGGGTCAAGAAATCATGGGCTCACACCGTTGATGGAGATTCCAAAAGGACAAGGAAGATTAAATTGAATAAGTTATCGTTGGGTTAGAAGATGTGATCAATGAGAAGGCGTCCAGTGACGAGGTTTCCACCATTTCTGGAGCGACAGTGAGACCTTGGCGGTTTTTTTTATTTTCTCCGTGTCTTTCCTCTTTATATATGTTGGCAGGTTCTGTTGTCAATTATCATTCGAGTTGCCTCTGGATAAGAGCTTGGCCATCTTTCATTTGTGTGACGACAAACTAAATTGCCAACCCATGTTAACAATGGGGTCTGTCAGATCAAGCGATCTCGTCTCGATCTTCCAATGCAAATATCATGTTGGCAATCGAAACTATCTAAATTAGTCTCTCTCTCTCAACTCACATCATCTCATGCTTGCGCGACTTGATTAGAAAGCAGTTGGAGAATAGCTTATTTACACCTTCAAATGTAGTTGAATTAGCTACCACTTGCAGGAGAAGAATTTCAGCTAATTCCCTGTCTGAATCAATAACTGCACCAATTTGAACATCATTGTGAAGTACAAGAAGAAAATTGTTCTCTTGCCCCATTGATTTGCATGTTTGAACATGGTGTTAACAACCAAAGAAGTTTGCACACTGAAAGAAGCAAGAAAATTTTCAAGAGCCAAGAGCTGAATGGCCTTGGGGGAATCAGTTGTGAGCTGGCTCAAATGGATTGTGCTTAGTCTCTTTGCAACGGAAAGATCAATTCGATGACGGGAAACTCACATACGGATCCACGAAAGCAGCATGATTACTTGGACGTGAGAACACAATCTGCATTTCGGAGTTCATTGAAAATTACACTTCATAGAAGAAGCACCAAAAGAAAAGGTGCATTGGAATCTGCGCTCACATAATTTTCAACTTGACGAGAGTGAAAACTAACTTCTCTCATCATGAGGAAAGAAAGTAGTAACACCTAAAACAAGGAATCACCTGATAATTTCCGAGCGTGCGCGACTTGAAACCAGCTGCACAATAGTCGAAGTAGTACTCCCACATCCTTATGAACTTTTCATTGAATCCCAGAGCTATTATTTTCCTATAGAAAGAGAAAGGTGTCACGACTGATGGAATAACTAGGAGCAATTGTATCAAAGTGATCGCAGCATCATGTCGAATTTCACCTCTGGTTCTCCGTGAAGTTCTTCCTCCAACATCGAAGTGTTTGGTAATAATGGATTCCTATGTTGTCCAGATGCTCCACACTGTAGTGGAAGATCTTTTGGTGATTAGTTGAAGCAAAGAACAAAGAAACTTAGGTACTTAATGTCATGCAATTGTACCAAAGTCGGGATGCGGAGGCCATAGCTGATGTTATCCTGCTTAAGGAAGGCAAGCAGCCGCCAGGGAAGATATATTCTGTCATGAAGCCTGAACTTCGCCTCTGGTCATCGTATCGCTCATCGGGTATGGATGTGAACTAGTGGAAGATAATACACTAGTGTAAAAAAATGGGCACATCTTTTACTTTTGAAACAATAGTTCGAGCCGCAAACTGGTGTATATCACATGCCTGTAGAACAAGAAGTCCGTCTTTGGCTAGCACCGATTCGCAGCGGCTGAAGAACTCCTCCATGTATTCATGGCCGACTGCTTCTATCATCTCGCTGTGAATCCATTACATCAGGAGTCTTTTAAGCATCTTTTTGGTCTGTTTAACTAGATAAAGAAAAGACGATGGCGAGACACTCACCAGCAAATGATCCTGTCATATTTGTTGGTACTCGGCAATTGGCGATAATCACAAAAAAGGAATTTGATGCGGTCCTGCATTGAAAGATTTACATTATCTCTCGAACTTATGAAGTAAGTTTTCAAGTTCAAAATGCTGATAGATATGGCTACCTGAAGCCTTGCTTCTTTCACTCTCGATTTGGCGTACTTCAGTTGTTCTTTTGACAGAGTAATGCCCGTGTATTTGCATCCGGTTTGCCTGACAACTTCAATGGCCAAGCTTCCCCAACCACAGCCGATTTCAAGAACTTCATGCGTCTCTTCAATTCTCGCCTACATTTTTATAGGACAAAGAATTAGTCAGAAAACAGTCAAAAGGTTAACCGGTCAAGCAGCCCGAAACTAACATCAAGTAAAACTTACTTTTTTAATCAAAAGAGAGATTTTTCTCATCTGTGCCTCCTTTAGATCTTCACCTGCCATCTATTAAATTTTTTGAAAAGACAAAAATGCATCATTAATTTGAGCCACTAGACTTTTATTTATGGATTTTGATTTACTCTCACTTTTGAGGCTCGTATTCAGTAGCAAAATTTCAAAACACGGTTGTGGATGCTGACCTTGAATACCGCGCATGAGTATGTCATAGTCTCATCCAAGAATAGTGAAAAAAGTTCATTACTCTGCCAACACAACGAAATGGAAATCCTAGAATTACATCATATCATATGTACAAGCATAATCTTACTTTTGATATACATCAATGTGAAGAATCTGACAATGCACTATGGTTCATTCTATTCTCTTGACAAAATGCTAGGGAAAAGGATTAGGAATAAAGTATCTACCAGATCATAATGTCGGGAGATGTTCCTACGAGCTTGTGTTAAAGTGTTTTGCCTTGATACATGCTTGAAGTAGAACTTAGCTGAAGCAATACCAGCTGTTAAAAACATCGGTGTCCACCAACCCCTAATAATAAAAGGGGCCCACTGGTTTAGCATCTTTAATAAGATCATACAAAGTCAAAAACATTTTGTTTTAATTAGTAATGTATTGAGTACCTTTTCTTACTCAATTTCGAGACAGTAGTATCAGAATCTCTATTGGCTATGAGAATCTGCGATTTTCCATATTGTTGAAAAATGATTAAGCATTTGATAAGCTCAAAAAGATACAACATTGAAAAATGAAGTCTATTTGACAAAGAAAACAACCTGGAAAAGATTTAGAAGACCGCTATCTTTATCTACAAAAGAAAAATCACCATTTATGTAAGCATCCGCTAGGCCGAGATCGGCCTGAGTCATGACCTGAAAAACAAAAAATTCTCTATTAATACACAAAAGGGTCTCAGCAGGAAAAAGCAAGAACTGTACTTTATCTATAAGAGGGTCCTATATAATCTGATCCGGTGTGGGCTAAAATTGCTTGTAAAGATAGAACAATACCTTCCAGTAAAATTGTGGACTGTGCATTCTCAAAGTAATTTTTAGAGGACGTCTTTTCACAGTTCCCTCAAAGGTAAACATCGTGCCTCCTTCCTCTAATAAACTGCCAATCGTGAAAGCATAATTATTGCTATGTGATTCTCAAAATGTTCCCTTAAGTGGTAAGTCATTAAGAACATACTGCATTTTTGAATATCATTCTTATTGACAAGTAAATTTGCAAATTTTGTTCTAAGATATTAATGAAAATGCAGGAGTGGACAATGACGAAGTAGCAATAGATATGCCGATAAAGATGAGAAGATGTTGGCTCAGAAATTGATTCAGAGCAATGACGATTAACAGTAGGGGTGAGCATCGATCCATGGTCAATCTTGGACCAACCCTGGACTAGCCCAACCCTGTTGGTCCCGGTCCGGTTCTCAGGGGAATTGGGTTGGTCCTTGGTCCTGAAATTCCAGAACTAGTACTGTGCGAGTTGGTCCTTAGTCCTAGGAATTTATGGTCGGTCTAACCCGGACCAACCCTGAATATATATATTATATCTAAAATATTATTTATAATTTTTTTAATCAAAAGAGAAAATAAAAATCAGATGGATTCAATAGTGTTGACCACAAGACTCACGGCACTAATAGTGATTTCAATTAAGAACTTTTGTTAAGTATTAATTATATGCGTCGTTTGTTTTGTTTTCAAGTTTATTTTGTTTCCAAGTATTCAAAAGTTGAAGTGAATTAACAAGACATGAAGCTATATATCCATGGTTTATATTAAGTATTTTGAACTTCCTAGGGTTTAATTGTATTTCACTAGTAAGTTTCAATTGCACTTTAATTTTCAATTTGTGTCAAATGGTAGAAATTTTTGAAAAGTAGTATTGCAGTTGCCACAATAATTTGCTAATCAAGTGGTAGGAAGCTAATTTTTGGTTGATTGGACTTTGCTTGATGGAATGTAGGAAATGCTTTTACATATGATGTTACAAGTATTAGTGATAGATGATTATAGGAACTTCCCATCTTGTCTCACATCTTTATGAGTAGTCTTAATCATTTTTATGGTTTCTTGCTTTTAACAAATGTGAATTTCTATTGTTGTCTTATTTTAAATTTGTTGAATATGTAGTGGTATTTATAGTTTGGTTGCACAATATTGCATTGTCAATGGATATGTAATTTGAAATAGTAAATTTTCCTTTTCAGGGAATGCAAAAAATGAAACAAAAAAAATTATTAGTTGGTCTCGAATTGACCTTAGGATCGGACCGAACCCATTGGGTGGGTCCGGTCTTTAGTCCCAGGCTTAATAAGATTGGTCCTTGGTCCTAAAATTTGAAAACAAACACTGTGCGGGTTGGTCCTAGAGTTAGGGGGTGGCCCGACCCAACCCAGACCATGATCAACCCTAGTTAACAGCTATGAGAATCTACACAAAATAAGACAAGGAGATATGTACACTACCAGCCAGTAGTTATCATGATAAGTAGTAGTATACTCACGTTACTGAGCCTGTGGAAATATAACGTCCAAGAAATTTAGTAACAAAAAGGCGTGCCCCCATTTCCTTGAGTGAAGGAACCATATGTTGAGGATTCTCGAGGACAAAATGACCTTGTCCAATCACTCCGTGTGCAGCAACCATGCCAGCCTGCCCAGAAGTCCCTTGACATTAAATTCGCATATGCAACTGAGAGAGAGAGAGAGAGAGAGAGAGAGAGAGAGAGAGAGAGAGTCTATACCTTCAATCCATCCTCATGGAAGCCATACCCTGAAAGAAGAACAAGAACTCAAGTTGGTAATTAAATATAAAACTTTGTTCCCTTGGCAACCTGAGTTCAAGAATTAAAAAATTCTGTCCCCTTGAAAGGTTCAAATCACAGCAATTTGATGAGCAAAGACCATACAGAATTGACTCATCAATTAAGCATAACTTAAGACCCTCCTCATTCAAAATTTAACCTCAAGAAATATGGCAAGAACCCTGTAGAAGTATTCTTGATTACATGCACAGAAATAAATAATACTCTCAGCGTTGCTATAAAAACAATCACTAGCGCTAATATAGAAAGATAAAAAGGCTCACCCTGGTATGCTCCACAGAACCAAATTCCTCTTTTTCCTTGGATCTGATCTAGCTTGTGTGAAGCTTTCGATGCAGCAACAGATGGAATTGGATGGCCAGTGCACCACTTAAGCAATGAGTGTTGTGGTTCTCGTGAAGGATTGAGAGTCATGAGAAACGGCAAATCCTTCTGATCAAGGTTCTGCAAATTTTTACAGGCCCAATTAACGGGAGGAGCATTGGTCATGCTGAAAAAGGTGCCAATAGAAAGGGAGTGCTAGAGGCAGTCAAACCACGGAGATTGTCAACATGTTGCAGAATGCACATCACGAAGATGCTACCTTGCTGAAACTTTTAGTAGGTATTAACGACTTATATGCATTATTTAGAGTAGTTTATGCACTCCACGACAACTGCAACTTTCACTTCTTTTATTTTAAGGCGATATGGAGCACGAGTTTGCAGCGCAACAGATCCTGAAGGGAACAGCTGAATCAGAAATAGAATCAGCAATGCACAGTTGCCTTACCTGAAGCACATTGAGCCAGTATGTCAAGCACACTTTATTTTCAGTACTCCCCAGAAAATTCAACGCACTCCACGCTGCTGGGTTTTTGGGCATGAAAGTTTTGTCACGATGAAGATAAATCTCGCTGCCAATAGAAAAATGTACCCATGGTTTTGTATTCTGTAGTAAATATAGAAAGCAAAAAGAAGCTTGCCATTCTCAAAATTTAAAAAGAAAATTTCCCAAGCAGAAGGAAGGATATCGCAGTGGACACCATTGTTCCATTCTACATCAACTAACTGTGCCCTTGCAGACAATTGCATATTTCTTCAGTAGTATGTTTGCACATACTAGTCATGAAAACCTTACACGAAAGTCCAAATTAACCAATTATACCTGGAGGCATATTGGAATGCACCAAGAACTCTCATCTCATCGTAAGTTGCTTGGTCTCCCAACAATCTCAGAGCATCCGGTGCATGGATGGCTACAATACACTTATCATATACTTCTTCAGAACCATCTCCAGTTAGGACAACGCATCCTGTTCAATCTCCTGTTACCGATAAATTGTGGACTAAAAAAACCAAAACTATAAATTGTCATGATGATTCTTAGATATACCTACTATGACAATTTAGTTATTACGCCTATATCATTTGCTCTAGCTCCATGTCATGTGATCAAAACAATGCAGAAAAGGACTAGACTTCAACAGCAAGTACTCACCCTTATCACTAGTTGAGATGGATCGCACTTCACAACTTGTTCTTATCTCGCACCCTTTACTCTCAAGCTCATCTCTGACCTGAATTCACAAATATTTACAATTCAACTCATCAAATTCTTTGTAGGGCTTTCAGAGGAAAAATTATGACCAAGAACATTCAGTTTTCCATCTCGAACCACTGAATGTCCAAATTATCATCACCTTATTGACATAAGAACGTGAGCGTCTTCGGACAGTAAACCACTGAGGGCGGCCAAAAACCTGCAAAGAAACAGTATAAAAAAGTACAAAGAGTATTCTGAAAACAGACTGTGATATAGATGGAAGAAAAGATTAGTTGATTGACTTATTGATTCAAAATGCTACCAACTTAAACGGCAGAGAATTGGTTGGTAGAACATCTGAAATTGCGAATCACAGTTTTTGTCATTTACAATCAATCACTAACTGTTCTAAAGCCACATGACCTACCTGAAGCAGATGATGATTGCGGCAAAAGGACAGAACCAAGAAGGCTGAAAAGCTCATGACTCCTTCTGAAGGGCAAGACCAGATTGAACTGCAAATTGGGATCTATAAGAAAATATAGTTAATTGGTAATTGCCATAGATCTACATTCTACAAACAAGCAAAGAACAGACTTTGTTATATGAGCAAGAGATCAAAGGATATGACAGAGTACAGTGATTCAATAATCTCACAATGTAAGCCTTTTGAAACAATTCAGAGTAACCCCGTGACTTGATAAACTGTCCCAAAGTTTCACTGCAGACAATGTCAGGATTGCTCTCGAGTCCTTCTAGGTAACTGTGAAGATAAACGATCATCAAACAGAGTGAATGCCAGTGATTGTCAGTCGTGCATATGCAAAAGGATGCAAGAACTTGAAGATTGGCTTTTACATTTGAATGCAGTAGGCCCAGCTTGATCACCTTGCAAAGTCATGCAGGATATGCTACCGTCAGAATAAATATTGACCATTTTCTAGACAACACTCGATATCTAATCGTCTTATCCTGCCATGAAATGCATAGAATGTCCCGAGATTCCTTTTGAAAAAAGGACCATTCCTTGTTCAAAGTGTTTGAAATCTCATGTAAACAGTGAGCATGTTGCCAAAAACTTAGGCTTCAAGGAATCACACTCTACACTGATTTTCTCTGATTAATTTAGCTGGCAATAACACTTCATTAATGATACTTCCTACTTCATAAATGATTATGATCAATATCATTTTTCTTAGCCGCAAGCAGAAGACTGGACTTACCTGAGAACATCCTCCTTAAATTTAATGATTTCCCTAAGCATTTGCCAGAAGTAAGAATTTAACACATTTGTCTTCTGGGCAAACACACTCGAAAGACCATTCCTGCTTCCCCATTCACAGCCTCGACCTTCGTCTAAGCTGACCGAGAATGACATGTCTGATATCTCCATTTCCACTCCAAGACTCTCATACAACTCCATCATATTAGGGTACGTAACCTGCAATAGACCCGTAATTCGCATCGGCATTAGAAGTTGCTCAAGACAAGCGATTCTTTATGAGGAAAATTACTTCTCCACTATGCCAAAGAACCATGATCTCAAAGTGACAAAATAACTTATCAGTGGCTTCAACTCTCGTTACCGATGATATACACAACGCATCGATTGTATATTGACTCAATTTATACTAAGATAGTAGATTCGCTGGTTAAAACTACTCATAGACATTTCAATGACCACGACTTTTTCGGTGATGGCCATGTCTTGAGGGTAAAAAAACAATCAATGGCATATTCATCATTGATATTATTATACATGATAATAAACAAATTCTATCCATGCATACAATAGTACTGATCACTGTAAGTAAAAAGAAATTTTTTTTTCAACTCCCTAAGTTTGTACATGCGCAACATGCTTACAATGCTAGTTTTCTCAATGATTGAAATCGGACTTTATGGGCCAACACATTCTGCGGCCCAGCCCCAAACTTATGGGCTGGAAAAGAACCAGTCAAGATACTGTGATACAGTCCGACTGAGGTTAGATCTAGTTATTTTTTATTTTCAGATGGAAATTGATTGAGCCGTTCCATCTTATGTCTACTTTAGTTTAAGTATGGTCATGCACATTGCTTTAGTCATGTACCTCCTTCTCTATAGTATAACTACAAACATAAACAAATCTCACTAAAAAATGGAGAAAATCTAACTAGACAAGACCCTGCTTTCTTCTGGTACTGAACCTTGCCGGATTGGTGAGCCTAGGGAATCACTAGTGTCGTGATCGAGGTCTACTCCAAGCTCAGCTCCAAAGTATGAGTAGTGAGAAATTATTACTGGGATCTACCCAAAAAAAAAAAAATTAATCATCAGATTACATTTGACAATTAATTTTCTAAAGCAGCTAGAAAGTTGTGTTTAGAAACGACACTAAATATCTATTCAAATGAGCACTGCTTGTTAAAATAATCATCTGAATTTTTCAGCTCAACAACGAAATATCTAAAAGGATCACCTCATCTTTCCTAATTAAATGTGCAAATCTCCCTTCAACTAATAATAATCACATAGATGCAAAAGATTCACTCTCCAAGATTATCCTAGTGACATGAGCATACCTAAATAAGTGAACTTAATAAGATTTGATATTTTAGCAAGTGAGATCCTCGTGTGTAAATAGATTGGCTAGTCTAATTAACAAATGACTTCTAATGCTTGGGACAACACGTCCGTACGTGCACATGTTACTTGGAAAAAAAAGATTTTTTATTTTTTTAAACATCATCATCATTTGCAATTCTTTTCAAAATTAAATGTTTGAATATTAAAACCAGTCCCAATCAATTTTAGAGCCATCTAATCTTGTTTTTGCTGACATTTCTGGAGTGGACCACCCCCGACTCTCCTGCGGAAGCCTTTTTCTTTGAATGCTTTGCTCTTCATGTAATGCCAAAAAGAGCACCATCTCGTCAGCAATTCCACGTCTATTCTCGTACTAATTCTACCTTTAGAGTTTTGTTGATTGAACTTCTCAAACTATTAACTTATTTCCCTTCAAGTAAAAGTAATATATTATTCGAATTTTTATAAACATTACAATTTTCACTTAGCACTACGAGAGCATTAAAATAGAAATAAATGTTATCGGAGTTTCACAAGTAGCAACATACCTATCTTAAAACCGCTAAGGTTACGTTTGATTGTCTAGATTTCTAATCAAGATAAGATTGGATATAATATAATATGAAATCTAAGAGATTTTGTTATATATTATCTATTGTTTGGTGATTGTAGTAATAAAATTGAATATATTTACATCATATTCTATATATTATTTACATCTTATCATATATATTATTTGGTATAAACGGCATGTCTATATAAAAGAATCACAAATTTTACACACGAAGATAGTAAAAATCTCTTAGGAGACTCTTATCTACTTTATTTCTATTTTATTTTATTTTACTCTTTTTTAATTAATTTCGTTTTCAATTCTTTCATCCCCTTAATCAATCTATAATAAAATTTTATTAGATAGAAAAGTCTGCTAATATACATAAAATACTAAAACATCTAAAATATGCAGTAAATATATATTTATATATTAAATTTTTATTATACAATAGAATTAAATTCAAATATATAAACAAAAATAAGATTAAATTAAAAAACAAAATTTTTATTTTTAATTTTTTAATTTTTTATATTAGAATTCAAATATTATTTATATTGAATATACTTTTAGATTTGTTAATTTAAGAAGTTTGTTATTTAAGGAAAAAAGAACTTTCCTATTACAGAATTATAAATTTTATTCACCTTTATCTCATGGAGTAATTTTATTCGGCATATATCTCTTTTTATCTGACTATATCCTAACTTGAATAGGTATCAAATGCAAGATAGGATAAAATATTTTATCATGACTATCAAACGCAATCTAATATCTATCTTAAGGTGGTCAAGTCTTTTGGGAAAAAGCTGTCTGATTGTGGTGAATGGAGAGTATACTTGCAAAATCAGCCCATCTTGTATTTAAGATCAGAGAAAATACAAGCGGAATATATATAACCAAAAATGAAAAAACAAAAGATTGAAATTAAACGTATGCACGTGAGGAAAACGCATTGCGACTTTCTAAATCTGCACATTGCACGGACCTTTTCTAATCCCTTGGCACCACCCTAAAACCCCAGCTTAGAAAATTTGTATTTCTTGGGAAAATAGAATAAGCAAGGGCGATTGTAATAACGAGGAAGTCACGAGATATTTGGCTCGTGACATGCACGACCAGATCTCTATGTTTTGCTTTGAGCAGAGGACTCAAAAAAAAAAAAAAAAAAAAAAAAAAAAAAAGGAGGAAAATGGGGTGAAGATAATGGTGGGCAAAATGTAAAAGAAGAAGAGAAGAACGGAGATGGAGAGAGTTGCAGACTTACCCGATTGAAGACCATGAAGCCGAGGTCCAGGTCGACGTCATCGAAGGAGACGGTCCTGGCATGGCCGCCCAAGTAGTCCTCCTTCTCGTACACCACCACCCTCGCTCCTGCCCTTGCCACCTCGTACGCCGCCACGAGCCCGCTCACGCCACCCCCAATCACCCCCACTTTCATCTTCTTCCCAATCTCCTCAATGGGTACCCTAATCTTGTTGCAGAAAAAAGGAGGAAAAAAGAGACTGTTAAATGAATGCCAATGCAACCTCTAGTTCAAGGTTGTTAAAATATTTAAATATTAAACTATGTCTTTATTTAACAGTTTAAATTTTTAGAATAGTTAATTGTAATCCTATAAAATCTCACATGATGTCAGAATAGTAAGTTTTGAGTTAAAATATTTCCAAGACCCTATTTGTCTTCTCAATTAAATTTCCCCACTTAATATTAAATAAAAAAAAAGACCAGATTAAGTATGAGAGAGAGTGTTAGGATATTTAAATATTAAACTACGCTTTCATCTAATGGTTTAAATTTTTAAAACAGTCGGCTGTGATTCTACAAAATCTCATAAGAGTTAAGTCAAGAAATTTTTTGCAGTGGTTAGGGACACTCATAAAGATGCATGGAACATGAATTTTTGGAAAGGAGAAAACAATGTACAGGGAGAGCATGAAGTGCAAATCCTTCAAAAGAAATTGTCGAGAGTGATTTCAAATATTAAAATATAGAAAATTGCTGGGTGTTTAGTAATTATATAGAATGAGCATAATATAAAATTTAAAAATAAATATCAAGTAAACATTATAAAATCATGAATAATGACCTTTCATAGGAGAGGTAATTTGCGCATAAATGGAGTATATTGCAATGTAATTGAAAGCAATTAACAATGTGTTCTTATGTAGGAATGGTAGTTCACACTCAAGCAGAAATCCCACTAATATGTGAAAGAAAAGAAAATATAACGTTCTACAAGGGAGATAGTTCGCACTCGAGTAGGGATCTCTCAAGTAGGAATCTCACTAAAAGTAAAAGATATAGAGAACTAGAAATATGGAGTATTGATTCCAACCAAAACTTAGTTGGTTATATTATTGAGTGATAGAAAACTTACTAATGACTGTTACAAGTAATTGGTAATGAGTACAAATTATCGAAGATATCTTAAAGAAGTGATTACAAGTTATCAAAGGGTTGAGTACAAGTGAAGGGGAAGTGTTTACAAGATGGTACTAGTAATTAAAAGTAGATTTGAGATGAAAGTAAAAAGGTTGAAATCAAAGGAAGCTATTGGACGCAAGTGACCAAAAATGAGCAAGAATGCAAGAGAGCTTGAAGGCTTAAATGCAAGCGGTGCCTCCCTTCTTCTCATCCTCTTCCTTTTATAGGCAAACAAGAGCAAGCTTCGAACACGATACATAGTAGATTTTTTTATTTTTTATTTTAGCCTTGGTCCATTTTGAACGAAGTGATATGCTTAGTTAGCAGTAGCAACATCTTTAGGTGTTGTCTTCAATTTGGCTCTGCTATCATTTATATGATATAGCTATGCAACTTGCAGAGAGAGAGAGAACAAGCTTCGAACACAATAAATAGTAGATTTTTATTGTTTTGTTTTTTAGCCTTGGTCCATTTCGAATGAAGTGATATGATTGGTCAATGGCAGCGGCATCTTTAGATGTTGTCTTCAACTTGGCTCTGATATCATTTATATGATATAGCTATGCAACTTGCAAAGAGAGAGAGAGAGGAAGCTTTGAACATAGTAATAGTAAATGTTTTTTGTTTTTATTTTTTAGCCTTGGTCCATTGTGAACGAAGTGATATGCTTGGTCAATAACAGCGGCATCTTTTGGTGTTGTCTTCAACTTGGCTTTGATATCATTTATATGATATAGCTATGCAATTTGCACAGAGAGAGAGAGAGAGAGAGAGAGGGCAAGCTTTGAACATAGTAAATAATAGTTTTTTTTTTTTTTTTTTTTTAGCCCTGGTCCATTTCGAACGAAGTGATATGCTTGGTGAGTGGTAGCGGCATCTTTAGGTGTTGTCTTCAACTTGGCTCTTATATCATTTATCGAACATAATAAATAGTAGATTTATTTATTTTTATTTTTTTTAGCATTGGTCCATTTCAAACGAAGTGATATGCTTGGTCAGTGGCGGTGGCATCTTTAGGTGTTGTCTTCAACTTGGCTCTAATATCATTTATATGATATAGCTATGCAATTTGCACAAAGAGAGAGTGTCGCGAACTATTTTTTCCGTTCTGAGGGGGAAAAAATATCTAAATAAATAGGTTTAGAGGGTATTGTTCAAAGGGTGGTCTAGGACTCTTAATTAGACGTGGACTCTCTCAAGCCCACACTTCACGTGACATTGAATGTTCATGAAAATCTTTAAATAAGGAGTCGCCACTAGCCCAAGGCACAGCCCATCTCCTTGCTTGATTTTTTTTGTCGGCCTTTTCTTTGTTTTTTCTGATTTTTCTATTTTTTTTTTATTCTTTAATTTTTTTATTCTTCACGTGCCCCTCTGCATGCTTTCCACTTGCAGCCCGACGCTCCCCCACCTTTTTTTTCTGTCTTTTCTTCTTATTCTTTTCTTTCCAATTTTTCTTTTTCTCATTTTCCTTATTTCTTTTTCTTCTGGTCTTCGTCCTGCTGCAGCTTCTTCACGCCCGACGCTTCTCTCCCTGCAACTCTTCTTCTCGAAGCTGCAGCACGTCCGCCCGAAGACCGCCGCTCTCTTTCGCCGACCTTCGGATCGCCTGGCGTCGGTCGTTCCGTCCGACCGACGCCGAGCGCTGCCGACGACCAGCTGACCGGCATTCCGAGAGCCGTCGGATGGACTCCGGCGAGCTAAAAAAAAAAAACTTTCCGATCCGAACAGGATGGAGTAACGCTCCGAAAAGCGAGGAAGATGCCGAAAATAATGCGTGGTCACCGTATACCTCCTAGCTACGCAGAAAATCTAAAGGCCGCACTCCGGTCAAGGGCTAGGGTCGGTTTTCTCGGTGGGGCATTTCGTCGAACGGTTAACGGGCACATTCGAGTTCAAAGATTTCCGGATCAACCGAGCCTCGAACACGCCTTGGGGGGTCTTCGAACATGGCATACAAGGGACGTGGGAACAAAATGCGAGGGCGACAAAGGCCGGAGCTTGCGCGAGCCGGACGGCCGCGAGCTCCTGCCTTCGTCGCCCTCGCATTTTGTTCCCACGTCCCTTGTAAACGGATCAAGGACGGAGCCTGACGTACCTGGTCAGCTCGAGGATGTCACCAGGAAAGTCTTCGGACAGGCCCGTGCGTGGCTGAGCCGCTCTCGGTCGCCGTCTCTCTCCGCCGGATTCGAGCTTCTTCTCGGTCGCCGTCTCTCTCCGCCGGATTCGAGCTTCTTCCCCTCGGACTTCCTCTCCTCTCCTCTCACTTTTCTCTCGGGTTTTTCTGTTCTCTCCCCCAAAACCAGCCGCCCCCCGTCTCCGTTTTCTCTCCTTTCTCTTTCGTTTTTTCCCTGTCTCTCCGTCTCTTCTTTTTCGCCTCCTGCTCTCTCCTCTTTCCCCTTTCTTTCTTTTTTTCTGCAGAAGCTCTTTTTACCCTTTTTCTGCTACTGACTTCTGCTGACTTGCTGCTGCTGCTGCCTTTTTTCCGCTGACCTGCTGCTGCCGCTTTTTCTGCCGACTCGCTCTGCTTAAATTTTGTATCCCTCCTGCAGGCTGCCGTTTCGCGCGTGGAAGAAGAAGGGAAGAAGGAGGAGATGAACGGGCCGGGCCGAGGAAGGAAAGAAAAGGAAAGGAAAGGAAAGTGGGCCGAGCCCATGCGGGGGAAAAGAAAGAAGAAAGGGGCCGGGCAGCCCCAGCCCTGGCCCGGACCCGCCTTTTTTTTAAATTTTTTTATAAATTTTAGAACTAATGACACAAGTGCTCCTAATGTCTATATGCAATGCAATTTTAATGAAATATTTTTTTGTTAAGGGATTATAAATTAATCTCTAATTTTTCAATGCAATCAATAAATACTAAAACATATCACTAAAATTTAGGTGTCAACAGAGAAAGAGGGCGATTCTTGGCCTAACCTTACCTAATATTTTTATCTAACAGCTTTTAACTTTTAGGAAAATTAGTAGTGATTCAACAAAAATTTACATGACATTAGAGGAGGGTGGTCCTAAATTCAAAATTTTCAAACCTCTATTTACCTGCCAATGAAATATTTCTAACATTTATACTAAATAAATATAATATTAAACTATGCCTTCATCTACTTAGGCCTTGTTTACCGATATTAAGCAAACACGATGGCCTCACTTATTGGTCATGGTCCCTCGATGGAGAGAGGTGGAATTGGGGCTAAATGTTGAGCTTAGTCGCAGCCCACGAGCTTCATGCCGACCTAAGCTACCTATTTCACGCAAGACATAACTGATGCGACGAAAAGTAAAAAAAATCGAGTGCCACATGTCAACAATCCATACAGGCTGCCGTAGATGATTTGGCCACTTCTAATTTACGAGTAAAATTCTTATTTCCAATTTGAAGTTTGATACATTGTTCGAGAATTAAGGAAATATAGAGAAAGCTCTATGAGAAAAATGCTCTTTCCGAACTCCTTCGATGGAAAGTACTCGAAATATTGACAAAAGAATAAGAATATTTCCTCAATCTAAATGATAGAAGTAGTAATCCATTTTCTGGAAAACAAGGTGGAAAAGTTTTTTTTTTCTGAAGAGAAAGGTTTGGACAAATTGCTCGGGCATAGGCATAACGTAGGGTGCTTTCTCACGGCTCATTGACTCTCAATTTTGAGTGATGGTAGATTCAACTAGGCATATTGATGAGTTTAACAATCCTACTAAGATGAATCCCAAAGAGTTTGATAGAATGTCAAGCAGTGTTAATAATTCTCTCACAAAATAGCATTTGTACTTCGCATGAACTCTATCAAGTCCGACTAATCATAACTTTGTTTCTCTTTTATTTAAGGCATTGCTGTCCTAAATTTGTTGATAACCTATTTAATAGACCGGTTAGGAGCTAAAGCACGATAGCTCACTTTACCTTTTATGAACTAGAGATTTGAGATTCATAAAATTTGTTATGCTAGGAATTTAATATATGTTAATCAGTACCTTGTCCTCTCTGTGAAACTTGTTTTCACATGCTCCTTTTTCTTTGTGCTCATTGTCACGTTTATTACTTATTATTTTACTGTGTTAGCAAGTTAAGGCAATTTTTGTGAGGGTTAATATCATGAAAATGGGAGAGTTTTTTTCTCTAGAGAAAGTAAGTAGGGGGGGCGCCGATCGGATGGGGCATGTCACCATGGTCCAAATGAAACGACACTCGTTGAAAAAGAGGGTGGTAGGGGAGCATCTTTCTTTCCCTTTATGATGAAAATGGGAGAGTTTTTTCTCTAGATGAAGTAAGTAGGGGGAGGCGCCGATCAGGGTGCCCCACTAGCTCCTTTAACTATTTATGTCCTAAATGGAGGGGATCATCTTTCTTTCCCTTTATGATTTTGTATAGGTAAGGGTGAAAATCCATCCCTTTTTGGACACGTCATTGTTCACTCCCTTAAATTTGTGGAGTGTTTGAACCATTGTCCACTTACCGGCCCTCTTGATGTCGTCTACTTAATTTTTCCACATACTTCCACGGAGTTCGGGAAATATGATTTTCCCAGAAAATATCTTTGTATAACAAATGGAATCTTATAATATAATTAATTACTTTCGTGCACTTATCCCTTTATGCTAATCATCAGTCTAGATGGCTTGAAGAAGAATCACTTGTAGATTCAGCTAGTCTAGAAGAATGAAAGGTCACGAACGCCACATTGCATTCTCTTTTATGGGGAAATACAGCTGAATCTATAAGTCATTGTGGCAACCAACCCTCGAGGGACCGCTAGAAGAGGGGTAGGTTTAAAGATACTTGCTCATAAAGGTTGGACTCTCCCAAAGTCCGTCGCTTGTATGACGTTGGTTTTTCTAATCTATGTATTCAAAAGGAACTGCCACTAGCCATTATTGAGGGATGAATGGAAACTTTAATCAAGATGCTAGTGTGTTGTCTTGATTGCATGCACAACCAAAGATTTTGAGATTGGAGACTTAATTACCTTAGCTATTTAACAAGAGCCCTTTCAGTACCAAACTCGATCACGTGCTAACTAATGCCATAGCAATTTATTGAAGAATTTTGGATTTTGTCCTAATCATTCTAAAACAAAGAAAATAACATTGATATATTGAAATTGAGCAATCCAATACAATTGAATTGAAATGCATAAGCAACAACCTAGCATAGTCCTAAAAAAAGAAAAATGCATCTAAAAATCCTATGGCAAAACCCTAAAAGCTAATTCAATTCGTTTTTCATTTTTTAAGGATTTCCCATTTTTTTTAAAGAAAACTATTCGAAAAGCTGATTTTTTAAGCTTTTTCCAAGAATCTCTAGTTTTGAAAAAAAAATTTACAATTTTTTTGGAATTTTCTGATTTTTTCAATTTTTATAAATTTTGTGATTTTTTGAATAATTTTTATGAATTTTTAATTTATTATTTATTATTAAGAAAAAGAACTTTAGATTGGGTCAAGAGACCCAACCTGATTATCGATCTAGACCCTATCGATTCGGGTTGGACTAAAAAGTAGGCTGGCCCTAGGGTGTACTTGGAATTAGCTAAATTGGCCCATGAAAATTTAAAAGGCCCACTCAACCTCCAACTTCTCTATTTTTAGCCCAATCTCTCACCGTGGCCTATGATACTCAAGCCCATCAACTAACCCAAAATTAAATTAAAAAAGTAGCCCATTCCCTTTTCTTTTCTATTTTCCTTTTTTTTTTTTTTTTGTTTTTTTTCTATTTTGTCTTGTTCTGTTTCTCTTTTAATTTTTCTTCTGGTCTTCTTCTTCGCGTCCTCCTTCTTGAAGACACCACCCCTGCAACTCCTTTCACCAAAGTTGCACCATTACCACAATGAGCCCTTACTAGCGTTCGGGCCACCATCGAGCCACCAACCAGCATTGGTTGTTCAGTCCAACCAACAACAGTCAGCACTGGCTAGCTTGCTACTAACTAGCCAGTGGTTTCTAACGTCGTCGGATTGACTATGGCAAGGAATATGCATACCCCGGCAGACTCGAACAGTGCGAGATGATCCACAAAATGTGAAGAAAGCACTGAATACATCATCAAGACAACAATAACCATTAGTGACGCAGAAAACTAAAAGACAAACTTTGATTTAAGGGCTAGGGCTAGTCCCATCATCGAAGCATTTCGTCAAACAACTAGGGGCGTTGCCAAAAGGGTGGTCTCCGACTCATGGATTCAAGCAGACATCAAAACAACATGTATGACCAACACTCAAGATAGCTTCGGGAAAGGTTAATCGCACTCAAAATAGGCATTAACGAGAAATGACTTGTCTCGGCCAAAACAAACTCTAGAACTCAGATCTCATTCAAGTATTTTAGCAAGCAGTTGGCATGCATTATTTAAATGAGAAATTTCTGGCTCGAGCGAGCCTTCAACACAGGCCTAGGTTCCTAACAAAGCATGCCAGAACACGCACCAACATCGATGAAGGGCTAATGGGGCTGAAGCTCATGCGAATTGGTTAGCCACGAGCTTTAGCCCAACACACCTAAAAAACAGAGCACAAACTGGTGAAGGAGGGGCCTACCTAGTTCGGGCAAAGTGTTGTAGTGGATAGAAGGTAGTGAATGGACCTCTAGCGACGAATGGCCACCCTCTTAAGCTCACTCCTCTCTTTGGTTCACTCTCTCACGCTAGCGAGCACCCTTTCTCTCTTAGCCTTCCTCTCCAAACCCCTTCAAATGAGCGAGCCCCCTCGCTTTTAAGGGGAGGGGGGGAGAAGATGCACGCATAGAAGGAGGAGGCTAGGCCTGGGCCTAGGTGAAAGGAACTAAGGGGGAGACAAGAAAAGAAATGGGCCAGGCCATCCTAGCCTTGGCTTGATCCGCTCTTTTCACAATTAATTTTTTCTTTTTTTGAAAAACATATTTTGATTAATTTTTCCTTTTTTTTTTGAAGTCATATTACTATTAATGCAAATGTTCCTAATGTCTATATGCAATCCAATTTTAATGATTTTTTTTTTTAACTAGGAGATAGAAATTAATTCTTAATTTTTCTTGGGATTAATGAACGACTACACGAGTCATCAAAATTTAAATGTCAACAATCATCTTTTTATAGGTTGTGTAACAGCCCATGGGAGGCGGACAAAATGTGTTTTACTCTATTCTAGACAGAATTATATGAGCTAAGTTTGCGATATTTAGAAGGTTTTATTTGAAACTAAAATTGGTGATTTCGGGTTGGCAAAATATTATGCTTGTTTTTGTCTTTGTATCAATGTTTTAAATCCTATTTTCCACTAGCTGTCATAGTTACTGAGATGCAACAACGAGAAGCAAAAATGGTGGTAGTCCTATTTCTTCAAGGTTTTGGTCCAAATCACAGTGTTCTTCAGTAACAGATTACTTTTTTTAGCTCTCTACCTTCCATAAAATGAGTATCACATTGCTTATTACACTCCTAATCCCAAAACTTCTCTCATATCATACAATAGTGCTATGGTGGCTCGTGGTTGTGGTAATGGTCATGGAAATTGGAATTCTAGTAGTTCTAATTGTGGTTATGGCCATGGTGTTCTAGGCCAAGGTGCTCTTCGTGGTGGTGGTAATGTTTCTAGAGGAGGGGGTCACTTTTGTATTTGTTGTCAGCTTACTAGACAAACTATTGATTATTGTTACGATCTCCATCCCATGCTGGTTGGGTCATATGCTTCTATCGATACTAAGCCTTGGTCTTCTTCATTTGGACCTTCTTCTAGATAGAGTATTGTGAATTTAACTCATGCAAGATATGATGTGTTAATTAGGGCACAATATCTTGATGTTCCTTTAGGTCCTATTGCTACTTTGGCACAATACAAAGATCCTACCTATCTCTTGTCCCCTACAATTACTCCTTGTCCTTAGGTTATTGATTTGGGTATCACTCATCATACGACTGGTGATCCGCATCTTCTTACCTTCACCTCTTCTATTTTGTCCACTTCAATCCCATTGGCAAATGGTTCTTAGTCTAAGGTGACTGATACTTCTTAGTCTAAGGTGACCGATTTAGGTTGTGTATCATTAATTCCTTCGTGTCCTTATCTTCTTATTCTATGCTTCCCTCATAATCTATTATCGTATGTTCTATTACCCATGACCTTGACTGTGATATTATCTTTTCTTCCTAATTGTGTGTTTTCAAGATCGAAAGAGTGGACGTCGAAGAGGTGATGGGTATGAGGATGGTGGATTGTACCTCTTGGATCCTAAGACTATTGCCGATGATGCTACTATTCAGAAGAAGGCCGTGAATGACTCTTATCAATTACATTGTCACCTTGGTCACCCCTTGGAATACGTATTTCAATTTTATTGCAATAATCTATGAAACTTGGAGGAGAAAAAAAAAACAGTCAATATTCTGAACTCGCATACCAGAAGAGAAGAGAAAAAATAGCAAATTGGGGAGAGAGAAATATATGTCTTGGGAAGTGAAAGTCATAAAAGAAGAGAAGATTAGATTTTTCTCATTTCCTCATTTATTATTTTCATTATTTTTTTAATTTTTTTTACATATTTACATTTTGATCCCTTACTTATTGAAGATTTTTAAAATTGACACCTGCGTGTCGAAATCGTATGTTGAGAGAGTTGATCACATGTTAGATTTTCCGCACTTGTTGACCACGTTTTAGAAAGTGTCTGACACGTGTCAAAGTATTTGACACGACACGACACAACAATTCAAAAACATTAGATTCTTGAAAAATGCCAATACTTATCAATGATCACTAAATTTACTAAAATAGAGCCTCTTCCTTTGTCTTCCTCCCTTCCAACCAACTCCCCCCTTAGCATCAATTTAGTCATATACATTTTGAATTGGTGTCAATTTAATCATAAAAATTTTGAGTTGGTGCCTATTCAGTCTTTCCACCTAATTTTGGCTAGCGGACAATTTTTAATAATATTTTATATTTTTCAGATTTTTATTAATTTTTCTTTTTTTCTTTTATTTTTCCTTTATTTTTCTTTTATTTTTCCTACCTTTATCCTCCTTCCGACAACCCGCTAGATGGGAGGGCCAATCGCTAGACTAAGGCGGCCAACCAGTGGTGAGCTCGCCTCACATCGCTTGGCAAGAGGCTCCTAGAGGGTGCCAATGCTTCCTAGGTCATTGTTCAATTTTTTTTCGTCACATAATGAATAGATACATGTGCCTCACTTCTCAACAACAAAGGATGACTTTTAGTGTTGAATTAATAACAACAACCAATGATTAACACAGTAGTTATAGGAAGTAAAATCATGCAAAACTGTCATAATCAAATCTTAAAATCCACAATATCCAGAGCTGCAAGGCCTGAGCATTACCAAAATTATGCACGACTTGATACCCAACCAATGTGCTGGTAGACACACGATAAGCTAAAACTCGCTAGGATGCAAACTAAAAATCTTACAGATGCAAAGATCCATACTTGCCCGTTGGCACTGGTGAATTACCGCCAAGCAACTCTTTAGGCTATGCCATTTGATTAGTGCATAGAAATTGGCTTTCTACAAAAGAGTTCCATAATGTACATAGCTCAGTTTTGCCACCTTAACTTGTGCCACTCTTTGCCTTTGAAATCATATTATGAATAGAAACAGATGGTTTCCCCTAACTCTACCATGGCAATCAGTAAATACTCTGCCTCTTCCCCCTTTCTAGCTGCCGAAGTTAGGAACCATTCCTTTCATGCCCATTTCCGTAAGCAAACTCTAGGCCATATATGAGCTGCCCTCTCTACAGTATCCATGGATCATTGTGTTGTATATCACATCATTGGGCTTTACGCATGCATCAGGCATTGACTTGAACAAATTTGACGCTTCCTTCATATCACCTTTCGTGCAATGCCCGTGTACGAAAACACCATATCTCTGCGCATCAGGAATGAATCCAGCCTTCTGCATGGATGCATAGATGTCGGATGCTTTCTCCATGCTTTCGAAGGAGAGATGCCTCTCTCCTCCATCTCCTTCACCAAGTCTGTCACTGCAGGTAAATTCTTGGCTCTAGCGAATCCTGCAATCAAATTGTTGTATGTCACCAAGGATGGGGAGTGACCTAAGACTTCAGTTGATCAAACAAGCTGAAAGCTTTATCCAACTTCCCACAATTACAAAATCCATGTACAATCGTGTTATATGTAATCACGTCCAGATTTACACCGTTCCTTTTCATCAAGTCTGCCAACCTCTCGGCTTCCCAAACTCCGATGCAGACCCCGAATGAGAATGTTGAATGTAACAACACTATACGCTAGTCCTCACTCGCACATTTCATCGAACAATTCAAAGGCTCTGCTCACATCACCTGCCTTGCAAAGCACGTTGATCATGAGATTGCAAGTATGTACGCTCGGAACAACCCCACTGAGCTTGATCTTTTGGTACAACTCAAGACATCTCCCTTCATGCCTTTTCTCAGATACCCATGAATCAACACTCTGTAGGTGTTGCGTTTGGCGACTAAACCCAACTCGCTCATCTCAGAGAACAATTCCCCAGCCCTTACGACGTCGCCATGTTTGCAACAGCCATCGATCAAGGCCGAGTACATGTAAGCCACCGGAGACCAGTTCATCTCCTTCAACCGAGCAAAACCCTCAAAACCCCGGTCCAAGCGACCGGCTTTGCAGCAGCCCTTCACCATGATCCCGAGGCTCCACTCGTCGACGATTCCTACTTCGGCCCTGATCACTGAACAAACGCCACGCCTTGTCGAACGAGCCCGACCGAACGAGAGAAGTCAACAGAGTGCGGAAGGCGCTCGGATAGGGAACGAGGCCATTTTTCGCCATTTGGGTCAAAAGATCATGGGCTCGGCCCGTTGATGGAGATTGCAAAAGGGCAAGAAGGATTTAATTGAACCAAGTTCTCGTTTGGAGCCACTGTGAGAGCTGGGCGGGTTTCTTCTTCTCTCTCTGTCTTTGCCTTTTACATATGCTGGCATGTTCATTTGTCAATTGTTATTCAAGTTGCCTCTAAATAAGAGTTTGGCCATCTTTCATTAGTGTGGGGACAACTGCTTGATCCATGAAAAGTTAAACTCATGCCGTTGAAACTAAATTACCAACCCATGTTAAGCTGTCGTCTATCAGATTAAGGCAATCTCATATCGATTATCCAATGCAAACATCATGCAAAACTGTCTAAATTACCCATTCTCTCTCTCTCTCTCAACTTGCATCATCCCATGCTTGTGCAACCTGATTTGAAAGCAGTTGGAGAATAGCTTATTGATACCTTCAAATGCAGTTGAATTAGCTACCACTTGCAAGAGAAGAATTTCGGCTAATTCCCTGTTTGAATGAATAACTGCAACAGTTTGAACATCATTGTGGACTACAAGAAGAAAATTGTACTGTCGCCCAATTTATTTGCATGTTTGAACATGGTGTTCACAACCAAAGAAGTTTGCACACTGAAAGAAGCAAGAAAAATTTCAGGAGCCAAGAACAGAATAGCCCTACAGGAATCAATTGTGAGTTGGCTGAAATGGGTCGTGCTTAGTCACTTTGCAACGGAAGGATCAATTCGACTACGAGAAACTCACATATGAATCAACGAAAGCAGCATCAGTGCCTGGACGTGAGAACACAATCTGCATTTTGGAGTTCATTGAAAATTACACTTTGCAGAGGAAGCACCAAAAGAAAAAATGCATTGTAATCTGCACTTGCATTATTTTCAACTTGCTGAGTGTGTAAGCTAACTTCTCCCATCACAAGGAAAGAAAGTAGTACTACCTAAAAGAAGGAATTACCTGATAATTTCCAAGTGTGTTCGTCTTAAAACCAGCTGCACAATAGTCGAAGTAGTACTCCCACATCCTTATGAACTTTTCATTGAATCCCAAAGCTAATATTTTCCTACAAAAGGAGAAAGGTGTCACGAATGACAACAAAACCAGGAGAAATTGTACCAAAGTGATCGCGGCATCATATCACTCTTCACCTCTGTTTCTCCATGAAGTTTTTCCTCCAACATCGAAGTGTTTGGTAAAAATGGATTCCTATGCTGTCCACATGCTCCACACTATAGTGGAAGATCTTTCAGTGAGTAGATAAAGTGAAGACGACCAAAAAAAACTGTGTAATTAATGTAATGCAATTGTACCTAAGTCGGGACGCGGAGGCCATAGCTGATGTTATCCTGCTTAAGGAAGGCACGCAGCACCCGGGAAAGATATATTCTTTTATGAAGTCTGAACTTCGCCTGTATTGGTCGTACCGCTCATCGGGCATGGAAGTGAACTATAATGCACCATTTAACAGAACAGTGAGCAAAAACAAGCACGTCTTTTACTTTTGAAACAATAATTCAAGCGCAAAACCACCGTATGTCACATGCCTGTAGAACAAGAAGTCCGTCTTTGGCTAGCACCGATTCGCAGCAGCTGAAGAACTCCTCCATGTATTCGTGGCCGACTGCTTCTATCATCTCGCTATGAATTCATTCCATTGACAGTCTTATAAGCATCTTTTTGGTCTGTTTAGCCAAATTATGAGTAGACAAAATGGCTTGAAACTCACCAAGAAATGATCCTGTCATATTTGTGGGTACTCGGCAATTGGCGATAATCACAAAGAAGGAATTTGATGCTGTCCTGCAATCAACGATTTACATACATTCATTATCTCTCGGACTTATGAATTAAGTTTTCAAGTTCAAATGCTAGAAGATTGGGTACCTGAAGCCCTGCTTCTTTCACTCTTGATTTTGCATACTTCAGTTGCTCTTTTGACAAAGTAATGCCCGTGTATTTGCATCCAGTTTGCCTGACAACTTCAATGGCCAAGCTTCCCCAACCACAGCCGATTTCAAGAACTTCATGTGTCTTTTCGATTCTCGCCTACATTTTTTTAAGGCAAAGCATTAGTCACAAAACAGCTGAAGGTTAACCAGTCAAGCAACCTGAAACTCACAGCAAGTAAAACTTACCTTTTTAATCAAAAGAGAGATTTTTCTCATCTGTGCCATCTTTAAGTCTTCACCTGCCACCTTTCGAATTTTTTGACAGGACAACAATGCATCATCGTTTTGAGCCATTGGACTTTCATGTATGGATTTGTATTTACTTTTGCTTCTAAAGCACATATTCAACAACAAAATTTCAAAACAAGGTTGTGGCTACTGACCTTGAATACTGCTTAAGAGTATGTCATGGTCTCATCCAAGAATAGTGAAAAAAGTTCATTACTCTGCAAACACGACTAAATGGAAATTAGCATTATACACATCAATGTTGAGAAACTAACAATGTATTCTAGTTCATTGTGTTCTCTTGAGAAAATGCTAGGAAAAAAGATTGAATAAAGTTTTTACCAGATCATAATGCTGGGAGATGTTCCTGCGAGATTGAGTTAAAGTGTTTTGCCTTGAAACATGCTTTAAGAAGTACTTAGCCGAAGCAATACCAGCAGTTAATAACATCGGCATCCACCAACCCCTAATCAAAAGGCGCATCAACTGGTTTAGTATATTTAATAATATCACACAAAGTCAAAAATATTCTACTCCAATTAGTAAAGTATTGAGTACCTTTTCTTATTTAATTTCGAGACAGCAATATCAGAATCTCTGTTCACTATGAGAATCTGTAACTTGCCATAATGTTGACAAGCGATTAAGCATTTGGTATGTTTAGAAGGATACATCATCTATAAAATGTAGTCTGTTTGATGAAGAAAATCACCTGAAAAATATTTAGAAGACCTTTATCTTTGTCTACAAAAGAAAAATCACCATTTATGTATGCATCTGCTAGGCCTAGATCAGCCTGAGTCATGACCTGAAAAACCAAAAATTATTTATTAGCACACAAAAGGTCTAAGCACGAAAAAGCAAAAACCTGGCCTTATTTGTACATGAGTCCTTAATAGTCTGATCTAGAGTGGGCTGAAATCGCACATGAGTTGAAACAATACCTTCCAGTAAAACTGTGGACTATGGATCCTCAAAGTAACTGTCAGAGGACATCTTTCCGTGGTTCCCTTGAAGGTAAACATCGTGCCTCCTTCCTCTAATAAACTGTCAATCTCGAAAGCATAATTATTGCTACTTGATTCTCACCTCTAAGCGGTAAGTCATTAGGGACATTCTGCATTTTCGAATATCATTCTTATTGACAAGTAAATTCACAAATTCTGTTTCAAGATATTAACGAAAATATGGGAGTGGACCACAAAAACACTTAACACTTCTGAGGATCTACAGATGAGAAGATGTTGACTATGACACTGTATTAAAGCAATGACACTAAACACTTTTGAGGATCTATAGAGAAATAAAACCAGGAACTATGTACTCTACAAGCTAACAGTTATCATGATATGTAGTAATATACTCACGTTATTGAGCCTGTAGAAATAAAACGTCTGAGAAATCTGGTAACAAAAAAGCGTGCCCTAATTTCCTTGAGTGAAGGAACCATATGTTGGGGATTCTCAAGAACAAAATGACTTTGTCCGATCACTCCATGTGCAGCAGCCATGCCTGCCTGTAAAGAAGTCCCTTAAGTTAAAATTAGCATATGCAACTTGCTCACAGAGAGAGTCTATACCTTCAATCCATCCTCATGGAAACCGTATCCTGAAAGAAGAATAAGAACTGTCATGAAATATACAACTACAGTCCCTTGGAGACCTGAGTCCATACCAAAAGATTCAAATTACAGCAACATTAGGAGCAAAACCATAGAAAATTGACTCATCAATTGGGCCCAAGTGAGGAGTAGGACCCTCCTCTTCAAAATTTAACCTTAAGAAAGATGGCAAGAACCTTGCAAGAATATTCTTTATTACATGCATAGGAATATAACACTCTCAGCATTTGCAAAAAAGCTGAGGTATAATGATCACTGGAGCATGGAAACTTCGAGACTCACCCTGGTATGCTCCGCAGAACCAAATTCCTCTTTTTCCTTGGATCTGATGAAGCTCAAGCAAAGCTTCTGATGCAGCAACAGATGGAATTGGATGGCCAGCTGACCACTTAAGCAACGTGTGTTCCGGTTCATGTGAAGGATTGAGAGTCACGAGAAATGGAAAATCCTTCTCATCCAGGTTCTGCAAATATATATGGACCCAATTAAAAAAAAGAGTATCGGTCATGCTAAAATCGGTCAGAATAGAAAGGGAATTCTAGAGGCTCAAACACTAGAAATTTTCAACATGTTGCGGAATGTACCTCAACATGCTGCTAAAATTTTAGCAGTCGTTAACAACTTATATGCATCTTGACCTACCACATAAATTGGTTTATGTACTCCCGGACAACTGCAAGTTTTACTTCTTTTATTTAAGGCGATATGTAGCGTGCATTGTAGCATAACGCATCTTGAAATAGCTGAATTAGACATAAAATCGGCAAAGCACATTTATTACACCTGAAGCACGTTGAGCCAGTACGTCAAGCATACTTTATTTTCAGCACTCCCCAGAAAATTCCTCGCACTCCATGCTGCTGGGTTTTTGGGCATGAAAGTTTTGTCATGATGAAGATAAATCTCACTGCCAATAGAAAAATATATCAATGGTTTCGCATTCCAAGTAGATACAGAAAGCAAAAAGAAGATTGCCATTCTTGAAATTTCAATTTTACTTTCCCCAAGCAGAAGGCTTAAAGCAAATGTAATGAACAACAATATCACTGTGAACACATTGTTCCATATTACATTAACCAACCAGGCCCTTGTAGACAATTGGTCGTCCAGTAGTAGTTTTGCAGACACTAGTCGTGAAAACATTATCTGAGAATGTGTAAGCTATAGGCTAACCAATTTTACCTGTAGGCATATTGGAATGCACCAAGTACTCTTGTCTCATCATAAGTTGCTTGGTCCCCCAACAATCTCAGAGCATCTGGTGCATGGACAGCTACAATACACGCGTCATATACTTCTTCAGAACCATCTCCAGTTAAGACAATGCATCCTGCATAATCAGTTTCTGTTACTGATTGCAGACTAAAAGGATAAAAAATGTAAATTTTCCTAATGATTCATGAATATACCTACTGTGACAATTTTGTTATCATGTCGATATTGTTTGCTTTAGTTCCATGTCATCTGACAAAACAATGCTGAAAAAGACAAGACTTAAACAGCAAGTACTTACCCTCGTCACTAGTGGAGATGGATTGCACTTCACAACTTGATCTTATTTCACACCCTCTACTCTCAAGCGCATATCTGACCTGAATTCACAAATATTTACAGTTCAATTTGTAGGGTTTCCAAAGGAAAAGCATGTCAAGTATTCCATCTCAAACTATTGAATGTCTTAATTACATCACCTTATTGACATAAGAACGTGAGCGTCCTCGGACAGTAAGCCACTGAGGGCGGCCAAAAACCTGCAAAGAAAGCAAGTAAAGTTAAACAAAGAGTATTATGAGGATGGATTGATAGAGGTGGAAGGACAGATTTGGAGATATGACTCATTGATACGAAATGCCACCAACTTAAGCAGTAGAAAATTCATTGATAGGACATCTGAAGTGGCAAAATACGGTTTCATCATTTCCAATCAATCAGTAACCCTTCTAGAGCCACATGAACTACCTGAAGCAGATGATGATTGCGGCAAAAGGACAGAACCGAGAAGGCTGAAAAGCTCATGACTCCTTCCGAAGGGTAAGACCAGATTGAACCACAAATTGGGATCTACGGGAAAATAAAATTAATTGGTAATTGCCATAGATCTACATTCTCCAAACAAGCGAAGGACAGATTTTGTTAAATGAGTAAATGATCAAGGCTATGACAGCAGTGATTCAGCAATCTCACAAGGTAAGCCCTTTGAAATAATTCAGAGTAACCCCGTGACTTGATAAACTGTCCCAAAGTTTCACTGCGATCCATGTCCGGATTGCTCTCAAATTCTTGTAGGTAACTACAAAAATAAACAGGCATCAAACAAAGTGAATGCCGGTGATTGTCCAGTTGTGCATACGAAAGGGATGCAAGAACTTAAAGATTGGCTTATACTTTGTAATTTACTAGGCCAAAGTCATGTAGGATATGCTACCTTCAGAATGAATTTTGACCATTTCGAGACAGGATTTTATATCCGATTGTCTTACCTGCTATAAATGCATAGAATGTCCCAGAGTTTCCTTTCGAAAAATGACTGTTATCATGTAGGATATGCTACCTTCAATTTGAATCTCATGTCAACAGTGTAGCATATTGCCAAAAGCTTAGGTTTCAAGAAATCACTCTTTTCACTGATACCATCTGTGATCAATTTAGCTAGAAATAACACTTCATCAATGATACTTCCTACTTCTTATAGTGGGAAGTTCAATGGCAAGATTGCAAAAAAGATTAGCAGGAAATCTTTGGCATAAATGATTATGATCATTATCGTTGTTCTAAGCTTCAAGTAGTTCAGAAGAGAACTAGAGACAAAAATATGATTAACCTTCCAATATTGAGCACTAAAAAGACTTGATCTACCTGAGGACATCCTCCTTAAATTTGATGATTTCTCTGAGCATTTGCCAGAAGTAAGGATTCAACACATTTGTCTTCTGGGCAAATAAACTCGAAAGACCATTTCTGCTTCCCCATTCACAAACTCGGCCTTCGTCTAAGCTAACCGAGAATGATATATCCGATATGTCCATTTCCACTCCAAGACTCTCAAACAACTCCATCATATTAGGATACGTAACCTGCAGGATACCCGTGATTCGCATTAGCATTAGAAATTGCTCAAGACTAGTGATTCTTTATGAAGAAAATTACTTTTCTAAGATGCCAAAGAACCATGATCTCAAGGCAACAAAATAACATATCGATGGCTTTAACTCTCATTACCAATGGTGTGTGCAGCGAGTTAGTGGTATATTGAATCAACTTATATTCTGAGACAAGATTTGATGGTTAAAGTTGCCCATAGACATTTCAACTACTGACAACTTTTTCAGTCATGTGTCATGTCTCGAGGGTACAAATTGATTAATATGCATCCATCGATGATATTTTACATGGTAATAAATAAATTTTATCCATGCATACAATAGTTCAATTTACTATAACCACTAAGAAAGAGATTTTCAACTCTCTAAATTTCTACTTGCACAAGACACTCGAATTGCCTGTTTCTTCGAATGGTTGAAATCAGACTCTACGGGCCAACACATTTTTCAGCCCACCCCAAACTCATGGGCTAGAATAGAATTAGTTGGAATTGTTATGCAACTTGACTAGGTCTCATATCTTTTTCATTTATATTATTAACTCGAAAGTGATTCGTCTAGTATGAAGGAATTTTTGAAGTTCACAGGAAATCGAAAGGTAAAATGAAAACCAAATTGAACCCATCCTATTCCAATTAAGCCTTTATATTTTTATGTCTATATTCAAATTAAATATGGTCATGCACGTTGATTTAGTCATGTAAATAAAGCAAATCTAACTAGACAAGAACCATATTTTTTCAGTTCAAAACCTTGTTGGGGTTGTCGAGCCGAGGAAATTGCTCGAGCCAGGATCAAGGTCTACTCTAGTTCTAGCTATGAAGTGTGAGCCATGAGAAATTATTACCTGAATTTACCATAAAAATTCATAGGCACCACGCGGGTTCAATATTTGAATTCGATTTAAAATATTCACCTAGATTTACTGAATGATTGCTTGTAGGTGACACTAGTCGAGCTTAGGGCTCTCGTGACATGACAAATTGCCTTAACATGGCTATTGTCCCTCGTTGCAATGTCGTCCCTGGCGCCCATTAAGTGTTTCGACACCAAAATTTAAAATAGCACAAAGAGGAAAATAATGCCCATAAATGTAAAATACATTTGATATATTTAAATTTTTTCATCATTGGAATACATTTAATAGTTAATTTTCTAAACCGGTTAGAAAGAACACACGGGATATGTTCAAATAGTCATTTGAACATATCTTGTTGACAACATTTATTCTAGACTTTTTAACCACGTAAATGCCTCTAATTATATAAAAAAAAATGCCTTTAATAATTGCAATAATCTCCCTTTGACAATTAATAATCACATAAATGAACAAATTCACTCTCAACTGAGATAATCTTAAGCGTATCTAAGTGGGTTACTTGATAAGCAAAGGAAAATGCTTAATATGACCATCCCATTTAGCTGGAAATAAGATTAAATAAGATTAATTCATATTTGTAATCCATGAGGAATCCAATGAAAACTATACTGCCTATTAATAAATATAGCCTAATTCCCTAAAACAATTCATTATTCTAGGTCAAATCTCAATTCTACCTAAAAATTTTTTGTCTCGTAATTATTTCAAACTTTAGATCCAGTCCCAATTTTACCTAAACATTTTTTTGTCCCATGAAAAACCTCCAATTTTATGTCATGTCCCAATTCTACCGTCCAATTCAATTTTACCTTAAAATTAAAATTTTACTTGAGTCATACAATCTACCTCCCCATTAGCCCTCTGCCAAAATTTCTCGTTGATAACCAAGAGATAGAAAACCCTATAACCTAGGCTATTCAAGCATTGTGAGCCAAGTGTCTCTAGCGCAAGCTTTCTAACCGTGAGAGATAGAATACTCTTTAGCACAATAGATTGTAAACCAAGCACAAAATAAAAGATTCTCAAGGTCAAAATTGAAAATCCAAAAAGATGTTTCAATTGATATGGAATTTCATCTTGAATCTAAAATTTGGGGAAAAACTAGAGTAATGACATGGAAATGCCATGTAAGATTACTGAGGGCGATTTCGAATAGAGGGTTAATTGGGGCAAATTTAGGACTTAAGTGAAAGTTAATAATTTTCTTTATGAAAAAAAAGTTAAGGTAAAATTGGAACTTGACCTAAATTAGGAGTATTTTTATGAGACAAAAGAAAGTATAGAGTAGAATTGGGACTAACATAAAATTTGAGGTTTTTTATGAGACAAAAGAAAGCTTGGGTTATAATTAGGATTGAACCTAAAGTTAAGGCTTTTTTATAATACAAAAAGAAAATTATGATAGAATTGTGCTTGGACCTCAAGTAATGAGACAAAAAAAAGTCACGGTAAAATTAAGATCATACCTAAAATTAAAGGTATTTTGGCATATTAGGCCTAATAGTAAAAGATAATTACTTGTCTTATGGCTATGGACTTTTTATGAAAATTGTAGGTGAATTATCGAGTTCAAAATTGTCACCGGATATACTTTATAACATAGATGGATAGACTACACATGGAAGGGTCACCCTATGCCAATTTCGTTTGCATGAATTTAAAGGGAGAAATTTCTTAAAATTTGGATGTCATATGCTATAAATGAGGGCTCCATTTGCTTCAGATTTCCCAAGGGCATTGAGCCTCAAAGCGACTTGGAGAAAATATGAGGAGTTTGGTAAGGGTTTTTGAGATCCCATTGGCCAAACGCCAGCAATGAGAAAGTTGAAAGCTCAAGGGGGGTCTGAATTTTCAGCATTTTCGGAATGTCATTTTGATGGTTTAATGAACTTGCTTTTTTCTCAAAAGGTACTGTTCATCCTCTTCCTTGGGCTGATTGGTTTGTCGTTGAGGAGAGGTCCTAGCCAAGGTTGCCCATCATCCAGGCCAAGATCGACGATGCTACTATGGGTCAAAGAGGTCAAGGGTCAGGCAACGTAGATCTAGCCCTTCGACTGCATCCGCGACCCTGGCATCATGCATCCCCGGTGACCGTCACCTGGATTGCAGACAGTCTAATGGTGAAGTCTTTTCACCTTGCTAAGGTTGCAAATTGCCAAGGGGCTTTAGGGGTCAAGCCCCCAAATTTGTAATCATGTGACCTCTCCACTTTGCCAAGGTTGCAAATCCCCATGGTTGCAAATCCTTAGCGTCATACATCCTCAGGAAACCTTAGATCGTGGAGCCTGTGGTCAATGCCGGCTGTGGTCGACGGTCGACGGTCGTCTCCTGTCGCCGCCTATGCCGGCCTGTGGTCAACGTGCGAAGCTCCCCCAACTGGATCGTTCTTCTATCAGGCGCTTACTATAATTCGATATTTTTGGAATCTCAATATGCGTGATTCTCGTGGAATGTGGTTGGCTAGTCTAATTTTACGGCTGATAACTACGGGCAAGTGTATGCGTCACTTGTCACAAATATTAATCAGTTGCGGCTGAGTTCCCTACTTGCATCCGAAACCAATTTTTTTTTTTGTTTGACTTCATATCATCTTAAAGAAAAAAGTAAATAAAGAATCCAAGAATTAAAAGGAAACCAATCATTTTCAGTCTCTAATCATTCTTCACCATTTGACCAAAATAATATAATTCTTCACCATCCCTCTCGCGGAATTCTTTTTTCTTTTTTAAATTCTTTATCCTTCATGTAATACAAAAGTAGTTTTATAGCGCAAATCTCTCCTCTATTATTGTTTTAAATTATATATTTTTCTTCCTCAACAAGATAAGAATACCCCCATGTTTTTAGTTTAAATGAAATAATTTAAAAACGTACTCAAATCCAAATTATACTTCATGTAATTCAAATGTTGTTTCATATCACACAGCTCCCCTCTATTATTGTTCTAATTTTGCATTTAGATTTTACTTCACTTGTTGTGATACTAACTTTTCGTCCAAGTCATATATAATATTCAAGTCGTAAAAAATAACAAAATTATATTTGAATCTTGATATTTGTATTTATACATTGCAAGGATTTTATATGTTTAAAATCATAGAGAAAAAAATCCAAATGCCTATTTCGCAAGACTAAATGAATAAAAGATCAAGAGTGAACATAAAAACATGGAGAAATGCAATGTAACTTTCCAAGTGTGCAATCTTCTAGAAAGTCACTTGTTTTGATTCCTAGGAAAAGAGGACAAGCAAGGGCGATTTGACTAATATGAAGAAAGTCTCTCTTATCCGTCACAAGAAGTTTGGCACCCGACATGTACAGCTAGATATGTTTTTGGCTCTGAGCAGAGGGAGCACTCGGAAATGAAGAAAATGCAGTGACGATATTGGTGAGTACAGGATGAGATAAACCACGTTAAAAAGAGGAGAAGAAGGATGGAGATGGAGAGTTGAAGACATACACGATTGAAGACCGTGAAGCCGAGGTCCAAGTCGACGCCATCGATAGAGACGGTCTTGGCATGGCCTCCCAAGTAATCCTCCTTCTCGTACACCACCACCTTCGCTCCTCCTCGCGCCACCTCATACGCCGCCACGAGCCCGCTCACACCACCCCCGATCACCCCCACTTTCATCTTCTTCCCTATCTTTCCTTTATCAATAGCCTAATCTGGATTTCCAAAAAGGAAACAAAAGCTGTTAAATGAATGCCAATGCAATCTACCATCTAGGGTAATTGGAAATTTTCTGCAGTCATTAGGCACCCGTGAAAATGCATACAAGAAAGTGGATTTTGCTATAAAAAAAAAAACAATGTATTGGGAGAACTTGAAGTGAAAATTTTTGTTAAGGAAACTGTCCATTTTCTTGCAGGTTTTAAAATTCTTTATTTCTGGGTATATAAGATTTCAAGAATTTTTAGTGGAGAAGAAGAATGCTACGTGCCCAGATTTTCTCAAGAGTTTTCTAAGCACATTCCGAAAATTTTATCCCAAAGAGAGAAAGAGAGAGTAGAAGATGAGAAGATTACATTCGAAAGTTGGTGCGAGTGTTGGATAGAACCAAGTAACAATTCATCAAGACATAAACTTGGTCCAGGATCAATTTCTCCCCTAAAACTAACCAATTGTAACCGACTTAACTTAAGCGCAACAATCAACAATACATAATACCAAAATGATAAGAAAAACAAATCCAACAACAATATAAAGGATTTAACATGGAAACCCAATGTGGGAAAAATCATAGATTGCTCCATAATTTCTACTTATCACTAACAACAGTAATCTCTAGTCATAAAATATTTTTCTCTAGTCACATACTAAAGACTTAAAATCAACACTAACCAATAAAATTCGAACCGCAATTGGAGAATTCAGAGGAGATTCTCAACGAACGAAACCGATCAAATTGTAGCCCTCGATCTCACGAACAACAAACTCAAATTTGAGTCAATTTCATTAATATTTAGCCTTCAAATCGGGATCACAAAATTTCAGCCTCTTCTTCTCCTCTCCCCGCAGACTCTTCTGATGGTGGAACTCTCCGTAATCTCTCTTATGACACTCACGGGCACACGGTCGCACGAAAGCCTTTTTGTCTCTCTCCCTCTCTTTCTTTTTGACTTTTGACCATTTTCTTTTCTTTTTGTTTAATGCTAGCTGGGCCCCACAGGAAGGTGGACCGACCAAACAGCGAGAGTAGAGACGAGATTGCAGATGCCGAGAATCTCATCGAACCGATACCCGCCCTCAAATACCATTTTCTTTTCTTTTCTTTTTGTTTTATGCTAGCTGGCCCCACGCAAAGGTGGACCTAGCCAATAACAAGAGTAGACGACAAGCGATGCAGAAGCCGAGAATCCTATTGAACCGATACCTACATGCCCTCAAATGCCTCTCTCTCTCTCTCTCTCTCTCTCTCTCTCTTGGCTGCAAAGAGTTTGAAAAGCCATTCGAGAACAAAATAAAGATAGACTGACTTTTGTTCCTGTCTCCCAACCTCTCGACAAGAACTCACTTTAGAAACTCACATAGAAAATCTAACTCCTCTTATATGTTCAAGTATGTAATAATCAACGAAAATTTCATCTCATCTATATATATATAATTCTTATCCAAATGAAACTCTTTTGAGGATACCTACACAAATTAGAAAACCACTCAATTTTAGGATGTCTAAAGTAATCTTTGCTCTCAACTCTCATCATCTCATGCTTGCACAACTTGCTTCAAAAGTGGTGGAAGAATTGCATATTTTTGCACCTTCAAATGCAAATGATTTGCTACTAGATGCAAAAGAAAAACTTTGGGGTGAATTCCTGTCGTGACCTATTTTTTCCGTCCCAAGGGAGAAAGAAATATTCAAATAGATTGAAGGGTATTGTCCAAAAGGTGAGTCCATAACCCCTTATTAGACAAAGGCTTTCCTAAGCCCATACCTCGCGCGACATTGGGTGTTCATGAAAATCTTCTAATGAGGAGTCACTACTAGTCTATTAAGGTCGGCTAGAAACCAAGTGAGGTATAGAAATGTGATTCACTTTCTACGCAATTAGAGAATTTAAGGTTTGGAACTTGATTACACTAATTAACCAATTAGTACCTTTTCGATACCTAATCTTATTCATTTCAAAAAAACTTATGAAGCAGTTTTGATTGATTTTAGACTTAACCACTAACATGTGAGGTGATCATGTGGGTGCGCAATTATCAAAATAACAATTAGCAATTAAAGAAAACATTAAATAAATTACAAGAAAAAATGAACACTTAGCATTAAGAGATAAATAAATGGCAATCCTAATTAAATTAAGGGGAAACCATAATCATCGCATCATAAGCGTGCAATTAAGAATGATTGTATTCAAGGATAATTAAAACCTTAAGATGAAACTGTGATGGCTTGTTCAATTTTAAGCACTATCTTAGATCGATAATTTTCCTACACTTTTTAAGAAAAAATTATCCAAGAATTATTTTAGAGTTTTTTAAGGAATTCTAAAACAAACTTGGAATTTTTTAAATTTTTGAATTTTTTTTCTTTTTTGTTAAAGAAATTTCCGAAAATTTTTATAAATTTTCAGGTTTCTGAATTTTCCATAAATTTTCTGAAATTTCGAATTTTTTATGATTTTTTTAATTTTTTTAATTTTTTTATATAAAAGATGATTCGGGCCGGGTTTCCACCGGCCCCGCTGACCCGATTCGGACCTGCCGGTCCAGGTTGGGCTAAAGGACCCGAGCCGGCCTTAAGCCCACTTAAAAAAACAAAAAAGGCCCACACGGATTTTTTTAAAAAGAAGCCCAATTTTAATTTCTATTCTAGCCCAGCGAAAAAACCCGGCCCAGAATAACTTCAGCCCAACGGAAGCGGGCCCGTGACAAACTCAGCCCAACGGGAGTGGGCCCGAGGCGAAGCCCATATCTCTGCTTTATTATTTTTTGGCCCTTTTTGTTTTTGTTTTTGTTTTTGTGTTAACTTTTTTCTCTCTTCTCCCTGCTTTGGTCTTCCTCCTCCTGTTTCTGCATGCATGTGTCACGGGCCGATCGTTCAGGATCTCGACGATGTGGTTGTTAGGAAAATCCCTTATGATGTTTTGAAGATGACAAAATAAATCAAATGCTACTAACATATGCTTTTGAGTTTGGATGAAGCGAACACAGGAACTTCAGTCTGGCGGATTTAAGTCTGACCGTACCAGACGAAAAGACTCATCCAGACTAAGATTTAAGTCTGACCGTACCAGACTGAGATTTTAAGTCTGAACGAACCAGACTGAAAATCTAGGCAGACTTAGAACTTGAGTTTGTCAGACTCAAAATGAAACTACAGGATAAGATCACCAACGGTCAAGTATTTCATTTACTTTATTTATATTGATTCTGTTGTATCAAACTGATTGGCAGGATCAATCAACGGATAACTTCCAAAGAAGAATAGAACACTTATGGAAGCCTGGATTCTGATTGTATAGGCGAACATAATCCAAGGGGATCCAATCTACCTCCAACGGTCAAAAAGACTTGCCTTATAAAGTCTGTCCAGGAAAGGGAAGACGAAACTCTCAAGGAAAGAGCCAACGGTCGAGTGTGGCTTGGAGAGTATATAAGGATAGGATGAGACCTAGGAGACAAGAGTGGATAAATATATTCTAAGGTTGATTCAATTCTTCACTAGTTGTCTGAAAAAAAGAGCGAAACCGAGTGATCCTAGTGAATTACCAAGAAGAGTGACTTTGTGAGACATATCATCACCAAGTGCTAACACTCAAGAGTGTGTAATCACCTTTGATCATATAGTGAAATCTAGCCTATTGGCTGATCGCCTGGAGAGTGGACGTAGGCTTGTCTAAAGCCAAACCACTATAAACTGTGTTTGCAATCTTCTCTACTCTCTCTATTTAATTTCAGTTTATAGATTGCAAAAGATTGTTGTTGCTTGCGCATAAAATTTCTCTACACCTATTCACCCCCCCTCTAGGTGTTAATACTAGTTTATAACAGTGGCGACTTAGGCTATTTCGGATCGTAGGGGATCATCGCTCCTAAGCCAAGCCTTATTCGGATCGATGGATCACTTTACTCACCCGGATCGTAAAGAGAGAAACTAGAGAGAGAAGCTCTGGAGGAAAGAAAGAGAACTCGGATAGCTAATAGTTGGATGATTACAAGTGAGGGGAGGGCACCCCTTCTTATACTTGAGGCCCTCTGATTACAACCATTGATTGACATTTGATCTGGCGGACGAGATCGCACTGCCTCACCTACCAGCTACCAGTACTTATGACGTCACCTACCGATATTTATTACGGCGGCAACCACCGACATTTATGACGTCATGGCAACTACCGACAATTAAGACAAGAAGATTCTAAACCACGGCACAATTACCGGATCGTCCATCCCTGAGAATGATGCGGAATCGTTAGGATTCTCCGAGGGGTATTTGGGTCGTTCCACCTCGATCACGAAGGCCCCATTGACGAGGGAAACCTCTCCTCCGTGACATTCTCCCCCACTCAATCGAGCGACGTCCTCGGCTCTCACAGCATGGAGGGAGTTCTTCTTGGCACGTGCTTTTTCCCTCTTCCTCCTATTCCATTTGGCCCTGACCGATTCGAACAGCACCTTGAGCAGCTTCACGAACATGTGGGCGCACATTCCTTTTTTCGGCTCAGACTTGGCACGTGGCATGGACTCCACTTCGAGGAATAGGACTTCGATCGGCATGTCTTGAGTTGGTGGTGTTTTCGGTTGATCGGCCATGCGCTTGGCCGCCTTTAAGTTCTTGTCGAGAAGATGGACCGCGGCAATTGTCTTGGTGTTCATCACCCCTTTGAGCATCGGCACCATGGATGGGCACTTCGGATCAAGCACTATGATGCACTTAGATCCTAGGTCGATTATGCCCTGGCTTGGTCAAAGAACTGCATCCCCAAGATGAGGTCGTAGTCGTCGAGCGGAACAACTTCGAACGGAATCTTGCCCTTCCATCCGCCAATTTGGACTTCGACCTCCGGAGTTGTTCCTCCGCTTGCGAGATCTTCCTAGTTGACGGTTTTGAAGCGCCTTCCGTTCGGCCGTACTTCCAAGCCCAATTTCTTCACTACTTCGGTTGCCATAAACACATTGGACGCCCCCGTATTGACTAAGGCGTAGAGAGTTATTCCACATACCTCGAGTTCAATGAAGAACATGTCCACTTACTCCGTATTCTTCTTGGGCAGAGGTTGTGCTTGCATGGCATTGAGATTCATCCCACCGAGTCAAATTTGCCGCTTCTCCTCCTTTGGCCGTTCTTCTTCTTCGACGGAAAGGATGGCGTTCACCTGGTGCTTTTGTGGACACTTCTGCGTCCAGTGATTCCCTTTGCAAATGAAGCAAGGTGAGGGCGGAGGTTGTTCAAACTTACTTGAGTAGTTCGTATTTGGTCGACTTCCTTGGATGTGTTGTCTAGATGAACCTTCTCCCCACTTCCTTGTTTGGCCACCTTGATACTTGGGGCCACGGGAGTTGTCACCACCTTCATCCTCAGAGGGCCTATCCGACCTCTAGTCCCTTGTCCGATACTTTGTTGCATCGAACTTGTTGAGGTCGATGAGCGACTCGGCCACGGTTAGAGCCCTCGAGAGACTCCTCACATCTCGACGCATAAACTCTTGTTTGGCCCATGGCTTTAGTCCATCCATGAACGCTCCGAAAGCCTCCTCATCTCCAAGATTGTTGATTTGGAGCTTGAGTTCAGTGAATTTCTTCACATACTCTCGAACCGTTCCTCGTTGTTCAAGGCAATGGAGCTTGCTACGAGCTTCTGTTGAGCGAACTCGGGAAGAAGTACTCCCGAAATTCCTCCACGAAGCCATCCCACGTCTCCACGGGATGGGCACCGCGCTTAGTCTCATCACACCTGTTGTGCCACCACAACATCGTGGTATCAGTAAGGTACATGGTAGCGGTTCGTACCTTAACATTTTCTTGTTGGATGTTGGCGGCTTCGAAGTATTGCTCCATACTCCAGATGAAGTTATCCACCTCTTTGGCAGATCGATCACCCTTGAACTCTTTGGGCTTCGGCACCTCCAGCTTGGACACCGCTTAGGTAGGCATCGCTCCGTTCGCGATGCTTAGTTTGCACAAGGCGAGCTCCGTCTTGAGTTCTTGGATCTCCACCTTCATGACATCAATTTCATCCCACCAGGGATTCTCCTCTTCCATGGTTCGGACGTGTTCCCTCAAGTCATCGATCGATTCATCGAGGGCATCATCCCTTGCCTGAAGAGGGACCGTCACATCGTTGATGGCATCCATGAAGTTTTTGCGAAGGGAGCTTTCAACCTCCATGATCCGTTTTCGAACATTGTCGAGTCCTTCAATCATGTCGGCCATGGCACTTCGCATCTTCCCAAACTTTTCATTAAGCGCAACAAAGGCTTCCGGTGAGGTTGCTCTCTTCTTGCTTTGGCCGTGAGTCTCTCTAACTAGAGCGGCTTCTCCATCCACAATAGCTTCCTGGCTCAACATTCCTTCGAACAGTTGGTGCTCCTCTTCTTACTTCTCTCTTGGCTTTGATACCACTTGTCACGGGCCGATCGTTCAGGATCTCGACCGTGTGGCGACTTAGGCTATTTCGGATCACAGGGGATCGTCGCTCCTAAGCCAAGCCTTCTTCGGATCGATTGATCACTTCACTCACCTGGATCGTAGAGAGAGAAACTAGAGAGAGAAGCTCGGAGGAAAGAAAGAGAACTCGAGATAGCTAATAGTTGGATGATTACAAGTGAGGGGAGGGCACCCCTTCTTATACTTGAGGCCCTCTGATTACAACCATTGATTGACATTCGATCTGGCGGACGAGATCGCACCGCCTCACCTACCAGCTACCAGTACTTATGACGTCACCTACCGATACTTATTACGGCGGCAACCACCGACATTTATGACGTCATGGCAACTACCGACATTTAAGATAGGAAGACTCTAGACCACGGCGCAATTACCGGATCGTCCGTCCCTGAGAATGATGCGGAAGCGTTGGGATTCTCCAAGGGGTATTTGGGTCGTTCCACCTCGATCACGAAGGCCCCATTAACGAGGGAAACCTCTCCTCCGTAACACATGCCTGACGCCTTCTTCATGCACGAGGACCTTGCAACTCCATTCCGCCGAACCGACGCCGACGCCACAGCGAGTCCTCACCGGGCCTTGGGAGTTCGCCATGTCGTCGTCGGCGTTGGTCATTCCGTCCGACCGGTGCCGAGCTCTGCCGGCCACTAGCTGGCCAGCATTCGAAAGTCATCGGATTTATGCCAGCGAGGCCCAAACGACTAGACCGACATACCCAACTCGAGATAACCCACCGATAAGCCAAGAAATCCCCTAAAGTGGAGCGCAATAACAGTGTAACTCCTAGCAACGCAGAAAAACCAAGAGCCGAGCTCTAGTCGAAGATTGAGTTCGGATTTTTCATTGAGGCATTTCGTCCAACAGTTAACGGGCACTACCAAATTCAAAGGTTTCCAGCTCAACTAAGCCTCGAACGCGCTTTAGGGCTCTGTGGATGTGACCTACAAGGGACATGGGAACAAAATGCAATGGTGATGAGGGCCGGAGCTTGCGAAAGCTGGTCATCCGCGAGCTCCGGCCCGGCATTTTCCGAAATAGGACTTCGAGGATGCAGGGGACCTACCTCATTCGGGGAAGAGCTGTGGCAGACAGTGGTGGCGGACAGGCCTCCGGCAACGGCTAACCGCTCCCTTCGAGCTCGCCTTCTCCCTCTGGTTCGCTCTGTCACGCTCCGACTTTCTCTCGGTCTCTCTCTTTTTCTGTCTGAGTTCTCTCTAAGTCTTTGTTAACATATTGATAACTTTTGCTAGAAAAGTCTAGAAAAATCCTACAAATTATCTATCACTTAGGCAACTAGAGTAGTCTATAAAAATCAACAACTAGAGTAGTGTAGAATAAAAGTTTTCTTTATTTTTCCCTTGTGCTTCCTTTGCCAAATCTGACTTTGGACCAGATTTTTTGCAAGGAAAGTTGGTGATGAATGCCTATAAATAGGCTAGGGGGACGTCCACTAAAAGAACCCCCAACACACTGACTTCAGCTCCTTCTCCTTCTCCTTGTATTACCCACCAACTAATAAAAGTTTTCTTCATTTTTCCCTTGTGCTTCCTTTGCCAAATAACCTTCTCAAAATTACATCCTTATTTTCTAGCCATATTGCACACACACAAACACACGCTTCCGCAAATACTCAACAGTGATATCAGAGCAATGTCTTTGGTTGGTATTGGCGGTTTGTCCTAACCACCCACTCCTAAAACTACTCATCCAAATTTCAAACAACTAAACTATGGCCACTTCTACATCATCTGCATTTCCCATTCCTATTTTTGATGGGAATAACTATGATTTTTGGAGTATAAAAAAGACTACCTTCTTGATGGCCCAAGACCTATGAGACATTGTGGAAAAGGGTTACGAGGCTTCGTAAGAAGGTGCGAGTATTCCAAAGGATCAACTGCAAAAGGATGCAAGGGCACTTTATTTTATTCAACAAGCACTCTCGGAAACGATATTTCCGAGAATAATTGGAGCGAAGACTGCAAAGGGAGCTTGGGAGATATTTCGAGAAGAATTTCAAGGATCAGAAAAGGTACGTATTATTCGACTTCAAACTTTAAGAAGAGATTTTGAAAATTCTAAAATGAAAAATTATGAGACCGTGAATATTGTGGAAAATTAAAGGAACTAGTTAATCAAATGAGAGCCTACGGAGATGAAATCACTGATCAAAGGGTCGTAAAAAAAAATTGGTGTCACTTACTAAAAAATACAATTCCATTGTGACAACTATAGAAGGAACTAAGGACTTGTCGACTTTATTGGTGAGTGAATTAATTGGCTCTCTAGAAGCACATGAGAAAAGACTAATGGCACAAGATGAAGATTCAATTGAAAGTGTCTTTCAATCTAAAATAAACGTATGGTCTCATCAATCTAAAAATGGTGGAAGGAGTTCATGGAAAAATAAAAAAGGAGGAGAAACTTCACAAAGGGAAAAGTATCCACCTTGTGGCATTTGCAAAAAAAACAAATCATTTGGAGAAGGATTGTTGGTTCAAAAATAAGCCACAATGCCACTTTTGTAAAAGATATGGCCACGTAGAAAAAGATTGTCGATCGAAAACAAATAATCGAGCTAACTATGTTGAAAAAATGAAAGAAAGTGAAGACAATATATTCTACATGGGCCAAGCGGCAAATAATAAGAAAAACAATACATGGTATATTGATAGTGGGTGTAGCAATCATATGATTGGGGACGAATATATATTCGCTGATATTGATAAGTCGGTGAATTCCCAAGTAAAATTGGGTAATGATGCATTAGTGGACGTCAAAGGAAAATGCACCATTGCTGTAGAAACAAATAAAGGACCAAAATATATTCATAATGTATATCTAGTTCCCAATCTAGCACAAAATCTCTTGAGTGTGGGTCAGATGATTCAAAGTGGGTATTCTCTATATTTTAAAGGAGATGCCTGCATTATCTATGATAAATATAAAAACATCATTGCCTCTGTTAAGATGGAGAATAAGAATTTTCTATTCAGTGGAACTATATCAAAGACATAGCCATGAAAGCTCAACTTGATGATTTATGGCTATGGCATCGAAGATTTGACCACTTTAACTTTGCTGGACTAAAAACTCTCCATCAAAAAAATATGATGAGAAACTTTCCAGCTATTTCAAAAATTTCAGATGTTTGTGAAGGATGCCTCCTTGGAAAACAACAAAGGCAGTCCTTCCCATCTAGAGATGCATGGAGAGCTAAAAAGCCATTAGAACTAGTCTATACCGATGTATGTGGTCCAATGACAACCCCTACACTTAGTCAAAATAAATATTTCATCCTATTCATTGATGACTACACTAGAATGACGTGGGTATACTTTCTTCGAGAAAGATCGGAGGTTTTCTCTATTTTTACAAAATTCAAGAACCATGTCGACAATCAAAGTGGCCGAAAAATCAAAGCCCTAAGGAGCGATAGAGGCACTGAATACAACTCAAGAGAGTTCAATATATTATGTGAAGATGAAGGAGTTCATCATCAACTAACTGTTGGCTACACCTCAGAACAAAATGGAGTAGTAGAAAAGAAGAATAGAACCGTCATGGAGATGACAAGGTCCATGCTAAAGGAGAAAAGCCTTCCTAACACCTTCTGGGTAGAAGTAGTCTACATGGCTATATACCTCTTAAATGGGTGTCCAACTAAAGCAGTCCAAAATAAAACTCCAGTCGAAGCATGGAGCGGACGGAAGCCTTCAGTGAAGCATCTCAAGGTGTTCGGCTATATATGCTACGTCCACATCCTTGCTCAAAAGAGGAGTAAGCTCGACGAGAAGACTGGAAAAGGAATATTCCTCGGTTACAATGATCAATCAAAAGGCTATCAGGTTTACAACCTAAGAACTAAGAAGCTCGTGATTAGTCGAGACGTCGAGTTCGATGAGAATGCTGCCTGGAATTGGGAGGATGAGAAGATTGAAAAAAAAGTATGTTGCCTTGCCAAACATGTCACCTACTCAAGAGGAGTCAACAACACAAGAAGGAGGAGAAGTGCCAGATTCCACCACTCACGGTGTAACTCCACCAATCTCTCCTAGAGTGACACAAGAAGAATCTCCTCCAGAGTCTCCAGTACCAAGGGTAAAAGCCCTTAGAAGAATTTACGACACATGCAACTTTGTCACTTTAGAACTAGAAAACTATGAACAAGCATCCAAAGAAGAAGTTTGGACAAAAGCTATGGAAGAAGAGATCAAAATGATCGAGAAAAATAAAACTTGGGAGCTCATCGATCACCTCGAAGACAAAGAGATCATTGGTGTCAAGTGGGTCTACAAGACGAAGCTTAATGCAGATGGATCCATCCAAAAGCATAAAGCAAGGCTTGTGACGAAAGGATACTTACAACAACCAGGTATCGACTATACCGAAACTTTCACTCCCGTTGCTCGCCTTGATATTATTTGAGCACTCATAGCCCTAGCAACACAAAAAAAAATGGAGGATCTATCAACTAGATGTGAAATCGGCAATTCTAAATGGATATCTTCAAGAAGAAATATATGTGGAACAACCACAAGGCTTTATTGTCAAAGGGCAAGAAGAAAAGGTTCTAAAGCTTAAAAAGGCTCTTTACGGATTAAAACAAGCATCACAAGCATGGTATGAATTGATGAATACTTCACCAAGCAAGGATTCAGGAGGAGCATGAGCGAGCCAACGCTCTACATCAAGACCCAAGGTAAGTCCAACACACTCATTGTCTCTTTGTATGTAAATGATCTCATATATACAGGGAACGATGAAGTGATGATTCAACAATTCAAAGAAGAAATGATGAAGACATTTGAGATGACGGACTTGGGCTTGATGCACTACTTCCTTGGCATCGAGATCGACCAAAATGGAGGAGTTTTTATCTCGCAAAAGAAATATATCGAGAACCTCCTGAAGAAATTCAAGATGAATTACTGCAAAGTAGTTGCAACACCGCTTGTGACAAATGAGAAGCTACTGAAAGAAGATGGTGTAGAAAAAGTAGATGCTTCACTCTATAGAAGCCTCATTGGAAGTCTACTCTATCTCACTGCAACACAACTAGACATTATGTACGCAACAAGTCTACTATCACGGTTCATGCAGAATCCAAGCCAAATTCATTTTGGTGCAGCCAAAAGAATTATGAGATACTTGTGAGGAACTACAAACTATGACATTTGGTATCGGCCAAGTGCAAATGCCAAGCTCATCGGCTATACTGATAGTGATTGGGCATGATCAACTGATGACAGAAGGAGTACTACTGGCTATGCATTCACATTGGGTTCTAGAATATTTTCTTGGACATCCAAAAAACAAGACTTAGTAGCACAATCCAATGCAGAAGCTAAATACATTGCAGCTGCTACGGCTACTAGTCAAGCACCATGGCTTCGAAGAATTCTAGAAGACATTGGAGAAGCACAAACGGAACCGACTCCAATACTTTGCGACAACAAGTCTGCAATTGCCATATTGAAAAATCCAGTCTTCCATGGAAGAACCAAACATATCGACATCAAATATCACTTCATACGAGAGGTGCAGAGTAATGGAGAGATTGAGCTCAAATATTGCAAGACCGAAGATCAAGTTGCTGACAAAATTACTAAAGCACTTCTGCCAACCAAGTTCGAGACATTACGAAGCATGCTTGGAGTATCGTGAAATTGGATCAAGGAGGAGTGTTAACATATTGATCCAATTTCTAAAATTATCTAGTATAAACTTTTGCTAGAAAAGTCTAGAAAAATCCTACAAATTATCTATCAATTAGGCAACTAGAGTAGTCTAGAAAAATCAGCAACTAGAGTAGTGTAGAATAATCAATGATAATTATCTCTGCAAATGGTAGAGATAAGAGCAGCAAAAAATCTGACTTTGACCAGATTTTTTGCAAGGAAAGTTGGTCATGAATGCCTATAAATAGGCTAGGGGGACATCCACTAAGGGCCTACATGGTAACTTGCCAAATAGTGATAATTTCTATTCTTTTGTTCTCAGGAATAGATTTGGAACAGAAATCCGTTTGTTAAAATTTTTGTTCCTAGGAACAGATTTGGAACGGAATCAAGAATAAATAAATAAAAGTAGCTTCTTGTTCCGGGAACAACTTCAAGAATCGGTTTTTTTTCTCTTTCTTTTTTTTTCTCTTCTCTTTCTCTTTCCTTTTCTTCTTCCTCCTTCAGCCCACTGTCCCCCATCACTGCCCACTGCCACCGTCGCTGGCGCCAACCACTGCTGGTGAGTGGCTAGGCGAGGTCCGGCGAGCTTGCCGGAGGTTCGCTTAGCCACCGACGAGCTTAGCAGAGCACAAATATGCTCGGTCGACCTTGCCGTGGCTGGGTGAGTCAGCCTCGGCCAAATTTGGCGAGGCCGAGCTCGCCCAGCCATTGGCGAGGCTCGACCTTACCGGCCCATCGCTAGGGCGGCATCGCCCAGCCAAGCCGATGCTGCCCGGCGATGGGCCGATGAGGCCGAGCCTCGTCGGTGGCTGGGTGAGCTTGGCCTCGCTAGATCTGGCCGAGGTCGCTCGCCCAGCTCACGACGAGGCTAGGTGTCACTAGACCTTGGCGAGGGCATTTGGCCGATTGCCAAAAGTCAGCTGCCGACGATCTATTAAGAAAAAAAGAAAGAAGGTGAAAATGGAAAGGAAAAAAGAAAGAAAATTGTATTTAAATTATTAAAAAATTAAAAGAAATTATTATTATTTTTTTTTTTTTTTTTGGTAAGGTAAGATTATAAATTAACAACCAACAAAATGTACAACAAGGGTGAGGCACGGCACCAACAGGCACTCAACTAGACAACATATCGTTGGAGTGCCCGGGTATCACGATCACAAGATGAACAAAACATGTACAAACATACAGATTAAAGGAGGACCAAAAGGTCCCAAGCGGTCCTAAGCTTGCATCAAGGGCAGCTCTATATCAAAAATATGAGGGTCTGTCCCCCAACAGCGTTGCATCCTCCTGTTCTTAGGGTTGTCTTCAACCCTTTTGAAAGCCAATGCCTTATCCTTGAACCCCTTAAATAGCTATAGCTTCATGGAAGGAATTTGAAAGCTTCGGCCACGTAATATGGTGTCATTCCTGGTTTTCCAAATGATATAGCAGAGAGCGCCAAAGGAAAACCGAGTTATCTCATGGTAGAACTCCTTGCCAGAAAGAACATTACTAACCCAAAGGAGGTTGTCTGGCTAAGCCGAATTAGTCCAAGAAAGATTGTATTTTGCGGCCCAAAAGTTGGCAAGGGATCTAGGGACATAGCATTCAAAAAATAGGTGGTTGATAAAGTCAGGCCTAGAGTTGCAGAAAGCGCAAACCAAGAAGGGTATTCTGCCATTGGACATGAGAAGGACCTAGGTTGGAAGAAGGTTCTTGGAAATAAGCCACAAAATGAATTGGTGTCTAGGGGCCAAGGTCTTATTCTAGACAAAAGAAGACCAAGAGACCAAGTTGGCTTTATCGCAAGTAGTAGCCCAAGTTAAGGCCATTGAGAATTTTCCAGATGAATCCTCCACCCAACTGAAGGTGTCCAGATCATGCAAAAGTGGGGGAGCCGAGATTTGCCACAATGACAAGTCTTACAGGATTTGGAGCCCATCTGGTGCATATAAGTCCCTGACCTTTGCCTGCCTGAGAAGGTCTAATTGGTAAATATAATTGTTAGAGAAAATCAAGTTAAGGGGACCAACCTCAAGCCAAGGATCAAACCACAAAGATGTATGAGCACCATCTCCTATCTTCCATCTAAAGTGGGGTTGGAATTCTTTCCTTAGCGCAAGGATCTTCCGCCAGGCCCAAGAGCAATGGGTTGGGATAGGGGAAATCCAAAAATTTTGTCTTTTGAGGTAGGTGGCATGGATCCATTTACACCATAATGATTCTTTATCGGTGAATAGAAGCTAGATGTGTTTAGCCATAGCCGCTTTATTACTGTCTCTAATTCTTCTCAAGCCAAGTCCTCCTTCCGAGGTGGGAAGGCAAACTTCGGCCCAAGCCACTTTTGCACCTCCCGGTCCCATGGATGGTCCTTTCTAGAGAAATTGTCTACAGATTTGCTCTATCTTGTCCACCACCGATGCTGGAAGCCAGAATATGGATGCCCAATAAGCTTGGATGGCATGCAAAACTGACTTAATAAGTTGAAGTCGCCCTGCAAACGAGAGAAATCGGTGTGTCCAAGAGTGGACTCTAGTAGTGAGATGGCATACGAGAGCATTGCAATCCACTTTGTTCAACCGAGAGGTGATGATAGGCACGCCCAAATAACGCACTGGGAGCGAGCCTAGGGAGAAGCCAAGAGTTTGTATGATCTGATCCCTAACTGTGTCAGAGCCACCAGAGATAAATACTTCGCTTTTGTTAGGATTTGGAATCAGGCCACTCCATGAGGAAAATAAAGTGAGCCCGTCTTTGATACGAGATATGGAAGCAAGGTTCGCTTGACTGAAAATAAAGACATCATCCGAAAAGAATAGATGGGATAGCCGCGTGGCCCCGCACCGCCAATAATACCGAAATCCGGTGCCGAGTTTGAGAGTCAAGGATCCTAGTAAAGACCTCCATAACCAAGGTGAAAAGATATGGGGACATAGGATCTCCTTGTCGAATGCCTCTTCCACTGGGAAAAAAACCATGGAGTTCACCATTGATAGAGATGGAAAACTTAGGGGGTACGAACACAAACCATGATCGAGTCTTGTAAGGTTGTTAGGAAACCCAAATGCCATGAGGGTGTTCTCTAAGAAGTCCTAGTCCAAGGTATCATATGCTTTCCGAAGTCTACCTTGATCGCACATTTTGGAATGTGGGGCTTGTTGTGAAACCCACTGAAAAGTTCTTGGGCAAGTAGGATGTTGTCGCTGATTCGCCTTCCTTTCACAAAAGCAGTTTGGACCGGACTGATAATTCCAGGAAGAACTGCTGCAATTCTAGAAGAGAGAATCTTAGTAATGCATTTGTATATTGTATTACAACATGCGATAGGTCGGTAGTCAGAGACTGATGATGCATTGGGGACTTTAGGCACCAAGGCAATGATGGTATTGTTGACTTCTTTAAGCAGGCGGCTTGATTGAAGGAAATCCATAACCGCTTCAGTGACTGAAGAGCCCACCACATCCCAATTCTTCTTGAAGAAGTCCACGTTGTAGCCATCCGGACCAGGAGCCTTATTTCCATTAATGGAGAACATAGCATTACGTACTTCCGATGGAAGGAATGGCTGGGAAAGAAGATTGATTTGGTCAGGCCCGAGAGGAGATTGAATGACCTCAAGAATCTCCTGAGTGGAAGGCCCCATAGACATAGTAGCCGGAGCGAGGATGTCCTGAAAATAAGAGACAAAAATACGTTGTACATCCACGGTCGGTGACCATTTGACCGGTGCTGTCCATGACTGACATGATCCGATTACGGAGGTGCCTGTGGTTTACCGAATGGTGAAAGAACTTAGTATTATGGTCTCCTTCCTTAAGCCAACGAATTCTAGACTTTTGTCTGAAAAAGGACTCCTCAAGGGAACGGAGATCATGGTACTCTTTGATTTGAGAGTGTTCATCTTTCGCCAAGAGGCTATTTTGCGGGTCTTGGTGGAGTGCTTCTTGGGTAGTCCAAAGAGCCCTTTTTGCAGCCGACACTCTCATAGAAATGTTTGAGTAAGCATCTCTGTTCAAGCATTTAAGGCGGCTCTTCAAAATCTTGAGACGGACGTAAAGTTTAAACATAGGAGAGCCTGAAACTTGAGTATCCCAGGCCTGCATCAAATGCATGGAGAAATCCGGGTGACTCATCCACATGTTAAAAAATTTGAAAGGAACCCAGCGAGAACCAGGCGGGAGAACTTTTACAACCATCGGTGTATGATCCGAAAGACCCGGGGCTAGAAAGGAAGCTTCTGAGAATGAGTAAGACATACACCAGCAGTTATTAACTAGTACACGATCAATTTTCCTTTGCTTTCTACGAGCACCCGATGATGTAGACCATGTAAAACGAAATCCCACATAGTGTAGGTCAATCAGTTCAGCTTGATCCAAACAATCCTTGAATTCATCGAAAGCGGGGATCCATATGTCAGGGCTCCCTATTCGATCCGAGGAATCCCGGATGGCATTGAAGTCACCAGCAACAATCCATGCAGTTTCCTTGAGGATAGAGCTCAATCTAATAAGGTCATGCCAAAGGGGCCTCCGAGACACGAAGGTGTGCTCCCCATACACCATGGAGAAAGTAAAAACGGAACCCGAATTCAAAATTTTTATGTCTCCATGAATGATCTGATTGGAACAAAATAGAAGATTGAATTCCACTAGAAGTGGGTTCAACCAATCCAAATACGCCCCGAGAGGAGTGCTCATAGTTCGCCAACCATAGCCATCCAGGGAATAAACCAGAAGAAATAGTACCAAAAGAGTCAGCTGGGACTTTAGTTTCCAGTAAACCGACGCAGCAAATATTATTAAGACGCACAAACTGTCTAACCTCAGCTTGTTTGATGGGGTTCATGAGACCCCTTATGTTCCAACATCCAAAAAACATGAGGTAATGCCAAAGGACAAAAGGCTACCTCCTTTTGGATCGCCTTTTACTAGTAGAAGGCTTTGTTTTTACCGAAGGAGAAGCCGAGAGTTGTTCCTGTGAGCTAGCCAACTTCAGCCTGTGAACACTAAGGGGAGAACCAGGTGGCAAACCGTCCTGTGGGGGGGGGAATAGCACTCTCCAACAGCTTCATATTCTTCTCTTCAAGGGCGGGAACCGGCGGGGGGACCCTTGTTGATGGGGGCCAGCAGACCTCAGCAGCTCGTGCTCCGGTGGGGGGGAATCCGCATGCTCAGCATGCTTCAGGGGCAAGGGGGAAACAGCACGCACCATACGCTCCGTCTCTGCTGTTTGCACCAGTGCCTGGTCAGAGCTAGCTGATAAGTTAACCTCAAGCAGCAATCTTTGGGGGCTTGCAGCACCTTCCAGGGCTTGAACAGGGCTTAGAGCAGCTCCGGGTTCTTCATCAAGATCATCGTCTGAGTCAAAGGCCATGGGAAGGTTTGGTTCTACAGGGGGGATCACAGTCTTCAGGGCTCGTTCCTGTAGGAGTGATGCTGGAGGTGTGGTCAGGGTTGGCCTCACTAGAGCTATTTGCGAGCTTTCCTTACTTGCTTTTCTCCTGACCTACTGCCATTCCTCTCTAGGGGCTAGTTTAGGCACCAAATCTAACCTAGAGGAGGCCATGTGGTTGAGCTGGTCATTTGTCACTACAAGAGGTTGAGAAGCCTGCATTCCAGGTTGAGTTGCTTGAATAGACTGAGCAGGACAGAGGTTGGAGGCCGGGCATCTATGATCAAACACTCCACAAGTTTGGTGTGAAATAGGCTTCCATTCGTATTCAACTTCCACAACGCGAGCAGCCCCATTTAGGAGAACATTGATGGAATCACAGCAAGGTTTGGAAGCATTTAGTCCACATAAAGCGGTTTACCCACAGCGCTAGCCACTTTACTAAGTCCCCGAGATGACCAAAGCCCATAAGGAAGATTCTTTAGTCTTATCCAAACTGGGACCGAGGAGTGCTCCCCTTTTTTCAACTCAAGCATAGGGTGCCATTGCTGGAGAATGAGAGGCACACATGCCACCGTCAGTGGTCCTCCTTTGATGATCTTTCGTCTAAACTCCGAGTCCGGAATATGAAAGAAGTAGAACCCCTGGTCATTTGCTTTCACCTCGAACAGTCTATGACCCCACAGGTGTTTAAGTGCTGTCTCAACAAGCTTAAATGGGAGTTTTTTCCCAACAAAGTAACCAACAAGGCATTCTTTCCATAGGGGATCAGCAGCATCCAAGTCCTCCTCAGAGCAATCAACAACATTATTAGCAGCTGAATTAAGGGGATAATATGTAAGGGAGTACCCTTGAGCCGCAGCTCTAGCTACGTTTGCCCGGGAGGGGTGTTGTGGGCTGGTTTCAGATTCATTCGCCGCGAGAGAGGGGGACGGTTTGTTGCGGCGGGGAGGAAAATCAGGCCTAATAGCCTGCATTGTCCACACCAACAATGCCGGACCCCCACACAACGAACCAGCATTGTCACCATTTAATCTCCTAGCTGAATTCCTAGCAAAGCACTAGCACCGTGTGGCCCCCAAGCGAGAACTAGCAACACTAGAAGTCAGCCTAGTCAAGCTTCTAACAAAGCATCGCGTTTACAACATGCGACCCCACAAACACGTAACCGTAACCAGCAACACCGGTCAAGTTCCTATCAACCAACCCATGAGTTTCGGCCACCGAACCAGCACTAACGGTCCCCCATACACGTAACTGTAACCAGCAACACCAATTGAGTTCCTATCGCCCAACCCGTGAGTTTCAATCACGTAACCAGCACTAACAGTCCCCCCCAATCACCGAACCAGCAAAGTCAACATTCGGACTCCTAGTTGGAATCCTCTCAAGACCAAAGCAATGCTACCGTTAGACCCCTCAAGCACGTAACTAGCAACATTAGAAGTCAGCCCTTGATAACCAACATTCGAATTGCAACAACGAGAGGAAGGACCAGCATCAATGTTCGGTCCCCCATGATAGAGCGGTCTCTAAATCCAGTTCTTCCTCGGGAGAGGTTGCGCCCTACCGGAGCCTTGCTCCGGCTACGGTTGCGACCTCCTCCCTGCCAGCATTGAGCATTAATCGCTAGTAATTCCTTTTCCATGGACGAAACGGGGAAGTAGCTACGGGACGAGTAAACCCTAGCATGTGCAGCTCAAACGCAGGAGAGGAGGCCTTACCGGGTTAGAGACCAAAGGGGTTACGGAGAGCAGCAACTCCTCGGCTCCTTCTCCAAGAATCGCTTCCTCCGCGCCGGAAGTGGCCGGCCCGAGCAAAAATCGAACCGGAGCTACGGTGTCGACGACCTCGGACCCCTCTTGGACTTGTTTCCTCCTCTATTTTGTTATTTTCCTTCTTTTAAAAGAAATTATTTTGGACTAGAAATTTTCAAGTTTCACCAAACGCATTTCTATTCCAAAAATAAAAATTTTGACAATTACCAAATACCTTCAAATGCTTAAAAATTGTTCTCGGGAGCAAATTAAAAAAGAATTATTTCCGAGTAGAGACTGTTATCAGGAACAAAATCGTTATCATGCGCGCCCTAAAAGAACCCCAACACACCAACTTCAACTCCTTTTCCTTCTCCTTGTATTACCCACCAACTAATAAAAGTTTTCTTTATTTTTCCTTCCTTTGGCAAATAACCTTCTCAAAATTACATCCTTATTTTCTAGCCATATTCCACACACACAAACACACGCTTCCGCAAATACTCAACAGTCTTCCCTCAGCCTCGGCTTTTTCTGCCCGTCTCACGGAAACGATACCGGCAGCAGCGGAAACAACGCTAGTAGGTGGCGTTGTTGGTGGCTGAACAGCAACGGCGTCGGGCCAAGCAACCAGCGTTGCACGCGGTGGCGAGACTCGGCCAAGCAGCTCTCTCTCTCGGATCCCTCATCTCTTTTTTTCTCTCCGGTTTCTTTCCTCTCGCCTTCTCGGCTAAGCAAGAAACCAAGCTTCCCTAGCTCTCTCTCGCTGCTCTCTCTTTTCTTTCTCCGCCCCTGTTCCTTCTTTTTGCCCTCGCCTTCCGCCTCCTTTTTTCGGTCCCTCCGAGTCCCTCCCTTTTTCTATCTTGCCTCCGTTTCCTCCCCTCCTGTCCCTCCGCCACTGACTTTCTGCCTTGCCGACCAAACCTCTGCCCTCTGACCTGCAGATCGCCCCATCCCGATCTTCTGCTGGCGTGCTGCAACTTCAATATTTTTAATCCCCAGCAGGCCGCCGTTTCCACGTGCGAGAGAAGAAGGGAAGAAGAAGACAGATGGATGGGCCGGGCCGGGAAGGAAAGCAAGGGGACCGGGCGGGCCCGGCCCGGCCCTTTTTTTTTTTTTTTTTTTTTAAAATCTAATTTTTTTTTAAAAGGAGACTAATCCCTAAATTTTAATGCTACTGAGTCATAAATAAAATGACAACAATTTAGATGTCAACAATTCCTTCTTTGAATCAATAACAGCACCAATTTAAATATCATTCCAGACTATAAAAAGAGAACTGTTCTCTCAACCAATCCACTTGCATGTTTGAATGTGTTCACAAGCCAAAGAATGTTGAATCATTGAAAGAAGCAAGAAAAATTTCCAGCAACCAAGGGCTGCCCTTAGGGAATCATTTGTGAGCTGGCTCAAGGGGGTCATGCTTAGCAACTTCACAACGGAAAGATCAATTTGATGATGGGAAACTCACATATGGATCAACGAAAGCAGCATCATTGCCTGGACGTGAGAACACAATCTACATCCAAAGTTCATCGAACATTACACTTTGAAGGGGAAGCACCAAAATAAAAAAGTGCATTTGTAAACTGCAGTAGTGTATTATTTTATTTTCAACTTGACAAGAGTGAAAGCAAAATTCTCCCATCACGAGGAAAGAATGTGTTCTACTTAAAACAATGAGGCACTACCTGATAATTTCCAAGCGTGTGGGACTTAAAACCAGCTGCGCAATAGTCAAAGTAGTATTCCCATGTCCTTATGAACTTCTCATTGAATCCTAGAGCCAATATTTTCCTGCAAAGGGAGAAAGTTGCCGTGAATGACTACTAAACTGGGAGACATTGTACCAAAGTGATTGCAGCATCGTATCACTATTCACCTCTGTTTCTCCATGAAGTTCTTCCTCCAACACCGAAGCGTTTGGTAGTAATGGATTCCTATGTTGTCCAAATGCTCCACGCTGTAGTGGAAGGTCTTTCGGTGAATAAATGAAGTGAAAAAGAAGAGAGAAACTTAGGTACTTAATGTTATGCAATTGTACCAAAGTCGGGATGCAGACGCCATAGCTGATGTTATCCTGCTTAATGAAGGCAGGCAGCCACCGGGGAAGATATATTCTTTTATGAAGTCTGAACTCCGCCTGTATTCGTCGTACCGCTCATCGGGTATGGATATGAACTAGTGAAATTTAACACACTAGTTAAAAAAAATAAGCACATCTTTTACTTTTGAAACAATAGTTCGAACCGCAAAACTGGTGTATGTCACATGCCTGTAGAACAAGAAGTCCGTCTTTGGCTAGCACCGATTCACAACAGCTGAAGAACTCCTCCATGTATTCATGGCCAACTGCTTCTATCATCTCACTGTGAATCCATTCCATCAATGAGTGAGTCTTTTAAGCTTTTTTTCTTCTTCTTCTTTTTTTTGGGGGAGGGGGGGGGGGTGGTCTATTTGACCGTATTATGAAAAGATAAACTCACCAGGAAATGATCCTGTCATATTTGTAGGCACTTGGCAATTGGCGATAGTCACAGAGAAGAAATTTGATGCGGTCCTGCATCAAAAGGACACACGTTATCTCTCAGACTGAATAAGGTAATTTTTCAGTGCCAAATGCAGGCAGCTTGGATACCTGAAGGCCTGCTTCTCTCACTCTTGATTCAGCATATTTCAGTTGCTCTTTGGACAAGGTAATGCCGGTGTATTTGCATCCAGTTTGCCTGACAACTTCAATGGCCAAGCTTCCCCAACCGCAGCCGATTTCAAGAACTTCATGCGTCTTTTCAATTCTCGCCTACATTTTGATAAGGCAAAGCATTAGCCACAAAACAGTTAAAGGTTAACCATCAAGCAACCTACAACAAATAGCAAGTAAAACTTACTTTTTTAATCAAAAGACAGATCTTTCTCATCTGTGCTGCCTTTAGGTCTTCTTCTGCCATCTATCAGATTTTTCAACAAGACAAGAACGCGTCAATGTTTTGCGCGGCTAGACTTCATTCTGATATGGATATTTTATTCATTCTGGTTTCTAAAGGACGTATTCAGCAGCAGAAATATCGAAACACAGTCGTGGTTGCTGACCTTGAATACAGCACATGAGTATGTCATAGTCTCATCCAAGAACAGCGAAAAAAGTTCATTACTCTGCCAACATGACAAAATGGAAATCCTAGAATTACATTATATCATATGCACAAGCACAATCTTACTTTTGATATACATCGATGTTGAGAAATTGACAATGTATTCTGGTTCATCTTGTTCTCTTGACAAAATGCTAGGAATAAAGTGTCTACCAGATCATAATGCCGGGAGATGTTCCTACGAGCTTGTGTTAAAGTGTTTTGCCTTGATACATGCTTGAAGAAATACTTAGCCGAAGCAATACCAGCTGTCAATAACATCGGTGTCCACCAACCCCTAATCAAAAAGTGCCATCCACTGGTTTAGTTTCTTTAATAAGATCATACAAAGTCAAAAATACTTTGTTTTCTTAAAAAAAAATACAGATTGTTCCTATTAATAATGTAGTGAGTACCTTTTCTTACTTAATTTTGAGATGGTAGTATCGGAATCTCTGTTGGCTATGAGAATCTACAATTTTCCATATCATTGACAAGTGATTAAGCATTTGATAAGCTCAAAAGGATACATCATTTGGAAAATGAAGTCCATTTGACGAAGAAAACAACCTGAAAAAGATTTAGAAGACCACTATCTTTATCTACGAAACAAAAGTCACCATTTATGTAAGCATCTGCTAGGCCTAGATCAGCCTGAGTCATGACCTGAAAAACCAAAAAAATTTATATTAATACATTAAAGGGTTTCAACAGGAAAAAGCAAAAACTGCACTTTATCTGTAAGAGGGTCCTGAATAGTCTGATTCAGTGTGGGCTGGAGTTGCGCGTAAAGATAGCACGATACCTTCCAGTAAAACTGTGGACTGCGAATCCTCAAAGTAACTGTTAGAGGACATTTTTCCGTGGTACCCTCAAAGGTAAACATTGTGCCTCCTTCCTCTAATAAACTGCCGCTCAAGAAAGCACAATTATCACTATGGAATTCTCAATATGATCCCCTAAACCGTGAGTCATTAAGAACATTCGCATTTTCAAGTATCATTCTTATTGACAAGCAAACTCGCAAATTCTGTTTCTAAGATACTAACTAAAATGCAGAAGTGGAACACGACAAAGTAGCAATGGATATGACGTTAGAGATAAGATGTTGACTCAGAGGCCGATTTAGAGCAATGGCGGTTAACAGTTCTGAGGTTCTACAAGAAATAAGACAGTGAGATATGTACACTACCGATCCTGTAGAAATATAACTAGTAGTATACTCACATTACCGATCCTGTAGAAATATAACGTCCAAGAAATCTAGTAACGAAAAGGCGTGCCCCCATTTCCTTGAGAGAAGGAACCATATGTTGAGGATTCTCAAGAAGAAAATGACTTTGTCCGATCACTCCATGTGCAGCAGCCATGCCAGCCTGCCGAGAAGTCCCTTGACTTAAAAATTCGCATATACAACTTGCCCACAGAGACACAGAGAGAGAGAGAGAGAGAGAGAGAGAGAGAGAGAGAGAGAGAGAGAGAGTCTATACCTTCAATCCATCTTCATGGAAGCCATATCCTGAAAGAAGAACAAGAACTCAAGTTGGTAATGAAATATAAAACTATATTCACTTGGCGACCTGAGTCCAAGAATTAAAAAATTCCGTCTACCAAAAGATTCAAATCGCAGCAATTTTAAGAGCAAAGACCATACAAACATGACCCGTCAATTAGGCATAACTTAGGACCCTCCTCATTCAAAATTTAAACTCAAGAAATATGACAAGAACCTAATAGGACCATTCTCTATTAAATGCACAGAAATAAATAATACTCTCAGCGCTGCTACAAAAACAATCACTAGCGCTAATATAGAAATTTCAAAGGCTCACCCTGGTATGCTCCGCAGAACCAAATTCCTCTTTTTCCTTGGATCCGATCTATCTCTTGTGAAGCTTTCGATGCGGCAACAGATGGAATTGGATGGCCAGTGCACCACTTAAGCAATGTGTGTTGCGGTTCTCGTGAAGGATTGAGAGTCACGAGAAACGGCAAATCCCTCTGATCAAGGTTCTGCAAATTGTTACAGGCCCAATTAAAGAAAAGAGCATCAGTCATGCTGAAACCGGTGCCACCAGAAAGGGAGTTCTAGAGGCAGTGAAACCACGTAAATTGAACATGTTGTGGAATGCACCACATGAAGATGCTACATTGCTAAAATCTTTGTAGGCATTGACAACTTACATGCACATCGACCTAATTAGTGTCATTTATGCACTTCATGACAGCTGCAAGTTTCACTTATTTTATTTTAAGGCAATATATAGCACAAGTTTGTAGTGCAACAGATCCTGAAGGGCACAGCTGATTCAGAAATAAAATCAGCAAAGCACCGTTGCCATACCTGAAGCACATTAAGCCAGTATGTCAAGCACACTTCATTTTCAGTACTCCCCAGAAAATTCCACGCACTCCATGCTGCTGGGTTTTTTGGCATGAAAGTTTTGTCATGATGAAGATAAATCTCGCTGCCAATAGAAAAATGTACCAATGGTTTTGCATTCTGTAGTAAATATAGAGAGCGAAAAGAAGCTTGCCATTCTCGAAATTTCAAGCAAAAGGCTTAAAGCAGATGCAATTGACAACGATATCACTGTGGACACCATAGTTCCATTCTACATCAACTGTGGCCTTGTAGACAATTGGATATTTCTCCAGTAGTACGTTTGCAGATATTAGTCAAGAAAACATTACATGAAACCAATTATACCTGTAGGCATATTGGAATGCACCAAGTACTCTCGTCTCATCATAAGTAGCTTGGTCTCCCAACAATCTCAGAGCATCCGGTGCATGGACAGCTACGATACACTTATCATATACTTCTTCAGAACCATCTCCAGTAAGGACAACGCATCCTGTTCAATCTCCCGTTACCGATAAATTGCGGACTAAAAAGACCAAACTATAAATTGTCATGATGATTCTTACATATACCTACTAGGACAATTAAGTTATTATGCCCATATCGTTTGCTCTAGTTCCATGTCATGTGACGGAAACAATGCAGAAAAGGGCTAGACTAAAACAGCAAGTACTCACCCTCATCACTAGTTGAGATGGATCGCACTTCACAACTTGTTCTTATTTCACACCCTCTACTCTCAAGCTCATCTCTGACCTGAATTCACAAATATTTACAGTTCAGCTCATCAAATTCTTTGTAGGGCTTCTAAAGGAAAAATTATGACCAAGAACTTCCAGTTTTCCATCTTGAACCACTGAATGTCCAAATTATCATCACCTTATCGACATAAGAATGCGAGCGTCTTCGGACAGTAAGCCACTGAGGGCGGCCAAAAACCTGCAAAGAAACCATATTAAAAATGGACAGAGAGTATGATGATGAGAGACTGATAGAGATGGAAGAGAAGATTAGTTGATTGACTTATTGATACAAAATGCTACCAACTTAAACAGCAGAGAATTGGTGGGTAGGACATCTGAAATTGCGAAACACAGTTTTTGTCATTTACAATCCACTAACTCTTCTAGAGCCACATGGCATACCTGAAGCAGATGATGATTGCGGCAGAAGGACAGAACCGAAAAGGCTGAAAAGCTCATGACTCCTTCCGAAGGGCAAGACCAGATCGAACCACAAATTGGGATCTATAGGAAAATATAATTAATTACTAATTGCCAGAGATCTACATTCTACAAACAAGCGAAGGACAGATTTTGTTATATGAGGAAAAGATCAAGGATATGACAGAGTACAGTTCAACAATCTCACAATATAAGCCTTTTGAAATAATTCAGAGTAACCCCGTGAATTGATAAACTGTCCCAAAGTTTCACTGCAGTCGATGTCGGGATTGCTCTTGAGTCCTTCTAGGTAACTGCGAAGATAAACAATCATCAAACAGAGTGAATGCCGGTGATTGTCCGGTCGTGCGTACTAAAAGGATGCAAGAACTTGAAGATTAGCTTTTGCGTTTTAATGCAGTAGGACCAGCTTGATCACCTTGCAAAGTCATTTAGGATATGCCACTGTCAGAATGAATATTGACCATTTTTGAGACAGCATTTGATATCTAATCATCTTACCCTGCTCAAAGTGCATAGAATGTCCCGAGTTTCCTTTTGAAAATGACTAATATCATCGTTCAAACAGTTTGAAATCTCATGTCAACAGTGTAGCATGTTGTCAAAAACTTAGACTTCAAGAAATTACTCTCTACACTGATGTCATCCATGATCAACTTAGCTGGCAATAACACTTCATTAACGATATTTCCTACTTCTTATGGTGGGAAGTTCATTGGCAAGATTGCGAAACAGATTGGCAGGAAATCTTTGGCATAAATGATTATGATCACTATCATTGTTCTGAACTACAATTAGTTCAGAGAACTAGGGACAGAAATACAAATAACCTTCCAATATTGAGCACTAAAAAGACTTGATTTACCTGAGGACATCCTCCTTAAATTTGAATATTTCCCTAAGCATTTGCCAGAAGTAAGGATTCAACACATTTGTCTTTTGGGCAAACAAACTTGAAAGACCATTTCTGCTTCCCCATTCACAGCCTTGGCCTTCATCTAAGCTGACCGAGAATGACATGTCCGATATCTCCATTTCCACTCCAAGACTCTCAAACAACTCCATCATATTAGGGTATGTAACCTACAAGAGACCCGTGACTTGCGTCGGCATTAAAAGTTGCTCAAGACTAGCGATTCTTTATGAAGAAATTTATTTTCTTTATGAAGAAAATCACTTTTCTGAGATGCTGAAGAGCCATGATCTCAAAGTGATAGAATAACAGATTGGCGGCTTCAACTCTCATTATGAATGACGTACACAGGGCATCATTGGCATATTGAATCAATTCATACTCCAAGACAAGATTCAATGGTTAAAGCTACTCATAGACATTTCAATGGCCACTACTTTTTCGGTGATGTGCCATGTCTTGAGGGTAAAAAATCAATCAATAGCATATTCATCATTGTTATTATACATGATAATAAGCAAATTCTATCCATGCATACAATAGTACTAATCTCTATAAGTAGAAAGAAAGAAATTTTCAACTCCCTAAGTTTCTACACACACAACATGCTTAGTTTGCCTATTTTCTCGATGATTGATATTGGAGTCTCCGGGCAAACACATTTTCCGGCCCAGCCCCAAACTCATGGGCTGGAAAAGAACTAGACGGTCGTTGTCATGCAGCCTGACTAAGACCAGATCTATTTATTTTTGTTATCAGTCGGAAATTGATGGAGCCGTTCCATCTTTATATCTAGTATTCAGTTTTAAGTATGGTTATGCACGTTGCTTTGTTCATGTAACTCCTTTCTTTATAGTGTAAATATAAACATGAAGAAATCTCACCAAAGAATAATGTAAATCTAACTAGACAACAACCCGCTTTTTTCCGATTCTAAACCTTGCCGGATTGGCCTAGGGAACCACTCAGGGCCACGATTGAGATCTACTCCAGGCTCCAGCTCCAGAGTACGAGCGGTGAGAAATTATTACCAAAATCTACCCTTCCACGTGAATCCAACCTAAGTCTATTGAATGATCGCTCGTGGGTAAAACCAGTCGAGCCTAGAGCTCTCATACGTTTCAGATGCGTGTTCGCATGACCTTTTGAAGACCGGCCTCAAACACCACAAAAGGGCTGAGACAAGTAGAAGAAGGAGATAATATGATGCAACTTGTTCCAAATCCGAGAAGAACATGACAAACTGGCTTAGCTGTGCACTTTCATGGCCAATGTCCCATGTTGCAGTGCTGTCCCCACCCGCCCATTATTTGTTCTCACATCGAAATTATAAATAGCACTGGAGAGAATGATAACGCCATCGATTTTGAAAGTTACATGTTATGTCTTAGTTTTTTAATCATTGGATTACATTTGACAACTGATTTTCTAAAGCGGTTAGAAAGGTGGGTTCGAGGACAATGCTAAATATATATTCAAACAAGCATCACATGTTTGGATAATCCTTTAAACCTTTTCATGCTAATAATGAAGTATCTGAAACTCTTGGATCACCTCATCGTCCCTAATTAGATGTGCCAATCTCTTTCAATTGATAATAATCATGTAGATGCACAAATTCACTCTCCAAGATTATCCTCATAACATGAGCATTCCTAAATAGGTAAGCTCAATATAATTTGATATTTGGATAAAAGAGATTCTTGTGTAAATATGTTGGCCAGTCAAATTAACAAATAACTTCTGATGCTTAGAACAACACGTACGAGCACATGTTACTTGAAACAAAAAGTTCTTTTTAACATCATCATCATTTGCAATTCTTTTGAAAATTATATGCTCGAATTAAAAAAAATCCAAGAACTAAAATGAGACCCAATCATTTTGAAGCCTCTATTTTTTTGATTTTGGGCTGACATTGCAGGGGTGGACCACCCCCAACTCTCCCTAAAAAGCCCCTTTCTTTCAATCCTTTGTTCTTCATATAATGCCAAAAATGGTTCCATATCACGGTCAATTCGACTCTATTATCGTACTAATTCTACATTTAGAGATTAATTGATTGAATTTCTTAAAATTATTAATTTTTTTCCCTTCAAGTAAAAGTAATACATTATTCGAATTTTTATAAACATTATAATATCCACTTATCACTATGAAAATAAATGGTATTGAAGACTAAGAGGCAGTACCATGCCAAATGGTATATTGAATATCATTAATATTTATCTTTTGGCAATGCTCTTATCTTTGAAAGAAGCTTTCTAATACATGGCAAATGGAGGTTATACTTGTGAAATCAGCGCATATTTAAGATTAGAGAAAAAATAAGTATAACATAATGTCGCAAAAAATGAAAAAATACAAAAGATTGAAATTAAACGTACGCACGTGGAGAGAGGCACTAAGCCTTTCTAAACCTGCACATCGCACGTTTGGGAAGTCAACCTTTTTCTATTATTGCTTTCGCACCTCCTTAAAACCTCAGCTTAGAAAGTTACTCGCTGTATTTTTAGGGAAAAGAGGATAAGCAAGGGCGATTTGGGTAATAACGAGGAAGTCACACCATCTGTCACGAGAAGTTTTGCTCCTGACATGTACGACTAGATAGATCTCTGTGTTTTGCTCTGAGCAGAGAGACTCAAAAAAAAAAAAAAAAAAAAAAAAAAGGAGAAAAATGCAGTGAAGATAATGGCGGGCAAAATGTGAAAGAAGAAGAGGAGAGCGGAAAATGGAGAGAGTTGCAGACTTACCCGGTTGAAGACCATGAAGCCGAGGTCCAGGTCCACGCCGTCGAAGGAGACGGTCCTGGCATGGCCGCCCAAGTAGTCCTCCTTCTCGTACACCACCACCCTCGCTCCTCCCCTCGCCGCCTCGTACGCCGCCACGAGCCCGCTCACGCCGCCCCCAATCACCCCCACTCTCATCTTCTTCCCAGTCTTTGCTCAGTGGAGAATACCCTAATCTTGATTCCCAGAAAAAAGGAGGAAAAAAAGAGACTGCTAAATGAATGTCAATGCAAATCTCTCGTTTAGAATAAGTCAGAAAATTTTCTGCAGTGATTAGGGTACTCGTGAAAATGCAGGGAACATGAGGCAACAACACAAGAAAATGGATGATTTTTTAATGGGCAAAATGACAATGCATAGGAAGAGCGTGGAGAGAAAATCCTGCTAAGGAAATTGACGATTTTCTGAGGAAATCCTGCTGAGGAAATCCTTAAGGAAATTGACGATTTTCTTTCTTTCCAGGGATATGATTTCAAGAACTTTCAGTAGGGAAAAGAATGGCAGAACGCTAAGTACCCAGAATTCTGGAAAGTTTTCTAAGCACATTCCCAGAAAACTTTATCCCCACAGAGAGACAGAGAGAGAGAGAGCGAGAAGAAGGAGGAGGAGGAGGAGGAGGAGAAGACGACGAAAACGTTACCTTCAAAAGGGTGTTGCGAGAGAATATACTAGAGAGAGAGATAGAGAGAGACCTAAAATCACTCGGACTGGCATTTGCATTCCCTCAAATATCTCCAACTACTGATTCTATGGCAGCTCTGAATCTTATATTCTCTATCCCTCCCTCTCTCTCTCTCTCTCTCTCTCTCTCTCTCTCTCTCATATGCACGCTCTATCGGTTGCAAAGAGAGGGGGATGAGCAATTTGAGGGAGAGAAAGAGGGGAAGATTATTGGTCTTACCTTGCCTAATCCAATTCACACACCCAATGTAAGATGCGTGAACAAGCGTCACGTAGAAATTATTAGTGCATCAGAATCTTCTTGAACTTTTTATATATAAAAAGGCGTGTAATAATTTATTCCCGTTCGCAACTCTACATATGCAATGATGTGCCCACAATTCAATTTCAGGAAAAATAGAGCATACACCATCCATGTAAAGACGATTTATCAAAATTGACCCTTTTCTATCATATTGTGATGTTACGGACGGAATGAGTAGTCATAGATTACAATCCTCAAATCAAGTATTGATTGACGCATTAAGAAATTCTTTTTTATGCAATATATGTCAGAAAACTTCTTTCAATAGGTTCATGTACTGTATTCATAGAACAAATTTTCAGTGACATCATCATGAAGGTTAAAATTTCGATTCATAGCTTGGACTTGCATAAGTACAAAAAGGATGTGACCTGTAAGAGTTAATAAAAAAAATCAAGACTAATGTACAACATTTTTTTCACTTTTGTTAGCCAAGAACATACCTGATCCCACAATCTGCAACTTGCTATACGCTATAATTTGAATCGGAGAAGGTAGTTGACGTTGATTTAAAGAGACTTGAGGGTCCCTTTTAAATCTATGAAAGATAACTATGACAAAGCTTGTTGCCAAATGATTTGATACAAAGAAATAGATGTGATCTTTATTGTGAAAATAACGCAGAAAGCAAACGGTTGCAATTCGAGTATAATTCAAGAAGAAAAAAATTACCAGAGAAATGGACGAAGAAAAGGACACCGTGGTTTGATCCAAGTGTTGGTGCCTAGTCCACAAGGGAGTCTCTCACCAAGAAATTCGCTATACAAAAAATTTCCAATCGTCTGAATTGATCAAATATTTCTCAGCCTAGATTACACCCAAAGCAAATGCTATTTCACAGAAAAGAAGAACTCAGTCAAATAACTCATAGAGAAAAACCCTAATTCTTATCTTTTTGCTCTGGAATCCATCTCTTAAATACATAATATGTGTATGCAAAATAGGAAAACCTTTTTAGGAAATATACTAAAACTAGGAAAATAATTAAACTGGAAATTTATTTGGAGGCTTCCATTATTGGCACAAACTCAAGAAATGTTTTTAATAACTTGTTTGAAATTTAGATTGGTTATTTCTCTCTTTGCACTACAACCTCTTGTCAGTCGTGAGCCTTATCTTGTGTGACAACACTACAGAGCGAGTGGCTCTTCTAGGCGGGCAGTTGTGTGACAACACTACAGAGAATGTGGCGCTTTTGTGTAACATGCTATGGTCTCAACACCATTACGAGGTAGTGATGAGTTTCATGTGCTCTAAGCCTAGCCCGCGCGTGGTTAGGAAGATTGGCCGCAATTTGAGCAGCACCACCCACCCTACCCTACCACTTATAGGTGGCCGTTCATCCTACAGCTGGCCAAAAAGAATCTTGAATAGGAATCCTATAGCGATAAATAGAATCCCCATAACATGACAAAAAAATGAAGAAAAAAATGAAAAGCAAGATGTTCTCCCACATCTTTCCAAGTTGAAGATCTCCCAAGGTGTAATGAGATGGTTTTAGACCCTCTCAATACCAAGGGAAATTTTAAGGTAGAACAATATATAGGAGCACCGCTTTTTCATGACCCATCTATGAAGAATAATAATATATACATTATTTTTATACTTAATTACGATAACACGTTATAACGTTGCCCTGCTAAGTTCGATCTGTCATGGAAGTGCCCCCAATATTAGGGAAAAAAAACAAAAAAGAAACTCAAAAAAAGTAATGCGTATGTCATGAGCGTTCATTTGCCCCTTTGCATCTTTTAGTTTTCTGCACTAATTAAAGACATTGTCACTTTTGGAAATCTCAACGTCCGTATAGTCATCTTGGGAAATTTCAACCTTTTCCATTTTTCGGGTGATCAAAATATTTTTGGATACCCTTCAATGTAAAGATTCTCCAAAATTTATCCCAAAAAAAAATATATTTTTTAATTACTTCCCGAAATTTATATTCAAAAACATTTCTGCTCGGTCCCCGACATATGATGGCCCGTTGTTTTCAATTAGCCAATCCAAATCCAATTCTGCAGAAAAAGTATAGTCACAATGGCCCACCAATCTTCTTCTCCCATTTCGATAAAAGCATTGACATTGTCAGAAGGAAGATATGCCAAGCGGGGAGCCTTTCTCAATTGACGCCGTGAAATGATGATCGCCCGTAATGAAGCCACGCTATCTGATCCCTCGCGACGCATTTGCGGCCGCACGTTTTTGGTCGGTCAGGGAGAGTCGTGACGTGCTCCGTTTGAGAGCAAGCGATTGTTCCCAGACGTCAATCAACGTGTGAAAATTTTATTTCACATGGTACGCAGGGGTCCTCAGTCCAAAAATAGTGAAAGAAAAGGAGAGATCATAAAAATTATTAAAAAATTATTAAAAATTTTATAAAAATATCAACTTCATCACTCCTTGTCACAAAGGATGACCGGTGTTTAGCGATTTCTTATATATATTGACCAGGTGAATTTTATTGGTAAAATATGAGATTAATAAATTTAAAACTTTTTTTATACTTTTCTCTCAGAATTTTAATGGACATAATTGGAAATGTCCTTGTGACATTGTAGAATCCCTTTTGTTATAGCTAGACAGTGATATATAACTTAGTCAAATGTCTTTGCCTTTTTAGCTTCATTTGATAATGATCGGAAGAAAAATTTCGTGATATTGATGAGCATGACTCATCACAATTGAAATTCTGAAAAGTTAGGTTATTTTACTTTTTAGGTAAGAAATTCACATGTTTATCTTACATCACATGTCACTAAAAAGTAGATTATGAAAACAGTTTGATTAGACTTTTGAATTTGAAATTAACAATCGAAAGGGATGCAATGTCAATTCAAATAATGAGACCTCGATCTCACGCAAAATTGGTGTCATTTTGGACCTCTTTGAGATGAGAAACTAATGAACTTTAAAGAACATATCCTTGTCATTATAACAGAGTTGGGCAAAGAAACATCATATTTGCTAGAATATATAAATGTTAGATTAAGTTTTCATCTAATAACTTTAAATTTTTAGAATAATTGATAGTAGTTCCACAAAATCACATCAAAATAAGAAGGTCCTAAACTCAAATCTTTCCAGGTCCCCATTTTCCTCCCAATGAAATAATTTTTCACCTAGTACTAAGCAAAAAGTAATGTTAAAGCATGTCTAACAACTTAATTTTTTTGAATAATTAACAATAGTCTCATTAATCAATACTTGATAAAAAGACCAGTCTCATTTATCGGCCATGGTCACTTGGTTAACAAATTTTTTTCTTTTTCTTTTTTCTATTTTTCCTTTTTCCTTTTTCCATCTTCTCCTCCATTGCTCCTTTGCTTCCTCTATCCCTATTTGCTTCCTCTAGCGGCTCTTCCCTAGCCAACTCACTAGGAATGAGCTCGAGCCTAAGGCTACAAGCTCACCCAATCCAACTAGGCTCATCAGAGGATGCAAGCTTGCTGGATTTGGTGAGGTTTGTTGTCAGAGGTCGTGAGCTCGAGCCTCGTTGTCAAAGGCCACGAGCTCGCTTGATTTGACGAGGCCAAAGCTCATTGATTGTCACCATGGCCGAAGACTAGCTAAGAAGTACCAAAAAGAAAAAGGAAGAAAAGAAAAAAAGAAAAAAATTGTTAACCAAGCACCCGAATCTAAAATTTGGTAGAATGGGAAAACATTTTTCAGTTCTTCTAAAGGGAAAATAATTTTCCTAAATTTAAGTTTTAGTAGGAAAACATTTTTTTTTTAACTTGTTTAACTAAATGAAGCAAACGCTAGAAAATGAGGAAATTTTTTTTTTGAAAAATATTTTTCTTTTTTGCAAAACAAATGCACCTCAAGAGTTAGTACATATAATCAAACACGTCCAAAATGGATGCAACAACGCGAACCCAAGAAAATGCATGACAAGATGAGGGCTTAATCGAAAATTTCATAAAACGTAGTCTGAACCCTCCAGCGAGTTATTTCTAACATAGTCCCTAGGGGAGTTGCCACCGTAACGCCTCGATTCCTAGGACCTTTCCCTATCCTAGGTTTGAGTTGGCTACCACACTAGGTATGTAAAATGAAAAGTAGAGAGAAGACGCCACCAATTTATTTATATTAATTAGATCGATTGGACACCTATAATGTCTTATCAGTTATAAGAAAAATGAACTACTTAAATGGTATGTGCAAAATGACTGGTCTAGGTGCCTAACCAAAGGCTAAAGTCCGGAGGTTCGGTTACGTGAGTGACGGATTAACATTCCATAAAGCCCTCTCGATACCGCAACTTCTCAATTGAGCCATAGTTCGCATTTTTTGTGCATTTTCCTTGAAAAAGTCTAAACATTGAGTTTTGGCCAATATGCAATTAGGCGGAACGATCGCATTTTGTGCGTTGCGTGACCCATTGTGCATGAATTGTATGTTTTGAAAATATACTATGCATTGCGTCTAATATAAAAATATACATTGAATGAGACATGGTTAAATGATTTAGAAATCGAAATCGAAGTCACTAATGAATTTTTTTTTTTCAAATATGTGGAAAGTCATGTTTCAGAATGAATAATTGAATGATGTTTTCAATGCGACTTTGGGCAATTTTTAGCACGGTCAACATCCTAACAGCCAAATTCAAATATGAGATATAAATCATTACGGCAACCTAGATAACAATTTCTAAAAGTATAATGATATAATTGAGACTAGAGACTTCATTTTGACAATCCAGTGGCCTAAGAACATGTAGATAGGATAGCAACGAATTTTGCATATGATTCTAAAATGAATATTAAGATGTTGTATTTTGCATTTCCATCCCAAATTGAAAATTAATGGTGTTGAAACTTATCAACCAAATTAAGGCCCAACTTGGTTCAACTTTTGTAAGAGACTTTGGCTCAAAGTCCATTGGGAAAGTATAAAGTGTTTGTTTAGTGTTTTTGGGACTCCATTGGCCAAATGCTATTACAAAACCTGAAAAGTCCAAGGTAGGTTCTCACATACTTTGGGCTTTTTATCATTTTAGAAATGCAAGTCCGCGTCATTGTTCATCTTCGCTTTTACTATTCATCTTCCTCAATTTGCACCGAGGAGTTGTTGGAGGAAAATAATCATTGCCTGAGAGGTCACGCACCCCAATGATGGTTGCCTAGGGTTGCACATCCCCACGACCATTGCCTGAGATCGTGTGACCCTAGGCGGCATCACTTGAGGTCATGTGAGCTCAAGTGATGCCCCTAAGGTCGCCCTACTTTAGGCATTGTCTGGGTTGTGCAACTCAAGTGTTTTAAAGTTACAATTTGCTAAACACTATAGGATTTCGAAAAATCCCTTTAGCCTAAAGTTATTTATATTTTGTTTAATTCATTTCTCTAAAAGTGAACCAAGGGGGTCTGAGAGAAATTCTAAAGAGAGTCGTAGAGAGTGGGACTCCCAATTCACGCCCTACACACCCAGTAGTTCAACCCATATCAGGTCTAAGGCTCAGGTCCACAAATCAAACGCTTCGATGATGGATCATTTCCAAAATTACTATTTACCATGCATACGGGTCTACACAGTTTCATTCTATTCCGAGACCTTAGGTGCTTTTTTTTTTCTTTGAAACATTTATTTCAAATATCAGAAGGTTTAAGCAAGATTTGGTCCGCGATTACTTTCTCATCTGACATCCAGTTGGTCCCATTTTTGCTTTCATTTGAATGCCTGTGATCCCTAGTACTGGAATGTGCCATAAATTCCGGTCAAAAATTCCCTACCAGAATCGGGCGGTGATATAGATGTCAAAGCACCTCTTTTGACGATTAGAACACACATTTGAGGTTCAAATTGTCTTTCGGGTCACGTATTTTGCCGATCAACCTTGTTCAACTCTAGGTTACACGGTTACACTTCATGATTTTCTTTAAAGGGAAGCAAAATTTGAGATGTCAACAAGCTATATTATTGCCTTAGGTTTATGCGAAATGGCAATTTGCCACCTTACCTTCCAATTAATCTATTTTCACCCCCTTTTTCAATTTTGTTTCCATGTGAACCTTTGCATTGACTATGGCAAAATTCTTGTCAGAACTTCGATCACGAGCTCCAAGATAACCAATGGATGCCAACTATAGAGGCAAATTCGTCCAAGAATTTTGACAAAATGCTTGCCGCCTTAGCCTTTTCATGTCGTCGCAATGTGCAAATGAGCTTACGAAATTATTGAAATATACCTCCTAATCCTTTGAAATATTGATTCTGAGTTGAGAGGAAATTAATTATGGCATAGAAGTATGAAAAGAAACTTGACAAAAAGATGAGTTTGTCATGTGACAATAATGTTTGTGTCGCTAACACCATAAAAAATGTCGGTGATGGTGGCTACACTCATGTTTTACATAGGGGAAGAGAGTATGTGCGCGCGCGCGTGTGAATCTCAGGTTGTGAGGATGCCCGTCGACCCTGTCGCCATCATTGTGTCTTCAATTCTTTCTTATGTATCCAAATCGACTTCAATGATTCACCTTTCCAAGGTTGTGCCACCCCAACAAGGGTTTATTATCCATTACCTAACAAAACAAAAGACGATCTCTCTCTCTCCCTGTTAGGATGTAGATTGAAATAAATTTCAAAATTTTTGGATGGACATTGTAAAGATTAAAACATTAGAGGCCAAATTGCCAAAACCCAACGGGAATAATTCAATCGCCCTGAAAAGAAAACTCTCCGTCTCTGTCCCTTTCTCCCTCCCTCTTCAAGCTTGAGCCCACGCCTCTTCTACAAACCCATTGCCACAGGCACCAACCTTGCTGCAAAACTCTTCCCATCACGGCGTCTCTTTCCTCCATAGCTAGTTCTCTCTAACCAACGTTTCCCTATCCTTGACTTGAGTGCTTCAACCGTAGACTATCCGGCCTTCAACTGGAGGCCGTGGGCCTAAGATAAGAGGTCCACACGTTCCAATAGTCATCAGCAGTTGAGTGCACAAATCTGAGGTCGTGAATCTTTGATCTTTTCAAAAAAACATGCAGACGACTGGATTGAATATATACTAAATATTCATGGACCACATTAAGCAATTTAAAAATTCATGGACAACATTGAGCATTGGACTAAAGTTCGGGAGCTGCATTAAACAAATTAAAAGTTCAAAAATAACGTTATATATTGAATCAAAATTTAGAGATCATTTGTGTAATTATCCCATAATATATTGGATTTTGGTTAATGCTTCTATAATGGAGGACATTTTGATGAAGTCAATTTTATTTTTGGTGGTGCTGCTAAATCTGTGTTCTAATTTCAATTGGGGATTAACTTGTTAATTTTCTTCTAATTTCAGGGCTGGTTTTAAGGTAAAAGAAACCAAAAACCTTAATTATACCCATTATGATACATTTATTCTAAATATTTTCTATGACATCAAAAATCTCAAAACTTGTACTTATATGACACATTTATCTTTTGTCAAAGTTATATCAATGAAAATTACTAAAAATCTGCCTTTGTGGACACTAGAAATCTAACAGTGTTGAATGGAGTTTATGTGATTTTACATAAAATAAAAACATCATTTTTAAGGGTGAGTGATTTCAGATTCTTTATGGTCTTTTTTATCTTAAAATTTCCCAAAATGGAAGAATTACGGCATCCAACAAAAAAAAAGACCTTTTTGATTGGATGGGAATGAATGAAGAAATACTAAGTCGTCCCATATCAAATCTAAACCTTTGGTTCTTTCCAGAATTTGTGCTGCTTTATAATACATATCTTATGAAACCGTGGATCATACCAATCCAACTACTTCTTTTAAATTTTAATGAAAATGTTAGTGAAAATAAAAACATCACTAGAAAGAACAAAATGGATCTTTTTCTATTTTCGAATGATTTCACTTGAAATTTAGAATCTAACCGTTAGTATAGGCTTATCATTATTTGGAATTTGAAATCTATCTATCAAAACATAGAACCTACCCTATCACATGTTCAAGGTCTAATAGGTTCATATTTTTATTTTTATTTTTTTTAGTTAAGCAAAACGAAAGAAAATGTGACAACAAATAAAAGTTTCTCATTTTTCAATAATAACAATCCGTAAAGATGAGCACATAAAATAAAATAAGTAATAAAAGATTCAAAACACATAATAGAAAACTTAAATTATAAAACTTTAGTCCTCAATTATCCATAAAAGGGTTGTTTCAAATTCTAACCACTTGAAATGAAAAGAAACAACAATCATAGTTGATCACTTAATAATAGTTTTAAATTTAAAATTACTATTAACTAAACTAAAATAATTATTAGAAAGCATCATTGCATATATTCATTCTGCTTTAACTCTATTTACTAATATTAATCTCCTCATTAAAACAATCGATACCTTAAAAAATAGAAAAGATTAAATAAAACATTCACTCATTAGTTATATAAAAGAAATCACAATATATAAAAATATAAACATCATTTTAGGTTTTAGTTTGAGAGAAAAATTAAAGATTTTACTTTAGACTTTCTTATTCGATTCCTATAGGAATCGGCAACCAATGGTTCTTATAAAAGTGGAACCAAGAACCGTACCACCTCTCTTTAGAGCCTAGAACCTAATCGGCTCCCACCAATCCGATTTTCCGATTTTGATTCTACCTTCAAACCAGGCATGCCTCTAGTTATTTTGGTTGAAAGATCATCTAATGAATCAGTGACAAAGGGTGAATGTATTATATAAGTACAAATTTGAGATTTTTTTATGTCATAAGAAAAAAAAAATATAGTAAATATATCACAATATACATAGTTTAGAGTTTTTATGTCACAAAAAAATTTAAGATAAATATGTCACGATATAACTAATTTGAGATTTTTTGTGATTTTTTCCCTTTAATTTTTAGCGTTGAATGGTTGATACGAGTCAACTTAAAATGAGTTGTCGATGGGTGTTTTCCTCAGTCCCTTTTTATTTTTCATTTTCTCCTCCGTTTCGGTTATTCTTTTCTTTCCCATTTTCCCCTCTCTTCTCCCTTCTTTCCGGAGCAATAAAGTTCTGCCACGGCCGCCTCCCTCGTGAAATTTGCCGACGATGCGGCGCTTTTACCTGGTCAATCCAATTACGCCTTGACACGTGGCAAACGAGTTATTTTAAATAAAAACAAACGGATTTCTGACCAGCTGCAAAAGGAATATTAATGCATTTTAGCTTTTGGCAAAATTAAAAAGTCGGCCTTGCCGTCTCTCTCTTCAACCATCGTTTACACTCTTTTTTAGAGTAAGAGAAAAGCTTCGTTTACTCAATCTCCCTCTTCAGCCAATCCTTCCCGTTGCAGGAGGCTCCATCCCCGTTACAAAAAAGATTTTAAGTTTTAGAGACTACCGATTCCGTTTAATGTTCAATTTTCAAAATGTTTAAATAGGATTCACTTCATGTAATTATTGATTACATTACGGGACAATTTTAAATTTTCACTGCTTTTATGAAGTTAATATAATGGAGCATTACCTTTAGATTATGGTATTCTATAATGGGGTAGCTTCTTTTATTTCTTTAACATAAGCTTCGTTTGTTTTCAAGATAAATGAATGATTTAGAAATTTATTATATGAAAAATAATTAAAAATATATATGCAACGGTCTTTGAAATGTAAAAGCTTTTCTCCAGCGGAGATGAAGCCTTCTCGAACCTAAAAGATTAGTTGAAGAGAGAGATGGGTTAGGCAGTTAAAGAGAGAGATGTGGGTAAACAAAACTTTTCTTCGAAACTAAATGACTGTTAAAGAGAGAGATGGTTAGGCAAGTGTTTAAACTTCCCCGGAAGCTATTGCTGTCGAAAATCAATATGCTTTTGCTTAATTTTATTTCATTTGTCATATATCAATTCGTAAATGGATCCGATTAGATAAATGCGTACCACGTCGATAGATGATATAGCGCTTTTTTTTTTTTTTTTGCCCTGCATAAAATGTAAAGGCATTTCGGTCGATGCGATTAAACTATGGAGCAGTCCATCCTACCAGAAGTTCCTATTTCCTTAAATTAGAGACTAACATAAAAAAAAACAAACGGAATCAAAACGATGTTCATGTCTCGTTTTCTTCGCACAAAGGAAGTTGACAAATACAATGCCTCTCTCTCTCTCTCTCTCTCTCTCTCTCTCTCCTCTTAGTGCGAAAGTGGTGTCGCACAACTAACAAGAGGGAAACAGCTCATTCCTTACCTCATTTCCACCTCTCTTCTCGTCAAACAATCTGCCCACAACAATCGCTCCCCGATCGACCTTCCTTCTCCGACCCCCTTTCCTCGCCCGCCGCCTGAACGCCAACCGCAGCCCGCCCATGGCCACCGACCTCGAGTGGCCCTTTGGCGAGCTACCTGGCCTCGAGGCCGACGACGTCCGTGAGACGGCGTACGAGATATTCTTCATGTCGTGCCGATCGTCGCCTGGCTTTGGGGGTCGGAGCGTGCTGAAGTTCCACCCCTCAATGTGGAATGAGCCGGAGCCGGAATCCACGTCGTCCCGGGCCAACGGGGTGGGGATGGCCCCAAGCAGCCGGGTCAAGAGAGCCCTCGGGTTGAAGATGATGAACCGGACGCCCTCCAAAAAGATGGCGTTGGGCTCCGGGAGCCCACCAAGCCCCCGGGGGGCGGCGGCTAGGCCGAAGCGGCCGCTCACATCAGCTGAGCTGATGAGGCAACAGATGAGGGTGACGGAGCACAGTGATAACCGGCTAAGGAAAACGCTCACGAGAACCCATGTAGGCCATGTACGTAAGTCTCAGAATGCTTCGTAGTTCATCTCCCTCTGGTATGATATTCATACAATTTGTTTTCAGTTGTCTTTCTTTAGTGCATTAGGAGTGGTAAAATTGAATGTGAGAACAAGTGATTGCATGATGAATTAGACTCGATCATATAATACGACAAATGGAAATTGTGAAAGAAGTTTTTCTTGGTGTGTCATGTACTTTAATCAGTAGATACAAATCTTTCAAGCGTGGATCTTGCATATATTCTTGGCTCATTCCTGCCTCTTTCAATCTCGGTAGATTGGCAAGCAGGCGGAGACGATAATCCTTCCGCTCGAGCTTCTCCGCCACCTAAAACCGTCTGAATTCAGCAACTCGAATGAATATCATGCCTGGCAAAGGAGACAGCTCAAGATCCTAGAAGCAGGGTTGCTCCTTCACCCGTTGATCCCGTTGGAGAAACCGAACGCACTCACAGCCCGTCTGGGAGAAATTATCCAAGCCAGTGAGACAAAGATCGTAGTCGTCGGGGAGAACTCAGACACCATGCGGAGCCTCAGCAATTCCGTGGTGTCATTATCGTGGCGAAGCGTCAACGGGACTCCTACTGATGTTTGCCACTGGGCCGATGGATTCCCTCTGAACATTCACCTGTATGTGAGTCTGTTGAAGTCGATATTTGACATCAGGGACGAGACTTTAGTCCTCGACGAGGTCGACGAGCTTTTTGAGCTCATGAAGAAGACATGGTCGATACTTGGAATCAATCGGCCGATACATAATCTGTGCCTAACATGGGTGTTTTTCCAACAATTTGTCAGCACGATGCAGTTGGAACCGGACCTTCTTTATGCTTCGCATACCTTGTTGTCAGAAGTAGCGAATGACGCCAAAAAGCAGGATCGAGATGCTCTATTTATTAAGGTTCTACCGTTAGTTCTGACCTCAATACGAGGGTGGTCGGAGAAGAGATTGAACAACTATCATGACTACTTTGAGGATGGGAGGATGAACCCGATGGAGAATTTGCTGTTGTTGGCAGTGAGGGTGGCAAACATCTTGGGAGATGATGTAATGCTTTCCAGGGTAACAGAACTAGCGAATGGTAATGCAGTGACGGACCCGACTGTAGATCATGTGGATGGTTACATACGATCATCTGTGAAGAACGCATTCTCGAAGGTGTGTAAGTAGTACATTTCTTCCTTCATTTTCCGGTACCATGATGAAGAAATTGAATGCTTTTCCTTGTTATTGCTTGTATTAGATAGCTGAAAGTGGATGTGATGAACACCAAAGGGACACGAGACAAGGTGAGAGTGAACGACTCATTTGGTTGGCGAAAGAGGCCGAAGATTTGGCTTTAAAAGAAAGAGGAACCTTCAGTCCGGTTCTTAGGAAGTGCCATCCCATCGCAACAGCAGTCGCTGCCGTCACATTGCACAGTTGTTATGGACTAATTCTGAAACAACATTTGACTTTAGCTTCAGTACTTGACAGTGAAATCGTGAAAGTACTGGAGAGTGCAGGAAAGCTAGAAAAAGTTTTGGCACAAATGGTGGTCCAGGACACTGTAGAATGCGAAGATGGAGGCAAAATGATTGTGAGTGAAATGATTCCATATGAGGTCAGGTCGACCATATCAAAGCTTCAGAAACAATGGATCGACGGGAGGCTCAGGAAAGGTGAAGATTGTATCCAGAGAGCGACAGAATCAGCAGTGAGTTCATTAGATAATATATTCTCCTGCGTAAAATTTACTGCTGACTATAACAATTACTCAAAAACAAAAAATAATGACAAGTGTGGCTCGTGACAGACATGGGATCTGAAATCGAAGGCCAAGCCATACGCGGAATCAGCTGAAGACCTGATCAAGTTCGCTAAAGAAACCATGGACCACTTCTTCGCCATTCAAATGGAAACTACTGAGGATTTGGTTATTGATCTGTTGAACAGTTTAGGGAGTCTCTTTCAGGACTATGCTGCATTTGTTGCATCATGTGGTAAGTGTCACCTGTCATATTACTTGTCCTCGCTTATCACTCAGTACCTATTGCATTCTAATTGTTCATCTAAGTCGATGGTCAACTTGATGTGTGTTCATGCTTTAGTTTTCTGATTACATAAGGACTACCATATTCTTCCTTTATTGCAAAAACATTGGATGTCTATTGACCAATGATACCTTAGAAATGAAGAGGAAGCGTGGCATGTATATCTAAAAAGTCATGAAACGTTCGTTAATTTCATAAAAATAATCTTTGGAATACTTGATTTCATCATTCTTGAAAATTTCCATTGCAGGATCAAAGCAAAATTATATACCTCCTCTTCCCCCTTTAACGAGGTGTCGTCGAGATTCCAAATTTGCCAAACTTTGTAGAAAGGTGACACCTTGCAAGGTTGGCATAGAAGACCCACGAAGATGCCGGGAAGCTGAGCATCCTTACCCATCAACAAGCCGCGGGACGCAACGCCTTTACTTCCGCCTCAACACTTTGCACTATCTCCTTGCACGTCTCCACTCCTTGGATGAGATGCTGCCGCTCTCTGGTAATGGCTCTCTTGATCACAAATATTTCGGCAACAGGAAGCACCATGATGGCTGCGCTTCCTACTTTCAAAACACCTGCTCGGCCATACGTGAGGCCTGCCAACATGTCTCAGAAGTTGCTGCCCATCGCTTGATCTTTGTCGACTCTAGCCATGTCTTCTACAATAGCCTCTATGTTGGTGAAGTTGCCAGTGCACGCATAAGCCCTACTTTGCGGACATTGAAGCAGAATTTGACTCTGCTTTGCATGATTCTCATCGATCAAGCACAACCATTAGCAATGAAAGACGTCATGAAGGCCTCTTTCGATGCCTACCTTATGGTTTTGCTTGCAGGAGGGAACTCTAGGATTTTCTCCAGGTCGGATCACCGAATGATTGAGGAGGACTTCAAGTGCTTGAAGCGAGCATTTTGTGTATCTGGGGAAGGATTGATGAGCGAGGACATAGTCGAGAAGGAGGCGGAGACTGTGGAAACGGTGATTGGTCTGATGGGTCAACCGACGGACAAGCTAATCCAAGACATTTGTGTTATGATCCGTAAAATGGACAAGAACGGAGCCGAGGATACGGGGAATAAGCAATCTGTGCATCCAACAACAGGACGATGGAGTACATCAGATCCAAACATGATACTACGAGTCTTGTGCCACAGGAACGATCAAGTAGCGAGTCGGTTCTTGAAACGGAACTTCCAAAAAGAAAAAGACGATAAAAGAGAAGGATTACCGATCGTAGGTTATGATTGCAGAACAGTCAATTAGTGGTGCATTATCATTTGGGATATCCGAGAGAAAATTTGTCTTGTTGTCGGTGATTGCTCTGGGAGGAACTTCTCCATTGAGGTGTTGAGATGCATGCGTGAGTTGTTTTAAGAAAAGTCCTGCATTGGAGAATTGATACGGTGTGAAGTAGTCATTTGCATCATAAGCTCAAGCTTTTGGTGGATATGGATCCGGTTACTTATATTGACGAGCTTGAACTTTGGCTCCTTATCCACAGTCTCCCAACTGAATCGATCGAGCTTCTGCTATGTCAGCCCACAACTTGGTATGATTGGTCAGCCTTCTGCTGTTTGGCGAATATCATATGAAAGGAATCTCATGACCAACGCGATCCTGATGACAACCTTCATTGTCCAGTCTGGCGAAAGAAATCAGGGATGAAGGTGGGCGTCGTTCGTTGTGGTCTTCACACACAACGAAGTGGATATTCAAGTCGAGACATCTTAATGCGGTAAAGAGTTGAAGATGTCGAGCTTCTGCTGAATCAACCCTATACAAGGATGTCATTGTCTTTGCAGCTGATTTTGGCATTTTAGTATCCATCATATTATCATATGCAATTTCGTTTGTTGTTTTATCATAATAGTTGAGTGAAGACGGATCAATCATTTTTTCTTTAATTGACATTTACAACTATTGTAATATCTTGTACATTATTGCCAGTGTTTCGACCATCTAATACTAAAAGCAATCGCAAACCTGGAAAGGTCATTTAAATGTCGCCTTTGAACTCAACGGCATGCAAACTAGCAGAGAAAAAGCTGTACCGGCAAATAGACTGTATAGAGATTGTATCTTCATCTTCTTCCAACAAGTATTAATATCAGCAGCATCATCATCATCTGTGTATAAATGTAAAGCCATGCATCGTAGCGATGATGCCAAGAGCCATACAAGTGCCGGAAATTCTACACCAGGTGGAGCTTAGGCTATAAGAATCGTTTCACAATCTGTCTTTAGCCGCAACGTTTTACCTATCGCAGAGCTATGTCGCCCGCACTTTCTCGTTGTGAAACTTCTCCAGCCCTTTCAGTTCTTCCTTGAGCACCACCATCGAATCCGAGACCTCAGCACGATACACATAGGGTTTCACCACGAACAGGAAGAAGGCTAGATTCAGGACGTTGAGCCCCACAAACAAGGCGCAGTAATAGTCGAGGTGCGATGCATTCAGGTTGTTTAGTATCCACCTGCGGTGCTTGTGACTTTTGGTGATATCTGAGATTGTGGATAGGAGGAAGCTGCTAAGGAAGTTCCCGACTCCCACAGTGATCATTGAATAAGACGTGCCCAGGCTCTTCATGCTCTCCGGCGCTTGGTCATAGAAGAACTCAATCTTCACAACTTCCAGGAACGTGTCGGCCATCCCCATGAGCACGAATTAAGGAAGCAGAATGAAGATCGGCAATGGGATTTGTCCTCCTGATTCGACCTCATTGTGTTCCCTCGCCACTCGGAGCCTCCATCTCTCGGTGAAGGACGCCACGGTCATGATCACGATGTGGAGGGTGAGGCCGATCCCCATCCGGCAAAGAAGACTGATGCCTCTCGGGTTCTTGGTCCATCTCTGCATGATCTTGACGAAGAAGCGGTCGTACAGCACGACGGAGAAGAGCATCGAGATGGTCACGAATCCAGACAGACTCGCCGGGGGATCTTGACGCTGCCCATGCTTCTATCTAAGGTAGTCCCTTGCTTGACGAAGAGGGTATTGACCTGAGCCACCATGCAGCTGGGGACGAAAGTCGCGATCAGGATTGGGATCATCCGCAGCATCTGCTTTGTCTCCTCGACTTGGGTGACCGAGCATAAATTCCAGGGCTAAGTCGTGCTGGTTTGGAGGCATGCTTTGTTCAAGAATCTGCATGGAGAGTGAGCCACACATTAAATCTTTCAGACCTGAACAAGGAAGGATAGAATTTGATGCAAATTAATACCTCAAGGTTGGTGTTGAGTCGATCCTGAATTTCCCCTTCTTGGCATATTCTACAGATCAAGCTCATAAAGCTCCTTCGGATTGCTTGGGATCCGCACCCTCCACATTCATTTTTCAAAACAAATGGATCACTTTAATACCAAGTCGTTGAAGCCCTCCCGGAAATCCCCTCACAGCGGCCACGAAAAATGACCCGGCCGTGGATTTTTAAAATTATTAATTAAATAATTTAAAATAATTTAAAAAATATATTATTATAAAATTGATTAATTAAAAAAAAGATGAACGGGCTACCAATTAAAGGCACCCGGTGCCGGTAATAAGGGGTCCGTACATCGATCCCTTGGGATCTGCACCCACGACAAAGATCACGATCGAGATTGAGCCATCCTCGTGAAGCGATGCCAGTAATGAGGGGTCCCTGCAACAAAGATGGTGATCAAGATCGCGGGCCCAAGGGTGGGGAGCCCGTACCAAGAGCCCAGCCCACATTATCCTGAATGTACACAAGGACGGTGTTGGCAAAGAGGGTCCCGAAGAAGATGCTGAACATCCACCAGTTGAAGAAGGAGAGCTTGTAGGCCTTCTCCTTGGGGTCGAAGTCGTCGAACTGGTCCGCTCCGATCGTCGAGATGTTGGGCTTGGTCCTGCCGTTCCCAACTGCCAGTGTGTACAGCGCGCCGTAAAAGACAGCAAGCTGCAGCGTGGAGGCCTTCTTGCAATTGTCGACGTTCGCCTCCAAGCATTGACGAGGCCTGAGGCCAGGAAGCGAGACGGCAAGGACCAACACCCACATGCCCTGCGTGAAGCAAAGCTAGACATGCTTATAATCCCGTCCATGGTGAAAAATGAGTATCCTTTGCACGAGGAACAAATCAATCGCTTTTCAATTGAACAAACACATCACTCGTTTCCAATTGTTGAGTAATCTTCTTATATTTAATGTCACTTTTACAATTACCAAATCTCGCACTAAATTTTTATTAAGTGTTTAAATTTAATCCATAGACTTTAGTATTTCTAGCCAGTGCATATTTTGTCACATTAGTCAGTTACTAATTATGCAATTCAATTCCAAACTTCTCAACTTTTAAAATTGCCCATGATGTTTTACATCCTAAAATAGACAAAACTGTACTCCAGCACGTAATCTCTTGGAAGTCCACGATGGAATAGTTGACTATATGACTGAACCAGGTTGGTTCTTACTAGGGATAAGCAATGGACGACCGATGAACATGGCGACAACCTCCGATTTGAGAGTTCAGACCTTCAAAACGGCGGTCCAATTTGTCTTTTTTATTCACTGCTTAATTATTAATTTATCTGGAACTATAGAACTTTCAAAGCCCTTTGAGCCCTTCACAGAAAATTATTCTCTCTCTCTCTCTCTTTTTTTCTTTTTCAACCTTGGACTTTTCGAATCACGTGGATTAATGACCCGTGTGTGGCTAGAAATTAGAATACAAGATTGTCGTCGAATTTCCATATGGACCACGAGGAATTGGATCTTAGTGACAATGCCAAACTACAATTACAATTATAGTACATAGCTTATGGGGAATCAAAGGTAAAATTATAATTTGTACAATAAGTTGTTCACTACTATGGAATCTCTAAATAGTACTTGTGTATCTGTTGATAAATTAAATTAATCATTCTTTATTAGTGCGTCTTGAAGATAAATTCGATATACTTTTTCGACAAGGACAAACCGTGGAGCATATGCTGGAATTTTTGTTGCACTATATCATCTATTTGCTTCCTCAAAATTTTTGGGATGGATTTTCGCCCACCAGTGTATCTTGAAAAATAGTCGGGCTCCTCTTGAGCTACCGAATTCAAGTAGGAGATTAGTTAGACTTGATTTGAGTCGATAATTCTTGAGTTTGATAAGTGGTTCAAGTACTTAACCAGGTCAAGCTCAAGTGCAAAAATACTCATAGCTCGAAAGCTTAATTCCTATACTTTTAACTACAAATGCATGACATATGAGCATTATGTATAGCTAATGATACAGTTTTCACTTGGTCATATTGCACTTTCAAATTTTGAATTCTAGCTCAAGTCAAGCTCAAGCCAATCTCAAACTAGAGGAATCGAGCTCAAGTATTAATTTAATTGTGTCAATTCGACTCTAATTATATTGTTTGTTTTTTCCAAAAGATGAATTTAAGGCTGAGTTAGCATGATTTTCACATGCCAATCTGACAACGACTCTCCAAATAGGAACACTAAAAAAATGTAGGCTATGAGCGAGTCCAATAATGACTACAAAAGTTTCCCCACGCACTCCGACAACGAGTGGGGCGGCACGTACCGTAAGATAGATGGCGGACGCGACGATGAAGGTCCAATAGAGGCCAAGGTGGGCATCGGCAAGGTAGGCGCCGAGGATGGGGATGATCCAGACAGTGCCGACACAGTTGGTGACGTTGTTGACCGACTTGACCGTGCCCTGGTGGAGCTTCTTGGTCATGTAGAGGACGACGTTGGACGAGATTCCATGGTATGCCATCCGCTCGAAGACTTCCTGCACTGCACCCAATTTAGTCAACAAGTCAAAGCAAAGACTAACAAAGCAAAACAAAAACACAAAATATGATAAAACTGTTGTAAAATATTGTGTTACATGTATATAATAAAGAGAATAGAGAGAGATTAAATAGAGAAAGCAGATAAATACCAAAGATAGTAGAAAAAAGTCAGAGAAAAAGTTTTATTTCTCAATTATTTATTTTCTACCTTCACACACATTTGACCAAAGCTAAGCTCCTATTTATAAGAAAACAATGATGTACTTATCATTAATGTCAATGTATTAAATAATATATATATCGGATAGGGAGATAAACATTCATTGAATAGGGAGATGTACTTAGAATATATGATACAAATATACCATAATAGATACATGAATATAATGAATATTCATTTATGTATTTCATAAGATCCCCCTTGAATATTCATTGTATCCATTATATTATGAATGTGCATTGCTACCCCATTAAAAACCTTAAGTCGGAAAAATCCAATGGGATAAAAACCGGACAAAAGTGAAAAAGAGTAGGAAGCACAAATTTTATGATCTCTCCCTTTTATGAATGCATTAATTGTCTCATTAAAAAATTTATGCCAGAAAACCCTATGAGAAAAATTAGACAAAAAGAGAAAAGAGTGCAATGCATAGTTCATAATATCTCCTCCTCAATTGAGCCATATAATCATTGCTGGGGCTAATCAATCTTGCATTTTGTGAACTTGCTGCATACTAATGCCATATGCTAATTTCTCAAAAGAAAAAAAAAAGATTATTTATGGATCGAATTTGTTTAACATCAATTTGTTAACTTTCTTGGAGTTCATGAGTATAGAAGAATTTCAGTGAGATATATTTTGTCCTATCACCTTTGATATATCCTCCCTAACTTGTGCAATACAAGTAGCATTATTGTCATAAATTATAGTGGGAGAATTTGTAACCGGTATTAAAGAAAAAATTGTGAATATATGTGATAATGAATCTTAACTAAATACACTCTTCCAATTTCATATAAAGCAATAATCTTGGAGTGGTTAGAAGATGTAGCTACTATCGATTGTTTTGTAGAACACTAAGAAATAGCGGTGCCGTTACAACAAAATAAATAACCGATTTGAAAGTAAGCCTTATAAGGATCAGATCTATATCCAACATCAGCATATGTAACTAAATCAAAGATAGTGGTATCTTTAGCATAATATAATCCCAACTCTATGGTGCTCGGAGATAAACGAAAAATATGTTTAACTCAATTCCAATGTTTTCGAGTTGGCTTAGAACTAAAATAAATCAATAAATTTACCGCAAAAGTGATATCTAGTCTCGTACATTATACCAAGTATATAAAAGCCCTAATTGCATTTAAATATGGTACTTTAGGACCAAGTATCTTTTCATTAGATTTTCTACGATGAAACGGATCCTTTTAGGGATTTAGAGACCTTACATTTATAGGGGTGCTCAATGGGTGAGTCTTGTCCATGTTGAAGCATTTAAGTAATCTTTCAATGTATGCTGATTGATGGATGATTATTCCATTTGCTTTATACTCAAGCTCTAGATCAAAATAAAATTTGGTTTTACCCAAATCTTTAACTTCAAAATCCATTTTCAAATACTCAGCAGTTTTAACTAATTCTTCTAGAGTTCCAATTACATTTATATTGTCGACATAGATCCGGTTTTTAATTTCTTAATAAACACACATGGACTGATTAGATCATTATTGTACCTTTCTTTAATTAGGTACTCACTCAAGCATTGATACCATATGGGATCAAATTGCTTTAACCTATACAAAAATCTTTACAATTTTATTGAGAATAAGTTGTGGAGAGTGTATGCATTAGGCATTCTGAATCTCTCAAGAATTTTCATATAAATATAATAGTCTAATAAGTCATATAGATATGCCGCCATAATGTCCATAAGACACATTTCCAATCTTTCAAATATTACCAAGCTAATGAGAAAACAAAATGTAATCATATCCATCACAAGCAAATATATTTCATCATAATCAATCATAGATCTTTAGGAGAATCATTAAGCAATAAGTCGGGCTTTGTACTTAACAACCTCATTTTTCTCATTTCATTTTCAAGACAAATACCAATTTATATCCAATGGACTTTACATTATCGAGGATTTGAGTTATGGGTTCAAAAGCCTCTCATTTAGCTAGGGAAGCTAATTTAGCCTTAATTACTTCCTTCCACTTAGACCAATCTTGCATTTGACGGCATTCAATAATAGATTGTGGCTCACAATCATCATTCATAATTTTATGAACAACTGAAAATGCAAAAATATCATCAATGATGATTTCATTCTAGTCACAAATCTCATTACAATATGTAATAGAATTCTCAATATTCCAAGGGTAAGTGATCTTTTCATGGGTTTGTGCCTCTTTAGAGGCAACAAGTTCTTTGAGAGCAAGCACAACATCAGGTTCTTCTAGAATGGATTCCATATTCTTTCCCTTTCATTTTTGAGGAACAATGTCTTTTGATCCTATTAGTCTACCATACTTCAAGTGTGAGGGATTTTGATCCATTTTAGCTTGACATTCGGGAACAACTATCCTAACTCTAGGATTTTTCTCAATCATAGTGTTTGTTCAGAACCATCATTTTGGACTAGAAGAGATGGAGAGTGTTTAGAAGATCATGTTGGAAGTAGAATACACAACATACTTCTTATTTTACTCTCTGGTTTTTACAATGGGGACTCATTGCTCTTATATAGGTAGAGGAGGATACAAATGACAAAAGATGACTGACTAGCCATATTAGAACACAATTATGAAAGCACACTAGCTACTTATGGGCTACAAATATAGGGAGTTCTACAGAAACCCCGTGATAGGCTATGAACAGTGATTTTTGCCCGGTGCTATAGTAAAAGTAGACTGGATGAACAGTGAACAGTGTATAGTGACTGATAAACAGTAAAAGTGAATAATGACCAGTGTTACAGTGATTTGTAGCGGCTATTTTAACCACGCTCCATTTCTAACATTGTAGTCATAGTCTGAATCATCAGAGCTATGATGAGCTAGTTGTTCTTTGAAAAGAGCGTTTTCATCGTTGTCTGATGGATTGGAGCCTCCGTCTTTTTCTCTTTTGAAGGCACGGATGAGATTTTCAATTTCTTCTGCCAACAGGTCTGGTGAACAAGAGGAGCTAGCATCGAAAGAGCCGAAAAAAGGGGCGTAATTTGGGGTGTCTTCCCATGGGTCTTGTGAAAGTGGTCCCCCCCATGGATCGTAGGAGGTGGAGGAGTTTAGATTGTTCTATCGGAAGATATGAATAGCTTCTTGAATCTGATCTCTCGTGGAATCCCAAGCTTTAAGATGGTCCTAAGAGATAGGGACCTGGGCAGATGGCCATGCTTCTGGTGGGATAGTGTGATTTTCTTGATAAAGGATTCTTTGGAGTTCCCGTGATGCTAATTTACTTCTGGTAACCGAGTATGGAAGTGTCTGGTAAATTTGAACAAATTCTTGAAAAACTTGGGGCTTGTAGCTTGAAGTTCCTACAACAGAAGGTTTGGCAGAGATCTATCCGGATGGATTGGAAAACATCCTTGGTCGGTGGAACAGGACAACAATGTGTCTTTCTAGTTCAGGTCTTCCTTGACGATTTTGGACTTTGAAGAGTTCCCTCCGATATTGGAGTGGTTTATACCATGCAAAAATATCCAAGAGATATTTCTGGCTATGAATTTGACATTCTCTGTCATTTTTGATGACTTGCAAAATTTTGTTAGTAAGGAATTCGATGGCTATGGTGTACAAGTTGAACATGTATCAATATAACCATTTCAAATCTTCTGGGAATCACCATCAAGAGACCACTTGAGGGGATGAATGAATGGATATTACGGATGAAGTCCGTCTGGTCTAAGCATTAACCCTCCATGTTCTCTGAAGATTCGGATGTGATCTTCCCACATTAATCCTGGGAGTCTGTCTTTCAGAATATTGTGGTGAATTGCCAGTGGGACATCAGGAGGGTATTTGAGGCTAAGCCAACCGCCTTGTATATTGGTTGTGCGGTATGTGTCTTGAAAAGGTTCTTTCTTGACATACATATGGATAGCCTCCAATGGTTCTTTTGGTTTGGACAAAAAATCGGCTAAGACGTTCTTGGTGCCGGGAATGTATTTGACTTCAAAAGAGTATTTAGAAAACCATTCAGCCCATCGGAACAACTGCGGATGGGGTAGTTGTTTTTGCTTAAACTTGAGCATCTGAGGGAATGATGACATATCCATTTCAACAAGAAAATGGTGTCCAATGAGGTGGAATTCAAACTTCTTGATGCCATACTTGACTACAAGTATCTCCTTGAAAATGAAATGGTAATGGATTTCGGCTTGAGCGAATCAACCACTTTTGTAGGCACAAATATACCTGGTTTCATTAATTTCTTCGAGAAGAATGGCCGCCCAATATTTGTCGTTGGCATCAATTTAGAGAATCCGTTTGCCAGTGGATGAGATTTTCAACGAAGAAAGGTGTTGCAAAAGCTGTTTAAATTGGGAAATAGCTTGAGTTTGTTTTTGTCCCCATAAGGGAGGATTTTTCTTGAGCATTCGTTGAAAGGGTCTCAAATATTTGGAGATGTGAGGAACAAAATCTCGCAAATAATTGACAATGCCAAGGAATTGTTGAATTTGTTTAGTATTGAAACCCTTTTCAGGAAATTTCTGGAGTTCATCAGTAATATGAGGTTCAGGACAATAAGTTCCTTCCTTCAGGTGCATGCCAAGGAATTCAATTTCCTTTTAGGCAATAATTATTTTCTTTTGAGAGAGCATAATTCCATGTTTTTTTAACAATATCAGCAAATTGTGTCAAAAGCTAACAGTGAGATTATTCATCAGGACTGAACAGAAGGATATCATCAATATAGATCTGGGAGTTTTGAAGGATGAGCTCAAAGATTTTGCACATAGCCTTTTGGAAAAGGAAATGCGCAGTTTTGAGGCCAAAAGGGACAACTGTCCATTGGAAATGTTTGTTTGGGATACAGAACCCTGTTTTGGATCTGTCTAATGGATCAATGACTAGTTGCCAAAATCCTGCCTTAAGATCAAACTTTGAATAGATCTTTGCTTGGGCAAGGCTAAGAAAGAGAGAATTTCGATGGAGCAATGGGAATTTATCATCCTGAAGGAACTGATTCAGAGGTTGATAATTTATTACTAACCTCGTTTCCCCACGATTTTGTTTGGCTCGCTTGTTGACATAAAATGCTTCGCATGCCCATTGAAAGTCAGAGGGTGCTCAATGAGACCTTGCACCAATAGTTTTGCACATTCTTGTTGGGCAAGTGCAAGGTGTTCTAGGCTAATTCTAGAATAACTAGCCTTTGTAGGATTGATGTCTTCATTCATTTTGAAAGGAAGTTTGACATAAAAGATGGAGTTTTTCCATAAGGGCTGAGTGCAGGTTTGAGTAAACTGGGAATGTGTTTTAGAACAATAAGAAAATAGACTTTGGATGATCGGGTCCAACATGGCTGGTTGGAGAGCATAAAATCGTTTAATTTCCACAAATTCCCTGAATTGATTTTTGAAACGAAAGTCATGGGAAAGAATTTTAAGCTTGGAGAGTTGGGTCAGGATATCCCAACCAATGATGATATCTTTGTCTAGGAACCTAGAACCAAGGACTTTGGTGGTAAAAGAACACCGAGGAAAGAATTGAATGGTAATGGGTTTACTACAATACTTGGTAGCAAAAGTATCACTAGAAGCTGAATTGAAATACCTGGTGTAGGGTTTCCAAAATTCTTCTGGGATAATTTTTGTGTCTAGAATGGAAGAACTTGCTCCAGTATTGATGAGTACCACCAAAGGGATTGGTTTGTGGTATTTGGATAAGAGGATATGGATGGGAATATATGGATGGTGTACTGATTCAGTGATGTGAATCTCATTAGGAGAATCGGGGAAGAATGTGAACACATCATTCTAAGAATCTGATGCTGAGTCTGAGCTATATGTCTGGATGGCACAAAGAGTGTTTTCCGACGGTTGGTTATCTAAGGAGAAGACAGACTCAATGTCAGAATCATCAAGTTGAATACTAGTGCTTTTAGTGATTTTATCAATCAAATAGCTTCCACTTTTCTTTGCATTTGGACAATTTTTGGCAAAATGTCTTTCTTGTTGCAAACATAACATATGTCCTAGCTTCGCTTCCTGGAGGAGCGATGATGGCTTTTAGGCAAAAATTTTCACTTACCTTTACTTTTTCCTTTGCATGTCTTCTTGAAAGAGAGTCGTTTAAAATTTCTTTTCTTTTTGTATCCTGTGCAGGAAGGATTTGAACAATCCTTAGGACACTTGATCTTCAAACCGGGTTTGAAGCATGCCTTGTCAAGATGCCTATTTTATTTGAGAAAGCTTCGGAAAGCTTCTCTATGAAGGCAAAGTTCTTCTATGGCAATATGAACGGCTTGCTGGATTTCACCAAGAGTAGCCTATGTTATGCTTTTATGTCTTTGTTGAAGAGTTTTCTCTGCAGCTTGGTTAAGTTCTCTTGGGATAGATGCCATGAAGATAGGCTTGAAGTTCCAGTCTACACCAAGTAAATAAAATAACTTGATCATAGCTTGGAAGTGCCGGTCAAGATCTTTACGTCTTAATGAGCAACATTTTCGATCAAAAAACTCATTTAAGTTCTTTGGAATCTTCAGGTTTGCCAATGAAGTATATGTGGATAATCTGGATGGCATTATCCAGAGGCTAAGTTAAAAGGTACATTTGATATTGTTCTAATGCAGTATGCCACCAGTCTTTAAGTGCTCCGATAAAACAACTGGTAAATTCCAAAAGAATATCATAAGTGCTGGGTTCAGAAATATGCCTAGTAGTGAGCCAAGCATGAAATTCTTGGAGCCTATCAGGTCACTTATAATATGGAATATCATCCAGAGTAAAGTAGACTTTAGATGATGAAGCAGTAAAAATATGGGTTGCATCAGGTTGATCCTAGTGGTGTATTTCGGGTTCAAAGAATATTTCTTCATCTTTGATTTGTCCGGCATAAACAATGTTTCTTCCGAGGAAGATGATTCGATAAAAAGATCGAAATCGGATTTAGATGAAGTTTCAACTTGTCTTGTTGTGAATGATTTGATGACAGCAATTGAAGGAATCTGGTGTCGTATGAAGTTTTCGAGTGGATTGGAAATGGTCAAGGTAGCAGATGGATTTCTAGGGGGGTGATCACCAGGAGGGTGTTCAGGTGTACTAGGAGGGATGGTGATACTGAAGACTCTGTAGGAGTGGGAGATTTCTTCTGCTTCTGTTTAAGCTTGTGAAGATTTTCACAAAGGACCAAAAAATTATTCTGAGGTGGAGGGGCGGCTGAGCTGAGAACTGCAACAAATGAGGATGATGATCCAAGAGATGATTTTAGCTTTGGTGGTAGTGAAGGAGAGGGAAAAAGGGGTGGATCAATTGGAGTGAATGACTGCTGACCTTTGAGCATTTGGATTTGTCGTTTTAGTTTCTCAATTTCTGGTTTCTGATTTTCCAAATAATGGCTAGGAGGTGCCTACTTGGTCTCTAGTAGGTAAAGCCTTTTCTGGAAGTCTTTCAGCATTCGACAGAATAAGTTAGTGGTTTTGTCTACACGTTTGAGGCTTGTAGTGACAATGTCAAGGATTTCGTTTTGGGCTAAAGCATTTTCAGTCTGCCAATTCAAAACGGTTTCAACAGCAGAGGACTGCTTGCATTGTCCTTGTGCATCAAAGCCAGTGGGGTTTGGTACCTTTGGTGTGGATCAGAGAATTTTTCCAACAGAGGAAATTTCTAGGTACGGGTGCTGGTTTCAGATGATTCTATGGCCTCGAGTGGAGGAAAATCATTGGGGTGAAACATCCATATACTTGGTAGGACAAGAAGGGGATCGGGTTTAGGTATGCAAGCACCTAGCTTAGGTAGGTTCAAGGGAGAAGAAGAATTCTTTTTTACCCATTTATGGATCTATTTATAAAAAGGAGAAGTGATCATGGGTCCAGTTGATGGTGGTTGAGGAGAAGGAGCTAGTTTACAAGGAGGTGGAGGTGAAGTCACTATAGGAGGCTTGGGTGGTCCATAAAAAACAATGAACTAATATTTGCCACCGTCTTCTCCAAGAGGTCCAACGGTTGGATCTCCATCAAGATATCTTTGGTATAGGATATCTTTTTTCTTTTTCTTTTTGGACAAAAGTCTGTCATCTTCATCTTCAAATTTTGTGCAAGATAAGCAAGCACAATCTGGATCCCAATAACAATGTCCAATAGGGTATTTGAAAAGATGGATTGGCTGTCCCTGAGAACCAAAAGAGTGGATAAATCGTTTGTCATCTAGTTCATTTGAAATGGGATCAGTGGGACATGGTGTGAAATGAATGATGGTAGGAAAAATAGAGGAAAGTTCCTCTTTAGCCTTGCTGAATTTGATGGCAACAGTACCATCTTTCTTTTTGGTGAACTAAGGTTTGCTGGATTGGACTGGTTTACAACTCTGATGGAGTTTTTTGTAGTTGGTGACCCAACTATTAGGGAGGAGCTTAACAAGCTCATTTCTCGGGATCTGGCGAGGAACATGAATACAAGAGGTTTAGTCGTGATCGACTGAAATAACAAGAGCATCTTTAGAGTTTGGGATATTGAGATTAATGGCATGGTTCTGGACACGATAGATCATTTGGTAGTGTAAGGTAGCAGCAATGGATCCAGGAGTCTGTGGGGCTCTAGTGATTTGTAGCTAAACCTTAAGAGCAGTAAGCAGGTTGGGATTTGCAAGAGCAATGTTGAAATTTTGGAAGAGTGTAACAAAAACAGTTCCCGCATTCATTGTTGTCTAGATTGTGCCAACACAAGCTTGCTGTTATTCCAAAAATCTAGTGTCTAACAGGGCTATCCGTGCAGTAATAAGTAAGCATTTTCGGCCATGAAAAGTTAAAGCAAGGAAAATGGCTCCAAAGTGAAGGTGAGTATAGCCTTGTTGGATCCATTGAGATGGAAATTCTTGTGGTATCTAAAGAGTGACAAACTGTTCTTGTTCAGTGGCCTAGATGAGGTGTTAATCAAAACGTGAAGACTGTACATACTCTTTAATAGTGCGAGGAGTATGTTTAATGAGATGCTTGATGGATCGAAGAGGAGAAAATGAAGGAGGTTTCGCAAATGCGGTGTAGGGATTCATCATAGGAAGCTGGGTTTCTGAAATCTTACTATCCTCTGTGAGGTAAGCAACCTCATAAAGATAGTCTATTTTTGAACATGAAGACTTTCGAAATTCTGGAGGAGGCTGTAGAGAAAGGTTAGAAGTAAGAGAGATAGGAAGAGAAGGGGAAGATGAATAAGATGTTTCCATGAGATGAGAGTTACTCTTCTAGTAACAGAACATAGTTAAAATATGAGATTTTGTTACTTTAGTAGCATTATTAAATGCGTCGGGAAGCCTATTGGTCATAACTTATAAATAGATTATGTGCTACATCTCATTTTTACACAGGAGTTCTTGGGTCTAATTGAGATAACTCATTTCAAGAGAAAACCTTAACTAGTTTTTGTTTTGCAACTATGAAAGTTGTAAGTGTCCTAATTGATAGAAATATAATCTCATCAAAATGACAATCTACAAATCTGGAGGTAAAAAAGTCACCAGTAGTTGGTTTTAAAATCTAATAATGAACGGTAAATTAAACTCAACATAAATGCCCAAATGGTGTTAGAGACCCATTTTCGTTCTTTTTAGTGGTGCTATAGGCACATGTACTATACAACCAAAGGTGTGTAAATGTGAAATATCATGTTCATAACTAAGAACCATTTGAAGGGGAGATTGTAAGAGACTAGTAGTAGGACGCAATCTTACTAGGGTTGCCGCATGCAAAACTACATGACCCCATGTTGTATCGTTGAGATTAGTTCTCAATAATAGAATGTGAGCAATGATTTGGATATATTTAATCAAGGATCCTTCTAATCCATTTTGAGTGTGAACAAATGCGACCGGGTGCTCAACCTCAATTCCAAGTGAAGCACAATACATATCAAAACTCTTTGATGTAAATTTACCATCATTATCCATCCTAATTCCTTTAATTGGATAATCAAGAAATTGTGCTCGAAGTTTTATAATCTACACAAGTAAACGTGTAAAGGTGACATTACGCATAGATAATAGGCAAACATGGGACCATCTACAGGATACATCCATTAATACCATAAAATATCGAAATTGTCAACTTTGTAATTGTATTGGTCCACAAATATCATCATGAATTCTTTTTAAGAATACAAGGGATTCAAGATTAACTTTTGTTATATAAGGTTTAGTAATAAGTTTTCCTTATAAACAAGCTTCACAATTATAATCTTTTGACAACAATACATTTGTATCATTTAAAGGATGCCCTTTTATAATTATTCTACGTATCATTAAAGCACTAGGATGACCAAGGCGATCATGCCAGAATCCAAACTGATTAGGGTTTACCAATTTCCAAGATATAATGGCCTAAGCATGACATAATAAAAACCCATAGAAGAAGCTTCTAGCTTCCCATGGATAGTTTTTAGGCTCATCTTACATGAGGTAATGCCAATATATTCTTTATTTTGCTCATAAATAGTCTTAATATGGTACCTATTATGGCGTACATCTTTGAAAGTGAGCAGATTCCTTTTTTATTTGCTGCTTAGAAACCCATTTTCAATATGCAAGATGGTGCCATTTGGCAAAACAATTATGGCATTCCCAAAACCATCAATAATTGAAACAAGACCTAATATTGTATGAACATGTGTCTTACGCAATGTCATTCTTGAGAAAAAAGTGTACTACAAAATGTGGTATGTGTCGATACACTATCAAGCAAAGAAACATCTTCTTTTTCTCTGTATTTTCCATTTGCAATGAATCCGTAAATTAATTAGAAGGATTTCCAAATATCCACCATCACTATAGGAGCAAAAGGATTCTTTTAGATTTGAAATTGGTTCAAGCTAAGAAAAAGAAATGAAGAATTGATAGGAGAAGATGAAGTATAAGTTGATTAATGAAAACAAAGAGAACACTTACATTGTAAAAATTATTTACTCAATTAGTAGATCTTCGTGCTAATAACGTGTTGTAAATTATTGCATTACAAATATATAATAGAGATAATAAAGGGAGATTAAATAAAAAAAAGCAGATAAACATCAAAGATAATAGAAAAAAACCAGAGGAAAATTTTTAATTCTCACTATTTGTTTTCTATCTTCACACGCATATGATCAGAGTTAAGCTCCTATTTATAAGAAAACAAGAATGCTCTTATCACTAATGTCAATGTATTGAATAATACATATATTAGATAAGAAATGAGCATTCATTAGATTGGGAAATGTACTTAGTATGGGCCAAGTGAAGCCCGACATATAATGAGAGGACCTATGACTTAAAACTCTAAAAATAATGCTCAAGTCTTTTCTTTAACCCTAACACTCAAATATCCTCCCATAAGGAGCAATTACAAAATGCTAAAAGTGAGAGGCAATATCATTGAGTCGGTGATAAATAGGGCAATAAAGGAGAAGTGCTTGAGGTCTAGATTATTGATGTTCCATGATAAGAACAATGAATTTCAAATCAGATGCATAAATCTCTTTTGCTCGATTATATGTGTTCTTAATTCTAGTTATTGAGATTTTGGTGCCATGTTCGCAACTTACAAAAAAGAGATTGCTGCTATGAAGATGCATTATGAGAGGAATCTTGGAAGAAATGACATCAAATAGATGCTTTGAATCTCTTCTTTATGATTTGGAGTTAGTGTTGGGCAGCAAGCTCTTTCGCTGTTTAAAATTAAGACTAAAAGCTGAAAATGACGGATTGAAAGGAAGTGACAAATGGACAAATCTATGGCTGATTATTCCATTAGGAGAAGGTATTATTGGCTCCCATTCAGTATCTTCTACATATATCTCATTTGGTTATGACCTCTCTAGGGTAGAATTTTCTCATGAGGAAGTTAAACTTTTAGGTTCGAGTTTTGTACTTACTTTGAGATAAAAATAGGATCCAAAGCACATAGAAGCTTCTCATCATTCTTGACATTTAAGACAATGGGATGCTGATACCCTAGCCAATTTATGGGGGTATCATTTGATTACTATTATCTTAATCGTGCAAAGTAGCAAATTATGGGCTTTGTAACTACCAAAGTACTTTCATAAGGTTGGAAAAACAGAATTGGAAATTGAATATGAAGACATGCTAGCCAACCAACTATATATGTGGTAGATTTTGTTTACTTTTTAGAGAACAATAATAGCCACTGGTACCCTATCAAAAAATTGGAAAAGTGTCTTTATTGTGTATTTTACAGCTTAACCTACTTTTTCTAGGCTTATAGCCATGTAGAAGAGACTTTGCATATATAGTTGCTTTCACTCAATCTTTTTCACCCACTTTGGAAGGGGTGGTATACACATCATTCCAATTATCTGAATCAAAGTCAATTATATTCTCATGGGTCCACATCGAGGCCCACCAAAAATGCGAATGGTCCACACCCAATATGTAATTTGCAATTGCGATTGAAGCTATTCATCGTATTAGCCATCATACATTTTTTCCTTTTCTTTGCGTGAGCTTTCATCTCTATGCATAGTTCTCTTCCATGAAACTAAGGTTAAATTGAAATATATATAACCTAATCAAAGTTCTCTACAACATGCTAGGGAGAGCACACTAGCAAAGGATGGAGAGAGAGAGAGAAATAAACAAGCAGGAGGCACAACCATCCAAAGCAACAAATTGAAGAAAGACATTATTACATCAACAATTTATTAGAAAAATGATTATATGACTATCTTGTTTTGGATCACAAAAAATAAATAATAAATAACTAAAAATTATTGAGGGGTTTATATTTTTAATAGTCCAACAATTATTATATTAACAAAGCCCCATTTATTATTACGACCGTTTCGCAATTCAACAATAATAATGGGGGTTGTCAGTTTAACTTTCAGCTGCACTCAAAACTTAACACTAGGTGTTCACGCATTGCAAGGTTCGCAATTGAATCATCAAGATAGTCTAGGACAAGAAAATCAAAAGGAAAAAAGCAGCTCCAAAATATGTGGAATAGCATTGTGCATCCCATTCAAGTCTAGCCAACCCCCAAACTATGCCACTTGTGATAATTTTACCATGAACTATATCACTTGTGACAATTTTACTTCAAACTTTTTTTATCCCACCAAAAATCTTAAACTATGCTATTTAGGATAAATTTACCCCAAAGTTTTTTGAGTTGAAGGGCATTTTCATCCTTTTCTATTTTGTTTTCTTTTTCCTTTTCTCCTGATAGAAGGAAGCCGATGAAGCTACCCTCGTCGACGTCAAAGTTGAGCGAGGCTCCAGCAGCCCTTGCCTAACATCGGCAAGCGCCACCCAAGCCAGATCTAGCTCAGGTGGCCCTCACGAACGCTGGCGAGGGTTGCCCTTAACAGATTTGGCTTAGGCAACCCTTACCCAATGCCAGCATAGGCCACCTGACCCTCGCTTGGATCGAGCGAGGCAAGGGCAAGGGTTGCCCAAGCCAAATCCGATGAGGGCCGCCCTCGTCCAATGCTGGTGAGAGCAACCCTAGCCAGATTTGGCCACCCATGCCAGCGTCGAGCGAGGGTCGCCGAAGCTTTGCCCGACTCTAACACCGGCAAAGGCGGCCTCACCAGCTTCCCTTTGTTAAGAGAAAAAAAAAAATAGAAAATGATGAAAATGCCCTCAATTAAAAAGTTTGGGGTAAATTTGTCAGAAGTGGTATGGTTTTGGGTTTTTAATGGCACAAAAAAAAAGTTCAAGATAAAATTGTCACAAATGATATAGTTTGAGGTTTTTGGTGATACAAAAAAAGTTCAAGGATAAATTGTCACTAGAGGCATAGTTTAGGGTTTTTAGTAGTATATGCTCTATAATAAAATAGTGCTAATTAACTATTAACTAATTAGTTAGCATTAAACATAATGAAACTATACATACTAACCAAGGTTAATTAATATAATTATCCTTAAATCAAGGTTAGTACAATAGTTTAATATTAAGCAAGATTAGTAAAATAATTTAATACTAATTGGGATTAACTATAATTAATCAACCACTAATCATAGTTAATTATAATAAATCAATCACAAATCACAATTAGCACAGAGCACACTTAATTAGTGCTAAATTAATCCTAACCAAGATTATTCATAAACTAATCCACTCCTAATTTGAGATTAACCCCTTAATTGAGGGATTAGGAAATTAACAACATGGCAGCAAGGAGAATGTGAGCCATCTCTTGGCATGTCAAGACAATTCATTGTAAAAACGAATTCAGCCAAGAAGGTTCGGCCAAGCTGAACTGAAATGGAGGGAGCTACTGTGGTGGCTCCAACGTGGCTGAAGAGGCTTGCGCTTGGCCGATGGACGGTTTGGCAGCTCTAGAGAAGTGGCCAATAGCTCCTGCGGCCAGGCACCTAGTGGTGCGGCGGTCGGCTTGGCAAGAACAGAGCCGAGAGAGGGAGAGGGACCGAGAGGAAAGGTTTGGCTAGCTAGACAAGCTCACGGGTAGAGGATGGTTGGTTCAGGCGATTGAGATAGCTGACAACGGCGGCAAACTATGGAGGCGGTGGCTGTTTGCTGCATACGCGGCCACAACAGAGGGAAGAAGAAAACGCATCTGTTTCGAGCGCAGCTCACAATCGACGAGTGCCGACTCGCTGGCAGTCTGACGGTGTGCTAGCGAGATGGCTAAAGCTGGTCAGCGGTGGTGGTGGCTACCGGTAGGGTCAAAATAACGGCAAAGCAACAGCAGCTAGATCAAAACAATGGCAAATCCGTTGATCAGTTTTTTTCAATGTTCCCGAGCAAGTCAAAATTTTGAAAATTAATGAGACTAAAATCTAATAATATAATCTTGACATTTTGAAAGTCCGATAACCGCATTTTAGATTAAATTCATGGTCAAGTCGATTAATCACAACTTCAATACATGTCAGACTAGTGGATGACTCGTTAAAATCATGTGCATTTGACTTGTGATTATAATAATATTAATCCACGTTTGAGCCTCCTCGATATGGAAACAATCTTGGTTGTCATATAATTGTGAGAGACCAATTGTTCGACCCTTGATAATCCTTATGGTTGAGTCATTGTCCATGATCAAGTTTTCTGGTCGCACATGCACTTAGTTCTTTAATAGCCTTTTTCCTTTGATTAGTATCTCATGTATAATTAGTTTAGAGTGAGACTAAATTAATAGTGCATTGATGAAATATTCATTCATAAAATCCAAAATAGCTCGGAAAATTTACAACATGATATCTTATTTAGTGTATCTAAATGAAACTTCCTGCCACCCGCAATCATTTTTACTTTCTCCTTAGGTTCTTCAATCTTATTACCCACTTTAGGCTCTACATGAGCTGATTTCATGATCATGTTGTTGTTAATTGTGACTCTTTTCCTTAGCTCTTGGCGGAGATTTGAGTGGCGGAACCAAGATAAATTTCCCTAAGAATCAATTGAATAAAGGCAGAACATACATTCCTACACAAACAAGTAGTCCGATAATGATAAATTTTAGAAAAGCAACTCCAAAAATGTGCAAAACTACCATAGGTGAAATTGACAAGGAGGATGGGAAAATCTTGCTCTCCAAATGCCAGAGAAGTACTCTCTACCCACTGTGTAGCTTCTTCTCTACCATCTGTGTAGATTTTCTTTAAACCCTAACCATGAAGCCCTCCAAATCCATCTCTACGCTGGTCTAAACAGCCCCATTGCAGAGATACTGCGTTTCGCTCCTGAATCCCTCTTTATTTGGTGTCTGTATTAGATATCCCCACCTATCACTCTGCCCTAATTCTTATCCGAAGGAACCCCTCTTCGTGGAAGGAATCCTTCACACCTGGCAGGGGAAAACCCCACATGGCACTCCCTCCAGCTTGCACGACAATCCCAAGGAGTTCCCCTTCACATTCCCCTACCGAGCACTAACTTTCGGAGATCCCCTGCTGCCTGCTACTCTCTTTGTGGAAGGTATCCTTCACACTTGGCAGGGGGAAACCCCACATGGCGCTCCCTCCAACTGGCACGACAATCCCAAGAAGCTAATGTCTCACCGAGTTGGCGTCTACAGATGTCCCAGAATTTCAGTACCTGCGCACCCACGAAGCTGCCAGCATCAGTAAACACATTCTTCGAGCATTGAGCTTCGGAGTTCACCGACATATTCCCCTATCGAACTGAGTTTCGGCGATCCCCTGTGCATTCCCCTGTAGCTTGTTGCTGTCACGAGCTTTAGCAGTACAAAGGATAGCAATCTAGACCTCCATGTCAATGGTAGCAGAAAATATGGCTTTCGAACGTTTGGAGTCTCTATGCAACAAACTCGGTAAGCTCCTGCACACCCAAGAACTAGAAATCAGAGATGAAGACTTTTCTGCAGAAAAATTAGGTGAATGTAGGTTTACCCTAATGGGTCAATTATACCAAAATCCAAGCCTCAATCATCAAGCCCTACTCACAGCTATGAAAAAAGCATGGAGAATGGAAACTGTTGCTATGGCACCCATGGAAAATGGTGTCTTTTGCTTCAAAGTTCAGAACGAAGAGGAGAAGGAAAAAGTACTTAAAGGGGGACCATGGTGTTTCTCCAATCACCTGCTTTTGCTAAAGGCATGGGAACCGGATACCCCCCCGCATTGCTACCAATTCACGACATGTGCCTTCTGGGTGTGGATCTTGGGACTTCCCACTGAATGGAAGTCTGAAAGCATTGTCAAGAAAATAGCCAGTCAAATAGGCAAGGTCTTAGAGATCAAAATCGAGGAAAGAGACCCTGTGGCTCAGCGAGTCGGAAAGGCAAAAGTTGAAGTTGACGTCCTCGCGGAATTAATGGTCGGGCTATCGACAACCCATGGTGGCAAGAAAATATGGCTGGACTTCAAATATGAACGGCTCCCATTTTATTGCTACTCTTGTGGCAAGTTGGGCCAATATGCAAGCTCGTGCAAAACTATTCCTTTTGTAGAGGCAAACTTTAACAACAAAATGGGCAGCACCTACGGGAATTGGCTACGTGCTGAAACCCAAGACCATAGCCCCTTATGGGATGTTTTTTACACGGCAAAACAGGCTAATGACAGCGACAATGAGTCAGAAATGGTCCCAGATACCCAAGACAGGCCTCCCCCCTTGCTATTACTGAAAGATGTGGGCATGACGGACACCTACAGGACAGAGATCAGCTCGGCCCGAGCCCAAACAGAACCCAGAGGTAAACAACCCATTGAAGTCCAACTTCCACAGACGGGAAAAGAAATTCTGATGCTACCAGCGCCTCCTCTCCATCAGGCCCACCCGGGACCACCAAGGAAAAAAGAAAACAAAGGTCCAAAATCAACTTCCAATAAGAAACAACGAAGATTCAGCCCCTACTGTCCTAAAAACACCAGTTTGGACTGGCTGGATGAATCGAAACTTTTGGATACCCTGATAGGTATCATCAATGAAGACTCTAACCGGGCTCTGGTGGCTAGCCCTAAAAAGCCACAAGGGGATAGATGAAGACCATATGCTGGAACTGTCAAGGGGTGGGTACACCCTTGACAGTTCAAGAAATGCAAGCCCTTGTGGCTGTGCATAGGCCCGCATTGGTGTTTTTGATGGAAACTAAAAATCAAGAATCCCACCTTCAAAGACTGAAGAGAAGACTAAACTTTACCCACTGCCACATAGTTAACCCAAGGGGTACGGCTAGTGGTCTAGCTCTAATGTGGGACAATCAAGTGGATGTACATGTAGAGGCGCACTCGGAGCACCTTATGCATATCACGTGCAAAAATTGGGAAGATGGTAAAACCATGCAAATTACCTTTCTTCATGCTCCCTATAACTTAAATCAAAGACTAGCCGTTTGGGACGAAATACGCCAAATCGGCTCCTCAAACAGGCTGCCCTGGATTTGTATGGGGGATTTCAATGAAGTGCTCTATCACTGGGAAAAGAAAGGAGCCTGTTTGGCTGATAGGTCACGCATGGCAACCTTTAGGGGTTTGCTGAACGATTGCTCTCTTATGGATATGGAGAGCAAAGGGTGTGCCTACACGTGGTCAAACAATAGGGAGGGCCAAGCTAACATTAAGGAACGTTTGGACAGGGCTCTTTGTATTGTAGAATGGAGGATGTTGTACCCGGAGGCTGAATCTTTCGCCTTACCAGCTATAGGCTCCGATCACAGCCCTATTCTTATCTCCTTACAAGCTGAGAGAGTGAGAAGAAAGAAAGAGTTCAAATTTGAGTCATTCTGGCTAGAAAAGGCTGAATGCAAGGAAGTCATAAAGGAAGCGTGGGGGCCAAGTCATCTGCAGGATCGGATGCTCCTTAAGAAGATCAGTATTGTGACCGAAGCCTTAACAAAATGGAGTCGAAGAACATTTCCTAATGGGCAGCGAAAGATCATTCAACTCAAACAGGAACTACAAAGCCTAACCAACATAAATTACTATCCAGGGGTAAGTGCAAGAATCAAGGGCATTAAAATAGAAATAGAAGTCCTCTGGCGACAAAAGGAGCAATACTGGGGGCTGAGATCGCGGATCCAATGGCTCAAGGGGAGAGATAGGAATACACGGTCCTTCCATGCTACCACTATCCAACGCAAACAAAGAAACAGGATATCACGGATTAAGAATGCGGATGATAGCTGGATTTTCACGCCTGACCAAATCAAACACACTGTCTTGGCCTTCTACCAGAACCTCTACCAATCACAAGGACCCAGGGACTTTCTGCCGGTCCTAAATCAGTGCAAAAAGGTGATAACTAATGACATGAACGGGCTGCTGGTGGAGGATGTGTCTGAAGAAGAAATAAAGATAGCAACTTTCCAAATGGGGGCTAAAAAGGCGCCTGGACCCGATGGACTAAACGGCCTATTCTACCAACAGAACTAGGAAGGTTTGAAGAAAGACGTCGTGATGGAAGTTAAGGAATTCTTCAGAACCAGCCTCATGCTCCCTGAGCTTAACAAAACCAGCATCGCCCTCATCCCAAAAACCCAAAATCCGGAATCCTTGGACCAGTACCGCCCTATAAGTTTGTGCAATTTCGGTTATAAGATCATCGCAAAGGTGCTTGCTAATAGGCTTAAACCCATACTACCCTTGATAATCGTAGAAGAGCAAAGTGCCTTTGTTGGCGGGAGATGTATCCAAGACAACATATACATGGTTCAAGAGGTCTTACATTAGCTTCGCACAAGAAAGAGAAGACGAAAATTCCGGGCTGTTCTAAAGCTAGACATGAAAAAAGCCTATGACCGTGTTGAATGGGACTTTCTAGAGGCTTGCTTACTAAAAATGGGATTTCATGCACGGTGGGTCGGGTGGATAATGCAATGCGTGATGACTAGCTTTCTAAGTGTGAAGGTGAACGGCGAGCCCCTACCTTATTTTCGCCCAACCCGTGGTATTAGACAAGGGGACACTCTGTCCCCCTACTTATTCATTTTGGTGGCCAATGTTCTGTCTACACTACTTGGGCAAGCTATGGAGGACCGAAGTCTTAGGGGAAAAAAGCTGAATAGATGGTGCCCTACCCTCTCACATCTCCTATTTACTGATGACTCGATATTTTTTCTAGAAGGGACGGTTCTGGAATGTCAAAACCTGGCTTCAATTCTACATCAATATTGCATGGCCTCAAGACAGCAAATCAATCTCAACAAGTCAGGGATACACTTCAGCCGGGGCTGCCCACAGCCATTAATGAGCAATATAGCGCGAGCTTTGAGGGTACCCATTGCAACACAAACAGGGAAATACCTAGGCATACCCTCAGATTGGGGAGAATAAAAAAAACACACCTTTGCTTGGATTATGGGGCGTGTCAACTCAAAACTAGAAGGTTGGAAAGAAAAACTGTTTTCTCATGCGGGCAAAGAAATTCTTTTAAAATCTGTGGTTCAAGCCATACCACAATATGCTATGTCAGTTTTCAAGATTCCTACTTCCATTTGTAAGGCCATTGAAAGGAGGATAGCAAATTTCTGGTGGAGAAATAATAAGAACAGTGCGGGCATCCATTGGAAGCGGTGGGAGGACCTAAAGCTAAGGAAGAACGAGGGAGGCTTGGGGTTTCGTGATATGATAAATTTTAACAAATCACTCTTGGCAAAACAGGTATGGCGGTTAAGCAAGAATCCTACCTCCCTATGGGGCCGACTATGCAAGGGAATATACTTTCCCTCGACAGATGTGTGGCATGCCGGGAAAAACTAGCGATCCTCTTGGGGGTGGCGAAGTTTGATTGCTGGACGGGATGCAATATCCCCTGCAATGAGGTGGAGGGTTGGTAATGGCGCGCAAATCAAAACCAGGGAGGACAGATGGATCTCGAGAGGCATTATACATGGCCCCCCAAACCAAAACGAGCCCCTATTCGTGTCGGGTTTCATCTCACACTCAGAACACACATGGGACCTCCCACTTCTACAGGAACATTTCGATGAAGCCACGATTCAAGAAATTACAGGCAACCCCCTAAGCCCACAGCCAGAACAAGATAGTCTAATTTGGACAGGTACACATGCAGGCATATATACAGTACAAAGCGGGTATATGGCCATCCAAGCCACAACAGCAGAAAAAACGCAACCAACAGCTTCAACGGCCTACAGCCCTCCTACCAGATTATGGAAATTAATATGGCGACTACACATCCCCCCCAAAATCAGAATCTTTCTATGGCAACTATGCTCTAATGCTGTCCCAACAAAGGAGAACCTCTTCAGGCGGAAAATTGTACCTGATCCCCTGTGCCCGTTGTGCCGAGAGAGCCCCGAGACCATCGAGCACCTCTGTCTCCGATGCCCCCGGACGAGACCACTTTGGACACACCCAAACCTTCCAATTCAAGCACCAAACCCAGATTTTAGCCGAATTGCAGAGTGGATAATGGAAACAGCGAAGAGAGGCGACTTACCGAGTCTGGCGCAGCTGGTGTCTCTTCTATGGGAGCTGTGGAAGGCGCGGAACGCCGCGATCTTCCAGCACCGAGCCTTGAGAATCGACAACATCTTGGACAGAGCAGCTTCGGGACTTCAAAGCTTCCAGACTTGGACAATCACCGGCGGCAACCCCAGATCCTGCAGAAACCAGATCGAAGCTTGGACCCCTCCCCCGACGCACGCGTTTAAAATCAACTCGGATGGGGCTTACATACCAGGGGAATCGACGGGTTCGGCAGCCTGGCTGTGCCGAGATCCAGTCGGAAGGCTGATGCACGGACGGTCTCGGCGACATCTGCCCTCCTCGTCGAAGCATGGGTGTTGCTGGATGCCCTAACTTTCCTCTCTTCTCGATTGATTTTGCCCGCAGCTGCAAGACACGCACTTCCCCCTCTCCCGGACAACACCGTTCTTCTTGAAACAGACTATAAAGTCTTGTTTGATGCGGTGGGCCACACTCAAGATCTCACGTGGGAGGCACGGGCTTTAGTCCAGAAGAGCAGAATTTTTCTGTCACGTATGCCTAATATTTGGATCGTTTTTTGTAATCGTGAGGCAAATGCCACTGCAGACTGGATCGCAAAAACCCACAAAGCAAAAACTGTTTACCCTCAAATTAGGTCCAATCCCCCCCAGTCTGTCTATGGAACCTCTTGTGTACTGACGCTCGACTCACGGGATGCCCTACTTTGGGATAAATTAATGTAGTTTATTTCATGACCAAAAAAAAAAAAATTGACAAGGAGGAATATGCGGTTACATTAAAAAAATATATACTTTTGTAAATAAAATTTTTTGAAACAAAATAAAGGTACAAGTTGAAGTAGACTAGCAATATCACCTATTGGAGGATGAATATGTGATTTTAACAATTCACTATTGTGAAAATTAAATGTCAAGATGTATACTATTAGGAGCAGGTAAAGTATGTATACAATCGAATACGGTAATATTCAAGTTATCGAGTGTAGTGCTTCAATCAAACAAAGATGAATATAAATAGAGAGATAGAAAACTTTGCACACGAATATTGATAGTGGTTTGGCTTAGTGTAAGACTACATCTACTCTACCATGTTAATAGTTTTCTAGTTGGATTTCCCCAATCAATGAAAAGTTACAGTATAAAATGTTGTTTCAACTCAAGCACTTCTCACGTAGGTGTTGCTTATACACAAGCAAATAGGACTCATTATCTCACACCTAAACACAAACTATCACCTTGTCAACACTTCTCAAAAGATTACAAGTGAAGCTCTCTTAAACTTTGGAATTTTGTCTTTCTTGATCTATCTTTCTCTTCAACACCTTGGTCATTTTTATTGCTCCTCGGAATCTAGATGTTCCTATTTGGAAAATTTTAAAGGGGATCAATCTCCAAGCTAGTCATTGGACAATTATTGAGGAGATTAGGGTAGCTGTTGAGGTTGAACAATTAGAAATATCATTGCTTTGATCATTCATACAAACAAATATTGGTTTTCATAAGTAGATTGCTTTTGCTAATGAAAGAATCTTGCTTTTGGGATGATTGTCAATCAATCAAAATATCTTGCGTGATTAAAAATGTCGATATGATAATCTTTAAAATTGAAAGTCAATAGTTGGAAACCACGCCAAATCATAGGCTGTAAAGTTATGATATAAAATACCTTAGAATAATATCTTGTTTTTAAAAAGAGTTTCATTACAGGTAAACTAGGTGCTCTACTAATATTCGGCCATCACAGTACTTCAATGATATATAGATCCTTTCTGATAATATCCAACTAATATTCACCCAATAGCCACGATGATATTGACACGATTGTCTTGATGATATTCATATAATGGGCAAAAGTGTCAAAAAAATCTTAAACCTATTACATTTGTGCCAATTTAGTCCTAAATCTTTTAAACTAGTGCCAAATTAATGCTAAAACTTTTGACTTGATGCTAGTTCAGTCATTCTAGTTAATTTTGACTAAGTATTGAATTAGCACACAGTCAAAATATTTAGGATTAAATTAGCATAATTATAAGGTTTATGACTGAATTAGCATCAAGTCAAAAGATTTATAACTGAATTGATACCAAGTCAAAAGGTTTAGGATTAAATTGGCACTATTAAAAGGCTTATGACTAAATTAGCACAAATATAATAGGTTTAGAACTTTTCTGACACTTTTCCCTCATATAATTTTTTTTGTTTTTGACTTCTTGGATATGATCAATTGTTCTTGCTAAGGTATTTAACAACAACGATGATATAGAAACTTTAGAAATAAAACCTTAATGCTTCCCTATCAATATGAATTATCTGTTATTCTGGACTTGTTTACATAGGTTTTTTAGTCATTAAGAATACTTCCGGCTTGAATATTATCTGAAATGTAAACACTTTCTTGCATATATCAAGATCACTATAAACATCAGATGATTTCGTCAACTTAAAATATATTATGAGGCTTTCTCAACACAAGTAACATCTAAAAGCACTACTTGAACAGCCTTGACAATGTCCAAAAGAGTCTGGAGCTCATCACTCGTGTTGCATAACCGTTGCTCGCAACAGGGAAGTCAAGGACTTTGAGCACTTGAAGCGAGCATTTTGCATATATGGGAGGATTAATAAGTGAGGATATAGTAGAGACAGAGGCAGAGACAGTGGAAAAGGTGATCACTTATTGATACTTAATTTTTAGCCAACGTGTTGTTAAAGGTAAAATTTGGGATAAGGATTTCTAATCACGAAGCAATCCATATCTCTATAAAAGAGTTTTTTCTTGCATTTTCTTGCATATGCCCTTCATTTTCACTTCATTTCCTTTCCATATTCATTATAATCTCAAAAAGTCAAAGCATTAACTGTTGACTTAAGAGTCAACCCCAATCAAAATTTCATTTTTTGTGTAAAAAGTCCCAAAATAGTCTCAATTTCATTTATACATTGAAGATAAAAAAAAAAAAATCAAATTTTGATTCCTTAATTGACATTATAATCACTAAAATGTTGATTATTGTAAAATACTATTAAAAATTTAAAACCCTCAAAACATCTTCTTTTTACCTTGATTTGACTTTAGCATAAAAAATTCCTCAAAAATCGATCAAAACCTAATTTTCCCCAATTTGTAGATTTAGGTTCGAAATCGACCAATTTGACTTGACCCATTCTAAACTGATATCCAATCTAGATAATTGACCTTCAATTTGGTCAATCAAATTTCGATTACAAACATTGGTCTAGCTTACAGTATCATTTCAATAGGAATTGATTGAATTAAGGCATTTCATGCATAATTAATCAAACTAGGACATTTCAATTGCATCCAATTTGATCCGATTCGCATGGAAAACTTTTAATTTCATTCAAATTGGATAAAATCTGAAAAATTATACCAAAATTAGGGCAACGAACAAACCAATTCAACCCAATCACAGATGGGTCAAAGCGGTCCGACCGAGTTAAGAAGCCTTTTAACATTTAATCCCCGCATCCTAAGCTTTCTAAAGACACCTGAACAGTTCAAATTGGTTGTCCTTTGATTAGTCAATCGTATTTAAATCTAATTGACCCAATTTCTGGAATTAAATGATTAAGTGACCGTAACTTGGCTCACTCACATTGATTAATTGTTTGAGAAACAAGGCTTTCAGCCTATGTACATGTCCAATTTCAAGTGCATGTGTTTGCTAGATGAATGTATAAGGATGATGCATGAACGTGGAGTAGACCTCAATGGAAATTTAGACTCTAATTAAGGGATTAATCAGTGTTGTCCGCCATATGTGAATACAGAGGATGCCCAATTACTGTTAATCATAATTCAATCAATTTAGTATTTTAGGATGGTCGTTATGGGGACAACATCAAAGGCCAACCCCGAGACACATTTGCTAAATCGATGATTTGTTTGCCCGTTAGTTGTAATTGCTTTGGTGTGAGATGTGTGTTTGTATACCATGATTTGTAACTCAAATGGCTCAACCGAGAAGACGACCTCATCAAGGTGTCCCGAAGAGGAGGAAGTGGCCGAAGGTCCTGATGTTTGAGGCAATAGATTGATGTCCAATCTGGTCTTCTTTTGTTGTACTCATATGATCCCGATCATATCTTGGGCTTTTAATTCAAGTTCGTAAAGATACCGGATGAGTTGCAGATCTTTCTTTTCACGTACCTAGAATAGCTCATTTTATATTTTTATGGGTGTTTGCTTCATTCAAAGGCAAATTTTCATTAATTTTGTGTTTGATTTTGTAATATGATTAGCATCAGTATAGTCTCTCAAAAAACCATCCACATGTGATCATTTAATGAGATTCTGAGCAAAGTTTGCCCAAAAAAGGTAAAGAACAAATGCATGGTCATTTGGGTAACAACCCTACTGATTGGGTATTGAACAGATGCTAATAAAAACATTAGCATAATCCAAGTCTCAGAACCAATCCTCGATTGGGTAATCTAGTCGACCCCAAAAACAATTCTAGTAGCAACTCCTAATTGATATTTAGAGTATCTTAAGAAAAAACTCTAAAATAAACTCTTATTGCGCGAGGTATGGATTTAAGAGAACCCATATTCACGATTGATAATCCCATTCGAATTGTTCGGATTATCTCATAAGCGATTACCTCTAAACTCACCTCCCATGAGAATCAAACCCCCGAGGCTGAGGTGGGTTGCGACATCGCTTTGATGACTCAACCAACGGACAAGCTAATCCAAGACATTAGTGTTATGATGTGCAAAATGGACGAGAATAGAGTCGACGATACGGGGAAAAAGCAATTTGTGCCTCCGACAATGGAGCGATGGAGTACACGACATCTGAACACTATACTATGAGTCTTGTGCCATAGGAACGATCGAGTAGCGAATCAGTTCTTGAAACGGAAATCCCAAATAGAAAGAGACGATTAAAAAGAGGGATCACTGATGTCATGTTAGTGATTGTAGAACCAGTCAATTAGTGGTGCATTATAATTTGGGATATCCGAGAGAAAATTATGCCTTGTTGGAGCTCGCATTGGGAGGAATTTTCCCATTGTGGTGTTATGATGCATATGTGAGTTGTGTAAAAAAAAATCATATATTAAAAAATTGGTATTGTATAAAGTCATTAATAATCTCATTTGCATCATAACTCATTGGCTACAGTTTTTAAGTGAAGGTGGATCCGATTGTTTATATTGATGGCTCAAACTTGGTTCCTTCTTGATGATCTCCTAACTGAATACATCAAGCTTCTATTACGTCGACCTAACAAATGGTATGATTGGTCAGCCTCTAATCAGTTTCACTATCTGGTGAATTGTTATGGAAGGAATCTCATGACCGACTCAACCCCAATGGCAACCTTCGTTATTTGGTCTGGCAAAAGAATTCAGGGATGAAGGTGGGCATTGTTTGTTGTGGTCTCCACACGCAATAAAGTGGAGATTGAAGTCATATTTCTTTCACTGACATTTACAACGATTGAAGTACCTTGTACAATGAATTTGCCAGAGTTACGACCTTCTGATACTGAAAGCAATTGCGAACCTACAGTGGTCCTTCGAATGTCGCCTTTGAACCGGACCGCATGCAAACTAGTAAAGAAAAAGCTCTACCTGCGAGTAAACTGTATAGAGATTGTATCTTCATCTTCTTCCAAGAAGTATTAATATCATCATCTGTGAATAAATGTAAAGCCGCGCATTGTAGCAATGACTTCTACACCAGGTAGAGCTTAGGCTATAAGCATTGATTCGCAATCATCTTTACCCGTGACATATTGCCTATCACAGAGCTATGTCACTGGCACTTCCTGGTTATGTACCTTCTCCAGCCCTTTCAATTCTTCCTTGAGCACCACCATCGAATCCGAGACCTCGGCACGATATACATAGAGTTTCACCATGAACAGGAAGAAGGCGAGATTCAGGACGTTGAGCCCCACAAAGAAGGCATAGTAATAGTCAAGGTGCGACGCGTTCAGGTTGTTTAGTATCCACCCGCGGTGCCCGTGCCTTTTGGTGATATCTGAGACTGTGGATAGGAGGAAGCTGCTAAGGAAGTTCCCGACCCCCAGAGTGATCATTGAATAAGACGTGCCCAGGCTCTTCATGCTCTCTGGCGCTTGGTCATAGAAGAACTCGATTTTCGCGACTTCAGGAATGCGTCGGCTGTCCCCATAAGCACGAATTGAGGAAGCAGAATGAAGATCGTCAATGGGATTTGCCCTCCTGATTCGACCACATTGTGTTCCCTCGCCACTCGGAGCCTCCATCTCTCGGTGAAGGACGCCACAGTCATGATCACGATGTGGAGGGCGAGGCCGATCCCCATCCGGCAAAGAAGACTGACGCCTCTCGGGTTCTTGGTCCATCTCTGCATGATCTTGACGAAGAAGCGGTCGTACAGCACGACCGAGATGAGCATCGATAGCGTCACGAATCCAGACAGACTTGCCGGGGGGATCTTGAAGTTGCCCATGCTTCTGTCTAAGGTAGTCCCTTGCTTGATGAAGAGGGTATTGACCTGAGCCACCATGCAGCTCGGGACGAAAGTCGCGATCAGGATCGGGATCATCCGCAGCATCTGCTTCGTCTCCTCAACTTGGGTGACCGAGCATAGCTTCCACGGCGAAGTCGTGCCGGTTTGGACGCATGCTTTGTTCAAGAATCTGCACGGAGAGTGAGCCACACATTAAATTTTCAGACCGAAACACGGAAGAATAGAATTTGGTGCAAATTAATACCTCAAGGTTGGTGTTGAGTCGATCCTGTATTTCCCCTTCTTGGCATACTCCTGCGGATCAAGCTCATAAAGCTCCTTCGGATCCCTCGGGATCCGCACCCTCCACTTCCTCACAGCGGCCACGATGACCCGGCCCATCCTCGTGAACGGGCTGCCGGCAGGCACCCGGTGCCGGTAATAAGGGGTCCCCACGACAAAGATCACGATCGAGATTGCAAGCCCGAGAGTGGGGAGCCCGTACCCGAGAGCCCAGCCCACATTGTCCTGAATGTAGACAAGGACGGTGTTGGCAAAGAGGGTCCCAAAGAAGATGCTGAACATCCACCAGTTGAAGAAGGAGAGCTTGTGGGCCTTCTCTTTTGGGTCGAAGTCGTCGAACTGGTCCGCGCCGATTGTCGAGATGTTGGGCTTGGTCCCACCAGTCCCGACCGCCAGTGTGTATAGCGCGCCGAAGAAAACGGCAAGCTGCAGCGTGGAGGCCTTCTTGCAATTTTCGACATTCACCTCCAAGCAGTGAGGCGGCCTGAGGCCGGGAAGCGAGACGGCAAGGGTCAACACCGACATGCCCTGCGTGAAGCAAAGCTAGACATGCTTAATAATCCCGTCCACGGTGAAAAATGAGTATTTTGCACGAGGAACAAATCAATCGCTTCCTATTATCAAGCAATCTTCTTATATTTAACATCGCTTTTACAATTACTAAACCCTGCACTAAATTTTTAATAGGGGTTTAAATTTAATCCATAAACTTAAGTATTTTTAGTTAATGCATATTTTGTTGCATTAGTCAGTTACTAACCATGTTCCAAACTTCTCAATTTTTAAAATTGTCCATGACTTTTCGCAGCCTAAAATAGACAAAACTGTATTCCAAACATCGTAATCTCTTGGAAGTTTACGATGGAATAGTTGACTAGATGACTGAACCAGGTTGGTCCTTACTGGGGATAAGCATGGACGACCGATGAACATGGCGACAACCGATGATTTGAGAGGGTTCAGAACTTCAAAATGGCGGTCCAATTTGTCTTTATTATTCATTACATAATTATTAACATTATCTAGAACTATAGAAATTTCAAAGCCTTTTGAGCACGTCACGGAAAATTATTCTCTCTTTATATTTTTTCAACCTTGGACTTTTCGAATCACGTGGATTAATGACCCGTGTGTGGCTAGAAATTAGAAAATTCTTGGTCGGCAAATGAAAACAAAAATTTCCTCGAGTTACCATATGGACCACGAGGAGCTGGATCTTAGTCATCACCCCCAAACTACTACAATTATAGTATATATCTTATTGGGAATCGAAAGGTAAATTTAAATTTGTATGACAAGTTGTTCACTAGCATGGAATCTCTAAAGAGTACTCATAAATATATTGATAAATTAAATTAATCATTCTTTATTAGCACGTCTTGACAATAAATTTGATATACTTTTTTGACAAGGACAAACCGAGAAGTATATGCTAGAATTTTTGTTACACTATATCATCTATGTGCTTCCTCTAAATTTTGGGATGAATTTTCGCTGATTAGCACATCTTGAAAAATACCCAGGCTTCTCTCAAGTTACCCAAATTCAAATAGTAGATTAGTTAGACTTGGTTCGGATTGATAATTCTCGAGTTTGATAAGTGGTTCAAGTACTTAACCGGATCAAGATTAAGTTCAAAAATACTCATAGCTCGAAAGCTTAATTCCTATACTTTTAACTACACATGCATGACATATGAACATTATGTATAGCTAATGATATAGTTTTCACATGATCATATTGCACTTTCAAAATTCGAATTCTAGCTCAAGACAATCTCGAACTAGAGGAATCGAGCTCGAGTATTAAGTAAATCGTGTCAACTCGACTCTGATTATATCCTTTGTTTTACGAATTTAAGGCCGGCTTAGCATGATTTTCACATGTCAATCTGACAATGACTCTCTATATGAAAACACTAAAAAAGAAGGTTATGACAGAGTCCGATAATGACAATAAAAGTTTTCCCCCCACTCGCTCCGATGGCAATGTGGGGCGGCACGTACCATGAGATAGATGGCGGATGCAATGATGAAGGTCCAGTAGCGGCCGAGGTGGGCGTCGGCGAAGTACGCGCCAAGGACGGGGGTGATCCAGATGGTGCCGACCCAGTTGGTGACGTTGTTGGCCGACTTGACGGTGCCCTGGTGGAGCTTCTTGGTCATGTAGAGGACGAGGTTGGACGAGATTCCGTAGTAAGCCATCCGCTCGAAGACTTCGTATACTGCACCCAATATAGTCAACAAGTCAAAGCAAAGAATAACGAAGCCAAAAAAAGAAAAACATAATAAAACAAGCTGATTTGAATAATTGCGGATAGGCTTTATCTGATCTGCATCACAGCTCAATGATAATAAACATGAGTTTTCGATTTTTTGCTAAAAAAGGGTTTATTCAGACAAATTCAAAAGATGGGCAAGACAGAAAAACTGATTATCACAAACACAACATGACACCGGCTCGTATGATTGAATAGATTTAACTGAAACTGACTTACTTAATATGTTTAAGTGTAATAAATGAACTACAAAATCATGGAAAAATGAAGGAGAAATGGGCTTGCATGATTCAATGGACAAGATGACAAAAGGAGATTTGTCGCTATGGAGATGCATTATGAAAGGAATCTTGGAAGGAATGGGGTCATATAGATGCTTGGGATCTCTTCTTTCCTAATTCGAAGTTAGTGTTAGGCAGCTAGCTTTTGCACTGTTTAGGATTAAGACTAAAAGATGAAAACCTAGGGACAGAAAAGATGTGACAAAAGGGCAGATCTACGGCTGATTATTCTATTGGGAGAAGGTATTATTGGCGTACTCTTCAGTATCTTCTGCATGTATCTTGAACGGTTGTGACCTCTCTAGGGTAGAATTTTCTCACGAGGAAGTCAAAGTTTTAAGTTGCAGTTTTGTGCTTCACTTTAAGATAAAAAAAAAATTGTATCCAAAGTAAATGGAAGCTTCTCATCTTTCTTGACTTTTTAAGCAGTGGGCTGAAGATATAACCTGGCCAATTTATGATAGGGGTATCCCTATCATGGGTTTTCCAAGGTAGCATATTCTAGATTCACACCATGAATTTTTGATGGGATTTCAAGGAAGACTTATAAATGCCAGAGTACTAGTAGGTTAGGAAAATTGAATTGGAGATTGAATATGAAGATATGCTAGCCAACTAACTCTTGATGGGGGCAGATCTTGTTTATTTTCTTGGAGAATAATAATGGCCACTGGAATCCTATCCCAAAAAAAACGGAGGTACCTACTTTATTGTGTATTTTGCAGCTCAACCTACTTCTTCTGCACAGACTTAAAGCCATGTAGAAGAGACTTTGCACGTATGGTTGCTTTCACTCAATCTTTACGCCCACTTCGGAAGGAGCCCTGCTCGCATAATCCTGCTTATTTGAATCGAAGTCAGTCCTATTTTCACGGGTCCCACATCGAGGCCGGCGAAAAATGTGAATGGTCCACACTAGATACGTTTTCTACGACTGTAATTTATTCCGTTTTCCTTTTCTTTGTGGAAACATTCGTCCCTATGCACAGTTCTCTTCCATGAAACTAAGGCTGAACTCGAAATGTATTGATACCCAAATGAACGATTCTACATCATGCCAGGGAGAGACCGCCAGCAAAAGGATGGACAGATGAGAGAGAGAGAGAGAGAGAGAGAGAGAGAGAGAGAGAAACGGACAAAGCAGGAGGCACAACCTCCAAAGCAACAAGTTGAAAAAAGAAATGATTTCCACAGCCGCTTATTATCATGTCTGTATTTCGCAATTCAATGATAATAATGGGAGGCTGTCGGTTAGGTTTTAACTTTCCAGCTGCGCTCAAGACCCAACACGAGGCATTCAAGCATTGCCCGGTTCGCGACTCAATCAACAAGAAAGCCGAGGAAAAGAAAAATCAAAAGTTGAAAAAGCAGCTCCGAAGTATGTGGAAGAGCACGATGGACGCATCCCATTCAAGTCCCGACCGATCGACACCCCACCCCACGAAAAGCACACGAGCAAGCGCAAGAAAACAAGAACTCCCTTCGACCCATGAACACAGACTTTCCATCATTCACATGTACTGCACAGAGAGAGAGAGAGAGAGAGTACCCACGACGAAGGAGCAGGCGGTCCATCCGCCGCGCTTCGACCGACGGACGGGATTCCCCCGGAGATCGACGGTCCCGTCTTGGGTGTAATCATCAGCTCCTTCTTCCACCAGTGACATTTTCTATACGTATGAAGATATGAGTTTTGTGTTTCTCCGGGTGTTGCACAGTACGAGCTCTTCCTAGCTCAAAGCTATCTCCTGCGAAGAGCTTCGCAACCCTTTTATAGCCCTCTGCACATTCGACTCTCTCTCTCTCTCTCTCTCTCTCTCTCTAATCCAGTTGACCATCCCGTCTCTCACTTCACACGGCTTGCAATTATCGGAGGGTGTTCCGATTGGAAATGACGCAAACGCCCTCCCCAGGTCGACTTTCTACTTTTGTCGTCTTCTTGCAATTTGCTTTTCTCTTTTCTTTTCGTCTGTTCTTTAAGCGATCTCACCTCGTACGTATGTTTTTTAATATACGACTATGGGACATTTTTATCGTGGACGAGTTTAGCGGATCTGGCCGTCACGTGGTTGGCCGAATCCTATAAGCTAGTCATTAGCGTGCGGTCAATACGGAAAAAGGAGGTGGAGTAAGATATGAATTATAATCAAAGACCTCTCTATATAGTCAAGAAAAGATCATCTTCTGCCTGAAATTTATCAAGATGGTTGTTAGCCTGTGGTAAATAAGGAAAATCTATGGACTAGGCTTTTGACGCTTGCCCGAGGTAATTTAGTATTGAGCATGACCCATTAGCCTTGTCCCATGCCAAATGAGCAATGCGTTTGTGACATTATTCATAAGTAAAACTTGTCATATATAAGTCCTCATGAATACTCATGTTGATTGTTTTCGGCTTATGTAAGATGCGATGGATAATTTCAAAATTGTACATTTACTTTGAACACTCTTTTTGGACTTTGCCCAAGTTGAATGCATCAATGGCCCGATCATCATTTAGATAATAATTTTATAGGGGTGTGTTGTTAAGTAATTTGGACTTGGCCTATCGTGGCAAGATTGCATGACCTAACTTTATGGCAAGCTCAATTGCAACCCTCTTCAAATTGAAATGGTATTTTATCAGCGGTCACACAACTAATGTGGCATTACTAACCAATCACATTTTTGGTGTGATGTGAGTCCCAAATTAATTTTTAGGTTTGAATTTTGAAAAGATAATCGTCTATTGGCCAACTTCTCCATGTGTCATGTCAATGAGGAATGCCTGCATTCTCCTTCCAGGCTTTCCTTCTTCTTCTTCTTCTTCTTCTTTTTCATGCTAGTAGTTTTTAGATGTGTGCTTCGAAAAAATATTCAAGTGAAACGCAATCACAGTGAACAACCTACCATCACTGTTCGTCTTCCATCTCTCTCTCATCATAAATATAAATATAAGACAAAAATCACAAAATTTTTTACATTATGCCCATTATAACACATTTACTCTAATTTTTTCCATTACATAAAAAAATCCCAAATTTATACCTATATAACCCATGATATGAGAACCATTAAAAGTTTGCCTACATGAATGCCGGGAAAAAAACAATGTTGATATGGCGCCCATGTGTTGTTTTAGTTGAAAAATCATCTAATCAAATATTAATTGGGGATAAATGTGTTATATAGGTGCTGAAGTTTTTTATGTCAAAAGAAAAAAATTTCAGGATAAATATATCATAGTGAATATAATTTGTAGTTTTTTGTTACTTTTTCCCTAAATATACATAGCCTTTCTCTCGGCCTTTTAAAGGGACTACCCATTAGTCTTTATAGAACTATTTACTTATATCGAAAGGCTTTCAGGCCTTGAAACTTTTCTAATTCACAAGATTCATAAAGTGGCAAGTGAAGAGCACCCTTTTAGGAGAGCCCTATAGGGTCGGTGTCAAGCTTGTCCCCTATGGGAGAGCTTCTTTTGGTGCGTTGAGCTCCCCTTCCTGAGCTGCCAAATCTAGATGTAGATGCTTGGTGCTGACTTCACGGTGGTCGAGCCTTGAAGTAGGCGTAGTGTCAACCTCTATTGTAGTTGACGAGCTTGGTGCTGGCATGAGCTCCTCCATTGCCGAGTCAGGCAGAAGATGACGACGACCAAGCACAGGCTCTCCTGCTATTATGAGCTACTTTGTAGACGACAAGGGTAACTGGCAGATGACGACGGCGACCAGAGACACAATTCGGTATGGGTTGGTGGTTCACCAATGACGATGATGATGGAGGACGGTGGTGGCTCATTTGCATTTGTGGCTAAGGGGCTCAAGTGAGAGAGGAAGATTGAGGGATGTGTCTTTGGTGGTAAAGTTTTGCTCGGTTTGATTGGGTATGCTGCAGCTCAAATAAAAAAACGACATGTGTACCAATCTTATGCGTGACTATTGCTTTAACATTTAATTTTGCATCAACAAATAATGTGGATTTATTACTCATGTGGAATTGCCACATGAGACAACTAACAATGACTTTAAATGAAATTTTAACAAGGATCATATTCGGGACTTTAGTGAAAGTTAGTGATTTTATGAGTCAAAAGAAAGTTTTGATTAGGATTGAGACTAACCTAAAGTTTGTGTGCTTTTTTAAAGATTTTAGACCCTTTAGCAACATCTCTTGTGACTTCCACTTCAACAATGAATAAACTAAATAGTAAAATATCATGAAAAGTGAAATTAGATGTTTTTTTTACCTCTTTTCTTTTTAAGATAAGTATATTGAAAGTTCTAAAATTTGTTATAAAAGTATAATTGAGTCCTAAAGTTTTTTAAAACTACAATCATGTTATAAAATTTGTTACAAAAGCATAATTAAATCCTAAAACTTTCAGAAAGTACAACCAAGTCCCAAAATTTATTTTGAAAGTACAATTTAATTCTTAAAACTTATCCAATATGTGCAATCAATTCATTTTGTTTTAATAAATTTTAAGACTTGATTAAACTTTTTGAAATTTTTATAACTCAATTGCATTTCTCTGACAAGTTTTAGGACTTACAATATGCTTTATCCCTTTCTCTTTTTGATGCTTTTGCAATATTCTCTTTGAAATCTAAATTAAAGCACCATGCATTGGGTGCGTTTGGTTGGATTTTTCCAAATGCCTTTGGGGCCCTAACACTTTGAGAGAGTTTTTGGGGGAGATGCATTGCATATCCAAAGCACACCAAAGGCTTTTTGTCAGGACCACTCCCCACTCTCTTTTTGAGCACGAGTAAACCTATTTGAGCAAAAGGTCGACTGATATGTAGCCCCAATATTCAACCATGCGCGTCGACCAATTCTTTGTTCCCACATGGCTGTTCAGAGCATTGATGTTGACCCTTTGGTCCTTCTAGTTTGGTCCGAGAGAAACGAGAATTGAAAATTATATGCCACACCAATTTGCAATATAAATGACAATATAGAATTTTTTGAGAATATACATAATAACAGCGTGACTGACCAAATGCTTTTGCATAATCAGCAAAATCCAGCTAAACAACGTCTGTTTCATGGACCCACTTGACAAAAAATAAATCAAGTCCATACTTTAAGGTCAAACTTTAGACTAATTTCCCCCATACCATCCACATATAGACTTCTAATGGCCCACATAATTACCGCGGCGCAAAATGGAAATACAAGAACCCGAGACGGCAAGATAACTCTAGCTGAGCAAAAGAGAGTAGTAGGCTATCGGACGAGAGCTCAAATAGCACGAGATACAGAAGTGCACTAACCAAATATTGCGCGCTTCGTGGACATGGTTGAGTCACCTTACTGAGGTCGTCAATGGTGGTTGCAACATAAAGCATCCAGGAGTTTTAGAGCAAATTGGCGCAGACCATTACGAAAACAATACGTTCCTTTTCTTTATAACAACAAAGTTAACTAATCTAAGTTAATGGAATGTGGGCGTGTGTGTCATTACGTTATTAATTTACTTTCTTTGTTTAGTAACGGGCAGCTTTACATCATCCTGTACCAAAAAAAAAAAAAAAATAAAAAAGGCTTTTGAACGAATCTGGTTTCCTTTCCTTCACTCGTGTGCTTCTTATAGGCTAGGTGGATTTTCATCAATGTGCATACCTCTAGAGTGCCAAAACTCAGCATGAGGAGACACTTAGGCTCCGTTTGGTAACACTCCTGTTTCTTTGTTTTTCTGTTCTTTTGTTCCCTAGAATAGAAAAAGAACATAAATGCGTTTGGTAATGCAAACTGATTTTTCTATTCCCGGAAATAGAAAGTTGTTTCTGATAATAGAAATAAGAAGTAAAAAAAACTAGCTTCTTATTTCTGGGAACAATTTCTAGAAACTATTTCTTGTGGACTACTCACCCCTATAGCACGCCACCACTGCCCACCGCCGGCGCCGCCGCCGGCCACCATCGCCGGCCGCCGCCGGTCGCCGGCCGCCCCTACCGCTAGCCGCAGGTTGCCGATCTCCACCCGCCCCACACGCTCACGGTAGTCGGCCGCGCCCGCCGCCATCCGCTCGCCACCGTTGACCGACAATCGCCGGCCGGCGACCCGGTGGAGGGGACCGGCGACGGCGGCATTTGGCGACCGACGGCGGCGACCGAAGGGTAGCGGCGGCATCTGGCGGCGGTGGGCCGTGGCGGTCACCGGCGACCAGCGGGTGGTGACGGCCGGCCACGACGGCCGACGGTCGCCGGTGGCTGGCCGCCCCGCCCACCGGTGGCCGGCCGTCGCCGGTCGCGGTGACCGCCCACAGCCCACCGACCGCTAGATGCCGCCGCCGCCCTCTGGTAAAAATTTTGTGTCGATTCCAAACGCATTTCTATTCATTTTCTATTTCGAGAATAATAAATTTTTGTGGTTACCAAACGCCCTATTTTACCTAGAAATTGTTTCAAGGAGTAGAAATAGAAAAGAACTATTTCTCAAAAGAAAGTTCCCAAGAGTAGAAATGTTACCAAACGCACCCTTAAGTGCCAAAAGTTCGAAAATGTATACTTAAGTGCCAAGATCGGAAGTAAAAATGATCAATTAAGTACCAACGGCGAGAAAATCTAGATAAAATGCTGATGTGGCACTTTTCCGGCGAGTTGAGATCAAAACGGCATCGTTTTGGCATTGACATGGCCAAATAAGCTCAAAACGACATCATTTTGAGTGCCGACGTGACTAGATTAGCCCAAAACACACCATTTTGACTTTAAGTAGATTTATATATAATTATTAATGAAATAATATTAAAAATGATTTTTTTTTTTAAAAAAGGCAAAGAACAAGGGCTTCCTCACCTATGCTATTGCTTTTTTTTTTTTTTTTTCATTTTTAATATTTTTAATTAATATTTATATTAAAAATAAAATTTTGGCCAAAACGGGCGTCATTTTTGGTGAATATGAGCTAATATGAAATTCTGGCAAGCCACATAGATGTTAGAAATTATTAAAATAAGTCACATTGATTTCCGACAACATTCGTCGAAGTTGGTACTTAAGTATACATTTCGTAACTTTTAGCACTTGAGCTGTTTTTTTTCCCAATTTTCATCCAACCTAGCTCGACTCTTTCATATACACTTGATTATTTCAAACAAGTAGTGAACTTGGTACTTAGAAAACTCAAGATTTAAAGTAAAATCTTATCTCTACATTTGCAATGCCTAGATGGCTTTTGATTATTGAAAATGACGTCACTTTAATTGAAAACTGATTAAGAATCGACATCACCTCCTAGATGGTTGTCGGAAGATCTCATGTATATTGTCATCCCTTAGTTTAATAATGAAAAATCATGTTAGATCAAGCCTAGTCTATAGTTTAAGCTTTTATGGGTCAGACGTCTTCGGTTTTGAAGACAAGAATATCAAAGTCGAACCTTAGCAGATCATCGCTCATTTGTAGGATTTCCTCTCGTTAAGCGCATAATAAGTATTCCTTTTTCCTTTGATATCCATGGGCGTGGGATTCACATGCTCGAGCGCTCCATCATTAAATCAACCTATATGTGAGAAGCAATGTTAAGATATAAAATCCTTTGAGTAGTAATTTTGTGGTCCGGAATCCTCAAATTAATGAAAGGAAATAGCTCAATGTGAAACGGAAGAGATTCGCTCAGAAGATATTTAGTGGTTGCAGTCACTCATAGATTCGGAAGTAGGATCGAACAAGAGTTTGACCGCCTCCTCCTTACCCTCTTCTCTACCAATGATTTCGTCCTTGCACACGAAAGAGCACGTTTTCCTGTTCCTCCCGATGGCGACTGTTTCCTCATTGACATGTGTATCTAAATGGAACTTCCTATCACCCGCAATCCTTCCTAATTTCTCCCTAACTCCTTCAATCTTATTACCCACTTTAAGGCTCTGCATGAGCCGGTTTCATCATCGTGTTGTTTATTAATTGTGACTCTTTGCCTCGGCTCTCGGATAAGATTTAAGTGGTGGAGCCAAGATAAATTTCCCTAGGGGATGATTGAAAAAGGCAGAACGTACATTCATGCACAAACAACTAGTCCAATCATAATGAATTTTAGAAAATCAACTCCAAAAATGTGCAGAACTACCAAAGTTGAAATTTACAAGGAGGAATATACAATTACGTTAAAAAATATATACTTCTGTAAATGAAATTTTGAAACAAAAAAAAAGTAGAAGTTGAGGTAGGATAACAATATAACCTAGTAGGAGATGAATATGTGATTTTAAAAAATCCTGATTAATTATTGCGAAAATTAAGTGTCAAGATGAATATGATTATGTGCAGGTAAAATATAATATGAATATCATCATATTCAGGTAATATTGAAGTTATTGAGTGCAATGTTTTAATCAAGCAACAAATGAATATAAACAGAGAGCTAGAAAACTTTGCACATAGTACTTTATAGTGGTTTAGCTTAGTGCAAGTTTACATCCACTCTCTCATGTTGACAGTATACTAGCTAGATTTCACTAATCAATCAGAAGTTATAATTAGTAAGTGTTGCTTTAACTCAATCACTTCTTCTCGAATAAGGCGTTGCTTATACACAAGCTAATGGGACTCATTATTTCACCTAAAAACAAACTATCACTTTGCCAACACTTCTCAAAAGATTACAATTGAATGCTCACAAAAGACGAATAAGAATATGTGAAGCTTTTTTAAACTATGGAATTTTGTCTCTCTTGATATATCTTTCTTTTCAGCACCTTGGTCTTCCTTTATATTCCTCAACACCAGAACTTCCCGTTTGAGAAGATTAAGGAAACTGTTAAGGTGGAACAATAAGAGATTTTGTTGATTTGATCGCCCATACAAACAAATTTTGGTTTCCATAAGTGGATTGCTTCAACTAAGGAAAGAATCTTGCCTTAGGGGTGATTGCCAATCAATTAAGATATTTCACATTATAATCTTTAAAATTGAAATTCAATCAATATCTTTTAAAGTTGGAATCCATGCCAAATCACAAGCTATAGAGCTATGATATAAATTATCTAAGAATAATATACATTATAGGTAGAATAGGTTCTATGTTAATATTCAGCCATTCACAAGACTTTGCTGACGTTTAGATCATTGCTGATATTCAAGTATAAATCTTGATAATATCAACTGATATTCACCTAGTATCCATGATGATATTCATGGAATTGTCTTGTTGATAGTCATGTAGTTCATTGTTTCTTGCTTCTTGGATATGATCAACTATTCTTGCCAAGGTATTTAACATTAATAATATGGATACTATAGATATAAACCTTGATACTTCCAAGTCAATAAGAATTCCCATCTTACTAAACTTGTTCATGTAAGCCTATCAGTCATCGAGAATATTTCCAGCTTAAATATTACCTCGAACATAATCACTTTCTAGCATGTATCAAGATCAATATAAACACTAGATAGTTTTATCAATTTCAAAATATATTAAGAGGTCTTCTCAACACAATTTAAAAGCACCACTCGAACAGCCTTGACCATGTTCTCTGGAGCTCATCCCTTGTGCGGCATGGCAGTTGGATCTTTTGGTAGGTGATGGAACCAGTCAGCTATAGTATTTCAATGGCGAGGCTAAAAGCAACAGTTCTACCATTTTTACGGGAGGGAACTAAACGATGTGCTACACAAAAGTGCATAAAACATCGTGTTTGTTAAAGTAGTTGAACAAATCGGTTTGACTGTAATAAAATCTAAAAATAAGGTTATCACGTGTCTAGATTAGTCCTATTACAACCCTATAAAATTTGCATCTAACAATATACCATTTTAATTTTAATTCTTTTAAAAAAAAGTATCACAAACGACAATTGAATTTTATTATTATCTGGTGCAATTCAATGATGTGCTAAAAGAATATCATATTTGTTCATAAGAATATGAGATTATGTAATTATACCTGCAAAGTCCAAAAATGGGCATCTTACAAATATATTTGAGTAACATATTATGAAATGAGTGAAAAATGAATTATTTTTTACCTAAACGTGCGAATGTTTTAAAATGATAGTGTTTTCTTGTACGTACCGATTGAGCTTTCTTGTGTGAATTGACCATAAATTGATTTGATAGTTAAGGTTTTTCATCTTCCCAAACAAAGGCAGAGATACAAGCAACTCTTGTGGTACTATATGTGGGTCCCGCGATATATTTTTAATTGTAAAGCACGGAACATGTGCAATATTTTTCCCCATCGGCACTTTTTGTTTGGCACCCGTCCGTCAGCGAGACACCGAACAATTTTCAATTTCGTCAAGAAGGTGAGGCGAGATATTCCAGCAGGCAAACATGTTAAACATGGGCAGCCGCTCTTGAAAGAGAAATTGTCAATCCATTCTGGCAAACTCATCAGATATCACAATGTTTGATCTCAAGAAATCGCATTGCCGACACCAATTTTGGAAGTTTTCCAATTCCAAGACCTCAGAATTTTGCGAGGGGTTGCTGCTAGGTGCCATGCTTGTCACGGTAGCTTGAAAAATCGAGTATTTTACAAGCTCAAATCTCAATTTGGTGGAGTGACATTTTATTTATGTATCATATATGAGCTTGTGATTCTATGAGTGTTGAACAATCCAAGTTTCGTACTAAAAGCTAACTTGTGTGAAGAGTTGCATAACCCCCAAACCAACCTTATGTGGTCATACACAAATTCTAGACCTGTTAAACGGGTGGTTCGGGTCAGGCCATAAATGGTCCAACTCAAATTGATTTATTAATCCGTTTATAACACATTTATGCATAATATAAACTTTTTGACTTATATCCAATCCAACCCATACCCAATCCATACCCGACCCGACCTATATTGCTAAAACACTTCCCTATCTAACTAAATTTAGGAAAACTTATTCTTATAATCTTTAAAAAAGATTATATTCATTTAATATTATTTATTTTTTAAGAAAATCAAATTATTAATAATTTTTATTTAAAATATTTAAAATTATTTTTATTTTTTAAAATCACGCACACATATAAGAGAACAAGACTCACCTAAGTTTTGATGGCCAATCAAGCCACCATCCAACGATGGTAGCGATCACGTGCGACAGCATCGCCATGTGAGTGAGGGGAGGTGCTGTTGTACGAGCAATGGGAGCGACACGACGCACTATTGTGCGATGAGGAAGGTTTTTTTGTTTTGATTTGAGAGTGGAGAGGAGATGAGTCATCTTTAAAGACTAATGAGCAATTACCCATTAATGACCCATGTATTTTAGTTTTTTTAATTTTAAACCCATTATAGGTACACCTATCAAAATGGATTGGACTTTCTTTTAGATGAGTTTAAAACTAAAAATACTAAAAGAAAGCCCGATTCATTTATGACCCATTTAGTATTTAAATGGGTCATAAATGGGTTATGTACTCATTTTGACGGGAGTAATAGATTCGAGTATCTCTTTTATTAAGAAACTTTATAAAAAAGTTATAAACTTATTGCATTTATACTAATTAAGTCTTAAACCTTTCAATTGAACTAATTTAACTATAAACATTTTTATATTAATATCAATTCAGTCCATTTGATCATTTTGGTTGAAAATCGGTAATATAGATGTTGGCCGTCCTATGTAACATGGCCAATATTGACTTCAACAAATTTTTCAAGTTTTTAATTTTTTTTTCTCGAATTTGTTATTATCTTTCTTCTTTTTCCATTATGATTAGCAAGGGCCGCTAGGAGCCCTCACTTGATCCAATGAGGGTGGCCCTTACTTGGCTATGAGGATCAAGCCCTCACTAGAGGCTGTGATAGTAGCCCTCACCCAAGCCATGATGTTTGAGCCATTGCTAGATCTTGTGAAGGTAAACCTCACCTAGGCGAGGACTTGGCGACCCTTGCTCCAAGCCTACAATAGCCCAGGCAAGGGTCTTGACCCTCATTAGCGACCATTGCCAACCACAATAAAAACAAGAAAATTAAAAGGAAAATAATAAAAAATTCATAAAAAAATATTAAATTTGTAAATTTTATCTATATCGGCATCAGTTATATTACGTAAAACGGTTAGCATTCATGTCAAGAATTTTCATCTAAAATTGGTCATATTAACTCAATTGTCATGAAGCAAAAGGCTTAAGTTGAATTGGTCCAATTAAAAAGTTAATAACTAAATTAATACCATTACAATTGGCTTATGACTTTTTTTTGTTACTTTTTTCCTCTCTTGCTTCAATCGAATTGACTTTCCCATCTCTCAACTCACAGCTTGCGATTGCATATTATAGCTATAAAAGCTATTCTAAATGGAAGTCACTTTACAATCTCTTGCCTCATACACGTGTGTGAACATTAGGACAAGGAATTGCCCAAATTCTCTTGCATTTTATATTTAGATAACGTTAAGGAGGAAAAGGTGGACGAAGATAGGATTTATATCCAAGATCTTTGAACATCGATAAGAGTAGATTAATTTCTTACGTTTGGAATTTCCAACTTAGCTGTTGGCGTGCAGGGAAGTATCTTTTGCTGCTTCCCAAGCTAAACTTGAACCAAGCATAACATATCAGTTCCAAGATGGATGGGCAACACACTGTGATATTATTCATAATTTATATCATTAGAGGTCCCCACAAGTACTCATTTTTATAGTTTTGGCTTGTGTAAAACGAGTCAAATTATTACAATATTGTGTTGATACTTTGAACACTCCTTTCGAGAGTTGTCCAAGTCAAACACACTACAGATCGGTTCCCACACTTGAATAATGCTTATGGATTCGATGGAATAAGTCGGCCGTTATAATTATTTTATTTATTTTATTTTTAGATTGCTATGCTGTTGAGTTGTTTGGACTTGACCTACCAAAGTATCATTGCACGGCCTAACTTTTTGACAAGCCCAGCCGCGTTTCCTCCGGACCGAAAAACTATTTTTGCGACCCAACTGACGAGGTACAAGTAACCAGTTCATCCTTGGTGCGATAGACATCCCAATCAATTTTTGAATTTCAAATTTAAAAAGCTTTACTTTTGTCGGCCGGCTTCTTTATGTCTCATCATCATACTGTGTGACTGTCATATTCGGAATACTTTCTCTTTCCACCCTCGCCCCCATGATTTTTCAGCTTTATGCTTTGACAAAAAATTCATTAGTATGAAACTATTTTTCTATATTGGGGCAAAACAAAATAATTGAAGGCTCACCGAACCCTTTTGGTCATTTTCTTTTTTATGCTTTTGTAATAATCTCTCCGAAATCATAATTAATGCACCGTATATCCTCTACGACATTATGAAAGCAACGTTAGCATGTGTGACAATCTTTCTTTTCGAGCCCGAGTAATCTTTTTGAGCAAAAAGATAAATTGAACTAATATTAGAATGCATTTGTTTCATAAAAATTAAATAATTCGAAAAATATTTTGTCAAAAAAAAATGTTTGTATCTCTTACAAAAATATATTAATGAAATATATTTTTATTGTACAAAAATGTAGATATAAATTATAATTGACAAATAAAAATATTTTTCATTGATAAATAATTTCAAGCATTATAATGAATCATTTTTCAACCCTGCGCGTTGACCAGTCTTTTCTTGATGCATGGTTGTTCAGAGAGTCGTAAGATCTATAATGTTGAGGTTGACCCCTTTTCTTCTCCGCAGTTTGGTTTGAGAGAAATGGAGACTGGAACTCAATTAGATGCTAATAGCAAGTTGCAATATAAACGACAATATAGAAAATTCCAGGACTACACATCACGACAGCGTGATTGACCCTCTGCTTTTGCATAATCAGCAAAATCCAGCTAAATAGCGACTGTTTCTTGGACTCATCTACCAAAAACCAATCAAGTTGATACTTTCAGATCACACTTTAGACTAATTGTCCCGAATTCAGTCCACATATAGACTTCTAACAAGTTCACATAACTATCGCAGCACAGAATACAAATGCAAGAACCCGGCACGACAAGATAACCCAAATCAATCAAAAGAAAGTTAGCTATCGGAGGAAAAGTCGAATCCCACAAGGTACAGAAACACAGTAGCCAATTTGGCATCAATGGCGGTGGCAAAATAAAGCATCTAGGACTTGCAGAGTAAATTGGCGAACACTAATAACGATAATAATACATTCCTTTCTCTGAAAAGATCATTAATATAAGTCAAAGGAACATAACGTGTAATTACTTAATTTAGCTTTCGCGTAAGGAAATACTCCACCTGTGCACCCTCCTGACAAAGACTAGGAATTACATCATATAGAAGGATTTTCTTCCAATCTAGCTTGACTCTTTCAAATACACTTGATTAATTCCACGACAAGTGAACTTGGTAACGAAGAAAACTCAAGATTTTAACTCAAATCTTATCTCTATACATGTAAAACCTAGATGCCTTTTGACTATTGTAACTAACACGTATGCAATTGGAAAAAGCGAGTTTTGTGTCACTTTCATTGAGAACAGGTTAGAAATAGACGAATGCATTCTAAATGATCATTAGAAGATCTCATACACATTGTCATCCCCTAGTTTAATAAAGATAAATCATGTTAAAGCCAACCCAATTTATAGCTTTTGCTTTTGGGTTGGACTTGTTTGGTATAAGAACCAAGCTTCTCAAATTCAAATCTTCAACCCATCCCTCATTTGCAGGATTTCCTCGCATTAAGCGCATAACTGGTTTTCGTTATTTCTTTCATACCCATACGCGTTTTTAAGCACTCCATTATGAAATGAATTTTTTATGTAATGGGTAGTGTTAAAGAAATAAACACATATACGTAGTGAAATTGTGGCCCAAAAGTCCCGAAGTAAGGAGAGGAAATAGCTCAATGTGTTTGCAAAGGACGTACGGACCCCTAGAGTGCCAAAACTTGGCACAAGGAAATACTTAAGTGCCAAAAATTACAAAAGGTACACCCAAAAGTTATAAAATGTACATTTAAGTGCCAAAATCGGAAGAAAATGATCAGTTAAGTGCCAACGGCGACAAAATCTGACCAAATTGCTGACATGGCACTTTTTCGGCGATCTAGGGTCAAAATGGTGTCATTTTAGAGTGCTAACATGGCCAGATTAAGCCCAAAATGACGTCGTTTTGACCAAAGTTTTATTTTTAATATAAATATTAAATAAATAATATTAAAAGCGAAAATTTTAAAAAAAAGGGGGCGAGGGGCAATAACCCGCTTATGGCCATCGCCCATCACTGATGGGGCAACGACCCTCTCCTAAATTTGGGCGAAGGTTATCGGCCCTCGCGTAGACGCCGATGGCCCTTGCCCGGCGCCGCTAGAAACTCAGGAGTGCTAGACAAGGGTTGCTGGCGCTGGCGTGAGGGCCGACAACCCTCACCCAGGTCGAGGCAAGAGCGGCCGACCCTCGCCCAAACATCAAGAGAGGGACCAGCAGCACTAGGCAAAGGTCGTTGATGTCTATGCAGGGTCGGTGACCCTCACCCAGGCTGGGGTGAGGGTGGTTGACCCTTGCCCAGATCTAGGAGAGGGTCGCCGCCCTCTCCCGGCGTTTGGTGAGGGCCGTCCACCCTCACCCCGGCCTGAGCGAGGATCAACGGCCCTCGCACCGACGCACTAGTGGCCCAAGGACTGGCGACTCTTGCCCAGGTCGAGGTGAGGGCGATCGACCCTCACCCAGATTTGGGAGAGGGTCGTCACCCATCTCGGTGTGTGATGAGGGCTAGATGACCCTCATTGCCAGTCAGTGAGGATCACCGACTTGTGCCCAAGCGTCGACAACCCTTGTTGTCCATCGCCGCCGCCCCACGGACAATGGGGTAGTGGCTACAGGCGGGCTGTTGCAACGCCTTTTTTTTAATTTTGCTTTTAATATTATTTAATTAACATTTATATTAAAAAATCAACTTTCCCAAAAATGATCTAGCCACATTAGCACTCAAAACGATAACATTTTGGGCTTATTTGACCATGTCAACACCCAAAATGACGCCATTCCAACCCCAACTCGCTGGAAAAGTGCCACGTTAGCATTTCAACAGGATTTTCTTGCCGTTAGCATTTAACTTATCCTTTTTGTTCTTATCTTTGCACTTAAGTATACCTTTTGTAACTTTTGGCACTTAAGTGTTCCATTGTGCCAAGTTTTGGCACTTGGGCTGTACTTATGCCATTTGCAAAGAGTCCCTTGCATAGATTTGGAGTCGGCATCAAATAAAGTTTGGATGTCTCCTCTATACCCTCTTCTCTGCCAATTATTTTGTTCTCTTGCACAAAAGAGTGAGTTTTCCCCTGCCTACCGACGATGAGTGTTTCCTCACTCAAATGTGTATGTAAATGAAACTTCCTCTCATCCGTCTTTATATTTAACCCAATATGAGAAAACTCATACACAAATTGAGATAAGAGCACAAAGTCATGAGCATAAGATCGAGTGAGGGGGAGAGAGGGCGAAAAGAGGGTTATAGAGGTTGGTTATGCTTAAGTAAGTCGTGAATTAATTTAATACCTATATTATTTTAGGCTTTATCATTTTTAACTCATTGATAATCTATCTACTAAATATAAATAAACCATACTACAACTCAACCCATTAACATAGGTTAAATAATAGGTCTGTTATCTATTTTGACAAATCTATTGAAGACAATGCAAGTTGGAACCCATGCTAGCGAGAGTAAACAAAAAAACTTATTCCATCAAGTTCCAATATTTCTTCAGGTAAAATTGCTTGCAGATCCTGAGCATAATAATCTTAATGCATAGATTGTTTTTTACTACACTATGCAGTAATTGGTCATCTATTGTGCTCCGAGTTAAGCCACCTGAAATTTCAATATGCATAGCTTAGCACGCTACATTTAAAAGATTTGTGTAATTGAATGATCTACCAAACTATTTAGTCAGAAATTGTGATACATTGGGAAAAAAAATGAATGTGGCTAGTTGTAATATTAAGCATTGAATGAGTTATTCAATTAAATCAGCTAATCCCCAGGTGTAACCGAAAATCGGATAAAAATCGAGAGTCACAAGGCTGATTTTCAATTCTAGATTGAGAAGTGGCCCACCCAGAATTGATCACCCTTCGATCTCTCTCTCTACTTTTTTTCCTTTGAACTTGAAGTCTTCCTTCTTAGCATTTTCCAACCCTTCTTGTTATTTTCTTTTTCAAAATCTCTTGGAAATTTCAATCGAAACACAGTAAATCCTCTATGACTTCATGAGCGCAACGTTGAGTAAGCGTGACGATCTCTCTTTTAGAGCTCGAGTATAACCTTTCGAGCAACGGACGAATAAAACTAAAATATGTGGTCCCATATCTAACCATGCGTCGTTGACCAAATTTTACTTGTTCACACACGGCTGTTCTGAGAGTTGAAGATATCCAGTTGATGTTGACCCTTTCTTCTCTGTAGTTTGGTTTAAGAAAAGTTCGGACTGGAACTCAATTTTATGCAAATAGCAAGTTGCCATATAGATGACAATATTGAAAATTCTAGTAATATATCATGACAGCGTGATTGACCCTTTGCTTTTTCCTAATCAGAAAAATCCAGCAAACAGCGACTGCTTCTTAGACTCATTTGACAAGAAGCCTGGATGGGTTTTTGATTATTGTAACTAAAATGTATCGCAAGCTTTGTGTCGCTTTAATTGAAAATAGGATAGAAATCGACATCTCACTTTCTAGATGGTTGTCGAAAGACCTCAATTTATTTAAAGAGGTGAGGGGCACATTCCAATAGACAAACACGTTAGACCTGAGCAGCCAATAATTTAAAACTCTTGCATCGAAGAAAAATTATCAATTTATTTCGGCCAATTGGTCAAATTCTCACCATGTGCAACCTTGACGAATTGCAGAGCGATGACACGTTGAATCCCTTCGAGTAACGCAATCAATTTTGAAAGTTCTCCGATTCTAAGATCACAGAATTTCGTGAGGGATCTCCACTGGATGCCATGCTCGCCATCATGGCTTGACAAGTCGAGTTCTTTTCAAGTCCATATATCGAGGTACAAGAGCGAGGTTAGACATTGCATGTCACGAGAGAGACTCCTTAGTTAGCCACGATAGAAGAGGCGCATGGACTTGAGATTTCTGAGGAATAGAAGTAGCGTCTCAAGCATCAAGTGCTTCAGATCCACCCCACCGAAGAAACATAGATTCTTTAATTTCGAGAGAGGGACGAACATGGAAACTAGTATTGCTTCTAATAGACAATTTGGCCATCACTTGTGGTTCAAATAACTTTGCGTTAACTCCTATTTTGAGGAACAAGAGCATGGAATTCAAGTGGTGACAACCCCGTATTTGGATGGACAGAAGTTTTGAAAATGCTGATTGTGTATCCATCGTCGATTATCGTGATATGCTCTCCCCAATTGCCTTCCTCCCCACCATACATTACAATTGTTGAGAAGTTACTTACATCAAATATGATCATTAAACCCATCACAACGTGTCTAATTATATTGTTCTGAAACAAATGACACATTAACATATCAACTTAAATGTGTAAATTTGTGTTTAAACATATTAAACGGGTCAACTTTCATAAGTCAAAATTTTAATATCGTCATACTTGTTTATGATACGAAATATTTTTTCCAGATCTAAATTTGTTTAATTGCGTATCATGTCATGTTGCGTAAAAGAATCCTATCGAGAGAGAGACTTTGTTTGAGTGAGTGAGTTTGAGATAGGTAGTTATAAAGCTTCTCTTCCTATGTTCACTATTATGATAATGACATGTACATTTTCTTTAAAGGTGCATGTCACGGTCTCACGCCTGCACATGGCAAAATACAAGAGAAAGCCTGAACACCACATAAAGTGGCACCCCAACTAGCTAGATTAAAAAATTTAGAACTACTAATGCCACCGCGTTTTCAATACATCTTCACGTAAACTTGCTTGCAAATCCTGAGCATAATAATCCCAATGCATAGATTGTTTGCGTTCTATACTGTACAGTAATTGCACTGGGAGTTATGCCACCCGAATTTTCATCATGCATTGGTTAGCATACCACGCTTAAGAGAATCATGTTTTGAATGATCTATTAAATTATCTGGCCAAAAATAGTGATTCATTTGATAAAACAACGCATCAAAACATATTTAGCCTGTTCTAATAAATATTTGAACATTTTTAGGACATAAATGGATTTTCAATCAAATTAGCATGGTATCGAAAATTGGACCAAAACTGAGGGTCACAAGGCCAATTCTTTGTTCTAAATCGAGAATCGACCCATCTAGAATCAATCCCCTCCGGATGTTGCCACTCCTCCGATCTCTGAACTTTTTTTATCCTTTGAACTTTAAGTCCTTTCCTAAAAAAAAGTTCAACCCTTTTTTTGATGTGATGCCACGAACGATGGAAACATTAGTAAAAATGTTTGCACGTAAACAATGACTCTTTATGTGATCTCACCTCGTACATAATTTTGATCTCACCTCGTACATAATTTTTAGTATATGATTATGGCCATTAATATCATGGCCGAGTTTTGCGGATCTAAGTGTCACGTGGTTGGCCAGAACATAAACATATAAACTGGTCTTGACCTAACATATGTAGGCATGTGAACATTAGGATACGGAATTGCCCCAATTTCTAATCTTTATTTTTTATTGTGCCTTCATACATGTAACCTATCAAGCCCAAGTTGCATGGGCAATGCACTGTGATGTTGTTTATAAGTAAGATCTATCATCACGAGTGTCCATGAATACTCATTTGATAGTTTTGATCCGCGTACAATGCGTCGGATCATTATAAAATTATGTGAGTATTTTTAACTCTTTGTTTAGGACTTTGACCAAATTGAACACACCATAGGCCCACTCATCACTTGGATGATGATTTTGAATTCAAGAGGATAAGCCGGTCATTATAATTGGTTTTTTTTTTTCTTTTAGATGGGTATGTTGTTAAGTTATACGGATTCGGCCTGCCAAGGCACAATTACATGACATAACTTTTTGACAAGTCTAATCACAATTCCTCCAAACTGAAAGGGTATTTTATTTTGGTCACATGACTAATGTGGTCAATTACTCAATGTGTTATCATATGTGATACGATTGTCATGTATGAAATTTTTTTTTCTATAATTTTCAACTATATGCTTTATACTGACAAAAAAAAAACTATCTACTTTGACGAAAAATTGACTCAAATGAAGCTCTTTTTCTTCTTGTTCTGGGAGAAAAAATATATAATTAAAAGATAAATCTACCCTTTCTTCTTATTTTCTTTTTGATGCTTTTGCAATAATCTCTCCGAAAATTTAATGACAATACCAGACATCCTCTACGACTTCATGACCGCAACGTTGAGTAAGCGTGACCATGTTCTTTTCGAGCACGATTAGAACTTTCTGAGCAAAGGGCGAATAAAAGTAAAATATGTAGTCCCACTTCCAACCATGCGTCGCTGACAAACTTTTCTCGTCTACACGTCATTGTTCAGAGAGCTGTGAAATATTTAGTTGATGCTTGATGTTGACTCCTTTTCTTCTCCGTAGTTGGGTTTGGGAGTAATGGGAACCGGAACTCAACCATATGCAAAGTGCAAGTTGCCATATAATATAGAAAATTCTAGGAATAACAGCGTGATTGACCCTCTGCTTTTGCATGATCGGGAAAATCCAGCTAAATAGCGACCGTTTCTTTGACTCATTTGACAGGAACCAATCAAGTTGATACTTTCAGATCTAACTTTAGACTAATTGTCCCGGATTCGTTCCCCATCGAGAGCTTTTACTAGTTCACATAACTATAGCGGCACAGAATGGAAATGCAAGAACACGAAGTGACAAATAACCCTAATCGAACGAAAGAAAGTTAGCAATCAGAAGAAAACTCGAATCAGACGAGGTACAGAAATGCACTAGCCACTTTTGCGAGCTTTGTAGTATTGGACTGAGTCAACTTTCTGACGTCGTCAGTGACGGTTGCAACATAAAGAATCTAAGACTTTTAGAGCAAACTGGCGAAAAGCAATAACGATAACAATATGTCCCTTCTTCTGTAAACAACATGAATAAAGTAATAGATCTACGTCAATGGAACATAGCATGAAATTACTTAATTTTGATTTCATGTAAGGATATATTCCACTTGTCCACCCACCCGACAAAGAGTGAGAACTACATAGGCTATATATCTACTTTCTGTGTTTAGTAACGAGCAGCTTTGCATAATCTGTAGAAACTTTGGACAAATCTGGTTTCCTTTACCCGCATATATAATTTTCCCTCTGTGCTTCTTCTAGGCTGAGATGGATTTTCTTGCAATCTTGCTTGACTCTTTCATATACACCTGATCAATTCCACAACTAGTGTGCCTGGTACCAAGAAAAGTCAATCGGATTTTATATTTATATATGCAAAGGTCATATGTAACATTTATGCAATCGGAATAGCGCAAGTTTCATGTCACTTTAATCAAAAATAGGTTAATAATGAATATTTCACAGTCTAGGTGGTCATCAGAAGACCTCATCTATATTGTCATTTCTTAGTTTGACAATGGCAAATGATGTTGGAGCCAAGAGTCTTCCATTAAACAGCCCAGCCTACAGCTTGTGTTTCATGGGTCGGACTCGTTTGGTATCAAAACCAATGGTCTCAAAGTCGCATATTCACGGTCCATCACTCATTTATGATTTCCTCTCTTTAGGCGCAATCAATTTTCCCCGGTTTTTCATTTCTAGGCGCATCGGATTCCCATGCCACGGTAGTGTTAAGATATAAAATATATTGAAGTCTCGAAGTAAGGAAAGGAAATAGCTCGATGTCAAATGGAAGAGATTCGCTTAAACAATTCGCTTAGGAGGTATTTAGGCGTTTTGCAAAGAGTCCCTCGCATTGATTTGGAGGTGGGATACCCAAAAATAAAGTTAGATGGACAGTACACTGTGATGTTATTCATAAGCAAAAATGACCATTACAGGTCCTCATGAATACCTAGTTTCGCTTTACTAAAAAAATGAATACTTAGTTTCGGCCCACGTGAAATGCGGCAGATTATTACAAAATTGCGTGGATACTTTGTAAACTAATTTTGGGACTTTGACCGTCGAACTCATTGTAGGCCCACTCATCATTTAGATAATAATTTTAAATGGGTATGCTATTAAGTTATGAGGACTTGGCCTGTCAAGATACGATTAGCACGGCCTCACTTTATGGCAAGCCCACCTGCAATCCATCCAAACCGACAGGCATTTTATTGTTGGTCGCACAACTGATGCAGCTCAACTAACCAATTACATTACCGGCGTAATATACATACCCATCAATTTTTAGGTTTGAATTTTAAAAAGCTCGCCTTTTATTAGCTGGCTTTCCATGTGTCATCACCATGTAATTAGATGGCAGATTAGAGTGATAGAGAACAGGTTTTCAAAGAAGAACGTGATAAATTTAATACTAATGTCCAAATTAATCAGTCTCACGCCACAAATTTCCAATCCGATATGTGTCCCATCTAAACCAATTAAACGGGTGGGTCAGATTGAGATAAGTTTGGGTCAGGTCATAAATGATTCGAGTGAAATTAACCCATTTAACCAATTTATGACTTATTTATTGTAATATAACTTTTTTTACCCATATCCGACCTGATCCATTTAACCAAATTTAGGAAAGTTTGTTTCTTGTGATTTTTATAAAAATAAAAAAAAATTGTATTGCTAAAATACTTTCACGCAATACAAATCTAGCAGACAATTTTTATAATTTTTAAATGAATGTTGAGGCTCTTTTTTATTGAAAAATTTTTTTAGGAAGTCATTTTCTAGAAAATAACAATATTTTTATGTAGCCTAGGCGGAGGTGATGGGTAAAGGAGATTAGGCACCATTTTGGCCTCTTCCCAATTTATTTAGTGCATGATTTTTGGGTGATGTAAATTTTTATCATGCATGCTAAAACTTGAAAACTCTCCCATTTAAGTGAAAGCTACGGATAATTAGTGAAATGAAGTTTGCTATTGGCGCCTATTCTCGTGTTCTTGTATGTCCGTAATTATGTTAGAAGGCTAAGATGGTGATCGTGTTTAAGTAAGTTTACATTGTTTAACAAGTTCATGTTATAAATACTAACTTTCAAGGGTAAGACAAGAGCAAACAGGTGAAATCACATATAAAGGTCTCATTTATGTTATTCACACTAATCTTCCACATGCACGTTGTAGTTAGTGGACTACATCCCTCAATAAAACAAAAGAGAGGAAAACAAAAGGCAAACTCGAAGCTAGGACAAAGGAGAGAAAGAAGACAAAATTAAAAAGTCAAGAAATGGATGAAGGAAGTTGGCATATGGTTTTTAGAAGCCCCTAAAAACCCCATACAAGATTTAACAAGATCTGTTTTCCTTAATGATTTGCTCGTGATAGGAAAAGTAGTTCACCACAATAACAACCATATAATGTAGGGTGTTGAAACACACATATAAGTTATGTTAGCAGAGCCTCACATTGAAAAATTGATGTGATGTGAAGCACTTAATGTATTCTAATCGTCCCATAACTTATTATCCTATTTTTTTTTATATAGGTAAGTCCACTTGGATATATTGACAATTACAACTTGGGCTCCCTCTTAATGATCTTGCCAAGTAAAGGCATCCAATATCGTGGACAACATCCCTCAATAAAACAAAAGAGAGGAAAACAAAAGGCAAACTCAAAGCTAGGACAAAGGAGAGAAAGAAGACAAAAGTAGAAAGTCGTGAAATGGATGAAGGACATTGGTATATGGTTTCTAGAAGCCCAATAAGAACCCCATAAGACATTGATCTAATGATGATCCGTTTTGCTTAATGTTCGCACCTATTTATTTGCTCGTGATAGTTTGGATCTACCGAAGTAGTTCACCACAATAACAACCATAGAATGTAGAGTGTTGAAACACATGTATAAGTTATGTTAGTAAAGCCTCACATTGGAGAATTGATGTGGTATGAAATACTTAATTTAATCTAATTTATTATAACTTATTATCTAGTTTTTTTTATTTATAAAGATAAGTCTAATTGGATATATTGATGATTTAAACTTGGGCTTCCAATTAGCAATCTTTCCGAGTGAAGGTATCCAATATGGTAGACCACATCCCTTGATAAACAAAAGAGATAAAAACAAAAGGCAAACTCGAAGGTAGAACAAAGGAGAGAAAGAAGACAAAAGTAGAAAGTTGAAAAATGGATGAAGGAAGTTGGCATATGGTTTCTAGAAGCTGGATAGCAACCCCATAAGACATTGATCTAATGATGATCTGTTTTGCTTAATGTTCACCCCTATATTTATTCGCTCGTGATAGTTTGGATCTACCAAAATAGTTCATCACGATAACCACCATTATAATACAGAATGTTGAAACACACATGTGAGTTACGTTAGAAAAGACTTATGTTGGAGAATTGATATAATGTGAAGTAATTAATATATCACAATTATTTCATAACTCATTATCTTAAGTTTTTCTTTTTATATAAAGATAAGTTCAATTGGATATGTTGATGATTTGAACTTAGCCTCCCTCTTTGCAATTTTTTTTCACTAAAGGTATCCGTTATGTCCACGTGCTTTTGTAGAGAAAACAAAAGGCAAACTCGAAGCTAGGAAAAAGGAGTGAGAAAGAGGAAAAAAAGTAGAAAGTCAAGAAATTAATGAAGGAAGTAAGCGTATAATTTCTAGAAGCCCCATAACGACCCCATGCGTGGGCTTTAAAAGAGCTGGCATTGTTCAACACTCATGCAAACTTTCAGTCGCAAAAAATGTCATCAGTGGAAGGGGGATTTGATGATCATACACAAGATGGAACCGTTGATCTCCAAGGAAACCCTGTCCGTCGATCCAAGCACGGTGGATGGACCGCCTGCACCTTCATCCTTGGTACTCTCTCTCTCTGTTTTGAAGAAAAATTCAGTAAATTGCGGGAGATATCAAACGGAATAGCGATATATAAAATTACATTTACAACACAGCATGTATCATCCAACCATTTTCTCTTTTTTAATTTTACCTTTCTTGATGATTTAGTTTTGAACTCTCAATGTTTGAACGACTCATGTTAGGTGTTGAGGGTAAATGGAAAGATTAACCTACCATCATTTATCATAGACATGTTTGGAGGTTGTGCCTTACTTGGGTACTCTCCTGGCACGGGGTTGAATACTTCAGTTGGGTTATGAATATCTCAATTTGAACTCAATTTCGTTGAGAGGGATGGATGTCTAGGCAGGAAAGGAAGCAATATTCAATACCAGTGACCATTATTTTCACACAAAAAAAAAAAAAAAAAAAACTACCCCATAAATAGTTGGTTGGCTAGCAAATTCTGATATTCTATCTTGCAATTTAATATTTCAACATACTGAAAGTACTTTATCTATAAGTCTTCTTAAATCCCATTAGAATCAGGAATACTCCGTTGTACAGTTGATGATGACAATCATAATGACACCACCACAGGTTGGCTAGTTTTTATCCACTGCATTAAAAGTCTATAAAAATGAGATTTTTTTTTTTGGCTGTGAATTATGTTTAAAGAAATCACAAGACTCGCACTGAAACATGACTTCTTTGTGATAAAATTCTACATTAGATAGATTTTAATTTGTTGATATATATATATATATATATATATATATATATATATATTGATTAAAAGATAGCCAATGGTATCTTCTCCCACCGTAATAATCAGCCATATGTTGCGATTTGTTACGTCACTTATGTCCCTCATTAAGGCTTAAGTATGATGTAGAGCTTGGAAGAGCTAGCTCCTTAACATCAACTCCAATAATAAAGGCGAGATTAGAAGCATCTATTTGACCCATTATTCCGTTCCTCTAATGATGCATCTTCAATTGGAAAGGAAAACTTAGTCACGCAAACATGTGTGTACGTATGACTTTCATCCTGTCTTTTTCTATGAGCTTATGGTCAATGTTTAATTTACTTCACTTTAGTTTCGGACGTGAGATATTAAGAAATCATAACTCTCCAACTATATAATTAATATAAGGAAAAAGCCACAAAAAACTCAAAATTTTGCTCACTGTTATACATTTACTTTAAACTATTTTTTGTGATATTAAAAATTCTAAACTTGTACCTATGCAATACATCTATCTCAAACTTTACTATGTGACATTAAAAATCTTAAACAAAAAATGTTTGAAATTTTTGATATCACAAGAATAAGTTCGAGATAAATGTATCACATTATAAAAGTTTGGGGCGAATGTCTATACAGATATAACTCTGGGACTTTTATTTAAAAAAATTAAAGTAAATATATTGCAGTGTATATAGTTTAGACTAATTGGTGACTTTGACCTCTTAATATATTGAATATGTCCGCTTCATTTTACGGCATTCGCTAGATGTGCATCTTTTTTCTAATAGCAACATTTTCTTTAAATGGAGGAACTAAACTGAGATCTAATTAAAAAAAAACAAAAGAAACCAAAGAAAGAGCGAAAGACCATCTATTCGTGCCAGATTTTCTGATAATCATTTTCATATTGACTTGTTGACTAATTGCTGCAGTGTACGAGGTCTTCAGGAGCATGGCATGCAGCGGTTTTCTAGCCAATCTTGTCCTCTGTCTGACCGAGAATCTCCATCAAGGCACGGTCCAATCGGGCAACAGTGTCACCAATTGGATCGGCACGGTTTAGATCGCCGCGGTCCTTGGCGCGTACATGGCAGACACCCATCTGGGCCGTTACTGGACCACGGTCGTCGCATCGGCCGTCCATCTCACGGTACGTGTCGTCCTACTCCCACCTCGCATTGGTCAAAATCGTAAAGCTGTTGAGAAAGGGACCTGTCGAGGGAAGAATCCAATTTTTTCCGCCATGCGTTGAGCGCATATATGTCTCTCTTCGCGCAGGGCATGTCGGTCTGGACTCTGGCCGCCTCGCTTCCCGGCCTCAGGCCGCCTCGCTGCTCGGCGGCCGACGGTGGCAACTGCAACGAGGCCTCCGCGCTGCAGCTCGCCGTCTTCTACGGCGCTCTGTACACGCTGGCGCTCGGGAACGGCGGGTCCGAGGCCAACGTCCCGGCGATCGGCGCGGACCAGTTCGACGACTCCGACCCGAAGGAGAAGGCCGACAAGCTCGCCTACTCCAACTGGCGGACGGTCAGCGTCTTCTTTGGGACCCTCTTTGCCAACTTCGTCCTTGGGTATGTTCAGGACAATGGAGGCTCGGCCCTCGGGCACGGGCTCCCCATCCTCGGGCTCGTGATCTCTGTGGTGATCTTCCTCGCCGGGACCCCTTTCTACCGCCACCGGGAGCCTGCCGGCAGCCCGCTCACGAGGACGGCCCGGGTCATCGTGGCCGCCGTGAGGAAGTGGAGGGCGCCGGTCCCGAGCGATCCAAAGGAGCTTTATGAGCTGGACCCGCAAGAGGATGCCACGACGGGGAAATTCAGGATCGACTCAACACCAACCCTGAGGTAGTAATTTGCATCGACTTCCACTTCTCGTGGGTTCAAAATCAGAAAGTTTTACTGTGTGGCTCACTCTCCCTGCAGATTCTTGAACAAAGCATGCGTCCGAACCGGTACGACTTCTCCGTGGAGGCTATGCTCGGTCACCCAAGTCGAGGAGACGAAACAAATGCTGCTTATGATCCCGATGCTGATCGCGACTTTCGTCCCGAGCTGCATGGCGGCTCAGATCAATACCCTCTTCGTTAAGCAAGGAACTACGTTAGATAGCAGCATCGGCAGCTTCAAGATCCCCCCGGCGAGTCTGGCCCGATTCGTGACCGTATCGGAACTTGTGTGTTTTGTGATGTATGACCGCTTCTTCGTCAAGCTCGTGCGAAGATGGACCAAGAACCCGAGAGGCATCAGTCTTCTCCAAAGGATGGGGATCGGCCTCGTCCTCCACATCGTGATCATGACCGTGGCGTCCTTCACCGAGAGATGGAGGCTCCGAGTGGCTGTGGAGCACAATTTGGTCGAATCGGAAGGACAAATCCCATTGACAATCTTCATTCTGCTTCCTCAATTCGTGCTCATGGGAACGGCCAACGCGTTCCTGGAAGGAGCGAAAATCGAGTTCTTCTACGACCAAGCGCCAGAGAGCATGAAGAGCCTGGGCACGTCTTATTTAATGATCACAATGGGGGTCGGGAACTTCCTCAGCAGCTTCCTCCTATCCACGGTCTCGCACATCACCGAGAGGCACGGCCACCAAGGTTGGATCCTGGACAACCTGAATGCTTCGCGCCTCGACTATTACTACGCCTTCTTCGCAGTGCTCAACATCCTGAATTTCACGTTCTTCCTGTCCATGGCGAAACTCTATTATGCGTATAGCGCCGAGGCATCAGGATTAGATGGTTGTCCTCGAGGAAGAGATGACAGAGCCGGTGCCACGGAAGAAGAAGGGAGTGCCGGTGACATAGCTCTGGTATAGGTAAAAATGCCACGGATAGGATTTGTGTTGAAAAGATTATTATGAAGCCATCTTATATCCTAAGCTCTACTAGTCGAATAATATTCAGCACTTGTACAGCTCTCGGCGTTACAGCTACATGCGTGCCTTTACATTTATGTACAGATGATTGTTGTTTCGAAACAAATCATTACATGATTAATTTACTCTATGTTTAGAAACGAGTTTGCTTTACATCATCATCCATCACCCAAAACAAAAAATTTGCCTTCGAAGAGATCTTCTTTCCTTTCCTCCCATTACATTGTCTTCGCTCTGTGCGCTTCTTCTAGGCTAAGACGGATTTTCTTCCGACCTAGCTTGACTCTTTAAGATGAACCTGACTAATTCCAAAACTTGTGAACTTTGTCCCAAAAAAAAGTCGATCTTCTCAGTCAAATTTCATATGTAAAGCCCGGATGGCTTTAAATTTCTTGATCATGTTTTAACATATATGCGAGGGGAATTAGAAATTTGACCAAGTCTTTAGGCTCCATTTGTTTTTTGAAAAATATAACTTATTTTAGAAAATACTTTCCAAAAAGTTATTTTCTAGAAGATGATAGTATTTTTCAGTACCTAGACAAAACCTGAAGAGACCTTAAATATATTTTCCATTTGGTATGAAGAATCTATTTTTCCCGAGACATTTTTTATTTTTAAATTATTTTTTTTTTTAATTATTTTCTTTCTTTTTCCTTTCTTCTTCTCCATCTCTCCGACACAACCACCCTCACCATGGAGCTAGACATGGAATCCATGGAGCTTGACGTGACAAAGAAAAGGACCAAAGAAGAAAAGCACACGCACAAAGGTGGGAACGGAAATCATTTTCTACAACTATAGAAGGAGATTTTCCACCGATCGGAACACGTTTTTTTTGTCCACTCTTTTCCACACATCGGCACACGTTTTCTTTGTCCACTTTTTTCCACGCCTTAAACATCGGAAAATAAGGAAAAAAATTTCTCGAAACATATTTTCCACAGGCAAACGGAAAATAGGCACAAAAATGACACCTCAGTTTCTAGATGGTCATTAGATACATGCACATCATCGTTTCTTAGTTTAATAAAGAATATCACGTTAGAGCCAAAACAAAGGAGGAAGAATATCCCACCAATGATGTCAAACCCTATTAAAAGTTCAAATAACGATGAACGCCAAACCCTATTAAATATTCGTATGAAGTTTATTATTTTCAAATCATTCAATTTAAAATCTAAAAACCAAAGCTTTTCCTCCATCAATGTGTCATGTTGATATCAGTCCCAGGTTGTGCTTTTAGCGTGGCTAGATTTCAAGTACATATGTAGGGTGTGTTTATTTTAATGAAAGTAGTTTTCTAGAAAGTGTTCGGATTTTCCGCTGTTTGTTTTTTCAAAAATAATTTGGTCAATGAAAAATACTTTTCAGTTAACATAAATATTATGTATTATTTTAGAAAAATGAATTATTGTGCATGGGAAAGGAAAAACACTTTCTCTCTTTATGAGGTCCTTAGGTCCTTCCCTTTTTGTTAGTTCAAATGTTATTCAATCATTTTCCAAATACGATCCAAACGCTTAAAAACATTTTCAATCGCACATTATCAAACACAAGAAAACTAATCATTTTCATGGAAAATGATTTCTTGAAAAATATTTTTCAAAAATTGTACGATTTCCACGAAACAAACGCACCCGTAATTTTCATTTGCTTCCAGTTTCAATTCCAAAATTCTGTTTCAATTACAGTCCTGCAGTTTAATTTTCCCTCTAATGTTTTGAACATGTACTTTCCTTGTCATTTTCTTTCATTTGTGCATTTCATCTCAGTTTTCCGTGAATTTTTTTACTTTCAAGAGAAAAACAAGTACTTTCCACGTCATTACTGAATGGCATAAACTTTTGAAACAAATGACTGCCGTGAAATTTGACTTCAAACGATGGAAAGGCAAATGAAAGCTTCCTCTCTGGTTTTAATTCGACCACATAGTGATCACATATGTTCATCAATCGAGCAAAACAATCTTTCTATTTCACAAAAAAAATTTCACAAATCTTATTATAAGATTTATTTAGCTTCAAAACATTTGCAATTTTTTTAAGGAGGTAATTCACGAGCACATCGTACAAGCCAAAAGCTACTCTACTCTTTAATAGGCAAAAACCAACACGCACCTCTTGCATATTCAATATTTAGAATTAAACTAGGAAATCCCAATTACCTTAATCAAAATAGAAAACTTACTTGAATTCGGAATCCAACTTGAACTGAAAAATATTTCAATAATTTCTTGCTCGGTTTAACCAACTGATCATATCGAGTGAATATCTATCTGATGTGATTTTGACTCTTTGACGGGTGGGTGCACAGGTGGAGTATTTCTTTATGTGAAACCAAAATTATGTAATGCATTTTAAGCTCCATTGACTCAAATCTGATACTTTCATTAATAACGTATCATTATCGTCATGGTTCGTGCCATTGACGAATTAGCAAGGTGACTCTTTCCGATCTACAAAGCAGGAAATCTGGCTAGTGCTAATCCATATCTCGTGCTATTCAAGTTTTCATTTGATAGCTTGCCCTCTTTGGCTCGACTAGGGTTATCTCGTTGTGTTGTGTTTTTGCATTAACATTTTGTGCCGAGATAATTATATGAACTATTAAAAGTCTATATGTGAACCAAATTTGTGGCAATTGATTTTAAGGTTGATCTAAAAATTATCAACTTGATTAGGTTTTGTCAAATGAGTCCAAGAAACAGTCGTTGTTTGGCTGAATTTTTGCTTATTATGCAAAAGCAGAGGGTCAATCACGCTGTTAATATATATTTTCTTAGAAACTTCTATATTGTCAATTATATGGCAAGTTGCTATTAGCATGTAATTAAATATAACTGAGTTTCAACATCAACTATTCTTACAACCTCTGAGCAACCATGTATGAACACGATAAATTGTCACACTTACTCCACGTTGCTGTCATGAAGTCGTAGAAAATATATATGGTGCTTTAATTCAGATTTCGGAGAGATTATTGCAAAAGCATGAAAAAGAAAAGAGGGAAAAAAAAAACCAACAATTTGCTTTTCAGGAAAAAAAATGACTCAATTCGTTTATTGTAAAGGTGGAAGTCCATAAGAGATGTTGCTAAATTGATGCGCTGCGGGCTTAGGACGATGATTATTAGGAAAAAGAAAATAACTAAAAGTGTAAGTTTACCTTTTAAATATGTTGTTTTGCTCATAGACAATTAGATATCTGTGAAATATGATATAAAAAAAAATCATTTCAACTATTTTTATTTTTTATTTTTTGTCAAGGCATGCAGCTGAAAACTATTAGAGGAAAAAAATGGGCTGAGGGTGGAGAGAGAAAGCATTTCATACGCGAGAGTCATACCACATGGTGATGGCACATGAATAAGCCGGCCAATAAAAGATGAGCTTTTAAAATTCACATTCTTGTGAGATCTCTAGGAGATCCAAAAGACCGTGATGTAGCCGATGGACGACATACGCACCCAACGGCCCATCTTCAACAGCCACAGGAAGCTTCACAAAATGACTCCGCTGCTCCTATTTCAAGAATCGCCTAGAACAAGAACATCAATCACTCAATTTTTAAAAAAAAATTGTGCAAAAACAAAGAAGAGAGACCAACATGAATTGCAATTTCTTAGGTTTTTTAGCATCTGCAAGATCATCCTCACTTGGAGGAAGAATTTATCACCCAATCACACTTGCCCTCATCTTCCCTCTTTGCATCATCTTGCTCGCCCACTCAACTCTCGCGACGCCTCTTCTTCAACGGTTGGGGTTGCTTCTTTGCCCTAATTTAGCCCCAATGTGTTAATTTAAGGACAAAATAAGGGCCAATGATGTCGCTTTTTGCTTTTGAAATTATTCAGCAAGCCACATCAGCAAATTGACAATATAGTCATGCCACCTCGCATTTCCGGCGTTCCAAATGGGAGTTGACACTTCAGTAATCAGTTTTTTTAATCAAAATGGCATTGAAATGATCTATTGAAAGGTTTTGGTACTAAAGTGTGTTTCATATGAATAAACTTAAAACTTGTATACAAGTTGAGATCTCTTAATAGATAGAAAAACAGAAAACTAAAAGCAAATTGAGAAAGGAGAAAGAAAAAGAAGAAGACAAAGGTAGAAAGCTCAACAAGGCGATGGCGTTTGTGTCATTATGCAATTGCAAAGTGAGTGAGGTGAGAATGGGAAGGTCAACTCAACCGCAGCAAGATGGTCTCGAATCTGTGTAGCACTATAAAAGGGTGTTCATGGGGTTGCGAAGTTCTTCGTACAAGTTTGCTTTTAGTGCCAAAGACCTTGTGGGGTTCAACAGTCATGGAAACACAAACTCATATCCCATACATATTCAAAATGTCACTAGTGGTAGGAGTCGATGATTATGCACAAGATGGAACTGCCGATCTTCGAGGAAACCCTGTCTATTGATCCAACCGTGAGATGGACCGCCTTCTCCCACCGATCTCTGAGGAAATCCTGTCCGTCGATCCAACCGTGGGATGGACCACCTACTCCCGCCGATCTCAGAGGAAACCCTGTCCGTCGATCCAACCGCGGGATGGACTACCCCCTCTCTCTCTCTCTCATGGTGAATGGGAAGTTTGTGTTCATGGGTTGAAGAAAGCTTGTTTTTGGTTGTCCTTGTTAATGTGCTTTTTGTTGATGATATTAAAGATGCACATGATAACCATATTGTTTCTCACTAATAATCTCCCATTAAATGATAAGATAGCTAAGGTAACAGTTTCTTTCTTTGACTCGTTGCTTTGGAGGTTGTGCCTCGTGCTTGTTTATTTATCTCTCTGTCCATCCTTACTGGTGCACTGTTCCGTTTGGGTTCAACATCAATATAAACTGAATTTCAAGGAACTACTGCTAAAAAAAAAAGGTCATTTGCCATTTATAGTCTTCCTTAAATCCCATTAGAATTATGATGTGTATTTAGAATATGCTATTTTGTAAAATTAACGACATTGATGATCAGGAGAATACCACCACAAATTGGCTAGGGTTTTATCCACTGTCCTAAAAGTCAAGAAAAATAAGAAGCTTCCTCTTGCTTTGAAATGTTATTTCAAAGAAAATACAAAACTCGCACCTAAACTTTGACTTCCTCATGGGAAAATTCTATGCTAAAAAGATCTCAGAGAGATCTTAGCTAGTCGAGATATACATAGAAGATATTGAAGAGAGGAAAATTGTCCAAAGAATTCTAAACCTTTAAACTGTGTCAATTAAGTCTTGAACATTTTCACAATTTGCTAATTTTAATCGAAAATCGCTAACATAGACAAAAGTAATGCCAAATAAGATGGTTAGTCCTAATGTAGACAATATTTTGAAAAAAAATTGAATTTTTTTCTTTTTTTTATTTAGTCTGGTGGGGTCACCGAGCAACTCTCATAAGTCACAGACAAGGATCAACCAACCCTTGCTGACCACATGCAAGGCCCAACGACCCTTGTTGGCCGCTGGATGATTGTCTGAAGACCCTAAAACTATCGTCATCCCTTGATGATATGTGATGTGATGATATCATTATATTCTTTGGTGACACAACTAATATACAGAATATATTCCAGTGCACCAAGACTACTCTTGATACTAAATTTGGCGATTGGTTCTCTCACTACAAGACAATGCAGTGGTCAAATTTGATGTCATCTATGTGCCTTTTGATTAAACTTTTCCTCCAATCTTGGCAAAAATGGGTCACGTCACCCACTTCTCTTGCTTCTTTTATATATATTGAATGTAGATATGATAATTATAATTATGATAATATGTGGCCTTCCATAAAGCAAAAGAAACAAATGGAGCTGAAGTTAGATTTGTCCATGTCAAGCACAAGTTTGTCATCCTCCTTCATAATGAAATTCCAAAAATGGAAAAACAAATTCCAATTGAGATTTTAGGGTTTATTATATGGCAATTTTTTAAGAAGATAAGATATTTCGTACGTAGAATTTTTTTTTTAAGAAAAAAGCTATGTTCAAAGAAGAGAGATTCCCAGACAAAAAAAAAACTGAGGGGTAAAAAATGACAGATCATTTACTGTCTTTTTTGTTTTTTCCCTGAAGCATGGGGTAAATTGAGGGACTTTTCACCCCATCTATCACTTTCTAGGTGGCTTTTGCTTTTATGGGTAGGAGGGACTTGTTTGGCACCGTTACCAAGCGCCTCAATGTTGAATTTTCGCTGCCCATCGATCATGCGGGGGATGCCCTCTCTTTAAGCGCATAATCGGTTTATTTTTTTATTTCTTTCGTATCCATGTGCATCGGATTCACTTACTTAAGTTCTCCATCATCAAATCAACCTTTATGGCATATATAGTGTTAAGATATAACAGTGAATTGGTAAGGGAAGGAAGTACCTGTGGCCCGGAAGCCACGAAGTATGGAAAGGAAATAGCTCTAGAAGTGACATGAAAGAGATTCTTTCAGAAGGTCATTTAAGTGGGGTAACAGTTATTGGGTTCAGCGTCAAAAAAAAAAAAATTTGGTCAGAATAAGAACTTTCATTACTAGCCAAAATAAGAAAACATGATGTTTCTTGATCCATACATAAAATTAATCAAAGAGAGTGAGGCGGGTTGGTGATCCAATTCGGAGAGAGGGAGCTGGTTTTATGAGCTTTGACCACCCAATCCACAGCCTTGTTCGCTCCTCTCGGTTCATGAACTAAGGTTGCTCCTTTTAGTTGGCCAAAATCGATCTGCAATCACTGATAATAGCCGGTGCGGCCCACGGAGGAGTTTCTCGGCCCAAAACGCATTTTATTACAGGTACGTTATCAAAAGATATGACCACTTGCAGATCATTTTCCTCTCGCAGATCAGTTCCCATGAGGAGATCAGTTCGTAGGTTCTGTTTCTTTTTCACCCACAGCAAGGCTTCCCTCGCCGCTAGGGTTTCCACGATCAGAAAAGTGGAGGCATGGAATTTTTTGATGAATCCATCTGTAAGTCGCCCGTAGCTGTCTCTGATGATCCCTGCTATTGATCCGATCATGGTTAAATTGCACCAGCAGCTGTCCACGTTTATCTTCCCCTTGTTTTGTTTCGGTGGGTTCCACAGATTTGGTGCTGATTTTACTACCTCCTCTTTTGATGGTTATTTCTGGTTCCATCTCACAAATAGTTGAGTTATGAAGGAGGCGTCTTCAAGAATAGCTCTCGGATTGGGTTTTCGGTTTTGGAAGACCAGCGCATTACATCCCTTCCAAATCGGGTCAATTCCAAAAAAAACCCCAAACTTTAGGTTTAGTCCCAAATATACCCCGAACTTTTTTTGTCTCAAGAAAAACCCCAAACTTTAGGTTCAGTCCTAAATCTGCCCCGAATTTTTCTTTGTCTTAGAAAAAACCTCAAACTTTAGGTTTAGTTCCAAATCTGCCCCAAACTTTTCTTTAATCTCAAAAAAAACCCCAAACTCTTAATCTATTCCCAAATCTATCCCAATTTTTTTTGTCAAAAAGAAAATCATCAAATTTTACTATAATCCTAAATTTTCCCTCATTAGCCTCTGTCCAAAAGCCGTATTAGTAATCCCTAATTTTTTATATCCTAAAATGGTTTTATTTTGAAAATAATTTTCTATAACATCTTGTTTATGTGTATTTATTATCTATGTGGAAATGCCATGTTAAGTTGGGACTAGACCATGGAGTATATTTGAGAACATATCAAAAATTGATGATTTTTTTAGTACAAACGAAGGGTAAAACCCCCAATTAGTATACCCGTTAATTGAGGCGTGTTATTTAATTTAGAAATTTGATAGTAAAATTTAACGGAAAATAATATATGGTAATTTTTTTGGTGGTCAAAAAAATAATTTTGGGTAAATTTGTCATATGTGTACCAATTTGAGATTTTTTTAGACAAAACAAAATTCGGGGTAGATTTGGGACTAAAATTAAAGTTTAAAGTTTTTTTTGAGACAAAAGAAAAGTTTGGGGCAGATTTGGGACTAAACCTAAAGTTTAGGGTTTTTCTTGAGACAAAAAAAAGTTCGGGGTATATTTGGGACTTGACCTAAAGTTTGGGGTTTTTTTTGGAATTGACCCCTTCCAAATCTGCCATATCACTCCTCCAAAGAAAGATTTTAGCTCCATGGTGTTCTTGGAGGTAAGGAAAGCACATACCCACTTATCCATCTGAGCTATATTTGAAGGTGTAATATCAATGTTTAGTTTCGGATCTGCCCAAATTTCCTTGGTCCATTCGCACAACATGAAGAGGTGCTCTGTCGTCTTTGTAGCTTGGCCGCAAAGCACACATGTGGGTTCAGGTATCATTCCTCTCTTGTATAAATTTTTCTTAGTCGGAAAGGCATTACTGCAAGTGCTCCACAATAAGGGTAAAACAATTACAATCAAGTACCCAAAAGTCAAGTTGAGATGGGCTCGAGGAAGCAATGACAGAAGGAAGAGAAAAACATCAATGAGCCTCAAAGCTCCACATACACCCATAAGAAAAAAGAGGAAGAAGATAGACCAACTATGCCAAAATCTATTAAATTCTCATCTGAGTTTATTTCCAATGTCATTCAGTTTTAGTTCTGAAGTCCGAAACTTTTCTCCGTAATGTGTCATGTGAATATCAATTTAATGTTGTACTTTAACTTATGTAGATTTCAAGTGCGCTGTAATTTCATTTGGCTTTAGTTTCAATTCCAGTGTTCTTTATCACGCACTTTAATCTCAGTCCTATAGTTTAATTTCCCTTTAATGTTTCGAAACATTTACTTTCCTTGTCCTTTTCTTTTATTCATGCGTTCTCTGTTTCATTTTTCCGTGAATTTTCAACTTTCAAGCGCAAGCATTTTGACAGTTCAACCACCATGAGACAAGTCGCATTGTATAATTGTGCCACGGGGGACTTTTTCGCCCAATTAGCATTAGTTACTGATTTGTCAGTATCAAATGCCTTTCGCTTATTATAATTTTGGAAGAAATTATGTTAGAACGTATTGCAACAAAAAAAAATAGATAAAGAGAAAGATAAAATATATTGAAATAATTTTTTGTATAATCCACTCTATTTAAAATTGAGATATTTTATAAAAAAAAAAAATCAGAGAAGAGATAAGTTCATGTGTTTTAATTCATTAATTCATTATTCGACAATTATTCAAATTTTTTTGTATACAAAATAATGAATAAAAAAATCCACAATTAATTAATCGGGTTCAAGTACGAGGGACGAAGGTTTCTCCTCCTCTCCCATAGGAGCTCCTCCATTTATTTCAATAAATTTGATAAACTTAGAAAAAAATATATCTTGAAATTCATTTTTAAAAGAATATAAGTTATGTTTGAAATAAAATATGACGGTAAAATTATCAATTTAATTTCAAAACTTTATCTATTTTGATTTGAAATCTGAAAAAATACATGATATCTTGAAATAAATTTTTAGCTAACATGTATAATTGAATATAACTCATGACTATAAATTTACCCATTTAGTTAAAATTTAAAGTAAAATTAAAATATATAACTCATTATGTGAATATCATAGATAACCTGTTATTCTAAATATAATTGATGATTATAGCACTATATATAAGCACATGAACAGTAAAAATAAATCATTGATAAGTTACTCGTACCTGTTATATTTAGACAGAAATATCCTCAATAACATTTTTAAAAAGCATGTGTATGTTTGAAAAAAATGCTCATGACGGTGAAATTGTCAATGTCATTTAAAGGTTTTATTTCTTTTGATTGAAAATAGAAAAGGAATAAATGAAAATAATATATCATAAAATAACTTTTTAACTAAAATGATATTATTTTGAATATAAGTCATAATTGGAAAATAACCATTTTTGCCTGATGTTAATATAAAGTGAGAAATATTACCTGTTAGGTCAACAACATAGATAAAGCGTGTTATGCGAATAAAATTGATCGTATGAAACTACACATAATTATGGTCAAATAATACATATAGATCATAGATTAATTACGTGTAAGTTTAAATATAAATTATCTCATAACATGATTTAGCTTCATTTGACATTACAAACATTTAGTTAATTGTTTCGAAACTACCAAATTTTTCAATAATTTCTAATAAATTTTATAGACAGCTTACCAACGTGTTAGAATTACTAAATATTATATGGAATTATCAACTTCTATTATGTTCCACTTACTAACTTTTATTTGATTATTTCAAAATTAATGACTATTTCAATAATTAGACAGTAATTAATTGTAAAACTTATATTACCAACTATTTTATGAAATTATCAACTCTTATTTGAGTTAGTTACCAATATATATTTGCCTACTTTACCAATATCTGTTTGGAGCTTACCAAGGGATTAAATTTATAACTTTTGTAAGAATTTTTCAACTCTTTCCAAAATTACCACATCTTCCAATAATTTACCAGTATTTATTTATGGGAAGGTCACTGACTCTTGCATAAATTTACCAACTCTTTATCTAAATTCAGTTACCAACACTAAGATGATTACATTTTTTTTTTTAATTACCAACTGTTTCCAATAATTTGCCAATATTTGGGAGAAGTTGTACGTCATACAGCATGTCTTTGAGCCTCTTGTGTCGTAAACTAGTATTAACACCTAGAGGGGGATAAATAGGTGTAGATGAATTTTATGCGCAAGTAATAACAATATTTTGCAATCTACAAACAGAAATTAAATAGAGAAAGTAGAGAAGATTGCAAACACAATTTATAGTGGTTCAGCTTTAGATAAGCCTACATCCACTCTCTAGGCAATCGGCCAATAGGTTGGATTTCACTATATGATCAAAGGTGATTACACACTCTTAAGTGTTAGCACTCGGTGATGATGAGTCTCACAGAGTCACTCTTCTTGGTAATTCACTAGGATCACTCGGTTTCACTTTTTTTTTTTTTTCAGACAACTAATGAAGAATTGAATCAGCCTTGGAATACATTTATCCTCTCTAGTCTTCTAAGTCTCATCCTATCCTTATATACTCTTCAAGCTACACTTGACCGTTGGCTCTTTCCTTGAAAGTTTCGTCTTCCCTTTCCTAGACAGACTTTATAAGGCAAGTCTTTTTGACCGTTGGAGGTAGATTGGATCCCATTGGATTCTGTTCGCCTATACAATCAGAATCCGGGCTTCCATAAGTATTCCATTCTTCTTTGAAAGTTGTTCGTTGATTGATCCTGCCAATCAGTTTGATACAACATAATCAATATAAATAAAGTAAGTGAAATACTTGACCGTTGGTGATCTTATCCTATAATTCCATTCTGAGTCTGACAAACTCAAGTTCTTCGTCTGGTACGATCAGACTCAGAATTTGCGTCTACTCGGGTCTTCTATCTAGTACGGACAGACTCAAAATTTGCGTCTGTTATGGACAGACTCAGAATCTGCCAGACTGAAGTTCTGCGTCTGCTTCATCCAGACTCAGAGGCTTTCTGTGTTTCTCCGTCTGCTTCATGCAAACTCAAAGCATACATTAGTAGCCTTTAATTTATTTTGTCATCTTTAAAACATTATAAGGGATTTTCCTAACAATCTCCCCATTTTTTATGATGACAAAATAATCTCTGAATATGCAAGTATGCAATTATGCTTTTAAATATATTGATAAATCAAAGCATCATAAGCACATAATGCAATCTCCAAAATTTTATATATTCAATGAATGTCATTTAAAATAGGAGATTATAAAATAGAAGATAGTTGATAAATTGAGCAAAATAATATATAAAAATAATTGCAGCTCAATATTATGCACTAAATAATATAAACCAATTAGTGCATATGCATATACATATTTTCTCCCCCTTTTTGTCATAATCAAAAAAGTGATAATAATGAAAAAGGGTGTCATGTGAACAATAAATTCACATAATATCTTTATGAGGCATGAAACACAAACTTTAAAGATACCATGTTGATACGAATGTAAAGAATATTCAATATAACTCATATATATCAACAACAATTGCTAAGGAAAGAAATGGATAATATACTTACCAAATTATGTAGAACACAATTTATATTTTCTTTCCATAGTAATCAAGATCAAGATCAATTCAAAAAATCTTACATACTTAATCAATGCTCCCCCTCAATTTGTTGCTTTTTCGAAATGATCACAATTATCCCCCTTTCTTTTTATATTCACTTTCTCCCCCTGTCCTCATGACAGTATTTGCAATAATACTTATTGCGGCTTACGCACGTTGAATAGAATATTGTCCCTTTATTTCCTTTGTAGTATCAACATTCGCAGCATTCATTTGCTTTTGAAGTTTGTTTTCTTCAATCAAGCTTGCCTCAAATTTAATCTGCATAAACTTAACAAACTTTCTACACAAATGCATTGTTATAATATTTCATGTAATATAGAATGCTCTTTCTTGTGAAATAAATTGGATAACATATATGACAATATAAAAATTTCAATTCAAAGCTATTCAGCCTTCCATATGACACATTAGTGGCCTGCTCAATAATTTCTGAAATTTTTGTGCAATGAATAGAATTTTTGAGCCTTAAAAAAAATCTTCATAATTTCATATTAAGCTTTCCCAATCTCATATGGAAATATATTTTGCCACAAGCAAATCCTTGTAAAATAGATAATAATCTTTGCAAAAAAATATCACGCACATACCTTCTTTCAATTTGCGGATTAAACTTACCTGATATAAAATATCTTCTAAGATTATAGCAAGTGAATCCCAAAATACAACAATATCTTTCAAGATTAAAGGGATTTCCCTAAGCATAAATTTCAAAAAGATATTATTGATGTAATATGCAAGATGAAAGTAGATATTTTCATCACGTGCCAAATCAAGTAATAAAAATGTGCAATATTTGACAAGATTTTTTTTTTTTTGCAATATAATTCACACGTGAGTCATCAAAATCATCTTGAACCATAAAAATTTGTGTATAAATTTGGAAGGCAGAATGATAAAGATGGAATATTTTATTTCTTTACTCAAGGTATATATTTAAAATATACCATTGATTTAGAAAAAGATCTCATCAATCATCACTTGATATATTCTTCTGATTGCTCAATGATTTGCATAGATTTTTGTAATCATTCTTCTTTTGTAAAATTTCCTACAGTAATCTCTTTTTCTTTTGGTATCCATGAATTTGGATCATTCTTTCACATTAAAGCACAAATAGGAAAATTTTCATAAAAACTCAACGATGCTTTGCTATCTTGTATAAAATCTCGTAAGACAAAAAAAATTTCTTTGCAAAAATATAATAGAATAAGAGAGTATAAAATCCGATCATAATTATCTCTAAGCAGGATATCAAATCAATCACATGAATCAAATTCCAACTCATGAAACTACCAAAAATATAGCACACGATTCTTCTTTCAATATAATCAATTATAGAATATAGTCATTATAAATTCCGAATCAATCAAGGCATAAAAATGATATATCGAATATCAAGTATAATGAAAATATTTAAAACATGCACGCAACACAAATTGAGAATTTAAAAATATATATTTCTTACCAAATTCTCTTTCTCATTTGCCTGCAATCAAAACGCATACTCAAGTTTTCTTTGGTACCTAGACTTTCTTGGGTCCTTGAGAGTTATTAGTGTATGCTTTGTTAATCCAAGTTTTCTGAACAGGTCTCTAGACTTTAGGACACTTACTCTCAAAATGTTTCTTTTCACCACAATTAGAACATTTGAGATTTTGTTGTCCAACAGGTTTTACAGATTTCTTTTTAAAATGGTTTTTGTAAGCCTATCGAGGAGGTTTTTGTCTGATTCTTTCTTAAACTTTTGAAAAATCTATTAAGGAATCACTTCCTTTACTATATCCAAGTCTTGACTTGTTGTAATAGGGAATCTGAATGGAAAGTATGCGCTGTAAAGTTTTTGATCCTTTAGAAAATTTTGCAATAATATCTAAAAATTCCTTTTTGAGAGACTCATTCTGTAAAAAATCTCGATTTTCCTTTGTTTCCAAAAGTTCCTTATTAAGAGATTCATTCTCATTTAGTAAAAGATCTCAATTTTCCTTGGTTTCCAAAAATTCATTTTTCAGATCATCAAAATTTCATTTCAGAGAAGAATTCTATTGATTCAACTTGAAATTTTCCTTTTTCAGTCCAGAGATTCTTTTCAGAGTGGATTTCAGATTTGAACAAAGCTCATTTATATAATCTGAAACTTCAATAAGAATATCTAAATGACTAACTTCAATCTCTTTGTCTGAATCTGAGTCTGATTCTGAATCTGTTCCAGAGTTTGAGTCTGAATGTGCCATTAGACAGATGTTGCCATATTCATCTTCACTATCCTCAACCTCAGTGTCACTCTATGTTTCTACTTTCAAGGCCTTCTTATATTTTTCATATTTCCCTTTGTTTTTCTGGAGCTTGGGACAATTTTGTTTTATGTGACCCTTCTTTTTGCATTTGAAACAAACGACATCTTTGACATATTCCTTCTCATCCTCCGTTCTTCATTGTCCAGAATGTCTGTTTTGTTTCTTGCTATTGAACCTTCTGCCTTTCTTGTTCAACTTTTTTACCTTTCTAATTAGCAGTTCAAGTTCTTCGTCGTCCAGCTCGTCCTTAGAGTCTGTATCATCATAATCAATATTAGACTTAAAAGCAATGGATTTCTTACCTCTAGATTCCACTTCCTTGTTCATTTGTTCTGCTTCATAGGACTGCAAGGTACCAACAAGCTCATCGACTGTCAGAGGTGAAATTCACAGAGTTTCTCTAATGGAGGTCTTCACATTGTTCCACTCTTTTGACAATCCTCTTAGAAGCTTGTTGACTTTCATTGATCTAGGAACAAGCTAACCTTGATAAGCTAGTCCATTTACAATTTCTGTAAATCGATTGCACATGTCTCCTATGGACTCCCTCTGTTTCATTTTGAAGGATTCATATTGACCAAGTAAAATATTTACTTTGGTTTCTTTTACACGATCAGTCCCTTCGTAGATAACGTGCAGCCTATCCCATACCTCCTTCACTGTTTCATAAGAGGAAATTCGATTATACTCATTAGGAGATAGTGCGCAATAAAGAGAGTAGATGACCTTAGCGTCTAAAGTTTCTCTTTTCGTCAACTCTTCTTTTGAAATGGTAGTTGATGCCTCTGTTGCTTTTCCATCATCTTTTGATGTAGTTTTTCTGGCTTCAGTGCTGGGATTAACTCCTTTCTCGACTACATCCCATTCTTGTGGATTCTTTGATTTGAGAAAAACTTTCATTTTGTTCTTCCATATGTTGTACTATTTTCCATCAAAGTAAGGTGGTCGAGTGTTGCTCTATCCCTCAATCAGACCTGATACAAGAATACTAACCATAGAGGATCTTTAACTCTAAAATAATAAACACTTCAAAACACTGAGCACAGGGCTCTGATACCAATTGTTGGAGCTAGTATTAACACCGATAATAATCAAAAAGATATTAAGGGATAAGAGGAATTGCACACGAATATTATAGTGGTTCGGATTAGATCAAGCCTACGTCCACTCTCCAGGCGATCAACCAATAAGCTGGATTTCACTATATGATTAAAGATGATTACACACTCTTGAGTGTTAGCACTCGGTGATGATGAGTCTCACTGAGTCGCTCTTCTTGGTAATTCACTAGGATCACTCGGTTTTGCTCTTTTTTAGACAACTAGTGAAGAATTGAATCAGTCTTGGAATATATTTATCCTCTCTAGTCTCCTAGGTCTCATCCTATCCTTATATACTCTTCAAGCCACACTCGACCGTTGGCTCTTTCTTTAAGAGTTTCGTCTTCCCTTTCCTGGACAGACTTTATAAGGTAGGTCTTTTTGACCATTAGAGGTAGATTGGATCATCTTGGATTCTGTTCGCCCACACAATCAGAATCCGAGCTTCCATAAGTGTTCCATTCTTCTTTGGAAGTTGTTCGTTGATTGATTCTACCAATCCGTTTGATACAACAGAATCAATATAAATAAAGTAAGTGAAATACTTGACCGTTGGTGATCTTATCCTGTAATTCCATTTTGAGTCTGATAGACTCAAGTTCTCCGTCTGGTACGGTCAGACTCAGAATTTGCATCTACTCGAGTCTTCCGTCTGGTACAGACAGACTCAGAATTTGCGTCTGATACGGACAAACTCAGAATCTGCCAAACTGAAGTTCCGCGTCTGCTTCATCCAGACTCAGAAGCTTTCTATGCTTCTCCGTCTGCTTCATCTAGACTCAAAAGCATACGTTAGTAGCTTTTGATTTATTTTGTCATCTTCAAAACATTATAAGGGATTTTCCTAACATCTTGAACCAGCCCTTGACTTTGTGGTCATGCTATTGTTGTTTCTCAGCGTCCAAAAGCACAGCTTGGATGAGCTTGACGGTGTCCTCAAGACTTTAGAGCTCGTGCTTGGCACCGCAGAGCAAGTAGATCTTTTGGGAAGCAAATGAACCTCCAGTTTTCATCATTTTGGTGGCGAGGCTTTTCAGTATGTAGGTGGCATGGCCGAAGAGCACCACTTCCGCCATTTTGCGAAAGACAAAAGCAGGGGTTGAGGAATGCTTGAGAGGAGGTTGCAAAACAAATGCTTTTGTTGTGAGAAATTGGGTTGGGTGCTACCTCATCAACTTCATGCACGAACATATGGCAAGACAAACGGCATGTCCATGTTACCTCATGCTCATTCACTCCACCAGATGAAATAGCATAACTTGTAGCGGAGAAAAAGAAAAGCCGGAATCGGTTTTTCTTTGTGTTAAGCGGAAGGTACAAATATATGGATTAATGATGAAGAAAAAAAAAACAAGATGTAGGTTTAATCATGTCCCTGATGAATTTGCGGGGAATCTCTTGGTTTTTGTGAAATATTAACATAAGAGAAGTATAAGCCCGCGGCTACCAAAAAACTATATTTTTTTGGGTCCATTAACTAAAATAAGGTTTGAGATCGTTCACTTTTGTCATAGTTGTTGGAAATTTTCCGGTAATGGGCTTACATTAATTAATTAATTTTATATTTTATATAATCGGGTTAATGGATATTCCAATATATTTTAAACCCTAAAGTGATCTTATTAAATTGGGTTTTGGCATCTATTAATTATAGGCCTAGTTGAGCAGCAAAGTGTAGGCAATTGTGTTTAACTGAAGCCCGTAATGGGAAGGGCCCAGTTGACACGCTGTTGATTAGGGTTTGCTAAGTCTCCTCTCTAGCCTATAAAAGGGTAGGTTATACCTATCAGTCGCTTAATCCCATTAAAGCTGCTAAACCAAAATAGGTCATAGAGAGGAAGAACCGGCATACCGACATATCACTGATCATATTAGGTTGATCCGTTTTCAGTCAAGTGAGACCATGGCTCAAACAGGTATGTGTTTAATTCCGCTGTACATATTTGGATTCTTGGTGTTTTATAATCATGTATGAATCGAATTCGTTCTTAATTTAATAATTGTTCATATCAAGAAATTTTACAATAGTAACACATTTTAGTTGATACCACTGAAAATTTTTTAAGGTGATCAAATATTTGATTTCAAAATTTATACGATGTTTTGAGACAAGTCTAAAAAGCCCATTTTAGGTGATTTTCTCGTAGTAAAATTTGAATAATTAATGCATTTGGGTTGACTTCTAGTTATTTCATTAGAATTGGCTTAGTGGTAATGATCTCATTTGTGTATGGATTACGTGTAAGACATTCATTTGATTTAACAAAAGCAAACAATTCCATATTTTGGGCCACCACCCCGAGCTTAAGCTGACTTCTGACCTGTTTATAAGATTAGTAGGGAATTTTGAAAGTTGGAAGATAATATTAATTAGATAGGACTTTCTCGCGGGAAAAGTACCAAAAAAAGTTTTTAACGTATTGCATTTGTATCAATTCAATCATAAATTTATTAATTGTGTCAATTTAATTATAAATCTTTTTACAATTTGCCAATTAGATCGTTTCGGCCAATTTTAGTCGAAAATTGCAGACATGTATCCTAGCTGTCCTATGTAGCACGGTTAGCACTTAGTTGGACAAATTTTTATTATTTCAAAAAATGGATTTTCATTGTCTTTTGATATTCCTTTCTTTCTTTCTTCTTTCATTTTGGCTAACAATCCTTAAATTCTAATCGTCAATCTTGGATTTGTTCTATATTTAGTGATGCTTCAAATTATTTATTTTTCTTAATTTTGTATATATTAACTTAATTTTATGTTAAAAAGCTATAAAAAAAATCTCAAATTATAGCTATTGTGACACATTTATTCTAATTTTTTTTTGCTTCATCAAAAACCATAGATTATATCCGTTGTGAGAAACCCTAAATATATATTTATGTGACACATTTACCATTATCAAGATTTTGTTAGATGATTTTCCACCTAAGCCCCATAGGTGTCATGTTAACAATGTTTTCTTTTTAACGTTCATATAGGTAGATTTTTAACATTCTCATAGATAGAACTTAGAAAAATCATCCAAAAAAATATTTTTGCCAATCGAGTATTAATTTATTGGATTTTGAGTCATAAATATTTTCATATTTTGTTAATTGAATTCATATGACCGATTTTGCCCATAGAAACACGCTTCCCATACTGCACATTCTTGTTCAATCAATCGTCCATCCGAGCACATCAGCTCGACCCAAGCTCAGTAGTCGGAGCTGCCCTTGCATCGCAAGAGAATTTTCCAAGATGGAACCCAGAAACTCAAGCAAGATAGAAAAATCGAAGCCACCAATCTTGCTGAAGGAACGTGGGAGGGAGCGATTGCAGGAGTGCGTCGAAACTCGGACGGATTTCTCGTTGATGGATTGCTAAATGGAGAAGAGCTTCTTCGGCGATTGAAATAGAATCCCTAGAAGCCCTTTTGGTGACGCTGCCGTACTGGGAAGACGACTCTTGACTTGAAGACACGAACTGATCTGTGGGTGGAGACTGATTCTGATAGCTTCTCCTCGCTAAGCCATGTGACGGTTGCAGATCAAAGCCCATGGAATCTGTGGGTATGGATCGACGATTGCAAGCGAAGACTGGCCCAATAAAAGTCTGTCCACATAGCCCAGTGCCCTCGTGAGGCTAACCTTCTGGTGGACCGAGTCTATTTAGATATCCTTTGTTGAGATGAGAAATCGTATACTACTTGAGTTGATTGTTTCACGAAAAACATTTTCCTCATTTTCTGGCATTTGGTTCGCTTAGGTTAATGAGTCAATGGGAAATCTATACTTAAATTCAGAAAAAATGATTTCATCTTTAAAAAATGGAAAACATTTTCTAAAATATGGCTAGTTATCGGCACTTGAATTTAAAATTCTACGATTTGGTACAAAAATCCCAACACTAGTTCTCGAGCCTTCAACATTCAGGATCAGGTCTCCACACACGAGCCTGGGTCCATCAAAACCAAGCTTGGGACCCTAGTGCCACATCCAACTCTATCGAAGCCAAGTATGAAGCCCTAGTGCTTGAGCCCAATGTTTTGGCACTCGAGCCCGGGTCCATAAATACCATGCTTAGGTCTCGATGCTCAAGCTATGGTCTTCGGTGCTCAAGCTTGGGTTCATGAAGGCCATGCCCAAGTCCTCGCATACTCGGGCTCAGGTCCTTAGTTGATGAAACATTCATTCCTAATAAAAAAAAATTTAAAAATCAAAACTTTAATTATTTTTTATTCTTTTCTTTTCATTTTTTATTTTTCCTTTTTACTCAGTTGGTGGCTAGCTAGGGTTCACCAGTAGCCACAAGCAAGGGACAAGCTCACCAAAGGCTAGCGAAGCTCGAGCTCACCAAATTGCACCAAGCCAAGCCAAGCCAGAGGAAGACGAGTTGTGGCAAGCTTGAGGAGTTAGAAGATGTTGACGAGTTACAGCGAGATCGAGACCTTACAAGTTGGCGATGAGCTTGAAATTCGCTGATATGGAGAGACTCAAGTTTGCTAGCCTCGAGCACGCTCGAACTCACCAAATTTGACAAGGTGGAGCCTCACCCAAGACTAGCAAGGCTCAGCTCACTGGAATTTGGTGAGCTTGAGCCTCATCGATCTTGGGGGAGCTTATCCCTTGCTTGTGACTGATTGGCAACCAACTGTAGAAGAAGGAAAAAGAAAATGAAAAAATAATTAAAATTTGATTGAAAGAAGAAATTCTTCCTTAGAAATTTTACTTTGATTCCGATAAACTACCTAATTGTTTGCTACAAATACAAAAATGTAACTAAGAACAAGTTCAAAATCATGATCAATTCCCTTTTCAAATCCTGCTGTAGTTGCTTTCTACTTTAGGAACAAGGATAGTAGAAATAAATAAATTGATGACTCTTCATCTTTTCATGTTAATTTAATCTTTACTTAATTAATTAAGTATTATAATAATTTTATTTATTTATTAATTTAAAGAATATTTTGTAATTTTCTCATGAATATCAATGCTATTTTTTATATTAAATGACAGAAAATATTTTTCAATTCATTTTTAGGTTTTAAGAAAACATAAAAAATATTGTCATTTTCTTAGAAATAACATGACTTCATAGAAATTTTTTTTTAGAAATATCACATTTTTTGCAAAACAAACGAAACCTTAATTTTATAAAATGTTTTTCCGATCACCTGCGTTTTACTCCCTGAATCCACTTTTATATATGCAGAATTATGAAATGAAGGAATATACTTATGATTTTATCAAAGACTTTGATGTGAAAATGCATGATGTGATAGTGATTCAATGATTGCAATTGCTTTTGGAAAAATAATATCTCCAATAACGATAAACAAAGTAAAAACAGATAGCTAAGTCGTAGCACAACCAAAAAAATAAATCTGATATCTAGCGCACGATCGCCCATACCGTTGAAATATTTCAGATCGGAACATAGAAGAAGTGGAAGTTGATGCAAACTACTACATCAATGTTGGTGTTGAGTCGATCCTCAACTCCCTCTCTTTGCATACTCTTGCGGGTCAAGCTCATAAAGCTCCTTTGGAACGCTCAGGACCCGCACCCTCCACTTCCTCACGGCGGCCACCACGACCCGGGCCATCCTCGTGAATGGGCTGCCGGTGGGCACCCGGTGCCAGTAATAAGGGGTCCTTGAGAGGAAGATCGTGATCGAGAGCACAAACCCGAGGGCCAGGAGCCTGTACCCGAGAGTCCAGCCCACATTGTCCTGGATATACACAAGGACGGTGTTGGCAAAGAGGGTCCCAAAGCAGATGCTGAACATCCACCAGTTGATTAAGGAGAGCTTATGGGCCTTCTCCTTCAGGTCGAAGTCGTCTAACTGGTCCGTGCCAATCATCGAGATGTTGGGCTTCTTACAATTGTCAATGTCGGCTTCCGAGCAGTGAGGCGGTTTGAGGCCGGGAAGCGAGATGGTCAGGGTAAGTTCAGACATGCCCTACGTGAAGTAAGCTAGATAACCTTAATTGTCTCGTCCAAACGAAGCAAAGTATATTTTGCAGGGAAGTTAGTCAATCGCTTTTCAATCAAGTAAAATATAATATGTTAAACAAAGCAACATCGCTATCCTGATTGGTCATAGGTAGCATACTGATTATATAAGACGAAATCTTCAGATTTCATGTGTGTTTTCTTTGTAATTTACCACGTATAGAAAGATCTGATAATTAAAAACATTGATTTCATGGCAGTTTCTATTGATTTGGTAGTTAGTAATCGTTTACAAAGTATCAAAGTAATATAGGCGAGCCTTGATTGAGCTACGCTTATTTACCACGAGCAATTTATCAGGTGTTGGATGCTAACACATGGCTTGTTTATCAAGTGTTTAAACTTAAGATTGGCTTGTTTCGCGGAAAGCATTTTCCTCATTTTTCGATATTTAATTTATTTAGAAAATGAGTCAATAGAAAATATTTTCCTACCAAATCTTAAATTCAGGAAAATGATTTTTTTTTTGAAAGGGTTAGAAAATGTTTTCCAAAATATTACTTGGTATCGGTGCTAGAACTTGAAACTTTATAATTGGGCATAAAAACCCTAGTTCCTAAATCCTAGCATTTAGGATCAACTCTCCAGCAAACAAGCCCGAGATTCTAATACTTGGCATGGACCCTGATGCCCACACTTAGGTCCATCAAGGCCAAGCCCAAACCCATGGTGTGTGTCCCTAATGCTCTGCACCCAAGCTCAAGTCCACAATGGTTGTGCTTGGGTTCTCGACACTCGAGCTTTGGTCTCGACACTCAAGCTTAGGTCCACAATGGCCATGGGTGAGCTTTCGGCGAGTCAAGCTTGGGTCTTTGGTTAATGAGACGTTTGTTCTTGCAAAAATATTTTTTTTAAAATTTGAATTTGAATTTTTTTTATTTTTATACATTCTTATCCATTTGCTTCTTTCGTGGCCAGTCGCTGGCTGACAAGATCGAGCTTGCCTATGGCCAGTGACCAGCTGTTGTCATAGCCAATGACCAACTAAGGAAGAAGTAAAAAGAAAAGGACAAGGGAAAAAAAGAATATATAAAATTAAAAAATAATAAAAAAGATGAAGTCTTGTATGATTCTTCCAATCATATTTTCCATACTAAACGATGAAAAATACTTTCCTAGTGTTTTTTCAAGTTTGGGTAATACCGAAAAATAAAATCATTTTACTTCTTAAAAAATATTTTTCAGAAATAATATATTTTTCTGCCAAACAAACCAATCCTTAATCCTTAAGACCTTACCACCTCTAGATAGTCATATATTGTTGTATTTATTAGTTACTGATTTCGTAAGTCAGTTCCAATTGACGCATTTGATTTACACATCATAAAATAGACAAAACTAGTTGACTAGATGACTGAACCAGGTTGATTCCTTACTAGGATAAGCGTGGAAGACCGAGGACCTTGGAAACAACCCTCCTAATCGAGAGGGTTCAGACCTTCAAAACGGCGGTCCGATTTGCCTTAGCACTTGTTGCCAGAATTTTGGAAGCATGTTGAGTTCATAACGGCAAATGATTTTTTATATTTTATATTTTACCTTTGGACTTTCCGGTCGCGTGGAATATAATCCGCGGGTGGACAGAATCCGAAATATTTTTGGCCCGCAAACAAAAACAAAAATAATTTTTAACTTGTACAAAACCAATCCCTCGTGTTATTAGAAGTTGTCGAGTAGTATGGAATCAATAAGTATTCATAAATCTATTGATTAATTAAATTAATCATATTTTATTAACGCGTCTTGATGATAAATTTAATATTCCTTTTTTTTCTACAAAGACAAATGACAAAATACATTTTAGACTTTTCATAAATGTGTTCGTAAGCTAAATTAATTATAATTAATTAATGCGTCACGACAATAAATGTGATGTACTTTTTTTTCCGACAAGACTAGTTATGAATTACATTTTAGGCTCTTCTACCCTTTATCATGCGCGCACTTCCTTTAAACTTTTGGAATGGATTTTCACCACTAATCGACCTTGGGAAATAGTCAAGAATTTCTTGAGCTACCCCGAATTCAAATGCTAGATTAGTCAAACTTGGTCCGGTTAGATTAATATTTTGAATTCATATAGCTCGATTACTTACCCGGGTCAAACTTATATCTTTTTTTAACTAACAAATTCTATTGTATCTTAAAAACTCAAATCCAAGGTCCGGCAATGGCTGAGATGGGTGTTTGCGAGGTGCACGCCAAGGATGGGCGTGATCCAAATGGTGCTGACCCAATTGGTGACATTGTTGGCCGCCTTGACTGGGCCTTGGTGAAGCTTCTTGGTCAAATTGAAGACAAGGTTGGACGAAATTTCATGTTAGGCAATCCTCTCGAAGGGTTGCATTTGGAAGAGCATTTAGGGAAATGTAGGGTCTGTTTATTTGATGAGAAAAATGTTTTTAAAAAATTATTTTCTGACTTTTCGATATTTGGACGACTAAAAAACTAATTGATATATAGAATACGTTTTAAAAATAACAATCTTAAGCTGAGGAAAAACAGGACTTCGTAACAAGAAGAAATCACTTTTCTTAAATCGCCAAACAAATGAAAACTAACTATTTTTTTTGAAAATAAATTCATGGAAAATAATTTCCTTTAGTATGAACATTTCAGTAAAATAAATGGATTGTTTAAAAAAATCTTCACGATAAAAGAAAATGTTTTCCCAGAAATCATTTTTCAATAAAATATTTTCCCTATTTCATATTAGGATATTCATTTATCTAACTTTAAAGTATACACATTTTCTTTAACCATAAATGGTATTCCGTTGACTGATCAATTTCAACTTACCAAAGTCTTTTACTTTGGTTATATATTTTTATTATAAATTCCGAAAGAAGCTCAGCAACCGGCAGCACTTTGGTGTAGGGCTTTGGCGGCAACCGGAAGTTGGCGAGCCAAACCTAACAATTGATAGATGGTAAGATTAACGTGGATAGATATTCACTCAATATGATTGGCTTTGTTAAACTGAGTAAGTTATAGCTTTATTTATTTTATTGGTCAAATACATGTGAACATACTTCCTTCCAAATTTAGCAGCGATAGGGGTTTGAGGCTGACAAATCACTAAGCTAATGTTGATCGTCAAAGCAAAAGAGCGAACATTCTATCCTATCAGTTCTTGCATTAATTCAGCCCAAAGAAGGAACGAATCCCAGACTTCAAGTATGTATAATCGAAAGGAGGAAGATGTTCTTGTGAGCGGTCATTTGTTCCAAAAATTTATGCTATTCTGGGATGACGTGGTATTGCCGGGCGAAGATCATACTTGCCTTGAAAATGGACTTCAGACCATGGGACAAAAAATGAAAGCTTCCTCTTTGGCTTTAAATCGACCACATAGCAATCAATCTATCAAGATGTTTTCCTGTTTTTATCTCTCTTTTTCCTGAGGAAGGAGGAAGAAAAAAGAGAATAATATCGACATGACACATTGATGGAGGAAAAGCTTTGGTTTTTAGATTTTAAGCTGAATGACATTGAAAATACTAAACTTCGGACGAATATGTAGTAGGGTTTGGTGTTGTTCGTTACTTAGACTTCTAATAAGGTTTGACATAATTGGTCGGATCTTCTTCCTCCTTTGTTTTGGCTCTTGCATGATATTCTTTATTAAACTAAGGGACGATGATGTGTATGGGTGCGTTTGGTATGGCATTTCCAAAGGGCTTTCAGGGTCTGAAAGTCCCTTGGGGAAATGTTGAACCATTTGGTTCAATTTTTGAAGTGGCTTTCAGCTTTTAAGTGGCCTTCAAAATGCTAAAAGTAGAGACTAGCTTTGAGCTTTTAGTATTCAGCGGAATGCTGAAACTATTTTTTTCTTCCAAAACTACCCTCATTATTTTTTCATATTTCCAATTTTGCCCTTGCCTTTTTTTTTTTAATTGAGAAAGGGGCAGCCCTTCGCCGGACCGACCGCCGATCCGGTGAAGGGCTACGGATGCCGGCGAGCCAAATCTGCCGCCGGCGGCCATCCAAGGTCACTCGAGGTCAGGCAACCTTTGGCGAGGGTCGTGCGGCCCAACCGAGGGTCGTCGGAGGTCACCCAACCTACGGTCGTCGACGCTAAATCTGGCTCGCCGGCGGCCGAAGCCCTTCACCGGACCAGCGAAGGGTTTGTCCAGTTTTCCAAAATAAATAAATAAATAAATAAAATATATATATACCTATTAGGGGTGTGCAAAAGAACCGGGAACCGCCCGGACCGCCCGGAACCGGCCCGGACCGGCCTAGAACCGGTGGTTCTTAAGGGTACCGGTCCGGTTCCCGGTTCCAATAAATTGGAACCGGTGGGTACCGGTCCGGTTCCCGGTTCCATAGGCGGATCCACCCGCCCGGACCGGACCGATTTTTTTAATTCAAAATTAAGATTTTTATATTCAAAATGTAATAATATTAAAAATATTCATAATAATAGTCTAGACTTTCCTTATCACCTTCATTCTTCCCTTGCAAGTTGAACATGACCAACAAAATAGAGGGTTCTCTTTCTCCTATTTATAGAGACCAAGGGCTTGTTGTCTCTCCTAAATAATCAATGTGGGATTGAGCCTCCTACTCCCTCTCCCTTCTCTTCTCTCTCGTTGCCCCTTACATGTAAGTTACTCCAACAAGTTTCCAAATGTCCCACATTGAAGAATTACTCAAAGAGCATTTGAGAGATTACATATAAAATCCAGCCAAGGAGATCAACTAACCTTGTGTCTAGAGCGGCCTTGGGGTTGAGATTAATATTAATCTCTAAATCGGGCTGTTTTTAGAGTGTTTGTTTGGAGTTTTGGGGTCCGAATCCACTCTCTATTGGGTCGGTTCGGTCCTCGGTTCCCAAAATGAGGAACCAACTCCGACCCTCCCTTCCGCTTCATCTCTTGGCCGGTTCCGAGGATCCACCCGAGAACCGGACCGGACCGCCGGTCCGGTTCCCGGGTGGATCCATAGAATTAGTGGGCGGTTCCCGGTTCCAAAAATTTGGAACCGGTCCTGAGCGGGCGGTTCCCGGTTCCGGGGTGGGAACCGCCCACCCGGACCATGCACACCCCTAATACCTATAATACCCCTCAAAGCCCATTGTGAAAGTTTTTTTTACCAAATGTACGTTCAACTCAAAGTCCATTTTACCAAACACAATTGCATTTCCCCAAGTAGTTTTGGGCTTTCAGCATTTGCATTGGATTCAAAGCCCCTTGCAAATGCTAAACCAAACACACTATGGTCTTCTAATGACCATCCAAAAACTGAGGTGTCATTTTCGGACCTATTTCCAATTAAAGCCATCTGGGCTTTGCGTATGAAAATTTGACTAAGAAGATCGACTTTTCTTGGGACAAAGTTCACAAGTTGTGGAATTGAAAGAGTAAAGCTAGATTGGAAGAAAATCCGTGTTGCGTAGAACAAGCACCCGGGGGGGTGTGTTTTGTTTTGGGTAATGGATCATCCTCGTTTCTAAACAAAGAGTAATTCAACAACTATCATCTGTACATAAATGTGAAGGCACGCAGGCAGCAGTGACGCCAAGAGCTGTACAAGTGCCAAATATTATTCAACGAGTAGGGTTTACGACATAAGATAGCATCACAATCATCTAATCCCCACAAATCCGATCCGTGGCATTTTACCTATACCAGAGGTATGTCACCAGGACTTCCTCCTCCTGCGGCACCGGCTCTTTCATCTCTTCCTCGAGCACCACCATCTAATCCCGATGCCCCAGCGCAATGCACATAGAGTTTCACCATGGACAGAAAGAATGCGAAATTCAGGATGTTGAGCACTGCGAGGAAAGCATAGTAATAGTCGAGGTGTGAAGCATTCAGGTTGTCTAGGATCCACCCACGGTGGCCGTGCCTCTTGGTGATGTGCGAGACCGTGGATAGGAGGAAGCTGCTGAGGAAGCTCCCGACCCCCATTGTGATCATTAAATAAGAAGTACCAAGGCTCTTCATGCTCTCCGGCGCTTGGTCATAGAAGAACTCGATCTTTGCTACTTCCAGGAACGCGTTGGCTGTTCCCATGAGCACGAATTGAGGAAGCAGAATGAAGATTGTCAGTGGGATTTGTCCTTCCGATTCAACCAAATAGTGTTCCCCAGCCACTTGGAGCCTCCATCTCTCGGTGAAGGACGCCACGATCATGATCACGATATGGAGGACAAGGCCAATTCCCATCCTGCTGAGAAAACTGATGCCTCTCGGGTTCTTGGTCCATCTTTCCATGATCTTGACGAAGACGCGGTCATACACCACAACACACACAAGCTTCGATATGGTCATGAATTTGGCTAGACTCGCCGGGGGGATCTTGAAACTGCCGATGCTTCTATCTAAGGTAGTTCCTTGCTTGACGAAGAGGGTATTGGTTTGAGCCACCATGCAGCTCGGGATGATGGTCGCGATCAGGATCGGGATCATCCGCAGCATTTGTTTTGTCTCCTCGACTTGGGTGACCGAGCATAGCTCCCACGGTGAAGTCGAGCTGGTTCGGACGCACGCTTTGTTCAAGAATCTGCATTCGGGAGTGATACACACGGTGGGACAAAAGGTTAACCTAAGATAAGAGCATGCCAAATCACGTGCTGTTATATCCCTTATGATGAACAGTTTTAACTCAAGAAACTATGTCCAAATGCTGGACATCCTCGTTCCATCAATCATCCATTTACAACTTCTTTTTGCCAGCATTTTACTCCCTGAATTGACTTTCATGTACGCATAATTATGAAATGAAGGAATCTACTTATGATTTTATCAATGACTTCGACGTGAAACTACAGGACATGTGATAGTGATTTGCAATTACTTTTGGAAAATTAATATTTCAACCGATGATAGAATGGAATAGAGTGAAAACACATAAATCAATACAGAATCAGCAACATAAATTTGATATATAGCACATGATCGCCCACCTTGATGAACTATTCCGATGGACAGCTGATGGATAAATTTTTTGGATTGGAACACAGAAGAAGTGGAATTTGATGCAAAATATTACCTCAAGGTTGGTGTTGAGTTGATCCTGAATTTCCCCTTCTTTGCATACTCTTGCGGGTTAAGCTCATAAAGCTCGTTCGGATCTCTCGGGACCGGCACCCTCCACTTCCTCCCAGCAGCCACGACAACCTGCGCCATCCTTGTGAACGGGCTGCCTGCAGGCACCCGGTGCCGGTAGAAAGGGGCGCCTGCAAGGAAGATCGCAACAGAGATTGCAAACCCGAGGGTCGGGAGCCAAAAACCGAGAGCCCAGCTCACATTTTCCTGAATATACACAAGGACGGTTCTGGCAAAGAGTGTCCCAACGAAGACGCTGAACATCCGCCACTTGAAGAAGGAGAGCTTCTGGGCCTTCTCCTTCAAGTCGGAGTCATCGAACTGGTCTGCACCGATCATCAAGATGTTGGGCTTGGTCCCCCCAGTCCCGACGGCCAGCATGTACAGCGCGCTGTAGAAGAAGGTGACCTGCAATGCGGAGGGCTTCTTGCCATTGTCTACGTTGGCTTCCGAGCAGAGAGATGGGTCGAGGCCGGGAAGCGAGACGGCCAGGGTCAACACCAACATGCCCTATGTGAAGCAAGTTAGATATACTTAATCAACTCGTCTAAACGAAAAAAAGTATATTTTGTATGCGAGGCATGTCAATCGCTTTTCAATTATCTAATATGTTGATAAAATAATATCCCTATCGCGATTGGTGATAGGTGGTATATTGATGATATAAGAATTTCTCCACATTACATGTGTCTAGACTGGGTTTCTTTGTAATTTACCATGGAATAATTAGGAGGACAATAATTAGAAATATTAATTTCATGGTAGTTCCTATTGATTTAATAGTTTAGTATTCTTTCGCAATTTCCCAAAGGAGTATTGACTAGGGGTGTGCATGGTCCGGGTGGGCGGTTCCCACCCTAGAACCGGGAACCGCCCGCTAAGGACCGGTTCCAAAAAATTGGATCCGGGAACCGCCCGTTGGTTCCATGGATCCACCCGAGAACCGGACCACCGGTCCGGTCCGGTTCCCGGGTGGATCTATGGAACCGGTCTCACAAGCGGGCGAAGAAAATAAACTCCATTGGACACGTATCGAAAATATGGTTTATTTAGAGATTTCGCAAATGTTCTTGCGCTTTTTTCTTTATCTCTCTTGGTAGGTTGCCTCAAATAGAACAATAAAAATTATAAACATGGGGCTTCAAAATTTTAATTTTTTTCAACTAAAAAAAATGATTTTTTACAATAAAAATTATTATATATTATTATTATAATACCGGTCCGGTCCGGATGGATGGGCGGGCGGATCCGCCCATGGAACCAGGAACCGGACCGGTACTCACCGGTTCCAATAAATTGGAACCGGGAACCGGACCGGTCCCTTTAGGAACCACCGGTTCCGGACCGGTCCGGTCCGGTCCCGGGCGGTCCGGGCGGTTCCCGGTTCTTTTGCACACCCCTAGTATTGACGACCCTTTGATTGAACTACGTTTAAGCATTTATTAAGTGTTTGATGATAATACATTGCTTATTTCCTATTATTGAGAAGTGTTCTTATATTTAAGGTCGCTTTTAGACTTTTCATAAACGTGTCAATAAATTATATAAATCATATAACATTAATGCGTCTCGTCGATGAATTTAATGTACTTTTTCGACAAAGACAAACCACAAAATACATTTTAGACTTTTCTGCACTATGTAATTTAAGTGCTTCCCCTTAACTTTTCGGATGGATTTTCGCCGCTAGTCAGTCTTGAGCTACCCTGAATTCAACTACTAGGTTAGTCCAACTATGTTCGGTTCGATTATTCTTGAGTTCAACTGCTTAACCGGGTCAACCTCATATTTTTAACTACGCATGCATGCAAATATAAATACTATGAATAGATAAATGATATAGTTCAACAAATTCAAATTGTAATTTAAGAACTTGCATCCGAGCTCAGCTGATCTCAAACTTGAGTAATAAAGCCCTAATCGTGTATCCTAACCACTCGAGCTCGAGTATTAATTAAATTGTGTCAACTGGATTTACATCATTTACTTCCATGGGATAATTACACAATGATCTTTAAATTTTAATTCAATATATAATGTTGTCCTGAACTTTTAAATTGTTCAATATAACTCCCAAAATTTTGGTACATATTTTATTAGTCCTTGAATTATATGAAATGTTTAATGTTATCCCTAAACTTAAGTTAATGGAATAATAACATTAGATAATTTAAAATAGTCTAGAGACCACATTGAACAAATTAAAAATCTAAAGACAACATTACAAATTGAATCAAGGTTCAATGATCATTTATATCATTTTCCCTTAAATGAACTTATTAGGTTGAACTTTTAGGCCACCTCGGCATGATTTTAACATGCTAATCTTGGATGCCAATAGGCATGCAGCCCTGCTAGAAAAGGGATTGGGGCTGGGCTAGAGAGTATTAGGTTTGAGGTTCGATCCCCGTGAGCCACACACATATACATAATAGAGAGGAGTGAGACAAAAAAAAATTTCAGAGTTTCCAAATTGACCCACTTGGATAGCGATGCGAGTGACATTTACCATGAGATAGATGGTGGATGTGATGACGAAGGTCCAGTGACGGCCAAGATGGGCGTCAGCAAAGTATGTGCCGAGGACGGCAGTGATTCGAACAGTGCCGACCCAGTTGGTCACATTGTTGGCCGACTGAACCGTACCTTCTTGAAGCTTCTTGGTCAAATAGAGGACAAGGTTGGACGTGATTCCATGGTACGCCACCCTCTCGAAAACTTGAAACGCTGCACCAATTTAGTCAAAGAGTCAATGTGAAAATGATTATCAGGAATTCGACATCACTCGACAGTCTTCTCTACGAAGACTAGATTTCACTCATGTTTATCTAGTAAAAGAAAATCATGCTACTAAAAGAAAGGTATAACTAACAAATGTCGTAAAAAGTTATGTAAAACCATGTGAAGGCAACTTATTTTATATGGTAAGGTGGAGTTGCAGAATTCATGATTTCCTAATATGCTGCGTCCAAAATTAAAGTAAGATATGTATGTATGTATGTATGTATGTATGTATGTATGAGCACGACATCATGGAAAGTGCAGGAAGGAAAGTGTAGAGTACACAAGTTTGCGTGATTAAATAGACAAAATGGCAATAAACAAAATCTTATCATTTTTCTTGACTTTTAAGACGGTGGATAAAATCGGCGTGGCCATTGGCACGTGTGAACATACTAGCCAATATGCTTATAACGTAGCATAGCTTATGCTAAATAAAACATGATGATTCTGATGAGATTTAAGGAAGACTTATTAATGCCAAAGCACTTTCAGTAGGTTTATATATTAAATTGGAAGCGGAATATCAAGATTTGCAAGCCAAACCAACCACTTGGAACGAGCGATACTTGCTTGATCCCAATTAACTTAATCAAAGGAAGTCAAAATTTTGGCAGGGTCCACGTTGAGCCTTGCAAAAATGTACATAATCCAAAAACAATGCTTATTTGGAGACTACAATTGGATTTGTCCATGTCAAACTCCTCATGACTTTTTCTTTTCTTTTTGCTATTTTTCTTCTCCTTTTTTGTTTAGACATTCATCCTTCCATACTTCTCTTTCATTAAATGCAGTTTAAACTGAAATATTTGATAACCCAAATGAAGTTTTCAACCCCATGCCATGAAAGGACCCTCTAAGGATCGACAGATAGATAAATATACAGGAACATGGCAAAAACCTCCAAAGTAACAAGTTGAAGAACGAAACTTCGGCTGTTTATCATTTCATGTTTGCTTCTCACATTTCTACGATGAGAATGGGAGGCTGTCGGTTAGGTTAAATCACACGCTGTGATTTCTAAATAACATCATCAAGAAAGTAAAAATCAAATACAAAAAACAAAGGGAAGAACAAAGAGGCTGCCGTATGTGGAAGAGCATGATGCATTCCATTCAAGTCCGACCACTCGACACCATCAAAAGGCACATCAACAAACATAACAATACAAAAGCTCTCTTTAACCCACGAACACAAACTTCCCATCATATGTATGTAATGCAGAGAGAGAGAGAGAGAGAGAGAGAGAGAGAGAGAGAGAGAGAGAGAGAGAAAGAGTACCAAGAATGAAGGAGCAGGCGGTCCATCCGCCGCTCTTGGATCGATGGCTAGGGTTTCCTCGGAGATCAACGGTTCCATCTTGGGTGTAATCTTCAACTCCTTCCACTCGTGACATTTTTCTTTGGTTATGAGGTTGGGCTTCGACCCCCCCGGAAGCCCCCTTTATAGCCCTCCCCCATCACATAGCTCACATGGCGCGATTATCGATGAACCCGATGATTGATAAAATCCGCCCCCTCCCCAATCAAGAAATGACGCAAACGCCCTCCGCGGATTTGAGTATTGTGTCCCGATTTTCAAATGAACGGTGACGGCTTGCAATTAACAAATGAAAAATCCCCGGTGGCAGCTCGCGATTATAAAATGAACAGCCATTGCTAGCAATTACTCCGGTAGTAGCTCGTGATTATAAAATGAACGGCCATGGCTAGCAATTATCAAATGAAACATCCCCGGTGGTAGCTCGTGATTATAAAATGAACGGCCATGGCTAGCAATTATCAAATGAACGGTCATGGCTCGCAATTATCAAATGAAAACTAGTCTTGCCTCGTGATTATAAAATGAAAAATCCATTGCCATTCCCAGCTCGCGATTATAAAATGAGTATAAACTGAAAAATCCCCAGTCCGGGGCTCGTGATTATAAAATAAAAAATCCCACCGGCTCGCGATTATCAAATGAATATCCCCGGTCGGGAAATGACGCAAACCCCGCTCCACGGTTCGAGTCTCCCTCGGTCGCTCCAGTTGAGTTGACTTTCGATCCTCTCGCCTCACGCGGCTTGCGATTAGCAAAGGTCAGCCCGATCAGCAAATGATGCCAACGCCCTCCCCCATGTCGACCCCCCCACTTTTGTCTTCTCGCAATTTGCTTTCTCTTTAGCTTGTCCTCTGTTCTTTTAAGAGACTCACCTCGTACGTAAGGTTCTAATATAGGATTAAAGGCCCTTTTTTTTTATTGACTAGTTTAGCGGATCTGACTGTCGCGTAGTCGGCCGAAACCTATGAAACAGTCACTAGCGTGCTGTCAACAAGGAAAAGGGGTGGAGGAAGATAGGAATTATATCCAAGACCTCTCGATTCCGTCGACAAAAGATCATCTTATGTCTAAAATTTCAGACATAATTGTTAGCGTGCAGTCAATCAGGAAATTCTATCGAGTAGCCTTTTAATGCTTCCCAAAGGTGATTTAGTATTGAGAATAACCAATCAGTCCCATGCCGGATGTGCAATGCACTATGATCTTATTTATAAGTAAGATTTATTCATACAAGTCCTCATGAATACTTATGTTGATCCTTTCGGCTAATGTAAGATGCAACAGATTATTTCATAATTGTACATGTACTTTGGACACTCTTTTCTGAACTTTGCTCAAATCGAACACATTGCTGGCTGATGATGATCTTATAGGGGGATGTTATTAAGTTATTTGGACTTGGCCTGCCAAGGCAAGATTACATGACTTGACTTTTTGGCAAGCCTGATCACAACCCTTCAAATCGAAGAGGTATGTTAGGCATTCACATCGTCAGACCTTCGTGTGACGCTTAAAAGCAGGCAAGATTACATGACTTGACTTTTTGGCAAGCCCAACTCCAACCACTTCAAATGGAATAAGGCATTTTATTGTTAATCACACAACTGATACGGCATTACCAACTAAACACATTCTTGGCCTGATATGTGCACCAAGTCATTTTTACTTTCGAATTTTGAGAAGCTCACCAACTTCTTGTCCTGATATGTGCGCCAAAACACATATTGGCCTGAAATGCATTCTCCCTCCACACTTGCCGATTGTTTCTTTATGTAAAAGTTTTCAGTTAACCTGCCACCGTTCTCTCTCTCTCTCTCTCTCTCTCTCTCTCTCTCTCAAATTTTCCGGTGAATAATAATATCTATCAAGTAGTCTTTTGATGCTTCATAAAGTTTAATCCTGGACCAAGCGAAAATTACCATTAAAGGTCTTCACTAATACTAATGTTTATAGTTTCGGCCCCTGTGAAATGCAACAGATCATTACAAAATTGCGTGGATACTTTGAACATTCATTTTTAGGGGTGATAAGTTCCCAATGATGCAGTTCACACTTAAGAACTGGGAACTACATAGGTGTCCCTTAGAATCAGACCAGACCGCCAATTCCTGAGTGGACTAATGGAATCAGCAGCCACTAATTATCATAAAAGGATATGCAACTTTTTATGGTCAACAAGTCAACAGATCAACTCAACATTCATGTATGCTCGATGCCGATGGTACAGAATTTCATTAATTTTCCTATTGGGAACAAAGGTTCACATTTTGCTTCTCGATGGCCAACAACAGAGCATTGTCTATTACCTTGATGGAATGCAAAAAAACAGTGCAAGAGAGGGAGGCGAAATTTGAGTTGAGATGAGACTGCGAGAGGGAGGCGTCAACCTCGAGTGAGAGGGACGCGACTCAAGTGATAGGCTGGCATTTGAGAGTCGAGCGGGAGGGTGGAATCTAAGGCTCAAGCAAGAGAGTGACTGAAAGAGCCCTAACTGATAGTCAAGCGAGAGAGGCATGAGCCAATTGAGTGTAGAGGGAAAGAGCGATTAGGGTTTGTGAAAGAGGTGTGAATTCGTGAAAGAGTAAGCGTGAGACTTGAGTGTTGTGTGTCTGCATGCGTGAGTGATTGACTACAAAAGTCTAAAATGGGAGGTCGATTAGAGTTATTTATTTATAGATTTTTAAGGAAAAAAAATAAAAAAATTGGAAAAAAATTAATCTTGTTCAAGTAGGCAACTCCACACCTGGAATCAAGAACCAAACCACATTATTGATCCCAAATTTATAGAACGGGGAACTAGATCTATGCCCTCGAGAATCACCTAAAATCAGTTGATTCGGTTTGGTCCTAGCAGTTTATTTTGCTCACCCCTACTCATTTTGGAACTTTGCTTGACTGAATGCATTGTAGGTCAACTCATCATTTGGACGATGATATTATATGGGTATGTTGTTAAGTTACAAGGAGTTGGCCTACCGAGACACGACTGCAAAACCTAACTTTATGAGAAGCCCATCTGCAACCCCTCCAAATCGAAAGGCAATTTATTGTTGGTCACACAACTTATGTAACATAACTAATCAATTACATTCTTGGTGTAATGAACATTCCCATCAATTTTTATGTTTGAGTTTTCAAAAGCTCGCCTTTTATTAGCCAACTTTCCATGCATCATCACTATGTAATAATATGAAAGGTGATCAGTTTTAGAGTAGATCGATTCTTAACTTGGACCTGGGAATCAAACCAAAATGGCCGATTTCCAGTATGTAGAATGGGAAATCAGTCCATTTGGTCTTGGACCTATTCGAGAATCGGACCAGACTAATCGTAATGTTAATAGAACGAGCACATGATAAGTTAAATATGATGATCATCTTTACGAGCAAAGCTATAATGATTATCTAGAACTAAGTTTGTGAGTTTGCCAGAAAGTTTGCTAATCATAACAATGATTTTAAGAATTTGCCCTAAAGTTCACAAGCTTCACTTCAAATGGCAAAGTAGAGGGATAGGGAAGAGGTTCCCATAGAACAACGCGATAAATTTAATATTAATTTCCAAATTTAATCAGTCTCGTCATAAATTTCCCCTTTTAATGGGTGCAAAGACGATACTTGCCTCGCTGGATTCAACTCTCCATGTCGTTCTCTCCTCATCCAACATTTTTTATTGCGCTTTTCTTGCAAGCATCATGATGTAGTCGTTAATGTTGGGGATGGCCTTATGTGTACTTTCCTGGAAACATCGGCGACTTGTTCATCTGCTATTGCGGAATATTATAATGTCGCTCGACCAGCAGCAGAAATCGACATTCTTGCACGAGTCACAACGCGCACCGTGCAGGCATCTCAGTTTTGGACGGACGACGGGGCATCATTAGCCAAAGGAAAAGAGAACAGTGAAAATCGAAGACAGGGATATACACATTTCAAAGAATCGTTAAAAACCAACAAAAAAAAATTATTATCAATCCAATTTGGATACTTCGATTTCCATCGAAAATCGAGAATCAGATTAATATTCATCAATTAAAATTTAAGAAATGAAACCGCCAAGAACGGATTAGTTCGGTTAGGTTCCTTGTTTGGCATATAAAAATGCTTTCTCACCACGGTCGCCCACTTTTTCTCTAATGGCTTTCAGCTGTACGCTTTGACAAACCAATAACTGAAACGAAACATTTCTTTTCTCTATATATATTTTTTATTTTTTCCTTCTTAATCTGTGAGCAAAACAAAATAATTAAAAGCTTTCTTTTTCCCATTCATTATCTTCCCACCATACGATTGGATCTTTTCTTTTTAAATTTTTTACCTCTAGGTTGCAGTTCTTTCCGTGAGGTTTAGAATTATTTCCCTTTAGAATTTGATTGATTAATGCTGTATAAAATTTAGGATTAATACCCTAAAAAACTCTAAAATAGTATATATTTGACGAATTTATCACAAATTAATAATTTGACTATCAAAAATCCCAAATTGATATATTCAAAATAAATTTACCCAAAATAACCACAAAAAACCCCACATTGGTACACTTATGACAAATGTACCATAAGCTAATTTTTTTTATCATCAAAAATCGTAAAATTGGTACATTTGTGACAAATATACCCTCAATTAAATTAGATTAATACCATAAAAAATCACAAAACTAGTACAACTGTGATAAATCGAAAATAAAATTCCAAATCAGTAGATCAGTCAATTGTCAAGTATTATCTAACTTAGTAATTTGACAAAAAATTTAATGGAAACTAACAAAGGGTAAATTTGTCATAAGTGTACCAGTTTAGAGTAAATTTATCAAAGATGTATCAGTTTAGGATTTTTAATGATCAAAAAATTAGTTTAGGGTAAATTTATCATAAGTGTATCGGTTTGGTTTTTTCAAAACATTAACCCTAAAACTTATGATTAATAGAGGAAAATGAGTGAACAATGGCATAGCCGCATAACTCTTAATATGTCATATTGAGTCTATTCACATATGTACTATTGATGACAAGACATTTTCAATTGAAGTTTTTATTTATATGACGCCTCCCGTGCATCATTTTAGCAAGGTCTCTTGTCAACTACCTCGTCTACAATAAACAAATCAAGTCGTGTAATTTCATGGAAATAAAAACTATAGGTTTTTTCATTTCTTTTTTTTTTTTTGGTAAGGTAAGTGTATATATAGTCAACCAAAACTAGTACATCAAAGGGGACACGGTACCGGCGGCCACTCAGCTGGACAACATGTCACTGGGGTGGACGGGTACCGCGAATGACAAAATAAACACAAATAGACTAGCGCTCCATGGGAGCCAAAAGATTACAGATTCCTACCCTAAGCCATAGGCGGCTCCAAAGTGAAGATACGAAGGTCTATCCTCCAACTGCGCTGTATCCTTCTATTCCTGGGACCATCCTCAACCAATGAGAAGGAAAGGGCTTTATCTTTTACTGCCTTGAATAGATGTAGCTTCAAGGCAGGAACGAAGAGGTTGTGGCCTTGGAATAAGATCTCATTCCTAGTCTTCTAGATTAGTTGGCACAGAGAGCCAAAGGAGAAACGAGCTATTTCCTGGTTAAACCCTTTTCTAGACAAAAATTTAATAGCCCATTGAAGATTGTCGGTCCAGGTGGAGTTACGCCAAGGAACGTTACATTTAGCTACCCAAAATGTAGCCAGAGATTTGGAGACCAAGCAGTCAAAAAAATGGTGATTGATTGAATTAGGTCTAGAATTACAGAGGGGGCACGCCGAGCTCGGAATTCTGCCATAAGACATGAGGAATACCTGAGTTGGGAGACAATTCTTAATAATGAGCCATAGAAGGAATTGATGTCTAGGAGCAAAGGCCTTGTCCCAAACAAAGGAGGACCAAAGTACTGAGTTGTGCTTACGCCAAATAACATTCCAAGCTGAAGCAATGGAGAATTTGCCTGAGGGGTCATCAATCCAGGTAAGAGTGTCTTGGTCGATGGAAAGCTGAGGAACCAATATATGCCTTAACGCTAGTTCTTGGAGGAGTTGGAGCCCATCTGGGGAATACAAATCCTTCACTTTTGCTTGTCTATGGAGGTTTGACTGGGAGATGTAGTTGTCTGAAAACAACAAATTCAGAGGGCCGAGGTCTAGCCAAGGATCAAACCAAAGTGATGTCGATTCTCCATCTCCTATTTTCCACTTGAAATGGGGTTTAAATTATGTCCTCAATGACAGAATCTTGCGCCAGGCCCAAGAGCAAAGGGATGGAGTCGAGGCGGTCCAAAAGTTCTTTCTTTTGAGATAAGTGGCGTGGATCCATTTCACCAAAGCGATTCCTTATTGCTGAATAGAAGCTAGATGTGTTTAGCCATGGCTACTTTATTGGTGTCCCTAATTCTTCTCACTACAATGCCTCCTTCCGAGGTGGGGAGACAAATGTCAACTCTAGACACCTTAGCACCCCCTGTCCCATGGAGGGGCCCTTCCAAAGAAATTGTCCGCAAATTTGCTCAATCTTGTTAACCACCGAAGAAGAGAGCCAGAATATGGAAGCCCCATAAGCTTGAATGGCATGCAATACCGACTTAATTAGTTGGAGCCGTCCCGCAAAGGAGAGGAACCGATGAGTCCAAGATTGTACTCGAGAAATGAGATGGCATATTAGTGCATTGCAATCCACTTTATTTAGACGGGATGTTATTATTGGCACACCTAGGTAGTGAACCGGAAACGAACCCAAAGAGAAGCCAAAAGCTTGCAATATTTGATCATTTACTGACTCAGAGACACCCGATAAAAATATCTCACTCTTATTAGTATTCGGAATCAAACCACTCCAATTGGATAATAAGGTGAGCCCGTCTTTGATGAGTTGATAGAGGGGAGGCTCGCTTTACTGAAGATGAAGACATCATCCGCAAAAAATAGATGGGAGAGACGCGTGGCCTTACACCGCCAATGGAATTGAAAGTCCGAATGCCGAGTGTGGGAATCCATGATCCCAGAAAATACCTCAATGGCCAAAGTAAAGAGGTATGGGGACATGGGGTCACCTTGTCTTAAGCCTCGGCCACTAGAAAAGAAGCCATGAAGTTCGCCATTTATAAAAATGGAGAATTTAGGACTACTAACACAAACCATAATGAGCTTGGTGAGATGGTTAGGGAAGCCAAACGCTAGGACAGTTTGTTCTAGGAAGTCCCAATCAAGGGTATCATAGGCTTTCCTGAAGTCAACCTTAACTGCGCATTTTGGAATAGAGGGCCTATTGAGAAATCCACTGAAAAGTTCTTAGGCCAGGAAGATGTTGTCACTGATTCTTCGTCCCTTCACAAAAGTAGTTTGGGCCGGACTGACCAAGCTTGGAAGAGTAGCCGCAATTCTAGAAGAAAGTATTTTGGTTATATATTTGTCGATCGTATTGCAGCAGGCAATTGGACGAAAATCTGATACTGACGTCGCATTGGGGACTTTAGGCACCAAAGCAATGATGGTATTGTTTATCTCCTTGAGCATGCAACCTGATTCTAAGAAGTCCAGGATCGCTTCAATGACTAAAGGGCCAACCTTGTCCCAATTTTTTTTAAAGAAGTCTGCATTGTATCCATTAGAACCAAGAGCTTTATTTCTAGCAATGGAGAACATGGCCTCCTGAACTTTGGATGGAAGAAAAGGTTGAGAAAGAAAATTAATCTGGTTTTCCTACAGAGGGGAACGAATATATTCAATGATATCCTGTGCAGCTAGCCTCAATGGCATACTGACCCAGGCAAGCAAGTCTTGGAAATATGAGACAAACACCCTATGAACTTCCCCCAGCTCTGTAGTTAGATTGCCTGTACTGTCCATGACTGAGATAATGTTGTTTCGAAGGTGTTGATGATTCACCGAGTGGTAGAAGAACTTAGTATTGCGATCACTTTCCTTGAGCCAACGAATTCTGGACTTTTGTCTGAAGAATGACTCCTCTAAGGATCGAAGATCAGAGTAGGCCTTGAGTTGAGAGTTTTCCGTATTCGCCAAGGAACTACTCCGAGGCTCTTGGTGAAGAGCTTCTTGGGTAGCTGTGAAAGCCATCTTTGCCGCATTCACCCGCAAAGAGATGTCAGAGAAATTATCTCTATTTAGGCATTTAAGTCGAGCTTTTAGAATCTTAAGCCTAGTATAAAGTTTAAACATAGGGGTACTTATTACATGGACCTCCCAAGCCTAATCCACCAGCATAGAGAACTCCGGATGAGTCAACCAAAAATTGAAAAATTTAAAAGGGTCCGACGAGAAGCAGGTGCAAGTATCCTCACAACCATCGGAGAATGGTTTGAGATCCCTAGGGCCAGAAATGATGCTTCTAAGAAGGAAAATACCGTGCACCAATGATTATTAACCAAAACCCGATCAATTTTCCTCTACTTCCTATTAGCACCCAAGAAGGTGGACCAAGTATAACGAAAGCCCACATAACGAAGATCGATCAGTTCAACTTGATCTAGACATTCCTTGAATTCATCAAATGTAGGGATCCAAATGTCCGGGCTGCCCATTCGATCCGAGGAGTCCCGGATGGCATTGAAGTCTCCAGCTACCATCCATGGGCTTTCCTTAAGAGCCAAGCTCAAATCAATGAGGTGATTCCAGAGGGGTCTCCTAGCAACAAAAGTATGTTCCCCATAGGCTACAGAAAGGTTAAGAACAATCCCGGAATTCAAAAACTTTAGTTCACCATGAATGAGTTGGTCAATACGCAGCCTGGCATTAAAACCCACCAAGGAGGGGTTCCAACCAACCCAAATACACCCACGAGAAGAGTAGTCATAATTAGAAATCCACTCCCAACCAGGAATTAAGCCAGAGGAGAGGTTATTAAAGTTAGCAGAAAAGACCTTGGTTCCAAAATACCTACGCAGCAAATATTATTAAGGCGAACAGACTGTCTCACTTCAGCTTGTTTGACAGGATTCATTAGGCCCCTGATATTCCAACATCCAAAAAACATGTGAGAACTAATCAAAAAAGGAGGACTGGAGGCCTACTTCCTTTTAGGCCGCCTTCTGCTAGCAATTGACTTGGCCTTGACAGTAGGGGACCCAGGGGAAGGCCGTGACCCACTAGCTAGCTCAGAGGGTTTGCTCTTGATGGGGGATTGCAGATAGTAGTCCCGAGCTTGTGATATGCTCTATTCTCACCTCTGTGAGCTGAAAATCCAAGGTGTCAACCACCTGCATGGGATCAGCACAAGTCTTCAACATAGTCTAATCCAGAGGGGCAGCCGGCTCCTCGTCCAAGTCATTTGCAGAGGCAAAGGATTTTGGGGAGGAGGGTTCCACGTCAGTTGAGATTTGGGCTTCAAGAGGGCCACCATGAGGATTATCTTGCAACATTTTTGTTGCGGAAGATGTTGAAGGTTTGGTAGGAATAGGCCTCATAACAACTAGCTGCGTAAATTGGACTAGAGCTACTAGCTGCTGCTGTCCAGTTGCAGCTAGTCCAGAATGTAGCTGCTGGTTACTGCTGGTTTGCTGCAGATTTTCCTACTGGTTGCTGCTGGTCTGTTGCATATTTTCCTGCCGGTTGCTACACGGAAGCTGTTGTGGCTGGCCTGCTGGTTGTTGCTCGGGAAGCTCCACAAAATGAGGAGGTGCTACTGAAAATTGGCAAGTCTGTCTTGCCCGAGTTGCTTGATTGCTAACTGATCTTGGCTGCTGATTTCTCAGTTGTGTGGCCTCAACAACAGGCGGTCTTTGCTGTCTTCTGTGGACCTGTTGCCATGGGCCTTCCAAAGCTGGTTCAGATGGACTGCAGACCTCAAAAACCCCGCTGTCTTCCAAGCCTTGGATAGCAACCAAATCAAGGGGGAGGCCAGCATTTGTAGCTAGTGAAGAGGAGGACTGACCAACCACACCAGCAGGGAGATAGACTTGCTCAGCTGTCCTATTCGATTGTTCAGTTGAAGGGGGCTGACTAACCACAACAATAGGGATATTTGTAGGGCACCTATGGCCAAAAACACCATAGCTTGGGCAAGATAGGGGCTTCCACTCATATTCCATATCTACAATGTGAGTTGCTCTATTTGGGAATACCTTGATGATGTCATGGCAGGGTTTTGAAGTCGATAATTCAACGCATACCCGAGCAAATGAAATCATTTTCAGCTGCTCGGTGCATTGGTCAACATAGAGCGGTCTCCTATAGCACTAGCTACTTTGCTAATTCCCGTCGCCGACCATAATTCATAGGGAAGGTTCTTCAATCTTATCCAAACCAGGATAGACGAGTGCTCTCCCTTTTTTAGTTCTAACATGGGCTGCCATTGTTGGAGAATAAGGGACACACGTGCCACCGTCAACAGACCACCTTCTAGTATCTCTCTTCTAAACTTAGAATCCGAGATATGGAAAAAGTAGAAACCTTGGTCATTCGCCTTCACTTCTAGTAATCGATGGCCCTAAAGTTGTTTGAGAGCCGTCTCAACTAATCTAAAGGGAAGTTTTTTCCCAACAAAGTAGTCAACCAAACAACGGTGCCAAATGGGGTCAACTGCATCCAAGTCTTCCTTAGAACAGTGCATTATATTATCATTAGTGCAAGGAGGGAGGAAGGTAAGAGAGTACCCTTGCAATGCAACTTCAGCTACGTTTGCCCAAGAGTGGGTGACTTGGGGCTGATTTCCAGCGTGCTGCAACCTCCCGTCTGGATATTGGACAGCAACTGTGGTGTTTTGCTTCTGAGTTAGACTTGTATTGTCTACAGCAAAGGAAGATGGATCTGTTCTTCCTTGTAAGCTGCGAGAACCATCAACAACCAGAGGGCCGATGCTTTTGCCCTTAGTTATCTGATCACAGGAGGGATTTCGAGAACCCGGGGCCCTACTACAGCTACAGCTCCTTCCATTTCCCCACCCAGACGGAAATTTCAAGCTAAAAGGCCCCTTCTTCCATTGATAAGCTAGAAATACCAGATTACCCGTAAACTACCAGCCCTAGCATCGCAATCAATCCGCGCGAAGGGAGAGCTTACCCGAGCAAGAGAAGCTACGGAGACGGAGCGCAGCACCAACGTGATTTCTACTCGAAGCCGAAGCTTGCACCGGAGATTATAATTGGCTGCACAGAGGACCTTCCGATCCGACGCTACAGGAGGTCAGCATAGATAGAGAGAAGACGCTGAACAGTAATTCCCATTTGGTTGACTCCATGATGGATCTTAACTATAGGTTTTTTCCCTCTTTTCTTTTTCATGCTTTGGTAATAATCTATTTGAAATTTGAATTAAAAGGGATAATGACATAAATAATTCATAAACTTTGACTCAAAATGTAATGTCGTCTATGAACTTTTAATTGTACAATGTGATCCATGAAGTTTATCCCAATATGTAATGTCGTTTTTAAACTTTTACTTTATTCAAAATGATATATAAAATTTTGATACAAATTTAATTTAGCTCTAATGCTATTTGAAAATGTTCAATATATCCCTGAATTTAAATAAATCATTTCTAAATCATTTAATCGTGTCAATTAAATCTTAATCAATTTTACATTTTGTTAATTGAGTTCATTAAATTAATTTTGATCAGAAATTGCTTGCGTGAATGTTGACAATTCTATGTGACATGATCACTATTGATATAGACAATTTTTAAAATTTTTTAAAAAATTTCAATTTATTTATGTGTTTATTCTTTTATTCTCTTTTCCTTCTTTTTTTTTTTTACTGCTGTTGGTGAGGGTTGCTCGACCTTCACTAAAAATAAATAAATCAAAAAATTTAAAAATTAAAATTTATTTATGTTAGCACTAGTCATGTCATGGCTGATGTTTACGTTAATAATTTTCAGTCAAAATTGGCTAGATGAACTCAATTAGCCAAATGTGAAAAGATTTATAACTCAATTGGCATAATTAAAAAAAATTGAACTAAATTGGTAAAAGTGTAATATGTTTATGATATTTTTAGTAATTTTCTCTATACAAACTTCTTATAGTTCACATAATTATCGCAGCAAAGAGTGGAAATGCAAGAACCCAACAAGACAAGATAACCCCACTCAAACAAAATAGAGTGAGCTATCAAAGGAAAACTCGTATCACCCGAGATACAGAAATGCACTAGCCAAATTTGCACCCTTTGTATATAGGATCGAGTCACCAATTTCGCTCCATGGGGGTTGCGACCTAAGGCATCGAGCACTCGTGGAGCAAATCGGCACAAACCGTAACGATAACAATGCGTTCCTTTCTCTCTAAGTTAATGGAAACATAACGTGTAATGACTTAATTATGATTTCACGTGAGGAAATACTCCACCCGTCCAACCACCCGACAAAAACTAAAACTTACGTCTGGTAGATATTCATTCCATATGCTTTCTCTAGGCTAGAGGGATTTTCCTCCAGCCTTGCTCGACTCTTTCCAAATATAATTGATTAATTCCGCAACTATTGATGTAGGAACCAAGAAAATTCGAGATTACAAGTCAATTCTTATCTTTGTATGTGCTACTCCTAGATGGCTTTAGCTTTTGACTATTGTAGATAGCAAGATTCGTTTCGCTTTAATTTAAAAATAGGTTGAAGTCATCAGAATGGCAAGATTCGTTTTGCTCTAATTTAAAAGTAGGTTAAAAGTCAATCTTGCGCTATCTAGATGGTTGTCGGAAGACCCACGTTTATCCAGCCCTTAGTTTGATAAAAAAATCATGTTAGAGCCAACAGCCTTCCGTTAGAAGCCCAGTCTATAGTTTTTACTTCAGGGGTAGGACTTATTCGATATCGGAACCAAGGACCTCAAAGTTGAATTTTGGAAAAAGAACAGCTCAGGTGCCAAAACTTAACATAAATGGATATTTAAGTGTCAAAAGTTACGAAATGTACACTTAAATGCTACTTTTTTATAGAAATTGGATCATTTAAGTGCCAACTCGGTGAATGCCGCCGAAATCCAACGTGGCTTATTTTAATAATTTCTAACATCTACGTGGTCGCCGAAATTCCACGTCAGCTCATATTTACCAAAAATGACGCCGTTTTGGCCAAAATTTGATTTTTAATATAAATATTAATTAAATAATATTTAAAATGATAATTAAAAAAAAAAAGCAGCAACAATATAGGCAGGGTAGCCCCTCACGCCAATCCTCTACACTTTTTTAAAAAAAAATTAATTTAATTTTTAATATTATTTAATTAATAATTATATAAAAATCTAATAAATGTCTAAATAGTGTTGTTTTGAGCTGAGGTAGCCACATCAATGCTCAAAGTGACGTTGTTTTGGGGTTTATTTGGCCATGTTAACATCCAAAATAACACCGTTTCGACCTTAACTTGCCGGAAAAGTGCCACGTCAGCATTTTGGCCGGATTTTCTTGTCGTTGGCATTTAACTAATCATTTTTGCTCCGATCTTAATACTTAAGTGTACTTTTCCAAACTTTTGACACTTATATGTCCCTTCGTGCCAAGTTTTGGCATTCTAGGGATCCGCACATCGTTAAATTTTTGTGGCCCATCAAATAATTGGGAATGTGCTCTCATATCCCCCTCTCATTAAGCACATAATCAGTTTTCCTTATTTCTTTCAAACTTCACCCTTGAAATTAAATGTCTCCACTCCCATCCCTCATGAAAAGGTGGGGAATTCCTTACCTCCCATTTTCTATATAGGAAGAGTGGCTACTTGGTTGCTCAAGCAATTCGATCACAGGGTATTTAAGTGGGGTAATGGCTATTAGGCTGAGCGTCAAAATTAAATGCGTAAAACAATTACAATCAAATACCCAAAAAATCAAGTTGAGATGAGCTTAAGTAAGCGATAATAGAAAGAAGAGAAAGAAATCATTGAACCTCAAGCTCTACATATACCCATAAAGAAAAGAGGAGCAAGAAGATACGAACAACTATGCCAAAATCTGTTAAAATTCTCATCTGAGTTTATTTCCAATGTCATTCAGTTTTAGTTCTAAAGTCTGAAATTTTTCCTCCGTAACGTGTCATGTGAAAATCAAATTGATGCTGTACTTTTAACTCAAGTAGATTTCAAGTACTTTGTAACTTTCATTTGCTTTTAAGGTCCAATTGTTTTGTAAAAAAACATTTTTCAGGATAACATTGTTCTCATTTTCTGGCACTTGACTCACTTAGGAAAATAAATTAACGGAAAATATTTTCCTAAGCAATGAAAAGATTTTCCTATCCAAGGTTAATTTAGGAAAATAATTTCCTTTTGAAATAACTGCATTTACATTTTTCAAAATGTTTTCTTAATCTTAGAGTCCATGATTAATAAAACATTTATTCTTATAAAATAAATTTTAAAAGAAAATTTGAAAATTTAATTATTTTATATTTTAAAAAATTGATTTTTTTATTATTTGTTTTTTCTTTTTTTCTTTCATTTTCTTTTCGTTTTTCTTCTTTCTACTTTTTTTTTTTTTCCTTTCTTCTTCTTCCTCCACCAATTGCATGCCTCGGTGACAGCCAACAACAGCCTAGTGACTAGCCATGACACAAGTCAACAAGCTCGAGGCTCAACCAATCCAAGCAAGGCCGAGAGGGCCAACATCATCTTGCTTGAGGCTCACTAGTGCATCTAAATTTTGGAAAAATATTTAGATTTAAGTTGCATAGAAAATTATAGATCAATTTGACCATAGCCAAAAAGATTTGTGCATTCCTAGTTATTAATATTATTTGTATCTACTAATTTTTATTGTATGTTTTATTTTCCCTTATTTTACCTTATTTTCAGATAATTTATAAATAAAAAAAGAGAGAGAGAAGCCCACAGATAATTTAAAGAAAATGTTTTCCTAATCAATCGAAAAATATTTTCCTACCAAAGCTTAAATTCCAAAAGATAATTTCCTTTTGAAATAAGTAGAAAATATTTTCAAAAATATATTCTTAATCTTAGAGTCCTTGATTAATGAAATTTTTATTATTATAAAGATAAATTTTAAATTATATTATTTTTTAAAAAAAATTGAATTTTTTTATTTTTTCTTCTTTTCATTTTCTTTTCTCTTCTCTTCTTTCTTCTTGCTTTTCTAATTTTCTCTTTTCTTTCTTTTCCTTTCTCTTTCTTCCTCCACCAGTTGTGCGCCTCAGTGACAACTAGCAACCCAATGATTGGCTATGATGTGGGTCAGCGAGCTCAAGGCTCGATTGATCCAAGTGAGGTTGAGAAGGGCCAAGGTCATGAAGCTCAAGGCTCGCTGGTGTTGCCACCTAAGTTTGGGACAATAGTTAGATTTAAGTTGCATAAAAAATTAGGGACCAATTTAACTCTAGCAAAAAGGGTTTTCACTTCACCTAGTTATTAATATTATTTGCATCTACTAATTTTTCATTGTTTGTTTTATTTTCCCTTATTTTCCCCTATTTTCGGATAATTTATAAATAATAATAAATAAAAACAGAGAGAAGCCCATGGGTTGGGCCGTAATATTAATTTTTTTTTTAATATTTTTTGATTTATTTATTTTTTCTTTTTCTTTTTTCTTTGCTTCTCTTTTCCTTATTTTCATTTTTTTTATTGTTGTTAGTGAGGGTCGCTCAACCCTTACCAAAAATAAATAAATAAATAATAAAAATTTAAAATTTATTTAAATAAGCACCAATCGTGCCATGTAAAATGATCGATGTTCACGTTGATAATTTCCAACCAAAATTGGCTAAATGAACTCAATTGGCCAAACATGAAAAAGATTTATGACTCAATTAGTATAATTAAAAAAAATGAATTGAAATGCAATATATTTAAGACATTTTTGGTAATTTTCTCCTTATAAACTTCTTATAGTTCACATAATTATCACGGCACAGAGGGGAAATGCAAGAATCCGACAAGACAAGATAACCCCAGTCAAACAAAACAGAGTAAGCTATCAAAGGAAAACTCGAATCACTCGAGGTACAGAAATGCACTAGCCAAATTTGCGCACTTATATATAGGATCGAGTCATCTTACGAATTTCTCTCCATGGGGGTTGCGACCTAAAGCATCGAGCACTCGTGGAGCAAGTCGGCACAAACCGTATCGATAACAAAGCGTTCCTTTCTCTCTAAGTTAATGGAAACATAACGTGTATGACTTAATTATGATTTCACGTGAGGAAATATTCCACCTGTCCAACCACCCGACGAAAGCTAAAAATTATATCGGGTAGATATTCACTTCATATGCTTTCTCTAGGCTAGACGGATTTTCTTCCAGCCTTGCTTGACTCTTTCCAAATACATTTGATTAATTCCACAACTATTGATGTTGGAACCAATAAAACTCTGAGATTACAAGTCAATTCTTATCTTTGTATATGCTACTCCTATATGGCTTTAGCTATAGAATAATGTAACCAACATATATGCCATCGGAATAGCAAGATTCGTTTCGCTTTAATTTAAAAATAGGTTAAAAGTCAACCTCGCGCTTTCTAGATTGTTGTCGGAAGACCCATGTTTATCCATCCCTTAGTTTGATAAAGAAAAATCATGTTACACCCAAAAGCCTTCCGTCAGGGAGCCCAGTCTATAGTTTTTGCTTTAGGGGTAGGACTATTCAGTATCGGAACAAAGGGCCTCAAAGTTGAATTTTCGCAGCCCATCAATTAATTGGGGTTGTCCTCTCATTAAGCGCATAATCAATTTTTCTTATTTCTCTCAAACTTCATTTCTGAAACTAAACGTTCCCACTCCCATCTCTCATGAGAAGTTGGAGAATTCCTCACCTCATTTTTTTTTTTATATGGAAAAAGTGGCTACTGGTTGCTCAAGCAATTTGATCACAAGGTATTTAAGTGGGGGTAATGGTTATTGGGCTGAGCATCAAAATTAGATGTGTGAAACAATTACAATCAAATACCCAAAAATCAAGTTAAGATGGCTTGAGGAAGCGATTACAAAAAGAAGAGAAAAAAATCATTGAATCTCAAAGCTCCACATATACCCATAAAGAAAAGAGGAGCAAGAAGATACGACCAATGCCAAAATCTGTAAAATTCTCATTTGAGTTTGTTTCCAATGTCATTCAATTTTAGTTCTACAGTCTGAAATTTTTACTTCATTACATTTCATGTGAACATCAATTTGATGTTGTACTTTTAACTCAAGTAGATTTCAAGTACTATGTAACTTTCATTTGCTTTTAGGGTTCAATTATTTTGTAAAAAACATATTCCGAGAAAACATCATGCTCATTTTCTAACGTTTGATTCACTTAGGAAAATGAGTTAATGGAAAATGTTTTCCTAATCAATGAAAAAAATTTCCTACTACCAAAGCTTAAATTCAAGAAGATAATTTTCTTTTAAAATAATTGGAAAATATTTTCCAAAATACTTTTTTAATCTTAGAGTTCTTGATTAATGAAATGTTTATTCTTACTAAAATAAATTTTAAAAGAAAACTTGAATTTCTATTAACTTTTATTTTTTAAAAAAATTGAATTTTTTATTGTTATTTGTTCTTTTTATTATTGTTTTTTTTTCGTTTGCTTTTGTTTTTCTTCTTTCCTTTTCTTTTTTAATTTTCTCTTTCTTTCTTTTCCTTTCTCCTTTTTCCTCCATTAGTTGTGTGTCTCCACGACAATCAGCAGCCCAACAACTGACCATGACGTGGGCCGATGAGCTCGAGGCTCGACCGATCCAAGTGAGGCCAAAAGGGTCAAGGTCGTGAGCTCGGGGTTCACTGGTATTGATACATAAATTTGTAATAAATTTTAGATTTAAGTTATATAGAAAATTAGGGATCAATTTAACCTTAGCAAAAAGATTCATGCATCATCTAGTTATCAATATTATTTGCATCTACTAATTTTGATTGTCTATTTTATTTTCTCTTATTTTACCCTATTTTCGGATAATTTATAAAAATTAAAACAAAAAAAGGAGAGAGAAGCCCACGTTGTTGGGCCTTCGCGCACGGCTCCCTTTTCTTCTTCAACCCCTGCAAGCCTAAGGCCCATCTCACTCCCCAACCTGCTTTGCCCCCTAGGCCAGGCCCTCTTCCCTTCTCCTTCCTCCTTCCTTCTTCTTCCCTGCGCGCGACGAACACCCTAGCAGAACCAAGCAGGAAAGAAAATGAACGGAGGGGACAGTTGGGGGAGGCGCCTTGCCGCTGATCTGTAGAGCAGTCCTATCCAAAGTAAAGCCAGAGCCGTCTCAGATGGGACGACGATGTGACGGCAATTCGGCCGAGAGGGAGCTCAGTCGGTGCGCCAAGGACTGGCGGTCGGACCTCCTCCATCGACCAGGCTCCTCACTTGTAAAAAGAGGGCTGCGAGCTCGATGGTGCATGAAATAGTGCTCAAAAAGCTTCCCAGAGAGAAATCCAGGGAGGCCAGAGATTCGAGCGGCCAAGAGAGAGATCCGAGAGGGAGAGATCTGGGGGTTGAGAGAGAGGTTGAGTAGGGAGGAAACTGCCGTGAGTGAGATCTCTGAGAGAGAGAGAGAGAGTGAGTCATCGCCAGCCACTATGCCTAAGTCGCGGCCGACGACCCACCGCCATGCTTCCTTTCCCCCACACCAAACTCCTTCATTTCACTATAATGGAGGCCATCAAGGCCCTTAATTGAAACTCACGTAGCAATTCAGGTCCTAATTTAAAATGAAATTTACTTCAAACCTTGACTTCTATCTTGAACAGTTTTATTCCGCATTTTTATTTTGTATAAGATTTTATTGTATCTATTCATCCCCCCTAGATGATTCTTGCTAGCCACCCTCAATTGGTATCAGAGCCTCGTGCTCATTATTTTGAAGTGTTTTTACTTCGGAACTAAAGATCTTCTATGGCTAGTTCTTTGGCATCAGGTATTGTCGAAGGACAAAATAACACCAAACCACCTTACTTTGATGGGAAAGAGTGCAATGTTTGGAAAAACAAAATGAAGGCATTCCTAAGATCTAAGGATCCTTTGGAATGGGATGTTATCGAGAATGGAATCAATCCTAATGTTACGTATGCATCTACTAGAAAAGAATATGGCGAAATGCTTCAACCTTTTGTCACTCTATCTCAAAAGGAGATATCAAAAAGAGAAGCACTAGAAGCAAAAGCTATCTACTCACTTTATTGTGCTTTATCACTGAATGAATATAACCGAATTTCATCTTGTGAAACGGCAAAACAAGTCTGGGATAGGCTACATGTTATCTATGAAGGAACAAAGCGAGTGAAGGAAACTAAAGTCAACATTCTGCTCGGGCAATACAAATCCTTCAAGATGAAATCAGGAGAGTCTATCGGAGATATGTTCAGCAGATTCACTGAAATAATGAATGGTATTGCATATCAAGGGCAACCAATCTCGGGACCTATGAAAGTAAATAAACTTTTGAGAGGATTATCGAAGGATTGGAATAACGTCAAGACTTTTATACACTAAACATTGAGGGTTTCGCCTTTATCTATTGATGAACTTATTGGAACTTTGCAATCCTATGAAGTAGAACGTATAAATGACAAAGATCCAAAAGGTAAGAAGTTAATTGCTTTAAATTCTAACGTTGATTTTGATAAGGCAGATTCTGAGGAAGATGAAGAAGATGACGATGAGGAGATGAAGTTGCTGATCAAAAGATTTGAACACCTTGTGAGAAAAAGAAGCCATTTGAAAGGGAAGAAGTCCACAAAGAAATCCAGAGAAAGAAGACCTCATAAAAATAGAGATGACAATGAAGGTAAGGCTATAGTATGTGTTGAGTGTAGGAAAACGGGTCATGAGAAACCCAATTGTCCTTTATTCAAGAAAAGGAAAGGGAAATTTGAGAAGAAGAATAAAATTTTGAAAGTCGAGACGTGGAGCGACATCGAGTCTGAATCCAACGATGATGAGAATTTATGCTTAATAGCGGACATTGAATTTGAAGAAGGAAATCTCTAAATTGAGAGAGCAAAATTCTACAAATGAGACGAGGATTGTTGCATTGGAAAATGAGAATTCTTTTGTTAAGGAAGAGAAAGATTTTTTACAAAAAGAAATTGATTCCTATAAGGAAGAAATTCTGAAAATTTGCAAGAAATTTTCTCTTGGCTCAAAGACATTAGAGCATGTTCTCTCCATACAAATGCAATACTACAACAAATTCGGTCTCAGTTACGAGAAGGATAGTGAGATCAAGAATGATTTTCCAAAAGTAAAAGAGAGATTGAGGCGCAAACCTTCCATCCACCATTATCGAAATCATTTTGGTAAGCAATTTTTTTTTTTTTTTTTGATGACCCAGGGAACCCCGCACCCCGTCGACAGTTAGGGGAGTAAACCCTAGGGGCCGCACGTGTTAGCCACCACACACATGCAACCAGGTAAGTCACCTTATGACGAAGCCGGGATTCGAACTCTCGACCTTTTGCGAGAGGAAGAGAGCGCGAACCAGCAACGCCACCTAGGTGAGTGGTGCAATTTGTTAAGCCTGTTGGATCTCAATATTTTAATTACTCGAATAGTGGTGATCATAATCACTTTAAGCAACAATATCCACTTGATTGGAAGAAATCCAAGTCAATCAATTGGAAATTTGATGCTTCCTCTAACCGAAATGGACCCAAATTCATTTGGGTACCAAACAAAAAATGAGGTGTTTTTCTTGCGGGCAATAAATGAAAGGAGAAAGAGAATTTGGTAAGAAAAATATTTTTTAAAATTCTCAATTTGTTTTGCATGCATATTTTAAATATTTATATATTTTCATACTCGATATATCCATTTTATGCCTCGGTTGATTCAGACTTTATAATGACTACATTCAATAATTGGTTATATTGAAGGAAGAATCGTGTGATTGATTTGATATCCTACTTAGAGATAATCATGATTATTTGATCGGATTTTATGCTCTCTTATTTTGTTATATTTTTGCAAGGCAAAAATTTGTTATACAAGATATTCTCCCTAAAATATTCTACTGAAATGAGTTAGCAAATTATCGTTGAGTTTTTATGAAAATTTCCTATTTGTGCTCTAACGTGAAGGAATGATCCAAATTTATGAATATCAAAAGCAAAAGAGCTTGCTGTAGGAAGTTTTACAAAAAAAAAAAATGATTGCAAATCTATGCAAATCAATGGGCAATCATCTTTAATTCAATGGTATATTTTAAACATATACCTTGGACATTGCACATTTTTATGATTTGGCGCGTGATAAAAATGTCTACTTTCTTTTTGCGTATTGCATTAATAATATCCTTTTGAAATTTATGCTTAAGGAAATCCCTTTTATTTTGAAAGATATTATTGCATTTATGGATACACTTATTATAATCTTAGAAGATATTTTATATCAGGCAAGTTTGATCCACAAATTGGAGGAAGGTATGTGCGTGATATTTTTTTTATTGTACAAAGATTATTATCTATTTTACAAGGATTTGTAGGTGGCAAAATATCTTTCCATATGAGGTTGGCAAAACTTGATCCAAAATTATGGAGATTTTCGAAGGCTCATAAATTCTACTTATTGCACAAAATTCTCACAAATTATTAAGTAGGCCCCTAATGTGTCATATGAAAGGTTGAATAGCTTTTTGAATTGAAATTTTTATATATATTGTTACATATGCTATTCAATTTATTTTGCAAAACATGGCATTATATATCACGTGAAATATTATAACAGTGCATTTATGTAAAAAGTTTATTAAGTTTGTGCAGATTGAATTTGAGGCGAGTTTGATTGAAGAAAACAAACTTCTACCTCAAATTTCAAAAGCAAGAGAATAGTGCAGTTGTTGTTGCTACAAAGGAAATAAAGGGATGACATTCTATTCAACGTGCACAAGCCGTGATAAGTATTATTGCAAATACTGTCACGAGGACATGGGAGAAAGTGAGTGCAAAAAGAAAGGGGAAGAATCGTGATCATTTCGAAAATGCAACAAATTGAGGGGGAGCAAGACCAAGTATGGCAGATTTTTTGAATCTTCTTAATTACTACTAAAGGAAAAGGTAAATTGTGTTATAAATAATTTGGTAAGTATATCATCAATTTTCGTCACTTTTTGTCATTAGCAAATCACTTAATTATGTTATCCTTTTATCAAGACAAAAAGTTGGTGATATTTATAATGCAATTCGTGATCATTGGCAGATTTTTGTTGATATATATGAGCTATATTGTATATTCTTTATGTTTGTATCAACATGGTATCTTTAAAGTTTGTGTTTCATGCCCCATACATTTTTTAAAGATATTATGTGAATTTATTCTCCATATGACACCATTTTTCATTATTATCGCCTTTTGATTATGACAAAAAGAGGGGAGAGAATATGTATATGCATATGTGCTAATTGGCTTATATTATTTAGTGCATAATATTGAGCTACAATTTTATTTCTATATATTATTTTGCTCAAGTTATTTACTATTTTCTGTTTTATAATCTCTTTGAATGACATTATTTGAATATATAAAATTTTGGAGATTGCATTATGTGCTTATGATGCTTTGATTTATCAATATATGTAAAAGCATAATTGCACATCTACATATTCAGATATTGTTTTATCATCATAAAAAATGAGGAGATTGTTAGGGAAATCTCTTATGATGTTTTGAAGATAACAAAATAAATCAAAAGCTATTAACGTATTTGATGATTGAGTAACGTGGTGAAAGATACACAAGCGGCTATGTAGATGATGGAACGTATAAAGGGTATTATCAATGATCATATTTGAAAGAACCAGAAGATAGATTCATTGTTGAAGCTGAACAAAGTCCAGATTCTTCGACTAAATATGTTCAGACTTTAAGGATAAATCTATTAGACACAGACTCTGAGGATGAATAAGTTCATACTCAAGTACAGACTGAGAAGTCTACTTTAGACAGGACAGATTCAGACTTTACATATAGATGGAACATGTCCAGATCGTGATAAGTTCAAAACATGACAGGTTCAGAACAACAGAAGAGCAAAACGAGCATATGTTCAAACTGAAGCAAGTTCAGAACTTAATGTTCAGAACAAAGCAAGTTCAAAATGAGACAATCTGATTGAACAAGATGCAGACCTAGAACATGTAATGGCTAGTAATTTGGTTTAGATTCTACACCAAAATAAATTTGATTGACTCAATCTAATTGATTGGCAATTGGATCTCGAAGACAAGATCCTTCCTAACGAAGAAACTCTACTTATGGAAACCTAAATTCTGTTTGTATGGGCGACCAGAATCAGGATGGGGATTCTGCTTTTGTCACTCAACAACTACCAAATCTTCTGATATAGTTCTGTCCAACGGGTAGATTGGAAAACGATCCTCTAGATATTGTCCAACAACTAATTTAGAAGTAAATGAGTATATAAGGAGATTAAGGGACTGAAGAGCAAGTAAGAGACGAAGCATAAAATCTATAATTCCTAAGTCTGGGCGTACTTGAGCTTAAAAGTTTATGATCGTGAGAGAAGTACACAATAGTAACTTAGTGAGATAGTGTGACCTATCGCTGAATGTTTGCATTCAAAGTTGTAATCTCTTGTTGATCATATAGTGGAATCCAGCCAGATTGGAGAGTGGACGTAAATTTGATCTAAGTCGAACCATTATAATATTTGTGTGCAATTTCTCTTATCCCTTAATCTATTATTGATTATTATTATAATTTAGTGCACACGTGCTAGGTGCTTCTAAAGTTTGATTTCCACATAGCGGATCTAGAACATTGTTATAGAATCTTATTATTGTTCAGACTTTTAGATCATGCTGCTTCTGTTAACATCTAGACTTCTATCTCGAACAGTTTTATTCCACATTTTTATTTTGTATAAGATTTTATTGTATCACCTATTCACCTCCCCTCTAGGTGTATTTTACTAGCCACCCTTAGCTGATGTATTTGTAGCCACCTGCAGGTGGAGGTGGTGCTCCATTTGCAATTCCAATGTTATTTTTAGCTATTGAGTGATGTAGTTAATCAGGATAGAAATCCCATCCATACCAATAGCAAATAGAAGAAACTTAGTAGTTTGGTTGCTTCGACGAAAGAGACCGCTCTCTCTTTTAAAAAACTATGTGGAGGAGGAAATGATGAATGTCATATTCTTTAATTGAGATTTAAGATCATAAATCTTGCACTCGGCTCCAGCAACATTCTAGTGGAAGATCGTGCATCTTGAAACTTATTGCCTCACCCCTTTCATGACTTTTTTCTACTTTAAGGAACGCCCGACGTGTCGGATACAAGAAGTAACTGACTATTACTGGTCTCTCCAAGGTTCGTGTCCTCACCTGATGGTCCCATAAAGCCTTCTGCTACTCTAAGCAGTATTATCATCAGTTTGACATAATCTTTGGAAACAATGCATGGTATGCAAAGCAACGCTTCAAGCAACATGGAAGATGGTCTTAGCTTAGGCGCAGAACTTGCATAATTGCCTCATCCACCTTATCTATTTGGAAAGCTCGTGCTCTCTAAAATAGCGCCACTGATTTTCTTCTTAACAGTCCTTGTGGCAAAGAGAACTCCAGCACATTTCCTAACAATATCTCTTCCCATCATTACCAGTCTCTGGTGGAACGATTCTGTGCCATTCGCATCTCCAAAGGCCGTCTTCTTAAATAAATCCCATGACTTGTCTCCACAAGGGTCATTTAGAGCATAGATAGTAAATTTTGTATGTGCAATCTCTAGGATTGCGTGATTGCGCAGTGGTTATAATTATCTTGCTTCTCCATACACCGCCAGTCAGCAAACCTCTTAGCTCTGACGATCACTTCTACTCTCAGAGTCAATTAACCAAGCAGATGTTTGTTCCCACCAATTTCACTTGCAAATTTCATTCCTGTTGTAACATCCTGAAAATCGACCCCATTTTAGGATTTTATAAAAGGGCAATATTAGTCGAAGGCCTGGTCAGTACAAATTTTCCGAACTGTGTGTTCGTGGGATAATGGATTACGAGAGGCGTCGATAGGAAATGATTCGCGTACGACTCGCAATTTCGATCGAACGAACCCTTCGACCATGAGGACACGGGCGGGAACGATATCCTCTAAGTACTAGACTATTAAGGAAACAGAAATAAATCGATTCGGCAGAAGTACGAAGTCAATTTGCGGATGATTTCCGCACGACTTCGATACGAACTATGAACGATGGTAAACCGAATCATTTTCATCTGATACTCGGGATTATCAATTGAGCTCCCGGGATCACACGACAATCGAGGGACGTCCCTGACTCGAGAATTGGTTTAAATGTGGTTCAAAGAATGGTTGACCATGGGTCAAATGTGAGGAAAGTTCAAAAAGGGCGCCTGATAATCCAAATTGTACTACGGTTGCAATCGACTCAATTTGGCCCCGATTTTTAATCCGATTTTGGGAACCGACTTCTCAGTGATGTCAGGACTATATATTTGGACGTCGCCTCATTTATTTTGGAATTTTCCGTTGGACACGGAAGTGTTGGAAAAAGGAAAAATTGGACCGGGTTTCGAGCCCGCGGGTGGACCGGCCCAAGACCGGCGGCCCAATGGGCCTTGCACCCATTCAGCCCAGCCCAAGAGGGGCCCAAGCTGGCCCATTCTCCTCTCCCTCCTCAGCCCATGGGCTTCTCTTTTTTGGCCTTTTGCTTTTGTGCCCAAGTGGGCTTTGTTTATGCTTTGTTTTTGCTTGTTTTGATTGGTTCTTGAAGCAAGTGGCTTGCTCACTTGCCTTGGCCTTATCCTAGTCTCCAGCAGCTCCTTCTCTCTCCTCTTTCTCCCCCAAAATTCGTGCACCAGCCCAGCCACTCTTTCTCTCCCTTTTTCTCTTCCTTTTCTCTTCCATTTCTGGTGTTCTTTGCTGTCCATGCTGTTTTCCAGCAAGAAAATGGCCTTGCCGCCGTCACCGGAGCCGCCGCAACCGTCCAAAGTGTAGTCCTGGAAGTTAGGAAGCCAACCGCGCACCCCCGGTCACCGCTGGTCGCCGTTAGCCACCCGTTTCGGCCTTTTCCGCTCAGCTGCACCGGTTCCGCGTGAACAGTAACCAGCACTGTTTTTGGCCCGTTTCGGCCATCGTTTGTCATCCGTTGCCATCCCCGAGCTTACCCCTCGTAGCCCTCGTTCCCCTATACGCGCCGGTGTCACCGGATTTCCAATCCAAGTAAGTTAACTTCCTAATCCTTGTTTAGGGGTTAATCTTGCTTAGGGGTTAATTAGTGTATTTGTGTGTTTGTGATTAATTAAGGTTGATTGGTTAATTAGTCTAGTTAATTAATTCTGACTAGGGTTAGTTAATTGACCATAGTTAGTATTAAAGTAACCTAGGTTAATTAATTAAAGTAACTAGGGTTAGTTTCTAAAGTAACTATGGTTAATTATTAATCATGGTTGAGTTAATTAACCCTAGTTAGGTTAAATTTAGTAACCATGGTTAAGTTTAATATTATTTTATTAATTTCGGATTAGTTCTTTTTGTTCACGACATCGTTCACGGCACCTTTGTTCATACGTAAATAAATTTTGGTTTCAAATTGATATGTTATTGGTTGTTATGCTTTCTTGAAGTGCCGATTGTTAATTATATGCGTGAATGATGATGAAATGCACGATTGAAGACCGAGTAGAAGTGAACGTGTTTGATTTATTGAGTTATTCCCGAGAATTAGGGAATGTACGTGATTGTTGATTGGTGGAATTTGGAATTTTGGAATTGTGGAGTGATACCGCATGATATATTACGTGGATTATCTGAAATGGCATATCGCATGAGCATGAGTGCATGAGTGATGTTGCATTCACGACCAAGCAAAAGCAAAGACAAGAATGAACTGTTTGCTGATGTGGTGCATGGTCAGATTAAAGTTGATAACCCGGTTGAGCCGGATGACCGCCAATCCTTCAGGGTTGTGCCGTGACCACTGGGTCACCTGACAGTGGTCAGATGCGGAGTCGCGGTTGAGGCCGGGCCCATGCTCCTTATGGAATGCCGTCGGTGGGGGAAAGCCCATGACGTCGCCATGCCTCACGGGGGAGGACGATGCCTGGTCTACGACCAGTTGACCGCTAACCATAAGGTTGTGCCATGGCCTAGAGGGTCGTAATAATCGGAGCATATGCGTGGATTTTGAGATATGAGAAAGTTTGGTGCAATGCTCTGATTATTTGCATGCCTCTTACTGTTGTTGTGAGGCGATTGACAGTTTCTGCAGGTAGCATGTGCCAAGGCCAGGTAGGGTCGCTTGTGATTGCACCTGTTTATTAAACTATCTTCTGTTGTCTTTCTCTCTGAGGTGGTATTGCATTGATTGCAGTATTAGGTTGTATGTTAAACTCCCGAGGCGAGCGAAGTTCCTAACCGGGGCTTAGGACTTTAACTTGCTAAGTTTATCTCAACCCGTCGTGGTTAACCTTTTCAGGCCCTAGATGATGCAGTACCCGAGGATCGAAGAGAGCGATCTCTCCGAGGCCAGCGAGTAGGCATTTGTGCAGTGTTAGGTTAGCTAGGCCGATCCCTTTTTGAGTAGGTCTTAGCTTGTCGCCTGTAGTAAGGCGTGTTTGTATTTGCTGGTGTGCTGGCTAACATTCAGATATATAGAAATGGTGTTTGTCTTTCCTCTGCTGCTGTTGTTGCTATCCCTGTTGTTTGGTTTGGGAGTTGTTCGTTTCCGCATGTGCTTAATTACAAGATAAAATGAATTGGTCGACGACAGTACCTGGGACGTCGTATTTTAAGACCTCAAGTGAAATGAGGTTGCTGCGAGCTCGAGAGTCAGGGCGTGACACCTGCAGAGTCATCCAAATAATTATCTTGCAATCTGGGGATCCAGTGACACTGATTTGTGCAAATTTCAGTCTCTTTGATGATCAAATCTACATCAATGACATCAGATACACAGATCCACATTGTAAGCTCGAAATGGTCTCTCTCCTTCCCCATTGTTGTGCATAGTTAGCACCCGCTGTTTTTCCTAGACCTCTTATAGTAACGATCAGAACACGGTCAAAATACTCTCCTTGGAAGTGTGATCAAACAAGATTTTGACGATCTCCTCCTTATCTTCTTCTCTATCGATTATTTCATCCTTGGGCTGAGTTTTCCTCCTCCTGACGACAACTATTTCCTCACTCGGATGTGGATCGCCATGCAACTTCCCCACCCACAATCCTTACTAATTTCTCATTAACTCATGAAAAACGTATTATCCCCTTAATTTCTCCTTGTGACTTCTCGCCTCCGTCGTAGGGTGGAGATATCAGAGAAGGAGCCAAAACAATTCTCCGCTGGGACGGATTGGATACAGGAACAACGTAAACTCATACACGAACAAGAATTCCAATCACAATATATTTTACAAACCAACTCCAAAAATGTGCACTACTACCAAAGATTAAATTCATGAGGAGGAATATGCGGCTGTACTAAAATAATTACTTCTACAAATAAAAGTACAGAAAAAAGATATACAGAAGTATTGTCATGGGAGGTTCTTTTCTTCCAAGGCACCATATCCTTATATTAGCTCTAATTCAAATGATAAGCATGCAACGTGCGCAATCTTTTTCCAATCTGCACTGCTTTCCGTTTGGCATCTCTCTGCCAGAATAGGACACCTAACAATTTTCAATTCCTTCAAGGAGGTGAGGTGGCGCATCCCATCGGGCAAATACATTAATCCTGGACAGTCAATAATTTGAAGCCTTTGGAGCGAAGAGAAATTGCCAATCCATTCCGGAAAACTCGTGAGATTCTCGCAGCATTCAACCCTAAGAAATTGTAGAGTGGTGATATGTTGAATCCCCTCAGGTAATGCCACCAATTTCGGAAGCTGCGTGATTCTAAGAGCATGGAGTTTCGATAAGGATCGCCACTGGGTACCATGATCGTCATCATGGCTCAACAAATCGAGTTTTTCACAAGCACAAATAGTGAGGCGCTGGAGTGAGGACATGTACTGCATACCACGGGAGAGACTCATTAGTTCGATGCAATCGAAGAGGCGCATGCACTCGAGATTACTAAGGAATGGAAGCAGAGTCTCGAGCATCGAGTGCCCTAGATCCACCCCACCAAGAAGCTTTAGATTCTTCAATTTAGAGAGGGGGACGAATGTGGATACTCTTGTGGCTTCTAATGGACAATTTGGGATGGCCATCACTTGTTGTTCCAAAAACTTAGAGCAAACTCCAGATAAGCTCAAGTTTTCTATCGAGGGGAATAGTGGCACAGAGCTCAGGTGGGGACAGCGCGATATTTGCAAGGATGAAAGTTTTGGGAAAGATACTTGTAAATCATACCGTCGATGATCCTGATACTCTCCCACCAGTTGCCTTCTTCCCCACCATCCTTTTAGGTTGCAACAGTTGATAAGGTACAGTCTCTCTAAAGATGGGAAGAAGGGGCGTGCAGTATCAAAATGCCCCGAGTCACCTATCTCTTGAACGAACTCTAACGCTACCAAACCCACGAGATTCAACTTGCTTAGAGAAGGGAGTTCAGTCAGTGGTGGTAGATACTTCCATCATCTACATGCATAAAGTTCAAGCTCAACAAGATTCCAGGTGGATGAAAGCCAGCTTGGTGGGCTCCTACCCATATAATAGGATATGGTCAAATGGGCCAAATTTGGGTGGGGCATGAGGTTCTCCCACATGATCAATTCATCGCTGTCACTTCTGTCACCTTGCTTCGCCCACGACCAATCTAACTTCAAGGAACGAAGGCATTGCTTTTCCCTCAAGTGACCTTTGTTCGGTGCCGGTCGAAGGAACTCCAATTTTCGAAGGATAATGGACCCAACCAATCTGTTTAACCCACCCAATTCATCTATCATCCCCACACCACTACGTACTCTATGATCAATCTTTTGCACGATGAATTGGGATAAAGTCCGAGGTGAAGACAAGTAATTGAGCCCACATGGCATGTGGCTTAATGAGTCACACCCATCGATTAAGAGGTGTCTAAGATTGATCAATTTCCTCAAATCTCTTGGAAGAGATGTAAGCTTCTTGCAACTAGAGAGTTTAAGAGTCTGCAAATTCAGCATATCCGTGATTGAGTCCGGCAAAATCTTGACGGATTGGTTTCCGGAAATATCAAGAAATCTTAAGTACTTCAACCAACTCCCAAAGGAATGAGGGATACAAAAATCTGAATAGCCCAACACCAATGTTCGACAATGCCTAAACTTGGAAAAAATCCCATGATATTGATTTGGGGACAAGTTTTTTACAAATGTTCTTCTCTTCTTCAAAGAGAGAAACGTCCGTAGATTGGTCACTTTAAGTAGAGAGGTCACTTCTTGTAACGAGGACAATTGTGAAGCAAATGATGCATGTCGAATTCCTCCACTGATGTCGCCTTCATTGAGATTAACCACCTTGCACTCATCTCCTGCAACTTTCAATGCAAGGTCATGCATGAGATCGTGCATCTTGAACATTTTCACCTCACTTGTGTGATAATCAACCTCTTCAACTTCAAGGAATGACCTACATAGTAGGTCTGAGACATAACTATCTCCCGTCTCTTCTAAGTCCTCATTCCCATCCAATGACTCAATAAAGCCTTGTGCCATCCAAAGCTATATCATTGTTTGTTTATCAAAGACATAGTTTTTTGGAAACAACGCACAATATGCAAAACAATGCTTTAACTGCAATGGAAGATGATCGTAGCTGAGCTTGAGGACTGCCATAATTCCATGGTCCAACTTATCTATTTTTGAAAGTTCATGCTTTTTGAAATAGAGCCACTCATTTTCCCTCTTGTTGGATAACAAGCTACCTATAGTTCTGATAGCAAGGGGAACACCAGCGCATTTTTTAACTATATCTCGACCTATCTCCTCCAATCTCGGGTCTAATGATTCTTCCCCAACTCCGAAAGCCATTTTCTTGAATAAGTCCCATGACTTATCTTCATATAAGCCATGTAGAACATGGAAAACTGATTTTGCATCTATAGCTTGCATTGATTGCGTGTGGTTAGGAGTATCTTGCTTCCCCATGAGCCACCCATTAGCAAACACTGGAGCTCCAACCATCTCTGGCGATCTTCGTTCCACAAGTCATCCAAAACAAGCAAATATCTTTTACCTCTTAGTACCATACGAAGGAGCCTCTGCAACTGGTCCTTAGATTTATTCTCAATGTCTTGCAAATTTCTGATCTCAAGATCCTCTTGACACTCATCTTGGGCAGATTTCAATATTTCTTTGATGATCAAATCCTCATCAAAGACGTCAGATACACACACCCACATCTTAAGCTCGAAATAGTCTTTCACCTTGTCATCATTGTATACTAGCTGAGCAAGTGCAGTTTTTCCAAGCCCTCCTATACCAACAATGGAAACAATCGAAACACTCTCTCTGGAGGAGGAATCAAAAAGATGCTCGATGATTTCCCTTTTATCCTCTTCTCTACCAATTATTTCTTCCTTGCACACAAAAGAGTGAGTTGTCCTCCTCCTCGCAATAGCAACAGTTGCCTCACTCAGATGCAGCTCTAAATGGAAGTCTTTATCATTTTTAATACGATCCAGTTTCTTCCTTAGTTCCTGAATCTTATTAGCCACTTTGAAGCGGTGTCTAAGCTGATTTGATTTGGAGAAGAAAATACATTCCTCTTTCAACATCTTGCTGCCAGAAGTGACCTTCTGCCTCAGATCTTCAGTTGCGACATCGTCGAGCAAGTCATGTACGTCGTACATCACATCTTTGAGCCTCTTCAGCCAGTGCTTGACCTGGTGTTGGTGCCATCGCTGCTTCTCAGCATCCAAGAGCACAGCTTGGATGGTCTCCACGGTATCCTTAAGGCTTTGGAGCTCATCTCTCGCACCGCATACAAGTTGGATCTTCAAAGAGGTTATGGAACCAGCCAATTTCAGTATGTCGGCGGCGAGGTTGAAGAGCACTGCTTCTGCCATTTTGGATATAGCCCACCTTCTTTCTTGCTTGTGTGCCCAAAGTTAATGGTTTCCGATGGGGAAATCAGATTCTGGCCAGTGGGAATGGAATTGACCGACAAGAAGATAAGCATGGCCACATGTTAGGTGGCGCGAAAGACATCGGGTCAGAAAAAAGGGACTCAAGAAAGGAAGAGGAAAAGACCCCCAAAGGCCTCGAGGTCAAAAAGGATGCGGCGAAAGCAAGGCCGGTTGCTCTGTTTGTTTAAAGATTTCCATGTTTCTATCTTCATTTTTATCTGAACATGAACATGAAAATGTACTTGAAGAAGGGTTTGGCAACATGTTGAGTCCAGCTTCCAAACGAAAACAGTTTCCAAAAGTGTTTAAGTAATTGAAGAGTTAATGACTAGAAACGTTAGGAAAGATTGTCGATGAAATGTTCTCTAGTATTAATATGGGCAAGAGGCTTCTGGCAAATATAAAGATACCGTGTTGAAGTGAAGTACATTAGGTGGTGGGTTAATACACCCCTGTTTACGCAAATAGAAAATATACAGATTTTTACTAGTTACATCGCCACACTTATAACCCTTTTGCACAAACAGACTTGCTTTCATCTTTGCAGCCGCTGGACCCCAATATTGATCTCTACCTCAAATCACTAGTCTTCGCGCTACATCCCACACTAAATTGTCGTCCCGCAACTTCCTCTCCCACTCTGTAGAGAACAGGGCGGATTTCATCCCTTTCAAGCTAACCTGAGTACGCTTCTATAGCAGTGAATCAGTAAAATGCTCCCTAACTCTAGTAGAGATACTAAAAACATCATGCCTTGTTCTTCATCATTTAGAATCTAACCGACATTTTTTAAATCCATCATGAGTTTATTAAACTTATCTGGGTGGGATCTGATAGACATTAAGTGTATCAAAGATGTATAATGGAAGTTTATTTCATGTTTTTCTCACGCACCAAATGCAATGGCAACATTCCGAACTTTCATAATTAATATTGGGTCGTGTTTTGTTCTTCCTTTTCTTTTTGTTGGTGGGTCGGTTTTTTTTTTTGGTCAGTGGTCGCGTTTTGTTCAACAGTCATTCGAGACATAATAAACAGCGGTTCTGCCATTTTCATGGGGCCAGGCAATTAAATGGCTAGCTTTAGCATTTCCATCAGTACTCGGACGAAACGGTTGATATTGATCTTGATATAGGTGGATTGGATGCTTTAATGGAGCCAGAGCAAAGGTATAAGCTGGCAGATCAATATTTATCAAAGGTGTTGATACAATTTCCATGAATGTTTTGAGATAAACGCATTTCCTAGATGCTTTTGAGAAATCTAGCTTAGAATGTCCAATAAAGTGATAATAAAGTGCACAGTTCACTGGATGACTTTTTCACCTTATCACCAGGTGAAAAGAGTTCTCATATCAGGGGGAAAATTAATGTCTCACCATGGCAGAATGACATGTTCAATTAATGTCTCTTTTCTTTCAATTATCTTGTTAACTAGACTAGAGTGCCTCCTCTCCGCATAGTTGATTTTTCTGAAGAGCAAATTGTAAGTGGCTTCTTGATGTAGGAATCAGAAGCAAGATGAGCATGAAATCTCTCACTCATTTATCATGTTGTGATGATTCAATTCAATACCTTCTTTTCCATTTTCCTCTTTCCAGGGTTGCTTTTCTCTAAGTTAAGATTTGGCCGTAGAATGAGTATCCATGCCTTCAGACCTTTATGGTTATTGCTGTCAAAGAGAGTCCTGCCGTGGTACAGGCCAATAACATCATCCTTTAATTGCTCGTCACTTGACTGAAACAGTAACCAGGTGAGGGAACTGATTGAAATGTCTTTGAGACACGATTGTTTTATGTCTACGTAAGTAGTTGTTCTGTGGCAGCACGTGAATACATAAGAAGTTGCTTTTCCTACTTCGTTGACATTGCAGTTTTCTCTTTTGTCCTGCTTGTTGGAAGACATTTTCTTTTACTAGATTGTAAGACAGTATGCTGGTACGCAGAAGCTTGAAACTGCTTGTTGAATTTTTCAGATTTCTTGGATGCATAAAGAACTTGAGAATGAGAGTAGGATTCGTGAAGAGAACCTCACTGGTTCGGATGTGTTGCACTCTCTAGAGGATATTCGACAGGGAGCTAGAGGCGCCCAGGATAAACTCAATCCCGGACGTTGTGTATAGCTTATTCTAAGCAACAAAACTCACCATATACTTAGAGAGCCGTACTTCTTGACGCGCAAGAGCAATCCATAACCTTCTGACACCATTAATTGTGCTGTGCCTAAGTTCTTCAATTATTGCCAAATTTGCGGCTACATAAAGCCTTTCCCATTCCTATCTGCATGTGGTCCTGGCTGTATGAAATCCAAGTATACGCCTTTTTGAAACTTTAACATTGACAACATCATCGTTTGAGGCACAACTCCTACTCAACCAGTATTTGTTCTATGTCAACGTATTTATATATGGGGATATGTCATATATGGAATGTGGGAATCTCATCAATGAGGGAATTACAATACTGCAGATCAAGAGGGAATTCGGGTCGTTTGACAAATATATATGGGGATTTTGTTGACTACAAGCCAATTTCTAGACGATACAAACGGGGCCACAAGATGCCAGTGAAACCGTCAAAATCAAAGAGCATGAGCAAAGACATAGGAAGGAGGGGGGATTCAGATTCGTCGGTCCAACTGTAGTTCACCCCTTCATGCAAGCTGCCAGCCTCACCAATGGCCACTTGATCACTCGCCATAGCCACCTTCAGTGCACCCGGCATTAGCAGAACAGACCACTGCTCGATCCGTCCTCCCACTGGAACTGCACGAAAGTGAACCCATTTTTTACCTACTTGTCATTTGCTTGTTTGCTTTATCAGGTGACTGGCTTTAATTTGATTGAGATTGGTGATGTGTATAGAATGCAGCTACAGTTAGAGAGAGGAGAAGATGAGCTGTTTCAGATATACATTATTGATAGTGATGGAACTAAAACGTGAGTGATTACGTGTAGAGATGGGAGATGGATAAGATCTGGACAGGATAGAAAGAATATGCGCATGTGCAAGTGGAGCTGCAATTTGGGAGGGGTGATCATCACACTCTGCATTATTTGGGTGTGTAAGGGCATGGAAATGCACATGGAAGAGTAGGGCCACAGGCCTCGCCGGTCACCATTCTCTTCGTCTCTATCTCTCCTAGAATTTTTGCATTTGGAATGAGTTTGAGCGGTGGCCAAAAAGAGCCAAAAAAGAAAAATCAAAAAGGTAAAATGACATAAATGATCCCCGAATTTTAACCCTATGTGCAATGTAATCTATAAACTTTTAATTTGTTCAATATAATTTTTGAAATTTTAGTACATGTTCAAATTAAGTCATGAATTATATGAAAATATTTAGTCTTGTTCTTTCATTAATTTAAGTTTACGGATAATATTGAATATTTTCATATAGTTCAAGGATTAGTTTGAATATGTATCAAAAGTGAAGGGATCACATTTAATATTGAATTAAAATTTATAGACTATATTAAATAAATTAAAAATTCACTAATCACATTGTATATTAAATCAAAATTCAATGATCATTTAGGTCATTATCCCAATCAAAAATCCCACCTGACACAACATGAACTAGATTGCAAACTTACAGCCTAACCTCCACTTGAACCGCACCCCTATCAGCAAGGCTTAGGAGCTCATCTCTCGCACGCCATGTACAAGTTAGATCTTCGAAGAGGGAGTAGAACTGGCCAATATCGGTACGCGCTAAAATAAACTCAATAATTATGGAGATAAGGAAAACGAAATGATGAAAAATAAGAAAGCAATACTCAAACTTAGATGCATCATATTAATTAATAATATTATCTAAAGGAATAAAAAAACAACAAAATTAAGAGTATGTCGGGGAAAAAAACAAACGAACGAACGAACAAAGCCCCCTTGGAATGATTCCACGCTCCCACGGCTCTCCCCTCCCAATCCCATTCATCCAAGAAAATCTTCGTTTGGTGACTGACGACTTCTGGGTTGTTTTCATCTAAGCCAAAGGCTTACACAAGCTTCTGGCTCCCCAGTCGTAGCCCGCTCTGCGCAGTTACCTGAGGGAGGGAGATGGAGGCGAGCGGTAGCAAAGCGACGGTGGTGGGCCGGCTGCAGGCGGCGAAGCACAAGTCCGGCAAGTCGTTCAATCAGATAGCGCAGGAGACCGGCCTCACCAACGTCTTCGTCGCTCAGCTGCTGAAACGACAGGCCCAGCTGAAGCCCGACACTGCCCCGAAGCTCCAGGCGGCCCTGCCCGACCTGCCGGAGGACCTCCTCCACGAGATGATGAAGCCCCCCATGAGGTCCTACGACCCCAGTTTGATTCAAGAACCTACTGTTTACAGGTACCCTTTCCATCATTGATAGTTCCTCAGCTTGAAATTTTTTTCCTCTAAATATTTTTCTTTTTTGAATTATGTTGGTTAATCTATGTGGCTTTATGCTTTGAGGAAATGGGTCTTCGATTCTTTAAATTTCAGATGATGGGTCATTCGGTTGTGTCATGAACGTTTACCCATGAGCTGGATTTTGTTCCTAGCATATGCTAGAATTTTAGGGAGGGCATGTCCATCCCTTAAGATCTGCATGGATTGTTGTTTATCTGATGTAAGGTGTGGATGAATCAGTTTGAAGTGTAATGCTTATCGTGGTGTTGATTGATTTGGAGTGGAAGACAAAAGTGCAATAGCTATCAACTGAAGTGGTAGTCCCAGTTGATCTGGTGTTGCAAGTTAATTTAATTCATGACTTGCTCTTTCTTGGGAGACTGCTCTGTTTAAGCTTTGTCTGCGTGTGGTTGCTGAGTTGAGCTTGACAAAACTATCTTGATTCTTGAACTACAAGCAAACTAAGGGTTTTTCTCTTATTAAAGATGTTCTTTAATGATCGTTCATAATGAAAGACCACCTGCATAGGCTGTGGAATTTCATAGAGCACCAGATGAGGTTATCTCGACTTTTCTCTTGTCCAAAGCTTTCATTTTTTGCCTTTGGGACAAATCTAGTACTAGCTTGTAGGATTTTCTGTTATTGTTGTACTGATCAATTATGGTACTGATAGTCTGTGATGCTGATCAGAATCTTGGAAAAGGCTAGTGCTTTAATGTCTACTTCCTTGGCTATTGGATTCCCAGGTTGAATGAGGCGGTGATGCATTTCGGAGAAAGCATCAAGGAAATTATAAATGAAGAGTTTGGTGATGGCATGTGAGTCTACATTCCTAACTGCATCATTCTCTTTTTGGAAACCTGCATCTTTGTCCATGCACAAATCATTTGTGGTTATGAAAACAGGAGGTGGGTAGGTTGGAACGATGCACGTTCCAAGCAATGATAATGGTCATCAGCTTGAAATCTGTTCTATTATTGACCTGCCAATGTCGAATGATGGGTCCCCATTTCAGTGAAAATTGTGCAAATTAGATTTGAGAAATTGATATGAGATTCTGTGTAGAACATTTGAATGATACAAAATTCCTTTGCTTGGTTTGCTTGGTTTGCTTGGTTGAATCGACCAGTAAGAGGATCTGGGAAGCGGCCTGGCTGCTGGTCTCATGCGATGATCATTCCTCATCGATGGGATGAAGAATAGCATATTAGGAACTGGGATGTCTATCTATTTCAGCTTTGTTCAATTGTTAACTCATTGAATTTATCTCTGTTAACTTTCTTTTGCAGAATGTCAGCCATAGATTTCTACTGCTCGGTTGACAAAGTCAAAGGTGTGGATGGGAAGGACCGTGCTGTCGTGACATTTGATGGGAAGTATCTGCCTTACACTGAGCAGGTCAGTTGGCATCAATTTTGTAGGCTAATGATGAGATGGTGGAAGTTACCTGGGTTTAAATAACAATTGATCTTTCCACTAGCAATGGAACAATATGGGAGTCAAATAAATCATTATAGCACCTTCTCTTCCTTTCAAGCTCACAAAAATCACTATTCTCCAAAAGATGGAGTCAAATACATATTCGCTACTTTATGACAATGCCTATAGAGATAATCTGTCTTCTGCTGAATACAAATTCAGTATTTAAGTACTTATTTAGTTTGCTGCAAACTTTTGACATACAACAAAAGGAAATTCAAGAAGTCATTTTTTTCCTTCGCCTTTTGGCTGACAAGGATAGAATTAGTGACTGCCTGTCCACCTAATTCCCAGTAGTTAGTTAACTTTGCCATGAGTATAGGCTGGTTGGGGAAGTTGGTAAACGTTGTTATTCTTCAGAAATTTTTACTGATTAGAATGTTTTCGTAGGTGTGTCCTACTTTTTTTTTTCAGTTTCTTATGAATTAGATAAGGTTTGCTGCAATATGTACCTTTTCTCAGCCTAAAGGTATCGTCTCTCTTATAGAAGCAGACATGCTGGCGAGTTTGATTTGGACAAAGAACCAGACATGGTTCTCCTACAGAAATATGCACATGCTCTTTCAGAGCAGGTTCAATAACCAAGGCAGTCCCTGTCACGTTGTAACATGATTCATGAGGTGTCTGCTGATAGGTTTTTAGATATCCAATGAAGGGAGTGACTACTGGCTTTTAACTTCAGCACTTGAGGCATGATAAGTTAAGCAATGGCCATGTTCTGCTGCAAAGCTAATTGGATATCTTCTGGATTGGGATGATCTAAGCGTCTTTGCTCTTGCATTTATACTATGATCAGGTCACATGTTGAAAGTTGTTTTTCTTGCAGAAATCGGAGCATATGGTTTCCAGAGTACACTTGCATGAAGAAAAATGAATGTGCAAGCACCAAATCTGGCTAACGCTAAGCTCTTTAAGGGAAAATGAAGGTTCTCATGTCTACATGGTTGGGAATTGCCCTTTGTCTTTGTTGCGTACAAAATTATGTATTCCCCTAACAATGTTGTGCTGTGCATTTTAAGCTGCAATAAAATTTAAACATTTTGATTGGATGACACCCTTTAGCTGATACATGTGCAATCAGTGGAATGATCCTTGAGGCGATATTTTCATGGCATTGCTTGGTATCTATGCTTGTGTCGAGTAGTCTGTTTTTGCTGTTAGTAATTGCAGGTTGTGTCGTCGTAATAATTTGTTGAACTTACTATGAAAAGAATTGCGGAATTTCATGCCTTCAGGAAGAGTTACAATGCTAATGCCAAAACAGTAGTTAACGACTTTACAATTCTTGAGTAGGTAAGATGAAGCTCTCTTAACTTGGAGTCTCGACAATCTATAAGCCAGTGTACGTTTTCCTTGTTCTTCACCTAAAAGTGTGATAGATTTTTCACTTTCCATGTTGAAAACGTACAATATCGAATTGTTATTAACAGGGAAACGGAATTCATTCTCGCCATTTGATATACGGGGTGCGTGCAACATCTATATAAAAATACTTATGCATCTATTATGCCCCAAATGCTATTTCCATAGTGGCTTATGATCTTTGAATCTTTTACTTTTAAGCAAAAAGAACTTGCCTCCTATATTCTCTTATCAGCCAATACATTTTACCTACCTTATCGTACAAAACCTAATGAAGGGGAGGACTGGAAAATTAAGAGCACAAAGCCCCAAGAGCTCCAGCTCATTGGCTAAACTGGAGAGCCAACAGACGCAGAAAGAGTGAACTAAGTGTTTTTCCCGAGAAGGAGAATTGAAGAGGAAAGGAATGAATGAAGTTGGTTATACGCTACTAAAATGGAAAAGAGATAATGATACAAATGATCCCTAATCTTTGGTCAATGTGTGATTGAGTCTCTAAATTTTTATTTTATTCAATGTGAGCTATGAATTTTGTCCCTAACGTACTTGAAAGTTCAACATTAAAAATTGGATTACCATGCATAGTCAATTTCGATCAAATGTAGTTTTAGTGTGTCAAGACCTAACGGGCGGCTTCAAGGATTTACGCGTTTCTGACTCATGCTTGACTCAGCCTCAAGCCACGTTCAAGTTTTCTCGACACTTGAATGACTTCAATTATCATGATATTGTGAAGGATCGATTCTTATTTCAAAGTACACGATTACTGAAAATTGACTTGAGGTAGTTCACATTTTCGATAATAGTAAACGAATTCACCTGTTATCCTATTATATCCTATTTGCGAATCGATTTTCAATCATCCCTTGAATCGACTTGTATAACCACAAGATTATCCTTACGCAACCCATGGTTGAATCGTTATCCCAAGTCGAGTTCTTTAGTCGCATGTGCTCATTCCTCATTAGCCTTTCCCCCTTAGGGTTAATATCTTGAGAGTGATCAATTTTGAGTAAGATTAACTAATAATGCATTAATGAAATTCACAATTATTCATTCATCAATGGTTTGAATTTTAGGACGTCACAATTGTAAGACCACTTGAGTCACAACCTTAGGGAGTCATAAATAGCAAGCAGCCATCTGATGACAAAGGAAGGCCCTCACCACTTGGAGAAAATGGTCAAAGGTACTAATTAATGAACCAACCTAGCTTGTGTAGCCATTTCTTGAGAATGAAAAAGAGGGTTTATGGGTTCTTAGGGCGTGAATAATAACTATTCTAATCAGAAATTGACTTTTGAAACATAAATAGATTTTTCTATTTCTATTATTGAATAAATTTCTGAGTAAAAATACCAATTGAGTAATAATACGCATTTAATAACGACAAGATTGATGTTCTCGAAATAAAAATTTGTTTGATAATGACACAATTCCTGCCTCTCAGGAGGCAACGGCAGCGGTGGTAGCGAATGTCAAATGGCAACCAAAAAAGGCAGGCGAACAACGACCAGTGAACAACAAGATTTCTCCCTCCCAAGTGACAGCGGATAGTGGGGGGCAACTAACAAGGGGTGGCCGGAGGCAACATGGTAGCAAGCGGCAAACGACAATGGAGATTGGGAGTGGCAGTAGTGACAATGGGCGACAACGGTTGCAAACGACAATGGCTATTGATGGCGGTGACCCGCAATTGATGGTGGTCAATGAGCGCAGGCAACAACGATGAATAGCAACAAGCAGCAACCAGTGAGCAGTAGTTGACTAGTAGTAAGGATGAGCTTTAAAAAAAAAATTATTTCTCATTTATGTTTAGAAATAGAGACTATTTCTTTTCAAAAAATAAAGAAATAGAAATAAAATTATTGTCGTGCGTGTTTAAAGAATACAATTCCATATCCAAGTTATTGCAGTGCTCGAGTTTCTTACGTTTAGTTTGTAAATTTTCATCAAACCTGATCTTTCCAGCATCCTTTCTTGTGTGGCTGATGGAGATGTACATATGGCATGCGGTGCTTTCGGTGATTACATGTTCACTTCAATGCATTTCAACCCGGGATAAGGTCAGCCTTATGTGGAGGCCATCCGATTCGAGGTTTGAGATGGAACAATTATTTTGTCGGAAAGATCACGAGATGCCGTCGAGTAGCCTCGAATCGGAATGCCTAGTTCGAAGCGATTCCACGAAACTATTCGATTGAAGTTCAGTAAGAATGAGAAAGTTACGGAGTGAACAGAAATTGTACTTGAACAAGTATACAATCAAGAACCCACCTCTTATTCAATGAGAGATCCGTTTACAAGCATGGAGCAGACGCATTCTCCAAGTCATCAAATCGCATTAATTTATTTTATCGAAATTTATATCCGATTTTTCCAAAATATCATGACTGAATCTGCAGATTTTAGATTCATCACAGTAAACTTTAATTTTTTCGTAGAAGAAATAATGTCAACAAGTTAATTTGATATGAAATTTGATTCGAATGAATTCATATGTCAGTGAAGTCACAGGTAATTCTCCTTATTTAAAAATGGTTATAGATAATGATTTTGAGACATTAAAAATTATTCTTTTCTTTCAGAGCTAATTGAAAATTGGTCATCCTGGATTTATAATATTAGAATTTTGGGAGATCGTTGGGTGACGGTTATCATTTTGAGCATTTTTATTTTTATTTTCCAGTCTTACTTCATCTCTACAGTGAGGAGACATACGAGAAAGCTATATTGTTTCTAAACTTGAGTGAGGAAATTATATAGGCATGTTCGATGAAATTTTTTAAGATTTCATTTATTTCATGAAATATAAATGATTTGAGAAATCTTTTTTTCTTAATATGATGGATTACATCGCTTAAAGTAATTAGTAAATGAAAAATATTTTTATTATTGACAATAATTTATGTCTAACCATTTCCATAGATGATAAAAATATTTTTCATTTGCTCATTTTCTTAAGTGATGCAAAGTATTCTTTTTAAAAATATTTTTTAAAATTATTCATGTTTCACGAAATAAATGGAATTTAAGTTAAATAACATGCAACAATAGCCTCACCCGTAAAAGAAAATCAATTCAATTATCACGGACAAAATGTAGCTCATAGAAACCCATTCTCATTCATAATACTCTAGAAACACCTGACAAATCCATGTATTATATATTAAAGTGACTGATTGTTTATGCTATATCCACCCTCTTTTTACTAGGCAGAAAAAATCAGCCTTGATGATTTTCTTTTTGCACAACTTCCTTTTAAAAAGTCCAAAGATGGATTTCCTTGATATTGAACTTATCACTATTTAAAATATTAAAGCTCTGTTCATTTTATACGAAAAATGTTATCTTTTTAGAAAATATTTTCTAAAAGTCATTTTCTAGATTATATTTTCTGGTATTCGGCTAAAACCTTAAAATGAAGTGAAAAATATTTTCCGCCATTTAATAAGAAAAATATTTTCTTCCATGCACTCTTTTTCAATATTTTTTTTATTTTGTTTCTTAAAATTGATTTTTTAATTATTTTCTGTTTTGTTTTGTTTTGTTTTTCTTTGTCTTTTTCTTTTTTTTCCTTATTCCTTAGCCAACCACAGGCCACAGGCAAGCTTAAGCAACCATAGGCTACAAGTAAGCTGGAGCCTCGACAAGCTGGCGAGGCCTAAGCTTGCCCTAGAACCTTGCCAATCTCTAGTGCCCTCGGGCAAGGCTCATCGCTCTGCCTAGCTCATCGCTCCAGCAAGGTCCACGCTCGCTCTACATCCTTGAGCAAGTTCAAGCCAGGGGAGGCTTGAGCTCATTATAGCTTGTCACCAATCGTTGCCATGGCCGATGACTAGCCAAAGAACAAGAAAAAGGAAAAAAATAAAAATTCGAATTTTAGAAAAAAGTAAAAATAAAAGGAAAAGGTGTTTGGTGAAGAAAACTGGAAAAAAGAAGGTAGAAAATATTTTCTCCTATTTTAAAAGGTTTTTTTTTTCCATTGTTGAAAAATGTCTTTCCTATTTATTTTATTTTCTATACAACAAATGCTAGAAAATTCAACAAAAATTTTCTCAAATAGTATTTTTCGTGAAACAAGTGGAGCTCAAAATCAACTTTTTTTTCTGCCTGTCTTCATCACTTTTCTCTTTGAGGCTCACTTCTGTGGTAAATATGTTATTTGTTGTTTGATTAGTCCAAAACTCAAAAAAAAATAAAAAAAATCAAGTCTTTTCATTTTGGGAAAATATCAAGAACGTATCCCTCATTGCGTCCAATGATCGTGTACATATCCCTACTTTTAAAAATACCAAATGTATTCTCGACTTTTGCCTTTGAAGACCATTTTGCGTGTTCACATCAGTTATCATCGTGTTCTTATCGTATCCTAAATTCTCACGCCTACCTTCGACACTCTAAACCGACTAAAAAGTGGACTATCAAAACCTAAACGAAGATATGTTGAAATAAGTTTGCAAAGAGGAGGGGCATTTTGATCTTTTTAATGTGGGTACGTGAACATTCCATGATTAATTGTAGTTTTTGTCAATTCAAAAAAATAAAATTTATTTGCTCTTTAAAATTTTTCTCATTTAATGCAAATTAATTTAGTTTCGTTTTTTGAATTTTTGCATTGGAAAATATAATTGTAATTTTATTTTGACAGATCTTTACTGATTTTTTTTCCTTCTTTTCATTGCATAAACCATTACGTGTATGCTAAAGGACAAATGACAAGAAAATAGCTTGGTTGGGGAGATGCATAATAAAGATAAGAAATTATAAAAAAGTATTTAACCGTGTTTAATATTCATGGTCAACTTTTTCCGGATCCTATTTAACAATTAATCAAAGATTTGCTCCACGGCTTAGAAAAGATTTAGGTTTGTCAAAAAATTATTTGTTCAGAAAAGTTAATAAGTATAAAAATAACTTAAAAAAGAAGAAGAAAAGGATAACATAGGGCCCGTTTGGTTCGGTTTTGGGGAAATGGCATTGGGAAAATATAAATATCTTTGGGGAAAGTGGTTTTCCGAAATGCTATAGCGTTTGATAAATTGTAAATTTAAATAGCATTGGAAAATAGTTTTAGCTTAAATGCCATTTGATAAAATCCATATTTATAAAGGATTTTCAATTTTTTTAAGCTGAAAATTAAATCTGGTGTTGAACAATCGTCAGCAATGGCTAGATGTGGCCATTGGACCATCGCTAGCAGCTAAATCAGGCTGTCGAAGTCTCACTTGAGGTCGCTCAACCTTAGGTGAGGAGGCTGATGGCCAAATCAAGTTGCTGGACCATCGTCGACAGCCAGATCAAGCCAGAGAGCCTTGTCTGAGGTCATGCGACCTAGGTGAGGTGGCCAAAAGTTGCGCAACCCAAGCGGCTTTGCTTGAGGTCGCCCACGACCCAAGCGGCGTCGCTTGGGTTCAGTCATGTGAGCCAACCCAAGCAACGCCGCTTGGGTCATGGGTGACCTGAAGTGATGTTGCCTAAGGTCACGCACTTAGGCAATGTCACTTGAGTCACCGGTTGCGCCACCTCAGGTAGTAGTTGCCGGGGCGGCACAACCCCTAAGTGGCGATGACAATTGTCGGAGAAGACCTGCTCTTAGGCAGCAGATCAAGGAAGACATTGAATGAGGAAGGAGATGAACAGTGATAAACAATGGACTTTGCATTTCCAAAATGCTGAAAAGTCCAAAGTAAATCCCTACCTGCATTAGGCTTTCAACATTTGGAACGCTAACATTTGGCCCAAAGAATGTCAAAATTGTTTTCCAAATGCTTTGTAATTTTATTAAGAGGCTTTCAAGGCTCAAAATCCATTCCCAATGTTAAACCAAACAAGGAATGCTTTAAACACAATACCCGCTAGAAAAATATTTTATAATTATGGCAATTTTATCATAAAAAAAATAGAAAAGCAAAAGCGAAACTGAAAGTTCATAGATTTAGGGTTTGCCACTTTAAACATCATTGGAATGATTGAGGGCAATTTCGTGCTTTAGCAAAAGTTGGGGGTGGACTTAGTGATTCCAAGGATGAAAATAGTTCCATCCTTCACAAATGGATTGCCATTCAGGCATCGCCCGGCTCTTTCACTAGCGATAATTTAAGCTCGAAATCAGAATTTAAGCTTACACTTTAAAAAAATACTATATAATTAAAAATTACATAATGTATACCCTTTTGTTCTAGATATAAATATATAATTAGTACGCGTGAAATTCTAATTTTGAGGTGCTTGAGCTGGAATATAGATTTGAGTTAAGTTTCAAAGTATTTTGCTCTTCATGAAAGATTCCTATAGCTTCATGTCTGAAGATTTTTTTCGAACAATATTTCCCGATAAAACGAAAATAAATAAATAAAAATAAACGCAGCGATAAATCTACCTCCTTCCTCTATCCCCTTGTAAAACCCTCGTCTCGCCCTCGCAATTGCTCTCCAGCTCTCTCTCTCCCCGTCCGCCATGGCCCAAACCCTAGCACGCGCCGTCGCCACCGCCGCGGCGGGCCGCCTCACCGTGTTCTCTCTCATCACCAGGCGACTCCTCTCGACCACGACCTCCGTCACCTCCCCTCCCTCGCTCCCGTCCCTCCTCTTCCGCCGCCGAGCCCTCGGCCCCCTCTCCCACGCCGCCGGGTCGACCTCCTTCGGTGCCGCCAGGGCTCGGTTCGCTCCCATACGGTGCCGCGTGAACCGGTCCGGGGGCTCGGCGTACTCGCCGCTGAACTCCGGCTCGAACTTCAGTGACCGGCCACCCACGGAGATGGCGCCGCTGTTCCCCGGGTGCGATTACCAGCACTGGCTCATCGTCATGGACAAGCCTGGCGGTGAGAACGCCACGAAGCAGCAGATGCTTGATTGTTACATCCAAACCCTAGCCAAAGTTGTCGGCAGGTAGTGGGTCTTTCTTGATTTTGTTTTCGTCGTGGTTTGGAAAATACAAGAAAGGATAAGTTGCATTGAAGTAATTTGTTAAAAAGGGCGTAAAGATGCCTACTTTTGGATATGTTCATGGGAAATGTTTTGGTAACACTCCTGTGACATGATGAATTACATAGGAAACCCTGTATTTAACCCAAGATGTGAGGAGTTTTGGCATACTTTTACTAGAGTTCAGATTGTTAGTAGAAATGTTGGCGCAGGAATGATGTTGGTTTTGTTAGGAACTGTGTTGATCACTAAGTCAAGAAATCGAATTTGTTTCTTTTGCCTCATGTAGTGCTTACTCCACGAACTGATTGGAGGTCCTTCTTTATAGATTTTAAGGCCATGCCTTTAGGATTGATAATCCCTGTGTTTGATTGTGTTTGACATGTGAAAGTTCAGTTATCTTGATGAGTGAGTTTGCCTCAGTTGTGCTGATGATTTAGATGATGAGATATTGGGACTTTTGGTTGATTTTACTGTCGCTTGTGTTTGCTATAATGTGCATCAGTGAGGAGGAAGCGAAGAAGAAGATATACAATGTGTCCTGTGAGAGATATTTTGGGTTCGGCTGTGAGATTGATGAGGAGACATCAAACAAGCTTGAAGGTTAGTTGTCTTTCTTTATTTATCCGGTTTGATTAAACTGGTCTGTTCCTCGGCTTAATTTGTATCTGTGTACAGGTTTGCCTGGCGTGTTGTTTGTGCTTCCAGACTCCTATGTTGATCCTGAGTACAAAGACTATGGGGGTAAGGCTTGTGCCTTTTAGATGAATCATGATCTCTCCTCTATTAATCAATGTGGCATATAGTTTGGTAAGGACATATTGATGGCTAAGATGTGGATATATTATTTTTTTGTTGGATCTTGAGTATATTTCAAGGGGTGAATAATGGTTTCAATATTTTTTCTTTAGTTTCTAAAAGCCTGGCTTACCTATAAAATTGGATATGATTGCTGAATGAGTTGGTTTGGCTGGTCAAGAATTTTGGTTTATTCTACGTTGCATGTTGTGGAGCCCTAGAGACATCGGCGTGAATGTTTAATGAAAGATTAGATATGGAGAGCATGGCAAAACACGTTCACACATGTAGAGAAAAATGAGAGAATTTCGTAGGATATCTTGGTCAGACAAAGCTATGGCTTTTTCAATGTGCTCTAGCTTTTACTGGAGGCACTCTAAATTTAGATTACTGACCTTGTTGCATTTAATGAACTGAAAGAAGAAATTGCTCACTTTTAAAAGCTGGTAATTTAGATTACTGACCTTGTTGCATTTAATGAACTGAAAGAAGAAATTGCTCACTTTTAAAAGCTGGTATGTCTCCACCATTTATGTTGAGTACTGAAATATTTGTAAGTTTGTTCAATCAGTTATAAACTTTGCATTTGTAGTTAACAATGACAGGTTCAAGGCTGCGTTTCCGCTGGGACTCTTATTCATTCTTATTGGTGGAATCACTCATGTGGAGTCTACATAGGATGGTTTTAGTTTAATGACTGGTTATGCATATATTTTGTTTCCTTCGATAGTATGAGTGTGTGTTGTGGGTCATGAATACCCAAAATTTGTCTATAAAGACCATCTAAGCGCATGATAGTCTATCTTGGCAAAGCTGAAGAGTCTGTCGACAATGTTCAGCTTTGAATGCTAATGGACTGATATCAAACATCTCCCTTAACTATTCTCAGCTGTCTAGTTCCATGTAGCTGCAGTTCAGTGGAGATGAAACAGAAGAAGTTCATCATTACACTAAATTGTGTTTTATCACGAATCTAATTAGGTATCTTATTGCGTGGGTGAGTGTTTTTAGAATAACTAAAATGTTTCGATTGAGAACATTTGTCTGTGTGAGAGTCCATCTTGGCAAAGCTGAGGAGTCTGTTGACAATGTTTAGCTTTGAATGCTAATGGACTTATATCAAATGTCTCTTTTGACTATTTTAAGCAATCTAAACTTCATGGATCTGCAGATCAGTGATGAAAGAGAAACACTTCATCATTACACTGTATTTTTAGTTTGTCATGAGTTTGATTATGGATCTTATAGCATATAGTGTCTCACTAATTTTAGGCAGTCTTTAAAGGGTATGCTTATGCTGCTGGCTGAAAACTGATTGACAAACCGAGACATGGACCTTAGCTTTTGTAAACAGGATAACTGATTTATATGCTTTTGAGAATGCTTTCGCAAGTCTCAGATGATAATGTTGACTTTATCGATGGAGTATATTTTTCTGGTCAGGATGATTGAATGCTGTTGTTAAATGTGAATGGAGTCTACTTTTATGAGCTTTGCATGGTAAAGAAACAGACTTTATTTCTTGTAGACAATACCCAAAAAAATGACTTTTACATGGATAAGGAGGCTCGTGCATGAGATTCTGAAAGTTGTATACTTATTACTACATTTGTTGATGGACTTGGTTGACGTTGTTGTTGTTAATGTGACTGCAGTACCCACTTCTTTGGATTCCACATGGGAAATACTTTGGCCTTGTTTTGGCAGTGCCTCTTGATACTGTGTAGAGCTCTCTGTCTTGAAAAATAATTAATATTATGGACTTTTGTGGCAAACTATATAAATTAGATGCTTTCTTCAGTGTTCTTGTTTTTGCTTCAAAATGATTTTTGGTTGTTTTTGCTTTCTCTGTTTGTTCAAAGAGACAAATGCAGAAAGTTGAATTTTTTTTTTTCATTTCATTATCATGAATGTGGAAACTATCATCTAATAGATATTATATAATTTTTCTTCACTTAATACACTAAGACAGACCTTGTTTTTGGTTCTGAAAAATCGTTCACTATAGAGAAATTTTTCAATATCACCTTTTTGAAAAGCACTATCGTCTTAGTTTGTCGTAGGCTTATTGAGGAAATAAATCAAGTTAAAAGCATTCAGCTTAGAAGTCCTTTTGTGGAGTCTTGGCAAAAATGTGGTAGAGGATGGGTTCTGTTAGATTGCTGGCCAATTGATTATACTCTCTAGTGCAGATGATAAAAAATGGTCATTTTACCCTTTTTTCTTAATTTCCATGTATAGAATGGTCCTTTTTTTTAATAGCACCACGTGGGTATCCGCTGACTTTGATGCCCCCGGACTTGCAATGTAACTGGAAGTTTTTCATTGCTCAATGTATGATGAGTTGCGAAAACATTGGAAATGGGAATATTAAAGGATCATCAGCATGGTTTGTCTTAATCCTAAGGCAGGGTACTAATCCGGGCTATTAAGATGTGGCATCATGTCATGTACATCTCTAAATATGGAGCACATAATTCATAAATCCAATTCACCTTTTTGTTTGAACTTACTATTGCATCAGTTTCTAGCTGTTCCTGATGTCTTAGAAGAGTGTTAACTTATACTATGGTCTTGCTATATGTTGTAGCTGAGTTGTTTGTAAATGGAGAGATTGTTCAAAGATCACCCGAGAGGCAAAGGAGAGTGGAGCCACAACCTCAGAGAGCTAAGGACAGGCCAAGATACAATGACAGAACGAGATACGTTCGCCGCAGAGAAAACATGGGTTGATGTGAGAAGTTGGTGAACAATATGTATATTGATTCTGTTAGGAGTATGCCGTGAGAGGTTGCAAGTCATTTATCCATGTTCCTGCAATGCTTGTCTTGGATGACTTTGGACTGGGGTAAATGGGTTTGTTTTGTGCTGCACTTTCAGAGTCGTGTGAACTCCTTTTATTGATAAGATGAAGCATGTTAACTGAAGAAAAATCATATGAAGCTGTTATTTATATATCGTCTGAAAATTGGTGGTGTTCTTGGTCCAGACAGTGAAGGAACTGAATTGCTGGCTTTGTCGAGTTTCAGAGATGCATTCCCATGGAATAATTGATATCGATGCTTTCTGAGTCTGTTCCTTCGTCATAAATTAAGGATGATGTTCCTTAGAAAATCATTTCCTAGGTGCTGGCTAATTTGTTTGGAAGGGGTTCTCGATTCTCTGGTGTCTGAACTCTTGATGGAATTGGTTCCAGGACGGTTAGCTCAGAAAATGTCGTGCTAGCTTGTGAGTTTATTCATTAGATTGTAGCGATGATGGCAAGGAAGCGAGTTCTAGCTGTCTGTTAAGCCCAATACGGAGATCATGACGAAGATCAAATGGCCACGATCCTTGGCGTGCAATGTGTCGCCAACCATGTCCCGACTTGCCTTTGGTAGAGGGTGCGACTTGCCTTCGGTAGAGGGTGCACCTAGGTTGCGATGAAGTCTTTCATGTTTATAATTATGTCACTATATGAGAGGAAAAGACAGCATGTATATAAGCTACGGAATCTGATCAGGAAAGGCAATCGCTAAGATAATCTGTATACCACTTTAGGAACGCTAAAATCAATCCATCCAAACCAGAGTTCAATGGATGCATTTACATTCAAATGATGAGATGGCAATCTTAGGCGGGAAAGCAAATGGAAGTAAATCCTCAACGGGGGCATGAAGCAATGCTTGCAACAACACATAATTCGTAAAACAGGTGTTCACCAAATTGTTATTCAATCCTCCTAAGACTCAATCAACTCCTACAAAATTCTACCGAAGAACTCGATCTATTGCCATAATCAGTCATCACGGATTACAAAAGCTGTCCATTTAAAGAGAGACCCCGTTATGACTGAAGAACGAGAGCCTGTCGTAACCATAGACGAGGGTCATGAACAAGTTGCCGATTGATGTGGATGCTTAGGCCATGAAGCCATAGATTCTCATCAGAGAAGTCAGACGAGAGACTGGATCCGGATCAACAATGAACCGTGCTCAGCCTTCGCAATGGTCGTAACGAGCCAAGGGTGCTCAACCGCTGGTTAATTGTGAGAGCCCTCTCTATTGTTGCTTGATGGAGCTCTTCCGACACGAAAAATGAAAGGAAAGATCTCTCTTAATGGAGATGGAATTTTCTAGAAAGGACATGAATCTTCTCTAAAACTTGAAAAGAAGGAAGGGAAACAAATGCATCAACATTCTAAAAATGTTAAAACCTCAAAAACTCAACGAAGATTGTAACGAAATTTGCCTATAAAGATTGGTCAATTGGGGTTCTTATTTCATGGAATATGTTCACTTAAAACCTCGGGCAGCCTCTCTTCTTCCCTGCCTCTTGCCTCCGCCGCCACCTGGTGACGGCCTTGGACCTCGAAAAGGGCCGGCCCACGTCGATTGCCCCAGCCCCGATCGGCCTTAATCCGTGATCTCCTCACCTCTCACCTATAAACTCAACGAAGATTGTAAAAGTTTGCCTATAAAGATCAGCCAATTAGGGTTCTCATTTCATGGAATATGTTCACTTAAAACCTTGCGCAGCCTCTCTTCTTCCCCGCCTCTCGCCTCCGCCTCGCCTCTCTCCTCTGCCCCACCTCTGCCGCCACCTAGTGACAGCCTTGGACCTTGAAAAGGGCCGACCCACGTCAATTGCCCTAGCCCTGATCGGCCTCAATCCGTGATCTCCCTGCCTCTCACCTATAAACTCAACGGAGATTGTAAAGAAGTTTGCCTATAAAGATCGGTCAATTGGGGTTCTCATTTTGTGGAATACGTTCACTTAAAACCTTGCGTGGCCTCTCTTCTTCCCTACCTCTTGCCTCCGCCCTGCCTCTGCCGCCACCTGGTGACGGCCTTGGACCTTAAAAAGGGCTAACCCACATCGATTGCCCCAGCCCTGATCAGCCTCAATCCGTGATCTTCCCCCGCCTCTCGCCTCCGCTGCCACCTGGTGACGGCCTTGGACCTCGAAAAGGGCCTACCCACATCGATTGCCCCAGCCCTGATCGACCTCAATTCGTGATCTCCCGTTTCCATCGACGAAAGATCTGGTCAACCCTCCTCTTGTTCTGTGCCTGAGTAAGCTTTATTTGACCTGGTAATCATTCTCGCGTGACTTTGACTGAACACTTTTGTTGTATAAGCCTTTGCTCGGCAAAACGATTGAAATGCAAATTTAAAAAACTGATCTTTCGTTGGATAAATGACAGCCCAAATGAAGAGACCATGTCCTGAAGCAGTGGCCGAATCTTTCCCGGAGGATGTCATTATCGAGATACTCCTGAGGGAACCTGTCAAGTCCCTGATGCGGTTCAAATGCGTCAGTAAAGGGTGGCGGTCTCTGATATCCGACCCAACTTTCACCAAGTTGCATCTACAGAGGCTGAAGGCAGGGGATATGATTCCTAGCCAGAGAATCTTCAAGACCAGCCCCCTAGAGACCATAGACTATGAAGCCCTCGACGACAGCATTGGCGGCGGCGGTGATCGTGCAGTGGTACAGGCTCATGAGCTGAATTTGGACGATGCTTGTTGGGAGCCTTGCCTTGTGGGGTCCTGCGATGGGTTGGTGTGTTTATATATCCCTGGCAGGTTTATCCTGTATAACCCGGTTACCAAGGAGTGTAGGAATTTGCCCACTCTCGATCTTTTTGAACCGGATGAGCTGTTCATCGGATTTGGATATGACTCTCATTCTAATGACTACAAAATAGTACAGGGCGACGATACTGAAAATGGGCGAGTGGTGATATTTTCGCTCAAGTCTGGTGTTTGGAGAATGACAAAGGCCCAACAAGTAAACCGCCTCGCAGTTTCTGAACAAGGAGTTTATTGGAATGGGGCCTTACACTGGTGCGTCGTCGACGAGAGGAGAAATAAGAGCAAGACTGTGATTATGTCCTTTGACTTGTCGAAAGAGAAATTCCAACAGGTGCTTCGGGTCCCTAAAGTCGATGGTGACCTAATTTTCGAGGGACTTGGGGTTCATGGGTCCAATCTGTTCATATACCATGGCACCATCATAAACGACCGCTTCGAGGCCTGGGTAACAAGTGACTACAGGAGACGAGGATCATGGACGAAATTGTTCAGTGTCTGGACTGATAGCATATCTGTCAACAAATATGTGAAGATTCCTGCGTACACAAGGTGTGGGAAAATCATTTTTCAAATTGATACGCACCAGATTACACTCCTCAATCCAGAGGATGATACCAACAAGGAATATCCCATCCAAAGTGATGGCCATATCGAATCTGCTATCTATTTGGAAACTCTTGTTTCTCCCTATCTCGGCTGCGGGCCATCCAGAATCTAGAGCCTTTAAGAGTTATTCAGGTGCATTTCATTTACCTTTTTTGTTCAAGTTTACTTTCTTGGGGAGATCTGGCCATCTTGAGCTGTTGTAAATTTGAGGTTAGATCTATGCTCGCGCTAGAATAATTACTTCACTAGCTAATGTTGTCCAATCTAATTTCGTGCAATTTCTCCAACAATTTACTGGGTCTTTAATGGAGTGAACATTCGACTATAACCAGATGAATGTTAAAGCAAACACATGGTAATTCAGTTGCAGGGGAATGAGAGAGACATAGTTGTAACCAGAGAGCTAAAAAACTGGCCACAAAACCTTAATAATAAGTTGACGAAAGTAGAAGCTTCACACAGCCAAATCTGCTTATTGACTGAGGAACAAAGCAGAATCCATTCAATAAATTTTAGAGAATCCATTATTTCTTCCACTTCCTCTTGAAAGTTGGACACTCTGGTTAGACGCAAAATTTGACAATGAGTGATACATGGCAATTAGAAACTTGACACAAGCGACTTCTCTGCTTGTTATAAAGGCTGTAGCATAGGATTCCTGCATGCATAGTGAGAGCCAGCATACAAGAGTAACCAGCCATCGAGTTTGAGCCTTATGACAGCATTGTGAGGGTTGATCTCTAGCAGAGGTATTAATCCAAGGCTATTAAGCCGTGGCATCAAGTCACGGGTACCATCTCTAGATATGGAACACAAATTTTATATATTCAATGCACCATTTCGTTTGGACTTACTAGTGTATTATTTCCTAACTGATCTCAATGTCATAGAAGGATATGAATTGCATACTGTGAGTCTTGTTGTGTGTTTTAGCTGACTTGTTTGTGAATGCAGGGATTATTCAACGGTCACCTGAGGGGTAGAGGAGAGTGGAGCCGCAACTTCAGAGAGCTAAGGATAGGCCAAGATACAAGGACAAAACAAGACATGATCGTCGTAGAGAAAAACATGGGTTGATGTGAGGGGTTGCAAATTTTTATCCATGTTCCTACAATGCTTAGTTGACTTTAGACCGGGGTAAATGGATTTATTTTTTGCTGCTCTTTCAGACTTATAGGAACCCCGTTTATTATTATTATTATTACTCTTTTATGCTTGCGCTTGAATTTCCATTGCCAAAGGAAGATCATACAAAGTTGTTCCTACCTAAAAAATTTGTTGTTGTTCTTGGTCTCGATAGAGTGAATGAACCAAATTGCTGTCTTTGTCGAGCTTCGAAGATGCATTCCTATGAAAGAATGAACCATTGCCAAAATGCTGTCTAAATGTTTTGAAGGGGTTCTTGATTCTCCGGTGTCTCAAATCCGAGGGGCATTGGTTCCCACTGATCTCAGCAAATATTGCGTTAGCTGTGAGTTTGTTCACTATATCTAACAGACAAAGGCAAGGAATACTATTCTTGATGTCTCTTGAACTTGATATGAACAACGGTTATGACAAGATTGACTGAAATTTTTTGCGTGAAGTAATGTGCATCCATATTTTACAGCGTGTCGCAACTTTGTCCCAACTTCAGTTAGGTAGAGGGTGCACCTTCGGTTGCGATGAAGTCTTATCGTGGTCTGAGATGAGATCTGCTATATCTTTTCCTTCTCTCTTTTTAGTGCATAAGTTCTCTGGGCTTCCTTGTCGAACTAGCGAAGGCAATGTAGAATTAGGGGCATTCCGTTGGGGGAGGCATTCTTCGAAACTTTCCATCTTATCTTTGCGACGAACTTCAAGCCAGGCTGTTGGCCGGTAAGAAAAAGATGGTGGTTTGATTTTATTAGTAAAGGACTAAGATCATAAATTGGAAAAATTATCCAAAATATACTTTTGCCAATTCAATTCTAAATTTTTCAATTTTGTCAATTGAATCCTAAACATTTTTACATTTTGTCAATTGACTCCATTGGCCAATTTTGGTTGAACAACACAATTCTATCAAAGCTGTGGGTCACATTTAATTGCCAAGGCTAACTCAGACACATTTAATTGCTAGTTAATTGTGAGAGCCCTCTCTACTGTTGCTCAACGGAGCTCTTCCAACACGAAAAATGAAAGGAAAGATCTCTCTAAATGGAGATGGGAGTTTTCTAGAGAGGACATGAATCTTCTCTAAAACTTGAAAAGAAGGAAGGGAAACAAATGAATCAACATTCCGACAAAGTTAAAATCTCAAAAACTCAACGAAGACTGTAGTGATGTTTGCCTATAAAGATCGGCTAATTGAGGTTCTCATTTCATGGAATATGTTCACTTAAAACCTCGCGCAGCCTCTCTTCTTCCCTGTCTCTCGCCTCCGCCCAGCCTCCGCCGCCACCTGGTGATGGCCTTGGACCTCAAAAAGGGCTGACCCATGTCGATTGCCCCAGCCCCAATCACCCTCACTCCATGATCTCCTCGCCTCTCACCTATAAACTCAACGAAGATTGTAAAGAAGTTTGCCTATAAAGATCGGCCAATTGGGGTTCTCATTTCGTGGAATATGTTCACTTAAAACCTTGAGCAGCCTCTCTTCTTCCCCATCTCTTGCCTCCGCCCTGCCTTCATCGCCACTTGGTGACGGCCTTGGACCTCGAAAAGGGTCGACCCACGTTGATTGCCCCAACCCAAATTGGCCTCAATCCGTGATCTCCCTGCCTCTCACCTATAAACTCAACGAAGATTGTAAAGAAGTTTGCCTATAAAGATCGGCCAATTGGGGTTCTCATTTCGTGGAATATGTTCACTTAAAATCTCGGGCAGCCTCTCTTCTTCCCCACCTCTGCCGCCACTTGGTGACGGCCTTGGACCTCGAAAAGGGCCGACCCACATCGATTGCCCCAGCTCAATCAACCTCAATATGTGATCTCCCCACCTCTCACCTATAAACTCAACGAAGATTGTAAAGAAGTTTGCCTATAAAGAGCAGCCAATTGGGGTTCTCATTTCGTGGAATATGTTCACTTAAAACATCATGCAGCCTCTCTTCTTCCCCGCCTCTCGCCTCCGCCCTGCCTTCACCGCCACCTAGTGACGACCTTGGACCTCGAAAAGGGCTAACCCACGTCGATTTCCCCAGCCCCGAGCAGCCTCAATCCATGATCTCCCGTTTTCATTGGTGAAAGATCTAGTCAACCCTCCTTTTGTTTTGTGCCTGAGTAAGCTTTATTTGACCTGGTAATCATTCTCGCGTGACTTTAACTAAACACTTTTGTTGTATAAGCCTTTGCTCAACAAAATGATTGAAATGCAAAGTTAAAAAACTGATCTTTTTTAGATAAACGACAGCCTAAATGAAGAGACCGTGTCTTGAAGCAGTGGTTGAATCTTTCCCGGAGGATGTCATCATCGAGATACTCCTGAGGGAACCTGTCAAGTCCTTGATGCGGTTCAAATGCGTCTGTCAAGGGTGGCGGTCTCTGATATCCGGCCCGGCTTTCACCAAGTTGCATTTGCAGAGGCTAAAGGCAGGGGATATGATTCCTAGCTAGAGAATCTTCAAGACCAGCCCCCTAGGGTGCGTTTGGTAACATTTTTACTTCTGGGAACAGCTTCTTTTGAGAAATAGTTCTTTTCTATTTCTACTCATTGGAACAATTTCTAAGTAAAATAGGGCATTTGGTAACTACAAAAATTTCTTGTTCTCGGAATAGAAAAAGAATAGAAATGTGTTTGGTATCGACAAATTTTTTTTATTTCTTTCTTTCCTGTCAGCGGTGGCAACCGGCGGCGGTGGGGTGCGGACGGCGATCGCCGTCGGGCGGCCGTCATTGCCGGTGACTGGCGGCCCCCGCCCACTGGCCGCCGGTCGCCAGTCGTCGGCCACCGCCCCCGCTTGTCGTCCGTACCCCACCGTTGCCGATCGCCTCCACCCGCTGGTCGCCGGTCTCCGTCGCCGCCGGTCACCACCATCGCCGCCGCCGTCGCCGATCGCCGGCCGCCGCCGATCGCCGCGCGCCACCGGCCCCACCGCCCGCCGGTGGCGGTGGCCGACCCCCACCGCCTGCCGATCGCCAGCCGCAGGGCAAAGGACGACAACTAGCGGTCGGCCGGTGGCAAGCGGGTGGGGGTGGTCGGCGACAAGTGGTGAAGATCGGCAACCGGCGACGACCGGCGACCAGCGATGGCTGGCGGTGGCAGCAGCAGGCGGTGGGCGACGGTGGGTGGGTGGCCGCGTGTTATAAGGGTAAGAAGTCCCCAAGAAATAGTTTCTAGAAATTGTTCCCAGAAATAAAAAGCTAGTTTTTTCTACTCCAAATTTATTCCCAGGAACAACTTTCTATTCCCGGGAATAGAAAAATCAGTTGGCTTTACCAAACGGATTTCTGTTCCTTTTCTATTCCAGGGAACAAAAGAACAGAAAAACAAAGAAATTGGCAAGTTGCCAAACAGACCCCTAGAGACCATAGACTATGAAGCCCTCGACGGCAGCATTGGCAGCGACGGTAATCGCGTAGTGGTACAGGCTCGTGGGCTGAGTTTGGACGATGCTTGTTGGGAGCCTTGCCTCATGGGGTCCTGCGATTGGTTGGTGTGTTTATATATCCCTGGCAGGTTTAACCTATATAACCCATTACCAGGGAGTGTAGGGATTTGCTCGCTCTCGATTTTTTTGAACCGGATGAGCTGTTCATCAGATTTGGATATGACTCTCAATTTGATGACTACAAAATAGTACAGGGCGACAATACTGAAAATGGGCGAGTGGTGATATTTTTGCTCAAGTCCGGTGTTTGGAGAATGACAAAGGCCCAACAAGTAAATCGCCTTGCGGTTTCTGAACAAGGAGTTTATTGGAATGAGGCCTTACACTGGTGCGTCGTCGATGAGAGGAGAAATAAGAGCAAGATTGTGATTATGTCCTTCGACTTGTCGAAAGAGAAATTCCAACAGGTGCTTCGGGTCCCTAAAGTCGATGGTGACATAGTTTTCGAGGGACTTGGGATTCATGGGTCCAATCTGTTCATATACCGTGGCACCATCATAAACGACCACTTTGAGGCCTGGGTAACAAGTGACTACAGGAGATAGGGATTATGGTCGAAATTGTTCAGTGTCTGGACTGATAGCATATCTGTCAACAAATATGTGAAGATTCCCGCGTACACAAGGCGTGGGAAAATTGTTTTTCAAATTGACACACACCAGATTACACTCCTCAATCCAGAGGATGATACCAACAAGGAATATCCCATCCAAAGTGATGGCCATATTGAATCTACTATCTATTTGGAAACTCTTGTTTCTTCCTATCTCGGCTGCAAGCCATCTAGAATCTAGAGCCTTTAAGAGTTGTTCCGGTGCATTTCATTTACCTTCTTTTTTTCAAGTTTACTTTCTTGGGGAGATCTGGCCATCTTAAGCTGTTGCAGATTTGAGGTAAGATCTCTGCTCTCGCTAGAATAATTACTTCACTAGCTAATGTTGTCCAATCTGATTTCATGCAATTTCTCCAACAATTTACTGGGTCTTGTAATGGAGTGAACATTCGACTATAACCAGATGAATGTTAAAGCAATCACATGGTAATTTAGTTGCAGGGGAATGAGAGAGGCATAGTTGTAACCAAACAACTGAAAAGCTAGCCACAAAGCCTTAACAATAAGTTGACGAAAGTAGAAGCTTCACACAGCTAAATCTGCTTATTGACTGAGGAACAAAGCATAATCCATTCAATAAATTTTACAGAATCCGTTATTTTTTCCACTTCCTCTTGAAAGTTGGACACTTTGGTTAAACGCAAGCTTTGACAGCGAGTGACACATGGCAATTAGAAACTTGACACAAGCGACTTCTCTGCTTGTTATAAAGGCTATATCATAAGATTCATGCATGCATAATGAGAGCCAGTATACAGGAGTAACCATCCATTGAGTTTGAGCCTTATGAAAGCATTGTGAGGGTAGATCTCCAGCAGCGGTATTAATCCAGGGCTATTAAGCCGTGGCATCAAGTTGCAGGTATCATCTCTAGGTATGGAACGCATTTTTCATATATTCAATGCACCATTTCGTTTGGACTTACTAGTGTATTATTTCCTAGTTGATCTTAATGTCATAGAAGGATAAGAATTGCATACTGTGAGTCTTGCGGTGTGTTGTAGCTGACTTGTTTGTGAATGCAGAGATTGTTCAACGGTCACTTGAGGGGCAGAGGAGAGTGGAGCCGCAAATTCAGAGAGCTAAGGACAGGCCAAGATACAAGGACAGAATAAGACATGATCGCCGTAGAGAAAAACATGGGTTGATGTGAGGGGTTGCAAATCTTTATCCATGTTCCTACAATGCTTAGTTGACTTTTGACCGGGGTAAATGGATTTGTTTTTTGCTGCTCTTTCAACTTATAGGAACCCCGTTTATTATTATTATTACTTTTTTATGGCTGCGCTTGAATTTCCATTGCCAAAGGAAAATCATACAAAGCTGTTCCTACCCAGAAAATTTGGTGCTGTTCTTGGTCCCGACAGAGTGAATGAACCAAATTGCTGCCTCTATTGAGCTTCGAAGATGCATTCCTATGAAAGAATGATCCATTGCCAAAATGCTGTCTAAATTTGTTGAAGGGGTTCTTGATTCTTCGGTGTCTCAAATCCGAGGGGCATTGGTTCCCACTGATCTCAGCAAATATTGCGTTAGCTGTGAGTTTATTCACTATATCTAACAGACGAAGGCAAGGAAGATTGTTCTCGATGTCCCTTGAACTTGATATGAACGGCAGTCATGACAAGATCGACTGAAATATTTTGCGCGAAGCAATGTGCATCCATATTTTATAGTGTCGCAACTTTGTCCCAACTTCAGTTAGGTAGAGGGTGCACCTTCGATTGTGTTGAAGGCTTATCGTGGTCTGAGATGAGATCTGCTATTGCCATTTCTTCTCTCTTTTTAGTGCATAAGTTCTCTTGGCTTTTGTGTTGAACTAGCGAAGGCAACATAGAATTAGGGGCATTCCGTTGGGGGAGGCATTCTTCAAAACTTTTCATCTTATATTTGAATTTCATAGTAATAGAAATACATGTCCTATTGAAACAGAATTTGTAACTTGCTATCATCTTGCCTAGCAGGCAAAGATTTAACTCCGCAGAAAGGATGATTCATTTGTATCAACACGAGAGTCCAACTCATTGCCAGAATCCATGTTATATATTTATATTTGAAAGAAAGAGGTTGATCTCCTTGCTTCTCTCATGATACAATCCTCTTCCCGCTGAGCCCCCTTTCTCCTCGGTCCACGTAAAACAAAATGTAGGACTAGCGCCAAAAGTGAATCACGGAAGAAAGGACTCACCGAGCCGGGATCACTAACTAATACTAATCTAATACTAATAGAATAGAAAATAACTGTCTTTTCTATATACTTTCCCCGGTTCCTTTGCTACCGCGGGCTTTACGCAATCGATCGGATCATATAGATATCCCTTTGCACGTACTCTAAGCTAGGCTGTTGGCCAATAAGAAAAAGATGGTGGTTTGATTTTATTGGTCAAGGACTAAGGTTATAAATTGGAAAAATAATCCAAAATATTTTAAATTTATTGTATTTTTGTCAATTCAATTCTAAACCTTTCAATTTTGCCAATTAAGTCTTAAACCTTTTTACATTTTGTCAATTGACTCCATTTGACCAATTTTGATTAGATATTACTGACATTGACAACTAATGTGACGTGAACATTTTTAATGATATTTTGAATTATTTTATGGTTTTTAAGTTTTAATTTTGTTTTTGTTTTTGTTTTTGAAGTTAGGGCCAGCGACAGTTGGCGATTGATCCTCACCCATCCTAACTCCAAAATCACAAAAAAGAAATTAAAAAGATGAAAAACCATAAATATTCAAAATATTAACTAAATGCTAACATCGACTTCAACCATTCACATCGATAATTTCCGATCAAAATTATTCCACATTTTTCACTTCTACTACAATGCACTATAGTGTGTTCATTACAGTGTGCTATAGTGATGTATAGTGCCATGAACAGTGCTAAGGAGTACATGAGCTTTGTTTTTGCTACAATACTTAAGCCAAGTTTTTTTTGTTTGTGACCAAAGCCATTTGATTAACCTTTTGGTCAACATGATCAAGATGAACTTCGATAATTGAAAATTTGGTATTAATTGTCTTGAGGTCTAAAGATAGTAGGCTCAATGGTTTGGTGTTTTTGAGAATAGGCCTTCTTTCCTGACTCAATTAGTAAAAATAAAAAGATTTATGACTAAATTAGCAAGATTAAAAGGTTTAAAACCAAATTGGTAAAAATGCAATAAAGTTAGGATTTTTGGACAATTTTCCCGTCGTAAATCATATGTAGGATTGGAAAATAAAGAATTCTATCTCCTGCTACTAGACTTACCCTAGTGGAATCTGTTTGGCAATGTCTTCCTTTCCACGATTGCTCGGCAATTCACTGAATTGCCTCCATCTTTGTACAATTCTTGGTAACTGGGTTTGGATCATCTTTTCTTTGTAGTGTCCTTTCTTTGCTTTAGTGGGGTTTTAGCTTGAATCAAATTCATCCACTCCTGCACACCGTGCTAAAATTGATGTCCAATCATCACCCACTTAAAACATAAATCTCAGATTTCCTCAACAGGCTGATCTCTACATATAACATTGCATGTACAAGTTGTAAACACTCAAAATACTTTAAAGAAAACAATAAACGTCTAAACATGCAATCCTAATAATGAAAATGAAATAAGCAAGAAGAAACTTGCTACTCATCAAGCATTTATACAACATGTATAGAAAGCCCAAGACATATGTTGGGTATGAATGAATAGCACGAAGATGTGGTTGGATTGGACATCAACCATGTATCGTCTTCGAGATCACCTCCTCCCGGGGTCATCTTCTTGGACCAATTCTAATCCTAGTTTAGTGCTTGGAATAGAATGGGAAATTCATGGCAATTATACAATCATGGCATTCAATTGCATGATATCAAACTAGGCAACTAAATAAAAAGGGAACATCAATAATGGCCTTAGGGTCGACTTTTGAAATTGTCCACACAACATGTCATGTTAAGACATCTAGCCCATTCATTTTAAACACAACTTATGATCATTAGTCATCATTGGTATTTACCTATGATAGCTAACACCATAAGCCCCTAGGTTCAACATTATGTGACATCCCAAGCTATTTTACAGGTTCATGCATCGCACCTAAACATTAATCTAGAAAACACATGCAAAACAAGTATGAAAACATGCATTCAGGCCATTGGCCTTAGTTCTCAATTAATTAAACAATTTAATGAGCCAACATCGAATCGGTTACTTAATCACCATGCGCCAACCACAATCACATGCATTGAATTGGGAAAATTAAAGCACAAGACGATTCAAGGGATGCCCAAAATCATCGAGGAATACAATGGAATCGTTGATTAAATAGATTTGGTAAAGACAAGGCATAGATGCATCAAGGCTATAAGGCATATTTAGCCATCAAGGCTAACTCAAGCACATCTTCTGCATAGCTGATCAGGCTTCTCAGACATTCTAAATATAACTCTAACTGAGATAAGGTTAATGCCAAGTCAAAACATTAGAATAAAAAGGGTGACACAATTCCATTGAAGCTATGGGTCACATTTAATTGCCAAGGCAAATTCAGGCACATCTTGTGCACTACCGATCAACTTCGCAAGCATTTTAAATATGACCCAAACCATAGAAGAAATTAGCGTCAAATCAAAGTTCAAAGGATGCTAAAATATTTTAATGAAAGAAATTTGTGCAATTGGGCACCACATAAGTAAAAACCAAATTTGGATCAAGTGACAATGCAAAATTCCAAATTACCTTGCAACTTTGAGGGACTTAGCAAAAATATCAAATCATCTTTTTATTTTTTGAAAATTTTTAACAAGATGTGTACAATAAAACTCATGAAAACATCAAGAGCCAATTCAGCATGCATAATTTCCTAAAATTACTAGAACAGAGATGTGCCATAACAGGAAAAACATAACATCTTAAAATAGGGGATGAAAGATTCATGCAATTGGGGCATGACCCATAGTCAATTGGCCTTGGGAAATTTATGACTCATCAAGAATTCAGTAAGGAACTTTCATAAAGGAAGTTTCTTAAGATTGCCTACACATGAATTTCTAAAAAATCAAAAATAGAGAACAATCAATAAGAATCTGAACAGGGTAACTTAGTACTTATGCATACTAAAGGCAATTTGCCTTAGCAAACGATGTCTAGCAATTCTCAAAATTTAGTATCTCGTAGACATGCAAGTCATGAGCAATTTCCATCGAGGACCTATCATTAGAATCCTCATAGAAAAATTCATAAAAAAAATGGCAAAGAGTCAAGTTCAACAAGGGTACAACAAATATTTCGAATTTAAGACGACATATTTCAGGGAAAATTTTGCAAAAAATAGAAAATTGGTCAAATGACATTCAAATAAGCCAAAATTGATGTCATTGAGAATTTTAGAATGTGTCCTAAGACTTTCTAAGAGACAATAGGTTCAAATAAGGTTAATTACATGCCTAAATGATGACATTTACAAAAATGCACCAATTATAATAGTGAGGACAAATTATGATGCATGGATGCATGGATGCATAAAATTCATGAGATTTTAACATGACGTAGGACTAAATATGAGCAACAAAAGTGATTGAGACACTTAGCCCTCAATCAATGCATAAAAATCAAATAAATAGGCTAACACTATCTATCATACAATTCCAAAAATGCTACAATTGTAGTAGTAATTTCGTGGGACATTTCACAAGGCAAATGATCGTCAATTTGCACAAATCATATATTGTTTCGAAGCTCGTGACATCTCCTAAGTATTTCTAGAAGGCATCACGCAAGAATTACTCTCATAAGGAGCTCACCTAAAGATATCTTCACAAAGATGCAAATCAAATCACAATTGCAGCAAAAATTATGCATAATAGAGGTGATTTTGGCCGATCTACTAATGATATAAAAATCTACAAAAATTCATGCATGTAGATTAGAATGTCCACGTTACTTCTCATGAAAACTTCAAGTTTAATTTAACTCACAAAAATTTGTGAAAAATTAGCAAAACTATCAAGTCACGGTATAGAAGAACAACTGAACATTTGGTAGATTTTGGACATGAACTTGAGCATGTAAAAATCATAGCAAGCAAAGTCTATTCAGAGCTTTCTATGACTCTTTGGAAAGGCAATCAAGTCAACTACAACTTTCATGAAGGGCTCAAACACTAAAAAGCATATTAACCAACTCATATCAAGTCAATTGCACAGAAGGTGCACTTAAGGATTCGAAAATTGCAAAACATAATTAATTAAGCAAATGATCACAATCCACTCATTCAAGTCCATCCTAATCTATTAACAACCTAAACATGCTGAAATTTGTGGAAATAGAAATCCTAATGCGAGCTCTAGCCTTGGTCTTTTATTAAGGCCCCGTTTGGTTCAGCTTTGCGAGGGGGCTTTGGACTTCTAAAGGATTTTTGCCAAATGCAAACTTGTTTGGTTCGCTTTTTTTGAGGATTTTGGCAAGATAAAATTGCATCTCCAAAGGGGTTCAAAGGTTTTTAAGCCTATGGAGGGCTGGAGGTGCCTTCTAAACTTACATTTTCGGAATGCTATTTGCTTGCTTTAATGAAAATATGCTAGTTACCCATTTTGTCCTCATTTATTTAACAAAATCCATTTTTGCCCTTTTAGAAAACCCTAAGTGCTTCTTTTTTTCTTTGCTCATCTGTCTCTTGCGGCTATTCTCTTCCACAAAACTCTCTCTCACCCGAATGCCCTCTCTCTCGCGCCTCACTCTCTCGCCTCAAGGATCTCTTTTGTTGACTCCAACAACAACATCAACGTCTTCGCCGCCACTGATCCTTTCGCCACCGCCACTCCTGTTGCCGTTGAGAAGCTCACGGTACTTCACTTCCCTTTGTGTTCGTATTTTCCCCCATTCTCTCTTTCTCTAATCGATTCTAGCGTTGGGTAGATTTTGGGTCTTTGCAAGATCGAGGGGTGTATTTCGTTTTGGGTCTTTGCTGAACACCCTCTCTCTTGCCTCAAAGATCTCTTTTGTTGACTCCAACAACAACATTAGCTTCTTCACCGCCACCGCTCCTATCGCCGCCGCCAATCCATCACTACTACTGAACCCATCGCCGTTAAGAAGCTCACGGTATTTCACTTCCCTTTGTGTTCGTATTTTCCCCTATTCTCTCTTTCTTTGATCAATTGTAGCATTGGGTGGATTTTGGGTCTTTGTAAGATCGAGGGGTGTATTTCATTTTAGGTCTTTGCTGCACGGTTTGTAATTCACTAGCTAAGTTTGCCGAGCTAGTTGAGAATATGTCGTCGATTCCTCTCGTTTCTTCTTGAAGCTACCCACATGAAGATTTTTGTTTTGTTTTATGTCTTGTTCTCTCTGTGATTTTGGGAGCTTTGGTTGTCTTTAATTCGGATATGCCAGAAGCAACATTTGTCAATGCCCATGTAGCCTCAAACTGGAGATTGAAGAAAGTAAGTTAAGTAGATACTTGCAATGCACTCTATTATAGTTCAACAATAAAATAAAATAGAGAAACAATAGCAGCAAAGAGAACCCTACTTATAGCTACAATAGATAATTCCTTCATAGAAATTCTACAGACTTTGGGACAACACCAGCTTTGATCACCTCATCTATAGGTGGGCTACGCTCTGTAGATAAAGGCAACGACATAATCAACATATGCCAGGATTAACTATAGTAATAAAAAGCACCTCAGGATCAACCATCGCACCAATTGACAGCAACTTTCTAAATTGTGTGGTAGCTTCCAACTGAGAGAAGGATCATCTGACCAAACTTCTTGAACCAATGTTGGAAGACTTTCCAACTATCACAATATAAACAATCAAAAGGGGATGGGAAGAATAAGTAGATAGTCTGCAATTTGTCAAACATGGTAGCCGTATCCATCATAGTTAGGCGGGGATGGGGAGCTAGGTGAAAGTACACAAACATGTTGACTGGGCCCAAAGCTCGAGATCTTGCAAGTAGGTTAACTCATTCACACTCCTTAGAACTATGCTTGGAGTTGAAAAATGACAATTATACGATTAGGAAAACAATAAAGACCAAAAGTGCAGGTTCAGTTCTACTCCAACAAAGCATTTAATATTATGATATTTCCTTAGACCCATCTCATGAGCATTCTCTAATGTCAAATGTTCTCATGTTCCTTTCTAGGTGAGTTCTTTCTTAACTTCTCACAAAAAGCAAAAGATTAAAACTACTCTAATCATTTCCCAGATTGACAAATAGTTTCCCTGTTATAAAACTAGCTAAGAAGCTATCAACAGAATTAAAAAGAATAGAGTAGAACAATGAAGTATATGATGACTAAAGACTCAATAATAAAGCTTAATAAATCAATGTATGAGAAGGTTTTTTTAGGCAACCGTGACTATTTGGATAAAAAGATTAATTGATTTCTAGACTTGTAGTTGGCTTTATCTGACACCATAAACATGAGAATCTTATATTGTCATCAGCAGGTATGCCTTTCATCCCTAATCAATAGAAGAAAGCGACTTAGACCACATTGCTATTAGGCCCTCTATTACTTTAGGGCAATTTTTTTTTTGAAAAAAGATTGATTCTTTTGGCTTGCATCTAGAGTTATAGAAAAAGGGTCTTAAAGTATAACCTATCTTGTGAAATAAGACATGGTTATCGTGAGGAGTTGTTGGGCAAATCTAGTGGTCCGAGTGATTTAATGATTCCATTCCAATTTATTGAAAAAAGTAGTTGCACGTTGATACTAACTTTTTCCACTTGTCTTGCATATGGCCTTTTGTTGGAATGTGTTGGAAAATCTCTTATAATCGCTCCCGATTATATAGAATATTACGTGATATTATGTGATTTTATTTTGTTAGTTGTAAATTAGCTACCAATACAGATTAAGGGCTAATTAGGATCTTTACCTAAATAAGTTTCCTACCTAATTTAGGTCATCTATTTCTGTATATATAAATCTTGTAATCACTTTATGTAAAATAATAAAAACAGATTCTTTTCTACTTGGTATTAGAGCCCGAAGGTCCTTTATATATTTACCTCGGGTAATTTTTAATTTTTTTCCTTTGATTGTTCGACACTATGTCGAACGAATCGGACGAATCATCAACCATCTAGTCTAACCCCCCATCACTTCTCACAAAGTCCACTAAACCTCATCCCATTCAAATCACTTCCATAAAGTTGAATGGTGATAATTTTTTTCGATAGTCTCAATCCGTTTGAATGTATATACGAGGTAGAGGAAAGATTGGCTATCTGATTGGAGATAACGCAGAACCAAAGGCAGATGACCCACCTGGGCTTTTGGGATGTAAAGAATTTAGCGATTATGACGTGGCTGACCAACTCCATAGAATAAGATATTGGTGCAAACTATCTGGGCTATCACACCACCAAGGAACTTTGGGATGCAATATATAAGATGTATTTAGATTTGGGTAATCAATCTCAAATCTATAAGTTAACCTTGAAGTTTGGGAAGATGCGACAAGGAGAGAAAATTGTAATAAAATACTTTCACTCTTTGAAACGTTTGTGACAAGAGTTGGATGTATTCAATGACCATCAATGGACGTGTACTGAAGAAAAATTGTAGAAGAAGAACGTATTTACACTTTCCTAGCAGGACTTAGAGATGAGTTTGATAAGGTACGCAGCAGAATACTTAGGAAGCAACATCTTCCACCTATTGGAGAGGTCTTCTCAGAGGCTCGGAGAGAAGAAAGTAAACAGGGAATAATGCTAGGCAAAATAGCTACCGGTAGAAAAGATGGATTATTGGAAGGTGTAACATTGGCTATCTTTGAAGACAAAAAGGGCCATGTTTCTACAACAATAGTCTTCAAGGCAAATGTAAGCAAAATCCCTATTAACTTGCAAAGATCATATGGGAAACCCCGTATTTGGTGTGATGTCTACAACAAATCCCGTCATACATGAGAGACTTGTTGAAAGATTCATGGCCATCTAGCTTTTATAACTAGTGAGGCCAAAATACTAATTTCATTCGGCGTGATAATAAGTCATCTCAATGTATTCCTCTTACAACTAATGAGGCCATCGCATTCCCTTTTGGCAAAGAACAATTAGGCCATCTTCTGCAACTACTTCAAGTTGGGTCCATATTAGGCAATCCTATTGCTTTGGTTGCCCACTAAGGTAGAAATCCAAATGCCATCTCTTGTTGTTCACAACCTGTACCTTGGATCACTGATTCAGGGGCATCCGATAATATGACTAATATTCCATATTTGTTCAAATTTTATATTCCTTGTCTCGACAACCAAAAAATTCGAATTGTTGATGGGAGTTTTTCATCTATTGTAGGCAAAGGATCAGTTCCATTTTCTGATTTTATTACACTTTATAATATACTGCATGTTCCTAAGTTAGCTTGTAATCTATTGTTTGTTAGTAAACTTTTCTAAAGAGTCTAACTGTTGTGTTGTCTTTCTTGCTCCCCATTGTGAGTTTCAAGATCAGATATCGGGGAAGACGATTGACAGTGCTAGGATGAGTGATGGTCTCTATTATTTTGAAAAGTTTGTCTTCGATAAAAAAGCTCAGGCGTATAGAACTTTCAGTTCTTCCTTTGTTCAAGAAAAAATAATGGTTTGATACCATAGATTAGGCCATCCTAGTTTTGGATATTTGAAACATTTGTTTTCTCATTTGTTTAAAGATGTGGATTTTTTTTACCACATTGTGACAATTGTCTTTTTTCTAAAAGTCATCGTACTCATTATAATCAAAAACAGTATTGTACATCATCACCATTTTATTTAACCCATAGTGATGTTTGGGGTCCTTCACCCGTACCAACAAAAATAGAGAAATGATGGTCTGTTACCTTTATAGATGATCATACCCATTTATGTTGAGTATACTTGATGAGTGCCAAGTTTGAAGTTGAGTCATTGTTCAAACTTTTTTATCAAATGGTTATGACTCAATTCCACACTACTATTAATATTCTTTGTACTGATAATGGTACTGAATATTATAACTAGTTTTTGGGGAGTTTTTTAAAAAGAAAAATGCATTATTCATCAATCAACTTGTTGAACTACACCCTAACAGAATGGCATTGCCGAACGCAAAAATCGCCACCTCCTTGAAGTATCTCATGCCTTTAGTTTTTCGATGCATGTACTTACTTGGGTATTAAAGTACATTACTTCCTTAGATTGTTTCAAACAAGTGTATCCCACAGCCCGTATTTTTTTTGATATTCCTCTAAGGGTGTTGGTTGCACTGCATTTGTCCATCTCCTAAATCAATGTCTATCCAAATTAGATTCTCGGGCTGAAAAATATGTGTTTATAGGGTATACACCTAATTAAAGAAATTACAAGTATTACAATCCACATACTAGCAAAACTCATATCACAATGGATGTAACATTCATAGAGTTACAACCATTTTTTCTAACAAATCTCTTCAGGGGGGAGAATGTCGAAATTAGTAAAGAGATTTTGTGGCACTCAAACTCTCCTCTCTTTCCCACTCATTTGTTTGAGTCTTCAAAAACACCTCTGCCGAATCTGGATGTGTCAAAGATAGAGGGAGAAAAAGTTCAAGATCACAATGTGATCAACAAGCACAAGCTTCAGGTTTATACTAGAAGAAAAATTATTCAAAAGATTACAAATTAGAACTTTGCCTTGGAACCTCATCTATTTGTAGCCCCGAGAGATTATCTCTTGCCTTTGTCATTAGGTGTTTCTAATAGTACTCATTTTCCCTCCATTCCAGTCTCAAATTTTGATACTAATACTTCTAATCTTGATATGCCTATAGCTCTTAGAAAAAGGGTTAGATCATGTACTTAGCATCATATATCAAAATATGTGTCATTCCAAAAGTTGTCTAATCATCATAAACTGTTTGTGTCAAACCTATCTCACATATCTATTCCTAGAAATGTCCATGAAGCTTTGAAGGATTCAAAGTGGAAGATGACAGTTGAGGATAAAATACAGGCACTTATGAAGAATGACACATGGGAATTGGTTGATGCACCAGAAAAAAAAAATATTGTTGGTTGTAAATGAGTATTTACTGTAAAATGTAAACCTAATGGAAGTGTTGAACTGTACAAAGCAAGGCTAGTGGCGAAGGGGTTCACTTAGACTTATGAAGTTGACTATCATAAGACTTTTGCCCTAGTTGCCAAGATAAATTCCGTTTGGATTTTACTATCTTTGACTACTACTTTTGATTGGCTCTTATACCGATTAGACGTGAAAACTGCATTCTTGAATGGTGACTTCGAGGAGGAAGTGTTTATGAGTTTGCCACCAGGTTTTGCAGAAAATGAAGGAAAAGTCTACAGATTAAAAAATTCGTTGTACAAACTTAAACAATATCCAAGAGTGTGGTTTGAATGGTTTGGGAAGGTGGTTAAAAGGTTTGGCTATCACCAAAGTCAGGGGGATCACACCCTATTCTATTAACACTCAAAGGAAGGTAAGCATACAATTTTAATCATCTATATTAATGATATAAGACTGACTGGTGATGAGAAAGTTGAGTTAGAAAGCTTGCGAGGGAAGCTAGCTAAGGAGTTTGAGGTTAAGGATTTGGGTGTCTTGAAATATTTTCTTGGAATAGAATTTGCGAGATCTAAGAAGGGCATATTTGTAAACCAATGCAAATATGTTTTTGATATGTTTAAAGATACAGGTCTATTATGACGTAAAGTGGCAAAGACACTTTTAGAACCAAATATGAAACTAAAACCTGCCAAGGCTGAAGAAGTGAGATTGAGAAAGGAATCAAAGGCTTTTCGGTCAACTTATTTACTTATCTCACACTCAACCTAACATAGTGTTTGCCATAAGTATGGTGAGCCAAATCATGCATTCACTAGGGCCGAATAATTTTGAAGCAATATATAGAATTCTACACTACTTGAAGGGAAGTCTTGGTAAGGGTCTAATGTTTGAGAAACATGGACATTTGGAAATTGAGGTGTTCACCGATGGAGATTGCGCTGGAAGCAATATGGATAGGAGATTTACTTCAGGCTACTGCACGTTTGTTGGTGGTAATTTAGTCACTTGGAAGAATAAAAAGCAGAGTGCGGTAGCAAGAAGCAATGCTAAAGCTGAATTTCGGTCAATAGCACATGGTGTATATGAAATTATGTGGATTAAAGGTATCTTGGATGAATTACGGATCTCGAGTTCCATACCAATGAAAGTGTATTGTGACAATAAGGCAACAATCACAATTGCTCATAATCCCGTGTTACATGAACGGACAAAGCAAGTGGAAGTTGATAAACAGTTCATCAAAGAAAAACTTGATAGCGGACTAATTTGTATGTCGTATATTTCAAGTGGTGAACAGGCTGCTGACATTCTGACCAAGAGACTGCATAAAAGGCAATTTATTCGTTTAGTGAGCAAGCTGTCTATGAAAGATATCTTCAAGCCAGCTTGAGAGGGAGTATTAGAATTCGTCGGAAAATATCCTATAATCACTCCTCGATTATATGGAATATTACGTGATATTATGTGATTTGATTTGATTTAATTTCGTTAGCTATAAATTAGCTACTGATACAGATTAGGGACTAATTAGGATATTTAACTAAATAAGTTTCTTACCTAATTTAGGTCCATTTCTGAATATGTACATCTTGTAATCACTTTATGTAAAATAATAAAAACAGATTCTTTTCTACTCCTTTGAAATGTAAAGCTAGGCTATGTTGGAGGCAACTATTAATTAGATTTGAGAATGTTTTAGATTTTTTTCCTCTTTTTATTTCAGCGAAAGTATTTGCATTTTTTTTTTCACCTGTTTTAAGTTCATGCCAATGTGAGTGTTGTTTCATGTTAAAAAAACAAAGAAGAAAAAGAACTTCACTCTTAAAGGAAATAGTGGAAATTAGATGATTTAACTTTATTTTGGGAGATTCTTAAACATCGTTTTAATTCCTATTCGCTCAATTTTTTTACAATAAAAGATGTAGATGACCATTAAAATATATAAAGGATGGGCTTGGGTCAAATCATTTCTACCTCTTACGTTACTTAGCCTTCATGTTTTACCTTCACCTTATGAATTTTGTGAATTGTTGTTGTGTTAATGTTAATCTCCGTGGTCTAAAATTTATCTATTTTAATGTGTTGTTTCTTCTTCTAACTTCCTAATATATATTTACTTTGTACACAAAAATACAATTATTTTTCTTTGGGAAGTATTTTCTATATAAGAAAATGTTATATTCAATGTATTCCGTGTTGCTTCTGTGAGTTATTATTCTTTGTATTGATTTTTTTTTTTATTATCCTTCTCATGATTTTTTAATGTTCATATTATTGGAAGATGGCAAGTTCAACCCAGGAAAATGCATATTGGACTCCCGAATATGTAGAAGCATTTTGTAAGTTGCATGTCCAACAAATGAACAAAGGAAATCATCCCGCAACCAACAAGAGGAATGGATGGATTGTCAAAATTAATAAATTCGAAAAGTTTAGGGGTAAAAAGTATGGTAAAGCTCAAATGAAGAATAAGTGGGACAATCCTAAGAAAAATTGGAAAAAATGGAAGTGATTGGTTTACAATAAAATAAGACTAGGATGGGATCCAAGGAAAAAAAAACCATTAATGCAAGTGATGAGTGATGGGATAGTAAAATTCAAATGTTTATTATTTGTTCTTTCACTTTTTGGGTTAAATTCTCATTTTCATTCATATAACTCACTCAAATGCTTTTATAACATACCAATCCTAAAGTTAAAGCATATCTCCTGAGCTTGAAGTATTATTAGATAAAATATTTAAGGATACGGTTGTTACAGAATGAATCACATGAAATCCTATGCAAGGTTTATATGTTGATGAAAATGTTGAGGGCACATAACTTGATGTCGGTGATAGTGGAGGATCTACTGATAATAACTTGGAGTGTCATATGGGTGGAAATATTGTTGAGCCAATTCAAACACGGGCTCGCAAAAGAGCATCCCAAACTTCAATGAGGCAATCTCGATGAAAGAAAAAAAAGAATTTAATCTCATCACAATTGCTTAAAAACTAAATTAATAAGCTTTGTTCTATTATGAAAAGTAGGAGTGATGTTGATGTTGTATCTCAAGCATATGAGGGATACAGTCCTTACAAGGAACTTGTGTCTATGTTGAATGCCATATCGAAGATTGTGCAAAATGAGAAGTTGTACTTTTTTGCAATCAAACATTTTAAGGAAAAGATAGATAATAAGTAGGTGTTTATGAACTTGAATTATGATGCGCTCATAATCAAATTTCTCAAACTTGAAATAGAGGATGATCGTCATAAATAGGACGTTGTTGTAGCATCTTATTCGAACTATTTAATTTGTTATTTTATTTTTGTATAAGAACTTTATTTATATTATGTATAAACTTAAATTCTATTAAAGTTTTTTATGTAAGATTTGTTTTCAATTGAGATTCTCTTTATGTTGTTGAGTTTGCATATATATGTTGATTAATATTATTATTTTTTGTGATGGATTGTTAGGATTATTCATTATTTTCTTACTTTAACTCTATATTTTATTATGTTAAATAGTTATGGATGATCCTCAATATAGGGAAAATCATGAAAAAGAGAAAGATGAATTTTTATACTCTTAATCGCTCAAGCTTCAATTGCTTATCAAGCAATAACCTTGTATGACCTCGTTTTATATAGATTGTGCATGAATAAGAGAGTTGATGGCCGAATATAGTAATCTGATAAGGTGTTATAATATAGTTAGAATGCATAGGTATGTATTTGATAATTTAACACGTGACTGGGTAATACGCCATAGTCTTAGAGGATCTAGAAATACTAATGTTACTGAAATGATTGGAGTGTTTCTTTATATGTTGGGACATGGTATAGGTAATAGAGTAGTACAAGAATGTTTTCAACGTTCTAAGAAAACTATAAGTATGCATTTTAGTTTAGTTTTAGATAAAGTATGTAATATATAAAAAGATTTAATTCAGTCAACTGATTTACAATTTAAGGAAGTTCTGAAGAAGGTCAAGAAAGATCGACGATTTTATCCATATTTTAAGGTAAGTTATAATTGTATAATAAAAACAAAAAACTAAATGTAAATCATGTAATGTTTACGCTATTTATTTTAATATTGTATTGGAGTTATGGATGGTACATATATCCCAACATTAGTACCATACGACTAAATTCGATTTATTAGTCGAAAAGGAAAAACTACTCAAAATGTGTTGGCTATAAGTAATTTTAATATGTAATTTATTTATGTTTGTACTGGTTATGAGGAACAAACTCATGATATTCGTATATTCTAAAATGCCATAGGAAGATGTGATGCATAATTTCCTTATCCTCCGTCAGATTCATTAATTAATGGTTTATGTATATTCATGTGTATTTATGTGGCATATGTTAATTAAATTTATATTATATTTGTGTAGGTAAATATTATTTAGTAAATGCTAGATATCTAAATCCCATAAATTATTTGGGGCCATATAGAGAAGTTAAATATCATTTGTCAGAGTTTCGACAAAGTCCTACACCTATGAGTTATTGAGAAGTGTTCGACCGTGTTCATTCCTTGCTTCGATCAGAAATTGAACAAGCTTTTGGTATGTTAAAGATGAAGTAAAAGATTTTAAATATTATGCCAAGTTATCCTTATGAAAAACAAATGAAAATTGTCATAATTGCAATGGTTTTGCATAATTATATATAAAAAAATACCGTAACCGATGCGGATTTTGAAACAACGAAATTGGATCCTGAGTATGGATATTCAATTGACCATGATATTGTAAATAAGAAAGCGAGTACTTTAAGTAATAATGCATCTTCTGACATAATATATTTACGTGATGAAATAGTTATGACATTAATAAATAGTTAATGAGGTTTATAATATTTAGTGATAAATTATTTCTTTCCTTCAAACATTTATTGTCATATATTTTTGTAATAAAATTATTCTCTTTTCAAGAGTTTGATGTGATTTTTTTATTTACAAATTTGTTAATATGTCTCTTATACATTATTTTTAACTCAAACATATATATAAAAGTTAAGGTGATCAATTTTTTTTTAAAACAAATTAAAGTTTCAAAACTTAAAATTGACATATGAAAGGACTTTCCAAATGTATATTTACCAAACAACATTTTTCCAAATTGCATCCTAAAGCACTTTTTTAATTACAATTTACTAAACAGTATTTGCATTTTACCAAATCCTTTTATACTAAAGGCCGTTGCATTTCCCCAAGTACATTTCCCCAAAGCCAAACCAAACGGGGCCTAAGACTTCTATTCATTTAGATCGATGTGTAGGCAATTACCTTTGTCCGTTTATCGTGAATGAAGCTCAATTAAGCACACACCAGGGTACCATAGCAAACAAGGAACTCCGAGGAAGCTCCATGAGATGCCGAGGATGTAAAAAACGATCATGACAGTGTCAATAAGCTCTAATTCGGGCATTGGTAAAACATTGGATGCCGATTTGGACTCCCTCGAGGAGATGGAAAATGGTGGGAGGCTCTAATCACCGTTGGGCAAAGTTTTGATCATGTTGAGATTGGGAACCGATTGACGAACGTCGTTGAGCTAGTCGATAGAGTTGAAAATATTGACAAATTACCGATTGCAGTGGAGGAAGTCACTAGCAATCTTTGTTGAACCGGTTGGGAATATCAGTCTAGGCGGTAGCTCCTAACAACGAACAGAGGCAACAGCGATGTCGATGGGATAGTTGGAAGGCTGGTGATTATCATTGGAGAAGGAACGACATTGATGGAGCTTCAGATTGATAGTGAGAGGTGTGGCAAAGCAGGCGATCGCTGACAGTTTAAAGAGAGAAGGCGAGAATGAGAGAGAGAATTTCAGATTTGTAAAGTTGTACAAATGAGGCCCCTTTAAAAATTTGGAGGGAAAATGGCTTATAGAAAAGTTCCTTCAAGATTAAATCCTAGTCCTTGATTCGATCTAATGACTAAGAATTGATCTTCTCATAAAACAAACTTGCTTAGCCTTTAAGCAAGATTAAGAAATAGTCACATACAAATTTCGACAACTGTATTGTGTTGTGATCTATAATCACAATCAATTTTGCAATTAAGGCCGAACTAAGGGTATTTTCATAATTTCGCAAAATAGGAGCAAATTGGTAATTTTCAAAAAGTGATTGTACGAGAATGTCGATCATCAGGAGTGATCGGTTCCAAGGTAGAACCGGGAACTGGATCGGAAGGACTGGTTCTCAAATTTTGAGATTGTAGATCGGACCGGCCAATCTTGGAGCCGGGAACTGGACCGACTGATTGGTCCAGTCTGATCCGGTGGGACCAATAACTTTGAAATCACCAAATCTTTTATAAGATATAAACTTTCAAAAGAAAAAATCTAACAAAAGATATATTGATAGTCCACACGAAAATTTCCTATGATAATGAAGTTGAGATTTAGGAACGCTTCTTTCTCTTATCTTCCTGTTTTTCAATGCCTTTTTCACATGCTAAACAACTTACACACTTCTTAAACTTTCTCAGTAGGGAAAGCTTGTGCTTTTTATGTCTTGAAAATTGCTCGGGCATTTGTAATCTTACTATTTACAAGCAGCTCACTGTAATAGTAGATTCCATGCCATGTCTAGTTCATGTTCCTATGAAACACGGCTTTTTTCGAAGCATATGGTTTGATCTCCTTTTGCTCCATGCTACTACATCATGACAAGATTATTCAGAATCATCCATATAATAGTAGAACAAACAACTCTAACATGACAATATTATCTTAAACAAAGATTATTTCATAAAATATAACCATTACCTTAAGAAGTATAAGCAAAAACATACAAACAAATTTAGTCATAAACCTTTATATATTGCTTTAACTCCTCAATCCCATGGTTGCAACTCCATACTTCATATACATAAAAAAGATATGGGGTCAAAAAATAAAAAAAGTCCAACTTAACGCATTCACTTCCTTTTAACATTCAACAAAAGTCTAACTCAAAAACATGTTACATATTGAGAAGCCAGCAAAAGAAGTCTAAGTTGGTGAAAATAGAGCAAAATAGAACGTGGATACTCTCGCAAAATGTATATGATCTTAAACATTAGTTTTAAAATAGAATTACTAGAAATCAAACTCAAATTAATTAAGGAAAATCTTACCACATCTATTTCTTCCACTTTAACTTGTAAACTCTATTTGCCAGCAAGCTCGGAGTCAACATCATCCATATCTAACAAAAACAAAATATTAAATAAAGCATTCACTTATTAATTATCACATTTAAGAAATAATTACAAGATAAAAAGATATATCCATAACTTACCCCATTCAATTTTTTTATATTTTCAATGCACTCTTCAACATTACTTAGCATGATAATCAATTTCAACCAATATTGAGTGCAAATCAATATTTCTACCATTCTAGGAGTCAAAGAACTTCGGAAACTATCAAGCACACGATCAGATGTACTAAAAATTGACTCTGAAACAACGGTTGTTATAAGAGTAACCAAATTATCCTGAGCCATCAATGAGAGGACTTTAAACTTTTGGTCAATAATTTTCCACCACATCAAAAGATTAAGATGATGGCTTTCTTCACATTCATCTTCGAGATACTTGTCAAATTCAGATGTTTTTCTCTTTATGTAGAAATGATTCAAATGCCTTTTCTACGGTGAAATCCTCTACCAAAACAAGGTCATCCTTGTTATGCTGCTCATGACCATCAAAATCCCAATTACCATTATCAATCAAAAATTGACCACCCAATTTTCTATCACAAGAACTAAGATAAGATTTCTCATAAAAATGAAACAAATGTTCCAAGGCAATCCTCACTTTATCAGACATTTCATTAGCTTTTGCACGATCGTCATAGATTAGTCTATAACAATACCACACATAATTCATATTTTTCCTTGGATCCAATATCACTGTAATTAATACCATCATATTTACTTTTTCAAAACTCTCATAGTATTTGTCAAACTTGTTTTTTATCTTTGCACCTGTAGCTTTCGCCCTAGGATCCAATGCATTTTCCATTTATTTCAAATCTTTATATAAAATAGAAATCTCATTAAAATAATCATTGGAACTGACATACAAAGTCCCGGACATCTTGTTGGTGACATCATAAAACTTCTTTATAAATACTACAAGAATTTTGGCATTTTCACAATCTTCATGTTTAGGAGTTTCATAGTCAAGCTCAGTTAAGAAAGAATGATCATTTTTTTTCCATTCTTTTAAAAGTTTTTCTAAACTTTAAGGCAGTCTCTAACATGATATATGTGGAGTTCCATCTAGTTGCAATATTAAAACACACTGAACCCTTTTGAGTAATCATTGTATTCTTAATGCAATCTTGGAATGTTTGAGATCTCATGGGAAAACTCTTCACATACTTAACCATACTTCGAATACGTGCAATAAAATCATGTGTCTTGGTCAGTCCATCCCTCACATAATATGAGCCGTGCAGCTTATATGTAAAACATCTCCATCTAAGATCAATCTATCAATAATTTTTCTTTCAAAAAATCAATGGTAACATCATTTGAACTAGCATTATCCGCGATGATTATTGGTACTTTTTTTCTTTATTCCTCACTCGTAGATGCATTTCTCAATCATTTTCCCAATATCCTTATCCTCGTGACTAGGCATCACCACAAAAATTGATTATTCTTTGGTGCAATATCCAATCATTATCAATAAAGTATAAGGTGAGACATAAATAGTTCAAGCTCTGAATGGAAGTCCATATATTGGTTGTGAGTGCGACCCTAGACTTAAGCTTGTGAAAATAAGTTTTTAAACTTTTCTTTTCACAAAAATACAACTTCACGCAATCTCTAGCCACAATAAATCGTGAGATTTGATAGAAGAGAGGTTGTAACTGATGAACAAAATCACGAAATCCGATACGCTCAACCATTGAAAAAGGTTGTTCATCCATTATGATCATTCGAACAAGCATTTGTCTACAACAATCCTGATTAAATTTTTATGTTGTCAAGACATTTCCACTTCCACTACCCATACTAATATGCCCCGGTGTCATTTGAGACTCATCTACTTGACGTGCGGCAAACAACTTTTGCTTATTATCTAAATTGCAATGATACTTGTTACACCTTCTCAAGTGCTTCAACATAGCAAAAGTTCCATTATCAGCAGAGTAATAATACTTGACCCCACAATATATGCAAAACACATCAATTTTCCCATTTACGATTTTCCTTTTACAAAAATAGAGCCATATTGCAAATTTTCGTTTACTAGAAGGACAAGTGTTAGGTACTTTGTTCACATTGGATTGCTCTTTGAGGTCTTCTTCACCTTCATATCCTAGTGAGCCCTCTATAAGATTCATAGCTTCACTAGACTTGTCCATGTCCACTTCCACTGACATTTTAATATGGAATAGATCACCTGAATCAAGTAAAATAAAGATTAGAAAGGGTTTTTCGCATGTTGATAGCAAATAAGTTAACTATGTTGCAACAACTATATGTTAGTGCATGTTACAACTATAAATAAGTAATATGGTGTTACTCATCAATAGGCAAAGTAGTGATTAAATCTAGAGAATCCAACTTACATTGTTCAACAAAAGATTGTCTATACAATATCCAGAGATTTCAATGAAACAAAACGAAAATCTAAAAGTGAGTTAAAATAGGAATAGAATACAATTGACAAAAAAAGAAGAAGATGATTAACAAGATCAAAAAACAAACATAGCACCCACCACCACCGAGCACATAATCCCTTCTTTGGAGACGTAAGAAATCAATCAGAAAGCATTGCTAAAGATCTATGGATTGCAAAGAAATCATGCAGAAGAAGAACAAAAGAAGGAAACAAGTATTTCCAATAAAAGTTTGATGGAACAAATTAATCAATAGGCAAAAGACATAGCCCACGTTACATCAGCAAAATTCTCAAAAATAGAATCCCTGCCCTGATCAATAAAAATATGGCCGGTACAGGCCTTTAGTGTCATGTGTCAAGAGACCTAAGAGGTCACTCATCTGATGAACAAGGTTAGCTCATAGCAACAAATTTAAGCCTTATCAGAAGCACTCTTTATGTATCCAGATTCTGCTAATATCCTTGGTCTTATCATAGGCCTAGTATATAGAATCTCACAAAAATGACATTTGTGATCACACAACTTTGGGGTGTTTGCTTGTAGAAAGCAATTTGAAGTTTTGGAATGTTGTCGCTTGATCACACATCAGTTTGTAGTGTTCAAGTGAAAAGTTTTTCATGAATGTTTTCTGGAAACAATCTCCACCAAAGAAACAATTAATATGGTCAACCCATTTATATGCAATCTATCTAGTTGCATAGAGAGAGAGAGAGAGAGAGAGAGAGAGAGAGAGAGAGAGAGAGAGAGAGAGAGGGGGGGCACGGAGAGGAATCACTAGGCACTCACAGCAGAAAGGATATCCTTTGCTAGTCCACTCTCATATGATGGAGGGCCAACTTTGGCATCAAGAATCACCTGCTCAACTGATCTTGATACTGACTATGTAATCATCAAAAGTACAAGGAAAACCCATCAAAATGGAGAAATATAGCTAAAGAAAATTGAAGAAAATGATGATGCATCAAAAATAGATTTAGAGGTCCATGTATAGGTATGATACCTTCAAAACTTCCGCAACAGTTAGAATCTTGCCATTAGTAAACTTCAACAAAGACTGATGGGTACTCTCAAGCTCTTTTATCTGCAACAACAAGCTAGAAGAGAATCTGAATCAAAATTTAAGTAGAAGCCTTCCACTGTAAAACACTCTTCCAATTTTTTTTATATGAAGTGTGAAATCCCCCCAAAATAAAATCCTTGTTGAGAATTTTTGTCGACAATTAGACATCTTAAAGCAATATAAATTAGATGGCCACCTCTGATTGCCACATGGAATTTTTCCAATGTAATATCATCCTACTAGAATAATGTTACACGGGACTTGCTCTCAAACTGTTACATGGGATGTCTACCGACAACCAAAATATATTTCCATGCTTTATAGAACATCCAAGTGATGCCTGACGAGGGCATAACTTTCAAACAACTTGTGCCCCACCCTCTATACAGCTCTATCAGACCCTCCTCCCTAATGACTTTGGCTAGTAATGCACTTCATCATTCACCGTTGGCTTCCCTCACCCATCCCCGAACCCCCACCCGAACCCCCACTAATCACAATTCTCCAGAGTCAGAAACCTTCAACACCTAAGTCAATCACTAGCGACAACATAAAAATTCAACAATCGAAGAAATAGATGGTGATGTCATCGACAAACCAACAAATGGTAAACATACCTTATTGTCAACACTCGAGGGCAATGCGTGACACAAGAAAGAGAGAACATCATTGAGGGCGATGTGTGCGTGTCTACGTAAGGCAAGTCTACATAAGGCGAGTCTGAGAGGGAGAGAGCGTGCGCGTCGAGCACTAGCGAGGCGAGCGAAACGAGGATCTGGATCGAGCAATTAGCAAAGAGGGTCCATGTAAGGCAAGTCCTTGTAAGGTGAATCTGAGAGGGAGCGTTTGCATCAAGCACGAGCAAGACGAATGGAATGAGAGCTTGGATCGAGCGATCAATGAAGAGAGTCTGGATGGAGTGATGAGTGAGGCAAATATGAGAGGGAGAGAGCGTCGAGCATGAGTGAGGGGAGGGGAATAAAGGTCTGGACTTTGGATGGAGTGATCGGTGGAGACTGGAGAGAGGTTTTGGGTTTGCAATTGTGTGTTAGGGCTTGTAGGAATAGAAAGTTGGGAATTTGAGATGGAAATTGAAGGGGCGGTCGGTTTGATTCTCACCTTAGAACTGGGAACCAGACCGACCAATCACCAATTCTGAGAATGGGAATCAGGAACTGGACCACCGACTATGGAAACCACCCAAAACCGATCGGTCCGATTCGGGTTGGGCGGTTCCCGTTTTGGGTTTGCAATTGTGTGTTAGGGCTTGTAGGAATAGAAAGTTGGGAATTTGAGATGGAAATTGAAGGGGTGGTCGGTCTGATTCTCACTTTAGAACTGGGAACCAGACCGACCGATCACCAATTCTGAGAATGGGAATTAGGAACTGGACCACCGACTATGGAAACCACCCAAAACCGATCGGTCCGATTCGGGTTGGGCGGTTCCCGTTGCACACCCCTATCGACCATGGATGAAAGGAGAAATGTGTTGGTTTGTGAATGTAGAGATTTGTAAAATGCATTGGTTTGATATGCTACTACATATTAGAAACGTGGATGGAAGGTGTGTTTTGGCATTTCAAATTTCATTGTGATTTGATTTACACCACTATAAATCTTTATAAAATATGATCTCATTTTGCCTCATTTCAAGCGATTTAAAATTAGTGAATATCAAGATGAAAAATAAGACAATTATATGGGATGAAAAAAAGGAGAAATATTATCCAAAAAGTCCTAAATTTATTGAACTTTTGTAAATTCAATCTTAAATCTTTTAATTTTGCTAATTAAGTATTGAACATTTTTATATTTTACTAATTGAGTATATTTAACCAATTTTGGCTTAAAATCGCTGACGTGGATATTGATCATCTCATATTGCACGATCAATGTTGATGTGGATAATTTTTTAATAATATACTAATTTTTTTCAATTTTTCATTTATTACTTTTCTTTGTTTTTTTATAACTTTAGTCTGCGAGGGTCGCGGGACCTTCATCAAGACCATCGTGGCTACAACGAGGCTGCCTAGCCCAAATCTAGGCAAGTTTGGTAGAGATGAGGCCCAATGACCCTCGTAAAGCACAGTTCAAAAAAACAAAGAAAAGAAAAGGAAAAAGCAAATAAACACAAATTAAATATTAAAATATTAATAAAAATTATCTACATTAATGCTAGTCGTGCCATATAAGATACTTGACATCTACGTGAATGCTTTTCAGCCAAAATTGGCTAAATGGACTTAATTGACAAAACGTGAAAATATTTAGAATTCAATTAACAAAATTAAAATGTTTAAGACAAATCGACAAAAATGCAATAAAATGAATATGCATGTATTATTGATTTAAAGAATATGCATATATTAATATTTATTAAAATCTTATTTAGGCAAATTGATGATTTATGATTGTTATTTTCCTATCTCATCTTAATTCAGTATTTTTATTTTTTATTCTTTTTTTTTTGGTAAAGTTCATTTTTTATTCTTTCTCAAACCTCACTTCAAAAAACCATTTACTTTCTCTTCCAAAATAGTTATAAAATATTAAATGTGTATTCGGCTGGAAACTCAGGGATGTTAATTTTTCTTTCCTATAAAATTTGGTACTCCTCTAGTTTTCAGTAACAGATTCCAAGGAAATATTTAATAGAAAGAGTTAAAGAAAATGTTAAAACTCTGAATAGATGTTTGTATTAAAACTCATTAAATCTAATACTTTTATTGAACAAAAAAGCTCATGGCACATAATGAAGCAAGCATAAATCTCAATAGAAAGCGAAACAAGTAGAAACTACAAGAAAAACAACACACCCCTTATAAAAAAAAATGCCTTGTGAATTGAGTCCCCTGTATAATGTCATGATATAGTTATATATAAATTTTCACGCGGTTCACTCGATGTCTAGTCATGTTTAAAGTAAATTCGGCCCGCTTTCTTTTCCTTTCAGAGACCATTAACTTTTCTTATTTATTTTCACGGATGAACCAAATTAAAAACAAAAGAAAATAGAACAGGAAACTCTTTTTACTTTCGTCATCAGAAAAGTGAAAAAAAAAAAAAAAAAAGAAGAAATCTTGTTTAGCATATGAGATTTTCTTTCAAAGAGAAATCATATAAATTAGATCGAGTATTTAGAGCTCTATAGCACAGAGTAGTTCCATCCTATCATAAAAGAAGAGAGGGCATGTGACTTCGCCCTGCTTCTGCCATCCTTAGGTTTTCTTCAACCTCCGGGCTCGCCACTTCACTCTTTACCGCGACAAATTGCTCTTCCGACGAAACCCAGAAGCTCGCCGGTGGCTTTTTTTCCAAAGGTTCGGCCTTTTAACTCCTCTCCGTTTCTTCCCGCAGAAGGGTCTGCGTTTGATTTCGTTTTCCTTTGTTTCGCGCCGCGCCCCCCCCTCCCCCCATTTTGGGTGAAAGATGATGAGGTGCGAAATGTCACGGAAATACGTTGCCCTCGCTTGTCTTTCGGCAAGTATGGTTGAATGTATGGTTGCTTGCTTGCGGGTGCTCAGTTTTGAATTCCATCCCTTCGTGATGAGAGATGTTGTAAGCTTAGTTTTGATGGCTGATTATACGTGGGAGCTTAATTTGTCCCTTGCACTCATGTTTATGGAGCCGCTTGACATGTTTCTCTGTTTTCAATATGAGAACCGATGCTTTGCATGAACCTGTGAGCCGGGTTTGCTTGCAATTGGAATATACAAATTGATTTTGCGTTTAGCAGTCACTGGTAGATTTTAGAGAGCAAGACAATGGTAAATGAATGTACTACTTGGCCACGGGAGATTTTTGCATTGATGCTTTAGCAGTGATTCTAGAAGAGTCTTTTCAGCATACCCTTTGGCTTGGTCGGATCAGCTCCTCGGAAAGGGGCTCTTTTCAAAGCATCTTTTGGACTGCTATCTGTTCTTTCAAGAAGAATCGAGTAAAATTTTGTTCTGCAAAGTGTATTCTTTGAAGCACCATGTCTTAAACCATTGAAAATGGGGAATTCTTCGTTGTATTTCTTTGCGAAGGTATTTGTGAAGACTTAATAGAAGACTGAGTTTTCCTAAGCTATCGAAACTGGTTATACGAAAAGATTTCCTGAGCTTGTTTGCTGAAGGCAGATTCTTATAACTACTTTTGCAGACTGCTTCCACATGGCTATTGAAACAGTACTCTCTCGTAGTTGTTTAATGCTGGTATGTTTTTGAGTGCACAAGTGAGCCTTAGTCTAGCTGACAAGATTAGTGCTCTTATGTTGTTAATCATGTCAAAATATCATAAGCTTCTTGTTGTGGCCATACTGCTGGAGTCCCTTGTTTCTTTTATAATGACCCAATTCTTGCACCACCAAAATGATCCAACTTTATGAAAGGTGAGGAAATCTTTTCATTTTTTCCCCAAGTCTGTTTATGAAAGTACCACGTGGCTATTAAACTTGTTTGGAGAAAAGTGTAGGAGGGCTTCTGATTTTTGTTCCATTTGAAACTTGATCATCGTACTTGCTGGCTTTTCCAAACTTGTAAAGATGATATAATTTTTTTAGATCTGTCATCCTTTGTTCTCTTGATTAAAAAAAAAAAAGTCTTTAATTTTTGTCCCTCTTTCATTCACTGAGCCTCCTGTTGTTTTGAACAAACTTTTTCTAGGGCATTTGAGACATTATGGTTAAATACAAAAGCACTTGTATGACCAAAAAAATTGTCAGTGCAATTGCAATGTCGCCTTAATATTTGTAGAACATTGCCCGGGTTGGACTGTAGAGTACTATATCCCTGCTGAAGCAATGGCAAATTTATTCCATGATCATACCCTATCTTCTATGCCTTTTCCCATGGACACTAAGAAGGGGATCAATTCATTGAGGGTTTTATTTAGTGTCTGCAAGTACTTTAGTCTTTACAAAACCAGTAACACTCTGTTCAAACCTGCCCTTGCTCTCTAGGAAACCTTTATCTCAATATGAAAACCATCTTTTGCTTTTCATGTCATGCTATTAGTTGGCTAAACTTGTCTGAATTATTAATCAAGGTCTGGAAAATATCCTCTTTTCCCCCTTTCCAGATAATGCTTCTGCTTTAATATTGAATGCATATATTAAGTCTTATTATTTCTTACATTTTTTTTTTCTTGGTTTACTTTGGATGTAGATGTTATTGAAGAGTGTGATAATCATGATTTGAGCATGGCTCTAGAATTTGCCATGGCTTCATGTATCCAATGTCTAATTGTTATTTGCAATCACTTTGCCATTGGAATGCTGGGTGTAAATTTCTGTTTTACATATTTAACTCAATTGCAGTGGCAAGCTGTTTTCAGTTTTTGTAGGACTAATTTCTTTTCTTTCAGTGGGTTATTATGAATAAATTTTGGAGATTTTTAATTGTAGATGGTTGATCTTGGTATTAAATGCTTCTTGTAAGTATATCTAAAGGCTGGTATTGAATTCAGGAGCTAATATGCTCTTTACCTTCTTTTTTTCTGTCTATTTAATAGGCTTAAGATCTCCTGCACAAGTTCAATCGTCAGGATTAACCTCTGTAGTTTTCTTTGAGCCCAAATGAGCAGATCCAGTAGACAAAAGGAAAGGCATGTTGAAAAAGAGCCATCATATGATGGCGAGGATGATGGTACTGCTGCTCGAACTAGGCCATTATGCTTTGAAGATATAATGAAGATGAGGAGAAGCAAGGAATCATCTCAAACTATGAAACACAAAGATGCAGAAGAGGATAAAAATTCAAGAAGGGAGGTTATTGAGAATGTGCCAATTCGGCATGAATCTGAAAGAACTTTCAAGGATACTGAACGTTTTTCCCTGCGTAATGAAAAACAAATTTCAGTGGATCTTGTAAGGTCAAGATTTAGAGGTAAAGAGGAGCCAAATTCCCATTACTCAAGGGAAGATAGTTACGCAAGAAGCAAAGACAAAAGCACCCATGAAGTGGAGCTTTTACCTAGAGCAAGATCCAGAAATAAAGAACAGCGTGCTTCCGTTAAGGAAGACATTCTTATGAAAGGTAATGATAGGGGAAGTCGCCGGTTAGAAGGCAAATTGAAGAGTAGACTAAGCAGTGAAGTCAGACTCAAGGATAACAGGGAGGAGAATTATAAGATAATGCATGATAGAAGCAAACCTGTTGACCGGGCAAGAAAAGATCTTGAAGACAAAGCTGGAAAGGGGCATCCAAGAGAGCCAGATGTCAATGAACGGTATACTGAGAGAAGTAGAGGAAAATCTGAGAGAGAAAGCAAGAGAAAGCGCCGGGATATAGATGAGAGGGATATCAAAGATAGGAACATGTCAAAGAAACCTGATTCGAGAAGAGCGCGTGATTCAGAAATTTTGGAAAGAAAGGAACGGAAAGAACTAACAAAGTCCCGTGATGATGAAGTAAATATCAGAAGGAAAAGATTGAGGAGTAGAGAGCGTGGAAGGGACAGAAGATCAATTTCACTCTCGCCGAAGGGGCACAGACGTCCAGTGTACAATGGTAGGAAACATGGGGAGTCATCCTCTACTTCTTTCAAAGATAGATCTGAAAGACACCATGTTGATCCTGACAGAACCAAATTTCCCAGTAATGGTTCAAGCAATCACTCCCATGGACATGGAGAGCCTACTAGTGGCCTTGGTGGTTACTCCCCAAGAAAGAGGAAAACTGAGAAAGCCATTAAGACTCCTTCCCCTGCTAAACGATCTCCAGAGAGGAAAAATGCTGGATGGGATATTCCTCCAACGAATGTAAAAGATGGCTTTACTGCATCTGTTTTGCATAGTTTTCAATCTACAAATCAAGCCATGCCGTCAAGTGCACATCAGTCAGCCAGTGCTGTTTCTGCTGCTTTAAGTACGATGAAACCTCTGCCTGGTGCTTCTCCAAATGTTCCTCCTATGAAGACCACTGCCTCCATTGACTCGATTCAATTGACAGAGTCCACACGGCCTATGAGGAGGCTTTATGTGGAAAACATACCAGCTTCAGCCTCTGAGAAAGCCATTATGGCATGTCTCAATAATTATTTGCTGTCTTCAGGTGTTAATCATATTCGGGGAACTGAACCATGCATCAGCTGTATTGTAAGCATCCAAACTAAAAAATGACTTGGTTTTTTATATCATTTAGGATCTGTGCTGCTTAACACCTAAAAAATGCAGATACACAAGGAGAAGGGTCAAGCTTTAGTTGAGTTTCTCACTCCTGAGGATGCTTCAGCTGCGCTTTCATTTGATGGAGCTTCCTTTTCTAGTTCCTTTTTGAAAATCAGACGTCCTAAAGATTTTGTTGAAGTGGCTGTAAGAATCCTCTTTTTCCCTTCTTATCTTTGAATACGCTCTTATAATTACATGTCTGTCCATATGGTGCTATATCATTCTATCTCAGTTAAAGTCTTCCACAATATTGCGGGCATGTGCAGGAGGTGATAATCGGAATTTTTTATTATTTTGGTGTTGAGAGGCTTAAATTATGTAAAGAGAAATGAAAAGGAAAAAGTCTAGACTAATCTGTTAGTTAGATTAGTTTTGGAAATCTTGGGCTTCACAAAGTTGAGTGCCCCTGAGTATGAAGGTTCATGCAGTCTCCTTCCCCACATTCTTATGTAGAATATGCAACTATATTGTAAGAAAAATGCTTCAGTGTGTGCAGGGGTTGGCATGTACTAGATAATTGCAAAATTTTGGGCCTCATAGAGTGTTGTAATCCGATTATGAGATTCATCTAGTTTCTTTTCTTACATGTGGTGATTTTTCTGATTGGGAATTAGAATCATGAAGTCAACAAAACTCTGGCAGACATATACTGCATACCACCAAATGCGGTATAACAAGCAAGTGGAATTGGATATGGTGTTTAAAATTTTTGTTGACTCATTAGCATTAGGTAAGGAGTCTATAGAAGATGTTGAAGGGCACAACAATTTCTGCCTCTGCAAGTTTATTTTGGGATTTATCGAACGGGTTATTTTATGTGGATTATCAAGAGCTAAAGGCAATTCTTTATGTGCTCATATATGGGCATATGCTTATTGTTAATTCAGAGATTTGCTAAATGCCTAATAAAATAAGAAATTCACTGAGAGACTACGTCTATTTGGCATTTTCTCCTCATTACCCTTGGGTAAGACACCATATGCTAATTCACTGAGAGACTACGTTGATTTGGCATTTTCTCCTGCATTATCCTTGAGTAAGACACTAAATGCTAGACATTGTATAGTCAATAGTATATCTTGCGATATGTTGTTTTATTTGACTACAGTGTAAGGGAAATGTTAATCAGGACTTTAATGCATATGAAATGGATCTGCAATAGAACATATTTTAGTCCAGACTGGACTTATATAGTATAGAGAACGACTCTAGGCACGTGACAAATTTCTTTTTACGTTGGCAATAGAGGTGAAATATCTTCAAGGGACACAATAATGCATTGATGCTTTAATTCCCAGCTGTTTGATATAATTGTATACAATGGTTTTAGCTATGAAATAGTGGTTTTCATCTTTCCTAAGGCATTCAGCAACACCTAGGCTGCAGTATCCTATTGCAACTTTTAGGAAGTCGTCCCATCTAGCTTGAAGATGCTGCAAGTTTGAAGCATTCATGAATCTCCAAATATACAGTTTAAACACAGCTATAGTACAACCACTACAGAACACAGCTATAGAACAGCCACAACTGCATCAAACAAACTTTAACTGATGTTTATATATTATGCCCCTCCCTAAGAGCCAATTGGAAATTTTACTTTCTCTTGGAGAATATCCATGGTGAGGATGCTTTACCATGTTGCTTTCTGTTAGAAAGTCTGCCAAAACTTAAGCTATTAGGTGGAGGGAGACAACATGCATATATGGCACAATCAAATCCAATGATCAAGTGATGTGGGATTATACTTTAACAGAAAAGAAGCTCCTTTTGGACCAAAAATATCCAGGAGAATTAGCTACAGATTCACCTAATGCTGGAGATGACGCCTTTGAGAGGAAGTTAAGGCAGCATCTGATTTGTTTCTATTATTGATTGCATTTAGCAGTTAAGTCTTATCCCTTTGTGGTGGGTATTCGTTGCTCTGGGATTTTGTAGCATCAGTTGGCATTTTTTTCTTATGGGTAATCAAATGACAGCAAGCCTGCAAATTGTTTGTTGCTTGAGTTAATAAAGACATATATGAATCTCTCCCCCTCCCCAATCCCCCCTCTCCTTTCTCTGCCTAGCTGTTCTGGTTTCTCTAGGGTGCATGAAGTGTACCAACTACCAACTATCCAACTGAATGACATTTTCTCTGTTAGTTGCTAGCAGTCTTTGCTTGTATAGTGAGAAAATGCGCCTATCTGGGGAACCTTTTTTTTTTTTTTTTGGGGGATAGGATCTTAGGGAATTTTATCAGTCTGTTTGAGATTGATTGCCATTGCTCATGTAACATGATTTGAGGAACTATGGCTTTCATTTCAGTATTTTATACATGCTTTCTTGAATATCTGATGAGAGTTCTGACTGAAAGCTGGAATCTCTTAAATAGGGTGTCTATCTTGGTTCTTTCATAAGTCACATTCTGGCTGGTGATGGTGAAGCTGACTCCTAAGTAAGAAGATTTCCAGGTGTAGTGACCAGTTGATGTGCTTGAGGTTTCTTATCAGTTTTGGCTTTGGGTCTCTCATCTGGTCAGAAGATAGCTATCTCATTTTGTTTGGTGTTTGTTGATTGGATAGTGAAGATAATTTTTGGGGCTATCTTCCCTGTAACAAAATAATTTTATCCTATTGAGAAAGAAAAAAAGGGGGCCCCGGGGGGGGGGGGGGGGGGAGAACTTTCATCGATTGAAAGTTTTTACTAGTCCATCTTTTGAAAAATTTTCCAACTGATTAGGTTTTCTGATCGTGGAAATAATTGTCCTTTTTTGAGTTGTTAGGAGTCAGCTGCATGATTTGTTATTAGAAATTGCGACAAAGTGCAATTGTTTAAGCATGTCAATGGGTTCCGGTGTTGATGATCAACAGAACCCTGCTGCTCAAATATGATCTCTCCTTTTCTATGCAAGCATTTTAATACCACATATTGACCTGTTGTCCTCCGTAAAAAATAGCGAGAGATATATGTAATCTCTTTGGGGGAGTTTCTGCAGTAAAACCAGTGGAGTATTTAGTCATTTTTGAAACATTCTGCTGTTCAAAATTCTCTATATTTTCATTTAGTCGATCGCATGCCCTTATTCCATTTCATGCTTGGCTGTTAAGCAGGGGTTAACTTCTGTTTTATCATGTAAGGTTTCCATAATGCTACTCTGCATGAACATCACAGCCATCTTTTTGTAGGAATATCTTGTGATTTCATGTTTCTATTGAGGCCACATATTCCTGAGCAAAGTTTAAATAATTCCTCCTCCTTGCACCTTGTTAAACCTTTTTGCTCTCCACCCTATATAAGTAGGTCCGATAGAGTACCATCATCTTTGAAATTTTTCCATTATGGTCCCTTGTTAATTGTGGTCCAATTACTGTAACAGGAATTACTCAATCTTTATTCAGTTATATGTGAGGTTTTCAATGATTTCAACCTTATTATAATTTAGTAAAGATGATAGCAAAACAATATCTGAGTAAACAGAATCGACCATGGTTGGCGTTCAGATGTATACTTGGGTATCTGCTTCATGGGGCTGGGATATTATCATTTCTAATCTTCCTGAGATGTTTGATTAGGCATTGAAAAGCCATGAAATTCTGGTTGACTTTTGGATGATGAATGGCAAGTGCAAAATATAAACACATCTTGTGATTCCTGAAAAAATATAAAATTGCAGCCATTTCAAGTTTCAAGCAGGTCTCTTGAAGTCTGATATTTTAAATGGGAGTAAAAGAGAGGCCATGCTCATAGGATGGATTTCAAAAAAGGCGCTTTTGGGCTACCTTTTACAACTTAAAGCGAGCATCTTTTTCCCAACTTCAAATCTTTTTGGCATAGTATAAAAAAATCAATCTTTCAGGAATGTGTTTATTTGTTTGTATCCTTCCTGTAAAGTTGCATGACGCTGACTAAAATGTGAGAGAAACCAAAACTTTTGCAGCATAAGGTTTTCGCACAGTTTCTGAATAGGTGATACTCAAAGTCATTGGATGAGTTTGTCGAGTAAAGAATGCTATTGTGGAGATTTCTGTGACTTTTGGATTTGCAGTATGATTAGTGATCTGACTTTCAGTGGCTTGTGTGTTTAGAGCTCTAGAATTCACTGTGTCATGTCATCAACTTCTGTCTATGAGATTAGTCTTTTCTTCTGGTATCGCCTTTCTTAGCTTGTTAATCTGGTCCATGGTAGCAAACATACTAAGATGTTGTGGCCTCATAACTTGCACCTTTGACATTCTTGAGCTGTTTTCTGTAAATTTCAAGGTTCACCATTTTGTGTTTTCTCTTTTTTTTTTTTTTGGGGGGGGCTCTACAGGGCTACTACAATGGGAAATATTTGCTTATAATTGCTACAATTATATGTTTTTCTCCATTTGAGTAATGTCAGAGAACTCTTGGGAGTAGTCTCAAAACTTGTAACTTGTGAGACCATCAAATATTGATAACTGTCCAGGGATGTTAAACTGGCCAATGGAGGCTAACATTGCTGTTTTGATTTTTAATTCCTTGTGAGCAATGAATCATGCTGGTTTCAGTGGTGCACAAATTGCTGTCATGGAATAAGTAGTTGAGAAACTTCTTTGGTAATTTAAATCTCGACATGAACGCTGCCACTGGTAGTGATGGTGATGTGATCCTGGATACAAGTTTGATGTAGTGAATGTATTAAAAATGCAACTATAACTAAGAATGCCTAAGTTGTTAGATCTATGGTTGCCCGTGCTTGGTTATGTTTATGCCAATTATATGCAATGTTTCTGAGGGTACCACAATCCTCTCCTTCTGCCTTAATCTTTGTATGTTAGTGTTTGTGCATGTTTTTGTGCTTGACTGTGCTCATGCTATATCTGTGTAACTTCAATGTTTATTTCTGAGGGCACTGGCCCTTTCTTCAGTTTGGAACTTGTAAGTGTTTGCGAATGTTATCTGTTTATAGATGGAATTGCTTGACTCGTTGTTCAAATTTATCTGTGGTTTCTGAGGTAGATTTTTGTTACTATCCATGTTGTAGGTTTTCAGACAGTTCCTATTTTCATGCAGACTGGTGACCCTGGCGAAACAACAAGATCGGGTGTTGCAGCATACTCAACGAGGGATGTAGTCGATGATTCACCCCATAAGGTAATTTCTTGGATATCTTATTGTAGTCATCAGGATAGTGAGATTTTTTGTGAGTTCCTGGTTAAACTAGCATATTTTGTAGAATCCTCAATCCCAAGAAGTGCCATTGGTCAGTTTGAGGCTTTGAGCTCTGAGGTCTTACATGGGTAATGGGCCAGTGCAAGCATAATATAAGAACTGGCATTTCTGTAATACATATATGCATTTGTACTTATGTATACATAAAGTACAGCTGGTGGTTCTTGCCATGGTCATGTCTGCTGTCAATAGATGCTGGTAATATCTGATTATGGCGAATTACATTCCAAATTTGGCTTGTTATGAATATGAAGATATTGGCATTCCAGAAGTGTTATTGGAGTTAATTTTCCTTGGAAGGATGTTGTGGTGGTACATGAATTGGACTCAAGAGTTGATCTCCGGTTACATTGTTAAGCTGCTACAACTTTTTAGCATTTGGTTTTGGCACTGATAAACTAATTTTACTCATTAGTATGGAAAGCTTGGTCATGAATAGGGGTGTGCAACCGGACCGGATTTACTCGGAAACCAGACCGGACCACCCGAAAAACAGGGTCGAGAATCGATTCCCGGTGAAACCGATCCGGGAACTGGTTGTAACTGGTCTGGGTACCGGTTCCAAGCGGAAACCCACCCGGACCGGTTTTGGAACCGGTTTTCTTTAAAAAAAATTTGAAAAACCCCTAGCTTAAAAAAGGAAACACCTCACCCTCTCAAGTCTCAATCACGGAAAAAATTATCGTTGGGGGAGCAAAAGCCAAGCTCCCTCATTCCGATGGGAGGAGTAAGCAGGGGGAGGAGATGAGGCAAGAGGAGGAGGCAGAGGGACTGGCCAGATCTGGAGTAGAGGCAGGGGGAAGAAGTGGGGATGAGGCTCAGTAGCAGAGGCGGATTGAGCCAAGGCAAGCGGGCTATATCCGCAAGCGTCTTCTCGGCCCTAATGATTGTAGCTACTTGTTGCTGTCAATGGTTGCTTGCTACTTGTTGCCTCAGCTCGCTATTCAGTCACCATAACCAAGCTCAGACCATCGCCAGGCCCGCTACTGCTCCCTGCTGCGGGATTGCTACACAAAATAAGTCCAATGGAAAACGGGGTAGACCCTGTTCCCGGACCGATCCAAACCAGAAAACATGGTCGGGTCTAAAACAGGGTCCAATGCAAACAGGGTTGGGTACAGGGTCCAAAAAAGCGAAACCGATTATAATAGGGTCGGGTACAGGTTCTAGGTCTAGACCCTACCTACCCTGGACCCGATCACCCCTAGTCATGAATACTGGATATCTTTGGATGTAAAATCAGCATAATTCATTTTCTTAATGGACTAATCTGAAGATTGTATTGGAAAAGTTGAAGGGGAAAAATATAACCCTCTTACTAGATTAAAGAGTTCCTCTCATAAATTAGTTGAATAATCTTGATTTCTTTGGATATTTGGTTTTAGTTTCTTCTGATTCAGTCATTTAATGGAACACAAAAGAAATTTATAGTTGAGTTATTAATCGACTACAATTACCAATACTGTAAGTCATTGAGTGAGTGTCAGGCTAAGAGAAAATACCCATCATTCGTAGTTCAAGATAGAAGTTGAACCAGATAAACCCACAGGCTGAAATAATGCTGCAGTGGAAATTAAGGGTGGCAAACCCTAGTTCTTGTCTTACCAGTCTTGATCGGTCCAGCTATATTTGCAGAAGAGGGGCATGCTATAATGAATATAGTGACATCTTAAGTATATCAAGGCAGGCAATCCTACATATGCTAGACTGAAAGTGTTGATTGGTTCACTGCTGTTCTTTGCTTTTGTAGATTGTCTTTCCATTCTACTTTTGCTTTTTTCTTATTGTTGGTTTTTCTGATAGCTAGGAGTTTGCCCAATAATTACAGGATTGAGCCGGTTGCTTTCTTTAAGATGTTATTTGTCAAATAACGTATCTTTGCATTATTGTGGCTGCAGATCTTTATTGGAGGAATTTCCAAGGTTCTGTCATCAGAAATGGTATAGCACTCTTCTTTTCTTGAATGTGATTAAATTCAAATGATCACTCTGTGCTTAGATATTTTGCTGCTCTGATTGCTATTGCTTCTGTCTGTCCTGCTTTTCCCATTTATCTGTTTGTGAGGACCTTATTAGGAGTACCCTGGCCAAAAAGGGTGAATAGGTAAACCTCACATAGATAGCATGTACAGACCTGACGGTGATGCCTAATCTGAGTGTGATAGTGTTGCATTTGATCCACATCAATTGGTAAATGTTTTTGGCCATAAAAAAGTGAGTTGTCAAATTTTGGCTGTGTTTTCAGCTCAGGGAAATTGCTAGTGTATTTGGACCATTGAAAGCTTTCCACTTCCAGGTTAACGATGATGCAACAGATCGGTATGCTTTCCTGGAGGTAAATTGCATATTTCTTTTCCTTAATGTGTTTCGTTTCTCTTCACAATAAACTTTTTCTGACACTTGCTGGTCAAGATATGGCTGTTCCATTTGCTGTTATTTGTTTCATGGTACCATTGTCTTTGATCTTTGTAGTATTGTGCTCTTAAGAACTCTTAAACAAGATCAAACTTAGTGTTCCAATCCTTGAGTGTTTTTAGCTGCTTGGCATTTCTGAATGGAACAAATATTTTTTGAATAGGTGCAGGTTTTTTAGTCCCAAAAATTTGCAAAAAAGAAGGTGCCTGAACTTTCAATTAAAATGCACTTTGTCATCTTGACCTTGTAAATGTACAGTCTGTCTCTTAACATTGCAGGCTCTGATCGAAAATTACACTGTTGTGCTCTTTAATGTTGATAATATTCATTGAATATGAGATTCTTTGCTAATGAAAAGTTTTATTATAATGAAGACATCTTTCTTTCAGCAAAACGATCCTTAAGACAACTAGTTTCTTGACAATTTATTTGATGATTAGGCAATGAGCATTTGTCTGATATGACAGTTATCAGGGGGTGAAATTATATAGAAATCAAAAGGGTGTTTGTTGAAAAAATAATTAAGGCGGTGTTGAATGCATGTGTAACGTGAGTAAGGGAGTCCTTAATTTGCTAGGATCCCTCCTTAAACAGAATGCATGTCAATCCAGTTAGATGGACAATGAGATGGGGCGATTTCTCTGCTGGACTCTTTTTCCATATCAAGTAGCATCCTTCAATATCATTGGTTGCCTATCTATGGGAAGCAGAATAAGAGTACATTGACGATGTCTATGCTTATTCCCACCCTGCCTAGTGAAAAGCACAAAACAAAAACTGGATCAAAGGTGTATGCAGAAATGAGGTTTACACTTAATAAAAAAGTAAAGATCTTGGCAACCCATTATGGTGTCTCCACCATCTGTTGATCAAAAGAATCTGTATCTGCTCTCTCAGAGAAATTCTGCAATGCCTTCCAATTGAGGCATAGTATCTGCTTATTGTGAAAATGTCATCGGGTTTAAAACTTGTCCATTGAAGATTTTTTTGTGATTGGTTTTTATCTTCTCTTTCTGTGGTTGAATTTCCATGCAATCTCTTTCTTAGTTGACGTTAAGTAATTTGACTCACTTTCAGTATGTAGACCAATCAGTGACTCTGAAAGCATGTGCTGGTTTGAATGGTATTAAGTTAGGAGGCCAAGTTCTAACTGCAGTTCAAGCTGTCCCAGATCCAGAATCAATGGTACTCATTTACCAGATTAAATGCATCACATTTCTTGTTTCCTACTGATTAAATCTAGTATGTGCTGACAATGGAAATGGTATATTTTAGGGAAATAGTGAAAACCAGTCCCGTTGTGCAATCCCTGACCATGCAAGGCCTCTTCTTGAGAAGCCAACAGAAGTTCTGAAGCTAAAAAATGTGGTATGGAACTGATATTCCTCATGGATTTCCTATATGTATTGTCAGTCAACTTCTTTGAATGAAGAAAAAGGGTTGATCTGTATTTTTTCTCTCATGGGTACTGCCAATATTGTCCTCAACCTTTCCATATATACTTGAGTTCACAGTGATACAAGTTTTATGATCCTCCATATACCCTTTTATGTCTGATGGTACTAATTGTTTGTTCTCTTTATGTGAGCCAGTTTGCTCCAGAAGGCTTTTTGTCTCTCTCCGAGTTGGAAGTGGATGAAATACTAGAAGATGTACGTCTGGAGTGTGCCAGGTCTAGCAAAGATTGTCCTTCTCTGAGTTTGTGTCTTGATCTGTCAGGTTTAGCATATGTATATAACTGTGGTGCATCTGTGTCCTGCAGGTTCGGTACCATTAAATCTGTGAATGTTGTGAAGCATGATACTGGTCCTTGCCCTTCGACTCTCTCAGAACCTTGTGTAGTCCCTGATGACGCTGGACAAAGAATGGAAAAAGATGACAACAGGATAGAGACTTCAGAAGAAGTTGCCTGCCAAGAACCCAGAGTAGTCAATGAAATTGAGATCCCTAGTGATGCAAATCAACTTAAAGAAGATGGTGTTCCAGCAACTCATAGTAATGGCACCAATGAAAACAATCTTGCAGATGATGCGGCTGATAATGATTCTCCTCAGATGGCTCCGCCTGATGCACAAGTGGAGTGTAGCGACCTAACTTCTGAAAGAACTACAGATATGCCGACTTCAGAAAACCCTGAACAGCTGAACAGTGTGAATGGTGACTCAGATAATCAAGACAACGAAGATGCTGATGTTGCTCAGATGGAAGAAAATCGTTTGGAAAAGAAATCACTCGTTGAAGAAGAGTTGCTTCCAGAGGAAAGCAATTGGTCAATGAGAGAAACTCTTGAAGTACCGAAGGGGAATATGAATATGGAATCAGAAACCATTCAGAACAGTGATGCTAAGGGTGATGATCTCATGATTGAACAGGTTTTTGAGCCAGGCTGTGTTTTAGTGGAGTTTAAAAGAGCTGAGTGCTCTGGCGTGGCAGCACATAGTTTGCATGGACGTTTATTTGATGAGCGAACCGTGATGGTGGAATATGTTTCTCTTGATCTCTACAGGAGAAAGTTTGGATGATGAATATTGCAAAATGGCAAGTAGCTACAGTATGACTATCTCAGATGGTCTAATTCCCCAAAGTATTAGACACGCGAAGATGCATGGCAGACCTCTCTGTCTGACTTATGAGTGGATGAACTCGATTGCTGTTGTGACCATTTACATCATTCTACTGGCAGGTTGTCCAGGGTTGGTTTCACCTTATTCAAACACAGCATTCTGAAGCGGTATTGGACTTTGAATTTTGGCATTGCTGTTTCACATTTTGACATTGTTGCATACTGACCCGTGCCATGATAGAATTGGGGGTTTTGTTGCCTATTTTTCCTCTTTGCGGAGGTTGGTGACTTCAGGATACCTCAAAAACTGCATGAAGTTGCCCTGAGGGCTTTGAAAGAGTAGGCAAGATTTTGGGAGGGATGGGTACTACAAAATAGTTTAATGTGTACCACACACATTAGGAATGACGTTTCTGCTTCGGCCTTTCTTTTCTTCCTCTCTACTTCTCTTAAAGAAAAATATGAGGCATTATGGAATTTTTAATGCACTTGTCTTCTTTTCCAGTTGAGGACCACGTCATTTGCATTACTAGTGCCTTTTCTGTTCGTTTCAGGAACACTCCCATGTGATTAACATGTCAGTATGTTGGTTTGGGTTCATTTTTTGCTCAAGTACCCTTTTCATTGAGGGAAGGCGATCTAGTGTGTGAGCAATCCGTGTATGTAAATAACTACCATATCCATTAGGATATCACTAAACTGTGACATTCGCCATACAGGGATGCATATTCTCTATATGTTTGAGACAGGTAGGTTCGTTGGACTTTGTAGCACAGATTTTCTCATGCCGAAAGTCCTTGCAATTCATTTTCTTTTAATGCAATGCCATACATGGTACATGCAACCAGTACACGGTATTTGCCATCACAAAGCATCAGTATTTCAAGGTTTGACAGCAGCAGATCCTGGCTTCTGCTGCACTGAAAGTTATCCTAGTGTCGACGTGCAACTTCGATGAATGCTGTCGTGACCCCTTTGTCAATGGTTGTCTAGATCTCTCCTTCTGGCGTGTCTTGCCTCTCTATATCACTTTGATCTCTCAAACCTCTTGAGATTTGTCTCATTAATATCTTTGGATTTTATGCTTAGTGTTCATGGCCAATCAGAGACGATGCCGACCATCCAGGACCCCTTGTTAGATGTCAATGGTTGTCTAGATCTCTCCTTTTGGCATGTCTTGAACCTTTATAAAATACCACTTTTGATTTCTCAAATCTTTTCAGATTTGTCTCACCTATATCTTTGGATCTCATGCTTAATGTTCATGGCTAGTCAAAGGCGATGCCGACCATTCCGGTCCCTATCCTTTGAATATGTCGAACCACTTCAAGGCATTCCCCGATCCCTTCGATGAATCCATGGTACAATGGCGATTCATAGGGGTTGTTCGGCCATTTTTGTTGCCTTTTCAGGAGTCATCTTCCCAATGCCTTGTGTACTTGGGTTGTGGTTTGCCATGTCGACGATATTTCCCTAGTCATTGACACGATACAAGAGTTATAAACCTTGTTTATGTGGGAAGCGCTTCATTATAAAAACTGAGTAAGCTAAGAGGATTTAATTGTCAAAAAAAAAATGTTTAGAGGATGAGCTGCAAACATGAAATTGGACTATGAAATTGGAATTTGCCAGTGTAATTTATTCTAGATGTGCACGATACGCAACAGTAGTGACCCGATAGCTCAATGCATATTAGATTAATTCGAAATTGATGATTTTTTGCACTTTTTGTTCTCTCTTTTCTAATGCGGATTGAAGTTTTGTTCACCTTTCAAGTCATTTTATGAATAAAATGGGTTAGATTCATAAAAATCATGACATTGCACGAATTGCCGAATAGAGTCTAGGATTCATCCAATTGCGAGATATAGGTACTCTCACATAGCACGGACTCCAACATTTAGTTTTGAATGAACAACCTGACCAAATAGCTAGTACAACAAGCAGTGACACCCTAGAGCTAATTTGTATAATATAATCCTAAACCTTTTTGAGTAGATGTAAAGTGCTTTGTTCAATTATTTTGTCGCATTTCTCGATTTCTCCATTTGGCAACGCTTAAAATAATTAATATTATGAAAAACTCTAAATTAGTATACTCCTGATAAATTTATCCTAAATAATTACAACAAATCTCAAACTAATACATTTATGACAAATATACCCTCATTTAAATTGTTAATACTACAAAAAATACAAAACTAGACAATTGTGACAAACGAAAAATAAAATATCAAATTGATATACCAGTAAATTATCGCGTGTCATTCAACTCATTAATTTGACAGTTTAATTTAAAAGAAACTAATATAAGATAAAATTATCACAAGTGAACTAGTTAAGGTACCAACGTAGGATTTTTTTTTGCCAAACAATTAGTTTAAATTAAATTTATCATATATATGCCGGTTCGAAGATTTTTTTGTTTAGCGAGTGCTTTCAAGATCATGGAGTTGCAATTCTATCTAACAGACCACTTTTTTTCTTTCTTCGAGCCCCCACGATTCTATTTCATATCCACCCCAAAACTCTTCTGGTTTTCCAATTTGTGGCCCAATCTCAGGACAAACGGCGACTCCTCCCCTCTCCAGCTCCACAAACACTGAAGCACGAACGAAGCCGAGAAAAAGCTTTGGAAAAAGATAACGTTTTTAACGTCACCGAGATCACTCCCCGCCCTTCTTCCTTCGCCTTCTTGAAGAAGACGCTCGACGCCCACCGGCGGCAATGGCGACCACGGCTTCGGGGGTGTTGCTGGGGAGCGCTTGCTCTCTCCATTTCCGCAAGACCCAGTTCAGTCAGACCGCCCTCGTGCCTCTACCCAAGACCAGAGCTTCGTCCGAGATTGGGTTCGTCGCTTCCCAGCTGAGCGGGCTCAGAGTCTCGTACGACGATTCTCGCCGCTTCGCCAGACCTGTAGCCACTCCGGCGCCGGCCCTACAACCCGTTGCTCGTATGCCCCCGTTCTTTTTCCCTTTTTCCATCTAGTTTTCTGGGTTCTGGGTTCTTGTTCTTGTCTTTGCTTTCTTGTTCGGTCACGGTGGTCATGACGTGCGTTCGCTCATTATGCGCCTGGTTCGTGTTCGATGCTTGGGGTAATTCCGGGATTGGTTTCTCTTTTCTGTGTCTTTTGGGAATTTGGAAGCTGTTTCGGTTAGTGCTCTCTGGCTCTTTTCGTGTCTGATTGCTTCGATCCACTTACGTTGCCATTAGTGATTAAAGGAAAAGAAGTAGCTTTCGAAGTAGAAGTAATCTACTCGTTCGCCCCATGCTTAAAGATACTTCAATTCTGTTTGCCTCTGGCAAGTTCGGACCTTGAGAGACGCAAATGGGTTCTGCAGAGTGCAGTTCTAACACGCAGCATCTTTACACTTTTGGTTCGGTGTCGATGGGCTAAATGGTAATTGCGTGTTCATTCCATCCCAACATTGCCAGTTGATCAGTGGAAAAGACTTTGCTTTTCTTGGTTCTGTTCTTGTTTTAGTTTCGAATATCTCGGAACTTAAGATGAAACTATCGCTTGGGCAACATTCTTCTCTTATGATGTTTCCCTACAATAACAATGTATTTGTTGGTTTGGTATGTGACATGATTTGGCTTATGCTGAATGCCTTAAAAATGAGAGGTTTTCTCGTTCATGTGCTCCATCATGGACAAAATAAGCACCGTGCTGCTATTATGCACTTGCAATTGGCTTTGTAGATTCATTGTTCATGATCTGACTTTCTCCTGTCTTGTTAAAAGCATTTAATCCCCTTAGCAAGCTTTCAGATTTGGATGGTCTCTTTTCATGCGTTTCAGATAAGTGTATGTATACCTGCACAAACCTTTGAAACTGTTTACTTGCATGAACCTTTGAAAGTAAAAGCAGTTTGATTTTTGACATTGTGCAAACTCACATTCTCAAGGAATTCCATTGTTTAACTTCTACGCCATTACCATCCACATATGTGCATGATTGTTGGGATGAACAAGTCATTTTTAGTCTGTCTTTGGTGCTTTGCACTTGACATGCAGTAGTAAGATGAATAACTGTTTCTCATTATTTGTAGAAGTTGCTTTGGTCCAGTTAGAATACTTGTATAGGTTGGTTCTTTCAATGGACATTCGTTTATAACAGATGCCTTGTGGTCTTCCTCATGTTATCTAAAATGATGTGCATGTCAGCATATTCATATATGTTTTTTTTTATCGTATCTCATTGGGTTCTTCGCCTATGTCCAATGTGGAATTGTTTGCTGTCAGCTGAAAGTTTCACTGCTATGCTTGCTTTCAATGTCTGCTAAGCGTCAGCATGAAATTAAATAGCTGCTTTGTTGCCTTGTAAGCTGGCCAGGGTCCTCATGGAATTAGTTTTGATTCACTTTCAGGCAGAATATGTCCCTTCACGGGGAAAAAAGCAAACAGGGCAAACAAGGTCTCCTTCTCAAACCACAAGACAAAGAAGTTGCAGTTTGTAAACCTGCAGTACAAGAGGATCTGGTGGGAAGCCGGCAAGCGCTACGTTAAGCTGCGTTTGTCAACAAAGGCATTGAAAACCATTGAGAAAAATGGACTCGATGCTGTTGCCAAGAAGGCAGGGATAGACTTAAGCAAAGAATGACAATCCGGCCTTGTAATTGTTCTTAAAAACAAGCCAATGCATGACTTCTTTTGACTTATTTCAGTTTATTTGCTTAGCTCAGTCTCATCGAATTTTTTCAGATGAGCAGAATTTTCATCTCAGCTTTGTGCTTCTATATATTTTCCTTGCGGGCTTCTTGAATCTTGACATGTTTTTCCCTCAAAAATATTCTGTTCATTTGAACGCACCTGCTTTTAAATGACCACTACATCTAATGGCAGCTTCAACACCGCACGCTGTGCTCAGTTTTGGTGCTGGACATTTGGAGAAAGTAGTTAAATTTTAGTTCTATTATAAGTCTGTTGCACGTTATAGCTTTGTCGAATGTCTACCACAAAGACCATTTGAAGTCTGTCTTACTATAAAGAGCACATCCCTAAATTACTGCAGAATCTGAGAGATTCAATTTGCTTTTCTAGTCAATACAGCGGCAGGTTTCAACCAATCTTTAATCATCTTCTAGCGGAAGTTATTGACTATATCACTCAGTTCAATCTACGAAATTATTCAAGGCAGTGAGATGGATGAAAGTGCATCTTTTATAATTGCTAGATCATAAGCAAGGAAGAGAGTTTCATTTTTTATACATTCAAAGATCTTAGGATAAGTACACTTGAAGTCCAAAGTGTAATTGAGTTTTCAAACATTTAAAAACTTGTCACAAAAATGCAATTAAGCCTTAAAACTTTCAAAAGTCCTATCAAGTTTTTAACAAATTGGTGTAATCAAGTTTGCATTTGCTGTTTATCAAGTTAAACAGAATTAATGAAATGATTTTATTATACTAACTTGACAACTTCAACGCTTAGATTGCACATAGGATTTAATTGGACTTTTATGACTAATTTTATAATTTAATTGTACTTTTTAAAAGTTTTAGAACTAATTGCACCTTCATGATGAATTCTAAAACTTCCAACACACTTATTTCAAGATTTTATTAAAAAGGACCTCATGACACTTGTCCATAAGCTAACTAAAGTAAAATTTGCAATTTTCCATACACTATTTTTCTTAATATGTATAATAAACGCTTGAAAATCTGATCCTTCCATATCAAGTATGCTCATCAACAGGTCCCATACGTGCACCAACAATAATTGACAAGACCCTTATTAAAATCATTATTATTGATAAGCATCTCATCTGCAATCTTAACATTTAAACTTTGAAACTGCTGAATCCCAAAATTACAACATCAACCAACAAAAAACTGTGAATGTCTCACAAACCACCGTCAATTTCAGCTTCACTTTCCTACTCTGCCGTAGAAAACAAAATGATATTACAGAAAATATTCCCTAAGCTTTTGCTCTACATTAACTTCCACCATCACCTTTACATTTATCTTAATGAAGTGAGTTAGCGTATAAGGAATGAGTAATTACAATTGATTCTTAACCATTTACACTCTACAGAGAGCATATCTAAATGGCTCAACCGGAGCAGTCTCCTGCAGAAGAGCAGCAGCCTCGAAGCACTCGGCTACCTCAAGTGCCGACGCTCCTGGGTCGGATTTATAGACCAGCCCCAGATCGAACCAAGCTGTTGGGTTTGTTCTGTCAAGTCGAAGTGCATCAGTGAGAAGGCTCCGGATGACTGGCAAAGATCCACTTCCAAGCTGTCTAAGGACGCAAGCAGTGGAAATCAAGCTCGGCACGTGATTGGGCTCAACGTTTAGTGCTTCCCTAAATGACTTCAGGGCGTCTTGGTGGAGACCTTTTGCTTGGTATAGGAAACCTACCGGAAGCAAATCAATAACACTTAGTGCACGATAACAGCCAAAACTTGACTTCCGATGAAAATGCTATAAAAAATTACAACACAACATCCATGAAGACTGAGAGGAGCCAATGGTCCAGACTTGAAAATTAGGATTGATAAATAAAGTTGCAAAAGTTGCTTCAGTATGCCCTTTTTCTATTGGACCAGATGGAAGCAAGTTTAAGTATAGTGAAGAACTTCAGGAGCAGCTATGGAATTCTGTTTTCCTTTTGGCAGTGAAATGCCCTTGGATGGAACATAAATAAGTTGGCAAAAATGAGCCACTTTTAGGAGATGCCCTGATGATACCTAGACACTGAAAATTTCGATGTAAAGTCCATGCAAACAACTATTGCAGAATGCAATCAGAAGTACAAACTTCATTATTTTTTCGAGTGATTATAATTGATGACAGAACAAATTGTTATGTAAATCAGAAAAGAAGAAAAATGAAAACTATGATCTTTTTGTCATTCTCTAACTTATGATCCATGGACACATTTAGTGAAAGATGTTCCACTTTCATTCTTGGAATCATCATTATTGGAACAATTAGCTATACGTGCAAAAGCTAAGTTCATAAGTTCAGTTAGTTTGGTGGTATATAAATCTTTCCAGAAAGCAAAAGAAGAATCACCATTTGAAAAGGACAAAAAAAGAACTTCTAAATTAATGCACAAAGGGGAGAGAGAGAGAGAGAGAGAGAGAGAGAGAGAGAGAGGAACTTGACATACCAGCAGAGTGCCATCTAGAAGCAGAAAAGGGGCTGATAGCTTCCGACTTCGAAAGACAGACCTCAGCATCACGCCACTGTGACAAACTGGTGTACACGTTAGCTAGATCATTCCATGTATCCAATTCCAAACTCTTGTAATGCTGCCCTCTACTCTGTCAGTTGCAAAACATAAAAAGGAGATATTATTAAACACCACTCCAGAGATTGATCACCTGATGATCCTATCTTAATAGGGAACATAGACATAGTGTTCTGTTTATACTATTCTAATCAATTATGGGGAAGAGATTAACTCCATGTCAAAAGAGATTTAACTAAACAGAGCAATAAGGTTTATTCCCATCCCGGCACATGTCAGAAGATCTAAATCACCAGGTTATCAATTTCCTCCAAAGAAAGGTCTTGGCAAATATATTATGTGTAGGCGGATCAAAACAATACCTTACGATACTTATTGCCAACTCCAGCAGATTTAGTTTGCACTTGAAGAACAGCCAGAAGCTGACTGTACGTCTCAATGGCATTATTTAGCTGGTCTTGTGCAATCTGAAGTTTTGCTTTAGTTCTCAGTAATTCTCCTTGATCCCACTTCCCAGTCTGATCCAGTGCAGCATTAATAACAGTCTCAGCATCAACAAACCGTTTTTGAGCTGACAAAATTCGAGCCAAGAGGATATATCCTTTTACACTAGCCCCTGCCTCCAGTTTCAGCAGTTGCTTTGCATAATAAAGCGCCATGTCCAACTTCCTCTGCTCAGCATTTTCAAGACATAGCTGATGCACAATAAAGGGGTCTCTGTCTTTCATCATTCTCTCAGACGCTTCAAGAGCTGCAAGAGCTTTTGATTGCTCCAAAGTTCTTTCGCTATCAGAAGATACTAATCTTGACTTAGCAGATAACAAAGTCCCAAGCAAGCAATTTGAGACACTGGCCTTCTGGCTGCACCTCCCGTGTGATTCCTTAAGTGCTTTGCAAGCATAATCTATGCCTTCTTCAATATGAACTTCATTTTTTGCACAAATTTTTGAAGCAAGCATCAATTCCAGTATACAATCTGGATGCTCTCTGTTTCTAAACAAGTTCCTCAGTAAATTCAATGCAACCATGTCCTCCCCTTCCCCGTGGTAACAAAGAGACAAAATGCAATACCTGTCATTTCTTTCAAAAACTCCTGGGAGCAACTCTTCAACCTGATGAGCAAGGGCCTTCAATCCACTAGAGACAGATAGGGCAAAAGAAAGGTGATCCATGATAGATGAATCCCATTTTATCATTCCAAGTGCACATTTTCTAAGTAAGATTAGCAACAGAAGCACTGTCTCTTCTATGTTGTTTCTTGGCACAAAAGAACTATCAATCTGTGAACGCAAGTTTGGAGGACTTGCCTCAACACCGCTATAAAGAAGAAAAATTGCAAATTCCTTCTGTATCTTTGCAGCAGTTTCTACCTCAAGGTTCCAGTGATACAGCAGGGCGCGGCGGTACGACAAGATAGCCTCTTGGAAATTTCCAGCAAGTTTCAATAATTCTGGAAGTAATTCAACAACCTTATTGAGAGTTTCTTGTATTTTACAGTCAGTCTTGAAGCTTTCAGGCAAGCCATCTGGAAGTGCAGATTCAACGGTGTCCAGAATAATTTTGCATGATTGGGCAGCTTCTGCAAAATAAGTCAATCCCTCGTAAAATTGTCTAAAGAATACAAAAAGTAAAAGGTTTACTGCTGTCTCATGATAATATGTATAATAAAAAAAAAAGCTGATATTTATTCTTGGGTCACAAAAAAGATCTAATGAATTTATCCAAGCTCCATAGTGTGACCTTAGGCAAAACATCAATGATATAGATGCGGATGTTCCCAGTAAAAAGAGTGAAACATATGCTCTTTAGGAAAGAAATTACCGTCAAACCTTCCAAGATGCTCCAAGGATTTTGCTTTGAGAAAAATAGCTTCAAAGAGTAAGCTAACAGCATGCATGGACATGGTTGGCGCGGCATCACTTTGTGAGTGACGTCTATTATAATCGCCTCTTCTAGAAATGGAGACTCTCATTTTGGGAGTGACAGCAGCTATATCAATTCCTTCAAACACGTGAAGTGCAGCTTCTATATTACCTTTCTGATACTCAAGCCTTCCCAATAATGCTCTTGCTTCCTAAAATTTACAAGAACAGTTAACTCCTAGCAGATCATGAATGACCATGGGATAAGGCAATATTAAGACCACGAGCCTAAAATAAATCCATTTTCTGACTTGTGGAAGAAATCCTGACATTTTATTTGTTTGTGGAAAATTTGTCAAGTGGAAAAGAAAATGTGGATCAGGACAAAACTTCCTGTGTGTGAGAGATCCAATGATATAATTACAAAAGCAAATTCTTATAGCAAGTTAAAAGAATCTAGATGAAATAGGCTTAGATTCTTCCACATGGTCATGGATAACATCAAACCCAATGAAGCAAGTTCACAGCCAAATATCCACATAATGTGTTGTGCCAATATGTGTTAGAAGCAGTCATAGTATGACATGGCTCTGCCCAGACAACATCAGATTCTGATCCACACTATGGGAAAACATAATCCATAGTTCTCTGACAGAGCCAAACTTCTACTGGACATCTAAAGCCATGATCAGGTTTTCTCAGTTCAGCCATTCTTAGATAAAATCATAGAATTTTCAGCAGTCATCCAAGCAATTCTAATTCCTACAATGCCTTATAGCATTATCTAAGAGTCCTCTCCATTTGAAAAAAGGCAACTCAGTTCAAGCCAGTAAAGGGGCCCATCACCCTGGCACTCTTGCAACAATAAGAGACTTGTCTGTACGTATTAGGAGATGCTTAAGGGCCCCCAACATCAGTATCTGGATGAAATATCAGAACAAAAAAGCTACTCAACTAACTATGAGAAAGAAAGCCCAATATTCTGCAATTTAGCACCAAAATTGGAATTGCTTAGGGGTTTCTAGTAGACATTGGGAGTTCATTTTTAAAAGTTGTTATCACAAAAACCAAGAAAAAGAAATAACTCGAGAAAAGAAACTGACCTCATAGTTTAGATAACCACTTTCTCGGAGAGATGACTCAGCTTCTTCAATATTGCTCTTATCCACCCTTGGCTCTGCCTCACCAGCTCGAGACGAATACCCGCTGGCTGAGTAATCTCGAGTAGCCAATGACTCGGAAGAGTCTATCATTTCATCCACCCGTACCTGCTCTCCTGAAAAGATGCATTTCATCATCTTCTTTAACCTCCCTCGAACGCCGAATCTCCGCCTTTTCATCCAATTCCTAGATGTCATTATGTTTCATCGCACTTGAGGTGCCACTGAAGGAAGCAACATAAACAATATAGAGAAGATTAACATCTGAACATCATAAGATTCATTCATATCAATCATAAGTCCAGGAAGAAGCAAGCTCCTATATTCATCATAGCCCAATGCTCATCACTAGTCCCCTACACAAATGTAGCACGAACAACACCGATGATCTGACAGTGCTCCATACAAGAACCCAACCAATAAAAAACTCAATGACAACACCTACTCAGAAAACCTGCCTGTCCTACAAAAATTGAGAATCCGTGAACACATAACTTCCATGATCATCCAACAAACATGCACACTTGCTGCAAAAATCCAAAGAAAGCTTCATAAAAGATTACAGCTACCGGCAATCTGAAACAGCACTACACCAATTCCCCTGAAGTTGTCCAATTATTGAGTTCAATCACTAAAAGAGCATTACAGAAAGGAGAATGAATTAAAACCCAGAAACTCCAGTCACAGCCCCATGAACTAAGATAAGCCTTAACCACAACCCAGTAAAGTCCTATCAAAGTTAAGAGACAAAGATTCAAGAATCGACAAAACCCATCACAGTATCATACAGGAAAGAAGTGATCATGTAAAGATGAAGACAGGCTCCAACCAAAAAAGTTACCTTTTGATAGCCAAAAAGCATTGACTGAGCCCACAAGAAATCAAATACCCAGCTCATCTCCACAATTCATCAGGGGGAGAAACTAAAAAAGTGAGTTTGTTTTTCCCCTGTCGAGCCAAGAATCCAAAGCTCTCTTCTCCCTCTCTCTCTCTTCACGCTCTTCACTACCCTTTTCTCTCTCTAGAATTCCAGTATCATTCCGAAACGCTTTATTCTTTGGCGAATGACTTCTCCGCCACGCAGTTACGCACACGCTCAGAAGTCAAGAGAAGGGTGCGCGCATTAAAAACCGAAATCCGACGCTTCGAATCCAGAGTGTCAAAATAGAACGTGTGAACGCAGAGACTTCTTCAGACTTCACCCGCGCATGACTAAAGATCCTTTCTTATTCACCAAACTATTAAAGAATTGATCGAAAGTAACGATTTTTAAATGAGAAAAGTAATAATTAGATATGAGTGCGAATCGAAATGGTGGAATGTCTGGGGCCCAACTTGAATTCCGGCTCGCCCCCACCCCTTCTTCGGTCATTCGCCGGCTACCCACAAAAGAATTCAGCGCATGCGATCGGCGAAATTCGAAGTGGCATCAATCTGGTCGGAGGTTGATTCGAGAATTGAGGAGAAAGAACAGAAGGGTTGAGAACGAAGATATTTGTGACTCGGCGTTTGTGCTTTGAGATTTTTTAGGAAGACAAGTGTTTGCTTTCGCCCATTGGTCGTTGAATCTTCAAAGGTAATTGCCATGATATCAATTATCGTCTCATTTTCCATGAAATAAAAAGGGGAAAATTCACAAACAACCTCGAACTATAATACTAAAATTTCTAAATTTGTGTATGGGATACATTTAGAATATACTTCTATATGTTATTTTCAAATAATTGAAATAATCAAAGGTTTAAACATCATCAAACGCCGGATGAAATGAAATTATATTATTTAAAATATAATGTTAAATACATATGGCCTTGAGTGTTTTTTTTTATTTTTTATCAGAAGATCTTGAGTTTAGCTTAGCTAAACATACCTGAGTTAAACTAAGTAGTGGAGAAAGATGGGTGGTTCATAAAATTCATCTGAACTTATCATTTTTGCATTGTAGTGCAATAATAGTTGTCATCGACTCATCGCGGTCCTCCTCCTCCTCATCCTACTTTGATACGATTTTCATATAGGTTAGTAGGCCTTCTTTTGCTCTTCTTTCTCGTTTCACGTCTAATCTTTGTCTCTTCTTATAATGTTTAAGGATCCATGCGCAGCTCTAATTTGTACATACAGTGTTATGTTTTTACTTTTCTAGTTTGCTCTTAGCTTATGTGTTGTTTTGATTTTCCGACATAATTTCGTCAATTCTTGCTTTTCGACTTAGAAATCATGCATGCTTTTAAGAAGACAAGACTTGACACCAAGAATTAATGGGTCCGGCATCATCCAACTAGATCGAGACACCACAAGTGCTTAGTGCGGGCAATGTGAGCCCTGTGATTTTCATGATATTTAGATATTTTCACTCACTTTTTCCACCTACATAAAATTTACTGTGCACAGTCATAATTGGCAGGAGGAAGCAATAGTCATCCAAATTCACCCGCTTACTCAAGGCCTGCGAATTTAGCATTTGCACTTGTTGCTCGTGAAGGTAAATGCTACCTGAGTTATCTTATAGATCAAGTGAAAAAAGGAATTGAAAATTACGTGGGAAAGTCAGTAAGTTAATGAATCTTAAGATTGTAAAATTATCAATTTGATTTTAAATTATCTCTCTTTTTTAACTTGAAAATTGGAAAAACATAATTTATCTAAGTATGTATTTTATAAATGACATATATTACTATGTATATAAATCATAAAAGTACAATTATTCATTTAATCTTAATCCAAGGTAAATTTAGAGAAACATATCAATATCTCAGTAATCCTAAATTAGTTTTGGATAGCAAATTACATATAATTGAGTAAAGTTATATAATATAATGTCCCGCGATAGCATTTTCATTTAACTTATTGCTCGTAGGTCGACTCTTTCTCTCTTTTTATTTGAAATTAATTGATAATGATAGATTTAGATAAAACACCTTGACATATAAGTTAAATATATACATAAATGGTTTAGTAAAACTCGTGATAGTCAAATCGTCCCATTTATTTAAAAATAGCGAAGCTTGAGCTAATGAAATTATCAATTTGAGTTAACGACCTTTCCCTTTTGATTAACAATTTGACAAAAAAATTCATAAAGAAGAATATCTCCACATATATTTATAAACGATCCATGTTATTCTGAATATAAATCACAAGAGTGGCATTATCCATGTGATTTAAATTCATATTAGAATTGAAAATAAGCCATTGTCTCGACAATATAAATAACATAGGTTATCCTAAAATAGTTGATAATAGTAAACTATATCTGATCAAGTAAATAACATAATTATTTATGCAACATAGTATACTGATATAATACATCTCCTAGCTTTAGAGTTTAATTTATGCATTCACTATTGTCATTTTTCTTCTATCTCACATTAGGTTATTATCGCACAAATCAAATACTTTGTAACAAACTTATCCTTATAGCTAAATTTCTCATTTTTCTTGTACAATATTTAAGTTTTTGCACTTATCATAAATTTATGTTTCTAAATGTAATATTTTCAGCCGATATTACCTGTACCATGAACATTAATATTGATTTAGATTTACCATGAAAATATTCGTAATGATGAGACCGAACATGCCTGTGCAAAGCGCGTGGCAAGGAACTACTCACTAATGTCAAAAGTAAAGACATCACGGGAGAGTGATGTGTTAAAACAGAGTCCTCGTCTTACTAGGCACGAGCCCAACAACCCCCTTCTTGATCATAGCCAAAGAGCATTCTTTTTCTCATTGAATTTGATCAATCTGTATTCTTTTTTGCCGACAAAAATAAAAATTTGATCATCCTTTTTATGTGCCAATTCTGCTGGCGGTGGTCCACCTACCCTTACTCTGGCCAATTGGTCCACCCGCTATCGATTGCACAGCACTAGCAATTAATATTTTCGAGAAGTTGTCCACCTTATTGCTCAAAGTAAAGGAATTTAGGATTCCAGTTAATTCACGAAATTTTTTTCTAAAATAATCATTTATATTGCTTATAAAAATATATAAATGAAAGATATTTCTGACATCGACATTAAATACTTAGATGTAAGTTGTCTTTTTTTTTACTTTTAGACCGAGAGACATTAAGTGCCACTTTGCTGGAATGCTCTCGGGACGCTGATTTTTCTCAGTAGTTAGCTGGAAATCGTCGTGTCTTGTTTACAAACAACGAGGATTTTGCCTTTTTTGAGAACCACCCCGAACCGCGTCAGTTTCTCGCATTCTCGAGCGTCCCCACTTTTTCTTAAGGAAGCTTTCTATTGAGTAAAATAGCCGCAATGGTAAATATATTTTCCACGTTTTTGGGCGTTGGATTCGATTAGGAAATTGCCATATTGAAGAAGAAGAAAGAAAATAAAATAAAAATGAAAATAATTAAAAATTCGATTTTTTTAAAAAAGAGAAAATAAAATGCTATTGAAAGGAATGCATTGGAAAATCAAATGAGATGGTGGAAAATATTTTTTTTAACTCATTTTCAAGTTTCAGCCAAACACCAAAAAATATTATCATTTTTCTGAAAAATAACTTGTTGAATTGTCACATTTCTCATGAGATGAATGGAGCCTAAATAAGTAATGAGTTCATCATAATAATACAAATCTATTCATAATAAATAAAATGTTCATGTCTAATAAGAGATAATAACACGAAGTAAAGTACATAATACACGTATTCTTCCTTCTATCATTTCACACATTTAAACATGGATGATAAATAAACTAAAAACAAAGTCATAAATGGCTCGGTACATATCTACTTACTTGAATATTCTTCAATGCACCCTATACAAGGGATAGAGCATAGGCGTCACAAGCCCTTCGTGAGTGCCTTTACCAAAGCTTCCCCCCAGCGCATTATCCCATTGTCGGCCGGGTCAAGCGTGAGCCGAAATAGCGTAGGGGGTATTTTAGACATTTCACATTCTCTTTCTTATGTCTCGTTATTTCTAGATGGTGCTACCGCGATTGCTTGTAATGTCTATTTTGTGTTTGACTATATAATATTTGTAAAGCTTTTCTAGGGGTTCGGCTACTCGAACTCTCCAGTCACAGTAGTCCCTCGATGTGCGTTGCTTGTACCTTTGATTAATACAACTTGGGTAAAGCATTTTCTTACAACCCATTTTCGTTGTTTCTTTCTTGCAAACGATCTTGGGAACTGCATCTGCCCCTTAGCATTAAAGTGTCACGCGCTTGAGTCGGTACTACTCACATCCGAGGATAGTTCATGCTGTGTGGTCCTTTGAACCAGGACCATGGCATTTAATATTGGAGCCTTAATTTCAGCGATTCTTTTGAATAGACAATTAGAGGCTTTGATCACTTACCAATGTTGCAAGACGGTGCATGAGTCTTACAGATTTTGAGTGTGAAAATTCTCTCTCTTCCCCTTTCTTCTTTCTCCTTGGTCGCCAGTCCTCTTCCTCGTTCATTCCGCTGGCTTGAGTGAGCAAAATATGTAGAAGAAGATTGAGGATGGGCTATGGGCTTGCGAATGAGACATGGGTGGCTTTATTTTTAATATATTTGGAATCTGATCGGAACGTGGGACAAACTTGAAAATTCTATTTCGGACAATTCCTAAACTCAAATTAAGATTCGCAAAATGATATAGTTTCATGGCATCCTAAATTATCATTTTGATATGTGTACACTACCTGAAAACTCCCTAATCAGATGCAGTAAGTCATAATTGACCTAAATCTGATTAATTTCCTAATTGCAATGATTCCTTTGAATAGATGATTAAAGGCTTCAATCACTTACCGGCATTGCAAAATGGTGTTGGTATGGCTTGAAGAGTCATACGGATTGTGAACGCGAAAATTCTCTCTCTCTGCAACGCAATAAGTACAGATGGACAATGGAATATTTGCCTACAATATGCTAATCAATGTTTCATCTCATCCAAGGATTATAAAGAAAGCATATAAAATTCATGGGTTTCTAAGCTCAAACATTGATAAATGAAGACCCTTCTGAGAAAGCATAGAATAAATCATATGTTCGTGGTTGTTCATCCTTACTACGACAGTATGCCATAATACCATCTTTTCCCCTTTAAGCCAAGAATATGTCTTACATTAGACTGAGGATATATCAAATTAAATACGGTTCAGTCCTTGTGCTTTGCTCTTGTTTTAGAAATGTCTCTTGTGCAGTGTCTCTGCAATGTCCTTAACTTGGCAATCCAGCGGAACCTTAACTTGACATTGCAGACATGGCAATGCGACAGCGTCTGCAATGTTGTAGGCACAGAACATCCCGACACCCATCATAATCTCAACTCGACTATCCAGTCCAAATCACGGTCGGTCAAAGGAATAATATCCTCCAAGCAGAGAGCGCCCTTCATGGGACTTTGAGCGAATAACAAGCCACGGAAGAGAAGGCGCAGCAGCCTCCTAACATCAGTCGAAAATGGAAGTTGCCTATTTCTGGAGTCGATCGGGTGAGACCGAGCTTATGATTCCTCTTTCTTCTCCTGCTCACTGTATTATTGGATGTAATCTAAACCATGTTTACTTGGATGCTGCTGATGCAATGGCTTGACGACATATCTTGCGCACAAAGAAAAGGCTCATATGCAACCCCAACTTCAGTCTGGACTAAGCAAGATATTGTTTATACATGGTAGTGGGCAAAACGATGTCTAATTAGATCGGTTTTTCACCATGTACCAGCTAGGCACTAAAGATCATAACGTCTCACACTAATTCTGGAACATCCAGCACATTCTCTCCCATTGATATGCACTTTGTCGTGCTTCGAACCAACATCAAGCTTCCAAATATGTAATCTGAAAGTAAACTCGATCCATCAAGCCGAGAATCGGATGTTTCAAAGTCTATCAGCGTCATCCTTCACCTAGGCCCCGAACATGAGGGACGGGAGAGTCGATCCCATTGAAGGAACTTAAACACAGATAAATTTCCTTCAATAAAATAGAATTGTTTATGAGGAGACAAGATGTAGTGTTTTCAAATGCTGAATGGACTTCTAAAGAGCACCAAATCGGCTTTATTTTCACCATCATCAATTAGGCGACTTCGTCAGTTGGGTCAAAACTCAACCCTATGAAGATATATAGTCACGTCTCTTCTAATAAGCAAGTATCCTTTACTAAAGCCATCCTTAAACCCTAACGCAAACGAAATAAGCAAATATCATCCTCCACTTTTTTTTTTCATGCTAACTGCTACAACAAAGCGCGTGAACTAATCTAATTGGATTAGATATTAGAAAATTATTGAAACGAAATATTTTTTTTTTCAAAAGAAAGATTCTTATTAAAATCACATTTTCGAAAATGTCAATCTATAAAGTATGACCGTAAGATCAATGACCACCCTAGATCTCTAGTTAGTAGAATCGAAGTTTCTTTAGAAGGTCCACTCTAATCGCTCGTCTTTTCTTAGTTAAACAACTCATACGTGATAACCTCCTTAAATATGACCAATAAAAAAGTAAATCTATAAAAGAATTGAACCATGATAATATCTTCTAATATTTTTTGGTGGTATCCATCACAATCGAGCAAGGGAAACACTGGATATGCAAACAAAAGTAAAACAACAACGATGAAATTCAATTCCATGATTTTGGATAGTCTTTTATATTTGTTGAAGCAAAGAATAAGATATAGAACTGATTAGAAAAGTGAAAGGAATGGCATTGAGTACATAGCATGAGGTCAAATGGATGGTAAAGAGGTAAATTTCAAAAATTTTGGGGTAACTCCAAATATATAAAATTAAAAAGAAAGTACACTAAGAAATGAGTACATAGCATGAGGTGAAAGGGATGGCAAAGAGATAAAATTTATAAAATATAGAATAACTCCAAATATATATAATAAGAAAATACGCTAACAAACGTGTACATAGCATGAGATGAAATGGATGGGAAATAGGTAATTTATAAAATTCAGGATAATTCAAAATATTTAAAATAAAAATATATACTAAGAAAGTACAAAAAAATTTGGACTAAATGGATGGGAAATAGATCATTTATAAAATATGGGATAACTCCAAATATTTAAAATAAAAATATATAACAAACGAGTGCATAGCATGAGATGAAATGGATGGGAAATATGTAATTTATAAAATTCAGGATAATTCAAAATATTTAAAATAAAAATATATACTAAGAAAGTACAAAAAAATTTGGACTAAATGGACGGGAAATAGGTCATTTATAAAATACGGGACAACTCCAAATATTTAAAATAAAAATATATAACAAACGAGTGCATAGCATGAGATGAAATGGATGGGAAATATGTAATTTATAAAATTCAGGATAATTCAAAATATTTAAAATAAAAATATATACTAAGAAAGTACAAAAAAATTTGGACTAAATGGACGGGAAATAGGTCATTTATAAAATACGGGACAACTCCAAATATTTAAAATAAAAATATATAACAAACGAGTGCATAGCATGAGATGAAATGGATGGGAAATATGTAATTTATAAAATTCAGGATAATTCAAAATATTTAAAATAAAAATATATACTAAGAAAGTACAAAAAAATTGGACTAAATGGACGGGAAATAGGTCATTTATAAAATACGGGACAACTCCAAATATTTAAAATAAAAATATATAACTAACGAGTGCATAGCATGAGATGAAATGGATGGGAAATAGGTAATTTATCAAATTCGGGATAATTCCAAATATATAAAATAAAAGTATATACTAAGAAAGTACAAAAAAATTTGGACCATTTCTCGATTTGTAATTTATAAAATTCAGGATAATTCAAAATATTTAAAATAAAAATATATACTAAGAAAGTACAAAAAATTTGGACTAAATGGACGGGAAATAGGTCATTTATAAAATACGGGACAACTCCAAATATTTAAAATAAAAATATATAACAAACGAGTGCATAGCATGAGATGAAATGGATGGGAAATATGTAATTTATAAAATTCAGGATAATTCAAAATATTTAAAATAAAAATATATACTAAGAAAGTACAAAAAAATTTGGACTAAATGGACGGGAAATAGGTCATTTATAAAATACGGGACAACTCCAAATATTTAAAATAAAAATATATAACAAACGAGTGCATAGCATGAGATGAAATGGATGGGAAATATGTAATTTATAAAATTCAGGATAATTCAAAATATTTAAAATAAAAATATATACTAAGAAAGTACAAAAAAATTTGGACTAAATGGACGGGAAATAGGTCATTTATAAAATACGGGACAACTCCAAATATTTAAAATAAAAATATATAACAAACGAGTGCATAGCATGAGATGAAATGGATGGGAAATATGTAATTTATAAAATTCAGGATAATTCAAAATATTTAAAATAAAAATATATACTAAGAAAGTACAAAAAAATTTGGACTAAATGGACGGGAAATAGGTCATTTATAAAATACGGGACAACTCCAAATATTTAAAATAAAAATATATAACTAACGAGTGCATAGCATGAGATGAAATGGATGGGAAATAGGTAATTTATCAAATTCGGGATAATTCCAAATATATAAAATAAAAGTATATACTAAGAAAGTACAAAAAAATTTGGACCATTTCTCGATTTGTGCGTGTCATCCTTGCGCAGGGGCCATGCTAATCTTCTCTGTATCGTTCCAATTTTATCGGATGTCCCCAAAGGGACAACCCCTCATGCCTCGTCCGGAAATATAAACTGAGGTGCATGCATGTTCACAATCGATGTGGGACTTCTCCTAGCTTCTAAATAGAGCTTGCCATGGTGGCTTTCCTGAATTTCTTATTCATATAGGGCCCACATTAATACAACCAAAGTTAGGACATGCTTAAGTATCCTTTACTAAAGCCATCCTTAAACCCTAACGCAAACGAAATAAGCAAATATCATCCTCCACTTCTTCTTTTTTTCATGCTAACTGCTACAACAAAGTGCGTAAAATAATCTAATTGGATTAGATATTAGAAAATTATTGAAATGAAATATCTTTTTTTCAAAAGAAAGATTCTTATTAAAATCACATTTTCGAAAATGTCAATTTGTAAAGATATGACAGTAAAATCAATGACCACCCTAGATCTCTAGTTAGTAGAATCAAAGTTTCTTTAGAAGGTCCACTCCAATCGCTCGTCTCTTCTTAGTTAAACAACTCATACCTGATAACCTCCTTATATTTAAGGATCAATAAAAAAGTAAATCTATAAAAGAATTGAACCATGATAAATCTTCTAATATTTTTTGGTGGTGTTACATTCCTTTTATAGATTAGTTTTTATTTTATTTTCTTAGCTTTATTTCCTTTTACATAATAAGGGCATTATGGTCATATACAATTTATGTTTAATATATTATTATATATATATATATATATATATATATATATATATCACAATGGGTGCAAGGCTTCTGACACACAGAAACCTAGAGCCCATTTTTGGCTTTACGATCTTTTTCTTCTCTTCTCTTCTTCTCTCTATTTCTTCTTCTCTCTTTCTTCTTCTCTCTTGATTTTCATAGCGGGTTCTCTAATCAGCTTAGTGACAGGTGGTATCTATCACAATATATGCAAACAAAGTTAAAACAACAACGATGAAATTCAATTCCATGATTTTGAATAATCTTTTATATTTGTCAAAGTAAAGAATAATATATAGAACTGATTAGAAAAGTGAAAGGATGGCATTGAGTACACAGCATGAGGTCAAATGGAGGGCAAAGAGGTAAATTTTAAAAATTTTGGGGTAACTCCAAATATATAAAATTAAAAAGAAAATACACTAACAAACGAGTACATTAGCATGAGATGAAATGGATAGCAAATAGGTAAAAAGTAAATCTATAAAAGAATTGCACCATGATAATATCTTCTAATAGTTTTTGGTGGTATCCATCACAATCGAGCAAGGGAAACACTGGATATGCAAACAAAAGTAAAACAACAACGATGAAATTCAATTCCATGATTTTGGATAGTCTAATATATTTGTTGAAGCAAAGAATAAGATATAGAACTGATTAGAAAAGTGAAAGGAATGGCATTAAATTTCAAAAAAATTGGGGTAACTCCAAATATATAAAATTAAAAAGAAAATACACTAAGAAATGAGTACATAGCATGAGGTGAAAGGGATGGCAAAGAGATAAAATTTATAAAATATAGAATAACTCCAAATATATAATATAAGAAAATACGCTAACAAACGAGTACATAGCATGAGATGAAATGGATGGGAAATAGGTAATTTGCAAAATTCGGGACAATTCCAAATATTTAAAATAAAAATATATACTAAGAAAAGTACAAAAAAATTTGGACTAAATGTATGAGAAATAGGTAATTTATAAAATATGGGATAACTCCAAAATTTTAAAATAAAAATATATAACAAACGAGTACATAATAGCATGAGATGAAATGGATGGGAAATAGGTAATTTACAAAATTCGGGACAATTCCAAATATTTAAAATAAAAATATATACTAAGAAAAGTACAAAAAAATTTGGACTAAATGTATGAGAAATAGGTAATTTATAAAATATGGGATAACTCCAAAATTTTAAAATAAAAATATATAACAAACGAGTACATAATAGCATGAGATGAAATGGATGGTAAATAGGTAATTTATAAAATTCAGGATAATTCCAAATATTTTAAATAAAAATATATACTTAGAAAGTACAAAAAAATTGGACTAAATGGATGGGAAATAGGTAATTTATAAAATATGGGATAACTCCAAAATTTTAAAATAAAAATATATAACAAACGAGTACATAATAGCATGAGATGAAATGGATGGGAAATAGGTAATTTACAAAATTCGGGACAATTCCAAATATTTAAAATAAAAATATATACTAAGAAAAGTACAAAAAAATTTGGACTAAATGTATGAGAAATAGGTAATTTATAAAATATGGGATAACTCCAAAATTTTAAAATAAAAATATATAACAAACGAGTACATAATAGCATGAGATGAAATGGATGGTAAATAGGTAATTTATAAAATTCAGGATAATTCCAAATATTTTAAATAAAAATATATACTTAGAAAGTACAAAAAAAATTGGACTAAATGGATGGGAAATAGGTAATTTATAATATACAGGATAACTCCAAATATTTAAAATAAAAATATATAATAAGAAAGTACAAAAAAATTTGGACCATTTCTCGATTTGTGCGTGTCATCCTTGCGCAGGGGCCATGCTAATCTTCTCTGTATCGTTCCAATTTTATCGGATGTCCCCGAAGGGACAACCCTTCATGCCTCGCCTGGGAATATAAACTGAGGTGCATGTGTGTTCACAATCGATGTGGGACAACTCGACACAAAGAGCTAGGCATTTTGGCTTTCCTGGATTTCTCATTCATATAGGGCCCACATTAATACAACCAAAGTCAGGACATGTGGTCCAAGCTGCTTTCGCATTTAAAAAGGATTTGACCCTAGCGTTGGGCTTAGCCCAACAAGTAATCAACTAAGAAGAGTAGGACGCTTCATTACTATCAACTTAGATTGGACAATAAAACGCTAGCAAGCATTCTTTGCTTGCAAAGAGAGATATGTAATCGCTTGGATAAGTTTTATCTTTTGGTACACCTGGATTTTAATAAGTGTCTGATTTATTGCCATAAACAAATAAGCACTTATACTTGCATGTTAGGAAATAAAGTCAACCATAGATGACGCATAAATAGCTTTCTTTCAAGAAAAAAAAAAGATGGTCTTTAATTGAGTATAATCAAGTCTTTGAAGTCAATTGCATGATTTACAGTGAAAAGTACTAAAAAAAGGTTCAAAATTGAATTAGTACCGATACAATTTTTTTATGACTTTTTGATACATTTTCCTTAGTTTGCAAAAGTAAGGCCACCTCTTACATCTTACTTAGCTCATAACTGACTTAGCATAGATGAAATAATTAATGAATGAAAGGAACCGTCATCTCACATGGGATGGATGGAAACCCATTGACCATTGATTTCCAATGGATGAACGTAAAGAAGATGATTAGGAAATGACTACCGAGGTAAACGTGTGATATATATAGAATGCTAATATGAACATATTATGTGAGCTAAAGGCATAACTAGAAGTGTAATGCCAAGCTGAAATAAAAATGCAATACATTACCTATACTTTTCATTAAAAGCCTCCAAGTTTAAACCAAGGTGATAATTTATGTTCAACATATAAATTCTTATTGTGCGATTTTAGATCTGAAACTCACTTGATGATTCTTTAAATTGTTAACAAGAGTTTAAACTCTATTCTCAGCATTTCGTTACTCTATTTATTTTATGGAAACTAAAAGATTTGGAAAAACATTTTCTTAAGATCAATCACTTGTATTACTTACAAAAATGAATAAACGAAAAATATTTTCATTGTCCAAAAAAGTGTTTAGACATAAATTGATATTGATTATGAAAAAAATTTCTTTGACTAATTAATTCAGGGCAATGCAAGCAATGAGTTTTTAGAAAATATTCTTAAAATTATTCATTTTTCTCGAAATAAACTGAGCCTATCCTCATCCTCTATTCCTTCAATTTCTTTGTTTTTATTTCTTGACCAGATTGAGCTCTTTCTCTTCAGTCTATCCATTCCTTGATCTTCACTTACATTTTTTTTTTAACCCGAGCGCTCTTTCGTTTTACTTTTGTTTTTGTTTTTGTTTTTTTTTTTTTTTTTTTTTTTTATGAACACTCTAAAACTCATGCCTCCTCACTCTCTTCTTGTCAAAGGCTCTCCTTTCAAGACTCACTCTCTTTTCCAAAACCCTGAAAACCACTTATTTACGGGGACCATGTATGTCCCTCGGAAAATTCATGGATATTGTACTACGACACCGCTCTGTCCAATTGAATTTTCCACTGCTTAAGGTTTTAAAATGTAATTACTGAAAACAATATGACAATTAGTTTGATCCCAATAATCGATGAGAACTTGTGATGTCATTCATTAAAAAGAATCTCAAAGGATCATAATTAGCAATTGACATGTAAATAAATGGGATGTATATTCAGGTGAGCAAATTGATTCAAAGCCAACGCCACCGTACTCGAGCCCGGAGCTCCCTGGAGAGAAGCTACTCACCGGCACTCACTTCTTGTGCATCAGGATGAGGATCCTCATCGACGCTATTTCTCAGTTTGTACGGTTCTTCGATCCCTAAAAAGCGAAAGATGATCTTGGTCATGCGATGTTTCACCTAAGCTTGCATTTCTCTGTATTTTCTCTCTCCTTTTTGAGCATAACCAATTGATGAAGAAGTCCCCCACAAGAAGAAGCAGGCAGACCTCCGTTGAAATGGAGATATGAAGATGCAATATAAAGTGTAGACGTTGATTTGGGTTCTTAATGGACCGTCAAAATAGGAAACTAATAGAGTATAATGATATTATAAGTGTCAAAAGTTATATTGTCGAGTCACTTAAATACTAAATTGGAGAAAAAATGAACACTTAGATGTCAATGACGAAAAATTTCAACAAAATATAATACATGATTTTTATAATTAAATATTTATATGACTTGATATATTTTTTAAAAATTCCAGTCCACGTGACATTCGCATATATATATTTCTCCCTCCTCTTCCTCCACGTCACTTTTTTCTATCTTTTTTCTTGTCTTGTACCTTCTACACCCACGCTGCTTCACACTGTTCATGTTCGAGGAGTACTTGGCCACTGTTAATGTGACAACTCATGTAAGGCGTCTTGCTGGGCGGTCAACAAGCTTTAATTTGAGATGCCCACAATTAATTCATAAATAAAAAATTAATTATCTCTTAAACTTTGTTTATTCCGTGAAAAATAAGTATTTTAGAAATTATATGGTTTATAAAAATGAACAACTTCATTATTGATGGTTATAACATTTTCTATTGACTTATTATTTTATGTAATACTTTACCATATTCTGAATTCAATAGTTTCAATAAATCCCCTACAATAGTTCGTCTTAGTCCAGATCTAAAACTACTCTCAACGGTTTGCGTAGCTATAAATCCTAACACGATTACTTTTAAGAAAATATTTTTTAAATTATTTATTTTCAAGTAAAACAAACGAACTTTTAATAGCTAAAAGTGATATTATGATCAATGTATAGAGCTAATTAAGCTCTAAACCTTTTTTAGAACTTTTCCCAATAAATCAAATTGACTTCCAAGACTTGATTACACTCAATTAAAGACTGTCTCTTTTTCATGAAAGAAAGTTATTTATGCGTCTTCTACAATTGACTTCATTTCCTAACATGCAAGTCTAAGTGTCCATGCGTTTGTGGCAATAAATCAAACGCTTAAAATCCAAGTGTACCAAAAAGATAAAACTTATCCAAGCAATTACATATCTCTCTTTGCAAGCAAAGAATGCTTGCTAGCATTTTATTGTTCAATTTAAGTTGATAGCAATGAATTTTCCTACTCTTCTAAGTTGACTATTTGTTGCGCTATGCCCAACGCCAAGGTCGAATCTTTTTTTAAATGTGAAAGCTGCTTGGACCACATGTTGTAACTTTGGTTGTATTAATGTGGGCCCTATATGAATAAGAAATTCAGGAAAGCCACCATGACAAGCTCTACTTAGAAGCTAGGAGAAGTCCCACATCGATTGTGAACATACATGCACCTCAGTTTATATTCCCAGGCGAGGCATGAGGGGTTGTCCCTTCGGGGACATCCGATAAAATTGGAACGATACAGAGAAGATTAGCATGGCCCCTGCGCAAGGATGACACGCACAAATCGAGAAATGGTCCAAATTTTTTTGTACTTTCTTAGTATATATTTTTATTTTAAATATTTGGAATTATCCTGAATTTTATAAATTACCTATTTCCCATCCATTTCATCTCATGCTATGTACTCGTTTGTTAGTGTATTTTCTTAAGAAAATGTTTTTCCAAATCTTTTAGTTTCCATAAAATAAATAGAGTAACAAAATGCTAAGAATAGAGTTTAAACTCTTGTTAAAAAATTAAAGAATCATCAAGTGAGTTTCAGATTTAAAATTGCACACTAAGAATTTATATGTTGAACATAAATTATCACCTTGGTTTAAACTTGGAGGCTTTTAATGAAAAGTATAGGTAATGTATTGCAATTTTATTTCAGCTTGGCATTACACTTCTAGTTATGCCTTTAGCTCACATAATATGTTCATATTAGCATTCTATATATATCACACGTTTACCTCGGTAGTCATTTCCTAGTCATCTTCTTTATGTTCATCCATTGGAAATCAATGGTCAATGGGTTTCCATCCATCCCATGTGAGATGACGGTTCCTTTCATTCATTAATTATTTCATCTATGCTAAGTCAGTTATGAGCTAAGTAAGATGTAAGAGGTGGCCTTACTTTTGCAAACTAAGGAAAATGTATCAAAAAAGTCATAAAAAAATTGTATCGGTACTAATTCAATTTTGAACCTTTTTTTAGTACTTTTCACTGTAAATCATGCAATTGACTTCAAAGACTTGATTATACTCAATTAAAGACCATCTTTTTTTTCTTGAAAGAAAGCTATTTATGCATCATCTATGGTTGACTTTATTTCCTAACATGTAAGCATAAGTGCTTATTTGTTTATGGCAATAAATCAGACACTTAAAATCCAGGTGTACCAAAAGATAAAACTTATCCAAGCGATTACATATCTCTCTTTGCAAGCAAAGAATGCTTGCTAGCGTTTTATTGTCCAATCTAAGTTGATAGTAATGAAGCGTCCTACTCTTCTTAGTTGATTACTTGTTGGGCTAAGCCCAACGCTAGGGTCAAATCCTTTTTAAATGCGAAAGCAGCTTGGACCACATGTCCTGACTTTGGTTGTATTAATGTGGGCCCTATATGAATGAGAAATCCAGGAAAGCCAAAATGCCTAGCTCTTTGTGTCGAGTTGTCCCACATCGATTGTGAACACACATGCACCTCAGTTTATATTCCCAGGCGAGGCATGAGGGGTTGTCCCTTCGGGGACATCCGATAAAATTGGAACGATACAGAGAAGATTAGCATGGCCCCTGCGCAAGGATGACACGCACAAATCGAGAAATGGTCCAAATTTTTTTGTACTTTCTTATTATATATTTTTATTTTAAATATTTGGAATTATCCCAAATTTTATAAATTACCTATTTCCCATCCATTTCATCTCATGCTATGTACTCGTTTGTTATATATTTTTATTTTAAATATTTGGAGTTACCCGTATTTTATAAATGACCTATTTCCCATCCATTTAGTCCAAATTTTTTTGTACTTTCTTAGTATATTTTTTTATTTTAAATATTTGGAATTATCCTGAATTTTATAAATTACCTATTTCCCATCCATTTCATCTCATGCTATGTACTCGTTTGTTAGTGTATTTTCTTATTTTATATATTTGGAGTTATTCTATATTTTAGAAATTTTATCTCTTTGCCATCCCTTTCACCTCATGCTATGTACTCATTTCTTAGAAATTTTTTTCTAAAAATATCACTTATATAGTTTATAAATATGAAAGACAAAATGTATTTTTCATTATTTACGAAAGTAATTAACTATAAGTCGTTATCGATGGTAATAACATTTTCTATTAACTTATTATTTTATGCAATACAAAACGATTACTTTTAGGAAAATATTTTTTAAATAATTTATTTTCTAGTAAAAAAAACTAACCTTTAATGGCTAAAAGTGATATTATGATCAATGTATAGAGCTAATTCAACTCTAAACCTTTTCTAGAACTTTTCCCAGTAAATCAAATTGACTTCCAAGACTTGATTACACTCAATTAAAGACCATCTCTTTTTCATGAAAGAAAGCTATTTATGCGTCTTCTACAATTGACTTCATTTCCTAACATGCAAGTCTAAGTGTCCATGTGTTTGTGGCAATAAATCAAACACTTAAAATCCAAGTGTACCAAAAAGATAAAACTTATCCAAGCGATTATATATCTCTCTTTGCAAGCAAAGAATGCTTGCTAGCATTTTATTGTTCAATTTAAGTTGATAGCAATGAATCTTCCTACTCTTCTAAGTTGTCTACTTGTTGGGCCATGCCCAACGCCAAGGTCAAATCTTTTTTAAATGCAAAAGCTGCTTGGACCACATGTCCTAACTTTGGTCGTATTAATGTGGCCCTATATGAATAAGAAATTCAGGAAAGCCACAATGGCAAGCTCTACTTAGAAGCTAGGAGAAGTCCCACATCGGTTGTAAACATGCATGCACCTCAGTTTATATTCCCAGGCGAGGCATGAGGGGTTGTCCCTTCGGGGACATCCGATAAAATTGGAACGATACAGAGAAGATTAGCATGGCCCCTGCGCAAGGATGACACGCACAAATCGAGAAATGGTCCAAATTTTTTTATACTTTTTTATTTATTTTATTTTATTTTATATTAGTGTATTTTTTTATTTTATATATTTGAAGTTAGCCCGAATTTATAAAATTTATCTTTTTGCCATCTCTTCAACTCATGCTATGTACTCAATTCTTAGTGTATTTTTATATTATATATATTTGGAGTTATCCCCAAGTTTATAAAATTTACCTCCTTGTCATTCCGTTCACCTCACGCTACCATCCCTTTCACTTTTCCTATCAGTTATATAGATTATTCTTTGCTTCAAAGAGTATCAAAGATTATCCAATATCACAGAATCGGATTTCATGGATGTTGTTTTATTTTTGTTTGCGTATCCGTTGTTTCCCTTGCTCTATTGTGATAGATACCACCAAAAATTATTAGAAGATATTATCATGGTTCAATTCTTTTATAGATTTCTTTTTTTATTTTGGTCTTTATATTTTTAGGAGGTTATAACATATGACTTGTTTGACTGAGGAGAGACAAGGGAATGGAGTTGACCTTCTAAAGAAACTTCGATTCTACGAACCAGCGAACTGGGGTGGTCGTTTATTTTCTTGTCATATCTTTATAGATTGACATTTTCGAATATGTGATTTCAGTACAAAAATATTTTCTTTTATTTTTACATTTCGTTTTAATAATTTTCTAATCTCCAATCCAATTAGATTAGTTTACTTGCTTTGTTGTAGCAGTAAGCACGAAAAGAATAAGTTTAGGACGATATTTGCTTGTTTCCTTTGTTTTAGGGTTTAAGGATGGTTTTAGTAAAGCATATGCTTGAGATGACTCGCCTATTAGAAGAAACGTGACTATATATCTTCAAAGGGTTTAGTATTGACCCACCTGACGAAATTGTAGTTCGGTTACGAAGAAAGTTATGGATGCTAATTGAATTGAGATGTCCGTTTGTCTTCTATGTCTATAAGGTGGCTTTGAAACTTTATTTGTATCTCTTAACATCGCCAATACGATAAGCTTGTGTGTCCTGTGGTCTGGTGGGAAGACCAGTGAACTTTTGTCTTCTGAACCTGTCTCGCTACGGGGGAATTATACTAGTTTAGTCTTCTTTTGTTTTTTTATAGGATTATCTTCTTTATTTCAGAAAAGATTGTTCTTTCTCATGTAAAGATATCATCTTTTACTAAAAGAAAACTTGAGGGTGCTGTGATATGTGATCCCATTTGTTCACAACCTGTAATTTTCATGTGTTCATACTGTAATTGCTGCATATTTTGATTTACTTGTTGACCACTGATGTGGATTACCCACGGAATCTGGTAGACTTGAATGTACGAATGTGAGAGACCTTTTTTAACCATGCAGGGCCAGTTGCGTGGGATCTCGTTTCCCTGATCACTAATGGAAATCTGCTAGGTCGTGACCAGCCTATGATTATGCACCTTCATCATTGTACGACTGATGATGTCGAGAAAGTGAAATAGAGGGGAAAGAACAGTGGGAGTGCCAAAAGTTGGCACGGAGGGACATTTAAGTGCCAAAACTTACGAACAGTACACTTAAGTGTTACTTTTCAAAAAAAATGGATCACTTAAGTGCCAGGTCGCCGGAACCCTACCGGAAATCCTACGTGGCATTTTTTTATTAATTTTTTTCCTACGTGGCTCGAAAATTGAAATGGAAATTGAAATGACGATTTTTAAAATTATTAATTAAAAATAAAATATTTTTAAAATTAAAATTAATTTATAAAAAAAAACCTGGGGGGGGGAAATCGGCGAGGGCTGTGCAGCCCTTGCCGCCGCCACCGTCGTCGGGAAGGGGCCTGGCGACCCCGGCCGACCCTCGCCCTTGTCGCCAGCCCTTCCCGGCAACAGCGGGGCGGCGACGGTGGTGGCGGCAAGGGCTGCACAACCCTCGCCGATTTCCCCTCCTTTTTTTTTTTTAATAAAATCGATTTTAATTTTTTTTTTAAATCTGACGTGGACTTTAAAATCTGATGTGAACAATTTTTTTTATTAAAATTGTCAGGTGGAATTTTTTATTTTGAAAAAAATGTTTCGTCAACAAATGAAGTCGTCGGAAAATGAACATGTGACAATTTGGCCGGATTTGGCACTTAAGTGATCCATTTTGCTCCGATTTTGACACTTAAGTGTACCGTTTGTAACTTTTGGCACTTAAGTGTTCCTCCGTGCCAACTTTTGGCACTCTTGGGGTCCGTGTGTCATGAAATGGAAGTTCTTGTTGCCGCATTGGGGTGTCATTAAAGGGTTGTGTAGCTTCTCTGTTGCTTTTAAGCTGATGGTTTTGTCTTGGACTTGATAGTCACCATGTAGTATTTGATGATAAATCCATATAATAGGATGATCTAATGTTGCACTTGAATCAGGTCTTGCTGCAACAACCAATGCTGAGGTGGCATGTAGAGGTGTTGAATTTACAATTTTGATAGGAGAAGTTCCAAGTAAAACCAGAACCTTAAGGTCGAGATTGAAGGGTTGCAGTTTTAGCAGTTACAAGCTCCTGGCTACTGCATTTGGAAATTATGCAGCTGCCAGTTGCAACGTAAGTTTTTCTTTCTTTGAATGAAGGATGTGAATGGGAGACTTAGATATATGGAGATGTCAATTACTAGAATTTTGACCTTCTGGCATGCTTGTAATTCTAAGTTATATAGGACCTGGTTCACTAATTGTTAAGAGTTTCAAAAAAATGTGCATTTGATCTGGAGACTTGGTTTGCTTATTTTTCCCATTTCTGTGGACGACTTAATCTGCAAATAGGTGAAATGCCTTTTCATTTTGAAATCTCTTAATTTCCTCCGCATGATAATTTGGTTACCTAATTGGTAAACATATGCAACTTTGCATTTTAATCTGCAAATAGTTGAAGTGTCTTTTCTTCTTGAAATCTTTTAATTTCCTCTACACGAAAATTTGGTTAACTAATTGGAAAATAGATACAACAAGCATTGCATGGCAATATCTCAAGATGACTGTTAATCGATGATATTTTAGTCTTCATCTTTGAGTATGGAAATTATTGCAGGATGATATTCTGAAAAATGTATATTCTAAATCATTAGTTTATGACGTGCGTAGGTTGATCTTCTATTAAGTGCCTACGGAAATTTTATTCATCAAGGGATGTTTGAAACAATATTCTCTTTGTTCAACAGGTTTTGGTCATTGCATATCCTGCAAATATGCTTGCATTGACTTTGGGGCGATGCGCACCATCAATTCCTTCCAAAAACATTACGTGTCTTACTAGACTGTGTCATAATTGTGCATTGGTCTGATGTCGTTGAGGTTGAATGTTCCGAATAGGGATGTGAAAATGTTATCATATGGGAAATCACTTGTCACCTCAACATCTAGATGTCAACCATGCTATGGTTAATACATCATCTGATGAACATCCTGTGCGTAAGCTCATTAATGATGATGCATGGCGAGAAATCCATCTTTGTGTTGATTGTTTACAGATTTAGTTGGTATTCTGGTTTGAGTTTTCTGAATTTGTAGAAATCTTAAGTTGCTGAAGGTTGAATGGAGAATTTATTACTGAATTCCAAACATGGGTTGATGGAAGTCATGGAACTGGGACGCGTTTAGATGCATATCCTATTGCCAAAGCTGCTAGCGACCACTTCTGTGATTTGGTGGTTGGAACTCCAGAGGTAATGGTGCTTTCTTCCTTTTCCTTTTTACTTGATCTCATTTAGCTTATTAGTTGGCTTGTATTTTCTAAGCTCTTGTTCTCTTTTTAGGGGACATGGGTTCCCAAGGGTGTGTTTTCTGATGGTTCTTACACTGTGCCTAAGGCCCTCCTCTTTTCCTTCCTGGTAACTTCTTGCAGTGGAGAATGGACCATCGTGCAAGGTATAAAATATTCTATTTCTCCATTAAAAACCAATCACAATCGTCATTATTTGCACTTTCTGCTAGCAAATTTTGTCTAGAAATTGCTGTTAGTCAGAGATGTTTATCTTAAACTGGTTTCTGAAGACTTGTCTGTCTTTGGTTAGTGGCCCTACTTAGTCATCTGGGCTTTGGTCATGACCGTATTGTTCTGTGGTCTCGACGTAGGTCTTTCACTTGATGAGTTCTCAAGGAAGAAGATAGATTCGGCGGTGGAAGAACTTATGAAACAGCACTTGTTGGATGTTGCCTCTGTTGAACGCCAACTTTGTGGGTAGCTTAGTGTTTGAAGCCCTCACCCCCACCATACAGTCCCCTTTCCCTCTTTTCTACGCTCTGTTGGTTTAATTTCACCATGTAATGTTGATATTCAAACATTACTTTTCCCTATCATATGTGCTTATAATGAGTTTCCCTTGTATGATAAAAGTAGAGCCTCCAAAAATAATGCCGAATTTGGTCGGAGCTCTTGCTAAAATTGACCGGAGAATGAGAGGCACAAACCAAGATATATCCACATGTACTTGCATGAAATGGCATCCTCAAAGAAACAATTCAATTTCGATGGTTTCTTTGATTGTAGAGAGAGTATGAAAAAATTATTAATTGTGCTTGGTACATATGGTCCTGTGTAAGTGAGTCATGAGATCATGTATATCTCTTGTGATATCTATATGATCTAATACATTAATGTCAAAAGAAATAACAAGTATGTTTTCTATAGAACATATTTATTTCTTATTGATCCAAAAAAACAATAATTATGGACAAGGAAAGTGACTTACCAGCTAATGTGGATCACTCACTTTAGCCTCGACTCCAAAATTAAGGATCTCACAAGACATTATTGTGTGCATTCCGAGTCCAATGCATACAGTCAATTAGATCATGTGAATATCTCACGAGACATACATGATGTAATGACTTGCTTGTATTAGACCTATATGTATCATGAACAACTGATAATTTTTTAGAATACCTTCTTCTTGAAAATATAAAATAAAATAAATAAATGGATAGCTAATTATTGCATTAGATATTGGATGCATAAGAAGGAAAGAAAATTTGAAATTAGCCTCAAACTCTCGATGCACAATTAAGGTGACCTTATTGACTAAGGAATACATATTTGCCAAGTACTATATATATTCTATCCTCAATAATTAAGGCGGATCCACGCCATTCAATGGCTTGAACCCAAGCCCACGCCCATAAATAACCTTCCTGGGTTTGCGCCTTTGCTCTTGTATTCCAAACTCGAAAGCGCTAGCTCACGAGATCCGTACGAGTGAGATCTGAAACGTGAACAGTCATGGAAGTCAAGGCATCAAGGAAGATGTTTTCGGTAGTCATGGCGGTGTTGATGTTCTCAACATTTGTTGCTGATGCTGTGGATTGTGCGAAATTTTGCGCAGAAATTTGTTCGGGCAATGAAAACCCAATTGCTTGCTACGACGCATGCATCAAAAGGTGTGGCAAGAGTGACGGGCTTGTTCCGCCGGAACTGGGCCACTGCAAGCTTGGTTGCGTGGCATCGATGTGCTTCGATCAGCGTTCAGGTATTCGCATGCTCAGACTATTGATACTCAAGTTTGATTTTGGATAGCTCTTGACTCCACCGATAGTGTCGATATTACGACATATGACGCGAAAGAGGGACCAAGGTCCAGTCAGCGTTTTCCTCGATAAATTGCATATCAAATGGATTGTTGATGGTCGATTCACCCTCTTTCCAATGAATATGAATCGAATCTACGTGAGTATCTCTAAATTCGCAAAGGTTAAGAGAGGAATTAAGCAGTTCCTTTTGGGAAAAAAAAGGAATACAAATTTTCATCAGTCTCTCTACTGTTTGCGGTTGCAAATTTGAGCATATGACCTTACTTTTCATGTTTTGTGAGTCCTCATGACTTACAAGATTATGTGTAATTATTTACCCAACACTTACTCCAAGTTCCATAGTAATAACACGAGCTCTTCCCTTTTTAGCCTCTCCTTTTGTTTGCTATGTGTTGTAGATGTAAAGAAAGTCGAAGCATACAAGGAGAAGGTTGAAGCTTGTGCGGATTCATGTTCGGAGAGTTGCCAGAAGTCTTATGTACGCCATTAGGACTGCAAATTTGGAGGAGGGAGCGACAGTAATGCAATAAATATGGGATTCTTCTGATGAAATCTTTGCCCTCACCCGTCATTTCTTAAACGATGTGTGATCGCATGAGCGAGAATTTTATAGAGTTTAGTGGGATCTTGATTGAGTTTTTTGTTGTTGTTCTTGTTATTTACAATCTACCCTTAATTTCCTTTGGACAGTTTTTAAGTTAAAAGAACGAGTTAAATGCAGGAGGTCGGTTCTTTAAGGAAGTGAATGCTGCATTCATAGAAGCATTAGAGGCATTTATCTCAATTTTTAGCGAGGCGGAAAAGAACAATGAAGGAGGGTTTGACAAGAATGCAACCTAACTAATGTTGCTATCTTAACTCGAACGGAGAAAAGGAACCAGTTCGCTTTGCAATGGAGTTAAAATGGACGAAGAAAAATGACACATAAACCTAGCCATGGTGACAACAGAGAATAAGCAGTACCCTAGGTCAAAAAGCCATCAAAAATTTCAAACTATGCCCATTGTGATATTTCAATCATTAATTTTTTGGTGACATCAAAAACCCAAAATTATGCTTGCTATGATATATACACCTCTAAATTTTTTTTCTTATGGTATAAAAAATCCTAAACTTATATTTATGTAACATATTTATCCTTTGTCGATATTCCGTCAGATGATTTTTTAGCCAAAACAAAGTTGTTTTATTTCATTTTAGCCTTGTGAACGTCATATCATCATGTTTGCTTTCTAATGTCAATATAGACTGATTTTTAATGATGTTCATTGACGAAACGGTAAATATGTCACATAAGTATAAGTTTGAAATTCTTAATGTTACCTAAAAAGTTTAGAATAAATGTATCACATTAAGCGTGATTTAAACTTTTTTGGACACAACCTCAAGCAAAAGGGAAAAAGGGAGCGAGGGAGTTGCTCATCATGCCGGGCTTTGCTATTCTGACATTTAACATTTTTTGATAATTTATTCATTGATTTCTGAATGGTATAAAGAATGAAATTAATGGATCTTTACATGTTTTTTTTTCCATTGAGAGGTTGAGCAATGTAATATATAAATAGAAGCAGAAAGAGATTCCTACTAGGCCATACTCCAAAGGGTTCACCGAAGGCCAAACAATTCTCAATCAAGAAATCTTACAGAATCAGCACAATTCGGCAATGTTTTCATGTTGTCACCTGTTAGATCCCGAGTTAGAAGTGCCAAAGATACTCCAATCGCGTCACGGCTACTAGTCAAAGCTAAAGATGGTCCAGCTACTACTCACAGTAGAAGCAGAAATATGTATGCTGGTGAGATTGCACATGCACATCGCCCAATCGTACTCCATAAAAAAAATTGCCCGAATGTTGTATTGGCCATAAAAGCCCAATGCTTGTTAAGTTCAAAAGGTTATGCACAGCCCTAAATGACAATGCACTTTTTTCTTCACTTATGCTGGTGAGTGAGATTTTATGAGTCAAAATCAAATGTACTTTTCTTGCCTATAGCAAGATGGCTTTCCAATTTCACCTTAAAAAACAGAGTTAGCGGGAGATACATCGAGCGGAGGTATCACCCTATTTTCTTGGTACACTTGTTTACTTGGGATACAACATACATTGAGTGACAGAATAAATGATTTTGGATAGAAAACTATGCCATTTTTGTATTATTTTCTTTCTTGAGCTTGAGTTTAGAAGGCTAGATTTGATGATTAATGGTGGCAATAAGAAACAATGTATTCTTGTTGGAGTTATTTATAATATCAATATCCATGTATTCAGAAAAAAATATTCACAAAGAAGATGTAAACATTCTAAGAAATGCTCTTGTTCAAATGCCTACATTGCGGACACTAGATTTAATTAGGAATCCCGGGATGATGGGCTTAGGTCAATTTAATTTTTAATTCTTCAGAGTAGCTAGTACTTTTTTGAATAGTAATCTTCCCTTGTAGGCATCTAATTCCCTTTTCTATTGAGGCATATTAAAAAGGCTTTGAATTTGGAAAACTGCAAACTTTTATCAAATGGAGTTATTGAATTCTAAAATATCCTGTCCACTTTAGATAAATAACTTATCTCTATCTATCTTAGATAAGAGGCTTGACAGCCTCTTCCTTTAACCTTACAACTACTCTCTTAATTCTTGTAGGAGCTTATTTATTCTGTTTAGTAAATTTGGTCTTATATCTATTCAGCCGTGTAGCAGAAGTTTTGGTAAAATTCATAGGCACATCAGTTCAAGTACTTAACATAGGTGGTGCTAGATGGGTTCTTTAGGCTTTCGAGAGCTACAGAAAGTACTGTCCAACTCTTTGAAGCTCGTCAAGATTGATATAAGGTTTACGGTTAGCGATTATAGCTTTCCATTCAACTTGTCTTGTAGGACATTCACTGTGTTTAACATAATTCATTTAATTTCCTTGATATAGTAAAAATTGCGAAGGGATTCAATCTGCCAAATTTTTGTCAAAGCTTATTGAGTACGCATTAAAGCTTGTTGCAATCAATGTTATGTATAATCTTATGTTTTCAAAAGTTCCTTTAGCATTGGAAGTTGTGTAAGATATTAAATATCCCGTTAGTTATTGTGTTGTTTCACTCTTTTTTTTGGTCAATATTCTCATTTTCGTTTAAGCATTCAAACGAAAATCACAACATTGGCTAAAAGAAGATCGAAACAACTCAACAACCAACCAACAATGTATAAAATACCTTTTACAAGGTCCAATGCTATAAATTAGGGACTCTAGAGGCATAAGATTATACGCAACACTGGCTACAACAAGTTCTGATATGCATTCAATAAGATTTGACAAAAATTTGGTAGTTCAATCCCACGTGATTTTTTCTATACCAAACAAATTAATGACTTATGCTAAACATAGTCCTATAAGAGAAGCTGAATGGAGAGCCCATGCTCAATATTAACCTTATATCAATCTCAACAAGTTTCAAAAGGTTGTATGTTAGCTTTTGAAAGCTAAGAGAAACCCAATCCAAGATTACCTATGTTAAATACTAGTATGCCCATTCACTTCACCAGGCTTTTGCTATATGGCTGAATTAGGACCAAATTCAATAAACTACAACAAACAAGCTCCAGCAACTAAGAGTTTTTGCAAGGCTAGAGGAAAGATTTGTCGAGTCTGTTATCTAAAATAGAGGGAACTAAGTTATATATCTAAGATGGACAGTAGCGAATTTAAGAATTCAATAACTCTATTAGATAAAAACTCACTAGATTAAAGTTAGCCAGCGAAACTTCTCTAGATGTCTCAACCAAAAAAAGGAAATTAGACGTCATAGGCAAGATACAATAAATACTAGCTATCTGGGAAAAAGTAAAACTTGTAGTGACCTAAAGCCATCATTTCTTAGTTAAATTCAGCATTCGTAAGATAGGCATGTGAACAAAAGTACGTCTAAGATCATTCGCATCTTATTTGTGAAGATTAATCCCTAAATAAAAATTGATGTTACAAATAACTGCAAGAAGAGTAAGGTGTCCAATATTTTATTGCAGCCATTAATGACCAAATCCACTTGCTAAACCCAAGCTTGAGGAGGAAGATAATACAAAAGGATATAATTGTCTATCCAAAACCATTCAATCTACATCCCAGTCTTTGCCACTCAATGTGTGTTATATCCTAGTAACCAAGAAAAAGGGTGATACCTTAGCTCGAGCGCACGAAATGAAGATTTGGCAGGATGACGTTCTGCCACCTGTGTTTTCCAGGTGAAATTAGAAAACCATCCCGCTATCTGCAAGAAAGTACATTTGATCTTGAAGTTAGTTTTTTCCTGAAAAAGAAAATGATTATATGAAAAATTTATGTACTATGCACCTCATTGTCAGAGGGATCAAGGATGGACAGCTGAGACGAAGCATCAAGAAGTGTAGTAAATACAACTCAGCAAAGTTTCTGTCCAGGTGGATGTCATGAAATCTCAGTACATACAAGCACCTGAAAGCAAAAGTTTCAAAAGCAAAACAAGGAATTAGGGGGTGAAGTTTATTGGGTAATACAAACAATCACTAAGCATCTGACAGAAGAGTATCTGCCTCTTACATCGTTATGCACTTGTGAGTTTGTGACTTTCAAAACTTCAATTCCTTTTTCTTAAGCCTCAATTCACGGGAACAGTTTCATACTTATGCATGTGCACCTCCTTCCAACCCCCCATGCCCTCACCACCAAAACAAAACCGGCACAGAACCAAAAAAGGGCTTGGAACAAGCAGGACTTTCAAACTATGATTACAGTTGATAAAGCCCGGAAGACCCCAGAGTTTTTATTGACTGCCAAAAATAATTGGAAAGAATCAGTGTAACAAGTCAAATAGAATATGAACTCAAGCAAAGCAACTGTCTGGAATCAGGAAGTTATAGGACTAGAACTACAGCAAGCAAATGCAGGACAAGCCTCAGATACTTTTATTGTCCAGAAACCTTGTTCTACTCCTCCAAATCTGTGTATTGTGCCATTCCCCATTCTTCTGTCTTATAAAGGAGTCGAGTATGTCACTCTTCCGAGATGTTCTTTTGATATGAACTATGAAGTGCTGAAGTAGCTAATGTACATAGATGGCTGTAGCAACTGGTGAACATGCACTCCGTGGAAAAAGGTATACAAGACCCCATAGTACAAGGACTAAGACAGAACCAGCTATCTTCTTTAAAGGTTTATGTGGATTGATTTTTACTTTTTGCTTAAGCTAAATCTTGTGGCTCATCTAATTTGACTTTGTCAAATCCAAAACACTTGAAACTATCACAATTACATTCACATAAGTTTTTACCAAAATTCCTTTTTAAGTCAGATAATATTTTAATTATTGGCAGGAATTTTTTGCTTTTTGCTGAATCTTAAACAAGCAAGCCTTAAGCTTGTGCGCCAATGCACTCAGCTCTCTGCACAACAAATAATCCAGCTATTTGCTTATTGCCACGCAAGAAAGGATGAACTAATAAGTAGAAACATTCACGACATGCATATATTACTATCCCAATGGCACCCAACTCTTTCAATCTGAGCAAATTACAAAATACATACTACATATAAGCACATGACACCAAAGGGGAAAGAGGAAACTAACGTGACAGGAATGTGTCCCAAATTCGATTGGATGATTCGTCTCCAGCCGTCAACGAATGTCAAGGAAATATGCCATAACATCAAACAACAACACGCAGCATGAGTGTTCTATTCGACTACAGCTACATGGACACGAAGCTAAACCGAACTGAAACTTTGCTAGATCACCGGTTTCATGCATTTTGATTCGGGATCTCTTACAGACATATCGCAAACACATGGCATGCGTCCTTAAATAAGAGTTTCAGAAACTAGTTCGACACTCCATTCGATCCGAACACGACGTCTCGCAAGCTTTAAATCAGCAACGTCGAACGTAGACCTACCTAGTCCGAGAAGGGCGTTGCAGCGGGCACGGCCGTCGAGTTGGTTCCGGCGAACGCAAAGCTCCTCTCCTCTCATCTCCTCTCTGTCGAACCTCGAATGAACTCTTTGCCGCCCTCCTTTCTTTCTCTCTCCGGTTCTCGTTCCTTCTCATGGGCGAAGCTTGCCCGACGCCTCCTCTGTTTTTGTGAACGTCGAGCACTGCCCACTTCTCTAGCAACTCTCGGTCGGTCGAGTTTATCTCCCCAAACCCGAAGCTCTCTCCCTGGTTTTTTTCTTGTGCGACGCTCCTCTACTCTTCAGCTTTTCGCCACTGGCCGACGCCGCCTTCATCTTTCAAGCTTCCTTCTCTCCCGGACGAACCAGTTTCTTCTCGGTCGAGCACTCGCTCTGGGATCAACAATGCCCGGCCGAACACCTCTTTCTCTCTCGAAGCCTTTTCACTCGTTTCCTCTCCGGTTTTTTCTTCTGGGTCGACCCTGAAACGAGCCCCCTTTCTCTCCCTCTTGAAAGGGCGACCGGCAAGCACGCAGCGCATGCCTTCTGCCACTGCCAGCTTGCCGGCTGGCCTGATCCCGATGCTCGGATCACGGCTGCTTTTGCTTTCTGCTCTGTTCCTGTACGTCTCTGTCTCTGTCGCCGCAGAGGAGTGCGCGTCGCGTGAAGGAAGGGAGAAGGAGGAAGATAGGCAAGCGGGCCGGGCCGGAGAAAGAAAAGAGGAAATGGGTCTGGTCCAAACGGGAAAGAGTAAGAAGAAGGGAAAAGAGAAGGCCGGGCTAAGGCTGGCCCTAGCCCGGCCCGGCTGCATGTGTTGTAATTTTAATTAATTTTTTTTATTTTTCATTTAAAAATAATAATTGCCCGAAACTTTTAATGATTAGTACTAGCAATGAAAATTTTCATAATTTCTACATGTGATGCAATTCAATGAAAATTATTTTTTGTTTAAGGGTTAAAAATTATTCCCTAATTTTATATGTAATTAATGAATAATTAACCGAGTCGTCAAAACTTAAATGTCAATGGGATATGTTTATTCATCAAGTAAAAATTTGTGCTTTCTTTTGCATCATTTCAAAAGTGAGGTTATCTTTGTCTTGAGGGTATAAGTTTGTTGGTATTTTTTGCCCATGAGCTAAAGTTCGCACTTTTCTTTGGGTTGTGTGAAATGCGGGGTTATTTTTGTCTCGAGAGTATAAGTTGGTGCTTTTTTCTGGCATTTGGCCAAAGGAAAGTTACTTCCAAATCATCACCCGTAGAGATGCAAAAAGGGTGTTCCAGCATGCCTGCCTTGTACTACCTTCTACTATAATTATTAAATTGTCTCCCATTGTATTCTCTTCTAAGAAGGATTTCTAAGAGAAGAGTGTGGGTTGGTCCATGGACATGTCCTCCTTTAGTCATGTATGGAGAGGTCGGTTGGAGGGAAGGGTAACTTACATGCTCCCTTCGTTCTGAGCCACCGAAGTACCAAGCTTTCCAATCTAGAATTCTTCAACAAATGCTGAAAACGAGAAGAACTAAAATTAGATTAAACGATGTATTTTTGTTTAACTCTTTGGCCAACATACCCCCATTTATGGACTCGTACCAGATGCTTTCCGTTTGCCACGCTCAATGTATCTCCTGCTAACTCTATTTTTCTAAGTGAAACTGGAAAGACGTCTTGCTATCGACAGGAAAAGTACATTTGATTTTGACGTCATAAAATCTCACACGCCAACATAGGTGAAGAAAAAATTGCATTGTTGTTTGGGGCTGTACATAACTTTTGAACTTAACAAGCATTAGGTTTTTATGGCCAATACAACATTCGGGTAATTTTTTTATGGAGTACGATTAGGCGATGTGCATGTACAATCTCACCAGCATACATGTTTCTGCTTCACCTATGAGTAGTAGCTGGATTATCTTTAGCTTTGACTATTAGCCATGATGCGATTAGAGTATCTTTGGCACTTCTAACTTAGGATCTGACAGGTGACGATATGAAAACGTCGTCGAATTATGCTAATTCTGTAAGATCTCAGTGAACCCTCTGGAGTGTGGGCTAGTAGGAATCTCTTTCTGTTACTATTTATGTATTAGATTGCCCAACCCTCAATTTAAAAATAAAAAAAAAAAAACTGTAAAGATCCATTAATTTCATTATTTATACCATTCAGAAATCAAATGAATAAATTATCAAAAATTGTTAAATGTCAGAATAGCAAAGCCCAGCATGATGAGCAACTCCCTCGCTCCCTTTTTTCCCTTTTCCTTGAGGTTGTGTCCAAAAGTAGTAATTCGTGGGAAAAGTTTAAATCATGTTTAAGATGATACATTTGTCCTGAGCTTTTTTTTGTAACATCAAAAATTTTCAAACTTATACTTGTGTGATATATTTACCATTTCATCAATGAACACCATTAAAAATCTATTTATATTGATGCTGAAAAGCAAACATGTTGACATGACCATCACCTGGTTAAAGTTGAATAAAAACGGCATTGTTTTGGCTTAAAAATCATCTAACAAATAATAAATATATCACATAGATACAAGTTTAGGATTTTTAATGTCATAAGAAAGAATTTTTAGGGACATATGTATTACAGTAGGCATAATTTTGGGTTTGTGATGTCATAAAAAAATTAAGGATTAAATTGTTACAATGGGCATAATTTGAAGTTTTTGGTAACTTTTTGTATATCTATTATCAGGTGCCGCTTCTTGTCACTTGTCACCATGGATAGGTTTATGTGCCATTTTTCTTCATCCATTTTAACTCCGTTCCAAAGCGAACCGGTTCCTTTTTCTCGGTTCGGGTTAAGATAGCGACATTAGTTAGGTTGCATTCTTATCAACCCCTCCTTCATTCTCCTTAGTTAGGTTGCTAAAAATTGAGATGGATGCCTCAAATGCTTCTATGAATGCAGCATTCAATTCCTTAAAGAACCGATCCTCCTCTAGCATTAGATGAATGGAAGTCGTCCACTTTGATAGATATGACGACCCCATTCTGATTTTGTATTGCTTGATAATGCAATCGCTAGATTGTGGAGATATTGACCACTTCTGTATTTAACTCGTTCTTTTAACTTAAAAACTGTCCAGAGGAAATTAAGGGTAGATTGTAAATAATAACAACAACAACAAGAAAAACTCAATCGAGATCCCATCGAGCTCTATAAAATTCTCGCTCATGCAATCACACATCGGTTAAGAAATGATGAGTGAGGGCAAAGATTTCATAAGAAGAATCTTGTATTTATTGTATTACTCTCACTCCCTCCTTCAAACTTGCAATCCTAATGGGGTACATAATGTTGGAAAAAATCGTCTTCGTACTTGAATAGAACAATACAGTCAATATGAGTTCGAATCAATAGAGTAATCACATCAGACTTTGAGATGCGATATCACTTTCTTTAAAGATTTATTTGCCCCATGAAATTGCTAATGGTCACCGGAAAATATGCTCCAGGATACAATAAAATCTCAAATGAAAATACTATATAGCAATTTTAATACATCTCCAAAGTCTCTCTAGAAAACAATTGGAAACAATTGACTACAGTTTTGAAAGATGACTCAAAAAATTGTGATTGTGATCCCATTCATGGTTTTTCAAAACTAACACATATATATAAAAACATAGGTAACTCTTCGTGAAAAGTTACAAAAAATTAATAAAGATATTGCCTTCAAAAGAAGTTATATCGAACAGACACAACCTTTCAATGATTAAGAAGTTATATTTGAATATGTACGAACTCTAAGATAATCGTTGGAAGAACAAATAAAATTTGAAATAAATAAATAATAGATAATAAATAACCATAACTTCTTCATGAACAATCGTACTTATTTCAATATGACATTATGGTTAATTTTTATAAAAATAAATCCGAAATTTTTCAATAAATAAAAATAAATGATCATTGGTTAGTGCTAAATCCCGTCCACATATGCACTAACATCTTTTTGATATGGAATAAGGCATCTCTCAATTTGTTTTACAAACAAACTCCCAACACATAAGACTTCCGACAGCTCTCTGAACATGAGTCCACACAATCTTCAACCTTCTCCTCGTATGCTTCGACTTTCTTTACATCTACAAAACGTTGCAAACAAAAGGAGGGGGGGAAAAGAGAGGAAGAGCTCGTGTTATTGCATAACCTTGGGAGTCACGAGGACTCACAAAACATAAAAAGTATGGTATCCACACATTTGCAACCCACCGCAGTAGTTGTATTCATTTTTTCTTTTTCTTTTTTGCCCAGAAAAGGAACTGCTTACTCCCTCTTTTACCCATTGCGAATTTAGAGATAACTACATAGATTCGATTCTGTATGGTAATGATCCAAATTATATTCATTTGAAAGAGGGTAAGTTGACTATCCACAACGGTCCATTCAATATGCAATTGATAGAGGAAAACGCTGACTGGACCTCTATCCCTCTTTCACGCCATATGCCGTCATATATATTGACATTATTGATGGAGTCGATAGCTATCGAAAATTAAACTTGAGTATCAATATTTTGAGCGTCGAATATCTGAACGCTGATCAAAGTGCATCGATGCCAGGAAACCAAGCTAGCAAGGCGGACCGAGCCCATAACTTCTGCCACTCCTTGTGGTGCATATGGTACGGCGAAATTGGGTTGCCGGCGCCTGCACAGAGATTTGTGCACAATTTCGCACAATCCGCAGCATCAGCATTTATCTAAGCATCAGCGTTTATCTCAGCAACAAATGTCGAGAACATCAACACCCCCATGACTATCGAAAACGTTTCAGATCTCTCGCGTACGAATCTCGTTATCTAGTGCTTTCGAGTTTGGAGTTCAAGAGCAAAGGAGCAAGCACAGGTAGGTTATATATGGGCGTGGGCTTGGGTTCAAGCCATTGAATGGCGTGGATCCGCCTTAATTATTGAGGATATATATAGAGAGAGTACTTGGCAAATTATGTAATCCTCAGTTAATAAGATTACCTTAATTGTGCATAGAGTGTGTGAGGCTAATTTCAAATTTTCTTTCCTTCTCATGCGACCAATATCTAATGCAATAATTAGCTATTCATTCATTTATTTATTTTATTTTCCCAATGAGACAGTACTCTGAAAAATTATCAGTTGCTCTAATACATATAAATCCAATACACGCAAATCGTTGCATCATACATGTCCCATGCGATATCCACATGATTTAAGCGACCGTATGCATTAGATTTGGAATGCAAGCAATAATATCTCGTGAGAATCCTTAGTTTCGAAGTCGGGACTAAAGTGAGTAATCCACATTAATTGCTAAGTTGCTTCCTTGATCAGTTATTATTGTTTTTTTGGATCAGTAAGAAATAGATATGTTCTATAGAAAACATTTATGTTATTTCTTTCGACATTGATGCATTGGATCCATTAGATCACGTGGACATCACAAGAGATATACAGGATCTCACCAGAATCTCACAAAAAGCACAAAACAACGACAGCATCAACCACATAAATTCGGTTTTTTCTAAATCCCCTCTTCTTCTGCACTTCTACTTCCCCGTCGGTTTCTTCCCACGCCCGAAGCTTGCTTCCACACCGAAACTCGCCCAACCGACGACAATGCTTAGACAAGCCCTCGCCAGCACTCACCGGACGCCAGTCATCGGCCGACCTCCCCGCCGCCGGCCGAGAGCCACACCACGGCCAAAAATCGGATAAACTACGGGAACGATGGGAACGTGGCGAACGACGACACGGCCGACGTCCAAGGGGGGCCAACACTGTTGGAACATCCCAATAGAACATGACGCGCACGGACGACTCGAGGTCAGCCCAAAACAAGCAAACCAAAATCAGATCTCGTTCAGACATTTATGCAAACAGCAGGCGTACGCCATGGAAACGAGGGTTCTTGGCCCGAAACGAGACTCGAAGCTATGCCGAAGACCGCGACACATGACAGGCGGGGATACCAGCACAAATTGCAATGGCGACGGGGACCGGAGCTCGCGCGAGCTAGTCGGCGGCGAGCTCCGGCCCGGCGTACAAAACAGGGCAAGGCTTACCGGTCTCCTCTCCGTCTCGCCGTCTCTCTCCTCCCCTTTCATCTAGACTCACGCTCCCTCTCTTTTAAGCTTGGCCGGAAGAAGCACATGGCTCCTGCCACCGTCAGCTGCCGCTGTTGGCCTAGCTGCCCCGTCTGCTCTGCCACTGTACCACCGTCCTTACTGTAGCAGCGTGAAGGGAAAGGAGAGGGAGGGGAAGAAAGGAGCTGGGCCAAGAGGAAGAGAATGGGCTGGACTGAGCCCAGGCAGGGAGAAGGAAAAGAAACGAAAGGAGGTGGGCCAGCCTGCCCACGGCCCGGTCTCACTTTTTTTTAAATAATTTTTTTAATAATAACAATGCGAAAAGTCCTAATGACTATATGGGATGCAATTTAATGGAAAATATATGCAGTGCATTTTAATGAAAATTATTTACTTTACTATACTATTATTACTTTTTGCTCATAGATTTATTCCTAATTTTCTATGCAATTAAGTCCTAAATAAGAGGGATAAAATTTAGGTGTCAATAGGAGTGTAATAGCATTAGGCAAAGTACACGAACATTCTCTTCTACAAGAAAATTTGATTTGATTTTTCCATTGTGCTCCTTCTAATTTATATTTCATTCCAATTGGATCCTCTAAGATTATGATGTCAATTTAGTCTTTTTGGTTGAGAAACTTACATTGATGAGGGTAGTTATCAAAAAAAATGCAAATTATATATAGTAAGTTTCTGATTTTATAAACTAAGAGCATGTTTAGTAAGCGCTTAGCATAATCTAATGGCTATTTTTCTTTTCAATTTCATGTGAGAATCCAAAATTATGTCTTATGTTTAACAAATCGTGATGAAATTTTATGAGTCTCGGACAATTTTTTTAATTTATTTTAAATTTGTAATGTTCAGCATTTCACGTGAATATCATATTTTTAATATAAAAGATAAGGGCTTTAATTCAAAACTTTTCATATGTGTTTAATGCATCAGGCTTAGAATTATAATTTTCTATTTGACGTCCAATAGTCTATGTGTGTGTGTGTGTGTATTTATTGACAAGAGAGCCTTGGGATTATCTCTTTCATCTAGATAAAGAATTTTTTTTAAGAAATAATATTGAAATCAGAAAATGAGAGTTGAAGTCAAGGGAGGAGAGAGCGGCCCAAAGCAACAATTATTGTGCGATTGAATGCCGAACAGTCACTCATGCAGCGTGCATATATCAAAAACGAACTAATCATCAAACAAGAGAGTAAGATATAAAAAGATCATGTCCGACTTGATACAACCAGGCATATGGAATGCACGTTTGGATGAAGAGATTTATATCGTGTTTGGATGGCCGTCTTGCTCTATCTTTCTCTCCATAAAAATAAATAGATGAATAGCTAATTATTACATAAAATATCGGACACATAAAAAGGAAAGAAAATTTGAAATCAATTTGAAACTCTTGTGAATCGCAAATGTATGAACTTCCTCATCACATCGATGATGTTTCAAAAATAACAGATCAGTAAGCAAAATTCAAGTCACATTACATTTGCTTGACCAAAACAATCCTGCAAAACATTATGTTATAGTAGACAACATTTGTCTTTGTATAGGCCACTTATGTATTAGCAAAACATTTGCTAAAACCTTAGTATTGATATCTATCCTAGAATATTTTATTAAAGGCAAGAGGACTTCCTATTTTTTCAGAAATCTTAATCACCCATGTTATCTTTTACATCCATCGGACTAAGCACAAAGCATAAGGATGGGCATATATATATATAGAAGTACAAAAAATAAAATTATATATATATTTGGTCGTGAAATAAAATTATATTGAAATGGCCGAATTTTACTGTTAATTCATTAAACTTTGTGACAAAAGAGACTCAATTTACATTTTACCTTTTAATTATAATATGGAATAAATTTGAAGAATCCATTAAATATAGATATCTCCGAGTTGTTATCTTCACGATTCTCTACCGTATGGATATATTGTTTTCTATTATAACATTTGGAAAGAACAGTGAATGAACTATTTGATTTCAATTTCATATCATGACAGTAAAAAAAATAAAGAAAAAAAGTTATATATATTAATAAATATATTGGATAGGCCATTGAGATATTACCAATAGTTAGACATGCTTCCCAGTTATAAATAGTATGTAGAAAAACTTCTTGTTGCATAACTAGTGGTTCAAATCATGGGTAATTTCATATGCAAGGTCATGCGCTACGCACATATGCGAAGTGGAGTGTGAAGTCAAGGTGAAGACAGTATAAGGGGTAATTTCCATGGGAGAATAGATGAAAATTCAAAGTTATAAGACATACGCTAATCTTTCTATAGTCTTCTTATTATTGATTATAAGGGTAATTTGGGAATAAAATCATTTTCTTTCATTTGTTGTAGAGGCGATATTGGGAGAAATGGAAAGATGGGACCAGTGGTTTTGGCTCATTATACAAAAGCTAATTCCAGAAAAAAAAAAAAAAAAAACTTCCCACTAAATTGGACTCTTTTTTTCCCAAGAAAAACGTAAGCCAAGACGCAAATGATACAAATGCATTTAAAAATAAATAAAAAAGAGATGGGATGATCTTCAATGTTTCGGATCTTAAATCTTTGGAGTGATGCATCTGGACTCGGAGGCGATCAAGGTAGCGTCGGCTTCCACGTATCTCTCGGCGGCTGAAAAGCTATGGCGGCGAGTGGAGCATGACAAGATCCAACAGTGGTGCCCGTAATTCTAATACATGGGGATGACTTGAGGCAACCACTGGGGCACCAATTCTTTATGAACAATCTAGGATTCAGATAATATATCACGCGATTGCTCTGACATAATGTAATTGGTCAATCACCATTGCTCGAGTGCTATAAGTTCCATCTAATTCGTTGTTCACGTGCATATACATCACACTATCGATTCATCACACCATTGTTATTCTGCCATGTGAGTATACCCTCGATATAAAATGCCTTTTGGTCGAAATTCACTTCAATTGTGTCGGTATTCGAAGTACTTTGATGCATAGAGTCATCGGCACATGGTACTGCAATCGTAAGATTGTGAGTTTTGACCTTTATTGCTTTGGGAGAGTGAAAGCAGAAGACAAAATGTTGCTGTTAGTCTGTGCTTATGAAATTAGCTGCAAATTGCTTCTTCTTTTTTATGGTTCGCTTGAACTGCTTCTTGCCCAACAATGTGCACAATTCAATCCACATGATATAAACATAAAATTCACACGAAACAACGATTACCCGCTTAAAACACAATCGAACGAACCCCTTCGGGTCCGGCACTGCGGTCCTGGCATTACTCGAGAAGCCCGAGCCCAGATCAGGGGATCGACCCGCCTGAAGAACCCGCAACAATTATCTTGCCACGAACACAAGAAGAGAACAAGATTATAAGTTGAAATCCTTGTAGTTGAACGAGCTGGAGCTAGCTAAATCATGCTCAGGGAGCTCACCTCGCAATTTTGGCATTCAGGAAAGCGCCTCAACGAGGCTATTGGGCCAATGTGGAAGAGGGGTAAAAAGGGAAGCAAATTGGGTAGCTAAGGCCCATGGATAAACCGTACTTCCGTCGAATTGGGCAGCCCGCTCCGCTCAAATCCTTTTGGAATCCAATTAGGCTTTTTTATTAATTTATTTTTTTTAGCATTGAATACAATTTTCTCTGATAACAAAAGAAGAACAAGAAGAAAGAAAGAAGTCGTCTCGATGGATTTGTACCGATCGACGACGCTCTTGTCACAGCCTTCCTCCCAAAGTCGGATTCCCCTGCCGACCTAATTTGGCTTTTGTACCAAAATTGCAAAGCATGGGGCATGGTTGAGTTTTATTTATTTGGCTGTTCTAGGAAATCCCATTGCTATTACTTAGACAAGCACTAAAGATGACATGATCCGATGATTTTCTAAACAAAATTGTTTATCCTGTGTCGAAAATGTTACATTTATGAGCATGATCGTATGCAATTTTTGAAGGGTCCGATTGATTTTTAGGGACTTTGAATTTTCATTTAGGGTGTAGCTTATATTTCACTGAAAGTTCCATGACGAGGGAAAATATTTTTTATGGAAATCATTTTCTAATTTTCATTTTTTTTGTCAATCCTAGTGTACTTCTACTCTAAATTTCATTTGCTAGGTGATTTAGTGGGAAATGATTTCCTTCTTGCCAAATAGAGAAGTCATCCTTCTCCCCCCCCCCTCCCAAAAAAATGTTGTTGTTTTCAATTCATAAAGAACAATTTTAGTAGATTAATTAATTTTCCGTCATCCAAACACTGAAAAATTAGAAAAATAATTTTTTGGAAGACAAGCAAATGCTTTTATTTCATGAAAAGTAAATGATTTGGTAAAAATTCTAAAATAATGATTGTTCGTATTGCTTACAAAAAGTAAAAGAAGAAAATTCGCCATTCATGAAAATGTCTAAGCACAAATTGATGTCGATAATGAAATAATTTTTCATCGAGTAATATTATTTCAAGCGATTTAAGCGAGATCTTTTATAGATTCCCATATCATTTAGTCGAAACAAATGAAGCCTTAAATAAAATCCACTCTTGACTTTTTTGTATTTTCCAAGTTGTTCGGTTTAAAAAAAAAAAGAAAATAAGAGAAAGGTCTTATATATTCATTAATCCAACTTTTCAAATATCGTCAAGGATAATATCGATCGTGCCATGCCGAAATGTTTTCGCATTTGAAAAAAAAAAGATAGTAGATGATGGCTAGATGAGCTAATCCATGACAACCGATGGCAGCCAAGCTATAACCAAACGAACATACTTAGAAGTCAAACCCATAATAAAATTAATCCGAAAATTGTCAGGTCAAACACATGACAAGCGTCACTAAAGAAGTAAATACATTTCGAGCATTGAAATCTCATTTAATAATTTCCCAAGTATGCATCAGGTCAAAATTGCGAAAATTATTATAATTTATTGGAGATTATACCCATACTAACAAGAATTACGGCCTCGATAAAACCATGTTTATCAATTGGCTAGTTTTCTTCTTTGTGTGCCCTAAGCTATGTCTTACCTTAAGAGAATTATTAGCCGGTCCATTAGGGACGTCATAATTCTTTGTAATTAAATCATCGATTTTAGTCCATCCAAGTCTCTCTCAAATCCCAGTTGTTTTCTTTTACTGATTGGAAATCTGGCCTAAATAAAAACGGGCCACGGCTCTATGATCAATTGGGCCCGGAGCCCTATATTGGATGCCCAGATTATTCACTCCGCCATGAATTAAATAGCATTAATGACGTCACATCCCTCATGATCCGTGGTTTTTACAGGCGAGATCTAGTCAAATTCAACTGTTCATATTCAATTTTTTAGTGCATGCACGACGCTCATGAAAATAGCCTATCTCTTTTTTCTCATTGCTCGATGCAAACTAATTTCCTTAGGCAAGACTCCAAACTACTTTTTTCTTTCTCCTCTTCAGTTAGAAGATTATCATTTATCCATAGCAAATCACATTTCAAGCAATTTTTGTTCCCCACTTTCTTATCAAGGACAAGGGTTAAATAACTTCAAAGGGCTAGTCAAATCGATCGAACTCAATTTACTATTATAGAACCCCTATCGATGGGTTTGAACCCAACATCGATAAGTTTTCAGAAGTCATCCCGAAAGGGTTCCACACTTGATATCATTAGGGCGAAAGATAGTCATTAGAGAGGGCCAATCCAAAAAAAAAAAATTCTGTCTTTTCACTTGGTTGACTGAACTTTGACTTTTGCAGCCCTACCACGAACTCCGCGTCCTAACCAAAGTAGAGAGAAAATTACAAGAGAGAGCGAATCCAATCCGTCAATCTCTTTCGCACTAAACGCAGTCCCACTGGTGATTACCCTAAATCTCCCCAGATCCAGATGGCATTTTTGTAATTCCGAGCAGCTGAGGGTCCTCCGTGGTAATTGCGCACCCCCATCGTATATAAACCCACCCTGGACCGTCCCGTTCATTCTCCTCCTCCCCTTCCTCCTCCCCCATTCTCTCACTCTCTCTCTCCCCCCCTTCTCCCCCAAGAAAAACCTCCTCTCTCTCTCTCTCTCTCTCTCTCTCTCTCTCTCTCTTTCTACTCTCTCCCTCCGCCCTTGCCCGCCGCAGCACCGCCGCTGCCGTGGCGCCTCCGATCATCGATCCGCCCCTCGCCGTCTTCCTCCGCCTGCAAATCTGCATCTTTTCAGATCCTATTTTCCTTTCTCTGACCTTTGCTCCTTTCTCTCTCTTTCTCTTTCTCCATCTTATCTCCATGTTATTTTTGCATTTTTAAATCCGACCTCTCTCGCTTTCTCTCTCCTAGCGTTTTAGTAAAATTCGACGTCGTTTTCCTTATTTTGGACGTATCCTCTCGGCTCATTAAGAACCGATGTGGCGCTTTTGCCCTCGAGGTCTCCGGGCGAATTGACGTGACTGCCCCTCCATCGTTGGCGACACGTGGCCTCCTTTCCATGCGGGCGATATGAGCTACCACGCCCGCACGATCTTGACACCTGGCGCGTCGAGGAAACGCAAGGAGAGAGAGTCGTTTTACGCCAGCGCCGCGGCTCTGGCTGCTAGTGCTGCGGCTGCGGCGACCGCAACGAAGCCGGCTGCCAGGCCGGCTCAGGCCCAGGCCCAGGCCCAGGCCCAGGCCGCGGCCAAGGAGGGCCCGGCCGAGCCGCCGGTCATGTCTGACAACCGGCTCCTGGCCGGGTACATGGCCCACGAGTTCCTGATGAGGGGGACGCTGCTCGGCGCGATGCCCGAGTCGTCGTCGGCGGCGGCTCGTGGGGACGAGCAGCCGCCGCCGCCGCCGAAGCAGCAGCAGCAGCAGCAGCAGACGGAGGGGAAGAAGCCGAGCGGGAGCTACGGCGAGGTGGCGAGCATCCTGAAGGCCGACGGGGTCCACGTCCCGGGGATCCTGAACCCCTCGCAGCTGGCCCGTTGGATCCAGATGTGACGTGGCGGCCCGCTATTGGCCGGGGGAAAGCGGCTGCTAGGTAGCGCGAGGAGCACCCGATCCGGACCCTCCTCAAATCGAGAGACGGTGAGTCTCTCTCTCTCTCTCTCTACATCCTTGTCTGAAAGAGTGGGCAAGTGTCGACGGTGCTGGAATCGTCGGCTGACGCGACAGCGCATAGGTGTAATCGAGAGAGGAAGATCGGTCGATCGATGATTCCAATTTTCGATGTAAAAAGATCAGATGAATCGCGATTATGCAAATTTCTCTTTTTGTTTTCCTCCGTTCAAATTTTGTGGCTATGATGCTTTTCTCGCCATGACATGAATGAAACTCCCCCCCGGCGGCACCGGCGATGAAATCGCGCCCGACCCCGACGGCGGCGACACGGTCTCGGCCGCCGGGAAACTGGGTTTTCGCCGGCGGGGGCAGTCGGTCGAGGGGCCCTCCGCTGATTTTGTTCGACGGAATGATGATGACAAACGCTTTGCTTCGGTGGAGCCGCGTCGCCTAACGTGACCCGACATCGCACGGCCGATCTTGGCCGTGGAAAATCATGCGAATTCTGTTCCTTAGCATAATTAGTGTTGTCGGCAATGCGCGAATCATCTGAAGAAGCCATCGATTTTTTTTCATTTGTTTAATATCATGAAAAGTCCTTAACGAATATATATATCTATTACAAAAATCCACAAAAAACTGAAGTAAAAACCTAAAATTGGTACAGTTATCCACTATCACATGTCTTCTAATTTAGAAATTTAACGCTAATGAAAATTAAATTTGTTGCAAAAGATCTTTTGTGATATTAACTTTCAAGGAATGACGAGGTCACCAATAAAGGAAAAAGCAATTATTATATACTCATGCTTATCAATAAAAATCCTAGAAGAATTGAGATTCGCAAAATCATGCGGATTACACATGAGACCCTGCCAAGTTATCATTGACGGGAGCGTGTTAAACATTTTTGGAACAAATTCGACGAGTTATAAGTCGGTGTCCTAAAGGGAAGTAGCGAATCGTCCTTCACTTTCGGCTCCTTAAAGATCCCACTCGCCATGGCGAAGAAAGCAACAAGTTATCCTCCTTTATTAACAGCATCCTCAAAGTTTTCCGGCAGCCGCCGCTTAAATGGTGGCCTAGCGATAAAGGTGCCTACCATCTTGCAATGAGAGGCTCGCCGATCGTGGAAATCTCGACTTCGGTTAAGAATGAGGCGGGAATTTTTGGGAGGTAAAGTAATGGTTTTTAAAATAAAGTTTTTTTGCAATGTCGACTCGTCGTAGTTATAATTTAGAGCTTAATAAAAATGAATTCGAATGTAAAATAGTGTGTTCTAGACTACAGAAGAGGTAAGTTGATTTTGGTGTGGAAAATGATTTAGTGAGTTGAATTTGCACAATCTTATTTTTCCATCTATATTTATATATGCATATTTCCATCGTCGACAAACTATAGATCACTATCGTGGATTTCGCCGGAACTCATACTCTACCACGATGCCTTGAAAAGCCCAAGATTGTCGATACATCTAAACCAAGAGCCGTGTTTCACGGACTAACCAGGCATCTCGAGGCTGAGAATAGTCTGGGAAATTCGAATATGTGACCGTCGGCTTTCAGATAAAGTGTATGACCAATCGTATACTGCCACGGCGGTTCCATCTCGCATCGATTCGACGATCCTTTCTTTGACCAGTTCGTTATGACTTGGAATCGCTTGCAAATGACCAAGACAAAAACGTCCGTCCAATGCTGTCCAAAACGTCCTTTAAAGTACAATTTTTCCAACGTGTCTCTTCCGTCCGACTGCAAAATAAATTGCTTTGACCAAATTGCGGAAGAACTTCTCGTTGGCTTTGCAATTTGGACCGTCTTTGCAAGGCTACTGGCCTGTCATGGAAATTTGTCCTTTTTTCATGTGGAAGTTGCTTTGCTTTTTCATGGTTTGGAAGAAGACCATTTACTTCCTTCCTAGGAACGGCTTTCGACATCATTTCCTTTTGTATTTCGCCATATAATCATCTAGAACGACTTAAACAACACAAAAAAGGAGGAACGGGTAATCTTTGACGTAATTTGCAAGATGGTTTTCGTGACTCGGCTGGAGGTTGAAGAACACTGTCCCGGTAAGGTTTCTCATGACCAAGGAACTCAATTGAGCTTTTCTGGATACTGGTGAGCTCAACTGCTTAATCCAAATCTACATGCCTAGAGCGATGCACAAGTTTTCCGGCAACATCACATGGAATGGTTCGAATGTCACTGGGAAATGATCCATAAGTCGCAACAAGAATGAATACTAATTACCAGTGCAATGCTCAGAAACATCGAATGCAAAACAAGGAAACAGAACTTTGTGATTATTGCAGTCATACTGTTGAGAGCTTAACAATGATCTATTGATCCCAGCGATACAACCTTCCAGTGAAGCAGTAAAGTAAAAAGGAACTTAAACGAGTAGCATGATAACGCCAGGTAGGCCCGCATTTTGCCAAAATGCCCTTTTGCTTTGTTACCATGGAAATGGCCATGACCATCTCTCATCTTAGCAGACAAGTATAGCAATGGAGAATGTTCCCTAGACACCCCAAAACAAGCAGAATGTGAGAGAGAGACGTGTTACCCTACCCTAAGCCTTCTTGACGGCAACTGATCTTGCCTTGAGATTGAGAAAGATTGCCCTGAGATGGGAAAACAAGTAAATTAGAACGAGAGAGCATTTCGTAGGTGTTCCACAGCTCTAATATGCCTATGTCACATGTAGCTTAAAGCATAAGACATGGAAACTTTTCATAAGCACACATATACTTCGATATTGACCCTAAAGCTTAATTGTAATCATCTAACAGAAAGCAGCATTCAGGGGCTCGAGACTGTAAGATTATGCCTTAGTGGCTGCCCCTTTGACTTATTACATTCTGAACATGTATTTAGAACTCCTTAATTTTCCGCTTTAGCTTTCATTGAAGAGTTGCAGCAGTAAAATCTAGCTTGCATTAGAAGTCCGGTCTGTGTCGACTCTAAGAGTACTGACCATCTAACATATTGATTATCTTCTCTGAGAGGTTTAAGCTAAAATGTAAACGGCATGTAAAAGAACAGCTACAAAATCAATTGCATTTTTTCACCGTCAACATTTCTTTTTATGAGCTCAACATTTAGGAGGTGTTAAGTAACAGAAAAATTGCGTTGAACTGGAAGGAACTATATACATTCATTTAGTAATAGCAAAGTGTTCAGAGCAATTTTTCCAACCAAGTAGAAATATCGGTGATGTTTCCTTTAGTCGTCAGTTATATTATTGTGATGGTCAATTGAAACCATATAACCAGTTCCTGACTAATCAAACCCATTGATTAAATGCCCCTGGACATGAGTACACGATGTATCTGCATATGCTAGGATAATTGGGATTCCAAGACAAGTTAAAGCAATGCCAAATAAGAGATATCTTCTTAAACCAACCCATGCCTTGAAGGTAATAGAGGAACAAGCACTATTAGCAGGCAACAGCACTTGCTCAAGAAAAACAGAAAGCCAAACCAAAAGATGAACTTACCAGCATGAGGCAACAAAGCTGTGGAACAAGACGCGAAACTGCACAGGCATATACTGGTAATTCACCCACCCAACTATGGGCCAAAACTGCATTATGTTAGCATAAAAATTAGTGAGTCACAAAGTCGTTCTAATGACATTACTTTCAGTTTGCATAGCAACAGAAGGTTAACACTCTTTTACCTTCCATGCAGTCAGTTGCACCGAAGGATAGTCCTTTCGGACTTTGCTCTTGACTAAACTCCATGGTCTTCCTGCTTTGACAAAGCATATGCTTAACAAAAAATTAACAGTATGCAGCACAGAAAGAGTACTAAGTTACAGAAACTGTGTAATGGAAAGGGCAGTGAAATTAGGAGAATTTCAGGCAATATCCTTTTTCATGCCAATTGTTTCCAGAGATTCGTGACTAAAGAGCAACAGACAAAACTTGTGATGAGGGAGCACTTCACAAAGGGAAACTAACATGCCAAATGAAGAACCACTACTAAGTAAAGTCCCTCAAAAGACAAACAAGAATCTCATAACAAAAACAAAGACGTTGATTATAAGAATTCAGATTCTTATTCCCATGTGTTGACAGTTCCACCACTTGCAAAATCAACTCTAAAAGCGGATTGATCCTTAGATAAATCATTCAAAGCAGATTAGCTGAGTCAGCATCCACCCCTAAATTGGAGAATAATATATCGTCCAGTCTGTATCAGAGCAAATCACCACATGCATAAAAAATGAACAAGGTAGTATACCCCTCTGGGGCGACATTGTAAGATCAGGCATCCTCCATGGAGCTTATCTATATAGATGCTTCATTTTCTAATTTTATGTAGCTGCAAGAACTGCTTGAATGTACTAAGAAGGAAATGCCAACCTTTACTACTTATCAACAATAAAAATTGAAGGAAATAAACACATAGAAAGAACATAGAAGAAACTCTCGAGTCCATGGGGACTGGATGCTTGAATATGATAGTATACTCATGGATGGTGGATCACACTAATCAGTAGGCATAGATACCTCTTTCAACCAAATGCAACTTTAAAATAGCCAAAGCCATGACTGAAAGCATGGATTCTAAAAGTTATGATAAATTGTGAAGAAACGATACTTGAAGTGGCTAGGGGTGCATTGAACACATCTAGCCTGACATAAAACATCTGATATACGGGCATACCTTCAACTACCAAGCCATAGTACATCATGAAGAACATGTTGTTCCATGGAGAAGTTGTGCATTGCTCCAACAACACCTATTGCAAAGCAATCTCATCCATCAAACATGAGGAGTGGCACAGAAAAGTTTGGCAGTCTACACATCGCACAAGCAAAGAAAATGCCCCAATAAAATGTAAAGGCATATGCTAGACCAACATTTTTTGGCTCCTTTCGTAACAGGTTAAACTCTTCCGCAATAATTACGGGTTTTATATCAGAAAACAGGCGTCAGGCTGAAAGTCAAAGTTCACAGCAAGTCTTCTGAAATGAATGGTAGCTGGGCCCAAGTTCCTTACTTTCATGGCGACGGTTCTGTTGCCTTTCTTCCCCTTGAAGATGATGTCCATCAATTTATGGAGAAAATGTCCAAACGGCCCTCCGTATGCAAACCCATAAAGCTGCCAAAACCATTCAGCAATCAGCAGATGAACTTCGTACACTGAACCTCGTATCGGGTCGTCCCTATTATCAGCAAAAGGATATCAATCGACAACCAACTGTACGACCGTACCATGATAAGCAGCAATCTCCTGATCTGAAGCCTCTTGATCCCGGAAATCTTCTGCGCGACCGTATCGCTGACGCCAGCCAAAACCCCAGCAGTGATCGCCTGAAACACACCCGAGCGACGCACACATGTCAAGAACAGAGCACGGGCCACGAACCGCGACCCAGAATCGCCCGCCGCGAAAGATGCGATTTTGACTCGACGGGCGCGGCGGAGGAGCGAAAACGGATCGTGGGCAAGAGTCGGGAGGGGGCGAAAGAGAGAGGGGAACCTTGGTCCGGAGAGGGTGGGTCTGGAGCTGCAACAGGTACTTCCCCCATGCTTCTTTGGCCGCGTCCGACATCTCGCGCGATCGAGTCAAGCAAACACAACCCAACACGCACGCACGCACGCACGCAGTGTCTCTCTCTCGTTTCCTGTTTTCTCGGGCTTGAGATTCGTTGGTTTGACGGACGAGCGAGGGAGGAGCAGAGGTCTTTAAATGGAGGGAAGGTGAGGTTAGGTGCGGGCACGCACGTTGACCATGCGAGGCTGCATCTGCCGGCGGTCTGAACGGCAAAGGCGGAGACGAAGACCCACCAGAAGCGGACTAATGGGGGTCATTCTCTTCCTTCTTTTCGATCTCACGCTGTGGGAGAGTGCAGAAAATCTAATGTGCTTTTTGTTTATCTCAACTTCAACGAGGGTCACGCTCATCAGATGGGGAAATGAAAAAACAAAGGAAAAGGAAAAGGAAAAGGGCTCCTCAGAGTGTGGATTGCAGGCCGCAACTCGCCTGTATGAAGACGTAGAGGCGCATAATAGATTGATATAAACATCATGAGCAAAATGGACAGCATTAATTGGGAATCACTTGGATCGGATTTGATTGATTTGTTTTGCAAGAGTGTTGGTTTGGTTCTCGATTTTTAAATGGGAAATTGATATATGAGCCGTCCGATTTCCGGTTCCAACAAGGGATCCGATTACATATACTTTTTCTAATTATTTCTTCAAAAATTTTAATAAATTATGAATTAAATACTATCTCAAACCGATTCTAAGTAGTGGAATAAAAAGTGATCGGTTCCATTGCATCGGAAACAGAACTAAACTGGACCAATGTTTGGATTCGGTTCCCGATCCTAGGATCAATCAATCCAGTTCTCAACTTAATTGAATTGAGAACCGATTACCTCTAAAAAGTAGATGCTTTGCGACATCATTGAGTTCAACAAAATCATCTTTCTTATTTGAACATGTCTATACTCATACGTCTCACTTCTCAATTTCCCTTTATATATTTGTCTTTCCCAAAAGAAATGAATATATTCTAAATGTTTTACGTTGGAAGGATGTCAAGACCCAGCGAAATTGAAATAGTTTTAGTTCATATTTAGGACCTTCAATCTCATTATGGGAAGATGCAGAAAATATAATGTACTACTTTTCCCAGCTTCAACGCGGGGCACGCTCGTCAGATGGGGAGAGAAAAAAAAAAGGAAAAATTAAAAAGAGAAAAGGAAAGCGGCAATAAATAAATAAAGAAAGAAAGAAGGTGCTTCTTCTCTTTGGGGCCACCATTTTAGATTTTAATGCGTTCAAATCCTGTTTACGGAGACTCGATTCCAGATTGGACTGGCAACAACTTTTGCAACCTTGATTTTTCTGAGATTGCCGTTGGTTCAAAGTCTATCAAGGAGTTGAGACTGAGACTCGTGGACGTTTGATATAGGTATGTTGTCCTACAGACATGGTCCTTCTCTTGATCTTCTAGAGGAATCGCCTGTTAGGCTCCTTTTATTTTATGAAAAATTTTTTTTTTTTTCATTTTCTAATGTTCGGATTGCTTAAAAACTGAGTCGATAAAAAATGTCTACCTAATCACAGTAAATTTATGCTTAAAGTTTAGAAAATTACTTCTTCTTTAAAAAAATAAAAAAATCATGTTTTTTTTCAAAATATAACTAGATATCAACGCTTGAAATTGAAACTTTGCATTTGAGTATAGGAACCCCAACACACGATCTTGAGCCCTTGACAACACACTCGAGTCTAAAAACAGGGGCCGGGTACACCACGCTCCATTAAGGCCAAGCCTGAGTCTAAAGAGACCAAGCTTGGGACCATAGAGGTCAGGACCTAAACAATGGCACCCATGTCTAGGTCCTTGACACTTAGGCCTAAGTTCACTAAGGCCAAGCTTGAGACCCTAGTCTCCTTGCTCGGCTCTCTAGAGCCTGGACTTGACTCCATGAAGATCAGGACCAAACCCTAATGGCCATGCCCGAATAGCTAGAGCTCAAGCCCACTAGGGTTCCCAGCACCCATATTTGGATCCATTGAGAAGATTTGCACCTTGTCAAACCAATAAAATAATTCTAATCTTCTACTTCCACCTTGAGAAATTTCCTCAGCCACTCGAATGTTAGACTTGATGTAGCAATCTATGGGGCCTAAGTTCTCCACTTCTCTGTTAGTATTAGCTCGTGTTTGTTTAACGGGAACGAAAGTAGTTGAATGAGAATGGTCCCTTCATTTCTTTTCTTGTACTTATGTTTGGTGATATGGAATAAGAGTAAATGAAAATAAATAAATAAAACAATTGAGAATGAAGGTCTTTTTATCTTCGAGTTTCCATTAATATGGAGGAGCTAGGAATGAGTTAATTGGAATGGATATTACTGGATATAAAATGCAATATTGTAGTTAAATCAAGAATTGTGAATCGATATTTCCCTCTCTATCTCTTTTTTTTTTTCTTGAACATATTTCACAGTAAGTTTAAATTAATTGTTTCATTTGCCAGGAAAAAAACTCTTATCAAGTTTTTATATGCAATTCGAATATACCTTCTCTCCACAAGTAATCTTTTAATTGGCCTGATTGAACATATTAGCAATCTATTGTTGCACCAAGTAAATAAATTTGTGAAATTCTATAGTTTTTATGATCATAATTTTGTACACGAGTAAATATACGAGCAAATAAAAACACCAATTTTTATGACAACAATATGTGTAAAAGTAATTTCGGCGAGCAAAAGAAGTGTTAATTTTTAGGTCCTACAGATAATAGAGTTTATTTTTAATAAATGTTAATCAATGTAGTGATTTGGAAGGAGGGGGGGGATTGTTCAAGGTACTAGACTTAAAAACCTACTTAATATTTTTTTATTAGTAAATTACATGCATGAGAGAAAATTGCATAACATGAACAACATAAGTTTTTCTTTTACGTTTTCATGGAGATAGAAATGCTGGAGAGCACTATTGAGATAAGATTAGTATTTAGTAAAATGAGATTTAGTTTTTTGAGATTTCTTATATTTTAAAGATGCTGCAAAATAATAATTTCAATAATATAATTCTCGATCCTTATAAGAGATAAATCTTCCCTTTCTAATTATTACCATGACAGGGCAAGTAATCTTTTTTATTAACTTTTATACGAGAAGAAAAGAATAGATAATAAAATGAGTTAAAATTAAAAAAAGTCAAAGACTCTCCTTGGCGGCGCAGCCCTTGCTGGCCCCTTGTCCAGGTCTTCGGCTGGCGTCCTGCGGTAGCTATCACGACTCTTAACCATAATGGCTGTCACTTTGAGCAGATACTTCTCGAGAAAATAATTTTTCCTCTAAGTTATTAAATAAATGAAAATTAATTTCTTGCAAATGATATTCATGAAAATATTTTTTAAAAGGAATTTTCTAGTGAGACAAATACACATGTGCCTCGTGACAAGAGATAATAACATAATTGATTCTTGAACTTTGAGCCAATATATTTATTTTATTTAGTGTAGTCCCTGAATTTTAGTTTAATAATTTCTTAATTTTAGTTTAATGTATAATATAATCTCTGAACTTTTAATTATTTGATGCGATTCTTAAGTTTTGGGTACATGTTCAACTTTATCCATAACTCGTCATTTCATTAATTCAAGTTCAGGAATAATAATGAATATTTTTGTATAGTTTAGGGATTAAATTGAAATTGTACTAAAATTTGAAAGTTCATGGATCATATTGCACATTAAGCTAAATTTTAGAAATTATATTAAACAAATTAGAAGTTAAAGGATTACATTATACATCGAATCAAAGTTCATCAATTATTTATATAATTTTCTCCGACAATAACTGTATAGGCTGGGGTCTTTAATTAACATTTCTTGGAGGTTTCCTCTCGTTTGTTGGGAATTTCCCTTGGATCTACGTTGAGCCTACTCAAGTCCTCCTTGCAATTTCTGCGCATTTGTCCCGAGATCTCTTTCCACGATCCACGTGAGAAAGCTTCCAACTAGGGGCCGCCTTCCTCCAATTTTGACTAAATTCTATAATACATGATCATGCGGACGGCTTAAAGTAGTATTGAAACCAATAGTCTCAAAATCGATTGGTTCTTCATCGTCCGTCACTCATTAAGAATGTGGATCGTTCCTTCCTCGATACTTTATCCCATTCGAATGCATCTAACCGTCGTCATCCCAACACAAGAAAAATGTATTGCTAAACTAAAAATTTAAAAGATATATGAGGAGAAAATCTCTCAAGAATCCTCCTTTCTCAATATGCATGAGATATCTTTCCTGTTCCTACAAATCGTATCAAAATACTCGAAGTTAGATCTTAGAAGAATAATGCAATCTCTTTTTGGGGAATTTTTCCAAGCATCAAAAGGACATGTACATTAAGGGAGATTTTCTAGGGTTTGGCTTTATTTTTATTTTATTTTGAATTTTCATAATTAGCCTAGCAATGGGATTTTTTTTTTTTTTTTTTTTTGGTTGGAGCCCCGCAATGGAAGTTAAAAAAATAAAAATTGAAGGGTCAATATGTAAAATACGCATGTGCTACTACGATGGTGGGAGGAAAAGACGGAGGAAGTGGATCACTTTCCAACTCCACTTATAAATTGCCTTTGGATGGAAATACCCTCCACTTGGAAAGCAATTTTGATTGAATATGACTTTTTTTGGTCGATTGTTGAATAATGACTTGATGATCTTTGCACATCTCTCTCATAAATGATAATAATAAAATTTTAAATTTATTGCACTTATGTTAATTCAATCATAAACCTTTTAATTGTACAATTTAGTATAACATTTTAATTTTTATGTCAATTGAGTCTATCTGAATAAATTAATTTTAGCCAAAAATCGCTAGCACGAACATTCTTAGATAACATTTTGATAATTTTTTAGAATTTTTGTGGTGTTTTCCTTTTCTTCTCTTTACATTTTGTTGGGGAGACTAAGGGCCGACAAAGGTTATCGACCAACACTCGTTGACACTAGGCTAGGGCTACAACACCCTTGCCTGATCTGGGCATTGCAAACTGAATTGAGGTTGGCAAGGTGCCGGCACACCCATGCTTTGGCCGGTGAGGGGGTCAATGTCCTCTCTAGTGAGTCAATTCCTATTCTTCTCTCGAATGGCTTTACTCCTAAATATTTTTCATATTTGAGCGAAAAACATAAAAGAAAAAGAAAATGATGAGATAGTAATATAAAGTTGCAATCTCCACAACACTAGCAAAATTAGAGAGAGAATCACAAAACCAAAATGGAAAATGCAGATAATATCTCTCGACTTAAATTAGAGTATTTAAGTTCCAAAAAAAAACAATTTATTTTTCAAAAGTTGTATATGAAAATGGAAAACTACCCACTACCTGAAAAAAGAAGAAGAAAATACTCGGATTTATTTACGAAATGCACGTGGCCCGCAGAGTCTGCGTTGGCTCGAGAGGGCAAGGGAGAGGAGCGGGACACAAAAGGTCTTCGTCCTTGGAAATTGGGCCGGGCCAGACATCATTTGGAATAGTAGTCCAGGCCCGCTATCATACTTCAGTTTTAAACATTGGATATCCTTGCTTCATTAGTGATATTGTACACGTGATCTCCTACTACTTCATGGCCAGATTTGGACCATAAAGGCACATATAGTAACAATTTTATTTCTCTATTTTTCATTTCTTTTTGTTTTCGAGAACAGGTTCAAAACATAAATCCGTGTGGTAATACAATTTCATTTTTTTTTTTTTTTTGGAACCAATTTTCACTTTAGAAATAAGTTTGATACAAAAATCAAAAGTAAAAATCTTTTACTTTCTATTTCTAGAGGAAAAATGAAAAAGAAAAACTCTACTTGTCATTTGCCCTTGCTACTAGCCGCTTGCCCACCGACAGACAGCGGGTTGTCCATTGCCGGCTACTCATTGTTTGCTAGCGGTCCATTGCCCATCGTCTGCTGTCATTTGCTGGTTGCCCAAGAGAGAAAAATTTTATATTGTTATCAAATGAATTTTTATTCTAGGAACAAAATTTTTGTGTCATTATCAAATGCAATTTTTCTTAGAAACTCGTCTTAAAAAAATAGAAAAATCAATTTCTGGCAAGAAATTAACTTTTGAAACAAAATGATTTTCATTTTAGCCCCAACATTCCGAACACCAACAACTCGGCTCACCGTGCATCCCGAACAAAACTAGCCTTATCTTTAGTCCGAGGGATGTATGAAGCATGCCCTTCAAATCAAACAAACCCTAAATCTTTGAAGTTCAGATATCGTACTCATATCGCGAGATGTTGTCGGGGAAAAGGAGTCGTTTTGTAGATGATGGATGGTCATTTTTGGCAGCTCAGACAATAGTCCTCCACCATCAACATCGAACCATCATTTCTTGTCTCGCCTAATGGCGAGAATCGAAACAGGAAAAAAGAAATGTTGCTCCGCAATGATGGAAACACAGTAAAACTTAGTCGGCCGACTCATTTTTCTATAAATAATCGCTTGTAGTATTTATAAATAAAAATAAATGAAAAATTACTTTCATCATTCAAGAAAATAATTAGATGGAAATTATTGTCGATAATGAAAATATTTTTTATTGACTAATTTGATTTATTTAAGTGATGCAAACGATTTTTTTTAGAAAATATTTTAGAAAATATTTATTTTCTTGTGAAACAAAAAAAAATCTTAATAAACTATGAAGCTGCCAAATATTTTTGTAAAAAATGTTGCGTGTATATATAGCTCATAAAAATGAATGATCAAAGATAGCCCATGAAATTAATTGAACAAAAATTATTGTCGATAATAAAAATATTTTTTATTAAGTGATTATTTTAAATAGTGCAAGTGGTCATTTTTACAAGAATTTTTTTTTAAAACCATTAATATTTCCGAAACAGACTGAACTTTAATTAATTAGTAAACACCAATTATTCTGATTTAATTAACTTTTTCCTTATGAAAAAATTGCATGAATTATAACATGGACAAACTAAACATTTCCCCCTTTGACCGACTGAACGGTGGCGTGCGTGCGTGCGTGAGAGAGAGAGAGAGAGAGAGAGAGAGAGAGAGAGAGTAGAAGTTGACAAGACAAATGGTATCGATTCAACTTGTCGGCCCAATGCTTCCACGTAATTGCCAAACAAAGATATGACGAAAAAAGTTCGGGAAATGTAAAACGGGATTGTCCCTCCTTTAAGTCATATCACAACTCTATTTCCATTTCCAATGTTTATTTAATTATTTATTTAAGTGATTGGATGTTGCCCAATAGTTTTCACCCCTCTTGACTCATCCTACTATCTCGCGGGCCCTTCTTTAGCAGTTCTATCATAGAACTACTATGTACCATGCGGATCATCGTATTTGCATTAGCATTTGTGAAAAGTCATGTCTCTAGGCTTTTGGCAAATAATGCGATAAATATTATGACACGATGCATTTCTATTGTCACATTCCTAAGCATGGCTTAAAATCGTTTGGTGTTTGTAGCACATGAGGTGTCCTTGAGCAGCCTAAATCATTGTGGTAGGAGGTGGCTTGAGGACCAACTTAAGGTTAGAGACTTGTCTAAACTTTACCTTAACTTCTTTGCTTTCCAATATACATGCATTAGTCGAAGAGTTCTTACAGGTTTTTCTTATTTTCATGGTATATAAAAATGGTAGAGTATTATTGATATGAGATTGGTAAAATGAGTTTTAGTTTTGAGAGGTTTATTATTTTTTAGAGATACTACAAATAGTTTTTGCAATAAAAGAATTCTTGATCCTAATAAGAAATAAATGTTTTGTTTTTAATTATTACCATGACAAGGCAAGTAATCTTTTTATTAACTTTTATACGAGAAGAAAAAAAATAGATAATAAAATGAGTTTAAAAAAAAAGTCAGAGAGTATATGAAATTTAACGTTTAGGCTAGATTCTCACCTAGAGCAAATATTGTAATAGGCGATGAATCTATAATAGACTCGCAACTGTTTTATGACTTTCAAGTACTTGGAAGATGGAAAATGAATCAACTTAGGAAGAACATTTTCCTTGAAATGAAAACAACAAACTTAAATCGGGGAAAACAACTTTCCCTCCTAATCACAAAATAAATGTAAATTAACTATTTTTCTCAAAAATGATTTTTCAAAAAGAATTTTTAGCGAGACAAGCGCACATTGTACTTTATAATAAAAAATAATGACATAAATGGTCTCTAAATTTTGACTCGATACTTTATGTAGTTTTTGAACTTTTTGATTTGTTCAATGTAACCCATAAACTTTAGTTCAATATACAATGTGATCCACAAATTTTCAATTTATTCAATGTAATTTCTAGATATTTAGTACATGTTCAACTAAGTCCATGAACTGTATTAAAATATTCAATATCGTTATTCTATTAATTTAAATTTGGGGACAACATTGAACATTTTTGTGTAGTTTAGGGATTAAGTCGAATATGTATAAAAAAATTTAAGAACCACATTAAATAAATTGAAAGTTCATGGACCACATTATATATCGAACAAAATTTTATGAATCACATTGAACAAATTTAAGTTCAAAGATTATATTATATATTGGGTCAAAGTTTAGAAATCATTTGTGTTATTTTATTTGATGATGACTATATAGGATAAGAGATGGGTTAGGTCTTTAATTAACATCCCTGGAGGTTTCCTCTCGTTTGGTGGGAATTTTCCCTGGTGTCCATGTTGATCCGACTCAAGTCCTCCTTGCAATTTGTGCGTATTTGTCCCTATAACCACTTTCCACGAACCTCGTGAAAAGAAAGCTTCCACCGAAGGGTCTTCTTCCCTCCAATTTTGACTAAATTCTATAATACATGATCACGCGCACGATTTAAAGTATTATCGAAATCAATAGTCTTGGAAATCGATTGGTTCTTCGTCATCCGTCACTCATTAAGAATGTCAATCGTTCCTTTGGCAATATTTTATCACGTTTGAATGCATCTAATTTTCGTTGTCCTAGGCAAGAAAACGTATTACTAAACTAAAAGTTGAAAAGATATATGAGGAGAAAATCTCACTAGAATCCCCCTTTATCAATATGCTTGAGGTATCTTTCCTTTTCCTACATAGTTGTATCAGAATACTCGTGGTTAGATCTTGGAAGAATAATGTAGCCACGATTGCATCTTTTAATAATCTTAACTTTTTTGGAGGAATTTTTCAAAATATAAAAAGGGCATATATATTGAGGGAGACTTTTGAGGGTTGGGCTTTTTTTTTTTTTTGATTTCAATCATTAACCTCGCAACGAAAGTTTTTTTTGGGTGGGGGTCGAATCTCACTATGGAAGTTAAAAATAAAATAACACGAAAATTGAAGGGTTAATATGTAAAATACGCATGTGCTACTACCATGGTGAAGGGAAAGGGTGGAGAAAGTGGATCACTTTCCAACTCCACTTATAATCACTATGGTTTGTTTCAATGGTCACCCTTCATGTATGGAAAGTGAAAAGTATGCAGTTCAAATCCCCCACTTTCAGGGAAGATTGAGATGGGAACGAATAAAGAGACGTGGCAAAAATCTTAAAGTGAAAGTTAGAATAGAAATAAAATATAATCGACAAAAAAAAAACTCCGCTTATAAATTGTCTTTTGATGAAAATACTCTCCACATAGAAAGCAAGTCTGATTGAATAATGGCTAGATGAGCATCGCAGATCTCTCTTAGAAAATTATCAAAAAAAAGCCCCAAATTTAATTGTACAATTTAGTACAATATTTTAATTTTTATGTCAATTGAGTTTATCTAAATAAATTAATTTTTTAGCCAAAAATCGCTAACACGAACATTCTTAAATAATATTTTAATAATTTTTGAAATTTTTGTGGTGTTTTCCTTTTCTTCTCTTTACATATTTTTAGGGGACTAAGGGCTGACAAAAGTTACTGACAAACACTTGTCGACACTAGGCTAGGGCTGCAACACCCTTGCCTGATATGGGCATTGCAATCTCAATCGAGGTCGGCAAGGTGCTGGCACACCCATGCTTTGGCCAGTGAGGGGGTCGATGTCCTCTCTAGTGAGTCAATTCCTATTCTTCTCTTGAATGGCTTTATTACTAAATATTTTTCATATTTGAGTGAAAAACATAAAAGAAAAAGAAAAGGATGAGTTAGTAATATAAAGTTGCAATCTCCACAACACCAGAAAAATTAGAGAGAGAATCACATAACCAAAATGGAAAATGCAGATAATATCGGTCAACTTAAATTAGAGAATTTAAGTTCCAAAAAAAAAAAAAACAATTTCTCTTTCAAAAGTTGTATAAGAAAATGGAAAACTACCTGAAAAAAGAAAAAGAAATACTCGAATTTATTTACGAAATGCACGTTGCCTGCACAATCTGCGTTGGTTCCAGAGGGCAAGGCAGAGGAACGGGACACAAAAGGGTAAATAACGAGAGGTCTTCGTCCTTGGAAATTGGGCCGGTCCAGACATCGTTTGGAATAATAGTTCAAGCCCACTATCATACTTCAGATTTGGACCATAAAAAGCGCATATAATAACGATTTTATTTTTCGATTTTTCAATTTTTTTGTTCACGAGAACATGTTTAGAACAGAAATCCATTTGGTAATACAATTTCATTTTTCTATTTTTAGAATCAATTTTCACTTAAGAAATAAGTTGATACGAAGATCAAAAATGAAAATATTTTACTTTTCTATTTCTGAAACAAAAATGAAAAATAAAAACTCTACTTATCATTTGCCCTTACTACTAGCCGCTTGCCCACCGGTAAATAGCAGGTCATCTATCGTTGGCTACTTGTTGTCTGCTAGTGGTCCATTGCCCATCGTTTGCTGTCGTTTGTTGGCCACCCAAAAGAGAGAAATTTTGTATTGTTATCAAACAAATTTTTATTTCAAGAACAAAAAAATTTTGTGTCATCGTCAAACGAGTTTTTTCTTAGAAACTCGTCTAGAAAAAAAATAAAAAAATAAATTTCTAATGAGAAATTAACTTTTGAAGCAGAATAATTTTCATTTTAGCCCCAACATTACAAATACCAACAACTCGGCTCACTGTCCATCCCGAACAGGGCTTTTAGAATATCCCTTGTACAAAACGAGCCCTATCTTCAGTCCGAGGGATGTATGAAGCACGCACTTCAAATCAAACAAACCCTAAATCTTTGAAGTATAGATATTGTACTCATATCGCGAGATGTTGCCGGGGAAAAGGAGTCGTTTTGTAGATGATGGATGGTCATTTTTGGCAGCTCAGACAATAGTCCTCCACCAGTCGGCCCAATGCTTCCACGTAGATGCCAAACAAAGATATGATGAAAAAAGTTCGGGAAATGTAAAACGGGATTGTCCCCCATTTAAGTCATATCACAACTCTATTTCGATTTCCAATATTTATTTATTTATTTATTTAAAAGATTGGATGTTGCCCAACAGTTTTCACACCTCCGCCTCTACACTCGTCCTACTCTCTTGCGGGCCCTTCTTTAGCAGTTCCATCATAGAACTTCTATGTACCACGTGGATCATCGTATTTGCACTACCATTTGTGAAAAATCATGTCTCTAGGCTTTTAGCAAATAATGCGATAAATATTTTGACACGATGCATTTCTATTGTCACATTCCTAAGCATGGCTTAAAATTGTTTGGTGTTTGTAGCACATGAGGTGTCCTTGAGCAGCCTAAATCGTTGTGGTAGGAGGTGGCTTGAGGATCAACTAAAGGTTAGAGACTTGTCTAAACTTTACCTTAATTTCTTTGCTTTCCAATTTGCATGCATTAGTCGAAGAGTTCTCACAAGTTTTTCTTATTTTTAATGGTATATAAAAATGGTAGAGAGTATTATTGATATGAGATTGGTAAAATGAGTTTTAGTTTTGAGAGGTTTATTATTTTTTAAAGATACTACAAATAATTTTTGCAATAAAATAATTCTTGATCCTAATAAGAGATAAATATTTTCTTTTTAATTATTACCATGACAAGGCAAGTGATCTTTTTATTAACTTTTATACGAGAAGGAAAAGAATAGATAATAAAATGAGTTTAAAAAAAAGTCAGAGAGTATATGAAATTTAACGTTTAGGCTGGATTCTCACCTAGAGCAAATATTGTAATAGGTGATCAATCTGTAATAGACTCGCAACTGTTTTCTGACTTTCAAGTACCTGAAAGATGGAAAACGAATCAACTTAGGAAGAACATTTTCATTGAAATGAAAAACAATAAACTTAAATAAGGGAAAATAACTTTCCCTCCTATTGACAAAACAAATGAAAACTAACTATTTTTCTCAAAAATGATTTTTCAAAAAGAATTTTTAGCGAGACAAGTACACATTGTACTTTATAATCAAAGATAATGACATAAATGATCTCTAAATTTCGACTCAATGTTTTATGTAGTTTTTGAACTTTTTAATTTGTTCAATATAGCTCATGAACTTTAACTTAGTATACAATGTGATCCATAAACTTTCAACTTATTCAATATAATCTCTAGACATTTAGTACATGTTCAACTAAGTCCATAAACTGTATTAAAATATTCAATATCGTTATTCTATTAATTTAAATTTGGGGACAACATTGAACATTTTTGTATAGTTTAGGGATTAAGTCGAATATGTACAATAAATTTAAGAATCACATTAAATAAATTGAAAATTCACAGACCACATTACATATTGAACAAAAGTTTATGAATCACATTGAACAAATTTAAAATTGAAAGGCTATATTATATATTGGATCAAAGTTTAGAAATCATTTGTGTTATTTTATCCGACGACTATTATATAGGATTAGAGATGGGTTAGGTCTTTAATTAACATCCCTGGAGGTTTCCTCTCGTTTGGTGGGAATTTTCCCTGGTGTCCATGTTGATCCGACTCAAGTCCTCCTTGCAATTTGTGCGTATTTGTCCCTATAACCACTTTCCACGAACCTCGTGAAAAGAAAGCTTCCACCGAAGGGTCTTCTTCCCTCAATTTTGACTAAATTCTATAATACATGATCACGCGCACGATTTAAAGTATTATCGAAATCAATAGTCTTGGAAATCGATTGGTTCTTCGTCATCCGTCACTCATTAAGAATGTCAATCGTTCCTTTGGCAATATTTTATCACGTTTGAATGCATCTAATTTTCGTTGTCCTAGACAAGAAAACGTATTACTAAACTAAAAGTTTAAAAGATATATGAGGAGAAAATCTCACTAGAATCCCCCTTTATCAATATGCTTGAGGTATCTTTCCTTTTCCTACATAGTTGTATCAGAATACTCGTGGTTAGATCTTGGAAGAATAATGAAGCCACGATTGCATCTTTTAATAATCTTTGACTTTTTTGGAGGAATTTTTCAAAATATAAAAAGGGCATATATATTGAGGGAGACTTTTGAGGATTGGACTTTTTTTTTTTTTTTTTTTTTTTTTTTGATTTCAATCATTAGCCTCGCAATGAAAGTTTTTTTTGGGTGGGGGTCGAATCTCACTATGAAAGTTAAAAATAAAATAACACGAAAATTGAAGGGTTAATATGTAAAATACGCATGTGCTACTACGATGGTGAAGGGAAAGGGTGGAGAAAGTGGATCACTTTCCAACTCCACTTATAATTACTATGGTTTGTTTCAATGGTCACCCTTCACGTATGGAAAGTGAAAAGTATGCAGTTCAAATCCCCCATTTTCAGGAAAGATTGAGATGGGGACGAATAAGGAGACGTGGCAAAAATCTAAAAGTAAAAGTTAGAATAGAAATAAAATATAATCGACAAAAAAAAAAATCCACTTATAAATTGCCTTTTGATGAAAATACTCTCGCATAGAAAGCAAGTCGATTGAATAATGACTAGATAAGCATCGCAGATCTCTCTTAGAAAATTATCTAAAAAAAAAAAAGCCCCAAATTTAATTATACAATTTAGTACGATATTTTAATTTTTATGTCAATTGAGTCTATCTAAATAAATTAATTTTAACCAAAAATCGCTAGCACAAACATTCTTAGATAATATTTTAATAATTTTTGGAATTTTTGTGGTGTTTTCCTTTTCTTCTCTTTACATTTTTTGGGGACTAAGGGTTGACAAAGGTTATTGACCAATGCTCGTTGACACTAGGCTAGGGCTACAACACCCTTGCCTGATTTGGGCGTTGAAAACTCAATTGAGATTGGCAAGGCGCCGGCACACCCATGCTTTGGCCTGTGAGGGGGTCAATGTCCTCTCTAGTGAGTCAATTCCTATTTTTCTCTTGAACGGCTTTACTCCTAAATATTTTTCATATTTGAGTGAAAAACATAAAAGAAAAAGAAAAGGATGAGATAGTAATATAAAGTTGCAATTTCCACAACACTAGAAAAATTAGAGAGAGAATCACAGAACCAAAATGGAAAATGCAGATAATATTGCTCAACTTAAATTAGAGCATTTAAGTTCAAAAAAAAAAAACAATTTCTCTTTCAAAAGTTGTATATGAAAATGGAAAACTACCCACTACCTGAAAAAAGAAAAAGAAAATACTCGAATTTATTTACGAAATGCTCGTGGCCCGCACCATCTGCGTTGGTTCGAGAGGGCAAGGCAGAGGAACGGGACACAAAAGGGTAAATAACAACAGGTCTTCGTCCTTGGAAATTGGGCCGGTCCAGACATCATTTGGAATAATAGTTCAAGCCCACTATCATACTTCAGATTTGGACCATAAAAGTGCATATAATGACGATTTTATTTTTCTATTTTTCTATTTTCTTTTCACGAGAAGAGGTTTAGAACAAAAATTTATTTGGTAATACAATTTCATTTTTCTATTTTTAGAACCAATTTTCACTTTAGAAATAAGTTTGATACAAAAATCAGAAATAAAAATCTTTTACTTTTCTATTTTAGGAACAAAAATAAAAACTCTACTTATAGCCGCTTGCCCACTGGTAGATAGTGGGTTGTTCGTCGTCGGCTATTCATTGCCTGCTAGTGGTCCACTGCCCATTGTCCGTCGTCTTTGCTGGCCACCCGAAAGAGAGAAATTTTATATTGTTATCAAATAAATTTTTATTTCGACAACAAATATTTTGTGTCATTATCTAACGCTTTTCTTAAAAGCTCATCTAGAAAATAAATAAATAAATCAATTTCTGACAAGAAATTAACTTTTGAAATAAAATGATTTTCATTTTAGCTCCAACATTACAAACACCAACCACTCGGCTCGTCGTTCGTCCCAAGTGGAGCTTTTAGAATATCCCTTGTACCAAATGAGCCCTATCTTTAGTCCGACGGATGTATGAAGCACGCACTTCAAATCAAACGAACCCTAAATCTTCGAAGTTTAGATATCGTAATTATATCGAGAGATGTTGCCGGGGAAAAGGAGTCGTTTTGTAGATGATGGATGGTCATTTTTGGCAGCTCAGACAATAGCCCTCCACCATCAACATCGAACCATCATTTCTTGTCTCGCCTAATGGCAAGAATCGAAACAGGACAAAAGAAAAAATGTTGCTCCGCAATGATGACACACGATATAACTAAGTCGGCCGACTCATTTTTTTTTTATAAATAATTTTCATCATTCAAGAAAATAATTAGACGGAAATTATTATCAATAATAAAAATATTTTAATCGATTGATTTGATTTATTTAAGTGATGCAAATGATTATTTTTAGGAAAATAATTTTATAAAATATTTATTTTTTTGTGAAACAAACAAAATCTTAATAAACAATGAAGCACCAAATATTGTTATAAAAATATTTTTTGTAAAAAATGTTACGTGTATAGCTCATAAAAATGAATGATCAAAGATAGCCCATGAAATTAATTGAACATAAATTATTATCGATAATGAAAATATTTTTTATTAAGTGATTGTTTTAAATAGAGCAAGCAATCATTTTTACAAGAATTTTTTTTAAACCATTAACTTTTTCCAAAACAAACTGACCTTTAATCAATTATTAAACACTAATTATTATGATTTAATTAGCTTTTTCCTTATGAAAAAATTGCATGAATTATAACATGGACAAGCTAAACATTTCCCCCTCTGACCGACTGTAAGGTGGTCTGCGTGCGTGCGTGAGATAGAGAGAGAGTGGAAAGTTGACAAGACAAATGGTGTCGATTCAACCCGTCGGCCCAATGCTTCCACGTAGTTGCCAAACAAAGATATGATGAAAAAAGTTCGGGAAATGTAAAACGGGATTGTCCCCCATTCAAGTCATATCACAACTCTATTTCGATTTCCAATATTTATTTATTTATTTATTTAAAAGATTGGATGTTGCCCAACAGTTTTCACACCTCTAAGTCAAGACTCATCCTACTCTCTTGCGGGCCCTTCTTTAGCAGTTCTATCATAGAACTTCTATGTACCACGTGGATCATCGTATTTGCATTAGTATTTGTGAAAAATCATATCTCTAGGCTTTTAGCAAATAATGCGATGAATATTTTGACACGATGCATTTCTATTGTCACATTCCTAAGCATGGCTTAAAATCGTTTGGTGTTTGTAGCACATGAGGTGTCCTTGAGCAGCCTAAATCGTTGTGGTAGGAGGTGGCTTGAGGATCAACTAAAGGTTAGAGACTTGTCTAAACTTTACCTTAATTTCTTTGCTTTCCAATTTGCATGCATTAGTCGAAGAGTTCTCAGAAGTTTTTCTTATTTTTAATGGTATATAAAAATGGTAGAGAGTATTATTGATATGAGATTGGTAAAATGAGTTTTAGTTTTGAGAGCTTTATTATTTTTTAAAGATCCTACAAATAGTTTTTGCAATAAAATAATTCTTGATCCTAATAAGAGATAAATGTTTTCTTTTTAATTATTACCATGACAAGGCAAGTAATCTTTTTATTAACTTTTACACGAGAAGGAAAAGAATAGATAATAAAATGAGTTTTAAAAAAAAGTCAGAGAGTATATGAAATTTAACATTTAGGCTGGATTCTCACCTAGAGCAAATATTGTAATAGGCGATGAATCTGTAATAGACTCGCAACTGTTTTCTGACTTTCAAGTACCTGGAAGATGGAAAATGAATCAACTTAGGAAGAACATTTTCGTTGAAATGAAAAAAACAAACTTAAATAAGGGAAAATAACTTTCCATCCTAATGACAAAACAAATGTAAATTATCTATTTTTCTCAAAAATGATTTTTCAAACAGAAATTTTAGCGAGACAAGTGCACATTGTACTTTATAATCAAAGATAATGACATAAATGATCTCTAAATTTCGACTCAATGTTTTATGTAGTTTTTGAACTTTTGAACTTGTTCAATATAGCTCATGAACTTTAGCTTAGTAGACAATGTGATCCATAAACTTTCAACTTATTCAATATAATCTCTAGACATTTAGTACATGTTCAACTAAGTCCATAAACTGTATTAAAATATTCAATATCGTTATTCTATTAATTTAAATTTGGGGACAACATTGAACATTTTTGTATAGTTTAGGGATTAAGTCGAATATGTACAATAAATTTAAGAATCACATTAAATAAATTGAAAATTCACATACCACATTACATATTGAACAAAAGTTTATGAATCACATTGAACAAATTTAAAATTGAAAGACTATATTATATATTGAATCAAAATTTATAAATCATTTGTGTTGTTTTATTTGATGGTGACTATATAGGATTAGAGATGGGTTAGGTCTTTAATTAACATCCCTGGAGGTTTCCTCTCGTTTGGTGGGAATTTCCCCTGGGGTCCGTGTTGATCTGACTCAAGTCCTCCTTGCAATTTGTGCGTATTTGTCCCTATAACCACTTTCCACGAACCTCGTGAAAAGAAAGCTTCCACCGAAGGGTCTTCTTCCCTCCAATTTTGACTAAATTCTATAATACATGATCATGCGCACGATTTAAAGTATTATCGAAATCAATAGTCTCGAAAATCGATTGATTCTTCGTCATCCGTCACTCATTAAGAATGTCAATTGTTCCTTTGGCAATATTTTATCACGTTTGAATGCATCTAATTTTTGTTGTCCTAGGCAAGAAATCGTATTACTAAACTAAAAGTTTAAAAGATATATGAGGAGAAAATCTCACTAGAATCCCCCTTTACCAATATGCTTGAGGTATCTTTCCTATTCCTACATAATTGTATTAGAATACTTGTGGTTAGATCTTAGAAGAATAATGTAGCCACGATTGCATCTTTTTAATAATCTTAACTTTTTTGGAGGAATTTTTCCAAATATAAAAAGGGCATGTATATTAAGGGAGACTTTTGAGGGTTGGGCTTTTCTTTTATTTATTTATTTCCATCATTAGCCTCGCAACGGAAGCTTTTTTTTTTTTTGGGGGTCGAATCTCACTATAAAAGTTAAAAAAATAAAAATAGCATGAAAATTGAAGGGTTAATATGTAAAATATGCATGTGCTATGGTGGAGGGAAAGGGTGGAGAAAGTGGATCACTTTCCAACTCCATTTATAATCACTATGGTTTGTTTTAATGGTCACCCTTCCTATATGGAAAGGGAAAAGTATGTGGTTCAAATCTCCCATTTTCAGGGAAGATTGAGATAGGGACGTTTTGATTTTAAGTATGGGTTTCGATTTCAATGCCTTATCAAGAGACATAACAAAAGTCTAAAAGTAAAAGTTAGAGTAGGAAAGAATATGATTGACAAAAAAAAAAAACCCTCCACTTATAAATTGCCTTTTGACAAAAAAAGCAAGTTTGATTGAATAATGACTGGATGAGCATTGCACCTCTCTTAGAAAATTATAAAAAAAAAAAAAAAGCCTCAAATTTAATTGTACAATTTAGTACAATATTATAAAATTTTGTCAATTAAATCTATTTGAACAAATCAATTTTAACAAGAAATTGCTAACATCAACATTCATAGATAATATTTTAATATTTTTTGGCATTTTTTGGTTTTCTTTTCTTTTCTTTACATTTTTTAGGGAACTAAAGGTCGATAAGAGTTGCTGACCGACACTCGTTGACATTGGGCTAGGGCCGCAATGCCCTCGCCTGATCTGGGCATTAGGCAAGGGTGTTGCGAACTTAGTCGGGGCTAGCAAGGTACCGCATGCCCTCACTATGGCTGGTGAGGGGTTCAAGATCCTCTCTAGTGAGTCAATTCCTATTCTCTTGAATGGTTTTACTCCTTAGTATTTTTTGTCTTTGAGTGAAAAAACACAAAAGAAAAAGAAAAAGAAAAGGATGAGACAGTAATATAAAGTTGCAATCTCCACAACCAGAAAAATTAGAGAGAGAAAATCACGGAACCAAATGCATATAATATTGCTCAGCTTAAATTTAGAGCATTTAAGTTCCAAAAAAAAAAATTCTCTTTTAAAAATTGTATAAGAAATCATTTATGGGGCGGAAATGACTTCGCCCTCGACGAAATATCTCCTTTTAATCCTCTAATTTAATTCTTGAAAAAAGGTTAGAATCGCAACAACGTCGAAAATGGAAAACTACCCACTACCTTAAAATGAGAAAAAAAAATGCTCGAATTTATTTACGAAATGCACGTGGCTCGTGCAATATGCGTTGGTTCGAGAGGGCAAGGGAGAGGAACGGTGTACAAAAGGGTAAATAACGAGAGGTATTCGTCCTTGGAAATTGGGCCGGGCCAGACATCATTTGGAATATTAGTCCAAGTCCACTATCATACTTGAGTTTTAAACATTGGACATCCTTGCTTCTTTAGTTGACATTGTGCACTTGATCTCCTATTACTTCATGGCCCAGCTTGGACAATAAAGATGTCCATGGTAACTATTTTATTACTCTACTTTTCTATTCCTAAGAATAAGTTTGGAGCAAATCCATTTGGTAATACAATTTTTTTTAGAACAATTTTTTATTTCAGAAATATATTTGGAACAAAAATCAAAAGTAAAAATCTCTTCCTTTTTTTAAATTTCTAGAACAAAAATAAGAAATAAGATCTCTATTTATTGCTTGCCCTCACTACTAGATGGTTGCTCGCCATTCGTCATTGGCTACTCATCGTCTATTAGTGGCCCATCACCCATTGTCCACTGTTGTTTGCTAGCCGCCTAAGAGGGAGAAATTTTATGTTATTATTAAATGAATTTCTATTCTAGAAACGGAAATTTTGTGTTATTATCAAACACTTTTTTTTCTCAAAAACTCATATGGAGAATGGAAATAGAAAAATTAATTTCTTGATAGAAATTAATTTTTGAAACAAAATGATTATTACTTGAGTCCTAAGATTCGCAACACCGTCACCTCGGCTTGCCATTCGCCCCAAAGGGGGCTCTGGGAATATCCCTGAATCTTGTGTTATCGAACGAGCCCTATCTTTAGTTTGAGGGATGTATGAAGTGTAGAAATTCTCTACATAAATAACTATTTAATCAAGAATAATTAGATTAATATATGAATGTAAAATATCAAAATCGATATGTACAACAGAATTAAAACATACCTGTTTGGGCCATAACTTCACTTGAAGAAAAATAGATCAGACTAATTTTAATCAGTGATCTATTGGAATGCTAGATCTTCCTTTCTATGAAATATTTCTATATAGCAGTTTTTAATGGGATTCAACTAACCGATAGGTATAACCGATCATTTTACAGGCTAAAGAGGGGACCTAGCAAACCCTAATCAATAATGTGTCAATTGGGTCCATCTCATTATGAACTTCAGTTAAACATAACTGCCTACACTTTGCTACTCAACTAAGCCCGTTATTAATAGATGCTAAAACTCAATTCAATAAGATCACTTGAGGGTTTAAAATATATTGGAATATTCATTAATCCGATTATATAAAATAGAAAATTAATTAATTAATGTAAGTCCATTATAGAAAATTTCCAACATGAAGCACGCACTTCAAATCAAACAAACCCTGAATCTTCAAAATTTGGATATCCTACTCATCTCGAGAGATGTTGCTGGGGAAAAAGAGTCATTTTGTACATGATGGATGGTCATTTTTAGCAGCTCAGGCAATAGTCTTCCACCATCAACATCGAACTATCATTTCTTGTCTCACCCAATGGCAAGAATCGTAACAGGAGAAAAAATGTTGCATGCGGTCTTGTTGGCAAAGGGATTTGAGGAGTCCGGCTGAAGAATATTGGGTTTAGGATTCGATTCTCATAAGTATTGTACATAAATGTAAATAATAGATATGAGTCAAATTTAAAAAAAAAAAATGATGGCATCATAGTATAGCTTGTCGATTGATTCATTAACTGATTATCTTGAATGATGCAAAAAAAAATTATTTTCTACAAAATAAACTGAATAATGACACTAGATATTATAATTTAATTAACTTTTTCCTTACGAAAAGATTGGATGAATTACACCCTGGACAAACTGAACATTTCCCTGTTGGATTATCTGTACAGTGGTGTGCGGGAGAGAGAGTGGAAGTTGACAAGACAAATGGCTTCGATTTCCTGTCGGTCCAGTGCTTCCACGTAGTTGCCGAACAAAGAGATGATGAAAAAATGTTGGGAAATGTAAAACGGCATTGTCCCTCGTTTATGTCATGTCACGACTCTAATTCGGTTTCCAATGCGCCTCTTTTTCTTATTTAAGTGGTTGGATGGTGCTTGACAGTTTTCACGCACTCATCACCTCTCTCCCAAGCCCTTGTTTAGCACGTCTATGTTGGATCGTTATATTTAGTAAGGGAGTCAAGATAGGTTATAAACTCATTTCGTAAGTCATGTTCTATCTAAATAGGTCGGAAATGGGTCAAAACATGTGACTCATTTTCGACTCAACTATAGAACGTACGAGTCAATTTCGACCTATTTTTAACCCAACTATAAAATGTGTTTTTCTTTTTTGAATCATTCTCAAGCTTGATGAGTGGTGGTGACCTATTAATAACCGCGACACTTCGCTGCTCACCTTCGTCGCTCGCCTTCATCTCATCTCAATTTATAGGTTTTTTATGAAGATATATTTAATTGGTGAAATTCTTTAAAAATATTTTAATTTATAGAGTTAAGTACTTAAATGTTAAAAGTACTTTTACATGACAACAAACACCACACGTGCTTTACGCACGTATAATTCCTTTCTCTCCATAATAACGTTAATTTTCCCTAAGTTCGATGGACTCAACATAAAGCAGAGGAGATGGAAGCCTTACCAAAAATCATGTATGCATGTGTATTTTATGCGAAATTGTGAGCATTTACTAATCATTTGTCCTTTTGGTCAATAGATATCATCGTGGTTTCCCTATATTAAGTTATTTTACTCTATTAGTATCGGGAGTACGCAGCGGAAACTCGATATCTTCACTTAGGGAGATGTTAAGGGGGAGCTTAAGTTCAAGCCCATTAATTTATTCAGTTGAATCCACCTTCACTCAAAAATTTAATAGTTCACACATGGGCTAACTATACCAACTTTCCAATGTGAGATTTCTTTAATACAACTTACACGTGTTTACATTCTAATAGTTTCTCTCTCATGTGTGAACTCAATATTAGGTCTGCTCTCCCTTATTCTAGATCTCTTATTGCATCAAAATGTCTCATCTTGAATTGCCATTAAGGTCCAACTTCATTTCAAAGTTTGCCATCGGGCCTGCTTTACTACACTACAACCCTTATTCCCCAAAAATCACATTGGTCACTAATATTTGGCTTTGATATCATTTGTTAGGAGCGCGTAATAATAACTTGATACCTTCATTGGGTATATTGCCAATGAGGAGTTCAAATCCGAGCCTATCAAAATATTTAATTAAACTCACATTCACTCAAAAGTTTAAGTCAATGAGGTGTGGGCCAATTACATCAATTCTCCGATATAAAATTTCTCTATCAAAAGTCTCGCGTAGATGCTAACAATTGGAAGTGCTTATGAACACTCGATTTCCATTATGGAGAATCATACCACATTTTTCCATGGAAAAAGTTCCGCCCGAGGTAGCAAATTTCGAAATGGGTTTCTTCACCTCCCTATCTAATATCCATTAGTGGTGCTCACGTGGAAAATTGACAGGAAACATTACTATAGGAGTTACGTACCAAATTCAGCTCCACGTAGTTCTACATGAATTTATAAATTTTTCTTTTTGGATAGTTTTCGGAAAATTTCGATGATGATGATGAGCAATTGGGTGTCCCACTACGTGCAAATTAAACTAAAATTGAGGAGACCAAAAGATGCCCAGTGATGATGAATTAGTGGAGGATGAGAGGAAGCGTGCGAGGAATCAAGTGGGAAGATTCACGATTTAATTCTGAATTCGATGTTTGGTTGGTAAATAATTAAATTGGATTAAAGTAAAAACCTTAATGGAAAGCTGACTTAGCGAAAGGCAACTTCTCTGAAAATCACAGATAGTCAATTTACAAGAAAAAATGAAAATAAAAAGAGGCTGCAGAGATTGGACGGTGATCATAGCACAGCTCCACACAAATTAATTAATCAATAAATACATTGCACAATAAATAAACATCATGTAAAAAATGTGAAAATAACGGCGACCGCTGGTTCATCCACCGCTTTTCTTGGATTCAATCATGACAAGCCACTTAAGATAAAACGCAATTGGGATTATTTTTAATGTTTTTGTATCTCCACTAACCTATTTTTTTAAATTTTTTTGGGGGGTTTTTAAATTTAAATTTATTTAATAATTTAACATGGGGATGTCTCTCTCCCTCACACATTGGATTTTACTTTAAATTGAGATAGACCTTTCAATGGGACTGCGAGTCTATCAAGTTAGGTCAACTCACATTAACGCAAAGTCAAGAAATGAATTGTATTTAAGTCATCCCAAAAACCAAGGTCAAGGAGCCAGTTCTATCACCACATAGTATAAGAAATACACAAATTCCACTCATATTAATTTCTTCTAGACCAAATGATGATGGTAGTTGATAATAGTGATAATTTCATTGAGATATTCTGTTGAGTATCGATATATACTAGAGGGAATTTCTACCACCTAACTTAGCATCACATGAATATATGAGCCATATATAAATAAACATCCAACTCCGCCTTTGACCACCATCAACTGTATCATTCGAAATAGCATGCATCACTATAATAATAAGTATTTCTACTGCTAGATTGCCTCTGACCGCTGAAGCCATCCTTCATTGTTGGACCACCAATTGGTGTAAGTCTCAACCACCTCTCCACCATCACCACAATTGTTATCATGCCACTTCAACCTCCGTATCGCGGTCGCCAAAACCAATTGCCATGCTGCCGGCAACACTGTCATTGTTTTCTCTGCCATCGTTGCGACCCCTAGTCCATTGAGGCCACATCAAAGTGCACTTATTGGTTGCTTTTCATGCAATTCAGCATTTTTTTTATTTACATTGGTTGATGAATACATACCTAAAAATTGATCTCCAATGTGCTGATCTACTTAAAAGTGCCAGAAATTAAATTTGGCAACAGCTGACCATGTTAACAAAGATACCCTTAATTTACACAGTGATATTGTAGAAATTCTAGATATATCTATACAAGTTTGGGAAATAGCTGACCATGTGTGTGTGTATATATATATCCTAGGATGATTGTTCTATACATGCAAGTACGTGGTCCGACATTCACAATAAAAAAGGTATGAAGAGGAATCTAAGTATGACGATAAAATATGGCTCCATATGGAAATAACAGTAGCATTCAGATTCTACTTAGCTCCTAAAAAAGGGAAAAAGAAAAGGAAAAAGAAAAGATAGAATTTTGCAGAATCATCCCACTAAGACGAAAGATGTAAACTGGGACAAGGCGATGCGTATAATTTATACATTCTGATAAAAGAATCTAATTCAACATTTTTGTCTTTTTTTTTGTCATTTCCTTTTCAAAATTTTCCACACGTTGCGCACTTTGGTCGGTTTGCATTAGACCATACGCATTCTAATGACGACGGCCCTTATATTATAATGAACTCTCGTACATAATTTAGTCCCATCTAGCAAAAAAGCAAAGTAGAAAACGCTTATGGTGGAAAGTTACTAGTCACCCCATTTCAACCAATAAGAATTTTCAATTTATACGTATGATATAAATAAGTTTTTATTTAAATTTGAAATGAAATGAAAAGTTTGCCGACAATTTATTTCATCTCTCAGATCAGCAACGATTTCATCTCCCACATTTACAATCCACATTTCTCATGAATTTCACAGGCGTGATAAATTGCTAGGCGGGGGCATTATTAAGGAAAATGCGATCACTAATTAAGAAGTTAATTTAACAGTTTTTTAATGCAAAAATTCAGCCAAAATCAAGGAACTATTCGCACATTGTTAAATAAAAATAGGGAATGCCCATCTTTGATAATTTTGTCATCATCTACTTGTTTCCAAATGGGTCCATTCAACACTGGAAAATATCACAATGTGATAAAAAAATCAATTAAAAATCCTATAATTAAAATTAGGAATTTGATTGACCCTTTAGGAACAATCCTCCAATTTGTGAATTTTTATTCATTGAAATAAAAATAAATAAAATAAAAAGAAATAGAAGTAATACGAAGTAAGGATCCTTTCAGGAAGTGATTGGTCTGCCCGGAAAAGGGGGTTAAACTTCAGTTCTTCCACTTTCATTCATTGATTCACTCCTTCTTCAGATGAGATAGAAGTATCTCTATTTCACAATAAGCTAGGAAATTAACAAACGACCCATTTTGAAATCTGGAGAGGAGATCAAGGTTAAGAAGTTATCGAAAATTTTTCTTTAAGAATTCGAACAATTGAACTATTCTATATATTAATTGAATAATTTCAACAAAAGATATCCACTAAAGATGTCGATACATGTAAAAATTGTTTTGAACCCATGAATTTCGCATCCCAATAACTGGATATTTCAATATGCCAAATAAAATCGATGGTGAACATGATTGGTAATTTGAATCTAATTGATATGGCGGATTATATACATAATGCAGTAATTAGAATCTAATCCGCTTGATTGGATATTAATTCATAGTTTATCCTTATTTTCTATCTTTTTAATTCACAGTGAATATATAAGCCATATATGAATAGACATGTGACCCCCATCAATTGCATCTTTCGAAATAGCATGCATCACTATAATAATAAGTATTTCTACTGCCAGATTGCCATTGACCGCGGGAGCCATCCTTTTTAATGCTGACCACCAGTAACGAAAGCCTCCACCACCACTCCATCATCACCACAATTGTTATCGTGTCACTTCAACCCCCATACCGCCGTTGCCAAAACCAACTGCCGTGCTGCCAGCAGCATCGCCGCCGCCGCCTTTTGCCGTTGCAGCCCCTAATCCACCAACACCACGTTCAAGTGCATTTATTGGTTACTATTTATATATCACGCAATTCAGCATTTTTCTATTTTAAATTGATTGATGAATGTGTACCTAGAAATTGATCTCCCATGTGTCGAACTACTTAAAAAGTGCCAAAAATTAAATTTGGCAACACTAGACAACATTAACAAAGATACCCTTAATTTACAAAATGGTATTGAAGAAATTCTAAATGGATCTTTAATGTACGTGGTCCGACATGCTCCACACTTAAAAAAGGAATGAAATGGAATCTAAGTATGATGATAAAATGTGGCTCCATATGCAAAAAAAACAGTAGAATTCAGATTCCACTAAGCTCCTTAAAAAGGGCGAAAAAGAAAGAATTTTGAAGAATTATCCCACTAAAACCATAGATGTCTCCGAGCCCTTCAATTCCAGTCCGTACACACTGAGCAAGGTGATGCGTATAATTTATATATTCTGATAAAAGAATCTAATTCAACATTTTTGTCTTTTTTTTTTTTTTGTCATTTTCTATTCGAATTTTTACACATTTTGCGCACTTTGGTCGGTTTGTATTAGACCATAGAAATCCTTATGACGGCGGTCCTTATATTATAATGAACAAAATGCTTATGGTCAAAAAATTACTAGTCTCCCATTACGATCAATTAAGAGTTTTCATTTTATACGCATGATATAAATAAGTTTTTGATATTTGAAATGAAATGAAAAGTTTGCCGACAATTTGTTTCATCTCTCGGATCAGCAATGATATCATCTCCCACATTTACATTCCACATCTCTCATGCATTTCACATGCATGATTAATGTAGTTATAAACTACTAACCACTAAATCATTAGGTCAACCATGATTATTTGAGAAGATAAATTGCTTGGCGTGGGCATTATTAAGGAAAATGAGAACACTAATTAAGAAGTTAATTTTACAATTTTTTAACGTGTTGACTTTTTCAATAGTATTCGAACAATTGAACTATTCTATATATTAATTGAATAATCTTAACAAAAAGTATCCACTAAAGATGTTGATACATGTAAAATTTGTTTTGAAACCATGAATTTTGCATCCCAATAATAAGATATTTCAATATGCTGAATAAAATTGATGGCAAACATGATCAGTAATTTGAATCTAATTGACATGTGGATTATATACAAAATGTTGTAATTAGCTAGGTAGCACTGATACGGATATGTGACACGCAACACGACATGACACGTTATTTCTCAAAAAATAGAGAATTCCAACATGTTGTGATACATTGTTTATTCATGATTATCATTTTTATGATTATTTTAATCAAATTAATTTGATTCAAATTCACAAATAAATAAATAGTCTAGAATGAATTTACACTAAAAACATTAATTCATCATTTGTTAATATTATTCATCATTTCAATTCAACAAATCAATTCAATTTTAATGGAAAAAAACAAATATTCCACATTATAGACTTTTGTATCAAAGCGTGTTGGAAGAAAAGAGGAAAACAAAACAAACTTGAGTAAGTGACTTGTGTATCGGGGGAAGCAAAAGTCAAAAGAGAAGAGAAGATTATGGTTTTCAAATTTTCCCCATTTATTATTTTTATTATTATTTATTTATTTACATATTTATATTTTGACCAACCATTTATTGAAAATTTTTAATATTGACCTCATGCATGTTAGAAAAAATTGACAAAGTGTTGGATTTTCCAATACATGTTGATCAAGTGTCGTCCGAGAGTGTTTGAGAATGTCGAACGCATGTTGGACACTCTAACATGACACGAAAGCTCTTGGAGAGTGTCGGTACTTCTTAGGTAATTAGAATATAATTGCTTATTTAGATATCAATTCACAATTAATCCTATTTTTCTATTTTTATAATCCCTGCCGTTCTTATGTTATTAGAAAAAAGTTAAAGAAAAAACACAAACTAAGAACAAATAAAAAAAACAGGATTTAAGGAGAATTTGGCGGCCAATGCGATCTCTGTGCTCCCCATTACACCATGTTGACTTCCACGAGACAAAAGACTTGAGTTCGTGGGGAAGACCCACATGCGACCCTTTTCCGACCAGAATCTACATGTTTCTTTGTCCCATCATTGTTAATTTTATTTTTCCAAGATTTGCCACATTAACTTTGGGCATCACCAATAACAATTTCCACATGAGAGAGCTAGTGGGAATCTATGAACAAGAAGCTTAATTTCGAGTGTGCTCATTTTATGGTTCTTATGCTGCATTTTCTTGGTTAGGGTTATCATAATGATTTTTCATGTAGATATCCTGTTTTGGAAAATGATTTGTTTTTCACTTTATAAATTTCGATTTGTATAAAAAAAACCTACACATTCTTCTAACCCCACAAATATTTGGTTAATTTGTACAGTCAATCTAAATACATGTCTATCGAATATTCAATTCCATTGACTAGAAAACCATAATCTCGATACATTGAATCACATTTTCGATCATTTTATTCATATCCTGTCTTTCAAAAGTAAAATTGTATTTTTCATTATATCAGTAAATGGACAGCTCTTGATTGTCTCATTTACTATGCCCATCGAGGAGAACATACCTCTCGATCTGGCCGTTGCCATCGAGGCATTGATTGATCTCAATGATGATGGCCACATCTCAATGAGATCTAGATGATTGTGCCAAGGCCCTTCCTCGGAGGAGGAGGTTCGACTTCTGATTTGGTGTAATAAAGTTCAAATGAAATGGACACATGTTGCTTTCTGGCGAATGAAACATAGAATGCTAGTGTCGTTTAGGATAGAGGATCCCGATCAGAATATGAAAAAGGTCATGGAACCAACCAGAGTCACTAATTCCGTACCACATATGACTATGCCCATAGGAATAATCAGATGCAAAATTATTATTCTCTATCGCAAAATGACTAACCCACCAAAGAGATGGATGTTTTCTGAGTGCTCGAGTCACAGGAGCAAAGTGGATGCCAAAGGTATGACGTCAAACCACGTTCATCTCTACTATTTCAGAAACCCTCTTTTGAAATTAATGCAACAACAAACACCACTCAAAAGAAAATTATTTTCAAAAAATAAGAGAAAAAAAAGAAGATACAGCAGCCGCAAGCAACATCCTCACCTTTTCTCCCTCCACGTCTCTCCTGCACTTTCTATAAATAAACTCACCATGAAATCAAACCATCTTCACCCTTCACCAACCTCCTCCTCCTCCTTCTCGTCTTGTTTCCAGGCCGACAGATTTCCTTCCTTCCTTCCTTCCTTCTTCTTCTCAGCGAACATTTGCAGAAGAATAATTGAAAAGGAGGAGGAGGAGGAGCGAAAGAACGAGAGAGGAGGCGGGAATGGTGAAGTTCTCCAAGGAGCTCGAAGCTCAGCTGATCCCGGAATGGAAGGAGGCCTTCGTCAATTACTGGCAGCTGAAGAAGCACGTGAAGAAGATCAAGCTCGCGAGAAAGCCCGCCAAACCCTCTGGCCCTGATGCACTGACCAAATGGGGTCTCGTGAGCTCCGTTCTCATTGACCCCGTCTGCTCGGCGGCAAAGAAAATCGCGGACAGGCTTTGCGGCTCCACCAGCGATGACGGCACTGTCGCTCAAGTAGCGATTCGGGTATGTTTGCTTGCTCGAAAAAACCTCGCTTTGATGCGCGAGAGAAAGAGTCTGCATGTTCATCTTCGTTGTCCTGTGTTATTAAGCTCATTAGACAGACTTTACTCTTGCCTTTCCTCTGTCCTTCTCTTTCATCGTGCATGCTGCTTACGCTGCGTTGAAATGGACTTTATCATTAGGTTTGGCAAGCCTTAATTTGCTATAGATGATAGGATGCGTGAAGAGAAGTGCTACAAGTTTAAAGCCAAATCTTCAGACTATATATATAGAAAAACTTGTCATTTGATGGATAGGTTGTCCATTTGTTAAGCACTTACATTAAAACATGTTTAGTTGCAGTAATCATTAAATATGTATTGCAATAGCAATGGCAGTTATAAAGAAATAAAACTGTAATTACGCTTTCTTTTTTTCCAGTTTAAACACTGAATAAAGTTCACAATAATCGAAATTTCGCGACTTGAAATTAAAATTTTGTAATACTAGATATATGCAAAATAGCAATATATCAAGTTAGGTTGCTATGACTAATATTTCTACCTTATCAATACTTTTTTCTCACTTTAACCAATAAGACACTTATCAAAGAGGCGATTTTCGGAATATTTTGAAAAAGAAATACGTCTCTTTTTATGTATACCTAATAAGTGTTTTAGAAACGTACGTTAAAGGGATTCCTTTTTATCAATAGTGATGCTCGATATGTTTGTGGGAGATACTGTTCCCTAAATTCAATTTCTGAGGGGACATCCCTAGTCCCTAGCTCAAGCCCCCCTACTCTATTTTTTTTATTTATAAATCTCTATAGTATGCCGTACAAATGAATAGGGATAAACTATTCAAAAGCTAATTAGGCCCTACCAAGTATAACATTGAATCCACTGCGTTAAAGACAGTCGAGATGCACTTATTCTTCCATTCACTCATAGTTGAGTATTGGCGGTCCAACATCCAAAAATCTAGTTATGTATAAAATCTTTGTAACCTTGAACCACCGTGACAAATCCGGTACGATCTTTCAAAGGTGCTAAGAGAACGCGTCGCCTTTTACCTTGCCAAGAATTTAACACCATCTTTTATGGGTACCCTAAAGAGATATACACAATCGTTTTGAGCAAAATAGCATCCTTTAGTAGTACATTCATTTTTTGCTATTATCTTATTCATGTGCCAACTCACTAAACTTTTATGACATCAACTGTTAGTGCCAACACATTTTCAACTCCCCGAATGTAGTCCACTTTCATTTAATATAGCTTTCGTAGTTTATCCGCTGAAATCATATTACTTTTATCCAAACAAGGGTAAAAAACTTTCACCCCATAAAGCAAGAGCTCAGATTTTATTTTTATTTTTTTGTCTAGAATAGGGCCTTCTGCCTAAAGTTCCGAACATTCGGGTCTTGGACGAATATATAGATTCTATTTTTTGTCACACGGGCCAAAAGTCATGCAGTGTTTTTGGTAATTCTGCAAGTTATGTTATATTCATCTCAATAGGTAAATAGATTATGCATTTTTCTAGCGTGTTTGAAAGGTGGTGTTAAATTTATCATAGTGATAAAGTATTGTGTATTTTTTTTAAATGATAATTTCGCCAAAAACAATACCCATTTTGAATCTCATCTAGCTTTCAAAATGATAGTGAATCTCAATTGACTTATCCTCCTCCCTATAAATCGGGCATTAAAGCTATGGCTACATATGAAATCTTTGTTTAGTAACGCGAGTAGTCCAAGTCACATGTTTCCGGAACTTCATATAGTGACGAGTTTGAGTCTATGAAGCAAAACCTGAAAAGAGATAATACCCTTTTCGAGCTGCCAGCTTTCACATTCGCTCCTTCAAGCCGAGCAATATTCGCGCGAATTTGGGTTCATACACATGACTAGTCACTCATCTGTTGTGGACCTGCATGATCTAGCGGTTGTTCGGCCTCAAGCTCTTTCAAGCTGGGACTCGCGTGCTGCAATTTTCCTGTTCAGGCGAGACTTAAGGGCAAAAATCCCGGGTTAACAAGTCGGATTTTCTTTGTATTTTTGTGATTAATAGACAGTTCTTGCCCTAAAAGAAGAAGATAGAAACGCTTGCACAGGTAGGTCTCTCTCTCTCTCTGCGTGTCACGAAGCTAACGTGAGCTGAGCACCAGAAAAGAGAAGGAAAACGACACATATACGAAAGCGACATCAAAAGACCGACGAAGTTGTTGAATTAAAGATCCATTTTTCCTGCTCTTTTTCTTTCCTTTTTCTGTCGATTTATGGTTCCTTAGGGTTTCGTTTGCAGGTGAGGAGTGAGAACTTGGAGAATGGACAGGTAGCGGACGAAGCGTACGAAACCGAACTCACTAAGCTGTTTAATGAAGAACACGAGGTACATCTATAAGACCAATAAATCAATATGTGTATACATACATACATACATACATACATACATACATACATACATGCATACTTTGAATTTATATTATATTTATAAGATGGATTGTATATCTTTAGGTGAGATTGTTCTTTGAGGCGCTGGACAAGGACCTTAATAAGGTGAACCAGTTCTACGAGGACAAGGAGAGAGAGTTTCTGGAGAAGGGAGAGGAGCTCAATAAGCAGCTGCAGATCTTGCAAGACCTGAAGGCCAAATTTACCGAGAAGCGACACAGAAATTCGTCGTCGCTGAAGGCGAATGGCAATCACGAGGAAAGCTTCTCGCGCTCTTCTTCTCGCCGTGGTTCTGATTTCTTATCAGGTGAAATTCGTAGTGTTTTGTTTTCTAAAAATATATAGCAATTTTCTTGCTGATAATACGCAATTTATGTCATTTTTCTACAACTTATGAATATGGCATTTTATTTTTTCTATAATTTAGGAGGAATGTATGTACCATGTCAGAACGAATCTAGTATGTAGTCTTAAAAGCTAAGAGTATGGCTTTTTTTCGATTGGGTGAGAAAACCCCTTTTTTTCTTAATAGATAAAAAAAAAATGTTATAAGGTAGTTTTACCTAGGAAAATTTAGATGGCCTTGTCTCAAGCCACGTGGAGCTTAGAGAGAGAAAGCTGCACGGGTCCGTCGCGAAGTGGGTGAGCCTCATATCTGTAAACGTTGATGTGTACAACTACACAACTTCTAGATAGGGAAAGATCATAGATTTGAGTCATCTTTTGCAACCAACAATGCCATGAAACAAATTTATGTCATGTCAAGTAAAATAAGTAAAGGCTAGAGAAAGACATTATTCGATAGATTGTTGAAAATTTTTCGATTAAAATGTAAATCATATGAATAGCTACCGTTGAGTATAGCAATATGAATTTCTAGCCAAACAGGACAGCCAAATATAGAATACTACTAGCGGTTGAAATTAATGAATAGGCCAAAAGCTAGTTAGGATGCATTTAGGAGAGTTTTGGGAAATGCCTTTGCATAAATGTAAAAGAATTTAGGTTAAAGAGTTCATATAAAATGCAAAAAGTGTTGGGTAAACATTATTGCATCCAATTTAAGTAATTATTTAAATTTACATAAAAAAGAAAGAACCCCAGCTTAGGCACCTAAGCGCTATAATTTGTCAAGTCATCAAAGGTCATGCCTAGGTGACCCTTGCCTGAGGTTAGCAACCTCAGGCGATTCTTGGTTACTATTGAATCTAGCTTGCTAGTGATGTTGCACAATGCATGCATAGTAAAACTGGCGAGGGCAAAACTGGAATTTAAATAATTTAGCAATGGCAAACTTTGAAGGGAAAAAAAAAAATGATTTAGCATTCCATGAATGCTCAAAGCCAAAGTTGGGTGAGACTTGTATTAAGCTAAAAGCCTTTAGAAATGCTAACTTGAACTCAAAGTTCTTCGAAATTTTCTTGGCACAAAGGCCTTTAACGGCCTAGAGCCCACTTAAACTGCCCCAAATGCCTTCTTAAAGTGCCAGTTGGCATATCTTTAGTAAGCGACTAACTAGGTTTTGCCCGATCTTTTGTTTTGTAATCAAACTAAATTTCACACAATTCAACATAACCAACATTAGCCAGACGATATTATCGTATCCTAGAGAGCGCTCAGTGCGCAATTTATTCAATTATCATTCGACCATGATTCGTGATATACACACTTACTGTTGATTACGTTCCATAGAGAGCTTCGGCGACCTCCTCAATGAGAACTCCACGGAAGCCTTAGAGGAAGGTCCTGAGGTTGCAACCCTGGAGAAATATGGAGTGACTTACACGAACTCAGTGACGAGGTCATCGTCAAAGTCGAAGCAGAGAGGCAAGCCCAAGACGGGCATGACGAAGAGGATTCCAAGCCCGGCAACACCAACAGGCGCGATCACGGCTCTCACGGCGATGCTGTGGGACGATCTCGTCAGCTGGAAGAGCATGAGAAAGGACGTTGCCAGAGATTTCAGCATCAGCAATAAGAAGATTCAGTGTGCTGAGAAGATGATCAGGAGTGCTTTCGTGGAGCTCTACAGAGGGCTTTGTCTGCTGAAAAACTACAGGTTATTTAATTTACTCACTGTTATTTTTTTTTAATAATAATACATATTTTCCTCTAGTAAAAGAGCATAGAAAAAGGAATTAATTCGGATAATCTAAATCGATTTCTATGTGTGTGTGTGTGTGTATGTGGGTGTGTAGATAATGGATATAATTATCTGGGTATTTTTGGCAGCTCGTTAAACTTGATGGCCTTCACAAAGATCTTGAAGAAATTCCACAAGGTAAGCATTTTAATTTTCTGAACTTACCACGGATCATCACTGGAGGTCATTTACCTTAACCTCAGTTAGACGAGACACTCTAAATTTGTAAAATATATAGCAGTAAAAAAAAAGAGATAATTATTAATTTCCAATCACGTGTTCTAATTTATGTGTGTCTCTACATGTGTTACAAAAAACAACTTAGAATATCATCTTGCAATAATATATACATATATATGATATTTAATGATAGCTGTAATAGTAATGATAGCTATAACATAATCCCTTGTATGATAGGTTATGTTATAGCTAGTACAACCAAATGTAATAGCTATTTCCAAAGTACTCCTCAATATTAAATACTTTTAGAATTGCCCATAATAGGTAATCATGATAAATTATTCTTTTTATTATATAGACAACATATTCATTTTTATATGATTATCGTTAGTAAATAATTAAGATAGCTATATGACCAGAGTTATAGTATATTGTAGGTGTAATTATTTAATATAGGACTAACTGTTATATAAAATAATTAGTAGTTGCCTAATTGAAAATTTTAGATTAATATATAATGTTTCCTATGCTATAATATAAGTAGAAATTAGAGTTAGCACAGTTAAGAATTTAGAGCTCATATTAATTCTTTGACCGTTTATAGCAATTTATGATACTCAGACGTAAAGCTAGAGAACTAGACTATGGTTCTAGAGCTAGTAGGCTAAAATTGCTGATTTTAGTTTCTGAATGGACAGGTTGCAGGTCACCAAGTGTCCACAAATTATCTTAAAGAAGTGAAGAAATCCCATTTTGTCAGCTCAGATAAGGTAGATTTCAAAGTTTCCAAAGATTTACACCAGGGAAACTTCTGAACCCTTCAAGCTGAAGGTGGTTATGGCTTTTTCAAGAGCCACTGATGGAGTTATTGGGTGATTTTTGCAAGGTTATTAGACTAATGGACGAAGTGGAGTCCATATTTACGAAGCACTTCGCCAGCAACGACAGGAAAAAGGCCATGAAGTTCTTAAGCCCACACCAGCAAAGGGATTCTCACATGGTCACGTTCTTCGTCGGTAATGATCTTTCCCGAGTCACGAACTAGCACAAGAACTCACAGTCGAGTTGGACATTAGATTTGTTCTGATTTAGCTCTCAACAAGTTTCGATTTTGCTGTAAATTGGTACAATTAGAAGTTCAGCTGAGTAAATCTTGAATGTCCCACCGCAAGTAAGTCCATTGTCTCTAAAAATGCCGATCGACCCTCTATCTGCAGGATTACTCACTGGATGCTTCGTCACATTGTTCAGCTTATATGTGACACTAGCAAACATCACCGGCGTTTTCTCCTCCAAGGCCGATCCTAATATCTTGGAAATTGTGTACCCTGTGTTCAGGTAGAGTTCTAATCTGATCATTTCATCTTGTCTTGCTTAAGTCTTTATGATCAACTCGTGGCAAAATTTGACGATTTGATGCAACATTAGTGTGGCTTCACTTTCACAATTGCTGATATCTTAATTAGTGTATAGTACTGAGTTTTCACGCGGATATGAGCGACGGTCTGTGTTTTTGTGCAGCGTCTTTGCATTGTTCAGCTTGCATATGTTCATGTATGGATGCAACCTCTTCATGTGGAAGCGGGCTCGAATCAACTACAACTTCATATTCGAATTCTCGCCCACCACGGCGCTCAAGTACCGAGACGCATTCCTCATCTGCACCACCTCCATGACAACTGTGGTTGGCGCAATGGTCATCCACCTCCTGCTGCGCCACGACAACACCTCTACGAGCCTGGTCGACGCCATTCCAGGAGCCCTCCTTCTGGTATAAAAACTTCCCCTAGAATTTCATTGCTTGGACTAAGTTGTCATTAGACATATTAAAGATTCACATTTTAGAGAATTATCTCTGTTCTTTTACTTTCACTTGCAGATTTATATTTTGTTGCTGGTATGTCCGTTCGATATCTTCTATCGCCCGACTCGATACTGTTTCCTTCGGGTCATACGCAACATTATTTGCTCTCCTTTTTGTAAGGTAAATTTCTTGCTTCTTCAAATGCATGGAAGAACTTTGCAATAGACAATTTGATCACATTCTCTCTAAATTGGTTTGAAGTTGATATAACTGAATGCAGGTTTTGATGGTAGACTTTTTCATGGCTGACCAACTAACCAGTCAGGTACAATTTCGTTGGCGTCGTTTTTCTGCAATTACACCATTATAAATTGTATTTTGTTTTCTATGTTCATTGGATATCTATACACATTTTTGTACCTCTTGTCACTGCAGATCCCATTACTGAGGCACATGGAAACGACAACCTGCCACTTTCTTGCTAGAAGCTTTAGAACACACCAATATGCAACTTGTCACTCAGGCCAATTTTATAGAGAAATCGCTTACCTGATCTCATTCTTGCCGTACTATTGGCGTGCCATGCAGGTAATTTACATCCATCCCCAAATGAAGTCATCAAATGATTACAAGCTCAACTTCAATTGTGTTAGCTGAGATCTAGATGTTTCTTGTCGATACTCAGTGTGCGAGAAAATGGTTTGACGAGGGCGATGCGAACAACCTAGCAAACATGGGGAAGTATGTCTCAGCGATGGTGGCAGCCGGAGCAAGGATCATATATGCCAGTCAGAACGGGACGCCATGGCTGATAGTAGTCTTGGTGACCTCGACAGTGGCGATGTTTTATCAACTTTATTGGGATTTCGTCAGAGATTGGGGTGTCCTCAACCGAAGATCCAAGAACCCTTGGCTCAGAGATGATCTAATCCTCAAGAACAAATACATTTATTTCATTTCCATCGTAAGTTCTTTATTCCTTCCAATTCCTGTCTGTCCCAAGATAAATTAAAAACGCCATTAATCATTAAGAGAACAAAAGATTTTGCTTAGGTTAGCATCTATTCCAATGTCACTTTCACTTGGTAAAACATAGATCCTTACTGAATGTCTAAAGAAATACTTGGATATGACAATTGACGAGTACCGAGAAGCTCCTGCTATTGTAGGCTTTGAACGTGGTTCTGAGGTTGGCTTGGGTAGAGACGGTTCTGCAGTTCCATGAAGGAGCTGTCGAAGCACATTTGCAAAAATTGTTCCTGGCTTCGCTGGAAGTGATTCGTCGAGGACACTGGAACTTCTACAGGTAGAGTCCAGCTGCATTCTCCTCTGGTGCTTCGGTCGAGTTCATTGTCCTAGGCCTTATGAACAAATTTAGCCAGAAATTTCAGTGTCATTTTCGTTAAACATCTGCTGCTAATTTTCGGAAGAATAAATTTGCAGATTGGAGAATGAGCATTTGAACAATGTTGGGAAGTTCCGGGCCGTGAAGACAGTTCCTTTACCATATAGAGGGATGGACTCGGACGACTGAATTAAGCCAATAGACCAAGGCAAAGCTGTCATGCTTCACTTACATTTAGAGGCAAACGTTGAGAAACTCTGCTGCTGCCCCCCAGCATTAAGCGCTAATCAACTTCTGCCTCAATTGTAACTGTGTGTCCAATTCGATTTGTCAATTTATATATGTATAGAACAAGATCAGATCGTTTGTCACTGGGGTTCCCAACTCCATCCGTAAGAGTATGAAGGATGCCGAGCATGTGAATTGATTGTGCTGCATATCCGAGCATTCTAGTATTGATTAGTGATGGAGGAATGCTAATTGCATGTTGCCCTTTGTTCTGTGGTTTGTTTTCAACTCCTGAAGCATAAAGCAGTTCCAAGAAAGAAAGTGAATAACTCCAGTAAGTAGGATCGAACAGAAGATCACTTAATCTTACAAGGCAATTTCACATCGAGTGCGATGTACCTAACAAATTCACAAAGAATCTCATAAAGCCCATCCATAATTTGGGTTCTATTCTCTGTGTTCTTTATTTGACTTCTATGACACCTTAAGTTTTTCTGCAACACCTGGACTTTTTATACGTAAGCTTAACAAATTATACAACGAAGCAATGGTTTGTACATCTGGGCTGCCCAAATCTCACTTGCCATTCATCGAAATGTCACTCCTCGACTTGGGCGATTTCAGTGATCCCTGCGCAGACAGATACTCAGCTATTCTCCTGGCAATACAATAAGCTGTGGACTCGATGGTGATCATCGGGTTGACGCCAACGGCAGTGGGCAAAACACTAGCATCGCACGCGAACAGACCCTCAGCTTCCCAACTCTCCCCGTTCTCATCCACTGCACCTTCCTTCTCATTGACTCCCATCCTGCAGCTCCCCATCTGATGGGCAGAAGTGAGATGTACCCACTTTTCACCTATGGCCAAGGGACCATCCTCTACACTGACTGTCCAAAAACTCCTCCACTTGGTCCTCACTGGCAGTCCCTCCCCTGCACTTCATCCTGAGGCCGTCGCTCCGGTGGATCCCCACTTCCTCTGCCCCTGCAGCGATCAAGATCCTGAGTGATTGCCGCAGGCCAGCATTGAGATTTTCTATGTCCACCTAGTCCAGCTTATAGCTTATTATTCCCTCCCTTGTCACTTTTCCGCTCCCCCGTCCCGGACTATCGTGACAAAGTGAGCAGTCCTCGCATACTTGGTCATCCGATCCTTTACGTCGAGGCCCGATTCCCAAGGGCATATCACCGCAAATGATCCAGGCCCGAGTAAGGGCGTCTCGATGATGGCCCGCACATTTGGATTTGAATCTCCCACGACGACCTTGTGGACCGACGTGATTAGCCCACCCTGGTAGGATTTGCCGCTGAGCTGCGAGCTCGATTCCTGAGGGAAATGCCCCCAGGCCATTGCCACTGGGTGGAGAAGGAGGTTCCGGCCGATATGCTTGTTCTTCAGTCCACTTGACATCAGGAGAGGCGGTGTCAGGAGGGCCCCACATGCCGAAACGGTTACCTTGGCCTCAAACTGCAGGACATTTCCAATATAATTGTCGGTGGAAGGGAAATCTTTGCTAAGATCATATAATTCTCCGCACGTGTCCTATCTTCTCAGTAGTCACCTAAATTAAAAAGAAGATATTATTATGAAGACGAAAGGTCTCGCCAATGAAAAGGTTTTCCTCTCATTGTCGCTTGCAATGTGTAGTTTGACAATCTCACAACCACATTTCTAAGTTACAACCTACCAAGAGTTTGTACCATTGAATTTGTACACTTTCCATATATATCAGGAAAAAAAGAAGAAGATAACGGCAGTATTACTAAATAGTAAGATTGTCAGAGTTGATGAATTATTAATAAAACCAGTACGATAGTTTAAGAAAAAGAAAACGGTTGAGCAAAAAGGAAAAAGACATGAATGCTCGGTACGTAATTTTACATGGTTAATTGACGCAAGAAAAGACCATCAATAAAAGATTAATAAAAATCACCTTAGATTTCGATTACTCATTTCCTTTCATGACTGAGAGTATCCTTTTCTTTTATAATTTTAAATACTATTTAATCAATCATTTTAAACATAAAGTAACCCTTTAAATATACATAATGGTAAACAATTTTTGCCATTTGACTCTTTTGCCGTTGAGGCGTTTTCCCTTTGTGGTTAACCCGTGTTTATTCTTTGTCTTAAAATATATCTTGTTTAGCTCGATTAAAGTGGCTACATTAATCAGACTTTTGTTGTCCAATATTACTATCGATTTCCATTTGTTTATCTCTAGTAGTTAAGTCAATTTAGTTTTCTCCTATGTTCTATATTTTCATTTCTTTTACAAGAATTAAGGGTAAAAAAGGCCATTTCCCTGAAAAAAAGAAAAAAAAGAAAAGAGATGCAGATCAACACTAGGTCTTGCTTTTGAAATGATATATTTACCAAATTATGTAGAACACAATTTACCTTTTCCTTCTGTAATAATCAATGTCAAGATCAATTCAAAAAATCTGCCATACTTGATTAATACTCCCCCTCAATTTGTTGCCTTTTCAAAATGATCATGATTCTCCCCCTTTCTTTTTTTACTCACTTTCTCCCCCTATCCTCATGAAAGTGTTTGCGATAATATTTATTGCGCCTTGTGCACGTTGAATAGAATGTCATTCCTTTATTTCACTATTCTCTTGCTTTTTAAATTTGAGGTAGAAGCAAACTTGCCTCAAATTTAATCTGCACAAACTTAACAAACTTTCTGCACAAATGCACTGTTATAATATTTCACATAATATATAATGCACTTTTTTGCAAAATAAATTGAATAGCATATATAACAATATAAAAAATTTCAATTCAAAGCTATTCAACCTTTCATATGACACATTAGGGGCATGCTTAATAATTTGTGAGAATTTTGGGCAATGAGTAAAATTTCTGAGCTTTCTTGTCTCCACAATTTCAGATTAAGCTTTCCCAACCTCATATGGAAAGATTTTTTTGCCACCTGCAAATCCTTGTAAAATAGATAATAATATTTGCAAGTTATAGAAAATATCATGCACATACCTTCCTTCAATTTGCATATCAAACTTGCCTAATGTAAAATATCTTCTAAGATTATAGCAAGTGAATCCCAAAATGCAACAATATCTTTCAAGATTAAAGCGATTTCCTTTAAGCATAAATTGCAAAAAGATATATTTTATTTCCTTACCTAAGGTATATATTTAAAATATACCATTGAATTATTGATTTTCTAAATTTTTTTAATTATTTTTTTATCTGTCATTGGGGTAATCCCCACTTATTATAGTTTTTAATTATTGAAGCCTCCACTTTTATATCAGTCGCTAGTCACTGGCCATCCCCACCCACTAATGTTCACTCGCTAATGTTCTCTAGAAGCAACCTCATCGAATTCAAGGATGTTGGACACACATCGACCACCATTCACGATAATCTTAATTAATGCCTTATCCTAAATTTTTAACTTTATTTTTCCTTTTTGAAAATAAAATTATTGTAATCCTCCATCTTAATGAGAGCTATTAGAGCTAGATTACTTGCTCATGGAGAGCCATCACAACTGGATTGCTTGCACTACTCAGATGAGATGTGTGGACTCCTAGAGTGTTAAAACTTGGCACGATGGGACACTTAAGTGCCAAAAGTTCGGAAATGTATACTTAAGTGCCAAAATTGAAGCAAAAATGATTAGTTAAGTGAGAATGGTGAGAAAATCTGACCAAAATACTGGCGTGACACTCTTTCGGTAAGTTAAGGTCGAAATGATATCATTTTATGCGCTGACATTGCCAAATAAACCCAAAACGACGTCGTTTTGAGTGCTGACATGGTTAAATCAACCCAAAAATGACGCGACTTTGACCTTAATTATATTTTTACATAATTATTAATTTAATAATATTAAAAACGAAATTAAGAAAAAAGGGTAGAGGACAGGTGGGAGGGCTCCACCGCCCGTGGTCGTTGCGAGGGTCGCCAAGCACCTAGGTGCGGACTAGCGACCCTTGTTGACCGAAGGCGAGAGTTGGTTGGCCATCGCAAGATGCCATGAGAGGGCAATGATCCTCTCTAGATCTAGGCAAGGGTCACTCGCCCTCGCCCTCACCCCGGACTGGGCAAGGGTCGTTGGCCCTCACGCTAGTGTCGGTGGCCCTCGCCTTGTATCGCTGAGTTGGCCCACGTCTAGGCGTCGACGACCTTGGCCGTCCATCACCGTCATCCCACCAGCGATAGGGCGATGGCCATAGGCAAGGGAGGCCCCCCTTCCTGCTTTCTTTTGTTAATTTCGTTTTTATTAATTAATTAATATTTATATTAAAAATTAAACTTTGGCCAAAACAATGTCGTTTTTTGTGAAGGTAAGCTAGCTTGGAATTTCGACGAGCCACATAGATATTAGAAATTATTAAGATAAACTACATCGGATCTTCAGTGGCTTTGCTAGAGATGGCACTTAAGTGATGCAAATTTTTTAAAAAAGTAGCACTTAAATATATATTTCGTAACTTTTATCACTTAAGTGTCACCTTATATCAAGTTTTGACACTTAGGTTGTTTTTTTTCCCACTCAAATGAATATAAGAGATTTACTTGCCCTAGTTAGAGCAAGGGATTTTCTTTTAGAGCTCATGATAGGAGCCAAAGCATTTACTGCATACAAAATGCGCAAAATGGATATATGAAGGGGGCCTATGGCAACATCCCATATAATTTACTTCTTGCTTTCTTACTAGGAAGATCGGAAGCATGGGGATATGACCAAGTAACCTTATCCACCTTGTCATTTTATGTGGGATTGCGATTGTTCCAGATGCTGTTTTGGTATGCCCCAAGAGGCCTGTGCTCTTTTTTATTTTTTTGTTTCCAACTTATGATATTGTTAATTTAAATCAACTCTTTAGGTACCATGAGTCATTTGGACTTTGAGCATGGGAAATTTAGTAGTGTGCATGGATGATGAGGGCAAGCAACATAAGTTGAATATGACAACATAATTTGAGATTGAGGTCAATAAATGATTTATTGCAGGTCCAAAGATACAAGTCCCCATAGTTGGGGGGACAAAATGGAGAGAAATAAAGGCGGTGATTGAGAAGGACAATGCATATGTGGCTATCATACTGATGAAAAGTGGGAAAAAATATGGGTTTACCAATTTTTGTTATAATCAAGTAAATGTTTGGATCGATGAAAAGGCTAATGTTGCTCAAGTGCCTATAGTTGGTTATGTGGGGAAACTATGATCCTAAATAACACAATTTATGAAGCTATTTGATATAATAAATCAAGCAAATATTCATTTGACACAATACTATTCTAAATACTTGATTTGATTTTGAGAGAGGATGATTTTACTTTGTATGTTTGATCAATATGTGTGATTTTTTCCAAGCAAAATCCCATCTTGCATGCACTAGTTTCTCTCAAAGACCTTACGTCAAGTTAGTAAAGATCCTACATTATAAGAAGACCAATATCCAATTATTTCAGGATAATTGCTTGTTGAAAATCTAGATTTACAACAAACATCATGCTTCTCACAAAATTAAACAATTTATAAGAAATGATAAGAGCTTATCGAATTGCATAGATGATTTATGGAAGGCATGACTTGTTAATTTTAACTAGCAATTATGGAGCATCTAGCACGACTTCAATGAATCGAGTGTCTTGCCAAAGTTCATGATTGTTTCGATGATCATGCCCTGCAACCTGTAGCTCGATGATGATTGCTATGTGTCTTCCACATCTCCACCTTCAAAGACCATTAAAAGAAAATTTTTTATTTATTTATTGGAGAGACCGACTTAAAATGACCAATAATCCTTTCATCCCTTCAGATAGTACAATGAAGAGTATCCCCAATTTGAAGGGAAACATATGTCAAAGAGTTGGTCGCCCACCTGCCGCTCGCCGTTTGCACGTCACTCGCCCACCATCTGCACGTCACCTACTCACTATCTGCCCTTCCTTTCATCTACCACTTACTAACCACTTGCCTGCCATCACCCAAAATTGAGATATTTTGTATCATTATCAAACGAATTTTTATTTCAGGAATATAAATTTTGTATTATATTAAATGCAATTTTTTGCTTAAAAACTCATCTGAAAAAACCGAAGTGATTAAGTTACTCTAATTTTAGGAATAAAGGCTTGTGATTCTTTCTAGCCACTTTGAAAAGTGGTTGATTTGGCAAATTATCTCTGTTTTTTTACTTTCACTTGCAGATTTATATTTTGTTGCCGGTATGTCCGTTCAATTTCTTCTATCGCCCGACTCGATACTGTTTCCTTCGAGTCATACTTAACATTATCTGCTCTCCTTTTTGTAAGGTAAATTTCTTGCTTCTTCAAATGCATGGAAGAACTTTGCAATAGACAATTTAATCACATTCTCTCTACATTGGTTTGAAGTTGATATAATTGAATGTAGGTTTTGATGGTAGACTTTTTCATGGCTGACCAACTAACCGGTCAGGAACAATAAACTTCATCCTGCAAATTTCGTCGGCGTCGTTTTCCTACAATTACACCATTATAAATTGAATTTTGTTTTCTATGTTCATTGGATATCTATACACATTTTTGTATCTTTGTCATTGCAGATCCCATTACTAAGGCACATGGAATCGACAGGCTGCCACTTTCTTGCTGGAAGCTTCAGAACACACCAATATGTAACTTGTCAATCAGGCCGATTTTATAGAGAAATCGCTTACCTAATCTCATTCTTGTTGTACTATTGACGTGCCATGCGGGTAATTTACATCCATCACCAAATGAAGTCATCAAATGATTACAAGCTCAACTTCAATTGTGTTAGCTGAGATCTACATGTTTCTTGTTGATATTCAGTGTGTGAGAAAATGGTTTGATGAGGGCGATGCGAACAACCTGGCAAACATGTGGAAGTATGTCTCAGCGATGGTGGCAGCCGGAGAAAGGATCATATATGTTGAATATATTATTAATATAATTCAAATAATGTTCACATACAAGCCTAATAGGTGAAAGCATGATTATTTAGGCCCATTAGACTGGAGCCTAATAACTTGCATATATATAAACTCTAGAGTTTCCCTACACTGGAGGTAACACTATTGAACGTTCCAAACTTGACGTCTCTTGGTGTAATATTTCAAGTAATGCAAAAGACTTTCTTCTCTCTCAAACCTATAACCTCCAACATTCTTGAAGTATTATATTTTGATATCGGATTTGAGCGAATAAGGTGTATTCTTGAAGATTTCATTAAGACGAATTCACAGGTATAATTTACTTTCGATATCAACGATGATATTAGGCAAGATCTGAGTTTAAAGATTTGGGTGACCAAAATCTTTGATTCAAAAAAACCCAAAAATTATAGCCAATTTTAGAGGGTGAAACCACTTGGGCTTTGTTCTACTCGTTGATATGAATGTTTTGAGTGGTCACTCGAGTTGATCGGAGGTCAAACGAAGAAGTTATGACACTCGAAAGTTTCTATTGGAATTTTCCACGAATTTTGGTGACGAAATTTCTAGCGAAGTTCGGTGACAAGGGCAATCCATCTTAAGGTTTTTGGGTGCTCTAGATCTTTTTTTGGGGTTTGTTTTGGCAAGCGGTTTGATTAAGGTTAAGAGAGTTATTCAACTTTGTGGTTCCGAAGACTTCAATGTGCACTCTTTCTAACACTTTGCTCTGATTAAAATAGCAAAGCGTAGTTCTTATGATATTATAAAGTTACAATTTTTTGATATTACTGAGTTTCATAGATGGAAATTACATGTTTAATTCGGCATGAAAAAACGTGAAATCTTCTATACTGTGTTAAATGATTTTGCATCTACTATTGAAGATGTGGATGAATATCAATGGAACAAAGATGAAGATTTTTGTAGAGATTACTTGTTGAACTCTCTAAATCCTAATTTGGCTATGACTTATGGTGAGTATAAGACGGCAAAAGAGATATGGGATCACTTGAATGCTCAGTTCCAAAAACAAAATGGGCTCTCTAAAACTCTCTTAGTGGAGAAATTTTTTTACTTTAAATTCACTATGAATTCGAGAACATGAGGAACAAGTTGAAAGATGATAACTTTGATATGTCTGATAATATCTTTGTCGGTCTTGTGTTGAGCAAGTTACCAACTGAATGGAGTTCTTTCAAGGCTGAAATGCACAGACTGAAGGTATAGATGAGACTGGATGAATTAAAGAGGTATATTCACATTGAAGATCAAAACATTACTAGAAAGAGTTTGGAACAAGTAAGACAATAACAATCAGTTGTCAACTTAGTTTCACACTCTAATGAACTTCAGAATAGGTTCAAGTCACCAAAAGGTGAATCCTATTTACAATTAGAGACCAAAAAGACTATCTCCAAAAAGAAGAAGAATGGCAAGTGCCATAACTGTAGAAAGTGGGGTCACTGGGTAGTAGAGTGTAAGTTACCAAATAAGCCAAAGGATGACACACCACAAAATAAGGCTACTATGCTAATTAATGAGTTTGAGCCTCGAGCTTTCATTGGAATGATGAAGAATGGAAAGGCTAGCATCTTTTCTGAGTGGTGGTTGGACAGTGGCGCTACTTGTCATATTACAAATGACAAGAACTTACTCACTAAGGTTATAGAAGTGAAAGACACTGTGGAAAATTGCAATGGTGGTGAAGTAGATGTGACTCATGCTGGAACTGTAAATTTGATACTTTCTTCAGGTAAATTACTAACTCTGAAACATGTTAAAGTAGTATCTTTACTTAAAAATAATTTGATATTTATGAGTTTACTTGATAAAGCTGGTATGTCATTTTCAACTATAAATGGTAGAGTAACTTTATCTGTTAACTCATGTTATTTCAGTTGTGTATTCATGGTTAATGGCATGTATAGGTTGAGTTTAAATACTGATAGCATAAACCATGTGAATTCTACTTTGATTGATCCAAAGTTGCTACACAATAGACTTGGACATGTGAATTACAGGAAAATGCAACATCTAGCTAGAACTCATAACATTCCACTAGATAATTCTATTCGATTTGACAAATGCAAAGTGTGTGCACAGGCTAAGATCACTAGAAAACCTTTTAAATTGGTTTCTAAAAGCACACAACTTCTTAAGCTAATACATTCTGACATTTGTGACTTTAGAAATTACATTACTAGAAGTGGTCGGAAGTATCTAATAACATTCATAGACGATTTTTCTAGATATTGTCATGTCTATTTGTTGAAATCGAAAGATGAGGCTTTTGAAAAATTTAAGATTTTCAAGTCTATAGTAGAAAATCAGCTCAACTTGAAAATTAAGAGGTTTAAGAGTGATAGAGGAGGAGAATATACAATGACAAGATTCAAGGAATTTTGTGTTTCAGAAGGTATAAAACTTGAAACCAATGTTCTTTATTCACCCCAATCAAATGGTGTTACCGAGCGTAAGAATATAACGTTAACTAAAATGTTAAAGTCTATGTTACTTATAGCTGGAATGCATTCCTCCTACTGGGGAAAACCAGTTCTAACTACTAATCACATCTTGAACAAATTGCCGCACTCTAAATTGTCTATGACACCTTATGAGATATGGCATAAGCACTTTTGTAAATATGATACTTTTAAAACTTGGGGTTGTATTGCTTATGTAAGCATACATGATCTTAAGGTGGGACCTAAAACCATTACTTATATATATCTAGGTAACGCAAAAGATAATGCTGCAAATAAGTTTTTAGATCTATCTACTAACACAGTGATAAAATCTAGGAGATGCAATGTTTTTCGAAAACAAGTTTATCAGATATCAAGGCTTGAATGTTTCTGGATCTACAAATATGATTTCGGAATCTCCTGTAGAATCTGAAACAAGCCCTTCTGACATTAATTTCACATAGCTGGCTATTGAACCATTTCCAGTTAGAGTATCTACAAGAGAGAGCTCCCAAAAGTTTTGGTGAGAACTTTGTTACTTACCATCTTGAGGATGATCCATTCTCCTATCAGGAAGCAATGAGATTTAGGAAATTCCTACTGTGGGCAGAAACCATAGATGATGAAATGAGCTCTTTGTTGCAGAACCACACTTGGTAGCTAGTAAATTTGCCAAAAGGGGCTAAGACTATAGGCTGTAAATGGGTATTGAAAAAGAAACTGAATAATTATGGATCAATAGCCAGATGCAAAGCATGTTTAGTAGCTAAAGGCTATAAACAACAGAATGCAATAGATTATTTTGATGTCTATTAACCTGTATGTCATCTATCAACTATAAGAATTTTTTTGCTTTAACATCTGTTGACCACTTTGTAGTGCATCAAATGGATGTAAAGACAGCTTTTTTAAATGGGGAGTTAAATGAGGAAATTTACATGGAACAACTGGAAAGATATGTTATGAAAGGTTTTGAGGACAAAGTTTGTAAATTGAACAAATCCTTATACGGTCTTAAGCAAGCATCTAAGATGTGGCATATTAAATTTGACAAAGTGGTCTAGTTATTCAGATAAATGCATTTGCCATCGTTTTATGTCAAATAAGATAGTCATCATTTGCTTGTATATTGACGATATGTTAATTCTTGGTTTCAATCATTCTGTAGTGAGTGACGCGAAAGCTAATTTAACTAGAGAATTTGACATGAAAGATCTTGGAATTGCTAATACCATTCTTGGTATGAAAGTAAGTTTTAAACGCAAGTCATCTCCCTTAGCCAGACTCATTATATTGAGTAGTTACTTTCTACTTGGGGATATAGTAAATATAAACTGAGTGAGACACCATATGATTATAATAACAGACTGAGTCCTAATGAAAGAACCGACGTAAATTAGTTAAAATACTCGAAACTGATTGGCAGTCTCATGTATGCTATGAGTTGCACTAAACTCAACATAGCCTTTATAGTTGGCATGCTGAGTCGTTTAACTAATAATCCTAGTAAAGAGTATTGAGATACCCTCAGTAGGCTAATGAGATACCTTAAAGGTACTAAAGATTATATTTTCTATTATTCTGGTTATCCTTCAACTATGGATAGATATTATGATGTCTCATGGTGTTCAGATATTGAAAATAGTAAATCTACTAGTGGATATATATTCACTTTGGGTGGAGCTGCTATTACTTGGAAATCCAAACGATAGACTTGTATTGCATTGTCGTCTATGAAATCAGAAATTTTTGCATTAGCCTCAGTTGACGAAAAAGCCGAGTGGATAAAGAATTTAATTATGGATATTCCTTTGACTCGGCTAAAGATTAATTCTTTAAACTTATTATGTGATAATTAAGCATTTATCCAAGTCGTTAAGAATGCTCTCTTTAATTCAAAGCGAAGACATGTAAGACTAAGACATGCGTTGTTGAATTATTTGAGAGAACAAGGGGTTATCACATTGATCGATGTGAGATCAAAAGATAACATAACCGATACTCTCACTAAATATATGCCTAAATATCGATTATTCAAAATAGTAGGGAAAATGGGGTTAAAGACTATATAGACAAGTCTTAATTACTATTACTTTCTAATTGTGTGTTTTGAATTATCGAATCTTCCTTTATTGGCCACAATGATAAGCACAGTTTATATGTTTCATCGATGTTCACAGTTGCTAACTAATTTGAAAATGGTGAGTTGTCTCATTCCAAACTTGATGAAGATGACTTTAACCTAATTCAAATGTTCTATTAGGGAAGTTTGTGTCATTCCAAACTTGATGATACAATTCAACTAAGTTGGACTATCTTTTTGATTAAATGATCTCATTCCACTTGCCGCCCACCGTTTGCACGTCACTTGCCCATCGTCTGCACGTCACTCGCCCATCGTCTGCAAGTCATCTGCTCACCATCTACCCTTCCGTTCATCCGCCACTTACTAACCACTTGCTTGCCGCCACCCAAAATCGAGATATTTTGTATCGTTATCAAACAAATTTTTATTTCAAGAATATAAATTTTGTATTATTATTAAACTCAATTTTTTGCTTAAAAACTCATCTGAAAAAACCGAAGTGGTTAAGTTACTCTAATTTTAGGAATAAAGCCTTGTAATTCTTTCTAGCCACTTTGAAAAGTGGTTGATTTGGCGAATTATCTCTGTTTTTGTGCAGCGTCTTTGCATTGTTCAGCTTGCATATGTTCATGTATGGATGCAATCTCTTCATGTGGAAGCGGGCTCGAATCAACTACAACTTCATATTCGAATTCTCGCCCACCGTTTGCACGCCACTTGCCCATCGTCTGCACGTCACTCGCCCATCGTCTGCACGTCATCTGCTCGCCATCTGCCCTTCCGTTCATCCGCCACTTACTAACCACTTGCTTGCCGCCACCCAAAATCAAGATATTTTGTATCGTTATCAAACAAATTTTTATTTCAAGAATATAAATTTTGTATTATTATTAAACTCAATTTTTTGCTTAAAAACTCATCTGAAAAAACTGAAGTGGTTAAGTTACTCTAATTTTAGGAATAAAGCCTTGTAATTCTTTCTAGCTACTTTGAAAAGTGGTTGATTTGGCGAATTATCTCTGTTTTTGTGCAGCGTCTTTGCATTGTTCAGCTTGCACATGTTCATGTATGGATGCAACCTCTTCATGTGGAAGCGGGCTCGAATCAACTACAACTTCATATTCGAATTCTCGCCCACCACGGCGCTCAAGTACCGAGACGCATTCCTCATCTGCACCACCTCCATGACAACTGTGGTTGGCGCAATGGTCATCCACCTCCTGCTGCGCCACGACAACACCTCTACGAGCCTGGTCAACGCCATTCCAAGAGCCCTCCTTCTGGTATAAAAACTTCCCCTAGAATTTCATTGCTTGGACTAAGTTGTCATTAGACATATTAAAGATTCACATTTTAGAGAATTATCTCTGTTCTTTTACTTTCACTTGCAGATTTATATTTTGTTGCTGGTATGTCCGTTCGATATCTTCTATTGCCCGACTCGATACTGTTTCCTTCGGGTCATACGCAACATTATTTGCTCTCCTTTTTGTAAGGTAAATTTCTTGCTTCTTCAAATGCATGGAAGAACTTTGCAATAGACAATTTGATCACATTCTCTCTAAATTGGTTTGAAGTTGATATAATTGAATGCAGGTTTTGATGGTAGACTTTTTCATGGCTAACCAACTAACCAGTCAGGTACAATTTCGTTGGCGTCGTTTTTCTGCAATTACACCATTATAAATTGTATTTTGTTTTCTATGTTCATTGGATATCTATACACATTTTTGTACCTCTTGTCACTGCAGATCCCATTACTGAGGCACATGGAATCGACAACCTGCCACTTTCTTGCTAGAAGCTTCAGAACACACCAATACGCAACTTGTCACTCAGGCCAATTTTATAGAGAAATTGCTTACCCGATCTCATTCTTGCCATACTATTGGCGTGCCATGCAGGTAATTTACATCCATCCCCAAATGAAGTCATCAAATAATTACAAGCTCAACTTCAATTGTGTTAGCTGAGATTTAGATGTTTCTTGTCGATACTCAGTGTGCGAGAAAATGGTTTGACGAGGGCGATGCGAACAACCTAGCAAACATGAGGAAGTATGTCTCAGCAATGGTGGCAGCCGGAGCAAGGATCATATATGCCAGTCAGAACGGGACGCCATGGCTGATAGTAGTCTTGGTGACCTCGACAGTGGCGATGTTTTATCAACTTTATTGGGATTTCGTCAGAGATTGGGGTGTCCTCAACCGAAGATCCAAGAACCCTTGGCTCAGAGATGATCTAATCCTCAAGAACAAATACATTTATTTCATTTCCATCGTAAGTTCTTTATTCCTTCCAATTCCTATCTGTCCCAAGATAAATTAAAAACGCCATTAATCATTAAGAGGAAAATAGATTTTGCTTAGGTTAGCATCTATTCCAATGTCACTTTCACTTGGTAAAACATAGATCCTTACTGAATGTCTGAAAGAAATACTTGGTGTTGACAATTGACGAGTACGGAGAAGCTCCTGCTATTGTAGGCTTTGAACGTGGTTCTGAGGTTGGCTTGGGTAGAGACGGTTCTGCCGTTCCACAAAGGAGTTGTTGAATCACATTTGCTAGAATTGTTCCTAGCTTCGCTGGAAGTGATTCGTCGAGGACACTGGAACTTCTACAGGTAGAGTCCAGCTGCATTCTCCTCTGGTGCTTCGGTCGAGTTCATTGTCCTAGGCCTTATGAACAAATTTAGCCAGAAATTTCAGTGTCATTTTCGTTAAACATCTGCCGCTAATTTTCGGAAGAATAAATGTGCAGATTGGAGAATGAGCATTTGAACAATGTTGGGAAGTTCTGGGCCGTGAAGACAGTTCCTTTACCATATAGAGGGATGGACTCGGACGACTGAATTAAGCCAATAGACCGAGGCAAAGCTGTCATGCTTCACTTACATTTAGAGGCAAATGTTGAGAAACTCTGCTGCTGCCCCCCAGCATTAAGCGCTAATCAACTTCTGCTTCAATTATTACTGTATGTCCAATTCGATTTGTCAATTTATATATGTATAGAACAAGATCAGATCGTTTGTCACCAGGGTTCCTAACTCCGTCCGTAAGAGTATGAAGGATGCCGAGCATGTGAATTGATTGTGCTGCATATCCGAGCATTCTAGTATTTGATTAGTGATGGAGGAATGCTAATTGCATGTTGCCCTTTGTTCTGTGGTTTGTTTTCAACTCCTGAAGCATAAAGCAGTTCCAAGAAAGAAAGTGAATAACTCCAGTAAGTAGGATCGAACAGAAGATCACTTAATCTTACAAGGCAATTTCACATCGAGTGCGATTTACCAAGCAAATTCACAAAGAATCTCATAAAGCCAATCCATAATTCGGGTTCTATACTGTGTTCTTTATTTGACTCCTATGACACCTCAAGTTTTTCTGCAACACCTGGACTTTATATATGTAAGCTTCACAAATTATGCAACAAAGGAATGGTTTGTACATCTGGGCTGCCCAAATTTCACTTGCCATTCATCGAAATGTCACTCCTCGACCTGGGCGATTTCAGCGATCCCTGCGCAGACAGATACTCAGCTAGTCTCCTGGCAATACAATAAGCTGTGGACTCGATGGTGATCATCGGGTTGACGCCAACGGCAGTGGGCAAAACACTAGCATCGCACACAAACAGACCCTCAGCTTCCCAACTCTCCCCGTTCTCATCCACTGCACCTTCCTTCTCATTGATTCCCATCCTGCAACTCCCCATCTGATGGGCAGAAGTGAGATGTAACCACTTTTCACCTATGGCCAAGGGACCATCCTCTACACTGACTCTGTCCAAAAACTCCTCCACTTGGTCCTCACTGGCAGTCCCTCCCCTGCACTTCATCCTGAGGCCATCGCTCCGGTGGATCCCCACTTCCTCTGCCCCTGCAGCAATCAAGATCCTGATTGATTGCCGCAGGCCGGCATTGAGATTCTCCTTGTCCACCGAGTCCAGCTTATAGCTTATTATTCCCTCCCTTGTCACTTTTCCACTCCCCCTGTCCCGGACTATCGTGACAAGGTGAGCAGTCCTCGCATACTTGGTCATCCGGTCCTTTATGTCGAGGCCCGACTCCCAAGGGCATATCACCGCAAATGATCCAGGGCCAAGTAAGGGTGTCTCGATGATGGCCCGCACATTTGGATTTGAATCTCCCTCGACGATCTTGTGGATCGACGTGATTATCCCACCCTGGTAGGATTTGCCGCTGAGCTGCAAGCTCGATTCCTGAGGGAAATGCCCCCAGGCCATTGCCACTGGGTGGAGACGGAGGTTCCGGCCAATATGCTTGTTCTTCAGTCCACTTGAGATCAGGAGAGGCGGTGTCAGGAGAGCCCCACATGCCGAAACGGTTACATTGGCCTCAAACTGCAGGACATTTTCAATATCGCTGTTCATTGATTTCGCCCTCACACCGATGCATTTCTTTCTTCGCACTCTACCAGGAAGGTTTGTCTCAAAGACGAGCTGCTCAGCTTTGCATCCTGATAGGATCACAGCGCCGCGATTCACTGCATCAACCAGCCAGGTGCAGTCGGTGCCTTGCTTGTCTCCTTTCCTGCAGCCGTAGCCACAAGAACCGCAAAAGTGGCCCTCTGAGGAATTCCGTGGCACCGAGTTGATCTCAAGGCCAAGCTTCTCACATCCCTCTCGAAGGACCTTATTCTGAAAGCTCTCTTCCACACACCGATCTGTCACTCCAATCCTCTTGCACACAATGTCCATGGCAGAGACGTACTCTTTGCTCCCAAAGAGCTCTATCCCGTGCTTCTCAGCCCATTCTTGGAGGACAGTGTCGGGTGTCCTGATGGACGCAGACCAATTGACAGCAGATCCGCCTCCAACCGTGGACCCTGCTAGAATCACCATGTTCCCAGTGCAAGTTGCTAGTATGCCTCCTGATTCATAGAGATGGTCCATGGCGGGGCCTTCCAGGGAAGAGTAGTCCTTGGAGGTGTAGTAGTTCCCTTTCTCTAGAACCACCACCTTGTAACCAGAACCTGCCAGGACTGCTGCCGCAACCCCGCCGCCACAGCCAGAGCCCACAATGACGGCATCACACTTGATTTTGTAAATCTTATTTTCGCAATCCTGTGTGACTTCCAGGCCTTTTTGCTTGAGAGATTGGAGGAGGTCTGCATCTGAAGAGTACGTGGTTTCTATGATTCCCTTCTCAAGCGGCCTTCCCTTTTCAGGTTTCGACATGTCCTCCAACTCCTCTACTTGATACCCAATCGCTTTCCATAACGGGTTTTCGCCTTTCTCGTCTACCTGCAAGATCAGAAAAATATCAGAAAATTTTCGAGCTAATCCTCAAGAATCACTGCATCTTGCATCACAAAGAATAAATCCCTGAAGTTTTAAATCTTGAAATAGACAGCAGAATACATTAGCTGGCATCTGCTATTAGGTGGCTCTTTTTAACCCCTCCTCTCCCTCGAACAGGTGCAGGAAACAAAACAATTGGTCGAGTTCGACTAGTCGAAGTACCAACTACCATCAACCAACTAAAGTGATGATTTTCTGTTGCGGGGCCAATTTCTGATTAAACTCGTCTGGTCTGTTCTGTGCCAAATTTGTGCTTTGGATCTTTTGGAATCATTCTATTCTTGTCCATCTTCTGTGAAAATTTAAGACATCACGAGTGTTACTGTTAGCTTACTTTAGTACCTCATTCTTGTAGATTTTACTCAACATCTGTCAGCATTCTGATTTCAACACTCACAACAAGCATACTCAAAATCATTACTTCAGCAGTACTCAGAATTAGAGCATGACTTCAACATGCCCAGTTTTTTTCTCTACTCTCACCAAAATTAGTGCCTTGACATTACTATTACTCTCATCCTAAATTTATTCACATGAAAAGCTCAAGAACTAAGGGAAAATTTTTCAAAAAATAAGGGCCAAGTAGACAATCTAGAAGTTCCTAATATCCCCAAACTCGTCAGCAAAGTTACCAAGCCAACGATAGCAACAAGAAGGACGTTCAATAAAGTAAAAATCTAATGAGATACGATCAGGAAAGAGTGGCAAAATTTGGTCAAGTGTCTCTTTCCATCTGAAACGATCTTCGAATTTCCACAAGCATCAAGCCTAGCGAGACTTGGCATGAAAAGATTGGACAAAGGGTGATCAAGAGATGCCAAGCTAATGGGAGAAAGAGAAGCCATTTTGACTAGTTTTGGGAGAGAAACCGACTGAAATATAAATTAAAGCTGGTGAAGGAGGATTGACGTTGAGAGTGATTTTACCTGTCCTCCATTTTTGCAAGCTTTCAATCATCTGTACGTACGACCAAAAAAGAAAAAGAAATCATCCGTATGAGCTGTCTTACACCATGCCAATTGAGACCCAATGAAGTGAGAATGCTTGAGAGTTTGTCTCTCTGGTCAGCGAAGGCAATAATTGAACTTCTTTCTTACTGGCAAAGCTAAACTTGCGGAATTGCCCAAGAAAGGTTATAAATCTATTATATTTATCTTAATTTATTTTTAAACTTTATAATTTTTTTAATTTAATTTTAAAATTTTTAATAATATGTCAATTTAGTTAACGTCGATGGAACACATGCAGTTCCACGTGATACGGCTATCGAAGACATTTACAACTTTTGTAATTTTTTGACATCATTATGATTTTTCTTCTTCTTCTTCTTCTTTCCTTTTCTTTTTAATTTTCCTTTTTTTGTCTTCTTAGCCACGTAAGTGCTAGCTACCCTTACCATACTTAGTAGAAAAAAAAAGGACAAGGAAGAAAAAAAAAATAGAAAAATAATAAAATAATAAAAATTACAGAAAATGTTGACATTAGTGCTGACCATCCTACGTGATGCTATTGGCATCCATGTTAATGATTTTGCCGGAAGGACTAAATTGGCAAATCGCTAAAATGTTTAGGAATAAATTGACTAAATCAAAAGGTTTATGACTAAATTAATATAATTTTTTCGCTAAACCAGCCTATCTAGATCGATATTACACACCTTACATTTTGTATTGAAAGTTTATTAGCTTTTGGAAATACACAATTGTCTAATGTAGGGTCATAAAACATGTTAAAACGTCGTGAAACCGTAGTGCTCCTCTCATTGTATCCCCCAACGTTGCTCCACATCCATTCATCTTACATTGAATGACATTCACAAGGAAACTAAAGGAAACCATCTATGGTTTTGGATGTTTTGTAGCATGAAATCATACTAATTATGAACTATGATTGGTAGTGATTTGCTATAGTTACAGATGCCTTGTTACATAAAACTGACAGAAACTTTTTTCTTGCTAGGAAAATTGGTTTTCAAAATTGAAATGACATTGTTTTGAGACAAATCATAAGTAAAGTAATTAAATTTTACATGAATGAATATTGTTCAAGCATCTGATAAAGATTTATCACATTTCGCTGTGACCCAATTTTATAAATCAATCTCCTTATATCGCCAAAGTATTCAAGATCAAATTGTGGCGTTCTAAAAATGGTCAGATAGGAATGTTTAGGAGTGCCTACACATGGATGTATTTGCACTAAATGAGGGGTAGTTGGGTGCAATTAGGGCTCATCAATTTTCTCATAAATTATATGGGTCATACGTGTTCATGGACCTCCACAAAAGTGGGCTCTACCTATGTTATGAATATATTTTATTTTCAATTTTTTGTAAAATATAGTGTAAAGATTATTTTCACAATACATTAATTATCGGTGGAAGAGAAATATTTGCTAAGATCATATAATTCTCCGCACGTGTCCTATCTTCTCTATAGTTGCCTAAATTAAAAAGAAGATATTATTATGAAGATGAAAGGTCTCACCAATGAAAAGGTTTTCCTCTCATTGTCGCTTGCGTAGTTTGACAATCTCACAACCACATTTCTAAGTTACAACCTACCAAGAGTATCGTACCGTTGAATTTATACACTTTCCATATATATCGAACTGTAAAATGTTAATCCTCTATTATATTTTCCGTCAATGCATGAGAAGATAAATACGTAATTTCATCTTTCATCTCAATTTTTCATAGAAAGATTTCTTTTGCTCCTTATTTCAGTAAAGAAATGACCAGACAAAGAAAATGAAGAAAAACAGATTGACGAGAAATATCAGGAAAAAAAGAAGAAGATAATGGCAGTATTACTAAATAGTAAGATTGTCGTAGTTGATGAATTATTAATAGAACCAGTACGATAGTTTAAGAAAAAGAGGAACGATTGAGCAAAAAGGAAAAAGACATGAATGCTCGGTATGTAATTTTACATGGTTAATTGACATAAGAAAAGACCATCAATAAAAAGATTAATAAAAATCACCTTAGATTTCGATTACTCATTTTCTTTCATGACTGAGAGTATCCTTTTCTTTTATAATTTTAAATACAATTTAATCAATTATTTTAAACATAAAGTAACCCTTTAAATATACAAAATGGTATACAGTTTTTCCCATTTGACTTTTTTGCCGTTGAGGCGTTTTCCCTTTGTGGTTAACCCGTGTTTATTCTCTGTCTTAAAATATATCTTATTTAGCTCGATTAAAGTGGCTACATTAATCAGACTTTTATTGTCCAATATTACTATCGATGCCCATTTGTTTATCTGTAGTAGTTAAGTCAATTTAGTTTTCTCCTATGTTCTATATTTTCATTTCTTTTTACAGGAATTAAGGGTAAAAAAGGCCATTTCCCTGAAAAAAAGAAAAGAAAAGAGATGACATTATACTGTTATCCCTTAAAATTCGTGTGCATTGTGCACATGCTAATAAGAAACATGACATTAGGATTAACAGTTCTAACGAAATGCAAATTTAGATGATATTGCCTAGCACTTAGTTCTCGAGACAAAGATGTACTGAGTTCAGAGGGTTATCCGTAACTTCTATCTAGAAGATTTCAGAGAACAAGGGAAAGTGCCTTTGAGATATCGACCGGGGGCATTTTCATCTTGTCATTCAGACATAATCTTGAGCACTAGAAGTGGCAGAGCATCTCGGGTTGGTGTTATTGATCAGATTGCAGGCGTCAAAGGAAGAGAAAATTAGCATCGTCGTGTTGACAGACCGATGCCAGCCCGACTCGACTCTTTCCATGTAACGTGCCTTTTGAGCCGTAAATCTTGCAGAGATGAGGGCTTACGAGAAGCTGGAAAAGATTATTACCCTTTTTGGCTCTCTCTCTCTCTCTCTCTCTCTCTCTCTCTCTCTCTCTCGTCACTTATTTTGATGCGTCTCAAAATTGATGTGACAACGGACTAGCCAGCATTCAAGTTGTTTCGAAAGGAAGAACTCCAATCAAGATTTGGATTCAAATTCAATGTCTAAGATATATTTGTTGGATAAAACAGCCAGTTTAAACTATCCTTCTTTCTTTCTTTTTTGTGATTGTTTGAAAGTGGGGAGGTGATGACCAAAAAAATACAAAGAAAGTGGGAAGGGAATTTATCCGGAAAAATGTACTAAAAAAGTCATAAAACTATTGTATCAATACTAGTTCAATCATAAATCCATTTTTGTTTTGTCAAAAGTTATAAATCTTTTCAATTGGATTAGTTTAGTTCAAAATATTTTCATATTTTACAAATTGCACTTATCCGGCTAATTTAAGCTATAAATTATTGACATGAACGTCAATTGTTGATATGGATATCAATTGACATGATTTGGTTTTGACGTAAACATTTTTTAATAATTTTTTTGAATTTTTTTTTTTCATTTTCTTCCATGGCATGTGCTGGTGGTTGGCAAGGGTTGGCCTCACCTACGTGAGGGCGAGCACCAGCGACGCCACCCTTGTTGAGGCTAGATTCGTTGAGACCGATCCTCACCCAAGCTAGGGCGAATTGATACAAATATAATGGGTTTAGGAATTTTTTATACTTTTTCGCAATATAATCTAGACTCATGTAAAATTGATGGCTTTTATACAAGTTAGCATAGTCAATAACCTTAACTATGGATTCATATGCTCCTTAACACTTCATCTTGAGCCATTTAACATAATGATTAATAAACCGGTCGATATATCTTTCCCGAATGATTACCTAGTGACTCCAAGAAAAAAAAAAATTTGTCAAGAACAAATCATTTATACCTGACCACTTGATCTATTATATTGTCATGGTGTCCTTGTCAAGGCAAGTGCTGAGAATATTAACATTTGATCCGTTTGACTAATCTCTAATTTTCCACTAATCATATAAATTTTGCTTAACTTGTAAATTATACTAAGCGAAATTTGACCCAAAAAAAAATTATAATAAGCCAAGAAATTTTGAACGTAATTTACCCGAGAGAAGAGGACGTAGAGGCACAGGACTTTGAGATACATGAAGGCCACCCGGATGGGCGTGAGGTACCGATGCCGGAGCCATCCCCCCAGCACCTTCTCCCGTCGGTCGGAGCCCATGGCCGCGAACGTGTTCACGTAGGGCCACCGCCCGCCCACGCAGAGCGAACCACACAGCAGCAGCGTGCCGAGCCTCGTCGACAGCACCCACAGGAGCGCCCGCACCAGGATCACCGCCACGAGCAGCCCCCTCCTCGACAGAAGCTCCGCCGTCTGCAAAACAATCCACACGTTCTTCTTCATGAGTCGTCAGATACCCACTACTTCTTCTTCTTCTACGCCATGTCGGCGTCCGGGCCGACTCGCTTCCTCATGAATTGTACCAGCCATGGTAACATCTTTCGACTGGAAAGAGAGAGAGAGAGAGAGAGAGATAGAGAGAAGACGTGGATCACCTCGTGAGGAACTGGAGCTTGAGAGGCAGACGATTCGTAAAAGAACCGTACGGCTTCGTCTTCTCCGGCCGTCCTTCCCTCGAACTCTCCCCCCGCCCCGGCCCCCGCCGCCGACGCGGACGCCCCCCTGCTCAACGGGGGGAACACCGTGTCGCAGACGGCGACGAGAGCTTCCATCTCCCACGAAGAGAAGCCCCGCCGGAACAGAAACCTCTTCTCTCTCTCCCCTCTGCTCATGCGCTTCAACGAGGGATGGCACTCTCTCCCCATCTCTCTCTCTCTCTCTCTCTCTCTCTCTCTCTCTCTGCCGGTGAAGATGAACGGATGTGAATCTTCTGGTGTCGTGTGTCCGTCTGAACGAGGGACTTGTTCTATTATAGTCGAAGCTCGACACGGACCTTGCAGAAGTTGCTGGCACAGCGTGGGCCCCGCCACACTCGCAGGGACTAATGCCGTCGTAGGCATTTAACGCGCGGGCCTTGCGGTGAGACGCGTCTAATCAGTGGCTTATGCAGCGATTTGCATGGATACTGGGTGGGCTCTTTAGTAACTGGCCAAATATTATTCTTTTATTTTTTTGAAATAAAGAAAAAACGAAAATTCGTTTTGTAATTTTTTTTTTTGTTATTGAGAAAAGGTTTGAAATATAATTTTTTTTATCAAGATTTGAAATAGAATTAAAAAAGTAAAAAAAGTTACTTCTTTCTTCTTGGATATAACTTAAGAATCAAGTAATTTTCTTTTCTTTTCTTCTTCCTCTATTCTGGAAAGAAAATGCAAAAAAGGAGAAAAAGAAAAATGTAATAAAATTATTAAAAAATTTAAAGAAATTCTAAGTCACATAAAAAAAAAGAATCGTAAAATGTATTTCTATTTCAAGAATATTAATTTTGTGTAGTTACCAATTGCTTTTGAATGTTAAGAAACTCATCTAAGGAATAGAATCAAAAAAAAAAAAAACTATTTTAAGCAGAAATTATTCTCGAGAACTTAATGATTACCAAACGTACCCTAAGTTTATATAATACCTTCTTCATGTGTTCTCTTTTAGGGGTAAGAACTGCACAGGTGCCATAACTTTTGTATATGTGCTCATTTGAGTGCTATAACCTTTTTTTTGGTTCACTATCATTGGTAAATTGTTTTATTGGAAAATCCAATGTGGACATCAATTGTCCTAGGTGACTTTGACAATGTTGATGTGGATAAATTTTTAATTATTATTTTTTTGAATTTTTTTTATTTTCCTATTTTTAGGGCTGGCGTTAGCCATGACGGCCTCGCTTATGGCCTTTGCAATCACACTAGAGGAGGGCCACCTCACCCTCAATTGCAAAAGCCTTAGGCAAGGGTATCGTGACCTCACTAGTCATGGGTGAGGCCGTGTTGCCTAGATCTAATGAGGGCCTTCAAGGTGGCCATTGCCCAATTTGGGCGAGGGTTTTGTGGCCGGCAAGGGTCAACCCTCGTGAGCAAAAAAAAAAAGGCAAAACAAAAACAACATAAAATATTAAAAAATAAGAAAAAAAATCCACGTCAAATGATTTGCCATAATTGATATTCAAATGTTAATTTTAATCCTATGTGGCATTTAAGTGAGAAAAAAAAAAGTTACAGCATTTATAGTATTATTCTCTCCTCAAAACTGGCAAGCTATTTGTGTATTTAGGTATTGGTATATGAAGATGCAATACACAAGCTAGGGTTATGGACTTAAAATTTAAAATTTGATAATCAAGTCAATTTCATAATTATAAGTTCATTCTATATCGGATCATCTTGGAATAGGACTATATTCATTCTCATCATGAGAATGGGTCATTCAAGTATATCGAAATAGACACCACATTACATATGGATCCCTTCCCTCGACTGGTCCTTTCTCTCTCCTCTTTCGCCGTTAAGTGGTGACTTTCTTTCATCTTTTCATTTTACTTAGAATTAGGAGTAGGTGTAATAGGACCCCCTTTTTAAATATCTCTCCTAATTTTGGGACCATGTTCAACTCCTTTTAGCTTCTATTAAATCGCACAGTAGACGTCCCCCTCCATTTCACCTTTTTGAGTTACGGAAAAATTTTTGAATGAGACATGAGTTAGGGCTGGTTCGAAAAGTACTCTGCTCAACAGGAGTCTCTCTTTCCTTAGCTTAACGGTGATGGTGAGGGCTGACATCCCATGCTACGGATCTCTTCTGGCCATTCTTCCGTGGCATCATTCTTACACAAATTATAAAAATAAAAATAAAAATAAAAATCAAGATCACAGTCACCTTCATCCACAAAATTAAACAATTCAAAATCGTCGGTGCACTTTTAGCCGCCCATTGTCACTTTGTTGATAGATTGAGGCTTGATTTTATATCCTCGATTTTACATGAAAAAAGAATACGTTACAATGTTCAATCCAACATATTGAATCGATAGATAAAGAGAGATTGCACTTATAATATGCATTTGGTAGACAAGTTAGGAGTATCTAACACCCCTCTCTTATGCAAGTTGAATTAGGAATGGCACATTGATTGTGATGAACAAGGGGCTATACATGTGAAATAAATCGGTTTTGATTCTAATTATGATATAAATATTATTAATATCACGGAAAATCTCAAACTGGTACGCTTATAATAAATTTATCCTAAACTAATTTTTAATAACAAAAAGCTCATAATTGATACATTTGTAACAAATTTATATTATATTAATTTTCATTAAATTTTATTATGAAATTGCTGAGTTAGATGACACGTGGTAATAGCTAGGTGTGCCAATTTAGGGTTTTACCTTCCGTTTGTAACATATATATTAGTTTGTGTTTCTTTGTGGTATTAATTCCATGTAATGAAAACTAATGAGTATCGGTTTAGGGTTTTTCAATGATTCAAAAATTAATTTGGGATAAATTAATCACAAATATACTAGTTTAGAATTTTTTGTAATATTAACCCCGTAAAGTAATAAGTATTTAACACACTGCTCAATTAAAAATAATGTAATTATTATTTGAATTTTGATTTTTGCTAACCATCCTAAGAATTGCGAAATGCAAACGTAGCGAGTGCAGCTACCACTTCTGCGAACGCCGCACTAGAGAAGACAGTCTCTAATTTTTCCCACCCATAATTTTCATCACAACCACCTAATTTCTACTCTAGGCCAAGCAATTAAAGACACCCCTTTCGAGATGTACAAGCTCCTTTCATTTTCCCCACACGCATTTTAGAGAGAGAGAGAGAGAGAGTTTGTTCATGGAGGACCCATTTGGTTTCCCAGCTGGGCTAGCTTCAGAGCTCAGCACAGAAAGGCAACGTATCGATGGACAAGCATGATGGTACAGAGGAGTTATGTGATCTTACCTACCAGCTAACTCGTCCCATTTATTGTGGAGAACCGGAAGGAAGACGCCAGAAGAACTCCACTCCCGGTGGGGCTCCTCATCTTCATCATCATCTTCATCTTCATCATCATCTTCATCTTCATCTTCATCTTCGTGGTTCCCGAATCGTCATCGCGTAGGTAGGTCGCCCGTGACGCTTTCTGCCATCGTTTCTGATCTTTTGGACGTTACCAACAGTTGGGATTCGCTTGCGCAACAGGTTGCCACTGTGTAGGGACATGCAAAACGTACTGTTTGAACCGAAAATCGCTCAGATCGGACTGACTGGATTTGATCCAATTATCGAGAGTGTCGGTTTGGTTAATGGTTCATACATGTGAAACTGGTATCCAGACTGTTCAAATTTCCTATTCTAATAAGGAACCGGACCGGACTAGACTTATTTCTTAATAAAATTAGTAGAATCTGAACTAAATATTATCTCGGTTCGATTCCAAGTAATAGAGAAAAAAGTTATTAGTCTATTGGATTGGATCGAGCCATCACTCCGATACCCAATCCTAGAACCAAACAATCTTATCCCCGGTTTTAAATTTTGGGAATTGGTCCGGTTTCGAGTCCACCTTGGAACCAAATCAGATCGGAAACCTAATCACCTTTACATTCGGATGCCGTATTCACCACTCATTCATCCAAGGTAGACGAGCCCTACTGCCATAATCATTACTAGAGGAAAATTGCTTCAATGAAGATAACCCAAAAGAAATTTTAAATGGATTGCGCTAATACCGGTTAAATGGATTGCACTGATATCGGTTTAGTCATAAATATTTTCACGATTTGTCAATTTTGACCGGAAATTACTTACATGGATGACAACTTTCATACGTAACATGATTGATGCTGACTTGAGAATTTTCAAATAATATTTAAATAGTTTTAGGGACTTCATTAAAAGTTTTATGATTAAATTAATAGATTTATGATTTATTTCTTGTTCTTCTTTTTTTCCCATAAATATGTATCACATCAAAGCACTTTTCCTCTAGTCACTTGACGGAGACATTAGAAGTGTGTATATATAGTAAAAATCCGATACCGTCGTTGGAAGAGATAGTCAAGAAAAAGCTCACTATCAAATTTGTTAACATCTCTAGTTGGGGCCCATCACACCAACTCTTCATCGCGGATCCTTTTTCAACGCGATTCACACATGCGTCACGACAGGAGTTAACGATGATAGGGCTCATCTACCTTGGACCAACGAGCCGTGAACATCTCACGAATGAGTCCCAACACCGGTAACGTCCATAATTGAAAAACAGGGGGAAACGAGGTGGAAAGCGTCATGAGCAATCTACAAATGGAAAGGAAGATCAAACCTAACAAGATGATGATGATGATGATGATGATTCGGGAACCATGAAGATGAAGAGCCCCTTGGAATTGACCTCTTCTGGTCTTTTCCGTTCTCCACGATAATTGGACGACGGGGTTGGCGTCCCAGCCCTAAGTCTGGGGAAAAAAGAAAAATTAAAAATTAAATATAATTTTTTAAAAATTTTGTTATTAAAAATGTCGATGTCGATGTAAGGATGGCCGGCATTTATGTTAGTGATTTCCCAACCAAAATTCGTTAGATTGACTTAACTAGGAAAACATGAAAAATATTTATAACTCAATTGGCACAATTAAGAAGGTTTATGATTGAATTAAGACAACTGTAATAGGTTTGAGATTTTTTTAGTAATTCTCTCGTGAAAACATGGTACAAGAGTACCGATTTAATATTTATGAAAGATTTTCTTTTCGAGGAAATAGATAAAGATATGATGAAGTAGAGTGGAGAAATGAAAAAGGGAAAATGGCCGATAACTAAGATGATATGAGACATAGTCCTAAGTATTAATAGAAAGTCACCAAATCACTTAGGTTGCAATGAAAGTTATATGCATACAAACCTGAAAATCTATAGTTTAGAGCTCTAACGGTCGATTACACGTGAGGAAGGGTGAGAAATCTCGTTACACCTTTTCAGTGCAACAAATTGTGTTGCAAATAATTCGTCATTTAATTTCTATAGTGTATATGCAGGGTATTGAATTTTAATTTGTATAAAATATTTTCATATTTTAATAGACAACTAACCAATAATATGTAACGCATTTTGAAATCCCTACAATATTTCAACATTTAAAGGTAGGTTAATATCAGGAAAAATCTTAAATTGAGATATCAGTTACAAATTTAACCCAAGTTAATTCTTTTGATTATCAAAAACCCCAAACTAGTGCACCTGTAACAAATTTACTCAAAACTAATTTTTTGATCATGGAAAACTCTAAATTAATACATTTGTGACAAATTTACCATATATTTGTTTTTGTTTAATTGTATTAATATCACAAAAAACTCGAAATTGATATACTTGTGATAAATGGATGGTAAAATCCAAAACTCGTACACACGTCAACTGTCATGTGTCAACTATTAGTATTTACCTTAGTGGTCAACATTTCCACATGGAAAAGGGAAAGTGAAGAGTTCGAATTTCCACATTCTCAAGAGGGTTGGGTGGGAGGATTTCATTTTAGATATAGATTTTGACTCTTACGTCTTGTAAGGAGGCAGTTTAAAAGTTTGAAAGTGAGAGTTAAAGCATAAGTAGAGTAATACCGCAAAAAAAAAAAACTATCTTATATTATCCAATTCAGTAATTTAATAGTAAAATTTAACGGAAACTAACGAAAAGTAAATTTATCACAAGTGTACCAATTTAAGATTTATAGTGGTCAAAAAATTAGTCTTTGATAAATTTGTCATGTGTACCAATTTAAAGTTTTTCATGATATTATTCTAACTATATGCTCTGCTATTCTAAGTAAAGTTTTGGTTTGATATACTCGAAAAAACCCACTTGAAAGAGAGTTGCAAATATCACATGAATGGTGAAAATTGAAATAAATTCAAGCAACCTTTTCTAGAAAACTCCATTACTAAGGAAAAGAAATGTGAATATTTCACACAGCAGATGGAAACAAACGTAGATGTGAACAAGTACAAACTGGAACTTGGAATTCCGTTAACAAATTCTTATTTATTAATATGAATTGAAGAAGACAACGAAAGGAGAGACGGCGAAAGTGACGCGTTCCCACCCCGAAACCCTCATTTCATCTTACATTCACAGTTGCCCTCGCGGTGCGTTTCTGTTTAATTTCAAGTGCGATCCCATCGATGATGAATGCATACACCGATGGTTAGCTTGAATGACACGAAATGAATGCCGTAACGATAGAGGAGAAGGAGCACTTGGCTGCGAAACGAAATCCCACGTGTTGTGGCTATGTGCCATTGCCATCCATAACATTGAATGAGTAGCACCAATGATTCACAACTGGGGCCTGCATTTTGAATTCGATCGTTGAAGTGAAAGAATGGACCGCCCCCTTAGTTTAGAGTCGACAGCGATCATCAAGGCATTGCTGTCCAGAGAGACTGTGCAGGTGTCCTTGCTGGTTGTGTTCGAATTGGCAAACCCTTCGTAGAGGATGACTGGGGAATTAAACACCTAAAATTAGAAGGATTAGCCCTTGTATTTCCATAAATCGTTGAGGAAAAGTGACAGAAGATGGAGTTGTTGTTGTTGACTAGGAGTCACTCCCCGAGGTACAGTTTGGCCTCTCAAACTCTCTCAAAATAGACAAATGTAAAAATGGAAGAGTCTAATATCTTAATGGGATAATAACATAAATGGTTCTTGAATTTTGGCCCAAAGTGCAATGTGATCTCAATATTTAATGTAGTATCTAAACTTTTAATTTGTTCAATATGATTCATAAATTTATAGTACATATCCAATGTAGTTCCTGAACTATACGAAGATATTTAATGTTGTTATTCCATTAATTTAACACCAGGGACAAGAATGAACATTTTTACATAATTTGTGAACTAAATTAAATATATACCAAAATTTTATGGACTACATTGAATAAACTTAAAAATCAAAGACCATATGGTATAGTAGGCTAAAGTTTAAAGACTATGTTGAATAAAGTATAAGTTTAAGGATCACATCATACATTAGGCCAAAATTCATGGATATATATGTCATTTTCCCTATTTTTATAAGAACGAAAACAATGTATCTCACGATCTACGTGCTTTGTCCCTCAAGCCTGTGAGCTCTCGCCGAATTTTTTAGAACTTAATTCCTCCTTCGTCGCTTGTCAAAACAGCGAAGAACCATCGGACTAGCTGCTTAGATGCGCCACCGCATCTCCCAATTTGTCAAAATTTAGTGATGTTAACATGCGTTTTGCCACGGGCTTCCAGATAATTTTAGCCTTCAAGTATATGTTTGAAGAATCCCCTTGGAAAAATCTTTTCCCTCGCCTTTCTATGGTATGCTCTAAAGAACAATTGATCCCTACTCAGCAAGGGCTTTCATTTCCAACATCAATCAAAAGTCCTAATCATGATCATTAATTAGATCAAAAGAAGGAAGATCCCTCAAGTCAAGGAAGAAGAACGTCTTAGTCCTCTACCTTCCTTCATTAAGAGTGTCATTTGATTAAAGGATTCCTTAAGTACCCGCCCTAATCTTTCCCTAATCATTTTTTTATGATTGAAAAGATCGTAGCATATCTAGTTAGTTGTCCAATTTTTTTTGCACAAAATTGCTAGTTCGATTTAGGGATACTTTGATAGTACGTACTTGCACCATTTTGGCTCTTTATACATAGGTTAATTTGCACTTTTGCTAAACTCAATTCTCGGACGATTATTAAGACATGCTAATTAAAGAAAACAGTTAGGACAAAGTGTATATGACAGGGATACTGACAAAGTAATTAAACCTTTTCAACTTCATCAATTAAACCAAGTGTCTGAAATTTTCTCAAGTTATTTTCTTACATGGCGCAAGATGAATCGGGAGCCAAGGCAACCGGCAGCTGCATCAATGACAAAAGCAGAGACAAGATTGTTACCGCGTAAACATGAAACCAAAGATCTGAAGAGATGAGTTTCATGTACAGAAGCTCGTCTTTAGATCCAACAATCGGCAGTAGAAGAAGAAACTTGACAGCTAACTTATTGAAGCGTTGTCTCTTGCTTACCTACCTCTGGATTCCATCCTCTAATTAGAAGCTCGTCTTTATTTCATTCTTTGATGGGTAAAATCATCAGCTATATACTTGAATTAACATCTCACTCTTATTGTTTCTATCTAATAAAGCAAGACGATAAGTACTCCATACCTATTGGACCATGTGCCTGAGAATGATCTAAAACCACATGTTGGCTTGAATAGAACATAAGATCCATATAACAGTGATAAGTCTCTGGACTGACCCAGTATCTATGTGTTCCACTTTGCTTTTCTTGTGCCTGGGCCGACATAGTACTCGATTTACAGTTACCAGTTAAAAGTGCATCTCCAACCTCATTTTCTGCTGTAATAATCAAAATTCTATTCCAGTTGTCCACAGGACAGGTTCCTGTTATGATAAATAAGAACATTACATTAAGTCATAACAGACCTTCATATCCAGAAGCAGAAAATGAAGAGCACCATATGGGCAGATCATACTACTAAGACAGCCATTCACCTCCATTGGCAAGAACAAGGAAAAAGATGAGATCCTCCAGGCATGCAATTCTTTTCGAAACCGGACCACGAAGGCACAAACCATTCATCATGTCTATGACAAGTGCCTCCACATCGCCGGTCGATCTCTCGATATAAGGAGAGCACGTGAGGACAGATGGTCGAAAGTAGGCGAGTACAAGTCATCTGGACCGATGACTTCTCTGACATTTTGTGTGCTTCCACACCCAAGAGAGTGCAACGCTTCATCCTTCACAGCATCAAATACAAATAGTCCTTGCCCACTCACCCCCATCACCAGATTTGAGTTGCCCCAAACTTGAGCTATTGCCGCATGGTCTGAGTGTAAGTTTGACTCTGGCAAAGCATAAGTGCTGAATAGGCCTTGTTTGCGCAAGGAGAACTGTTGCACCTGCGTGCAACTCAGTTTCTTTCCTACAGATTTTAGGCTTGTGCAGCCCAGAAAAATAGAATCACCACGAGAGAAGACTGACTGCACACTGATCCCAAGCTTTTGTATCTTGAGTCCCACACCAGATGGATGGCGGAAGTCCATGATATTAATTGAATCGGCGCTGCAGAATATGCCATCATTGCCTTCAGCTTCCGATGAACTGACTCTGCACTCAAGACATGGAAAGTCGTAAGAGACTAGAGGATGTAAACCTTCAAATGGGGACTCAATAGATTGAATCAAATACCAGAATCATGCATGCTTTATTTGAAACAAATAATACAGCAATAGAACAAAAGCAACACAAAAATCAGAAACGGAGAGATGTGGCGTAGTCAATTTAAAGAGGTGCCAATGTAGACAATATGAAAATCCAGTCAACTTGCACAAGAAGAACTAAATTTAGTATATCGTTAACAAGGATAGAGACTTAAACTGTCTAGGAGCATTTACCTTTGTCTAACCCCTCCACCAATTTCGGCATCGGTATTGTTAACGTGAAGGGCTGATATTTTTCGTCCAGTGGAAGGCACGGATAGTAATGGCTGTGCATTAAGAGAATTGACATCCCATAGAGAAATTGTCTCAGCTTCAGCTATAACAACTTTCCCTCTGTTTCTCCACTGCAAAGGACTCGAATAGTCCATTGCTAACACAGGCTTCTGCACCTCCCATTTCATAACTTGCTCCCCGTCCCGGATATCATAGACTCGGACACCCTTCTGGCAGGTGGCTGTTGAGATAATTAGAGGTCCACATGGCTTATACCACCATAGCCGATTTTCTGGGACCATAATACTAGACAGAGCACTTCTTCTATACAAAGTGTTACTGGGTAAAGAACCAAGTACTGTTCTTGAAGAAGTTACAGCAGCACCTTCCTCAATATGGCAAACTCGAACATCTTTGGTGTAGAAATCCCAGGAACAAAACCCCGCATCCATCATATTTCCAGCAGAGGCTGCAACAACATACCTCCCTGAACACCCATCTGCACCCGGAGCACGGATAATCCAACAATCCCTCCATATGTTGGGTGAGATTTCCATGGAGGGCTTGTATACTGCTTTCTCCTGCAAAATCTCAAACCATTAGAGGCACATTGGATCTATTTTCTATTTTCTTTCTACCAGACCTCACTTATGTCCCATGATTGACACTTGTCAACAATGATGGTTATCATGGATGAATGAGCCTCTTTTGCCAGATTAAGTGGATCAAACATGCAATTTTTGCTAAGAAAAATATCTAATGATAAAGAAATCTTCAGAACCTATGGTAAAATCTTCATTTGTTTCAAAAAACGAAGTAAAAAAAACACAGCCAGATATCAGTTTATATAGTTAATACTCAAATGAGGAAGATCCTGGTAGTCATAGTTACTTATTGCAGCACTATCTTTATCATTGATTAAATGCAGCCAACGTCAATTTCATCTTTCCTTCCTCAAGGAATGATAAACATGCACATTTGATTAACTACCAGTGAACTATAGACACCATGAAAGAATGCAACCAGCTGTTATTCAAGAATGACCAACCAAAGACCTAATAATAAAAGCCAACACAAACTTAAGAAGAAATTCACTCCCAGTCACCTTGCTCTATAAGTAAATTAAAAAATATGAATACATTATTTTATCACTAGAAATGCAAAAGCACATTAACTGTAAAGATTATTAGTCAATTGACAAGGTTTGACACACAAGTAGTAGTGAATGCACGTTGACAAAAGCTCACTTAGTGACATGCTTCTCTGGAGTGGATGCAATCCCAAAATCTAACATCTGAAACACAAGTGAATATGCTCCTCAGGACATTGTGGCAATGAGGCCTATACTCTCAGCTAAATTATCATGAGAGCCAAGCATATCACGTACCTCCGAATTGGTAATATCATAGTAAGAACATGAGCCATCATCATGAGCAAGGAGAACTGCCTCTCCCTCGGACACAAACCAACCTCCAGTGGAGGTCTTTGTGCCGATCTCATGCGGTTGGTAAGCATAAGAATCTTCATTCTCCTCTCCAATTATAAGCCTCTGAATGTTCTCCTGATCATCAAAGTCATCAAGCTTTTCATCACTTGTAAAAATTACCTCCGGCTCAGCCTTCACATCAACAAATTTCTCTTCTACTGCTGAAGTTGCAACACCATCCATTTCTTGAACCTCACAGATCTCCACGCCAGACTTCTGATCCTTGATGTTGATCTTAGATTGCTCCTCATCCAATGAAGCCAAAAACTCCAAAGCTATCGGGTTGTCATCAGGGTTCAATTTCTCTTCCACCTTTGACATAGAATTAGCCTCAGAAATATTCATCTCATGCACACCTGCTTTCCTAGATGACTGTGTGCTTGCTATCGATGCCTTCACAGAGGTTCGATTTTTTAGCAGCTTGTGATGAGGAAAAAGTCGGGCTTCTAATTCCTCACTATTCAAAACTTTAACTGAACATTTCGAACTACTCTTTTTCTCAACCTGAGTCTCGCCAACCAATTTGTCACTCTCAAGGACAGCATTCGCAGTGTTCTTTGCAGCAGCCATTTTACCATCAGAATCACCTATTGCATGACCAATCGCCTTTTCAATCCCTGAAATCTTTTCCTGGATATCTGAAAGTACGACTTTCGACTCATCTGGGTTATTCAAATCCAGTATTTCCTTAGTTCTCTTGATATCCGAAGCAATCCTCTTAACCTTACCTTCTAAAAAAGCAAGCTTTTCATGTAGCCTACTAGAATACTTGTTACCCACTTGACCATTAACAGCTTCCGAGCTCACCCCCTTCACAACCCCTGAACTGCTCAAACATTTCGCGGTTGCATTTCCAGTCATTTCACTGGCAACACCTGATGTGGATGCCAAATTAGCATTAGTTCCCTCTTCTGATTTCTTATCCACCGATAGTTCATACAAAGGCTGACCACTTAGGTCAACGCCAACCTCTTCAGTGCGACGCTTCGAATCTGACTGAGTATCTACCTCGCTCGACTTGACCAAACTTTCAGAATCAATACACACTTCTCCATTCACTTTATGTACATTCTTTCCCTTTACTCCTACTTTCACAATCGATGATTGCTCACAAGCGCCGCCCTTCTTCACCTTATCCTTCAAATCCCTCAAAATCCTAGACCCACCACCACTCTCATCCCTCGATTTCACTCCCACCTCCCTAACCCCTCTCTTCTCCTTCTTCTCCGCCTCCCGCCCCTCCAGCGAGACCCTAGGCAAAACCCTGTCTTTCTTCCCGTCCGAGCCAACCCGCCCGCCGAAAGGGCTGGGGCTCCGCCCCCTCGGCACCGACGACGACCACCGGGCGCCGTCGCCTGACACGCGCGGCGGCACGGCGCGCAGCGCGGGCTTCTGCGCCGACGTCAGAGGAGCCGCCTGGGGGTTCGGCTTGGAGCCGCAGCCGGAATTCTCCTTCCCGGGGACCGATCTGACGATGGCGAGCGGGGTCAGGGGCTTACCTGGTCTCGAGGCCGCGACCTTGGCTCCGGCGCCGCCGCGATCCTTGATCCGGCGAGCCGACGGCGCGGACATGGGGGATCTTTCTTTCAGTTGATGCAGAATCTAGAGAGAGAGAGAGAGAGAGAGGAAAGTTGAGGGTTGGGTTTGGAGCTTGCAGGTTCCCGAAGAAGATGAGAAATGATGCAGATTTTTAAGAATTTTATTTATTTATTTATTTTGGGGTTTTGGGCGGGAAAAGGACGAATTTTCGATTTTGAAATATTTCGGTGAGATGGAGCGAGTCAGGGGGGCGTGGGGCTGGGCTTTTTAGCAATTTCGCGGTAGCCTGAGGACTGAGGAATGAAATTTGTTGGGCCGAAAGCGAAAATAAAAAAATTAAGAAGATGGGCCTGGGGATTTTCTATGGGCCGAGATTTCTTTTTTCTTTTTCTTTTTTAGATGACAGTGTAAAAAGCTCAAACATATGATCTCCTGGTTTTCTATTGATTCTATTACAAAACGCAAAAAGAGAAAATACTAGTAAATTAGCAATAAAACTGAATTTGGTGAGTGCAAGCACTAAAATAAAAGGGCAGAATTGGTGACATTGTAATTTTTACTTGCATATTAACTTCCCCATAACCACACTTTCTTAATTGACATGTTTGTGACTTTTTGAATTATTGCAATCTTTCCAAGTCGACAATTTATCAAATTTGCTCGAGTATTTAGGTGTCAGATATTCTAATTTACGGGAATTAATCGAGTTATCAAACAGGGACATGTAAATAAGTCAAAGTGCCTCCACTCGACGTTTGCAAGCAAAGCAATCCTCCTACCTAAATCTAACAACATACAACTAAGGTACATGGTAAATGCATATGAGATGCCTTTCCCTACATTCATGAGATTAATAATGATGGAAAGATCAAATTATTTAGTAATTTTGTGCCTACCCAACTTACAATAAATATGAGTTACATTGTCTTATGTCACGAATCGTACTTTAAATTTTCCAACTTATGTATTTTGGCAACATACATTTTTTAAGTTGCAATACCCCAGGAAGGTGCTGCAATTGCAAGATAGTTGTCGAATATTCAGGAAAAAAAGAGAGTATATATTTTACCTTTTTTTCACAAATAATATCTATTGTAAGAAAACAGCCTCTCTTTTTTTTCTTTTTTTTACAGCCTCTTGATCAAGTAACAAAAACAGAGACTCATTCCCAAAGTTGTCTTTACAAAAGCCTAATCGTTACCTTTCTGATTGTTTGTGCGTCTCCTTTTTCTTCTGTGGATTTTACTTTTTAGGTCTCATTTTCGGAATCCTTTCATTCTGAATTATTCCATTTATAGTACTAACAGGTCATTCTTTGATCGTAAAATGGGCGTTGTGGCTTTTAAAGGTGTTTGTCGGACACCTCGACAACTGCACGACCTCCAAAGCCACTACGGTTCCTAGTAACTTTTGGTAAATCAGTGACATGTCTTTGAAGTGTTGTGACTTTAAAATAAGAATTATCAAGCACGTGAATTGCTAAATTCACAGCGCGGTTACAACACAGTGCGGCTACAGTTCGATCACAATTATGCCAAACGAAAGGTCGAGTTTACTACTTCATTTTGAAAAAAGATAAGGGTTTTAAAAGTTATTAAATGAACATCCAAATACTTGCAATTACAACTTTGCCAAACAATAATTGATAAAAAGAGAGAAGTTGCTTCATTTTAGATATTGAATATCGAACACATAATATTTTTAAATCGAGGCCCCTTTTGTAGATGCAAATTTTAAAGTCAAAGCATTCTCCAACTTGTCCTTGGTTGAAACTAGCATTTAGGCTAGACAATTTATATTGTGTATGATAATTTAACTCAGTTTATTTCGTGGGTCTTTTTACCCCCTTTAACTTATTTAAACAATAGAAATTGGTCATTGTACAACTTATAAACCCCAAGCTATAAATCCACTCAACACTATAAATGCTTTTAAGGATCAAAGAAGGGGGAAAGATATTTAAATGCTCGAAAAAGAAACACAAGTAATTTAAAAATAGAGAATTTTGACGCGGAAAATGTTAGTGTTTATATCATCTTTCACATTCATTTTGGTTGAACTTGGATCACTATTCTTACATTTCACCTAATTTCAAAGTGGTTTTTCATTCTTAAATTGTTTGAATTTTTAAAGTAATTATACTGTGATTCAATTCAATTGTAGGATCCTGAATTTTGTATGCTTGTATATGACATTACATACTTGCACGAGACTAGACAACAAAAATGTTTTTACAAATTTGTTTCAATATTTTATAAGTATGTTATGGAACTTTATCCCGTGCAAGGATGTAACCCATTTCATCACCCATTCACCAACGAGTCATGTACCAAAATCACATCCAAGTAGAAGTATTGTGACAAAAAAATCTCAACTTTTAGAGATTGAGGGTCAAGTTTCAAAATTACTGGATTTTATAATATGCTTGGGAAGATGAGGACGGATAAAATTGGGGAAAATTGTCTGACTAGTCATAAATATATTGTATGGGTTCTAGTTGATTTCTAAACTTTTCAATTTTATCAATTTAATTTTAATTTTTTATGCAAAATTCTAAAATAATCATTTGGACCAATTTTCAAGAGAACTCATCGACATGGCAGTGTACCATGTAAATTAGTCAGCAATAACGAAAGGATTACCACCCTAACGATTTCTAGCGAAATAGCTGAAATAACTTCATTAGAATATCACACGAAAGTTTAAAATTAAATTGGTAAAAGTGAAAATTTAACACTAAAATGTTATCCATATAATATGTTTATGGCTACTTGGGGAATTTTCCCCATGACAATATAACTTGGGAGTGAAAATATCAAATAATTTGAAAATTTCGCTAGAGAAAAATGTAGACGGTCCGTGGAGTTCACATTAAACCGAATCTTGGAGAAGAAAATTCAGAAGCATCATCGAAAAAAAAGGGCAAAACCCGGCTGCAAATTCTTCCCCATCTTGGCAAGAGCGCACCCGCAATCATGAGTCTCGTGCAATCATTCGAGATAGGATCTAACGAGCAATTTGCTGAAGTAGGGTTTCGAATATGAAGCTTGTATGATGACATTCATATGGCGGAGCCTCATCTCTTGGAGCCCCCAGATCTTGGCAGCAATTCCATCATTAATATCAACGGCTCCCTTTCTTTTATTGTCCCCACCTTACCATGACCATACCTTTTGTCACTTACATAGTGAAAAGGGAGTGAATGATGATGCTTTGGTTTGCTTTCTTTGGGTTCAGAATGTACGGAGAAAATTTCGATAAAAAAGAAAAAAAATCTTATTTTTTCACACAGACATCAAATGCAATTTCCAGTTTTCGAAAGTAGCGACAATTTTTCATTTTTAGGGACGCCATCTCAAATTACATTTCAATAACAATTCTACTAACGGATCTATCGTTTTCTTTTCCAAGTTACTCATTTTATATTCCTGACCCCCTAACTTAAACCTCAACCTAGCGCGGTCCTCAATGCTGCCCATGACCATTATGCCATTGCCACCCACCATTCTAAGCTGAGCCACCACCCTTCTTGCCAATAGGGCTCCCTCGATCGAACTTGTCTCTTTGTCGATCGCCATTGTTCTCTATGTTTTAACGACCCTCTCTATCTCTCCTTGTCCCTTTGTTCCCCCTCGAACGAACTGGATTTGAGTTATACAAGAGATGGAGCTGTAATTTAGTCCTCTTAGTTGGGGTATCTTTGTTTGAAAATATAAATTATTGATTTCTAAGGCTTTATTCATTTCGTGGAAAACGTGGCGTTTCTGAAAAATGATTTTCAAGAAGCCATTTTTCAAGAAAATAATTATATTTTTTGGTGTTCCATTGAAACCTGAAAATGAATTAAATTTTTTCTTTTGCCATTCGGTATAGAAAATTCGATTTGATATTCCTATGTGCATTCCTTTTGGCTTTTAATAATTTTTTTATTTTTTTCATTTTTTAATCATATTTTCAATTATTTCTTTAAAAAAATTCATTTTCTTTTTAATTTTTTCTTTTCCACCTTCTTCTTCTTAGATCAGACACCAGGCATGAGGACGGTCAACGACTGGCTAGAGGCAAGCTTGAGCCTTGCCCAAGGCTGATGATTGACCGACGATTAGAAAAAGGAAAAATAATTAAAAAATTGATTTCTAAAATAATTAAAATTTTGATTTTTTTTTTTTTAAATTGAAAATTCGATTTAAAATAAGAAAGAAGTGGAGGCTGACAAAGGTGTGAGACAAAAGAGAGTGAATGAGGAAAATGTTTTTTCTTACTTGAAAAGTGAAAAATATTTCCTCTTCTTTTAGAAAGCTTTTTTTTTTTTTATTGATGAAAAATATTTCCCCTAATCACTTTATTTTCATGAAACAAACACCAAAAAATTCGAAAAATATTTTCTTGGAAATTGTTTTTCACAAAACGAATGGAGACTAAAACTTGAAATGGTGTTTTGACAAGAATGTCAGATTTGATCATGATATCAAAAAGATTGATTCTTTTAATAGTTGAGAAAATCAAATATAAGCCTATCGATATTCCCTTTGAGTTTAGTAGTTGCGATTTTCTACGTTCCCAATATTTCATCCTGGATAGGGAAGCTCATGTCAAAGCAATCTTGAATAAATGTGTGTCCTTATCATTTCAAATAATATAATTCGAGTCAAGTTTAAAAAAAAATAAAAAGAAGAACAAAAAAAATGTGATTCAATTCTATTTAGTCATTCACAATCGACATAAATTGAAGTGGGACTGATGATGATCTAAACAAAAAATTAAAAATTCAATATCTGCCAACCAGGCGCAATTCTCTCTTGCTTTCTTCTTTTCTTTTCTTTTCTTTTTTATTTATTTTTCTTTTCTTTTCTTGAAGCAAAGGAGATCCAAACTTAAAAATGCTCTCTTTCCTCGTGGCCAAGGGAAAAAAAGAGACGTTAGGACTCGTAACGGCTACATTTTCTCCTCCAGTTTGAACAGCCCTGAAGGCTGAAGAAACCCCATTTCCTCATCTCCCCCGTCTCTACCTCTCTCTCTCTCCTCCGGTTCTTTCCATTTCCATCTCCTCCATCCTCTCTCTCTCTCTGCTTTGATCGTCGTACCTGGAACGATTCACATTCAAAGCAAGAAGGACGCCACCGGAATTCAAACGATCTTGTGTCTTCCTCTTCTTCTCCTTCTTGGGTTTTCCTCATAAATGGCGCCCACGCCCTCCTCCTCCTCCTCCAGCAAGTGCAGTCAACCGCACGCGACCTTAAAGACCCCTCAGTCCAAGCACCGCCTCCACTTCAATGGACCCAGATCCGGGCACCCCTCTCCGAACCCTCACTCGGCCCTCAAAGAAACGCCCGCCGGAGAGCACCCGGTTGAAGTCATCGGCCGAATCCGCGACTGCCCAGATCGCAAGGAGAAACCCGCCGCCGCCTCCGTCCTGCAGGTCAACCCGGAGGGGCGGACCGTCCGCGTCCGTGCGGATTTCGGGTACCGCGACTTCAGCCTCGACGGGGTCTCTCTGTCCGAGGAGGAGGACCTCGACTCGTTCTACAAGAAGTTCGTGCAGTCGAGGATCGACGGGGTGAAGTTGGGGGCGAAATGTACAGTGATGATGTACGGGCCCACGGGGTCGGGTAAGAGCCACACCATGTTCGGGTGCGCGAAGCAGCCAGGGATCGTGTACCGGTCGTTGAAGGACATTTTGGGAGAGAATGGGGAGGAAGGCGAGGCGAATGGGGGGCAATTGGGGGTTGGTACTTTCGTGCAAGTTACCGTTTTGGAGATCTATAATGAGGAGATTTATGATCTGCTGTCGAGCAATGGAGGAGGGTTCGGGCTCGGGTGGCCCAAGGGTGGTTCATCGAAGGTGAGTTTCGATAAGTGATGGATTTACATTTCTGAGTTTGGTATCTCTTCTCCGTGTGATTTGAGGAATTTGTATGTTTTGAAGGTCAGACATTCAGCTATCCGTGTGCTTCTGAGCTGTTTGCTGTTTGGTAATTTAGTATAATTGGTGTATTTAGCTTAAATTGCAGAAAGATTGCAAATGAGACCATTTTCTGTTGCTTATGACTTCCATAAGAACTAAGAAGTATCTGGGTTTTTGAAGTGAAAGTTTGACATAGGAAATGTAACAAGGGTGCCCCTGTTCACTTCCAAATGCGTTGATTGTTTTGTTAAAATCAGTTGACTTTACCCTTCTGATAGTTTGGAAGTAGGATTATAATCTTCATGATGGATATGGCTCGGTCATAAACAATGTATGAGATGTAACAACAGTATATTCTGTCCTAGCTTAGCAATGTGTCTTCTGGCAACTTCAGGTAAGACTTGAAGTGATGGGTAAAAAGGCAAAAAATGCAGCATTTATCTCGGGTACTGAAGCTGGGAAGATTTCGAAAGAGATTCAGAAAGTGGAGAAGCGGAGGATTGTTAAGAGCACGCTCTGCAACGAAAGAAGTTCTCGAAGCCACTGCATGGTATGAATCTTGCTAAACATGGATCACTAGCGACATAAGAGTCAAGAGACAGTTGAAAGTGAACTTATTGATTGAATTTTGTTCAGATTATTTTGGATGCGCCTACTGTTGGGGGACGGCTAATGCTTGTGGATATGGCTGGTTCTGAAAACATTGAGCAAGCTGGCCAAGTTGGATTTGAGGCCAAAATGCAGGTACTAACTACATTTTATTAGGGAATGGCTACAAAATTTTGCTCTGCAGCTTATGTGTAAGTTACTAAAGTTTCTTCCTCTTGATTTTAGACTGCAAAGATCAACCAAGGTAATGTAGCACTGAAGAGAGTGGTTGAATCTATTGCTAATGGTGATTCGCATGTGCCCTTCAGAGACAGCAAGTTGACAATGCTTCTGCAGGTGAGTGAATTATTGTGGTCGATTGATAGTATGATTGTTTTCTTTCTTATGTCTTATGTGTATGATGGATTCCTTTTGTTTAGGATTCTTTTGAGGATGACAAATCGAAGATTCTCATGATACTATGTGCAAGCCCAGACCCGAAGGAGATACACAAGACAATTTCCACACTAGAGTACGGAGCCAAAGCAAAATGTATTGTTCGTGGCCCACATACACCAGTCAAGGACAAATTTGGAGCTGAAGATTCTTCGGCCGCAGAAATGTTGGGTTCGAGGATTGCAGCAATGGACCAGTTCATCTGCAAGTTGCAAACAGAGAACAAGCTCCGAGAAAAAGAGCGCAACGAAGCACACAAAGAGCTCCTCAAGAAGGAACAGGAGGTTGCATCCCTGAGAACGAAACTCCAGCTAGTGGAAGGGAAAGTATCTGGCGCGAGCGAGGAGGAGATCAACATGAAGGTGAATGAGCGGATACATGTTCTTAAAACCGAGCTGGAAAAGAAATTAGCTGAATGTCAGAGAATGGCTGATGAGTTTGTAGAATTGGAGAGAAGAAGAATGGAGGAGAGGATACTGCAACAGCAAGAGGAACTTGAAATGCTGAGAAGACGTTTAGAGGAAATAGAGTCTCAGTTGAGGAATGGAAACGGCAATGAGAACAGGCCTATGGATAGCGAATGGAGTGGCTTTGCTAAGAGGTTGCTGGGAACAATTGGGGATGAGGACCCTGGAATGGTGAAATCTATGGAATTGGACATGGGTGATCAAGACTGCTATGCACGTGAAGTGAAATATGTAGACAACAGAGTTAAACGGTTTGACAGAAGCAGTACCCTCTCGGACCTTCCCAGTTATTCAAATACAAGCACTTCAAATGAGGTAGCTGCATATGATGTTTATGGGCCGCTGTTCAGCGATAGAGTCTGCTTGAGCACAGTTTTTGAGGAAGAAGAAGAAGTCGAAGAGGAAGAGGGACATAAAGAGGCCATGGATGAAGAAGTAGAGAAAGAGGTGATAGAGGAAAAGAGGGTGTGCTCAATAACTTTTCCCCAAGAACTTTCAAGTGATACAATGAAACCTTTGAATGAGAAAGATGTGGCCTCTTCGAGACTGTTAAGGATTCAAAATATATTCACGCTGTGTGGGAACTATAGGGAGCTTTCCCAACAAATTGGAGCACCACTGACAGAGAAAGTTCCACAGATTAAAGAAGGCCCGCTTGGGAAGACTCTTACCAAAGAGATTTCGAAGAATCCACCTGAGTCTACAATTGGCAATCAAATCCTCTCAGAGTTGAACACAAAATCCATATCACAAACTAAAAGCCCGGTGCTTTCGACTGAGCCAAAAGAGGTGAAATTGGCAGAATTCCAGGTGACCAAAAGTCGGGCACCTAATAATGACCTAGCACTGGATTTAAAGGAGAATAGTGATCCCTCTAGTGATGGATCTGATGAACAAATAGAGGTATGTGTTAAGTGGGAAGCATCGAAAGAAAATACTGGGAACATTATCACCACGCTTAAGGTCGTGAAGGATGCTACCCTGGCAGATTTAAGGAAGCTCATAGAGATCTATCTTGCAGCAGATAATCAGGCTTTCGCTTTCCTTGTGCTTGGGGTATGTCATACAGTCTTCTCTACATTATTCTGGTTTTATGAAAATTTGGTTGGTAGATTTATCAAATACGCCAGTATATTTGGAGCTGAAACATGGGGAACATAGTAAGTGGATGATTATCTGGTTCTGTTGGACATAGAGTGACTCAAAGGATTAGTCTAATTCAACAGCGGTTTAGTGTTTAATCATCCTTTTACTTGATTGTTGCCCTGATAGCCCTTATATATTTCTGCTTTACTTGACCATGTCTTGTATGTGCCTGTGAAATTCCTTGCTAAGATCCTGGCTTGTTATCTTTCATAAGTTAGACTGGAATTCTTGAGATAGATAGCAGTAGTTTTCACCTGTATCTTTTTTCCTGTTTTTTTTCTTTTTTTTGCCCCTTTATGTTTCACTCTGATTAACGATCTTGAATAGTTAGGAGATTTGACATATATATATATGTATGTATGACAGACTAAGTAGCCAATTAATTGGTTGGTTTGTCCAGGTGTTAATATGGCATTGAAATGTAAACTGCAAGACAGAGAATATCACAAGCTTATTATGTATGGCGAACTTCGGGATCTTTGAAAAGTTCTAACTTTTATTGGAAATATGCAGGATCGAACTGGCACCCCAGTTCCAAGGGAAAAGGAAGGAACGGTACTGGCAAACAAGCTTCCTATGTGGAACAACCAGCTTCGCTACCATCTTGCGTGCTTAAGACCGGCCAAGAGCATCCAATGCTTGAACCATCTCCCTCTAACTCCACTCGAGAACAAACTACCACTTGATCCGAATACCCTCTTGACACAAAGAGGCGGGGTTGTTTCATCGCCAAAGTCGGTACAGCGCCTTGGCTCTTCTCCCATGGTCACGCCTCACTCCAGGTTGATCTCATGATGATGATATAATACCAGAGTAGGTATATTCCGGATGTGTAATCTACTGTTGGATTCGGAGGAACTCGAGAGAGTATACGTGCATGTATACTCTTGCTGGATAATTGATGTGGTGATAATGTGTTGCATTTTTTTGTGTATCCCTTATATATATGGCAGGAAGCAGCTTCTGCCTTTTTGGTTGGTGCCGGTCTTCGCCATCCTTTCCGCTTTACAATCTTGCGCCCACCCATCATGGAACCTTAGTAGTAGGGTTGTCGATAAACAACGTGTTAGAATCAGTTGTCATTCTTATCAAAGTTAGTGCAGAAAACTAATGGAACTCTTAAGAAGATAAAAGGTGAACTTGAAGGATTCAATTAAGAAAAAAAAATCAGTTAATGAGTTAAGTAAGGAATAGATTACCGAATTCATTAAGTAGAACAAGCAATCAATGACAATGAAATCATACCGATTATATTTATATGAAGCACATTGATAACGAGCATGATTACGTGCACGATAACAAATTGACAATATTCCGGTCATCAATTTTTTGAGTTATTATACAATAATTTTAAATTTTCTATATTCAGCAATTCACATAATCAACACTTAAATTTAAGAAAGAAAAAAGGCAAGATAATATAGAAGGGAAGGAGACTTGGGGTGTCCTGCAAGGAGGAGAACTATATCCACCGGCAGAGTTAAAACAATAAAGAATGACTTCTCCATTGGTCAACATCCACCCAAGAAGCGCTGCATAAATCCATCATGGTTTACTTACACAGTACGCATTCTCTATTTCTGCCTGCACCATCTTCCTGCTCGCAGCGAGTCATTTGATCTGGACCCATCTTCAAACATGTCTCCTAGGAATCGACGCATCTTCTTCTTCGACGAGAACAGTCTCAACTCCACTGCCGCGTCTGCCGAAACGCCGAGTCAATCCATGACGATCGTCACCGACTATAGTTTTCGATTGTCCGACACTCGAGCTTCTTGTAATGATGGGGGTATCAATGTGGATCGTCCGGGTCGCAGCTCGTTCAGCGAGTGCGTGGCGAAGCTTCCGTCTCATATGCGCGAGAAACTGAAGGAGCTTTTCATCAGGAATGGTCATGAAGATGCTGTGATTGCGCTCGAAGCTTTACATGCCGGCTCGCCTTCTCAACGTCTGACCTCTGCGTCTCTAAATTCAGACGAAGAAGAGGTCCTTTCTCTCTCTGGGGTCTATGTTCCTTTGGTCGTTTCTCTGGTTCTTGATTTCTTAGTATGTTCACGAGGGCTTCAAGATTCTTGGATTTGACGAAAAGTGAGGACACGTCATGTTTTTTCTTTATTTTCTGAACTGGATTAGCCTGAAGGAGGAAAGCTAGAGAAAAGAAGATGATTTAGTGGAAAAGAACCATCTTTTTGTGAAACTGCTGTTGAAACTGGGATTTAGTGGAAAAAATTCAGAGGCTGACTTATGAAGGTCGAGTTTCGATTCAAAACAGATACCGGTTCTTTCTCGATTAAGTCAGATTTTGTCGATTTTGTTTATAACATGGATGTCTATTTGATTTTCAATTTGTCCTCATCTATAGAATCCCATATGTTTTTTTGGTGCCATAGGTGAATCTACACTTGAAGATCACCAAGACAGTGGCCCTGAAAGCTAGGGGAAATTCGACTGTGGAGAGAAGAAAGTCGACTGTGGAGGATATCAAAGCATTTATTCAGGACAAGGAACAAATCGATGGACATCATCAGCTCTTTTTGGGAGGCAATCATCTCGAAGATGGAAAAGGACTTGTTGATTATGGAATCCACAGTTGCCCCACACTCCATGTCTTCCTTCAAGACTTGGCTACGATCACATTAAATGTCCAAATCTTATCAACTCAGAAAAACTTGCAGGTCGAAGCAAGAAATCAGGATAGCGTCCAAGATGTCAAATTGATGATTCAAGCCAAGGAAGGGATTCTGCCACATGAGTTTGATTTGATATTTGGGGGAAAGGTGGTTGCACAAAATAGGATCCTTGCCTCGCTTGACTTGCTGCAAGACCACACATTTCATTTGGTTTTCCATTCCCAAAGATGATGTGTCAATTATTGTTGACATGTCCAGTCATAGAGTCCCATTAGGCGCTAAGTTTTGGTACACTGTGTGTGATGTCAAAGCCATGGTCGGAGCAATGATGTCGGCACAAGTGATGAGCTGGCATATGGTCTATCAGGGGAAGCAGCTTGAGGATCACAAGACCTTAGCTTGTTACAACGTTGCAGATGGCTCTGTTTTACAATTAATATCTCCCTATGCTGCTCCATTCCAGATATTTGTCAAGTGTTGGAATGGTAAGACTGTTGCTCTTCAGGTTTGCAGGTCTGACACAGTCAAGGAAGTGAAGAACAAGCTTCTTGATAAGCTGCAGGTGAGTGTGCGGCCAAATTGCGTGATATTGCTTATGTGGGAAAAAGGCTTGCTGATGACTGTGACCTGGCAAGCTATGGCATTCAGGAGAATTCGACTCTCCTCGAGATCATCTAGCCTCGTAGTAAATGAAATGCCTTGAGTTTGTAAGTACTGAGTGAACAGCATCATAGTTATGACTTGGCTTTTGAATTAGAAGGAATTTTGAACAGAAAGCTGGAAATTAGTATCTGACATTTATGCACCTGATGCTAATTTTCTTGGTATATCATTAGTTCATCATGTGCGATGAAGTTCCAGTGTATATCTCTGTTTCCTTATATTGAATATCTGGAAATCATAGAATCTCAGCCGTGCATTATTTTGCGGGTTATTCTGTTTGATCAATGTTGTTTGCTGAAAGCTTGATCTTAGACCTACCTATTTCAGTAGGAGCAGCCTGGAAAACTTCTACTTTTGATTAGCAGCACCAGAGAGAACCCGGAGGGAGGTCTTGTTTTTTGTTTAGTAGTTGTTTCGTGATTAATGGAATTAATATGTGTGAGCACATGATGGTTTACTTGTATCCGAGCACGTAATCATCATTGGAAAGAAATGTAGCCACGGTAATAATGGTAAGAGGATGAGTCAAGAAATCTTTCGTGGGCAGATGGTCCGTTATTGTTCGTATTCACTGGCAGTATGTATGTAGACACCTTTTCTTGTCTGCAAACTAAATTTTATAAGTAAGCAACTCTTTTTAAAGTTGAAACTTTAATTACTTGCATTAAGTTACTCCATTGGTTCTCTTTCCATCAAGCTGAGCTACATGTCTTGATGCAGAGAATTGCCCTAAAGACATTTGATAGGGACCAATTAGCATCAAAATGACACGCTCTGAATGTGCACTCGTATGCTTAGATCAATCCATGATTATTTTCGTTAGGTTGTACAAGGAAGACGGTGATGAGACAAGATATTATGACTTTTTTTATGTCAATAATGAGAATGGATCGACAAGTTGCAGACACAATCGGGTTGGGACACGCTTGTTGCTTCAGTTTTTTCTTTGCCAGTCAATCAAAATCTGCAATAGAAACCCGATAATTTGGTAAATCAACTTCAATTAAAAACCAGATATGCCAGAAGTCCCTGGCCCACGTCCAGCCCCACCCGCCAGACATCTCCGAGATCTCCGAGCTCCTCCACCTTGTTGAGGACCTCTGCTAGCATGAGTCGCGACTCAAGACCAACCTCCTCGAGAGCACAAGCTCGTCCGAGAGACTGCATTCCTTGTCATTTGCTTGCAAGTTATAACTCGTTGGTTCTGCCTATATAGCATTGTTTCAGACTGGCGTGCTTTGCTTGTTTGACCAATGAAGGTTATTAAGGCTATAGAGAGTTCCTATAGTGCCTTTTCGTGGATGGGTTATGAAAGGAAGACGAAAAAATGGAGGTACGGACCGGGAGTGCCAAAACTTGACACAGAGGGACATTTGGTATACTTAAGTGCCAAAATCGAAGCAAAAGAGATCAGTTAAGTGCCAACAGCGAGAAAATCCAATTAAAATGCCGACGTGATATTTTTCCGGTGATATGGGGTCGAAATGACGTCATTTTGGATGCTAATGTGGCCACAGAACCTAAAACAACGCCGTTTGGACGAATATTAATAAATATTAGTTAAATAATATTAAAATAGCAAAATTATTTATAAAAAAAAAAAAAGGGGGAAGGGGGAGCAGCTTGTCGGCGTCGCCCGTTGCTAGTGGGGTGGCGGTGACGGACGGCAAGGGTTGCCGACGCCCGAGTGCGGGTCGCCGACGAGGGCCGGATAGTCCTCGCCCGGCCTAGGCTAGGATCGTCGGGCGAGCCCTCTCTGGCGTCTAGCGAGGGCCATTCGGCCCTCACCGCCGGTCGAGAGAGGGTCGCCGACCGGCACCTAGGCATTGGCGACCCTCGCCGTCCATCGCCATCCATCGCCGCCACCGTACCGGAGATGGGGCGGTGGTGACCGGCTGCTCCCCCTCCCCTTTTTTTTTTTTTTATAAATAATTTTGCTATTTTAATATTATTTAACTAATATTATTAATATTAGTCAAAACGGCGTCGTTTTAGATATTATGGCCACATCAGCACCCGAAACAACGTTGTTTTGGGTTTACTTCGCCACGTTAGCCACAAAAACAACGCCGTTTCAACCCCATATCGCCGGAAAAATGCCACATTTGGCATTTTGGCCGGATTTTCTTGCCGTTGGCACTTAAATGATCCATTTTACTCCGATTTTGGCACTTAAGTGTACTTTTTGTAAATTTTGGTACTTAAGTGTCCCTCCATGCCAAGTTTTGAGACTCCTACTGTACTTGTACCCGAAAAAATGCAAAAGTAAAGTGGCTAGATATTTTCTCGCCAAAGGAGGAGGGAGGTTTGGGATTAAAGCAGATTCACCAATAGAACAAAGCTGTCATCATGAAGCCAATATGGCTGCTACCTGTGGATGCTGGTCCTTCGTGGATTGCTTGGGTGAAAGCTTACATTTCAAAATGGAAGAGCTTTTGGCAAATTCTTTCCTCTGGTTCTTCCTCTTATATGTGGCGGAAGCTTTTTAAACTGAGGGTAGAGATAGAAGCTCCTTGTTCAATATGCTGTTTGTGATGGTAAAAGCATCTTCTTATGGTTTGATCCACTGCATCCTTACGGGGCCATTGTTGGAAAAGTTTTCGGCTAGATGGTTTATGATTTAGGGCTTTCATTGCAAGCTAAAGACGGAATCTGGGTATGGCCAGTTGCAAGATCAGAGGAATAGCACTTGATTCAATTTGCTCTGTGTGGTGTTGTCTATTCTCATCCATGGCAAGGATCAGGTGGAAAGACTTTTCAGGTAATAGTGCATGGAGCAGCATAAGAACTTCAGCTAGGAAAGTGGCATGGCACAAATTAAGACGTGCGGACCCCTGGAGTACTAAAATTTGGCACGGGGGACACTTAAGTGTCAAAATTTTGAAAAGGTACATTAAGTGCCAAAATTGGAGAAAAAAATTACTTAAGTGCCAACAGCGAAAAAATCCTACCAAATTGTCATGTGTTATTTTCCGGTGATTTTATTTGCTGATAGAGCATTTTTTTTCAAAATAAAATATCCATGTGGCAATTTTAAGAAAAAAATTTATCTAAGTCATACCAAAAAATAAATAAATTAAAAATTGATTTTATTTTAAAAAAAAGGGGGGGGCGAGGGGAAGGGGAGGGTTCGGGCGGGGCCGTGTAGCCCTCGTTGCCATCGCCGCCCCACCATCACCAGGAAGGGTCGATAATGGTGGGGCGAGGGTTGACCGGAGTCGTTGAGCCACTTGCAACAAGGGCCTACGGGCCTTCACCTAGATCTGGGGCGAGGGTTGTCGGCCCTTGCCCAACTGGGCCAAGGGTTGCTAGCTGTCGGCCGCCCAGCTAGGGTCGCTGGCTAGACAGCCGGTGGCTCTTGGCTCTACTGGGTGAGGGCCAACGACCCTTGTTGGATTTGGGGGAAAGTCGCAACCCTCGCCCTAGATTTGAGTGAGGGCCGAGCCCTCGTCGCAAGTTGGCTAGCGGCCCTTGGCCCAGTTGGGTGAGAGCCAAGGAACCTCGCCACAAGTCGGCCGGGGTTGTTGGCCATTGGCCAGGGCCTGGCAACCTCAACCGACCCTCACCCATAGTTGTTGGCCCTTCTCGACAATAGTGGGGCGGCGACGAGAGGTGGCGACGACTACACAACCCTCGCGCGATCCTCCCCTTCCTCCTCTTTTTTTTTTTTTTTTTAAAATTAATCAATTTTATAATAATATGTTTTTTAAAGTTATTTAATATTATTTAATTAATACATTTTTAAATGTCACATTAGTACAAAAACAACGTCATTTTGGTTGAGTTTTTCCTGACTTAACTTTCGACGAATCATGTAAGTGATTTATATAATAAAAATAAGTCATGTCGGATTTTCAACGACCTTCGTCGGAGTTGGCATTTAAGTAATTTAATTTAAAAAAAAATGGCACTTAAATATATATTTTGTAACTTTTGGCACTGAAGTATCTCTTTATGCCAAATTTTGACACTTGGGCTGTACTTTTGCCCACAAATTAATATGGTTTACTCCAAACATACCTAAGCATAGTTTCATCTGTCAACTTGCGCTATTGGATGAACTCTCATGAAAGGAGGAATGCTGGTATAAATGAGATTTGTGTCTTGAATCCAGAAATCATTTGTTTACGGAATGCGCCATTGCTAAGGAGGTTCAGAGCAAAATTTATGCCAAGTGTGGAGTTGCTCGAGTTGGGCTCGGTCGGGACTCGGAGTCGAAGTGGGCATGAAGTACTTGGAATGGCACATCCATCTCAAATATAATGTTTAAACCAGTGACTTGATGTTTTGCACGGCAATAAGTTCGTGTTTTCTAGCAATATTATTTTCTCTAAGATCCATCTTGGTGTTTTGGATGGGCCAAGAGATTTGAAGATTAGTGAAACCTAGAGATAATTGGTTTCATTTTAGAATTAGAATATGGAATCTACCATGTTATAACCAATTTTCAATTTTTGAATCCTAAAACCTATCATGTTTACTTGGAACCGATTCTACAACTTACCCAGTTTTTTTGATTCAGTTCCAAGGTCTACTTGATAATCTGTTTTATTTTTATCCTATCCTATTTGCTTGGAACCGATTCTAGAACTTACTTAGTTTTTTTGATCTAGTTCCAAGGTCTACTTGACAATATGTTTTATTTTTTCCATTTTTTGGTTCATTGTTTCATAGCAAAATCATATGAAGTTATGAGTAACGAGACAATTTAAAGTAAAAGATAAACAACAGAAATCCTAATTTGCCAAAAACAAGAATCCATAAAATGAATACGTAGTCACATATAATTATAAACGATAAAAAAAAGTAACATAAAACATAAATTACAAAACTCCATTCCCGATTCATTCATAAAAATTTAGAAGAAGAAGAAAGACCGATGAGGAGTTTTGAGGAAAAGAACAAATGAGTGCTGATGTTAAAATATAAAGGAAAAAGGAATTGTAGTTTTCACTTCTTAGCTTATTAAATAGGTTTTGAAACTAGATCCAAGATATGGCGGTCTAGTCTAGTTCTAAGGTGGATATTCACTCGGAACATGTTCCCGGACTAGTTACAACAGGTTTTAAAAATTTGGAATTTGTTCCTGGATCGATCCCAATGGAAACTGATTCTAAGACCTACTTTTTGAGCTATCCGGTTCAATTCTTGGATAAAACCGATTTGTGGACGCATTCTTAGGGCTTGTTTGATAATACTTCCAGAGGCAACTGATTTTATTCTTTTGTTCCCGGAAACAGATTTAGAATGGAAATTCGTTTGGTAAATTTTTTTGTTCTTGGGAACAAATTTGCTCATGAAAATAGATTGGAGTAAAATAAAAAAATAAAATTGCTTCTCACTTCTAGGAACAATTTTGAGAATCCATTTTCCCCTCCTCTTTTTTCCCTTCCCTTTCTTCTTCTTCTTTCTCCTCCCACCCCACTACCACCCCATCACCGCCCCATTGTCGCCCCCCGACAACCCCACCGTGATTCGGTGAGCTTGCCGGAGCCTCGTCAGGCCAAGGCAAGGTCCGACAAGCTCACCTAGCCATTGGCAAGGCTCGACCTCGTAGATCTAGGTGAGATCGAGCCTCGCCGATGGTTGGGCAAGCCTCGCCTCATCTAGATATGGGAGGTGAGCCTCGCCCGGCCACCGGTGAGCTTATTGGAGGCTCGCTAAGCTTATCGGCCACCATTGGCGGCGACGACTACCCACTAAAAGAGGAAGAAAGAGAGAAAAGGGAAAAAGAAAAAAATTAAAAAAGGAGATATATAATAAAATTATAATAAAAATTATTAAAAAATAAAAGATTCCTACCAAAAATATTTCTATTCCGAGAATAAAAATTTTGAATAGTTTATCAAATACCTTAAAAATTCAGAAATTATTTTCAAGAGTAAAATAAAATAAAAAATAAAATTTCTAATCAGAAATTATTTCTGAAAATAGAATCGTTATCAAACAAACCTTTAGCGATACGTGGCATCTTCATGTGTGGAGGTTGGAGGTTGAAGTAAAGCCCCCTTCCTTCCTCACGAAGCAATTGAATCAATCGTACTAGGGGAACCTATCGCCCCTTCCATTTGCATCCTCTAATTCTCTCGGACTCGAGACTCATATTAGAATTTAGTTTAGCGATTTTGAAGAATTATGATTAAATATGGAAAATTTGGGCCCTCGCTGAAACTTTTTTTTTTACTTTTTAGTTTTATGATTTTTTGGCAAGAATATGAAACGACCCTCTTGAAGAAGGCGAATACAGTAGAAGTGATGGCTTTTTTTTTTTAAAGTCACCGTTGCTGCTATAAATAAGGAAGAGGGAGTGGACGTGTTTTCATCGTTATGCTGCCATGGCTGCTTCGCCTTCTCAACCTCCACTCTCCGTGCCTCCAAATTCTGACGAAGAAGAGGTTCTTTCTTTCTCTCCCCTTCTCTGGGGTCTTATGTACGTTTCGTGGTTCTTTGGTCCTCGATTTCTTAGTATTTTGGTGAGATTTCTTGCTTTTGATGAAAAGTGAGGACATGTCATGTTTTTCCCGTAGTTTCTGAACTTGGTCAGACTGAAAGAGGTAAACTAGAGAAGGCAACAACAATATGGAAAAGAACATCTTTTCGGTGAAACAGGAAAATCAGTGCGATCAGGATTTTTTTTTTTTTTTATTTTTGTGTGTAGCGGTTCCATCTGAGTTTTTGCTTGCTGAAGTTCTAGTTCCAAGCCGGTGGTTAAGTCAGAGGCTTTTGCTGTCTAAAACAGATACCCAGTTCTTTCTTTTTTGGTTCTCTCAGGTTTTTTCAACTTTGTTCATTTTATGGATGTTGATTCGATTCTCAGTTTGTTGCCATCTTCGGAACCCCACTTGTTCTTTTGTTGCATAGGTCAATCTGTACTTGAAGATCATTAAGACAGTGGCCCTCAAAGCTGGGAGAGATTCGACCGTGAAGCATATCAAAGCATTGATTCAGGATAAGGAACAAATAGATGAACATAGTCAGCTCCTTTTTTTCGGAGGCGATCATCTCGGAGATGGAAAAAGACTAGTTGATTATGGCATCCACAGTGACTCCACGCTCCATCTTATCCTTCAAGACTCGAGTAGGATTACAGTAAATGTCGAAATTCCATTGACCCAAAAAAACTTGCGGGTCGAAGCAAGCTGTCTGGATACTGTCCAAAATGTTAAATTGATGATTCAAGCCAAGGAAGGGATACAGTCTGATGAGTTCTCTCTGGTATTCGGTGGAAAGGTGCTTGCGGAGGAAAAGACCCTTGCCTCACTCGACTTACTGCCAGAGCCCACATTTTATTTGGTTTTCCATCCCAAAGATGATGTGTCAGTTATTGTCAACATGTCCGGTCGCAGAGTCACATTAGGTGCTAAATCTTGGTACACTGTGCGTGATGTCAAAGCCATAGTTGGAGCACTTATGTCTGCACAGGTGGTGAGTTTGCATATGGTCTATGAGGGAATCTTTCTTGAGGATCACAAGACCCTAACTTGTTACAACATTGGGGATGGCTCTGTCTTACAAATGGTATCTCCCTATGCTCCATTTCAGATTTTTGTCAAGAGCGGGAATGGTAAGACTGTTGTTCTTCAGGTTTGCATGTTCAACACGGTCAAGGAAGTGAAGAACAAGCTTTGTCATAAGGTGCAGATGCGTGTGCCAGCTGAACAGCGTCATATTTATTATATGGGAAAAAGACTGGCTGATGACCTTAACCTGGCGAGTTATGGCATCCAGAAGGATTCAACTCTCTTTGAGAAGATCTCGCCTCGTAGTTCTGACTTGCTTGGAGCCTGACATTTATGCACTTGATACTAATTTTCTCAGTATTTCATTAGTACATCATGTGCAATGAAGGTCCAGTGCATATCTCTGCTTCCTTGCATTGAATATGTGGACATTGTAGAATCACAGCAGTACTTTATATTGCCAGTTATTCTGTTTGATGAATGTTTGCTGAAAAAGCTTGATCTTAGACCTACCTATTTCAGTAGAAGCACCCTAAAATACTTCTGCTTTTGATTAGCAGCACCCAAGGGAACTCGCAGTTAGGTCTGGTTTTTGATTAGCAGCAGCGCTCTTGTGGTCTTTGTGACACTACCAAAGTATCCATCTTCCACTGACCCAAATTTTAGCAGAAAATGTCCTTAGAACAAAAAATTCAACAAGAGAAACAACCTGGTTTCGAAAGATTTTGTCTCGAGTCTTTACAATTTGCATGTACGCAAATCACAAATCACTTTTCACCCTTTTCCTTCTTCGGACACTTCAGTAACTGTGATGAGATGACTCTGAATCTTCTTTAGTCCTTGTCCTGTTCGGACCCAGATCCATTCTCTGTCAATGAGGATTCATCATTCGAAGGACTTTGCTCCTTTGATTGCAGTGTTCTTGTCGACCCACCGCCAGATGAACCATTTGATTTCCTCCTCCATGATTGCGTTGACACCATGGCAGCATCTTGTGAGGATGTCTCTACCCCAAGACCCAAATTCTGGTTTCTTCATAAATGTCGGGCAGTGTGCGATGATTCTTGAGCCGGGGCATCAGTGGACGCGGCTAATTTGCGGTGCCGCCTCAGATGCTTTGTCGCACTAGAGGCACGCTTGGAAGGTGAGATCTGAGGTGAGCCAAAGCCTTTAGATTGTAGGCATCTAGGCGAGTCCTGTGCATCCTTAATGTTTTGCAAGGGCGAGTCCAGGCTTCCCGCCGCGGTTCGCTTCATATCTGTTGCAACAAGTTTGCACATAGAGAACAAGATTGTCATTGCGCTAAATCTGTTAATGATTAATAATCTTTGGGTGATTCTAGATGCGTTTTTTAGGAGAAAAAGTGGAAGGTACCAACCTTCCAATGGCGATTGGATGGTAGGGTCTGTGGCGTCTTCCTGAGGATCAACCGGCTGCAACGTCAGCTGCCGAGTCGAATCAAACTCCCTCATCTGCATCAGGATTCAGAGTATTAACTTCTGCCCTATGCTTATCGTCACGATCATGCCTTATGAAACAATCCCTGTGACAAGGACTTCAGGAGAGCGATTTCAATGCTATTCTTTCGATGTCCTCCTTATTAGACAGATCGTCCTTGTTGCTCTTGGGAGAGTGATCTCAATGTCATAACGATCATGATCCAAGGCTCCATGAAAGTGATGTCAATGCGAAGTCGACATACTACTTAACTCATACTCAGAGACTCCAAATGCAAAGGAAACAGATTCAAGATGCACCGAATATATGCGAAATACAATTCAGGCCTTTGAGAAGGCCCTTCACTTTCATCGGCATTTCCTCTGAGCAGCGGCGGTCGTTCTAGGATGGCTCCTGGGCTTCAGCTATGAATAGAGGAGGGAGTGTTGAGAAGGCTGGTTAAACATTTTAGACAAATAAAAAAAAAAAGGTGAATAACATCAGAAATCAGATTTCAGACCAAACTCACGTGTAGGATTATTTAGAGGATTGCCTTGAAGACAATTGTTAGTATCAAAATGGTGCTCTGGTTGGGCACTTGCACGCTCAAAACGATTGATCCATGATTATTTTTGTTAGGGTAAATAACATATATAATCTATAAATTTTGATTCAACGTGCAATATGGTCCTCGAACTTTAAATTTGTTAAATGTGATATCTGAACTTTAGCTTAATATGTAATGTTGTCCCTAAATTTTTAATTTATTCAATGTAGTCTTTTAACTTTTGGTATTGTATGTACAATGTTATCCCTAAACTTGAATTGATAGAATAACAAAATTAAATATTTTCATATAATTCAAGAACTAAATTGAATATGTATCAAAAGTTTAGAGATCGCATTGAACAAATTAAAAATTTAAAAATTACATTACACATTGAATTAAAATTCAAATATCACGTTGTGCGTTGGGACAAAATTCAATGATCGTTTGTGTCATTATCCTTTTTTGTCACCATGAATAAGACAGTGATGAGACCAGATCTTTTGACTTCTTTACATCAATAACGAAAATGGATTGACATGTTGCAGACACAATCGGGTTGGAACACTTGTTGCTTCAGTTTTTTCTTTGCCAATCAATCCAAACCAGTAATATGACCCGGATTAATTTGGTAAAACAACCTCGAATAAAAACCAAATATGGCAAAAGTTCTCCGCCTAGGTCCAGCCCCACCGCTGGACATCTCTGAGCTCCTCCGCCTTGTTGAGGACCTTTGCTAGTGCGAGACCTGACTCTAGACCAAGCTCCTCGGGCACAAGCTCATCCGACAGACTGTCCCTTGTCCTCTGCTTGCAAGTCATAAATTGTTGGTTCTGTCTATATAGCATTGTTTCATGCTGGTGTGGTCTTTTACCAATTAAGGCTGTAGAAAGTTGCTGTAGTGCCCTTTTGTGGTCTGGCTCTGTAATGAAGACAAAAACATGCAGAAGTAAAGTGGCTGGACGTTTGCTTGCCAAAGGAGGAGGGAGGTTTGAGATTAAAGCAGATTTGCCGACAGAATAAACCTGTCATCATGAAGCTCATATAGTTATTGCTCGTCGATGCTAGTCCTTTGTGGATTGCTTGGGTGAAAGGTTATATTTCAAAACGGGAGAGCTGTCAGCAAATTCTTTCCTGTGGTTCTTCCCCTTTTATATGCACTATGGAGGAAGCCTCTAAACCAAGGGCAGAGATAGAGTGCCTTGTTCAGTATGCATCTTTGTCTGGTTTGATCCACTGCATTCTCACGCGGCTATTGCTGGAAAAGTTTTCTACTAGATGGTTTATGATTCAGGGATTTCATCGCAAGCTAAAGATGGAAACTGGGCATGGCCAATAGCAAGATCAGAGGAATTAGCAGAATTGTTGATAACCAACGTGTTCGAATCAGCTGTCATGCGGTATAAAGATTCCAGAAACTGAGAGAAATTTGAACAGATGTTTCTACTGTTTCTGACGCATGCTTATTGTGCAGAAAACCACTGGACTCTTCAGAGGACTAGAGGTATAAACAAGTGGACTAAGGAGCTCGTTCAGTTGATATCTAAGTGCCCTCATGGCATTTTGGCCCCCGTGTTTTATAGGCATTGGATCACCGATATCAAATTTGAACCAATGATCACATTTTTTTTTCTAACATTGATGATCTAATAGCTAAAAAGTGCAGGTCGCGATACTCTGAGGTACAATAGCCTGAGTAATCATAATATTCGAATAATATTCATCATTAATCTTGATCAACATCACGTGAAAAATCTCATCCATGTTTGGCTAGCAAAGTGGATGGATGATCTTGAATATTGAATTAATGTTCTGTTTATTTCGTGAAAAATAAATTATTTGGAGAATATTTTCCTAACAAAGATAGCTTGCATCGCTAACAAAATTAAATCAATGAGCAGCGTGGTCATCCTAGGATGGCTCCCGACCTTCAGCTGTAAATAGAGGAAGCGTTGAGAAGGCTGGTTAACCATTTTAGACACAAAAAAAAGGTGAACAATATCAGAAAATCGGATTCCAGACCTAACTCACATTAGGATTATGCAGAGAATTGGCCTAAAGACAATTGATAGGGACCAATTAGTATCAAAATGACGCCCTCCAAATGGGCACTTGCATGCTCAAAACGATCAATCCGTGATTATTTTTGTTGGGATGTACACGGAAGACGGTGATGGGATGAGATCTTTAAGACTTTTTCACATCAGTAACGAAAATGGATTGGCATGTTGCAGACACAATCGGGTTGGGACGTGCTTGTTGCTTCAGTTTTTTCTTTGCCAGTCAAGCAAAACCTGCAACATGACCCCGATTAATTTGGTAAATCAACTTCGAGTAAAAACCAGATATGCCAAAAGTCCTCAGCCCAGGTCCAGCCCCACCCGCTGGACATCTCTGAGCTCCTCCGCCTCGTTGAGGACCTCTGCTAGCACGAGTCGTGACTCAAGACCAAGCTCCTCGAGGGCACAAGCTCGTCTGAGAGACTGCTTCCCTTGTCATTTGCTTGCAAGTTATAACTCATTGGCTCTGTCTATATAGCATTGTTTCAGACTGGTGTGGTGTGCTTGTTTTACCAATGAAGGTTATTAAGGCTATAGAGAGTTGCTGTAGTGCCTTTTCGTGGATAGGTTCCGAAAGGAAGACGAAAAACATGCAAAAGTAAAGCGGCTAGATGTTTGCTCACAAAAGGAGGAGGGAGGTTTGGGATTAAAGCAGATTCACCAATGGAACAAAGCTGTCATCATGAAGCTAATATGGCTGTTACCTGTGGATGCTGGTCCGTGGATTGCTTGGGTGAAAGCTTACATTTCAAAATGGAAGAGCCTTTGGCAAATTCTTTCCTCTGGTTCTTCCTCTTATATACAGAGGAAGCTTTATTAAACTCAGGGTAGAGATAAAGCTCCTCGTTCAATATGGTTTGATCCACTGCATCCTTACGGGGCCATTGCTGGAAGAGTTTTCCGCTAGATGGTTTATGATTTAGGGCTTCCATTGCAAGCTAAAGATGGAAACTGGGTATGACCTATTGCAAGATCAGAGGCATTGGCCTTGATTCAATCTGCTCTCTGTGGTGTTGTCTATTCTCATCCATGGCAGGGTGATCAGGCGGTTTGCAAGGCAGCTTCTTCAAAGAATTTTCAGGTAATAGTGCATGGAGCAGCACAAGAAATTCAGCAAGGAAAGTGGCATCGCACAAATTAATATGGTTTACTCCAAACATGCCAAAGCATAGTTTCATCTGCCAGCTTGCTAAATTTGGATGAACGCTCAAGAAAGGGGGAATGCTGGTATAAATGAGACTCACGGTATGTGTAATGCCTGTCTCGAATCCATAAATCATTTGTTTACAGAATGCGCCATTGCTAAGGAGTTGCGAAGCAAAAATTTATGCCGAGTGTGGAGTTACTCGAGTTGGGTTCAGCCGGGAGTGGAAGTGAGCGTGTAGTACTTGAAACAGCAAATCCATCTCGATTATGGCGTTTAAACAAGTGACTTGATGTTTTGCACGGTAGTAGCTTTGTGTTTTATAGCAATATTATTTTCTCTAAGATCCACCTTGATGTTTTGTATGGGCTAAGCCTATGTTGTGGATAGGTTTTTAATTTTATAATAAGAAAGTGAAAACTTCTTAAATTAACAAATCTAAAATTATATTTCAATATAAATAATATTTGGATTATAATATTAAAAATTAAAAATAACAAAAAATAACAATTTGGTTTTTTAATTTAATCTTATTTTTATTTATATATTCGAAGTTAATTATATCTTGTAATATAAATTCAATATAAAATTATATATTTAATAATATTTTAGGTGTTTTAATATTTTAGGTATATTAGTATAGTTTTCTAATTAATAAAAAATTATTAGAAAATGATGGAAGGGGGAAGAAAGAAATAGAAAAGAAATAAATTAAAAATAGAGTAAAATTAAATAAAAAATAAATAAAAAGAAAGTAAACAAGAGTATCTTGAGAGATTTTTACTATTTTCATTTGTAAAATTTATAGTTTATTTATATTAATATGCCGTTTATACTAAACAATATATATATATATATATATATATATATATATATATAATACGATGTGAATATATTTGATTTTATTATTATAATCACCAAATAGTGGAAATGATATAACAAAATTCCCTAGATATTATATTATATTATATCGAGTCCTATCCTAGTTAGAAATTCAAATGACCAAACGTAGCCTAAAAGATTTGAAGTTTAGTGAATGAGTAGGTTTTCAGAGTTAGAACTTGGAACTTACCTTGTTATAACCGGTTCTTAATTTTTGGACCCTAAAACCTACCATGTTTGCTTCGAATCGGTTTTGGACCTACCTTTTTGGTTCAGTTCAAGGTCTACCAAGAACCTAGTTTATTTTTTTGTTCCATTTTTTGGTTCAATTATTTTTTTACAGCAAAATCATATGAGATTATGAATAATGAAACGATTCCGAGTAAAAAATGAACAATAAAAATCCTAATCTATCAAAAACAACAATCCATTAGATGAATAAGTAGTCATGTACAATTATAAATAATAAAAATTTCAAATAGATAATATAAAACATAATTTATAAAACTCAATTCCAGATTTATAAATCAAAATTCAAGGGAAGAGGAAAGACTGGTGAAGAATTTTGAGAAATGATAAAGGACAAAGGAGTACTTATGTTAGAATTTAGGGGAAAAATTTAGAGTTTTGACTTTTGAGTTTGTCAAATGAGTTTCGAAACCACTTTTGAAACCGGGCAATCCAGTCAAGGTCCATATTGGATATTTACTCGGAACTTGTTCTCGGACCGGTTACAACTACTTCCAAAAATTTAGAATCTATTCTCGGACTGATTTTAATAGAAACTAGTTCTTGGCCCCATTTTTCGGGCAGTCCGATTCAAGGTACAACCAATTTGATTGTATACCCTTAGTCAAAATTGGCAACTTGGCACCATGTGGGCGGTCCGGTCCGAAATACAACCGATTTGATTGTATACCCTTAACCAAAATTGGCAACTTGGCAGCATGTGGAGACTTGTGGAGTTTGGAGGTTGATGTAAAGCCCCCCTTTCCTTCCTCACGATGCAATTGAAATCAATCGTACACGGGAAACCTATCATCTCTTCCATTTGCATTCTCTAACGCTCTCGGACTCGAGACTCAAATAAGAATTTAGTTTAGAGATTTTGAAGAATTATGGTCAAATATGGAAAATCGGGCCCTGCTGAAATTTTCTTTTTTACTTTGTAGTTTTATGATTTTTTGGCAAGAATATGAGACGACCCCTTTGTAATAGGCAAAAATACAGCACTAATGAAAGACGGGTGGCATTCAGGCTTCCTCTTGTTACTTTTCCCCATCAAAACAAAAAACAAAGAAAGTCTCTGGGGACTTTCCCTGCGCCTAGAATAGGAATCGTTTCAGATAAATCAGCACCCTTCCCTCCCGCAAAATTCCCTGAATGGTTTGTTGTCTCTATTCCTCGGCTGGGGAAGAAAAGCTTGTTCAATGTCCACTTGGTTAAGAGTTGTCGAAATCAAAGTCTGACTAACCGATTGAAGAGTTCGTTCTTCCTTCCCTCCTTCCGCCAACCAACCTCCAGTTCCGGGCCTACGCGTGCCAATTCCAACTAGGAAACTATTAGGGCTTGGGCTAAGCTGCTGAACCAGCAGGAAGAAGAAGCGCACCCAACACCCCCACCCCCACACTTCTGACCGGCGGAAAAGTCTTTTTTTTTCAAAAAAAAATTTAGCTGACCAAGTAAGGGCTGAGTGTGATGTGGGCGGGATGTATTTTAATAAAAGATAGGATATGTGTAACAAGGAAGCGAAGGTACCGGATTGGATTGACCCCTTCCCCTTACCATTAAATAAAGGGGTGTTGACCGTTGCTGCTATAAGTGAGGGAGAGGGAGTGCACGAGTTTTATTGTTACGCTGCCATGGCTGTTTCGCCTTCTCAACTTCCACTCTCCGTGCCTCCAAATTCTGACGAAGAAGAGGTTCTTTCTTTCTCTCTCTGGGGTCTTATGTGCGTTTCGTGGTTCTTTGGTCATCAATTTCTTAGTATTTTGGTGAGATTTCTTGCTTTTGACGAAAAGTGAGGACATGTCATGTTTTTCCCGTAGTAGTTTCTGAACTTGGACTGACTGATAGAGGTAAACTAGAGGAGGCAACACAATATGGAAAAGAATATCTTTTTGGTGAAACGCCTTGTTGAAACAGGAAAATCAGTGTGATCAGGATTTTTCTTCTTCTTTTTTTTGTGTGTTGCCGTTCCATTTGAGATTTTGCTTGCTGAAGTTCTAGTTCAAGCTGGTGGCTAAGTTAGTATTTGGAAAAAAGTTTCAGAGGCTTTGTGATTGACTTGCTGTCTAAAACGACACCCAGTTCGTTCGTTCTTTCTTGGTTCTCTCGGTTTTTTCAACTTTGTTGATTCTATGGATGTTGATTCGATTCTCGGTTGTCGCCATCTTTGGAACCCCATTTGTTCTTTTGTTGCTTAGGTGAATCTGTACTTGAAGATCATCAAGACATCTCCCTGAAAGCTAGGAGAGATTTGACCGTGAAGCATATCAAATCATCGATTCAGGATAAGGAACAAATCCATGAACAGAGTCAGCTTTTCTTCAGAGGCAATCATCTTGAAGATGGAAAAAGACTAGTTGATTATGGCATCCACAGTGACTCCACGCTCCATCTCATCCTTCAAAACTCAACTAGAATTACAGTAAATGTCGAAATTCCATTGACCCAGAAAAATTTGCGGGTCGAAGCAAGCCACCTGGATACCATCCGAAATGTTAAATTGATGATTCAAGCCAAGGAAGGGATACAGTCGGATGAGTTCTCTCTGGTATTCGGTGGAAAGGTGCTTTCAGAGGAAAATAGCCTCACCTCATTCGACTTGCTGCCAGAGCCCACATTTCATTTGGTTTTCCATCCCAAAGATGATGTGTCAACATGTCCGGTCGCAGAGTCACATTAGGCGCTAAATCTTGGTACATTGTGCATGATGTCAAAGCCATAGTCGGAGCACTGATGTCTGCACAGGTGGTGAGTTTGCATATGGTCTACGAGGGAATCCTTCTTGAGGATCACAAGACCTAACTTGTTACAACATTGGGGATGGCTCTGTCTTACAAATGCAGTCTCCCTATGCTCCATTTCAGATATTTGTCAGGAGCTGGAATGGGAAGACTGTTGTTCTTCAGGTTTGCATGTCCGACACGGTCAAGGAAGTGGAGAACAAATTTCGTCATAAGGTGCAGATGTGTATGTCAGCTGAACGGCATCATTTTTATTATGGGGGAAAAAGGCTGGCTGATGACCTTGACCTGGCGAGTTATGGCATCCAGAAGGATTCGACTCTCTTTGAGAAAATCTCATTGAGTGCGTAAGTGCTGAGTGATCAGCATCATAGTTCTGACTTGCTTGTTGAGTTAGAGGGAATTTCGAACAGAAAGCTGGAAATTAGAGTCCGACATTTATGCACCTGATATTAATTTTCTCAGTATTTCATTAGTACATCATGTGCTATGAAGGTTCAGTGCATATCTCTGCTTCCTTGCATTGAATACGTGGACATCATAGAATCACAGCAGTACATTATATTGCCAGTTATTCTGTTTGATGAACGTTGTTTGCTGAAAAAGCTTGATCTTAGACCTACCTATTTCAGTAGAAGCACCTTGGAATACTTCTGCTTTTGAATACTTCTGCTTTTGATTAGCAGCGCTCTTGTGGTCTTTGTGACACTACCAAAGTATCCATCTTCCGCTGACCTAAATTTTAGCAGAAAACGTCCACAGAACAAAAAATTCAACAAGAGAGACGACCTGGTTTTGGAAGATTTTGTCTCGAGCCTTTACAATTTGCATGTACACTAATCACTAACCACTTTTCACCCTTTCCCTGCTTCAGACATAACTGTGCTGAGATGACTGAATCTTCTTTAGTCCTTGTCCATGTTCGGACCCAGATCCATGCTCTGTCAATGGGGATTCATCATTTGAAGGACTTTTCCCTTTTGGTCGCAGTGTTCTTGTTGACCCACTGCCAGATGAACCCTTCGATTTCCTCCTCTATGATTGCTTGGACACCATGGCAGCATCATATGAGCATGTCTCTACCCCAAGACCCAAATTCTGGTTCTTCATAAATGTCGGGCGGTGAGCGATGATTCTTGAGTCAGGGCATCAGCAGAAGCGGCTAATTCGGTGCCACCTCAAATGCTTTGTCGCACTAGAGGCACGCATGGAAGGTGACATCTGAGGTGAGCCTCAGCCTTTAGATGGTAAGCGTCTCGTCGGTCGCCGGTCACCAGTGGCCCCCGCCACCGGCCGCCGGCCGCCACCCCCAGTCGCCGTCCGCCGGCCGCCACCCCCAGTCGCCGTCCGCACCCCGCCGCCACCGATCGCCGCAGCTCGCCGGTCGACTCCATCGGTCGCCGATCGCCGATCGCCGACCCCCACCGCCCGCCGGTTGCCGGTGGCCAACCCCTACCGCCCACCGGTCGCCAGTGGCCGCAGGGCGAAGGATGGCGGCTGGCGGTCGGCCGATGGCAAGCAAGTGGGGGCTGTCGGGGACAAGTGGCGAAGATTGACTAGCGGCGCCAGATGCTGGCGACCGGCGGCGGCGGCGGTGGCGGCAAAGCGAGCGGCCGGTGGTGGCGGCAGAGGCGGCGGCGGGTGGGTGGCCGCGTGTTATAAGGGTGAGAAGTCCCCAAGAAATAGTTTCTAGAAATTGTTCCCAGAAATAAGAAGTTAGTTTTTTCTACTTTTCATTTCTACTCCAAATTTATTCCCAGGAACAACTTTCTATTCCCAGGAATAGAAAAATCAGTTGGCGTTACTAAACGGATTTCTATTCCTTTTTTATTCCAAGGAACAAAAGAACAGAAAAATAAAGAAATTGGCAAGTTGCCAAACAGACCCTATATCTATACAGATTTTTAGTCTAGAAATAGGTTTGGAACATAAATGAGAAGCAAAAATTTTCTATTCTCTATTTTAGGAACATAAATAAAAAATAAAATTTTTTTCTCATTTCTCATCTTTACTACTAGTCGACCGCTCATCCATCACCATTGATTGTCACCAGTCACTGCTCGTCGTTCATCATTGTTGCCAGGGGTCTTCAGCCACAAGCTAACGGTCACCATTCGCCATTTGTTGTTGATCGTTGTTTGCCACTACTCGTCGCCCCACTAGCCGCCCCTTGCCATCCATTGCCAGTCATTGCCCGTTGTTCGCCTCTATCCAAGAGGAAGAAATTTTGTATGATTATTAAAAAAATTTCTATTTCAATAATAAAAAATTTGTGTCATTAACAAATATGTATTTTTTTAAAATATAAATAAAAATTACTTTTTCATCAAAATGATTAATGTTAGCGCCGAAAAACTACCCAATGAAAAACACAAGAAAAGAGACATTTTAGCTCTTTTATTTTTGTTCTCTTTTTCTTTTATGTATTCGGATGATTTGACCCTCCTAAGCAGCAAAAGCAGTCAAAAAGCAAGAAGCAAAAGGAGAAGGTGGCCTCCTTTCGCCCTCTCCCTTTCCCTCTCCCTTCTTAGGGAAGCAATTGAACCGATCGTACAAGCAAAACCCATCATGCCTTCCACTTGCATCCTCTTGCGGGGGATCGGTCGTGCTCCGAGATTCGGACCTATTTTTGTTGACCAAGTCTTTTTAAGTAGTAAACCTATTAAATGAATAGATAGGATGATAAACGATTTGACTCAAATAAACTCTTTTAATATGTTTTAATTTATTTTCATGAAATCACTAAGAGTCACCCTCCAATAGGGGTTTAAATCCTCTTCTTTTTATTTTTATTTTTATAGGTTGAGGTGATGACGATTTAATTTCAAATATAAATTTAGATTTTCACGCTCTGCAAGGAGATAGGGCAAAAGTCTAAGAGTAAGAGTTAAAATAGAAAGTAGAGTAAGACCAACAAAAAAATGAGAGTTAAAATAGAAGTAGAGTAGAATCGACTAAAAGCAAAAAAAAATATTTTCATACAATGTAAATTTGATGATTTATATTAGACCCGATTCATTCACTAAAATACTTCAATATTTCTAAATTGAGGTGAAAGTGAGGAATGAATGGGTGTGAGATTAAGTGAAGGTGAGAGTGATAGAAGAGAGAATTGTAAAAATTTGTTGGGTTTAAAGAAGTTGTAAACTCAGTTATAATCCATTCATGATTCATTTAGCAATCATATCGTATTTAAACCAATTTATGATCCATCTATTCAATATAACTATGTCATTCATCACCTATTTGATATCCATTTTGAAAGGTCTAGCATCCTCCAAGGCTCTTGAACTCAAACCCAAGCCTAAAGTTTGAGAATTGTGGGGATAGTGATATAGTTTAAGGATTTTGGGAATTATGATTAAATTTCAAAATTTTGGAAAAGGAGTGTGAATAATTTTGGACAAAAATGCTCCTATCCATGGCACAAAGAATGGCATTTGACACACATGCACCGTAAGAGCCTGCATAGTAACGCTCCCGGGAACAACTGTTTATGTTCTTTTGTTCCCGAAAGCAGATTTTTTGTTCCCGGGAACATAAATGCGTTTGGTAAATTTTTTGCTCCCAGGAACAAATTTGTTCCTCAAAACAGGTTTTGAGTAGAAATCAGAAACAAGAAAAAGTTACTTCTTGTTCTCGGGAACAATTTTAAGAAACATTTTTTTTTCTTTTCTCTTTCTCTTTCATTTTCTTCTTCTTCTTCTTCCTCTTCCTCCTCCCACCCCTCAGCCGCCCCATTGCCACCACCGGGCAAGGTCTGGCAAGCTCACCGGAGTCTCGCTTGGCCACCAGCAAGGCTCGGCCTCATAGATCTGGGCGAGGCCGGGTGAGCCTTGCGCCTGTCGAGCCTCGCCTAGGCAGCGCGAGGCCGGGTGAGCCTTGCGCCTGCCGAGCCTCACCTAGGCAGCGCGAGGCCGAGTGAGCCTTGAGATGAGGCAAGCCTTGCCATCACCGGGCCTCACCTTGGCTTGGCGAGGTTAAGCCTCGCGCCGGCCAGCGAGGCTCGAGCCTCGCCGGTGGCAACCGAGCGAGGCTTGGCCGAGCCTCACCAGCGGCGGCCAACAGAAAGAAGGGGAGGAAAAAAAAATAAAATTAAAAGAATCAAAAGATTGGAAATTTTTACTAAATGCATTTTTATTCCTAGAATAAAAATTTTAAACGGTTATTAAACGCTTTCAAATACTCAAAAATTGTTCTTGAGAACAGAAACAAAAAGAATCATTTTTGAACAGAAACTGCTCCCAGAAACAGAAATGTTGTCATGCGTTCCCTAATTGTCTAACGAAAGACTTGTATCATCAATAGAAGTGAGTATGGTTCCAAGTTCTACCTAGAACCTAAGAATCGGATCAATGAAAACCTATCCAATTCCAAATTCCAAGGTATACAAGGTAGGTTTCAACTTTTGAAAATTGGGAAACTTGATTTAACGGGTAGATTTTAGGTTATAGGATTGGTGGAACCCAGAACCTCAAATAAGTTGGTCTAAAACTTTATTTTCAGAATTCTATGAAGAAGCCCAATCAGTTAACGTCTAATTATCTCCGGCATCTATATTCAATTGCAAACTCTCTCATTGTAATCAATTGCTCCATCTCTGATTAAGGACTTGGTGATTCAAACCCTCAATGGGCTCCCGTTTGAGTACAATCCTCTTGTCACCATTAGTCACAAATGGCCTGATAATTCTCTCCTCTGATGATCTGCAGTCACGCCTCCTCATACAAGTAAAATGATTTCTTTGAAAATCGAATGCATCATCTTCATATGATATTCATCATGCTTTAATCAATCATGCCACCTCACCTAATCCATCGTTTTGAGCATTTCAAGTGGACATAATTCTAGAGGCTGTAGATATGGTTGGGGACAAAGTGGATGATTCTCGCATGATCAACCAAGTTGGCGATCTTGCTATGATCGGTTCATATCGCAATCATTATCGGCCCCCTATCTTGCCTCCACCTTCTCTAGTCAACCTTGTGGTGGTTTGAAGCTTTATGTTCCTCCAGGGAGGTATTCTCGGATCTATGCCTTATCTTACTTGTCAAATTTGTAACGGTGTTAGGCGCACTGCACTATAATGTCACCAATGATTCAACCATGCTTTTACCACTACTGATCTGTACTTTTTCTTAGCTCTATTAGTTGGCAAGACCTTTGATTCAACTTGGTATCTTGATAGTGGAGTGTCGGCACACATGACTAGTGATATTAGTAACATTCTTAATCTTAGACCCATGCTCATATACCTCCTTCATATGGGGTCGATGTTCTTCTCACTATTGTTTACATTGTTAATCAACTTCCCACTCATGTCATATTAAAAATAAATCCAAAGTGCCTACACACTTTCCTCGCTTTCGTTGTTTTATTGAAAATCTATGCAATACCAACATTAAATTTTTACAAACTGATGGGGGAGGTATAACAATAATGCATTTTAAGCATACTTACGTGAAAATGGTATTATTCAACATTTTTCTTATCTACACACCCCATCTCAAAATGGTCTATCAAAACACAAAATCAGACACATAGTCAAAATGTCTTGAAGCTTATTAATCCATGCTCATATACCTCCTTCATATGGGGTTGATGTTCTTCTCACTATTGTTTACATTGTTAATCAACTTCCCACTCATGTCATATCTAATATTTCTCATTTCACTATTTATCTGGGTTCAAATTTGATTACTTGTTCTTTTGGGTATTTGGGTGTGCTTGTTATTCTTTTCTTCCATCTCATGTCTCTCAATAGCTAGTGTCTTGTTCAATGCCATGTGTATTTCTCGGATACGCATAAAATCTCAAAGGCTATTGTTGCATTGATCAGTTGAGTGGTCATGTTTTTATCAATTGTCATGTTCAGTTTGATAAAGAGAATTTTCCCTTCTCACAAAAACTTTCAAATCTTAGGGCCTGCATGATAACGCTCCGGGGAACAGCTGTTTCTGTTCTTTTGTTCCCGGGAGCAGATTTTTTATTCCCGGGAATAGAAACGCGTTTGGTAAATTTTTTGTTCCCGGGAACAAATTTATTCCTCGGAACAGGTTTAGAGTAGAAATCGAAACAAGAAAAAAAGTTGTTTCTTGATTCTGGAACAATTTTAAGAAACACTTTTTTTTTTTTTTCTTTTTTTTCTTTTTTCTTTCTCTTTCATTTTTTTCTTCTTCTTCCTCTTCCTCTTCCTCCTCCCACCCATCGCCGCCGCCGGGCGAGGTCCGGCGAGCTCGCCAGCGCCTCGCCAGGCCGGGCGAGGTCCGGCAAGCTCACCGGAGCCTCGCACGGCCACCGGTGAGGCTCGGCCTCGCAGATGCGGGCGAGGCCAAGCCTCACCCGGGCGGCGCGAGGCCGGGCGAGCCTCGCCCGGCCACTGGCAAGGCTCGGCCTCACAGATCTGGGTGAGGGCGAACCTTGCCCGGCCATCGGCGAGGCTCGGCCTCGCAAACGGGCGAGGCTAAGCCTCGCGCGGCCGCCACCGGCGAGGCTCGGCTCGCCCGGATTTGCGAGGCCGAGCCTCATCGGTGGCCCAGCGAGGCTCCGGCGAGCTCACGGAGCCTCGCCGGCGGCAGCCAACAAAAAGAAGGGAGAAAAAAAAAGAAAAAGAAAAATCAAAAAAGAAAAATCAAAAAATTAGAAATTTTTACCAAACGTATTTCTGTTCCCGGAGTAAAAATTTTGAACCATTATCAAACACAAATGCTCAAATTCATGGGAACAGAAACAAGAAAAAACATTTCTTGGCAGAAACTGTTCCCGGGAACAGAAACGTTGTCATGCGCGCCCTTAGTCTTGCAACCCACTGTTTCATATCACCTCTGTCATTTTTTGTTTACTCCAATCGATCTATTTTTCCTTCTACCTCCTTTGGCCCTCAACCTCCTCATCCACCTCTTTCTTCTTCTAGCCCAACCTCCTAATTCGCCTCTCTCCTCCACTTGACCGTCTCAACCTACTTCCAATTCTTTTTCACCTCCACCTCCTCTCCCTTCGAACTCACTCACTGTATTCCAACCACCCTCCTCTCCCGACCAAATTCCTCCTATAATGGACCCACAAATCTCCTCTACCTTTCTATCTAGCTCCTCCACTTCTGTTTCTTCTCTTCCAACTCATCCTATACAAGCTCGTGCCAAATTTGAAATATCTGACCCAAGAAAATTTTTAATCTTTCTCATTCTTTTTATGAAAAGGCACCAACTTGCTACTCTAAGGCCATTCTTGGCCCATGTTGGAAAGCGGCCATGGTAGATGAATTTAGTGCTTTGATCACCAATCACACGTGAGATCGTACCACTTGATCCTTCTAAGAATGTAGTTGATTGTAAATGGGTTTTTAAGATAAAGGAAAAATCCGATGGAACTATGGAACACTTCAAAGCTCATATCGATGCACAGGGATTTAAGCAACAAGCCGAATTGGAATATGATGAGACATTTAGCTGTTCAACCCACTACAATTCAGGTTGTTCTCTCTATTATGATTTCTTCAAGATGGCCATACATCAAGTTGATGTTAAAAATGCTTTCTTGCATGGCATCCTTTGTGAAAAATTTTACCCGTGGCAACCTCCTAGTTTCTCTCATGCTAAATTCCCTAATGATGTTTGCAGTCTCCAGAAAGCCATCTATGGTTTGAAACAAGTTCCACATGCATGGTTTCATCACTTCAGCAACTTTTTATTATTTTTGGGTTTCATGATGAATAAGGTTGATCCTTCGAATTCATCTATGCTTCTTCTCAAGATTGTATGTATCTTCTATTGTATGTTCGATGATATCATTGTCATTGGTAATACTCTTGAGTTATTTTAGTCTTTGATTACTTGACTCTCATAGGAATTTGCTATGAAGGATCTTGGATCACTTCACTATTTTCTTGGCATTGAGGCTCATCACCACTCTAACGATACACTTTTATCTCAAGCCAAGTATGTTGATAACCTTTTGCATAAGTTTGACCTTGTTAAAGTTAAATTTGTATCTACTCCTCTAGCCTCAAAGACTTTGTTGTGTGCTAATGATGATGAGATTTCGCTTCTTTAGCAGTGTATTGACAAATGGTTAGTGCTCTACAATATGTGTTTATGATTAGACCAGATATTAATTTTGCTATGAACTTGGTTAGTCAATTCATGCATCAACTAAGATTACCTCATCTCCAAGCCATCAAATGTATATATCAATATTTAGCTGGCACCTCCACCCATGGATTGCTTATTGAATGGTGTTCTCCCACTTCATTGATTGTTTATGCATAATTAGATTAGGCTAGATGCTCAAATATTCAACAATCCACTATCTGGTTTTGTGTTTTTCTACGCACCAATCTTGTTTCACGGAATGCCAAGAAGCACCAACTATAGCCCTTCTAGCACAAAGGCTGAGTACTATGCTATCACTCACTGTGTTGTTGAGACTATTTGGATTTCTCATTTACTTCATGAGCTTGAGGTCCCTCTTATAATTCTCTCATGGTTTATTGTCATAACATCTCTACCACCTGTCTTGCTATCAATCCTGTGTTTTATGCTTGCACCAAACACATTAAGTTAGATTACCATTTTGTTTGAGAATGGGTTGCTTTTGGCGATCTATGTGTTCGTTGTGTCTACAACTAATAAGTTGGCAGATATCTTAACCAAGGGATCACCTAGTCCATGTGATGCACTTTTGAGATCCAATCTCTCAATTGTCACACCTACTTCAGATTAAGGGGGTATTAATGTGTAATTTATATGTATTTAAAGGATTCTATAATTATGTTTCTATATGTAATCTTTCTGTAATTAGTCATTCCTGTAAATACATATCATACAACCCTAATTAGGATTAAGCCACTGTTAATTTCTCTTTGACTCTAAACATCAACATGTTCCAAAGTATATAGGTCTCAAGGTTCCAAGTTTCGAGGGGAAGAAATTTGGAATCATTCGCCCCAAATTATTGAGCTAGAGGGTCAAATTGAGATGAATTCACTAACTAATTCATAGTTTTTTTTATCTTTTTGCGACGATCACCAACTTCTCTTTTTGGACGAAAGATGATCACCACTTTTGGAAGTTACTTTGGGAAAAAGTGGACCTGCTGAAATTTTCTCCGTATTTTCTCAGTTCTATCGAACGACTTTTTTTGGGGGGGGTGGATCAATATGGAACGATGTAACGACCGTTTAAAGAGGGGAAAGTTACAGTGCAAATCAAGGCTTTTTATCTGTCACCGTTACTGTTACAAGAGAGAGAGGGTGTGGACGTATTTTCATCATTTCAACTCCAATGGCCGCTTTGCCTTCTCAACTTCCACGCTCCCTGCCTCCAAATTCTGAAGGAGAAGAGGTTCTCTCTCTGGGATCTTATGTACGTTCCGTGGTTCTTTGGTCCTAGATTTCTTATATTTTCATGGGAGATTTCTTGCTTGTGTGGAGATGTCATGTTTTTCCCCATGGTTTCTGAGCTTGGTCAGACTGAGGGAGGTAAACTGGAGAAGGCAACATGGAAAAGAACCATCTTCTTGGTGACATGCGTTGTTGAAACTGGAAAACCTGATCAGGAAACTTTTATTTTTATTTTTTTGATGTTGCCGTTTCATTTGAGATCTTGCTTGGTGGGGTTCTACTGTCAAGCCAGTGGCTAGGTCAGTACTTGGAGGAAAGCTTCAGAGGCTTTGTGATTGATTTGCTGTTCAAAACAGATACCCAGTTCGTTTCTATCTCAGTTCTCTCAGGTTTTTTCAACTTTGTTCATTCTATGGATGTGGATTCGATTCTCACTTTGTTGCCATCTTCGGAACCTTATTTGTTTTTTTTTTTTTTGTTGCCTAGGTGAATCTGTACTTGAAGATCATCAAGACAGTGGCCCTGAAAGCCAGGGGAGATTCGACCATGAAGCATATCAAAGCATCATTTCAGGACAAGGAACAAATCGATGAACATAGTCAGCTGCTTTTTTTCGGAGGGGATCATCTCGAAGATGGAAAAACACTAGTTGATTATGGCATCCATGGTGACTCCACGCTCCATCTCATCATTCAAGACTCGACTGGGATTACAGTAAATGTTGAGATCCATTGACCTGGAAAAACTTGCTGGTTGAGGCAAGGCATCTAGATACTGTCTGAAATGTCAAATTGATGATTCAAGCCAAGGAAGGGATACGAACTGATGAGTTTGCTCTAGTATTCAGTGGAAAGGTGCTTGTGGAGGAAAGGACCCTCGCCTCACTCGACTTGCTGCCAGAGCCCACATTTCATTTGGTTTTCATCCCAATGATGATGTGTCAGTTATTGTCAACATGTCCGGTCGCAGAGTCACAGTGTGCGTGATGTCAAAGCCATAGTCACAGCATTGATGTCTGTGCAGGTCACACGTTGGTCTAAGATGTATCAGGGAATGCTGCTTGAGCATTCCAGGACCTTAGCTTCTTATAACATTGCGGATGGCTCAGTCTTAGAATTGGTGGCTACAGATATGGATGACTAGAGCTGGAAAGGTTAAGACTGTTATTCTTCAGGTTTGCAGGTCTGACACGGTCAAGGAAGTGAAGAACGAGCTTCTTCATAAGCTGCCAAACGGCACCATATTTCTTCAGTGGGAAAAAAGCTGGCTGATGGCCTTGACCTGGCGGGTAATGGCATTCAGGAGAATTCGACTCTCTAAGATTTTCTTATCTTGTAGTAGTTGAAATGCCTTTGAGTTTGTAAGTACTGAGTGATCAGCATCATAGTTCTAACTTGCTGCTGAGCTAGAAGGAACTTTGAATAGAAAGCTGGAAATTAGTGCACATTTTTGAACCTGATGCTAATTTTCCTAGTATTTCATTAGTACATCATGTGCAACGAAGGTCCAGTATATATCTCTGCTTCCTTGCATTGAATATGTGGACATTGTAGAATCACAGCAGTACATTATATTGCTGGTTATTCTGTTTGATGAATGTTATTTGCTGGAAAAAGCTTGATGTTAGACCTACCTATTTCAGTGGGAGCTCCCTGGAATACTTCTGCTTTTGATTAGCAGCACCCAAGGGAACTTGGAGTTAGGTCTGGTTTTGATTAGCAGCCCTCTTGTGGTCTTTGTGACACTACCAAAGTATCCATCCTCCACTGACCCAAATTTTAGCAGAAAATGTCCTTAGAACAAAAAATTCAACAAGAGAGACAACCTGATTTAGGAAGATTTTGTTTCGAGTCTTTACAATTTGCATGTACACTAATCACTAATCACTTTTCACCCTTTCCCTTCTTCGGACACTTCAGTAACTGTGCTGAGATGACTCTGAATCTTCTGTAGTCCTTGTCCATGTTCGGACCCAGATCCATGCTCTGTCAATGAGGATTCATCATTCGAAGGACTTTGCCCTTTTGATCGCAATGTTCTCGACGACCCACCTCCAGAGGAACCCTTTGATTTCCTCCTCCGTGATTGCTTTGACACCATGGCAGCATCATGTGAGGATGTCTCTACCCCAAGACCCAAATTCTGGTTTCTTCTAGAATGTCTGGCGGTGCGTGATGATTCTTGAGTCGGGGCATCAGCGGACACGGCTGATTTGCGGTGCCGCCTCAGGTGCTTCGTCGCACTAGAGGCACGCTTGGATAGTAGGCATTTTGGTGAGTCCTGTGTGTCCTTAATGTTTCGCAAGGGCGAGTCCGGGCTTCCTGCCCCGGTTTGCTTCATATCTGTTGCAACGACAAGTTTGCATATAGAGAACAAGATCATTTTTATTGTGCTAAATGTGTCGACAATGAATAATCTTTCAGTGATTCTAGATGCATTTTGTAGGAGGAAAAGTGGGAACTAACCGTCCGATGGCGATTGAATTAAAGGGTCTGTGGCATCTTCCAAAGGATCAACCGGCTGCAACGTGAGCTGTGGAGTCGAATCAAACTCGCTCATCTGCATTAGGATTCAGAGTATTAGCTTCTGCCCTATGCTCATTTTCACGATCATGCTTTAAGAAACGATCAATATGACAAGGACTTCAGGAAAGTGATCTCGATGCTATATCTTTCGATGTCCTCCTTATTAGACAGATCGTCCTTGTTTCTCTCGGTGAGTGTCGAGACGCAACACCATGCGAAATGGAAGCTGGTTTTTGGGACATCATTAGAATGCATCATGTATTCGACTCTCTGTAAGCTAATCTGCTTATGATTGCCTAATCCACAATTCACGTATTCTTGGACTGATCATCAGACCATTCTAAACCTGCGATGCCTGGAAAAATGGAGGTGCCGAAAGAGGATGTTGAGCAGTGACCGTACCCAGCTTGGGGCGTTCTCGGAGGGGCCTTCCCATCCGATGTGAGCGACGTGCTTTACATCCGTGGGAAGCCCGATCTGCAATTCTTGCTCCTTTTTGTTGTCTGCACCGATTCAAAATGCCAAACTCTTATCAGTTTCAATGTCTACATTATCATCGTTTGTCAAGTGCTTAACAAGCACGATGATCGGTTTTCTTTTCTGCTAAATGCCTCTAAATCAAGGTGGCGTGATTTAAAAACGAGTACCGTCCCAATCAATGTGATGGTAATTCTCTTGTCATGCGACTTCAGATGGAGGGAGATTAGATTAGATACGACTCACTCTACCATTAACATGATAACCAGTAGGCGATGAACATTTTCTCTCCGACTTATTGTTGGCATTGACATACTACTTAGCTCATATTTACAGACCAGAAATGGAAAGGGAAACGGAGTCACTACGTACCGAATATATGCGAAATGTATCTCAGGCCTTTGAGGAGGCCCTTCACTTTCGTCGGCATTCCCTCTGAGAAGCCGTAGTCGTTCTGGGATGGCTCTGGATCTTCGGCTATGAATAGAGGTGGAAGCATTAAGAAAGTCGGTTAACCATTCCAGACAAAGAAAACAACATTCAGAAAGTTCCGTCACCCCAAACTCACATGTATGATTTTGTCGAGAAAACACCAAGGCGATCTGGCTCCCTTTGGACAGCTAGTCAGGAACAGAAGCTCGGCCAGCTTGCCATTGCTCGGCCCGACCAGCACAACGCCATTCTCTTCCAATAATCTAAGGATCGCTGAACAAGTTCAGAATGGGAGATCAAAATATGTTGACAGGCTGACGGCGAAAGAGGCAGTCGGCACTCCCAGGATGCGTTCCTAATGCTCGAATTGGTCGACCCGCGACGATGAGACGAGTTCTTATGACTTCTGTGCTTGTCAGGAACGAAGTTGGATTGACATTTGCAGACAGAGATATGTTTGGGACGCGCTTGTCTGTTCCAATTCCTTGCTTTGCCAGTCAATCAAGAACCAGTAATTTTTGACCCGGATTCGCTGGGGCAAAATAAGGTTAAAACAGAAACCAGATATGCCAGGAGTTCTCTATATTTAGGGAGGGAAGGAGAGGGTTTTGAACGGGTCTCTCTAGGGAAAGCGCGGGGACAGCGGTTGTACAGGTCGTCATCCACGGAAGAAAGCCCCGTGCGTTATCGGCACACGCCATCCGCGGCTCACGACGAGGCGAACGGGATGAGCTTCAAGGGGTGCTCGGAAAACTCGGTTCCTTCCTCTGTGATGAGAGAAATGGCAAGCTTCGCTGCGCTTGATTGTTTGAGATGGCGGCAATGTGATGTCCTGAAAGCACCTGATGATTGTTTGCTTGAGATTTTATAGCGTCGTTGCCAAATGACGAGACATTAGATCAGCATGAATTCTAGTCAGATTGAATTTGTACGAGCCAAATCGAATAGGTTAATGTTATGACAATGAAATAAGCTAATGATCAAGAGCTATTCTCGTACTGTCTTTGCAAACTATTACTCTAATTGTGATGCTGATGGATTTGGATGGCGACATGCAATTTTCAGTACAATTTCCCTTTAAAGGTTTCCTTTATAAGACAGCATTCATTGGCTTCAAAAAACTCAGATGTGTAATGGCTTATATTATAAAGTTTTAGATAGATCTATAAAAATGTATTTTTTTTTTTGTCTTAATCTCAGTTAAGCATTATTTGAATGGTTGAAATCTCGTGTAGAACAAAAGGGTAAAGGCTCGTTTGATTTTGATTTCCAGTACGAATATGAACCGTGAAAGCATGGCCTATCGATCCTTTCGATCTTTAGAATTTGAAGCTAAAGATGTCAGAAAAGTTACTACATGGATAACTGGCTTGTGGCAGCCAAGCGTTCTTACCGATTGAATGGTCTGGTGAAGTGTTCGGATCGCGGCGACGTGGGCGGTTCGCCACCGATGATGTCGCGAAAAGTCCACTGAACCTTATTATTTAGAGGAAGGAGAAGTCCCGATGGATCGAATTGAGCACCTCTAGACAAAAAAGTCGATGCTTGACATGTCTCCCCTCACGCAAGCATCATGGCCAAGCGCATGGATCATGTTTGACCCACTTCACCGGACCATTCAATCGGGTAGAAGCAACGGGCGGTGTGTACAAAGGGCAGGGACGTAGTCAACGCAAGCTAATGACTCGCGCTCACTACGAATTCCTCGTTGAAAACCAACAATTGCTACATGAATAGATGCTAAGTAATTTTGTTTTAATTTATATCTGTTATTTGATAAGCCGATCGTGCATTCTTCAAAATCATTTCTAAATTCATTTTAAGGATGCGTTTGTTTAAAAAAAAAATAACAATTTAAAAAATATTTTTCGAAAAATTATAATTTATACTGCTTCAAATTATTAACCAATAAAAAATATTTTCAATACCGACTATACTTTATGTCTAAACCTCTTAACAAATAAAAATATTTTTAAGTTCTTTATTTTTGCAAGAGATTTAAATGCTCATTTTTAAGAATATATTTTCCAAACTATTCGTTTTTCAATAAACAAACGTGAATTTCCATAGATTCATAAGGCTTAGGGCACTTGCTAAGATTAAAAATCAACAATGTGTACCTATAAAGCTGAATTTCAGCCTCTCCAGCAGAACAAACCAGAAAGATCTTACCTTCATCCCATGTTTTTACCATTGAAATATTAAATGACTTCTCTAACAGAAGCCATGTTGCAGAGATTACACTGATGGCTTTTCTATGGTCTCTTGAGAGATTAATCTCGGGTGGTGCCTCGTCGTGGTCAAGGCTCAATCTGTCGTAGAATGTCACGACGCTAGGCATCAGAATTATAGTAAGTATAAACCCTGGCTACGACAAGGCACGGCGGGAGATTGGTCCCCGAAGAGACCGTGGCCAAGCAACCTTGTTTAGGGGCATTTCTATAGTCCCAGATGTAGAAGAATATAATGAAAAATTAGCTAAAAGTGTATCAGTTAGTTGCTGATCAAACATAAATGCTTACGGTTTCTTTCACATTCAAGTCCAAACTCTAGTTTTTCCCTTCCAAACTACCTAGCAATACAGCAGATGATTAAAAAATAAGCTTAAGTTCTGAATTCCAGTCTCCTGCTGTAGTTGGCAACCTTTCCAAAATTATGAACCGCGTTCGACGACTGATAGTTTATTATGTGTAGATTGAAAAGCAATGCGTGGATGGGGACACATATAAGTGCGCTAGAAGCACGCCGCCCTTGGTAGATTTGATTCATTATGAAGCTTTCAGACCGTCCAAGCCGACACTAGCCTGCGTCAACAAAGTAGATACATTTTAGTGGGACAATCTTGCGTGGTATTGAAAGCTAAACGAATGGATACAGCAACATTGACGCCATGAAAAATGCGAAAGAGGGGGGAAAAAGACTGTTCTATTAACATAAAGAGCGATAAAGGGGAGACTTAAAAACCTGCATCCAAGCAAATGCTAACATTAAGTCCTCCTGTTTTCACATTATTCCTCTGGATATGATGTATTATAGCTAATTTGTCAAAAGGATGTCTTTGAGAAGTTAGTAGTGAATATGTAAAAGTGAAATTAGTCATACCCAACAACCAAAAGGTACTGCAGTTTTTGTCACTTAGAATGCCCTATGCTAGTGCCTCAATCACATGTAAACTGCATGCGATACGATAAGAAAAATAATAGCAAATCAAGAAATTCCATCAGAACCATTTTACCAGGAACTTGTGATTCTCTTCCAGAAGAGGAGAAAAGGTGCTGCAGAATTTCTCCATGTCAGCATTCACATCACCAGAGCCGCCTATCACATCCATGAACTTTTTCCTATCAGGAGCAAGCTTCATGGCAACCTGTAATTCCCAGTACCCATATAAGAATAAAGCTTAGTAAACAAAAAATTCAGATCCAAATTGACAAGACAGGCTTTTTCCTAAATTATGGATAAAAGTATCTTTTCAAATCTGCAGAATGTTCAAGTCTTCATTCTCATTACAAGCTCAACCACAATATATAGACTTCAAAGATTTCACAGGATCCCTGGGAGGTCTAAGTTGAAAGGAAGGGTGTACTGGGCATCTTGAAGCCAGAGAATAAACAAATGTTGCAAAACAACTATTAACATATAATATCTTTTTTTTCTTTTGGCAAAAATAGATGGAGGAACTTCAAAGGAAAGAAAGACTCAAATCCTAGGTTTTCCCAACTGATGACCAGATAATCATTTGGCATTTTAAGTCGATATTATTAAAAATAGTGATTTTTCACAAGGGATAATAAGTACTGGTTTGGCATAAAGACATTACAGTGAAACTTGAGCTTGCAAGCCAGCCGTGCCACTTTTTGAGAGTCTTGCCATAAGCATCCGAGCAAGCTTGTGACATCGCCCAATCAGGATGAGCAAGCAAGTTGCGAAACAGTTCAACCAGAAAATCCATGGCTCTGTAGCATATCAATTATAAGCATAATGTGAGCAAGTCATCATGTCAACTGAAAAATGCAGATGATTGAGCAATGGGTAGCTTGCTTAAAGGTTTGAAGACAACTGGAAGTCTAAAATGGAATTCATTAACAGTGCAAAATTGGAAATGATACTGAGGAAAACCCCCCAAGAAAGTTCCCAAAGAAAGCTCTCTGGGAATGATATGAATGTGTCATGGTAATATATTTAATTCTTAATATAGAAATTTCCAATTATCTTCTGACTGGAAGCTGTTCTGCAGGTATTCAAATATGGAACTTTTCCTCTCTTTGGAAAAGGCATAGTACAGGGAGCATCAAAACAAACTTACTATTTAATTTTTTTCCTCATTGTTTAATTCTCTGAAAATTAAATGAGAATACCAAGTGTATCGTAGTACAATTAACTTTTGGCAGAATTACAAGCTCACAAATGATTGAGCCGGTGATCTTTTAATAACCCAAAGACAATCTGATGAAGCAATTAGGTGTTTGAATAAATAAAATGAATCTAGAAAGCCATTAACAATTCTCTAGCAACAACATTCTGTATAGAAATTCTACTATGGTTTAAAGAACATACGATTTTCAAGACTTTTACAATAAGTCAAAGGTGTTTTGGCATTATTGTTCTATATCATTTTTTCTAAATTGCAAAGAGTTTCAGAATAAACATACAAAGCAAGCATTTAAACATGTCCCTTAACCATTCTCTGAATATATTTACCATCAGGTGCAAGCACGCATTAGTATGCACAAGCATGTGTAGTTCAATCACAGGTATGTCTAACCTTCAAAATTGCAAAGTCCATATTCTTGGAATTAATCACCTAAAATTTCAACACTGTCTTACTTTCTAGATTGTGCAGGAGAATCTCTGAATTTCTCTTTCTTATCAGCTTACTTATCAGTTGTCACCACTTAAATAATTTCAATCATCATTCCATGTTATCCAATGACCTTTAAGCTTGAACCAAATAGATCAATTCTTATGTTCTGCACCTTGTCAACCAAAGAAGTCCATTTGTGCAACTGGAGGATGCCTTGGCTGTTTTAGCTTCAACCTCTACTTGTACCATACTGTACAAGAGTTTGAATTGAGATGGATTGGATTCATACTTAGCTTCCAGCCTCTACAAGGAAATTAACAAGGCATGAGGTCATTTCAACTAGTACTTGACAAAGAGAGTATCAGACCACACTTGCTCACATAGGAACAAGAGAACTGAGAATGACTCAAGAAAATTATCCTCTGAAATGACCATTGTCCAGAAATCTATTAAATATCAATTCAATTGCAGCCAGATACTTCAACAAGCACCTCACCTCTTTATGGCAAAGTATCATAAAGAAAGTAAATTGGAGATTGTCCAAGCAAGGGATGTCACTAGAGGACAAGTGCATAACATTGTTCTGATAATCCCACTGAAAAAGTCACAAAACAGAACCAAGAGAAGCTGTTCTTACTGATATATTTCCACCGATGTCAGATTTAACAAGTGCCATAGCAGCACCAAACTTCTCTGAAAAACAAAGGAAATCCATATATTAGAAAGTTCTCCATGGATAAGCACAATGCTTTAGATGTAGAGTATAACAAAACAAGTGTACATGTACCGATTATATTCTGTATACAATGGATCTGTTGCTTCTAAAATGCATCAAATTCTAAAAATTTTTAGGTACATGAGAATGATGCATAGCAGTCAGAATAAAAGAAATAAGTATACTGCCTTCTGCAAAAGCAAATGGCCGGCAATGCAATTGGTGATTCCTGTATGCAGTTCTTTATCAAGATGACTGATTCTACTGTCAGCCTGATTGGAATTCAGCTTAATTTATTCTTATTCAGTTTAGGAACATTGTTTAGACTTGGAGTATCTCTGAAACCATAACACCTGACCATAAGAAGGATTATGGTGATGGAAGTTAGCTTGCAGCAGGATCAGACTATGATGGACAAGGAAATTATGCAGTACAAAAACAGCTTGCTCAATTGTTAATATGCAACCTGAGTACTTCTCAATGCCTCACCTTTCACTTTATTGTTTCTCTACAGCTTTGAATTTCATAGTAAATTTGAGCATTGCCCTACAACTTTCACGCTCAATTAATCAAAGTCTAAAAAATTTAATGAAAGAGTTTCAGCATGAGAAATCCCTAGTCAGGTTTAGTATAAAGCAACTCACACCATAACGGTTGACCTACTTTTCCAGCTGAATCATGATAAGGACTCACCAATGACGGGCAATATCAGTTTGCACACATCAAGAAAAGCCTTGCTCAGCATTTCCCCTTCTTCTGACTTTACATGCTTCATGCCCTCCAATGAGGGAGCAAAAACGGTTCCCTCCATGTTGAAGCCAACTGCCTAAGCAGAGACAAGATGGTATAAATAATAAATAATAGTTTCAGCAATCACACAGCCCAGTTTTCTTGGGCACTAATTTCGGCGTGATATAATAGGATACTATACCATGCAAAGTGTATCTATTTTAAGACTTGACCAATTAACCAAAAGAGGCGACATTCACTATAATCATTGCAAGTGCAAAATGTGATGACCAAGAAAATACCATACGAATGATTCAATGCCAACCCAAAGCAAGACGTCGTCCTAAGTATACAGTACCCGGTACAAGTGTCAGATCACAAACGCGCGGAAGCATTCAGCTTTTCCATCCACGAAATGGATATCAGTAGAAATTACAAGAAAAACAGAGAAACGGAACCCTGTAGCGAACGGATCGCAAAAACAAGAACCACCCACGACCCAGAACAATTGGAAACTCAAGTGATCAATCAAAATATCAAGATCACACCAATGCGTAGCCACAGACGAGAATCAAAATTCCCTTCGACGGTTCATTTGATTTATCACAAACAATAGGCAACTAAAAATAAAAGAACCCACAAAAAAGGAATCTCGAAATCGCAAAAGTTCAATCTGATCCGATCCCGTTAAGCCACCACCCAAGATGGACCAGGCCAAGCTAGACCCAGCATTACAATAAATCAAACAAGAGCGAAACCGATCTTGGGAAATGCACCTGAGATCGGAATAGAGACGAATACGACTCCGGCGAAAGAAACCCACGACCAGAGAAGCCGAACTGCGAAGGCCTGCGGATCGGATTAGGCGCACCAAGCGGAAACGCAACCTCTCGAGAAACGGAAAGGTGGAATTTTTAAGGAATCTGGTTCCGAGGAAGCGTCGTGCGGAGTGAACTCGGCTTCACGTTCGCGACTGTCAACAGCGTGGACGCGGCGTGGGGCGTGGCGCGATCTGGGAATTCCGCGGATCAAGCGGACGCGAGATTGCCGCAGGGGGAGAAAGGATCCGATCTGGACCGTCGGTTACTTTAGTGTCAATTTCGTGAGAAAATGTTACGAAGGGAAATTTTAATAAAAATTTTCAATTACGAGGAGTCAATAGAATTTTTTTTTTAATGATGTTACTCATACTTTTAACTCTTATTTTAAAATTTTTATAAAAAGACGTGGGAGTTAAAACTAATTTAAAATTACATCACGAGAATTCAAACATCTCTTCTCATTTCTCACATGAGAAGAGTGGTCATTATGACAAATTTTAATAGTTAAAAGCAATAAAATTTATCGTGTCGATTTTGAGTTAATCTTATCGCATCAAGTTTCAATGATGTCGCAATTGCATTCAAATTGTGTTCTCTCTTGATCGGTCATTCGTTCGTAGTCGATCTCTAGTCAGGGAGTGGCATCGATTGGATCATCGGTGATGTGGAGTGGCTGCAGGATAACTTAGTGCTATAAATGGTGCAATCATAATCTGTAGATTTGACCTGCCCCATCTCTGAAGGACGTCGTTTTGTGTAGGGAGAGAAGACGACGGCATTTTGATGCATCAAGGTGAAATGCGAGGTTTGGATCATTGGGTTTTTTTTTTTTTAAGGGGTGGTTTGATGCATCAAGGCGAGGCACAACATTTGGATTGATGAGTTTTTCTTTAGGATGGGAATAGGCAACATTTGCACCGTATTCGCTAAAAAATTTTGAGTTTGAGTCATGACTAATTACTTCGCATTACCTGTAAATTAAAAGTCCAAGTATTTGTGGGCCCGCTAGTCTCTTGGATTTGAAATATTACTAATTACTTCGCACCACCCTCAAAAATAGAAAATCCAAAGTCAGTGAACTCACTCGCAAAAGAACACAATGCTAATGGTTAGGAAGTTTTTCTTCACAAGATATGTCACTATTAAGCAACATGGCATTAACTTTCTAGAGATTCATTTATGACATGAATCGATTCCACGATCTTATTGAGGATAAGTGACACTCTTATCACCAGACCATCTACCATGACGGCTTGATGAGGTACAAGGGACACTTTTAATGCCATTTGCTTTTTGTTTTTTAGGGTCAAAATGGGTGAAACAATTGATGCGGCCAAGTTTGTCCCCTGAATTTTTGGCTTTGTGTTTTCTAAAATGAGAAAATTATCCAAAAAATTCTAAATTTACTATATTTTAATTAATTCAATCTTAATCTTTTTAATTTTATAAATTAAATCGTAAGCATCTTCACATTTTGTCAACCAAATTCATTCAACTAATTTAGCCGAAAATTGTCAACGTAAATACTGATCGTCTTATGTGACACAGCCGATGTCAATATAGACAATTTTTATAATTTTTTGGATTTCTAAATTTTGAATATGTATTATTTTCTTCTTTTTCCTCCCTCACCAGTCACGAGCAACCAACCATCACTTCTCACAAGCAAGGGCCAACTGCAAAGCCCTCGATAGTCGTGGCCCTCACCTAGACTTGGTGAGGACCTAAAAGCCCTCACTAATTGCAAGCAAGGGTCGTGACCCTCACCCAATGGCTAACAAGGTCACTGACCCTCCCCTATGGCTGGCTGACCCTCACTTGTGATCAACGAGGCTTGCTTAGCAACCCTTGCCTATGATTAGTTAAGGTCGTTGACCAACTCTCGCCGGACTAGGTAAAAAAAAGAGAAAAGAAAGAAAAAATAAAAAATTATTTAAAATTCTAAACAATTGTCCATGTGACCACAATTGTCATACATGGCACTATTGGCATCCATGTTAGTGATTTTCAGTTAAATAGCTAGATAAATTCAATTAGCAAAATTATAAAAATGTTTAAAACTCAATTTGATATAATTGAAAAGTTGCGAACTGCTACAATAGGTTTACTTTTTTCGCAATATCCCAATTTCTAAAATATCCTTCATAATTCATTTTATGGATATTTTATCTAGAGGACAAATTGACAAATTAGCAGTTCTAAATGAAAACATTAAAATAAAAATTTCAAGTTAACCCCTCCCAATTTCATTACTCATCTTTCACTTTAATTCTCTCTTTTTTAAATTAACTTTATGTCCTCTTTCTTGATTATCTATTAGAACATGTTGTAAATAAGGTGTGAGAGATGCGAAGATGTTTAGGATTGCTTATGCGATTCTTCAAGAAAGTGCCAAAGTGAAACCCTTCACAATCTTTCCGTTTGTGGGTTTTTTCAATGACAAAAGATATGGAGAGCTCAACAAAGCACATCAATTTCTCTTTTGGCCTTGAGAGATGACATGATTTTCAGTAGGCGGCCTTGTTGGCAGGGTACTTGACGGCGTTCTTGACGATCTTCTTGGCGGCGGCGTCGCCGAGGTCGATCCCGCAAATGTCGGCCAACCTCACGAGGTAGAGCAAGACATCAGAGAGCTCCTCCCCGAGATGCTCCTTCTCGGCCTCCTCCCAGTTGGGCAGCCCCTTGTCCACCTCCCCTCTCCACTGGAATATCTCCGACAGCTCTCCCACCTCCCCAATCTTTTGTTTTTTTCGCAAACAAGAACACGGACTTAGTCACAATAAGAAAACGAAAAGGCTAGAAATCATCACATGGCGTGCGAAAAGGAAACGGTACATCGAACTCTCATGTGACCGAGGTGTGACGGACCCGGGTAGAGCCAACACGGTGTTGTTCTACTCAAGCTCGACTCGATCACAAAATGAAACTCGTGGCTCAACCTTTCATGATGCAATGAATTCACCAGCAACCAAAAGGATGAGTGCTAGAAAAGGATTGATTTGATACCATGGCAAGGAGGAGATTTCTAGGGCTATGGTACTTTTCCCAGTCCCTGGCTCTTGCAAATTCTTCAAGTCTCTTGGACAAGTCCTTGAGGCCAACGTCCATCACTCCATCCTCTGCTCTATCTTCTCCTCCACCTCCCATCTCCTCTATTATGCCCTAGAGACTCCTATCCTCCACACATGCTCAATTTATAGCCCTGACGTCCCTAGAAAAAGAAAGAACGTTTGAGGGGAAAGACAAAGTTGATGTACTAAAACTAGAGTGGGAAAGAGAGGGACGGAAAGTGGGGAAAAGGGGAAATGCCCTCCTCTTGTTTATTAGCGAGATAGAGAGATTCTTCATCTCCGAAGCAAATGGCCAACTTCTCCCTGCTCAAAAACCTTCTTGAGGCTATTCCCTTCCCATTTGCTTTTTTCGTGCACCAATTGAATTGACAGTTTCATTCGTGGAACCATCTTTGAGGTAACTCAACCTTAAGGTAGGGTTTAGTTATTATTCGGACTAATCGGCGCCTTGAGTTCAAACCAGATGAGGATGGTACCTGTTCGAACCTAATCTTTGACCGAGGCGGATCGTGCCGGGCACTTTTAGGCGTTCAGGGTTTATATATTTAGAGCGTTGGGCTATGTCCCGGTAAGTCAAAGTACCCCATGTGGCGAGTTTATGGAGATTACACATGCAACTCTTCTTTCCGCCTAAATCCATAAGCGTCTAGAGTAAATGGACGCGTGCTCAAATTTTAAATCGGCCCAGTGCACCTCCTTAAAATGCGGTGTACATAGCACGGCGGCTGCATGCTATCCCATAAAATGTGGGTGGCCATAAAAGAGAAATTTGTGTCCCATGCTTTGTGCTTTTCTGAAATCCGATGCAAGTGCCACCGATGGCAATGCTTTTCCAGATGTGGAAATACAAAGGGAATAATTCAAAGGTTGTTTCGTGGAGAGGGCAAATGGATGGCAAGTTATAAAGTAACTATGGAAAGAATGGAATATGGCAGAAATTATATAAATGGTCCCTAAATTTTGGCCTAATGTGTAATGCGGTCCTTAAACTTTTAATTTATTCAATGTGATCCATAAACTTTAGCTCAATATGTAATGTGGTTCATAAACTTTTAATTTGTTTAATGTAGTCTCTAAATTTTTTGTAAATGTTAAATTTAGTCTCCAAAATATATGAAAATATTCAATATTATCATTCAATTAGTAATTAATGGAATTCACGGTACCAAAGTGTTAAAAAAAAATTATGGCACTTAAATGAATATCATACAAATTTTATATCACTTTCAATTTCAGATGCCAGATTTAAGGTTTTGATAGGTGATCAATTGAGAGCTTAGAGATTTTATTTTGGTCAAGCGAGGACTTAACGTTTAAAAAAGAAACCCAAAAAGTTCTTGATCTCCGTCAATGAAATTCGGTCATCATAAATGACATTCGGCAAGTGATCATTTATTCCACTTGGCAGCCATGTGGATTTCTGATATGTGAATCCCACCGGGCAACTCAAGATGTGATTGGGGCTTTCTTAAAACCTTGAATCCTCAATTAACCAAAAAAAAAAACCTAGGAAAAACTCTTCCCCACTTTGATAGCCATGTCAAATGCCCTCCTCACCTTAGGAAAGACTTCGGTCCCTCGCGACTCAAACTATGTCTAGACAAGCCTGCGAGCCATAAGCTCACAATTATAACTATAACCATGGACCAAATCGGTCTGACTGAGTGACACGCGCGTTCCAAAAGAAATGCCGACAGTCTTACTAGAGTTTCTTAATCTTTTCTTCTAGATATGATCATCTTTATGAACTATAGATTAATATGCGCCCACGCTCACAATATGGTCTTCGATTCCTAAGGAAAGAGAAAGGGTGACGAGTACTTGACCTAAAATTCTATAAAAAAAACATGTTCGAGAACTTCAAATATTCCCCTAAGAGGGTTGTCAATCTTTGGTGCTCCTTGTCTATGCGCGATCTGAATTGCTTATTTGAAGAAAAAGAGGAGGCCGTATTTGATACCCTTAGTGGCTAGGTCCGCCAATGATAAGAAATCATTGTTAAAACTCGGCTTTGAGCACTGAGGATCCACTAGAATAAAAGCTCTTTGATCGTGAAAGCACGAGAAAGATGCGATAAGATAGAAATGATTTCATGCTCATCTCAAGAGCATCGGCCTGCGCGGGATTATCGCACTTATACATCCATTTCTCCAACGTACAGAATGAAAAAGAAAATTGAACTTTATGTTTGTCCCAAGAGGTTTATGGCATCTTTGAACCATATCACCTTTGATCAGTGTCGATTATACAAGTTTTAGGACAACATTTATTTCGCAAAAAATGTATTTTTCTGGAATTCATTTCCCTCAAAATGACTATTTGTGTTGCATATTAAAAATGAGTGAAAGGAAATTATTTTCATCATCAATGAAAATATTTAGACTTGAATTTTTATTGGTAATGGAAATAGTTTTATTGATTAATTATTTCAAGCTATTCATTTTAGGAAAATATTTTTCAAATTATTTATTTTCTAAGAACAGAATTTCAGGAGTTTCACAGAATCAGCTTCTCCGATTCCGAATTTGCCTTCACGAGGAAGGAACTTTTGCTAATCTTTATTACCACTGCAAGGAAAAGTTTGAGAATTGAAGCAACTTTCCTTCGTCATCATGAAGATATCATTTTTATCGTTCATGGCAGAAGCATAACCACACGTATGTCATTGACCAAATGCCAAGGATACGATATTCTCCTAGGGTAAAATGTCAAACATTCTCCGGAAACTACAAAGTGGAAATTAAACATCGAGGCACTGTTTCGCATAAGTAAAGATTGCTTCCATTCTCGCAACTTTTTTGTTGACACAGTGAACTTTTGATTGGAAAATTAAAGCTTGAAATCTCAAAAGGGATGGCATTTTCTCGATTGAATGGAGTTCGGACAGAAATTGAAGAATATTGGAGGAATTGTAAATCTATATTGCTATATCAATTGTACATGTACATTTCTCTATTTATAATGCTAGAAAGAAAGGTGTAAGATGGGAAAAAAATACACGCGATTACATTTTCCTATTTTACCGAACCAATCACAGATTAACTAAATCAATTATTGATTAACTAAATCTATCAATTCATAATCGGAATCGATATCTCCATTTAATCGATTCATATCTCCTATGATATCAAAACCTTATTTCCGACACTCTCCCCTCAAGATGGTTGCGTGTATATATCAAGGTTGTCTAGTTTGTTTAGTAGGTACATATGTTGTCTTTGATATAATAGCATAGTAAAGATATCTGCATATTTCTCTACAATTCCAATTCCTCTTGTTGTAATAATCCCTTCTCGAATCTTGTCTCGCGCGAAATAACTATCAACTTCCAAATGCTCAGTTCTCTTATAAAATACTGAATATGCTGCTAATTCAAGTGCAGCATTATTGTCACAGAATAATATGTTGGGTCCATCAATTCGTACCCCAGGTTTTGAGAGTAGTCTTCAAATCCCAATTATATCGCAAAGTCTATACCGTGGCTAATATTCTGATTTGGCTAACGACAATTAGACAATTTATTGTTCTTTGTTTTCCTTGAAATGGGTGATCTTCCCCCACTTGATACATAAACCATTGAAAGACCTTCTTGTCATTGGACAAGTAACATTATCTATATCATAGTAGGCTGTCTTTTTCATATTGCAATCACAAGATAGAAAAATACCGAGTCACAGGCATTCCTTTAAGTACTTCACAACTTTTAGTGTTGCATTCATATGAAATTGCTTTGCGTTGTGCATAAATTAACTAAATATCTACACTGCATAACATATATTAGATCTTGTCATTGTGAGATAGATTAATTTACCAACAAACCACTGAGATCCCAATAGGTCTTTGAGTAATGGATTTGTGATAGATGAAGATGAGCTCACATCATGTTCATGTGTCATTAGCTTCACATTTGTTTAATTGGTATAACAACTAGTTTACATCTTGACAATCTTGCTTCTGAAAAAATCTTCAAAATGAATTTATGTTGGTTGAGGCAAATTACCTTGTCATATCTAGCTATCTCAATCTCAAGGAAATATTTGACAAGCCCCAAGTCCTTGATATGGAAAGTAGAGTAGCATACTCATTATTCCCCATGATAAGAATATCATCCATATATATTAAAAAATAAATTGATAAAGCACGTTTAGTCTAGTGAATAAGGCATAATCATGCTTAGAATATTGGAATCCCGCACTAGTTAGTGTAGTAGTGAACTTGGTATACCATTTGCTTGGAAGCCTATTTAAACCCATATAGGGATTTATGGAGATGACATACATAAGACTCCCCCTATCTGCATAAACCCTGTGCAATTTCCATATGGATTTCCTCATCCAAATCCCCATGTTGAAAAGCATCATGGACATTCATACGATGCAATAGCCAATTGCGAAGGGTAGCAATGGGAAAAAAAAACTAGTGAAATTGGTCACGGGAGAAAAAGTCTCCTGATAATTAAAACTTTCTCATTGAGTGAATCCCTTTGCAACTAAATAAGCCTTGTATTGTTCAATGGAACCATTTGCCTAGAATTTAATCTTGTAAACCCATTTACAACCAATGAGCTTTAAATGTGGGGGTAGTGGAACAATATCCCAAGTATAGTTTTCCATGAAAGCTTTTAGTTCAACCTCCATAGCATGTTGCCATCGGGGGTCACATGCCGATTCATAATAAGAAGACGATTCTTGTTCTTTGAAAATGTGACTAATACAACACATGTGTTATGATGATAGTCAACCAAATGAAACATATGAGGATTTTGGGTATTGTGTACTTAGAGAATCCAATGTGGGGCATATATAATCTTTTATCCATGTGGAGGGTGTCAAATATGGCAACCGGAATGTCGAGGTTGTGCAATTCTTGTCTCTCCAAGAACTACAAGGGATGACTCATGATAAATCTGCAGTGGAGAAGTCATCGAAGAATTAAATGGGTTATCATCCTCGGGTGAGAAAGCTAGTGATTCAAATGCTTGGTTAAAGGGGTTTGTTATGACTAGCACAGGTTGCTTAGGTGCAACGAGTACATATTGAGAACCCACAAATAAGTCCTCTTCTAACAAAAAAGGACGATCGTTGGATTCTAAGATAGAGAATTAGGATGAAGGTAGTCTCTCTTGAAATGGAAAGGTGTCTTCATGAAAGATGACATATGTGCTCACAAAGAAATGCTTTATAGAAATCTCGACGACTCGAACCTTTTTACAAAGGAGGATATCCCATAAAAACACATTGAATGGCTCAATGATCCATTTTATCTCGATGGACCACTGTGTTGTATAACATAAACAGCCAAATAGTTTGAGATAATCAATCTTTGGCTATTTTCCTAAAGCAACTTGAAAGGAGTTCGTTTGCTAAGAATTCAAGTTGGCATGCGATTAATCAAATATGCTGTCATGACTTGAGAGCTCAGGCTACTCCTAAAAGGTGTTGATGTTTGCACTTAACAATTCCATTTTGTTTGGGAGTATAAGTGCAAGAACTCTCGTGGAGTATCCCTTGAGAAGATAGGAAGGATGCACATTCCATAATAATGAACTCATGTCTATTATTTGTATGAATTCATTGGACAAATTTATTGAATTGATTTTTTTATGAGAGAGAGGAAATTCGACAGAATGGAAAAGGTTTGAGCCTTGCATTGCTTAAGGAAAACCCAAGTAGTGAGAGTATAATCATTGACAATGATGAGGAAAACTTGTGAGCCGTTACGATGTGAGATGTGATAGAGACCTTAGATATCCACATGAAGTAAGGAGAAGGCACTAGTGGCTTGAGATGTGCTGATTGGAAAGTAGACCCGAGATTGTTTTGCCAAAGGGCAGATTGGACATTTGGGATAAGGAGAACATGCACTATGACCCAAGCCTTGATGAAAAATAAGATTTTTATTAATAGTAATGACATTACAAGAAATGATTTTATTCAATTAATCAAAATCCTTTGGGAAACTAGTCCAAAAATATAGTCACTGTGCAACACTACCGAAGCCCATCAATTTTCCAATCAAAAAGTCCTAAAAGAAGCAATTGTTGGAATTGAATAGGGTATGACAAAAATTATCATTTTAAGCTTTTGAGATGGATAAGAAGTTGAACTCAAAATCAAGACATTTTTAGAATAATATTAAAATTGAGATGAACAGTGCCAATTTTGGTGACATGAGTGATGTTTCCATTCAAAAGACATACCGATACATATAGTGTGGACTCTTTTGAGTATAAGAAAATAATTGTTCATTGCAAGTTATGTGATCACTGATACTCGAATCAATTATCCATGCATCAATTAATATTGAAGTCGTCTTGCAGAGAAAAGTACCTAAAAACTTGCAATCTTGTCATTAGTTGTCAATTGACTCGAAGCCTTCATAATATTCTAGTACTAATCTTAGGTAATTGTTTGGTGTGCCCCATCAGTCCTTTGTGCCAATACCTAATTAGTTGAGAATTCCTTTTCCTTTTTGTCCTTATCATCCGGCTTTCAATGTAGTTTCTAACATGTATTAATGGTATGACATGAGCATTTGGTGAACTATAGGTTGATGAGCCATAGGTTCGTCAGCCGGTAATGTATAAAGTGGGTTACGAGGCTTAGGGCAGTCGTCATTCATTGGAAACGCAAAAGGTGGGAACCTAAGTTGGAGAACCAAGTAGGGATTCATTTCTAGGCCTAGTGGGATGGATTTGGGTCTATGACCTGATGTTGTCCAACCAATTCCACCATTCAAGTTGTTCTCTTGCAGAAATGGAATTGGTCCACCTCCATCGAGCTAAGTTCCAAGGCCAGGAATACTCTTCTCTAAGATACCAATGCCAGGAATACTCCACGTGTGACTTGGCCCAAATGCCCATTGGTCCTAAACTAGATACCAATGGACTTGGGGCCATTGGACTGGATCGGGGACTTGAACTGGAGCAAAGCATATTGCTGGGCTTTAGATCGCTCTTCTTCAACCGGATCAACCTAATCCAAAACTCACCGATGTTTGTATTTTTTAGCATGGTATAAAAGAAAATTTGAATTCCTACTCGAAAGCTAGCTTATTTTGTAGGACTAATAGTGCAACAACTAATAAAAAATAACTGAAGGCAATTCTAGGATCATGGAAGCCAGGCCAAGATATAGATTGCTTTGATACCATGACTTAAATTGAAGAATATTGGATGAATTATAAATCTGTATTGCCATATCAATTATACATGTAAATTGCTCTAATTATAATGCTAGAAAAAAAAATGTAAGACAAGAAAAAATATATACGGTTTCTTTCTTTTTTTGTATTTTACCAAGCCAATTACAGATTAATTGAATCAATTATCAATTAATAGGATCAATCAATTCATAATTAAAAACAATATCTCCATTTAACCAATCCATATCTCCTATGATATCAAACAATATTTCCAACAAGTTCTTCATCCAGTCAAGCTTATGTTCTTTTGGAGTTCATGACGAGATTAGCTCAATAGCCTCTCAAATGTGTGAAATAGATTGACAAGGCGTGGGATCCCAAATAGGGTTCCTAATCACATGAAATTGTAGCTACATGCATTGCCTTTTGAAGAAATTGCACCTATCGTTTTGGCAGCATTATTTGACGAAACGAGGCCGTTCCATAACCAAACCTTCTAGTAGTCAACAACCATCTTTAACCACAATTATTAATATTGATGGAGGGGCGATTGTGATCAAACCTGATGGATAGACAAGTTCACTTGGGCTCGAAGGGCCAACTAAAATCATGGGCCAGGAAATCGAGCTAGAATTAATTGGGCCCACATGCGACCCAACAAGGCTAAAACCGCTATCCATGTATCCACCAAGGCAGGCAAAACTCAATAGGCCCATGATCCGGTAGAATTGTTAGGAACGACATTACTCACAACACCGCGACACATTGCGCCATTTTTCTAAAGGTTGCGTGGGCTCTAACCCATTGGACTGGACCCAATTTGAAAAATGAAATCATGGATAATTACTTGATAGAAAGAAATTAAAATTGAAAAATTATTGGATCGTAATATATTGGATTAATAACACAAGAATCTCAAATCGGTATATTTATGATAAATTTATCCAAACTAATTTTTTGACCGTCAAAAATCCAAAACTGATACATTTATAACAAGTTTACCCTCTTTATAGTCAAGTTTATTGTCTATTTTTAATAGGTTTATCAATTTGTGATTTTTCATGATATTAATTCAATTTAACGATCAAAAAATTTATTGAAGTAGATTTGTTAAAGGTGTACCATTTCGCGATATTAACTCTAATATTTTTGAAAGAACCTGTTTATTTGGTGGCCAACGCAAAATCGACGTCAAAGCCCAAACTCTTGACACAAAACCAACAAAAAGCCCGTCTTCAATTTGGGCCCTCCCATGCGGCGGAAAAAAGCCCTAGGATCGAACGGCTGAGGATCCTCCATCTGCGTCGTCATCGAGCGATAAAACCTGAAACCCAAACCCTAGCGCCATCCTGCACTCCTCTTCTTGTTCATTTTCCTGTATCCCGGCCTCTCTCCGCCGATCTCTGCTCCCGCACCAGCACACACCCTTCACGCCCCAGGAAAGATGGTGAGCAGCCCTCTTCTTCCCCCGCAACCTTGTCTTCCGCCATGAAAACCCATGAATCTCAGACCCTTCTCTTTGCGTGATCTTGAGTGCCCACTGATTTGTTTTTGTGTTTTCTTTTTGTGGTTCTTGGTAGCCGTTCAAGCGGTACATAGAGATCGGGAGGGTTGCGCTGATCAACTACGGCAAGGATTACGGGAGGCTCGTCGTCATCGTCGATGTGGTCGACCAGAACCGAGTGTGTTTCGCAATACTTGAGCTCTCTTTTGTTCTCCTCTCTTGCTTTGGTGTTTGTTGTGTCGTGCGACTAAGTAGCTGAGTTGAAGTTTTCTATTTTCTTTTTCTTTTTTTTTAATGGGAATCTAGATTTACTCATATGATACGAGCGAAAGATGTAATGCATTTGGATGGTGTAGTTCTATGATGGGTTTGATTCTTTCAGCTGCTTTGAAGTGCTGATGCGAGTAGATGTAATTCATAGGGATGGTGTAGTTCTATGATGGGTTTGATTCTCTCTGTTGCTTAGGAGTGCCTTGAGGATGGTTGGGACTCATTCAAAATGCCCTGTTGTAGGTGTGCTCATAAATAGAATTATTGGACACCATTGGTTTTCCGAATCGGTTGTGTTGATTTAAGTTAAGACTCCACGAATGACAGTTGTCCTGTTTTATGGGGACGTTTGCTGGACGCTTTGGAGTCAGTTTCTATTCACAAACATCTGAAAAGATCCACTTGATTACTTTCCTTTGTGAAGTAATTTCTTTGGCATCATTCTTGACATTTGCGTACCATGGATGCTGAGACCAAAACTTAGTTGTTCACGTTGTAAAAAATCATTACTTGTGACATCGACCTCTTCCTTGTTGCGATGCCATGGTGATAATCATATGTTTGCTTCAGCATAACAGAAAGATCTTAGCAATCTGTTCACACTTTCCCATGTTAGATTTGTTTCTCTTTTTGCACCAAACATGTCCCCGGATACTATTACTAAGTCTGAAGCTTTGATTTGCTTGTCCCAGGCTCTTGTTGATGCACCTGATATGGTTAGGTCGCAGATGAACTTTAAGAGGCTCTCACTCACTGATATTAAGATTGATATCAAGAGGGTCCCTAGGAAGAGCGCTCTCATTAAGGCTATGCAGGAGGCTGGTAGGCATACTTTTACTCAAATTCTGGATAAGCCTACTTTTTAAGGATCCGTTGTCCTGTGCACTATGACAAACTTATTTCATCATTGCAGATGTCCAGGGTAAGTGGGACAAGAGTTCTTGGGGGAGGAAACTTATTGTTCAGAAGAAAAGGGCATCCCTTAATGATTTTGACAGATTTAAGCTCATGTTGGCCAAAATTAAGGTTGGTGGTGAAGTCTTCTCTGGGATTTCTTACATCACTTGTGGTTGCTCTAGATTTTTTTAATCCATGTTGCCTATTCTCCTTTCCTGATCATGATTAGTCACACCTCCCACAGTTCTTGCTGTTTCACCCTGTTTTTTGTCGCCTCCCAAAGTGTCCACTGATGCTGTTACTTGGTTCCTCATTTATGTTATCGTTGAAACTGATGATGTTTTAACATATGTTTGTGCAGAGGGGTGGATTGATCAGGCAAGAACTGGCAAAGCTCAAGAAGGAGAGTGCATCCTAAGCAGGAGTTTCTTGTGTCTCGCGGGCCAAGAGTTTTTGGAACATGTAGCATTTGCTTTAAACGGATTTTTTCCTGCTGCTTTTACTAGAGTTTAGAAGCATCTGATGGTCTATAGTATTTCGTGACTTTATTGAGTGCATTTAATGAAGATAATGTTTTTTGGGACATGTTTATTCTCTATCAACATCGTATGAAATGTCACAGGTCTCTTGTTTTCTTTTAATGATCTTTATGACACAGAAATGAGCTTTGCTTCCTTAAATGCAAGTAATGTTTTTAACTTAATATAATGCACAGTTGTGCACCCACGGGTAGCTCAAAGTTCAGAAGTCAGAACAACGAAATCAAGTTCTGCATCGTTAACAAACCTTTATCTGTGATGAATCTATAATTTACGAAACATGGGAGTTATATTTTTTCTTGTTGGGGACAATAAGTGATTTCTTTCTTATTCCTGTGTGTACCTGTACAGGATGAATACAATTCTGTAGGTACCATGAAAAACTGTGAAGAACCATTTATGAATAACTCCTAGAGCTGCGGACTCTGCTAATAGCGTAATGCTCAGTATCCAATTGAAAATTGTTGTTCGAAGTTCTTCCTCATCGCCTTTCTGGCGTTGGATGAACTCCTGAATGCATTCTTTTGAGTGCTCTTTGCTTTTCATGGACTCGAAGCGGCCAGCTTCGAGCAAATCCTGCTGCAGACTGGCTAGTAGCGTAATGCTCAGTATCCAATCAAAAATTGTCTCAATATCCAATCGAAAATTGTCGTTCAAAGTTCTTCCTCATTGCCTTTCCAGCATCGGACAAACTCCTGAATGCATTCTTTTCAGTGCCCGTTCCTTTCCTTGGACTCAGAGCAGCCAGCTTCGAGCAAATCCCACTCACCAGGCCGTTCTTCTGCTCAGGATAATGGTCTTCTGGATCGAGCAAGGACCTTATTTCTTTGGTTGCATGGTGATTCCACCGGTGTGATCGGTTCTCATTTTTAGACAGGAAATCGCTAGTATCATCATCCTTTGTTCTTCCTTGAGAGTAACCCTCTCTAAATTCCTTCCTCGGGGAAAATAGGTCGAGCCTGTATGGATCGTCGGCCTCATTCCAGGGCGAACTTGCAGAGCTAGAGCCGAAGGACCATGTCCTTAACGTTTCAGAATTAGAACAAGAAGACAGTGATGATGGAGACGTGGTGCAACTCCCAAATCCTTGTATTTCCTTCGTTATCTTCAGAGCTTTCAGACGAGCTTCCTTGAGCGCTTCTCGATCTCCCAGAAGTTTTAGTATCTGCTCAGCTTTCTTGTGCATGTTGACGCCCCAGTTGAATCTGAGACACGGGAAAAAAGAGCGAAGATGCAAAAACCAGGGAACTTAAAGTCAAACAGGTTAATATATCATGGTTGCGAATAACCAGGACAGTGAAATAACTCGAGGCGTCGCTTATAATATACCCTTTTTCATCAACATGTTGAAAGGCACCGAGCTCCTCAATGATGGTGACTTCACCTACGAATTGTTCCGCAAATTCCTCAGGACCATGCGTTAGCAAGAATTCAAGGAGGACCAGAGTTTTGTAGGATTGCCTCCACTGCTTCGAATCAATGCTCTGCAACCTGCATTTGGTGATAGGAGGGAGTATTAGCGATTATGTCCAATGTGATGCTAAATTTTGACTGATTGTAACAATCGAAAGATAGATCTTGATGATACCTTCTATGGAGAACATCAACGACTCTCCAGTAGTCATCTATATCATAGGATGCCTCAGCAATTTGAGTCATCGTTCTCGCATCCGGGCTCGATGGATCATTGTTCGTTACATCCTCCGCCAAGCTTTGGAAAAGGAAGAATGGAAGTCAGTGGATGGCCCTAAACACTCATTGTGCAATAGAAGGTCATAATGAAAATAGGTGAGAGAGATATAGACATACAGTTCTGCTTGAGTAACATCAGTTAAGGCCAGCCTAGCAGCTTTGTACTTCTCTTGTAGAAAAGATGATGCCTGCTTTTTCACCTGGTCAAGCAACAAGTTATCCATAACCTGACAAAAGAGGAGAAACGGAAATTCTAAGATGAAACTCAAATCCTTCCAAAGACTGTCTAGGTATGTTATTCTCTGTTTCCAAAACTTAAATGAAGCAGAAGGGCCTGAGTAACGTTCCCTCTTTTCTGACAAAACACCATTCAGCATCCTGAGGTTGACCTATATGAAGAGTGCTTTGGTGGATATCCTCATTTGTAGCTCAGACAATTGAGGAGAGCTCTAGTACTTTTATATCCAAATTGACCACCCAAAAACAATGGCCTTGCTAAGAATCAGGATTTTCAGTCACACAATCCCAATTTGCGCTCATTAAGGTTATTTTATTGGAAAAAGTCTTTGGGAGAAGTACCAAAACAGGATTTAAGATTTTGGCCTCTCATCGATTGAGATAAGGTATTATTTGGATCTATATGAGGTTTTCAAACAAATCGTGGTCAAGTAGCGGACTTGCCGTTGAAGAATTCAGCCAATGAAAGTGACATATGGCAATGACTGAGTATTTCGCGTGGGAGCCACGTTGAATTATCCGATACCTAAATTTCACAGGCGGCGAGCTTGAGACCTGGTTTTGAATTTTCAAAAACCTTGAAGTCTTCAATTTGGCTAACATAAAATCTTAAAATCTTGGATCGACCAATAGTCAAAATGTTAAATTCTCAAGAACCACGAGGGACATGGCACGCGATCACTGTACATGTTACTGTTAAAGAAACCAGTAGTACAATGGCTAATGCCAGGCATAACCTCATGAATTTAGGTCCACGAAGGACTCATAAACACCAAAGAGTTATGCGCTTATATACCATAAATACAAGCAATGGTCGCCTACTTGCTGCTATACAACCTAGAAACTTACATTCATGTCCATTGATGCATGATGAGGCAAGAAGATGGAACCTTGAATTTCTTTTGATCGTCTGTGGATACTTCGATAAGCAAGGAACAAGAATTGGGTCTAGGCATAACATTGATTTCAAAGGGACCATACTAATGGAATACCCAAAATGTCACAATCTCCATCATTAATACAAGATGAAGTACATTATGGAACATCATGTGAATCCTAAAAGAGTTGCACTGGACCAAAAGAAGGCATTCAACAACAAAGATCCTCCACCAAATGCAGAACAGGATACAAGACACCATTACATTAAGAGGGGCATTGATATGGCATCTTATAGATAAGACAAATGTTCTTCAGCAGAAATTAAAGAAGGTACTTATTACAGCTACAGACGGTCTCAAAACATATTAACAATTTCCTCATGTGAGATTTTTCACAAGCTTTCCTGCCCCAGATAATGTGCTTTTTTTTTTTTTTTTTATGGAAACAATTCCCGATGGAACAAGGAGTCCAACCTGCTTCAAGAACTTCAAATAGGTTCTTCAGCTTCTGAATAGAACCCAGCAACGGGAGAGGAGATATACATATGCAGCAACGAAAGTAATCATGTCGTCTCATAATAGCCTCCTGGGTTCATACACTACAAAGAACATTAGAGCACCAGCAAAACGCATGCTAGCCCCCATCAGGCAGAATCCCATCATTTATTTTCTCTTGCTAGTCCCAAGAGATAAAAGCTCGAAGCTCCGAAGTGCTTCATCCCGGCTGCCCCTTGTGACCCCAGAACGAGTGAAGGATGATGATTTGGACTCGAAACCAGGTTGAACCCTCTGGGTGGTGGACAGGCGTCCACTGCTCGATACCAACCGGCTTGACCGACCATCACTGGGCTCACCAGAGGAGCTTGGTCGGCTGCTCGATATTACTGCTCTCTTTGAAGTACTTCCATTGCGAGAAGTGCGGCCTCTCTCAGAATCGGGTTGCTGGGAATAAGAACACAGTCAGTAATGAGGCAAAGACACACTGACTACAAACATAAACAAGATCCAAATTTTAGCATGCACCCAACCCCTTGCAAGTGCGGGATTGTCAATTACTCCAGTGCATGTACCCATCACATATGCAAGAAGATAAGCATTTGAAAGCATGTAGCAATTTCACAAAGCATGCATATTTATAAGTCCCAATTAAAAGGGAACCCATATGTACATGTGAGGATGGACTCAGACAAATTCCAACAATTGTCATGGAAGAAATATAATGAACAACCACTTGGCACTTCAATACATTTTCAATTGTAATTTCACTTTACCACATCCTTGGATGAGGGCGCATCATCTGAAGTTCTGTGCCTGGAATGATCAACATGCAAACCATGGCCGGAGCCATTCCTCCTGGCAAATGCCTCAACTGCACCTGAGAGTCTCTCTCGAATCTCTTGTCCCACTAGACATATGTGTAAGTAAATGTTCGTTAAATTGACTTGTCATTTAACATGAAATACACTATAAAAACACAAACCAAAAGTTCTCCACATACTGCTTCTCTAATAGTACTTTAGAACAGATATTACTCAAATCAGTTACATACACTACCAAAACACATAGAGGCTTCAACTTTTGAAGGAACTTACCAGAAGGTCTTTCGGCTCTTTCCGCAGAAGGTCCAGGATTTAGAGCAGGTTTACCGCTTGGCTGTAAGAAAAGCATCAGAATTAAGAACTGGACTTCTATGACAGAGGAAAACAGGCACACAAAAATTTGCGATCCCTAAAAAGTAAAAATCCAAAAGTGGAAACTAGAGATTACCCGTGCTCTAGAACTGGAGCCAATCTGTGGGTATTTCAGTATGGTCCAATCAAAAACATAGTCAAATTGATAACCTACAACATGTGATAAATTTATCTTCAGAAATTCACAGAAAGACTACTTTAGCAAATAGATAACCCAAAGAAAACCTGCCCTCACTTTCACGAATAAATAGATCCCGGAATAGCCTCTTCAGGTATGAGTAATCTGGTTTGTCCTCAAACCGCAATGAACGACAATAGTGAAAGTATGATGTGAATTCAGATGGATATGATCTGCAGAGAACCTGTAAAATACATGGTGATGGTCATTTCCTGTCCTTGATGTTAGTTTCCTAGAAATAGGACTTGCCCAAAAACATGTTGGATCCAAATCCAATAGATTCGCCTAAGTTAGAATGGGTCCCATCAGCTTCCCTTAGTTAAAAGCAACAATACCTCAATGGGAGTAAGCATCTTCTTTTCACTAATCTTGTCATATTTCTGCTTTTTAGTGCCCGCTTTCAGGCCCTGCCATGGAAGGCTGAGACGCAAAACAAAAGAAGTGTCAAAGTATAACTTGAATAACAGTTTAGGTAAAACAAGCATCTCAGTTTGCTGTCAACCTTCCTCGAAGAAAGTACATAAGCACATAACCAAGAGATTCCAAATCATCTCTCCTACTTTGTTCTGCATGAAAAATAAAAACATGTCACTACACAATCATAATGTTTGAAATTTGTCTAAATGAGTGCTTGCAAAATCTAAAAATGCCTTTGTTTGAAGCAAAATATACAGACCAACTCCAAGATGAGTGTTGACACTTGCATAGCGAGCTGTTCCTGTAAGATTCTTGTTTTCCCTGCAAAAGGAAGATAAAATATGTAATCAATGATTCCCACCTTCGGAAATGTTGAAGAGAACAGGAAAGCTCAAAAACAGGGGAAACAATTTCAGGGATGTGTATTGCCACTTCAGTGAAAAGACAAGAATAGTTGAAAGCATAACAAAGCGGTCAATAGACTTTCATGCAAAAGACAGAAGCAAGAGATACTTTGAACAGCACTGAGGCACCAAAGAAACGCAGAAAGTTCAACCGTCTTTGCAAGCAAGATGGTTTTACTTCCTCAGATACCAAATTTACAGTTTTACCCATGAGCGCACATTCTTCTGGAAAGAAGATATGATTCACATACATAACTAGTATAACAAATTTAATAAAGAACACAAATTTACAGCTCCAATTCCCTGCTTGGCTTATGTGCATGAAACAGACAAGCATACACTTGTTTTGGATGTAGATATAAACAGCATTTATCAAATATACATGTATGCATCTCCAATACCTGTATGGAATGTGCTTGTGTGTTTGAAGATCCCTGTATTTTTTAGCAAGACCATAGTCAATAATGTACACCTGGGAAGGAAAAAGTACAGTATTAGATGATAATGCTCAGGTACAACAAAATCAAGAGATAAAATTAAACAGACATGACTGATGCAGAGGTAAACAGTATGGAATGCTAGTGAATATTTCTCCACAATTTCTTTTCATTAACATTAGGTTTCTTTTCCATTCCATCGAGAAGGGACTCAGTCAAGCCCTAACCAGCCAGTTGTGGGCCTGTAGTCCCAAAATGTGAAACATTAAGCATAACCATTTGCATATCTATCACCATAGAAACAAACAATCTAACCAAAGCAATATTCCAGATATTCTCACTTCCACCATCCAAAACTTCAAAGAAAAACCATGTGGAAGGCTTTCAAAGGCATGTGAGAGTTCTGTGTGAGTTCATACATAAAGAACTGTAAAGGTAATTATATATGTGCTAGAAGAATCTATAGGTGAATCATCAATTTACCTGATTAGCTTTTCGCCCTAAACCCATCAAGAAGTTGTCAGGCTTTATATCACGGTGGAGAAAACCCCGTGAGTGCATATACTCAACTCTATTTATCTGCAAAACATGCGCAGAGTGCAAATAAGTTTGGTATCTACTTTAATCCAAAAGTGTCATTCATTAGAATAGGAAGACTTACTAATTGATCCGCGAGCATCAAAACAGTCTTCAAAGAAAACTTCCGATTACAATAGTTGAATAAGTCCTCCAAACTTGGTCCAAGAAGATCAATAACCATTACATTGTACTCTCCCTCAACTCCAAACCACTTCAGATGGGGAATACCAGCTTCATAAATTAAGAACAAGACATTGGCCAAACAATAATTGATTAACATATATTACACCACTTGTAACTTAAACTCATGCAAAGAGAAAGGAAGGACAGTAGAAAGAAAGAAAGAAGAAACATTAAGCACAACTCACTTCCTCCCTGAAGCAGCATGTATATTTTTGACTCATAGTGAAGCTGAGGGTGCTTAGTCTTCACAGATTCCTGAATATCAGGTTCCATGCAACATTACATACAAAAAATTAATTCCTTAATTAAGTCTACAATTCTCACACAATAATAACAAGAAGAAATGCAAAGAGAGAGAGGGAACATCAAATATGAGCAAAAATAATGTGGAAATAAAATCTGGTTCGTTTTAGAAATCAGCTAAGTGAATTCATATTCATCAATCTATACCAATAACTAATAACCATGCTTGAGAAAGCACCTTCAGTTGAGAGGCTGGACTGATAGTTTTCTCTGAAGCTCTACTCAAACGAACAGAACATATGAGACAACATTTTCTATGGTGACACTAGAAGATGCTCAAGATGAAGGGCACCTATTAGTGCAATAGCCATTGGTGCACTGAGCAATGAAATAGGTTCGTCGTGAGTAATGTGCGATGTTCGCATAGAATCAAACAGTTTAATCTGAAACTTACTTAAGACCCACTTTTAACATAATTAGACAAAAGCACATTGTACATATTCAAAACCAGAGCATAATGAAGGTAAGTTCCAGCCTTAATTTGCTACAGCCTCTACTAATGATGAACAGGCAAACAAGGGGGGAAAATCAGAAAACAGATTAACATAAAGAAGCCACACCAAATTACTGACAAAAGGCACTGATTTCCTCGCAAAGCGTAATATATATAATCAAACATACATCTCCTCAAGAAAGACCAAATATATATCATATTAAAAAAATAAAAAATAATAATAATGGGTATTCATGCTATCAATGCCACAATGCGAGTTCTTACACTCGAGCACCATTAATCAACAAAAATTATATTCAAGGACCACATCAGGCAACAAATTCCCATCATCTAAACCACAAAGCTCCAGAAACTTACCAGCTTTATTGCCACCTCCTCTCCACTCTGAACATTGATTCCTGAACAAAACCATAGCACCGTTAGTCGAACATGCTCCGATCCACCATCAAGGAAACACAACACAGAGTTGCAAATCCCCAGAAGTAAAACAAAGAAAAGATTAAGAACAGCCATTGTTTCAATTGAGTAAGAAATCAATGCATACCCAAATATAGTTCCCCGAACGATCCGCTACCGATCTTCCGGCCAAGCTTAAATTTGCCACCAATCACATGATCCATGATCCAATCGGTTCAAGAAGCGAGACAGCACAGGAAGCTAAACCAACTTTTCCCCAACTCCGATAAATTCCGCCCCCGGGTCAGAGATGATCCCAACGCATAAATCCTCAAGAGGCTCGCCCCAGATCCAAACTTATTCTATCTCGCACAAAAGAGGGATCTTTCTTCCCCCAAAAGAATCAAAAATTTTGCAGATCGATCGACTTATCGCCGAAATCAAAATGCCCCCCAAGGAGCTTTAAAAGAGCTTCAAAAAAAAGAAAGAAAGAAAGGATCTCCTCCAGCAAATTTCCGACGGAACCCTACAAATCTATGCAGGGAGCTCCGATATAGGGGGCCGGCGAATCGCAATCGTCAAGGAGCGAACTTGAGATGTACCCATTAACCGGCGGCGACGGAAAGCCCTAGCGTAGGCGTCGGCGTTGCGACATTGTGCCGGCGAACGAGGAGGAGGAGGAGGAGGATGGAATTGGAAAAGAGGAAAAAGGGGGGAAAGCTTTGGAGTGGGAAAAGAATAATCTTGGGCAGGTGGGTTTCCCCAGAAATTGAAGATTGAAGATGGGAAAAGGGGGGAAATTTCTGGGGAAATCAATCAAGGGGGCGGAGGTATCTTCGGATCTGAGGTGAAGGACAGAAAGGATTTAAGGTTTTCTTGGGCAAAGAATTGGAGATTCTGCAGAAGAAGAATATCTCCACCCAGAGAGAGAGAGAGAGAGAGAGGGGAAAAGTGATGAAATTGGATGATTGATGAAGGGAGAGAGAGAGAGAGAGAGGGGAAAAGTGATGAAATTGGATGATTGATGAAGGGAGAGAGAGAGAGAGAGAGAGAGAGAGAGAGAGAGAGGAAGAAAGGGGGAGAGAGAGAAAGAGGAAGAGGAAGGGGAAGAGAGGGGGAGGGAGATGAGTGATATTATTGGAGGGATTTTTTATTTTTTATTTTTTTTTTTTTTTTATTTTTATATTTTGTTTATGGGGTTTTTTTTATAGGGTCTATTTTGGTTTTGATTTTTTTGTTGCTGTTGTTGTATGCATCTGCTAATTTCTTTTTTGTTAAATTTTTTTTTTATTTATACGTAGGAGAGAGAGAGATAAGGTGAGGTGTATGTTCTTGCTGTGCGTGAGCTCTCTTCCATCTGGCACCCCCAAACAGAATTGATAAGAGCAGCCCCCCGCATTTAGATGCCAAAAATTGCATATGCCCATGTTTTTTTCCTTTTCCAATAATTAAAAAAATTAAATAATTTAAAGAAAAGGAAAATATTTCTCTTTTATAGGATGTGCAGACCAGTCAGTTACTTGAGCTCCCCTCGAAGATTATAAAACCCATGCTTCTATTGTTTTCTATTTCGAGCCTCTCGAGCATATGGAGGGGAGTCCAATTTGAGCTTCATGTGCCGATCTGATTGAACGATGTGTGAAATTAAGTCGTTGAATTTTATATGTTTTCATCATTACTCGTGTGCATTTGTAAATATAGAAACATGTCCGTCGCTCTTTTTTGACATATATTATTTTATCAAAACTCAAGTTCAGGCTCGAACTTAGGTTAAAATCTAAGATAAAATGTGTTATTTTTGTTTTATCAATCAAGATAGGTTCAGTTTTGTGAGAACGTCACCTAGTAGTTGAGCTCAAGTTAGAGAAACTAAACTCAATCGAGTTTCAAAGCATTGAGTACCTGCATAACGCATTGAATTTAGGTTGAATATGCGTCAGGCTAATTTAACTCAAACCTAAAAGTCAAAAAGAGAATTTTTAGTGCAATAACTTTTGGTGTTTGAAATTTACAGCACTTTTAGGAAGTGTCACGTGTATAATCATCTTGGAATCTTTTTGGAATAATTATGCTTTCCCATCGTGAGGTTAATACAGACTAAATCGCCTCTGGCCAATTGAGAAAGAAAAAAAAAAAAGTAAATCGCCCAAATTATAGACTAGCCGTACTATATACTTGGACCCAAAAAAAAAAATTTGATCGTACCAACCGATCCTCATCCAAGCTCCAATCGGCACATGAAGACATGCATAGAACAAAAGACAAACAGAGAGAAGTCGTGCAGGAGACCCAGTTTGCCTGCGAGAGAGGCAAAAGCGAGTTGAAGAAACAAGCGAGATAGGCCTGATTCATTGACCTCTTAATTCCCTCCCCAGAACAAGGACCGGCTTCTCGAAGCGGCACGGAAGGAGGTCCGGACACCACCCGACCTTTAACTTCTTCGACGACGACCGATGAGGATAATTTCTATGCACTGAAGAGATTGTTTACCGCCGTCCCTTCGATAGCTAGATACTAATCTTTTCACCAAATTTCAACTTCATACCACGCGCGCCGCGCCCACGGAAACTTGGCCCAACGATTGTTCGACCAAAAGTCGCCAGTTCGCAGATGATTTTGACACAGCTCGTTGAAAAAGCTTGAAACTTGACATGGGTAGTTGCTAACTTCCGGAAGACACATTAGCGCTCCCAATTTCAAGGAGCTCAATGCACGGCACCCACTCCCATCCACCAACAACGTAAAATATAAACACGATTCCAAGTCGCAAAAGTCAATCGAGAATCGTTTTTGCAGAGTAGTCCCCACGAGTTATGATATTTCCTCTTTCGAACCAACCCCCTAAAAAGAAGTTAAAACGCTGGAGATACCTCAAAAGATTGATCCAGGCAAAAAGGGCCTTAAGCAATAAGGACAAAAGCCACTGCTACTGTACTCTCCCTGAAAAGCTGCCACATGCCTCAGGACTTTGTGAAAAGTCAGTGCGATAGAAAAACAAACGACATCTCCTCTAAACATTTCCCTCACCTTTAAACTACCCTGCCTGAAGCATGAGACGTAAAATTTGAAGAAAATTCATTAGAAAGACGGAAGAAAAAATAATTCTCTTCAATTAAGCATGGAGACCGACGAGTTAAAATAAGATACGTAATCCCGTCAGCCGACAGGTGGGGCAGCCCGAGAACTGCCATTAACTCAGGCCTTCGGGATAATGTCAGTGTGACAGAAAAACAGCATCTCCTCTAAACATCGCCTTCTTCGACCAAGAACAAAACAAAATGCAACCAAAAAGTGATTCCCACCCTTTTTTCAAGATGATACATTCACACTTCTTTTCTCTTTTTAAACTCAGTCGTATTCACACCTTAAAAGCTTTCACCATCTATTGCGTTTGTTCTAATTACATGACCACTGCGACGAAAGAATGCACATCACTCCTCAATTGAATCACAACAAATTAATTTTCGCCAAACCCACCCCCCCCTTATCTTACAGAGTTTTTTTTTCCAGATTCAAGCTAAACACTGAGGGCAACTTACGACATCAACAACATCTTGAACTCGGTTGTTTCCCTCGCCCCCCTTCCCCCCAGAAAGAGTCAAATCTACAACACCAGAATGCCAGAAAAGGCAAAACTAAACGTGTCAATCTCCCTTGGTCAGGGCAGGTCAATTAGATTCATTATGTTTCTCGGGAACTTCAAGTTGAGGGGGCAGGAGGTTCATAAAGCTGCCGTGAACAGGTCGACTCGCAGCTGTGCCCGACTCATCATCTGTGAACATACAAAGACACAAGGGAAAACTGATAAGCTTCTCAAGTGTCAAAATACAGATTTTTTCTTAGGTGGCTTAATTAGCACCTTCCCACCAGCTATATTTGATCATTCCTCAGCATAGAGAAGTATATAACAAGCTGGGTACTTATTTGTAAAAAAGAAGGAATGCATGCGCAAACACTTGTCTATAGAGTTATCAAGACAAACAGTCTCTACAGCTCTTACCAAAGAGAGACTTGATGGATGGCCTTTTGGGTTTCGTGTTCTTCTTCTTCAGTTCGGCTGTAAATAGAAGGACCAAGTAAGTGAACTAGCGCAGTCTTTGAGAGTTCAACATTATATATACACTTCTTATGAAGAATGCCAAACTATGAAAATGAAAATAGGCCAAGACCGTCGGAACTTTAACATAAAAAATTTTATGACAAGACTAATTGTAAAGATGGAACACCAAATTTGATCCTCTTTGAGATAGCTTTAGACTGGTGTAGAATGTTAAGTATCAATAGTCCAAAACCTATAGTAACACAATTTTTTCATTAAGTACAGAAAACAGGCTGACTGGTAGAATAGTCAAAAATGAAACGGAGCAATTTGGTCAATCTGTTGAGTTTGGCTTGTTCAAAACCAGAAGATGGTTTCCACAAGCTTCAGGGACCATGCGCGGTTAATCGAATATAGACAACATCCGCACTATCACATCATAGCATAACTCCACGTTAGCTGATGCCTTATTGCATTAATAAAGAGAAAGCATTCAAGTCCAGCAGACTATTAACAATTCCAGGAAGAGAATTATACCCATTCCAGGCAACTGATTATCATTGACAATCTCAAAGTTCTTATATGTGTAACCAACAAAGTTGATGTCCTTGGATGAGAGCATCTGCAGTAAAAAAGGGAACAATTCATCAGATGCCAGTACACTTCCACTTCAAAGTCTCTTAGAACACTTCTAAATATGTGTGTGTGCGCACGCGCGCGCGCGCATGTATGTATACATTTATATCACAATAGAGAGTCCCAAGGGGGATTCATAGAGAGTAACAGCAGGTCTGAGTATGTAAGAAAGGTATATGGATACAGCCCATCACAAATCTATGATCAAAAGAGAGGGTAAAAACAGATACTTAAGACCATGCAAATCCATTAGTAACTGTTCTGATGAAGATAAATGAAGAAGGCCTAACATAAAACAGAGAAAAGCTTGGCGTTTGGTCCAATTTTAAAGTTTATTTAGGTTTTGGCCAAAAACCCTTAAAATGGCCTCCTCAAGGCCAATGATTTGGTCCAACTAAACCCAGTTATTGTGGACTTTTTATGGATACAAGGTCAATGAAAAATGCAGAAGACAAATACTTGATTTTTTTTCCAAATTGACACCTTCAAGGAAAGGACCAGACCCAAAAAGGGTTTTTTGCATCGTCAAGAACATGAGGAAACAACAGTTCAACATTGGTATCAACATGCACCTTGCATTTAGTAGAATGCTACTGCAGCAGAAGCCAAAAGAATAGACTAAAAGTAGGAATATGGCACAGTTTATAAAATGCATATGACAATGATTTATGTACAAACCTTTCTCCATGGACCTGATCTTGTTGAAGTTTGAATTTGATTGTCGGTCTACATCACCATAGTATAGAAGTCAGAGATAGAAGGAAAAAATTGTATATATCCTAGCAACAGTAATCTGCCAACTGTATTTCTTCCTTTAGCAATCATTTTCATGCCAAAGCAATACATTATGTACTCATCTACCTCTTCAAATTTTTCGAAGTTCTGAGTGTCCAACTCATCGTTGACCTCAGGAATAAAAGCAGCTTTCATCTGATACAACCGGTCCCATTCGATCCCTTTAAACCATGGATGGGCCTGAAACCACAAGTGTACCCTTTCCATTGTCATTTTCAGCTCATTAGCTGGAGCAGTTCAATAGTCAAGAATTGAACAATTAAGACCCCATACTTTAATTTCATCAGCCCCTTTCGTTCCCAGCCTCTGGTCGACATTACATAGAAGTTTGCTAATGAGATCTTTAGCTTCTGGAGACAGCTTTGCTTCTTCAGGAAATTTCAAATGAGTTCTCCAGTTCACAATCTGCCAAAGCAAGCATTCATATTAAATAGTTGTGAGGCCAAAAGCCCAAGTATAGTTGACCGAATTAAACAACACCACACATGAGAATTCCAGCTCAAAATAAAATTTCAATTTTGACCTTGAAACCTGAATAATTCAATGTGCTCAACAATGCATATATAAGCCTGTTATTCATTTAAAGTTTAAAATAATAAATCCATATATATCTAAGCCCCAATCATACCACATTTCAGCTACCACAGTACACATGCTATGAAATGTTCATCATTGTCATCATCAAAGAAGGATGGGTTTATTGATCACTTAAAAAAGGCCATAATTTGGTCCATATCTACAGCTACTGTGTTACATATAGATGTGTACATTGACATCCTGTTGATGAGAAGAGACTACATTTTTAGAAGCACATCACCGTCCCTAAAACACACATATTGGTAACAAGGGGAGCTCATCTTCTATTAAGTGATTTAACTTCACTTTTCCATAAATACACTAGCACCTATGATGGTAGAGTATCAGTGAAAAAAAAAAATAGTATTTCAATGCTAAGATACCTTTCTACATGTTGACATAGGATCATCGGAGTAAAAAGGAGGGTATCCCACAAGCATTTCATACATGATGGCACCAAGGGACCACCTGCAGAAGTAGTAGCCAAAGATCACCAAAACAAATAACAGGAAAAACATCACAGTTTTGAAAACAAAAAGAGACAAAATGATGAGGAGAAAGCATTTTCTTTTCCACTACTTTTTTTTCTTCGAAAATACCCACCAATCACATTCCATCCCATAACCTTTCTTCAAAAGAACTTCTGGGGCAATATAATCCGGTGTGCCAACAGTTGAATAAGCCTGCATTAGGTATTGTTAAAAGTTTACATTACAAGTGCCAGGAGTAATGAAATTCCATGGAATAATACTGAAAATTGGCTGTGAATGATCATCCACATAAATCCCATGAATGTCCCGGACAAGAATAATAGAGGAACAAAAAAAAAAAATGTGAGGATTAATATTTAGCATGATCTGTTTTGTATTGACCGACCAAGGTCGGTCAATACAATCCTACTCGAGTTAAAACTTACCAGCGTCCTTCTGTTCCTCTGCCAATGCTGCAGTTGCTCCTGTTGAGTTCGCCTTGATGCCAAAGGTCGGCCATCACTTGAAAGAGCCCCACTAAGATTGTTTCCCACAGAGAAGTCCTTCTCTTGCAGATTACTGCAATCTAGTGGTTTACATAAACCAAAATCCGACAATTTCATATGACCATTTCTGTCAAGCAGCAAGTTGTCAGGCTTGATATCTCTGCAACATAAAATGACAAGATGCATCATTAGTCATTTCAATGAATCATAGGGGAAACAACTATAGGAAATAGAAGTAGGGTATTGACTATTAACAGTGCACTACCTATGAATATAATTATGTTTATGGATGGATTCAATTGCCAGAACAGTCTCTGCAACATAGAATCTGGACTCATCTTCAGTCAATATGTCCTTCCTCATTAGCAAAGTCATCATATCTCCACCAGGTAAATACTCCATAATGAGATAGAGATATTCTTCATCCTGGAAGGAACAGTATAGTTTGACAATGCAATTGCTATCAACCTCAGCAAGAAGATTCCTCTCTGCTTTTACATGTTCAACCTGAAAAATACATTCGCAAGTTACAAGTAGATATAATAAGATCCTGAATCCCATCTTTGGCAGCCTGGAGACAATAATACCTGCCCTCTACGAAGCATCTCAGATTTTTTTAACTTCTTCATAGCATATACATGACCTGTTGCCTTCTCCCTACATATTCTGACCTGCACCATAAAAACAAACACTAGAATCAGGATCAAAGGCTTGATTTGCCATAGAAGCAGATCAGAAAAAAAAGTCAATACAATAGAAAAAATGTGATACTCAGAGAAGACATGTAAATGGATACAGAAAAAGTTTCAGAGCTGAGCACATCCATGAAAAATGTACAAGAACACATCAAGAACTATATTCCCAGTTACTGCGGATGCTCAAATAGATTATGGTCCACAGAAAGAACCATTTTCTTGCAAGAACAGCCATCTTGAAAACTAAATACAGTTCCCATATCTGCTACTATGCTGAAGTCATTCTACAAACAAATCAGATTTTGCGCTAAATAAGAAATTTCATATACAAAGAGTTATCACTAAACCAACTAATCTGCAAAGTCCTCTTACAAAAACATTTAAGCCTACACAACCAACATATGGGAATAACCAACATGGAGCACTATGTGATAACCATTATGCCATACCTCACCAAATGCACCTTTCCCTATCATTGTCAACGGCTCAAAATCATCAGCACCCATTTTATGCCTCTGCAGGCGCATGTATTCTGTTTCCTTCTTCTCCAGGTGCTTGAGCAAATTGTTTTGCTCTTCCTCAGAAACATCAGCATCAGCCAGCTTCATTTCCAGTATTTGGCGACTACAAAACATACATTCACTTCAATACCATGAATTACAGGTAGCAAAGACTTTTTAATGTATGAATATACCCCAGCCATCCCAATGCATTTATCGACAATACAGAGAATTCTACATGTACAAATAAAATGATGTATCAAAATACTCTGTAGTTAGTACTTGGCCACTTTCCTACACTCACATCATTATCGAACTGACTGGAACCCTTTTCTATCTGCGAGGGTTCCACCAGAACCTCTCACTAAAATACCCCTAGAAGGAAATAGGGCTAAGCGGAGCGAAAAGTGCGCAAATACCTTTTCAATACCTTTCTCAGAAGAAAAAAATGCAAAATGTGACTTCTCTTAAAAGTTTTCCACACCCTGCAGAAATCAAATGTCGCCTGTTCTCATCTTAGCCATGGACCAGTCATCAGGACAGCTACTTAATCCTAAGAGACATTCTGTATCCATGGGAAGTATTATCTTGTAGATCCTAGGGGAGCATCTTCAAAATATATCTATGACATGCATTATTAGATTGCTAAATTTCACCATTTGCTATCTTATCCCTGTCTGATCTGTTTTGATTTGGTGAACTATGCATTGCTTGCCAAAACAGAATGTCCTACAATGAAAGGAGCCTACTTGGATCCAAAGCTCATAGAAATGTGAGGGATGTGGTAGTTAATTATTTTACAATGCACTTTCTTCCATTAACATCAGAAAATGCAAGAAGAAAAAAGCTCTACCACAAACAGAAACCAAGGAGACATCAAGAGGCAATTGACTGCCCAAAAGTATAGAAGGGAAAAGGTATTGACTAGGTGCAAATATTTTCTTTATTTAACTAAGGTTCTTCACAACTGTAGTAATTACAGAATGTTGTAGTAATATCAACTCTTTGTCTCGCAGAACCTTGAAGAGTAGGATTTAAAAGCCAACTTATGGTTCTGACCTAAAAGTCTCATTGAATAAGAAATGCAATTTCACAGAATTAAGTATTCTTCTCTTTGCCAAAACCATAAACCATAATACGTCCTTCGGAATAGAAAGATAGGACCAAAGGAGGTTGAAGACAACTACAATATGTTCATTTAAACTAATCATACCCTACATCTCACTACTGTCACAAGTAAAGCACGTGCTTTTAGAACTTTCCAGCATTATCTTTCCAACACTTCTTACTTTGCTTGTCCTCCTCCATCTAAAGAGTTCACCGCCTCATCTGTGGACAATTTGAGCTAAAGACAATATTTCTATCGACTACCTGAAGTTAGCATCTATAAATGCCCTCACTGATAAATGGAAGACAAACCACAACCTGTTATAACCAGTCAAAGGAATAAACTCTAGCCAGTCAAAAAATAAAGAGTTAATGACATCATCATTTGGAAGATCATTGTCGTATCTAGGATACTCCGACGAATAAGGCATTAAGTAAAAAGTACAAGTTCTGCTCAGGTGTTCTACAATTACTTCACACCAATTCACTCACTTGATGTGCTTTAGGGCAAGACAAATATTTTTGAGTATATTGCTCCCATTTCCATTCAATAGATCAGTTTATTCTAACTTTCCCTCAAGCATATTTGTTGAAGTAAAACGATCATTCCATTGACATCATAGGCCTTTGAAAAATTAATTTGAAGCCATGAAATGATCTAAGTATCCATCAAGTGGCAGACATATTAAGAGTTACTTCCTCATTTAGTAGCCATGCATCTCCTGAAAGAACCCAATCCTCAGAAATGGCGGCTCAGAGAAAGGAATTACTCAGTATATGAGTACAATAAGAAAGAAGTGCTCAGCACGATCCAGTAGAAAAGAATCATAAAACACGTAGTGCTGCCAATTTAGTACATCCATAATGCCAGAGTAAAACCATACCGCTCTTTCCTTTCTTCCAGATTCTTCATTTGCTTTTTGTAATGATTTTCTATGTACTGCTTTGCTGCTGCAACTTTCTGCTTGGTGACACTTGAAGGTGCTTCTTCACTTGTAGGAGGTTTTGACCCATCTTTCCCATTTCCTGCGACGTCTTTCTTTTTCGACGACCTTGCTCCATCTTTGGACCTAAACTTCCCGAACCAACATCTTGCGGAGTCCATTAGCAGACTCCCAACTCTAAACCTTACCTCCCAAATCTACTTGTCAATTAATTGTCGCCAACTGCTAAAGAGCACAAACTGCACTAGGTAAACATCTCAAGGATATATCCAGATCCTTGCACACCATTGATCACTTGATGGCCCAATTCATGCTCTTCAAATCTACAGAAATGAAACAATGGTAAGTCAGCCCCATAGGAATATATAATTACAATACAAGGACAAACAATTAGACACAACATTCTGTTCCTGAAGAATCGGAAACATTCTTCAGGGAAGCAAAACACTAATCCAAGAATGCTAGAATAAGATCTTTCAATATCCAAACGACACACTTCTTTTCCACGGAAGATTCAATCTCTAGACAAATGGGATTCTCCCGAAAAGTCAATACTGCATTGAAACCACCAGCATGTACACTGTCTATGCACCTCGTCACCAAGAGAACAACATGCCGTGGCCAGTTAGATTACACATGCGACAAGCAAGAGCTAACATAAATATAATGAGTTGCCTGAATGCTCAAGTTAGGAAACAGGAGGGACAGGATTTTAAATTCAGTAGCATTAGGTGCTGAAAATTACATTAAATCCTCCTTAGCTGAGCAAGAGATCTCATGATCTTAACTGACAAGACATCTGCCAACGCAACTCTAATGGGTTCCGCACAAGCGACATTATGATCCAGTTAGGCGGCGCGAAGCAGATACACGCACTTCGAAGAAAGAGCGACTAAATAGATAATTCAAATCTCCAAAATTATTGGCCAGGAACACTTCGAGACAGAACGAGAACGCAAATCAGGCGTTAATCCCGGCGATCGCATTCCAATGCACGAAGGGCAAAATTCCCCCCCAACGGAAGCAACCGACGCGACTCTACAACTATCTCAAACTCTCAACGGCGAAGCAAATGAGAGTCAAAGCTCTCGCCGTCCGACTCTCGAAAGCAGAGCGAAACTACTCACAAGCGGCGTGGGGGTGGAGCAGCTCCGAAGCAAATTCCGATACTCTCTCTGATCCAGAGCGCCGGGGCGACCGGGCCAGCGAGCCCCTCGGGAACCCTAGAATCGAGGCGCCCGCGTGATGCCGGCTAGTCGGCGGCGGCGGCGGCGGCGGAGCCGAGGCGGAGGAGGGCGGCGGCGAGGGGGCAGGGGCGATTCCGGGACCGGCGGCGGAGATCGCGGCGGCGGAGAGAGCGCAATTGGCGGCGAGGGAGGGAGGGAGTTTTTTTTTACTTGGGAGGAGGTGAAGAAATGGCTGCTGGTGGTGGTGGTGGTGGAGGTGGTGGTGGTGTGGTTGAGTTCATGATTCGCTCTCTCTCTCACTTTCTCTTTCTCTCACTATCGATGCCCCCTTTTTCTCTGCGCGTTGAAACTTTTGTTTTTCCCCTTTTTTTTCTTTTTTTCTTTTTTTCATTTTCTCCTGTTTTACTTTCCCTTTTTTTTTTATAACGCTTGCTTTGCGCGTATTGAAAATTGAAGCCCCCTCGGTCATCCCTCTCTCTCTCTCTCTCTCTCTCTACGCTTTCCTCTTTCTCCGACACGCGCTTACGGAATTGAGACATTTTCGAGGTTGGACCGGGATGGCCAGGACCCGTCTGGACATAATTTCGTACAAAGGTAATATTTTCTTTTTAAGATTAATATTATGAAAAATCATAAGTTCATATATATATATATATATATATATATGATGAATTTATGTCAAATTAATTTCGATCACCGAAATCCCCGAACTGATACACTTATTAGTGCTCGTCTCGTTAAAGTGGATATTTCATTTTTGTTTGTCTTACTCTAATTATTAATTACGCTCAGATTTTAATTATGTTGTTTCTTTACAAAAGATGAGGAATCGAACTATTCACCATTCTTTCTCATGTGAGAAGAGTGATCACTAAAACAATCCATAATGAATAAATATTGAATTGGATGATGCATGATAATTAACATACGTACTAATTTAGAATTATCTTTTGTTTATCATAAATTTACTAGTTTATATTAAGTGAATGGTAAGTGTGCTAGAAATATTTGAGGTTTTTTATAGTCCAAAAATTAAATTAAGGTAAATTATCGTAGATGTGCTAGTTTGAAAATTTCTATAATATTAACTCTTTTTTTAATTGTCCTTATCCTTTGTGCGGATGCTCGATTCTTGCAGTACTCACAAATGTTCACCAGCACAAAAGTTATGTTGATTAATGATGTAAATATAAACAATCAATGTAATAATATTATTAAAATATTTGAATAATAAATCACATATTCATTTAGTAACTCAATCTTTTAACAAAATTGGCAATGATTTCACCTATCAAAAGTAGAGATTCTGAATTTAAATCTTTTTAGGTCAAACTTTAATATAATTAACAAGTTGATAGTGATATTATCAAATCTCACTAATATATTTATAGATACCATTTTTTGGAGGCTAAGCAATTGCAATCGTACAAGTTTCTTGATATCCAAGATTTCAAATGCAATTAGAATTTTGAACGCACCTGGCCAATGCAAAGAGCATGCCTTAAGATCAAGAAGTGACTAATCGAGATACGCGAAAGCAGAATAATTTATTAGAGAGTAATAAAGAAATTTGCCCGCCATCTTTAAGTTTTAGAATCGCTGTATGTACCAGCAAAACCTTTGTGACCTGAGGAATCTCTTCCTAAATTTTGTGCAAGAAAAGAAAAAGCAAAAAATAATAAAAAGATTATCCGACTTCAAAAACTTTCAAGATAAAATCTAAAAAATTAGCAATAATTAAAATAAGGAACAACTTTACTCAATCGTCAACACCCATTGATGACTTGTTTGCCCGAAAATAATGCGGAAAGAATGTCAAGACTATCATAATTTCACATCCGATGCTCAATTTAGCTCCATAATTTTTCAATCAGTTGCTCGAAAGCCACAATTTAAATAAAAAAAATTCCCTTTTATTGACATTGCCAATTTTCCTATCTAAATTTTTTTGTTATTGCATTCAAATGGTCATTTGCGTTATATCGCTCGTGGGGAATATATTTTAGAAATTATGACGTAACTTTTAAGAAACATTCGCTTAGAACAACGTTGGACCTTAGCAAGACATTAACATGTTACATATGAATTTCAGAATGTAAAATTTCGAAAGTATTTCTTATGAAAAAAATATAAAAAACCCCCAATTATCGGGGCAAATTTTGCAATATTGACATGTTAAAATAAGAAACGTATCTATATAACTCAGCAATATAATTGATTAACTCATATATATCATCGAGGTAAAAGTGCAAAAAAGAAAAAAAAGACTGATAAGTTATGTGCAAAATATACTGAGGAAAAATCCCATTAACAATCCTAAACTCTCTCCGTGGATGTCGGAATTTTAACGGCTATTAAAGATAGAAGTTCCGGGGTATCTTTAAGGAAGTGGAGAGATTGGTTTGTTTAAACATGTAATGGGAATTTAATGATTGGTCAAAATGATAATTAAAGAAGGAAATATAAGATTAGTGGCATCTTTAAGGGATGATGATGGTGATGAGCTGGACCACAAGCGGCAAAGCATGGGTCTCAAGACACATTGGCTTAGCTTTTCCATACGTTTAAAAAGCCTTGATGTACGCCTGAGATACAGAAAGCATGCCTCACACGTGGCACGCTCACATGCGTCGTCGGACGACAATTGGACTTTTGGGGACCCGGGTTCTTCTTTTCCTTCTTTTTGAGATGATCATACGAACGGCTCATGGATTTTGACTCGTATATTATTATTGCGTTTTTTATTTATTCGATACGATTTTAAACTTTATATTAATGTGTGAAGTCATTTTTAAATTTAAAGATGTTCTTTCGATGAAAATATCCATTATTGTTCTTAAATATTTTCATATAATTTAATGATTGAATTTAATGAACAAATTAAAAGTTCAAAAATAACATTGTACGTTAAGCTAGAATTCAAGAATTATATTGAAGAAATTAAAATTTTCATTAATCCAAAATTCAAAGACTATTAATGTCATTTTTTTTTTCTTTTTTTTACGAGTTAAACAATCATTATTCCCATTTTTTTTGGAAAAAGAATAGGACTACATCTTGTGCTTATTAATTAGCTTAATTGAGCGGGAACATTGTACCACGATTTTGAAGTGTCTCAATTATAAGAGAGAGATCTGGATAATTCCATATTGGTATAAATATAAAAGGTTTAATTAATTGTCGTTTTTGACATGAAAGTTATTGCATTACTCTAATTTAATCCAAGCATTGAACTTTTTTTATTTATTTGATCCCTGCATCTTTTAGCAAAATCTAGGTTGCTCCTCCACACATCATCCCCCTTTTGCTTTTTACTCGCAAAAATTTCTCTGCGAATCCTTTGCGGTTGCCATCCTCTCATGTTCCGATACTAATAAATTGGGAGATATCAAAGTGAGGATACCGACATGAATTTTAACCAAAATCTTTTGACTCGCGCACTTTTTACTTTTTGAAAATTCGAAACTCATAAAACTTTTGCAATATGTGAATGCTAGCACGTATATTCAAATATAATTTTTTCATAATTTTTAAAATTTCGAATAATATTTTTAGATTTTGGCCGGGTATAGTTTCCCTTCGGCTCAAGTGTAAATAAACTTGCAAAATTATGGTTTAGACTTTAGAGGACTACATTATACAAAGAGTTGATGTTTGAGGACCAAACTGTAAGGGGAAAAGATACAACATTGTTTGGAAAACTGTAGGAGCATATCTAGATGGATTTCTATTTTTTTCTTTAATCTTAGTCTTACGGTGGATACGCATATAAACTCTTTTTTAGCCGTAAACACATGAAACTTCCACAATACATAAATATTGACAAGTAAGTTATGTTTTAAATTTTTTAAAATTTGAATAATATTTTGACGAGAAAAAAAATACTTTTTCATTTGAACTTAATTCTTAAACAAACAAGCCCCTTCGTCATTCTCGATCATGACAGATACATCAAATACTTCCTTTTGAAAAACTTGCTCCTTTTGTCTCCTATAAAACCTACCTCGTCACTCTATCAACCCCTTTCAATACTTCTTGAAACATAGATAGACAACCAAGTAATAATAGAATATATGTACATGCAAACATCCAAAGTCAAATAACATAATCCCTCTCAATTTCAGGTACCTAAGGGTGCATTTGGTAACATTTCTACTTCTGGGAACAATTTTTTTTGAGAAATAGTTCTTTTCTATTTCTATTCCTTGGAACAATTTCTAAGTAAAATAGGACGTTTGGTAACTACAAAAATTTCTTGTTCTCGAAATAGAAAAAGAATAGAAATGCATTTGGTATCGACAAAATTTTTTTATTTCATTCTTTCTTGATAGCGGTCGCCATCCGCACCCCACCACTGCCGGTCACCAGCTCGCCGCTTGCCATCACCGATCGCCGCCACCGGTCGCCGATTGCCGGCAGCAGGGCGAAGGACAGCGACTGGCGGTCGGTCGGTGGCAAGCGGATGGGGGTGGCCAAGGACAAGTGGCGAAGATCGGCAACCAGCGGCGGCAACGGCGGCGATCGGCGACACCGGCGGGCGGCGGTGGCGGCGGCGGCGGCGGGTGGGTGGCCGAGTGTTATAAGGGTAAGAAGTCCCCAAGAAATAGTTTCTAAAAATTGTTCCCATAAATAAGAAGCTAGTTTTTTCTACTTCTCATTTTTACTCCAAATTTATTCCCAGGGGCAACTTTCTATTCCCGGGAATAGAAAAATCAGTTGGCGTTACCAAACGGATTTCTATTCCTTTTCTATTTCAGGGAACAAAAGAATAGAAAAACAAAGAAATTAGCAAGTTGCCAAACAGAACCTGATAGTTGCATAAATATTCATGACAATAGTCCCAATTGAGTTTGTACCGTGATAAAATGCTTGAATCTTTCACCTCCACTTAATTAAGGAAGATCCCAAGTTTCAATATCTCACACATGCCAATATCAAAGAAGGGTCGCCAGCTTGCATAACTATACAATCACTCAATGGTATAGGGACAAGCGGACTTCCGCCGCACTAGGACAGAATTTAGTTGGTTGTCAACTAGCGTCGATGCACTTAAGAATGATCATGAAAAATCATTAATTGTATCATATATCAATCATCCACGTATAACAAGTATAAAAGGAGCCATTATAAAAAGGAATTACTTGAGATGTATCGTTATGCTAAGAAAATCTTCAATTTCAAAGAGGAAAAACATGCACACCGCCGAGCCATTTCACGTTGGGACGAAGAAAATGTCAATAATTAGTATTTTTAGAAAAAAATATTTTCAAATAATTTATTTTTATAAAAAAAAAAAAAAAAAAAAAGCGGGCCTAGGGCGCTCTCATTTTTCAAATCCATACCATCATCTGACACCTACTTTCTATCAATTCCTTTGACCAGAAACAAAAAAGAGAAGCTTAGCCAAAGTAATATGACCGCAACCTCCTCGATTTGTTGACTTTTGGTCTTCTAGAAGATGAATTCTTGGTTACAAAAAGATTATCAAGTTAGCTTAATATATGATTTCTCTCGTATGTAGATGATCGCATTCATATGGGACTGTTATTATATGAGAGGTGAAAATATATAGCGGGTGTATATAGTTGATGATTATTCATTATTATGAATATTTTCCTTTCCTATTACGAATGTTTTTATTTAAAGCGTGTTATTTTTCAGAACATTTTTCTTTTCCAATTTTTGAAGATGTGTCGAAATATATTTTTTGTAACTTGTAATTCTTAAAATAGGCCCTTTGCCATTGGCTTGCTTGTGACTTCACGATCCAATAGTTATCTGTCTTTTCGAGTTTCTTCACCACTAATCATGTGTATTTAATAGTCAGGCTATGTTCACTGTTCTAATTTTTTTTTAAAGAAATATTACTTATTGATATTTTTGGCAAAATAAAAATCTTATTCACAATTCAAAAGATTAAGAAAGAAATTGACATGATTGCAAATTTTCATAAAATATATGGGTATAATCGAAATGTACAAACTCATAAATTAAGAATTAAGTAAAATTATCTCTTTACCAATTTATATATATGAGTGCACTAGAAGTCTTAAAACTTGTCATGAAAGTTCAATTGAGTTATAAACTTACAAAAAGTGCAATTAAATTATAAAACTTGTCAAATTAGTACAATAAAGTCTTTTGTTAACTCCGTTCAACCTGGTTAATGAAAATTTTTCATTTTCATTAGACTAAAACCACGTCGTTTCGATTAAAATAAATTTTTAATAAAATTTTAAAAAAGAGAGAGAAATGTTTGAAATGAGGCGGCGAGCACTCCTAGTCACCAATGCCCCACCATCATCAATAAGGACTAGCCAATGGCCAATGACCCTCACCTAGATCGGGCAAGGGTCGCCAACCCTCACCTAATCTATGGGAGGGCTAAGACTTGACAACTTTCGCCAGCCATCCTTCACCTGATGGTGGGGTAGGCCTAGCAAGGGCTTGCATAGCCCTCGCTACATAGTTCAAAACCATTATCTCTCTCTCTCTTTCTAAATTTAATTTAAAGGGTTAATATTGCCAAAAAAAAAAATTCAAATTTATACACTCATGACAAATTATTCCAAATTAATTTTTTAACCACCAAAATCCCAAAACTTGTACATTCATAAAATATTTACTTTTTGTTAGTTTTCGTTAAATTGGATTAATATCACGAAAACCACAAATTGATATACATGTGATAAATAAAGTTAAAAACCCAAATTAGTATATCTAAGGCAATTTAACGAAAAAATTTAATGAAAATTAACAAAGGGTAAATTTGTTATAGGCATATCGATTTGAAGAAATTAGTTTGGGGCAAATTTGTTACAAATACACTAATTTGGGGATTTTCGTGGTTTTAACCATAATTTAAATAAAACTTATATGAAAAAGCATATTTAGACCAAAACGACATTGTTTTAGCCACATCATCGCCGCATAAGAGAGAAAAATAAAAAAAGCCACATCATTATTTTCCGTTAGCCAAGTTAGATGAAGGGAAGAGGTAGGGGATTCGAATCTCCACCTTCCTAGCAGGGTTGAGGTATAGACGATTTAGTTTCAACTTCTACATCTTATGAGGAAGTAAAGTAAAAGTTTAAGAGTAAGAGTTATAATAAAAGTAGAGTAGCAGAAACAAAAAAAAAAGTTAGATAGAGTTAATGGAAAATTTTGATTGCACAAATTTGATAAGTTTTACAAATTGAATTACACTTTTTGTAAGTCTTTTTGACACAATTGCACATTCTTGATAAAATTTTAAGACTTCTAATATATTTATCTTAAAAAATTATAAATTGCAATTAGTTAGATTTCAAATATTAAAATTAGCCCAAGAAAAGAAGGAAAAGCAAAAATCACTCCAAAGAGATGGATGAGGCTTTAGGAAAAGGTTTAAGCATCATATGATTGTCGCCTAAGCCTAAAAGTACGGCCACGTGCTTTGGTGGATGAACTGATCCCGATATACATTATTTTTGCCCCTTTTAGGTCAGGTATCATGATTTTATTCGAATGTTCCTTTTTACAAACTAATTTATTGCCGATTGATAGGAACCTAAATACATTCTATTTTATTCTTGGGATTATTATATAAATGGTGATTAAACTTTGGCTGGATATTCAAAGTCGCCTCTAAATTTTTAATTTGTTTAATATAGCCTTTAAGCTTCATCCCAATGTGTAATGTGACCCTAAACTTTGGAAAATTTACAATATGGTCCATAGACTATATAAAAATATACAATGTTATCCTTTCATAATTCAAGTTCGGGGTCAATATTAAATAATTTTATTTAATCAATGGACCAAAATTGAACATGTGCTAAGAGTTTAAAGACCATATTGAACATATTAAAAATTTAGAAGTCACAATGCATATTATGATAATGTTCATGAATCATATTGAATAAATTTTTAAAAAAATGGAATACAATGTGCATTTGGTCAATTTCATAAATCATTTATGTCATTTTTCCTTTATTCTTTAGATTCCTAGCACCAATCGCCCCTTCCAAAAAAAAAAAAATTCCTTTACATATTTGAAAAATAAAAGCGAAAAAAAAAAAAAAAAAAAAGGCAATCTAAAATAATAATTATTCTTGATATTGATTTTTATAACCTAACAAAGTATATGGAGACATGTACTTATTGAAAATGTGTCTTAAATATCTTCTATATTTTAAGCAAAAACCATTCTTACATCATATTCTTTTTTTAAAAATTTCTAATGGTGCCCCCAACAAAAAATAAAGAAATTAAGTATCCTTTTCAAATCACCCCTCATTAAATATCAAAACGACAAAAGAAATATAACTAGTACATCTCTTATAACTTGTTATTTTATCTACTTTCTCATAAAATCACCAAGTTTACTCGCATAAACAATCATTCCATTTACGCACGTATGTTCTTGTGCCCCGGCTTTATTACATATTTATCATAAGAATACCAACCATGGAATTTTATTTTTTTACTATTGATGTACTTGATAAATTTTAAATGAAAAAGAAATCCCTATATAAAATTATTATTGGATGTGTTGCAAGCGTATATGCATCATGGAGCTTCAACTTCCTTCCCTCATCTTTATTGTTCGCCAGAATTGTCCATTTCCATGGCCGAAACTAGCCAAAAGAACCCCCTTTTTAAAACCAAATAGGACTGATGCAACGGGTTGGAATGTCAAAAAAATTTCACCTAAAAAATTAGAGATCATATGATCGAGTCCCATCCGCAACATGCAAACTAATATGAGTTAAGACCATTTGCACATGTCAAAAAAGCGGATTGAACCGGTTCATGAGATCTACGGGATGTCCCACAAGCTTCCAAATGTTTGCCTCTTCATGCTCGTGCTCCTGTGATGGTAAAAAAGAGCCTTTCCTCTTTTTTGGTAAGATGGCTATACATGATCATCACTCCATTTGTAGGCACGGTGTCTATGTCGATGTTCTCTCACAAGCGAGGACTCCGAATTCCTTAAATTAGAGGATAAGAATGGAGAAAATCAGTAAAGGTGTTTATGGCTCACAAAAGGCTGAAGAGTACAGTAGGGACTGGATGGGGACAGTGAGGGGGATTTTCCCTTGTAGGTAAGGCATCAAGGTGGGGGACCATATTCTACCCATTGGATGAGCATCTATTCAAAAAGTAAGTGAGATAAAAAAGAGAGAGAGAGAGAGGGAAAGATCACATGTAATCCTTCTAAGTTACCCTACTTGTCAAGTCAACTTTTGGTGGGAGGAGGAGGACAATGTCATGGGGCGGTATTATTTTCCACTAGACTTCTTGCAAAAATTTGATTTTGTTTGGTTACTAGAGGAGATCCCAAACGTTTCAACCGGAAAATTCTCAATAGATATGCACACCGTTGCATTTATATCTATCGAGGGAGGCTTGACTTACAAGTAAAGGTGATCACTGGGCAAGTCTGGGTTAGGCCAGGCTAGAATTATTACCAAACCCACCGTGACATATGTATTGTGTATAATATTTGAGTTGGGTTGGGCTAAAGTTGGATGGCTCATGCTCTCTCCTATAAGCTTGTTGTCGAAACCGCCCACTATTGGTCAAGTGAGCAGCCCACCCCATTAATCATCTGTATTTCTCGGGGCATTAACATATGCCTCTCGAAATTGTTTTAAGGGGGAAACGTGTGAATTAAATATAGATATGCAGTATGAAATTTAAAATTCTATTATTACAAATTTGATTAGATGTCATCAAAAGAAAGGAAGTGTAAGAAATCATCCCATAATTCAAGAAATCGTGTGGAGTATTGTGTACGTTTTTGTCAAGCCACCATAGATCATGAAGATCGGTCCTTGCATTTTATGTGAAGAGAAGCAAATGGTGTAGGTCCCTATGTATGCTCATGGATTTCCTCTAATGAGCCAAGACCATGGACGAAATCGATCATAGTCATCATGACGCTCTTGAAAAGAACATAAAATGAGAAAATTCATGATATCTTCTATGAGATTTTTTATTTTTGTGTTTCTTTTTATCATGACTAGCGATCATGAATACTTGAAACGGTGCATGAACTTGATTGTCAATTACGCATTGTGTATATATATCTCATTTCCCCAATGGTAAAGTTAAGGATCATCACCCCATTTGACAAGGAAATATTACCAAAGCCTTGCTCGAGTTTTTCTTCATGTCTTGATGATGTTAATTAGAGCCATCTTGACAACATCTACGACCTCCTATTGTCAGGAAGTTTGTCCCTATCGAGTTGGGGGTGTCGAGTTGCCTGTGTGCCAAATCTCGAATCCATCTTGAATGCCATAAGATTCAGTAAGTAATATCCCAAACCCGTTTGTTAATCCTACACTAGTGACCCAATTAAGCCCCCATTAGAGTTTAATAAGATTTCCCCTATTGTTAATCTCGCAAGAACTCTAGGGTTCCGCGACCCCTCTCAATCCTGAGGACCTTTCGCAACCGAAATCACTCGCATCAATCTTATGCACATTGATTCTCACTCTGATTGAATTTGTTACTTTTAGAGAGAGACAACGGAACAGGTGAAATTTTGGTGTGCAATTGAATCCTTCGACTAAAAAATTTCCCAACATGCTTGTTTGTTACTTGGAGTCAGGAAAGGGGGCGGCTGTTGAATCAAACAAGTCAAAAGAAAAACAAGAATTTGTCAAATTGTTTTGAGAATCTTCTTCTAAAAGCAACAAACCAAAAGGGCCAAAAAGCAAAAGGATATGATTATTGAAACCTACCTCCAAGCCTTTAGCACCGTTTGCACGTCAGTCCCCAAACTTTCGAAAGTTATAAATCATCTCCCCAAACTTTCGCAACTTTGCACAATAGTTCGTAAACTCTTACAACTCGTAGATTGCCCCCGTCCTTAATTTCGTTCCGACTGTTAATTTTTTTCGTCTGCGTAACTTGAGTGCTTCCTGAAAAAGGACTAACTCATTTGTTTTGACCAGAATAAATTTTATTACATGATAAGTGAAAATTAGAAAAAAGAGAGAGTGATGCATCGTTGTTGAGTTTAAGAAAATTCTGCAGAGTTTGATTTGGTTAACAAAAATGAGTAAATCCATTTTCAAGAAACACTTACCAACGGCTACGCTGAATTTACGGGAGCAATTTATTACTTTTTAAAGTTTGAGGTTATTACATAATGGTGCCAAATTTTAAGGGAATACCAAGCGACTACGAAAAAAAAAGAATGAAGCCGAACACAAAAAACCAATGGTTCCTAATTAATCCCTCAATGTTCAATGTCATCAATATCTACACTAGATAATTTTAAAAAAGCCATGCCGCCTAAACAACTATGGCCATGAATTCGTCGGAAGGATCAAATAATATCTAATAAAAAAATTAGTACTTGATTGCACTAGTTTCAAATGTTTAGGATTTGATTACACGGAGGCCCAAAGCTAGGATTGTTGTCGCAATTTCCCCTACAATTATTTTAGCTGCATGAGGCCAAGGCAAAAAAAAGAAAAGAAAAAAAGGGCCCAAAAGGCACTGAAATGATTAGAGTTTGATTTTGAAGCCTATTAAGTAAACCCATACGCGCAGGATTGGAACTTCTATAATATCCTTAATGTATATTATGCATAAGAATGCAAAGAAAAGAAAAGAAAAGAAAAGAAAATTGAGTGTATAAGGCTCTTTAAAAAAGTGAATGGTTTGAAAAATATTTTTTAAAATTGATAATTTATAATCCTTTAAAAATAAATAGAAGATAAATATTTCATTTTTCATCATCCACAAAAATATTTAGGCACAAAATATTATTGATAATGAAAATAATTTTCATTGACTAATTATTTTAAATAATATAAATTATCATTTTTAAAATAATATTTTTCAAATTATTTATTTAACACAATATATATAGCCTAACTTTCGACACTAGGAAATGACTCAAAAGGCTTCTCTAATGCACAAGGAACTCACCCTCAATTATTGTAGACCAAAAAAAAAAACGATGAAGAAAGAAAGAAGCTGAAACCAAGAGATACAGTACAGAAACAAGATAAATCAATTGCTCACTTGAACATGTCCTGAATTGACATCAATTTGTTTGTTCTTGATTTGTCATCTTTCCAGCCTGATTGGATTGACACCAATCAACCTGATGGCTAGAAGCTACTACAACAGAAGATCGTGCTGCCTTCCAGGAGAGAAAACCCACAAGGAAAATGTTTAATCATGACAGAACATCAAAATATACGAATGTCATGAATAATTCTTAAAAAAAAGGTTGGGTAGATCCTAGAAACATGATCCATCACATAGTAGAAAATTTCGAGTGATTCTTTTGTTACGGCATATGTACAAATTCTAACCAATGTGTTGTGACATGCTATTGAATTTTTAAGTACATTAAGGACATGGGTATGTGCTCACCACAGCATTCTAGCTCTGGTGGATTTCAAGTAAAAATCTACAGTCAAGCAAGAAATTGGCCTACATAAATCAGCTTCTCATGTTCTTGAGCTAGAATATATATGTATATAGGTTGACGACATAATGTAACTGTTGAATGATTTCAGGAATGGTTGTGCCAGAAATATGGAAACGAGGGATGTGGAAGGGATCAGAGAAAGCAATTGCAGCACATTACGAGGGGAAGGAACATGTACCCAACTGGACTGCGGATGAGGAATCTCAAAACATTTCATGTGCCATCTTGTTTGGTCAGAATCAAAAAAAAAAAAAAAAGAGGAAAAAGATTGGAGGTATTTTTCTAGGGTTTCCATGCGCATGCGTGTTTGCTTGCTTGTCCACCCCCTTAGCGTGGCATAATAGATAATCAAATTAATCACTTTTTCAAGTTATTCCACAATTTGACATTTCGGGTCAGACCGCAACTTATCGAAAGCTGAGATTCTTTTGAATACTAGGCTCGATTAAACTCCATAACTCGAAATTCTACACCGGACTGCACTGGTCGAGTGCCGAAATTCTTTCAATACTAGGCTTAATTGAACTCCTGGAGATTGTGATAAATTGTAGGGCCGTAACTCGTGATTTAACTCGCTTGTGATCATGAGGAATTATCTAGAACGCTCGAAACGGCAAGTACTAAAAAAATTTCTTTTTTGGAGGGCGTGTAATTTTGTCAAAACCTTTTGCGATGTAATCCTAGTCACGATGGAGGAAGACAGCTGCCTCGGAATGGACACATTGCAAGGCTGTCCGAGAAGACTTTGTTGAGGCAAAGACGAAAAAGAGGGAGTTCGAAGAAAAGAAGGATCCAGGATTCACGGGGATTGATTGTTTAAAACGCATCCTTAAAAATGATCATTTTCCCACCGAGCGAAATTGCACTCCGAGTAGACCACAGCTTGCTTGGCCTTGCTAGGGTTCCAGGACTTTTTAGGCATCTCTCTCGCTTCTGTATTTTAACTTACAAATAGAATCCAATGTTATGTGTGAATTGGGGATATGTTGATCTCTAAATGTGGTGGGTTTCATGTGGAACGTGCCTAATTGGACGATTGAAATATGTCGATGTGTTCACGAAAGTCGAACCTCTTTGCTTTTTCTTTTTTGTTTAATTTGCTTTTTGATTTCTTCAAACTCTCCTTTCCCTTCCTTTGCTTGGACTTGGAATGGTCACTACGGTAATCCATGTCTACAGTGATGGGCATTGGTAATTCCTCATGTCGCTCACATTGGGTTTTCTTTTTCTGGAATTAGTTGGAATTAAAATTAATTAATTTACCGAATTGATTCTCATCAAATTGGTCATTTTCAACCCACCTATTTTAAAAGCTTAATGGTTACCATCTAATAAAATCGGTTAAATCTCTCCTAATAGAAAGATTTCTATCATAGCTGATACTAATATACACCGATAAAGTTTCTTAATGCAAATCTCTATTAATTTTTCCATAGATCATTGCAATTTATATGCATGCAAAATAAATGTACACTTGTTTAGTTCAACTTTCTCAAGTGGCTTTAAGTTCCTAAAGCCCATTGGGAAAAATATTAGGTGTTTGGTAATCATCTTCCTCTTCCCCAGTAGTTGCCCAAGGTTGGCCACCAGCGACTAAGGGGTGGCTTGTCCTTGGTGACTTTCGCCTAGGTTCACACAACCCAGGCGGTGACCCCTAAGGTTGTAGTGGTTGGCTGGTAGTTGGTCGACGATGGAGTTATATCGCATTTGATTTTAATTTTTTTAAATTAATAAAAGTCTTTGCAAATATAAGATTTACCAAACAATATTTACACCAAAGTCATTTTCCAATGCACTTTAAAAGCTACAATTTACCAAACACTAAAGCATTTCAGAAAATTCCTTAATTCCAAAGGTATTTATATTTTTCCAAAGTCATTATTTTAAAATTGAACCAAATGGGCCCATTGATTAGTAATCATGGAGGAAAGAAACATTTCCATTTTAAAATATGCACAATTTCTCACTTTCGTTTAGGAAATTTACAGATTTCATAATTTTTTTTTTTGGTCTTTCAATTTCAAGTACATATAACCTTTTTTTGGGGCCCAAAAAAAGAAATTGGCAAGTTGACTTTATGTCTCCCATCCTAGTTGAGGCTTACGTCAGGCTCAGGCCTGAAAAGACAGATTATGTAACATTCAAAAGAATTTACTGAAATGAGGTTCTTCTAAATCTTTTTGCCTGACCAGACTGCTTAAAACGGTCCTCTTCGGAGGGTATTCACGATAATTGATAGCACTGCATCGGCATTCATGATTAGACCATCAAATAATTTGGTTTGCCAACGTTTGAAGAGAAACATACAAAAGTGACAAGAGAAACATCAACCAAAGCTTCATGCTGCTTTGCAAAATGATCGGCTAACACGAAGAGAAGTACATCGACGATGCCTTTAATATCAATGATCAGGCTGAAGTCATACTTATCGCGTTTCCATGAGAAAAAAAATGACGGGGAAACAAATAAATAATGGCCTATATAGTATGTGGTATTCCCTGGCCTACCAAAACAACCAAACATTATCATGACAAAAACCTGAAACAATTGCAGAATCATCACCGCTTAATGCTGCAAACCATAATGATTCTCCAGACTACACCATGTTCGCTGCATCAGACGGGCTTCTTCGTTCGACACTGGAGAAAGAAACATGGATCGCGTGGCGCTTCTTATTCTGTATCCTGAGATTTTCACTTGTCAGCCACATTTTCTTTTGGACGACAAACACGATATCGTCTCCATCGTCGTCAGGTTCCGAGCCCGAGTTGATCGTTGAAACCGCTTCCCAGTGCAAAGCCGTCAAGGATTTCTCGACAAAATCAATAACTGGTTGCTTGTCCCTGATGACTATGAAAACCAGTGGGCCTGAGAATACGGTCCATCTTTCCTCTCGATATCCGAAATGACAGTCTAAGCATGGAGCAGATCATAAGTTCGAGGGTAGGTTGAATATGCTTCGCACCTGTTGCATCAAATTGTTATCCAACTTTGACCAATCAAACACTGTTTTAGAACTTATAAAAATTGGGAAAGTCAAAATCCAATGTTTAATTGAATGTCAACTATGACTGCTCATTCTCTCATTCTTGCACTGCCACAAGAATATGACCCAGATTTCAAAAACAATCGGCTACGATGCGGTATTCATATTGCGGACGTGCAGGGATAACACTACTAAAAGATTGAAGTATTAAGCTATTCTTATCCGCCAATAAGTCTGAGCCACTTACTTAAATAAATAATTAACTTTGATTGGTCCACACAAAACAAAAGTTAGCAAACATAGTTCTAGACTGGTAGGAACATACCAGTTGTGAATAGAGCCAATTAGGCCTCTGTCATAGATGGGCTTAAGGCTGCGTTTGGTTCAGCATTTCCAAGGAACTTAGGGAAATGTTGGACCATTTGGTTCAGCTATGGAGTCGGCTTTTAATTGAAAGCTAGCCTTCAAAATACTGAAAGTTCAAAGCTAGTAGGGACTAGCTTTGAGCTTTCAGCATTTGGTGGAATGCTAAAATTAATTTTTCCTTTCCAAAATTATCCTCATTAATTCTTTATATTTTTTATTTTTCCCATGATTATTTTTTTAAATTGGAAAAGGAGGTAGCCTTTGCCGATCCGGCGAAAGGTTTAGTTCAATTTTCAAAAAAATATACATATATTATACCTCTCAAAGGTCATTATGAATTTTTTTTTACCTAACACACATTCAACTCAAAATCCATTTGCAAAGAAATTTTACCAAACACAATTGCATTTCCCCAAATAGCTTTGGGCTTTCAATATTTGTATTGAACTCAAAGTTCATTTGCAAAGATGAACCAAACGCACCCTAAGAGTGTTTGGGCCGTCTTCAGGGAGGACATTCATTACCCACACATCCTTTCCTCTCAGGGCAGCTGCAAATGACCCCATGTTCGCCTTCATGTCCATCAAGTTCCTCAAAGTGTCTGATGTGATCTTCGGGCTCAGCAAGTTCCAAAAGTTCTCGGAACTCTTGCCGCCAAATTTCCTGAGGAGCAAATCTTAAGTCAATCCATATGCCTGAACTTCCTGTGTCCTTAAACATGTCTCTCGAATAGCCAAAATCAGCAAGTCGAGGAGTAGGGGAATGTTGGGAGAACAGTAACATCCCCAATAATATTGGATTAGCGCAACAAAACAAAACAATCTCTCCTAGTGTGAAAACCTAATAGGATATGATAGATTAGCAAAATAACTACCAAGCACGCAAACATAATATAGTTTTTTACATGAAAAACCTTCACAATGTGAGGACATAAAAAACCATAGGACTGGAGTCCACCCAAAAATCTTCATTGCTAATAAAATTCGGTGAATACATAATTTCACAAGAGATTAATAATAAATCTCACAAAAAATGCTGATTTTGTGCAACTTATGAAAAAACTGATGTAGGGAGCTTCCAATGAAAACAAACCATTACATTCGAGTAGAGTGTGCCACAAACATGCTAATAGAATTTAGCTCAATTAGACCAAGAATCAACCTTCAATGCCAACTTTATGTAAATCAAATACGACTCTCAACCTAGATTTTCTACTCGCCTTTTCTCTTATCGTTGCACCTCCAGTAACTTTTTGCGTTTACCATATAAAAGATGGCGAGAAACATATTTCTCCATATAACTTATTATATGGCGTCAAGCTCTTTAGACTTATAATTCATTGGGTTCCTCTACATGGAAGTGAACCCAACCCACAAAGAAGTCAACCTAGATGGCCAAGAAGCTAAGCCACTCCCCTTCGCCTTACGGTCATCTGATAAAAGCAAAAAAAAATAAGTTTTTATCTGTAACTCAATCCAACATCTACTGGATGAATTATAAGGCCAAGATAAAGTTCAGGATAAGATAATCATTTGATACTTACTCAAGATAGGAAAAAATCAGATATAAGGAGAATATTGACTATATAAAATTATCCCATATGAGAGATGGGATAAATATGAATAGGATTTGTAATATTCATAATAGGAAATTTATTTTTATCAAATAAAAAATTTATTAAAGTAACAATATTAAAATTATATTTCAATAGGATAACAAAAAATAACAATTTAGTTTTTTAATCTAATCTTATTTTTATTAATATGTTAGAATTTAATTATATCTTATAATATAAATTCAATATATATTTATATCTATTAAATATTTTAGGTGTATTAGTATAGTTTACTATTTAAAAAAAATTAGAGAATGATGAAGGAGAAGAAAGAACCAAAAAAGAAATTAATTAAAAAAGAGAGGAAAATAAAATAAAATAAAGCAAATAAAAATAAAGTGGGTAAGAATGTTGTGAGAGATTTTTATTATCTCCGTTTGTAAAATTTTTGGTTCATTTATACTAATATGTCGTTTATATCAAACAATGATACATGATGTGATATGCATATATCTAATTTTATTACTGCAATTTATCAAACAATGGATAGGTTCAATCCTATCTTGATGAGAAATTTGGATGATCAAATGGTGACTAAAAGATTTTTCACTTATATCTTGTAGAATATCTTCCGTAAGATCAAAATTTTAGATCCTTCTTTTAATATGTACCATGAATTTAGTGTTCAAAACCCTTCTTCGAAGTTTGCACCAACATGATGTAATTCATTGGTCTTTTTCTTCCAATCGGATTCACTTTCATAGAAGAATTAACTCCTTAAGCAAACATTTCATCCAAACGCAAGTTCTAGTGAAACAAAGGGATTATGCAAAAGTTAGATCTTATCAAAAAGAAGGGTTCGGTAAATTTATATTGGCATAGAAAAATATAGCAGTACTTGGAATAAAGATGTTAGTTATCCAAGCTTCCTGTAGACCTCAATTAGTCCACTTCCCTAAACGATCTTAAGGCGCGCAATCCCTCGCATCGGCAGGGTGCATTTAGGATTTTATCAGTAAGGCCCGAACCCAAGACCATCAGGAAAGAAGTGACCTCTCTTGACGTCTAAGCCAACACTTTATTGATTTTCTTCAAAGCTTTTTATTAATGCACTTGAGATCAAGATTCAAGTAGAGAAGGGATTTTATATAGCAGCATTTCACCTTTTCTTTTTTGGTAATGTGCAATTTTCCTTAATAAGAGAAATTGATATAAGTAGGCTGCATGAATGATTTTTTAAGAATACTTATTTATAAAAAGAAAAGTTGATGCAACGTTAATGAATAGAATTTGTTCTTCATATCTCATATTTCATAAGGCCATTTTTAATGAATTCGGCAATATTTTCTGGATTCACTTATATAGGAACGAAGGTAAGGCTACTTAACCCAAAGTTTCTCAAAAAGATACGTTAAATTTTAATTATAGTCCTCCAACTTATATAAATCTTATTTATCAGGTCTATGCACACATGTATATATACCATGCCAATACATAATTTGTGCGAAAAAGTAATGAAAGATCTACCCGAAGGGCTGTGTTGCATTCAAAATCTATATAAGCGAAATAGTCATTATTGAAATGGTTGTGATAATCTGTGATAATCGAATTTTCAATTTAATCAGATAAATTTATTTAGCCAACACATTAAAGATAATTAAAACAAAATAGGAGTTTATTGAAAATTCTCTTCTAACAAAACCTCGTCAGCCAGTCCAACCTCCAAATATCATAATTCAATTTTCAACATACACAGAAAAAGAGCGAATTCTCTTCTAACAAAACTCTCGAGATGGTAGTTTTGTAGTAGTTTAGCCTACTTACTAATTCTGGGATTGTGTTGGATATTTTTGATTAGTGAAACCTTTGTTCTTTTCTTTTTCTTTTTCCTTTTCTTTTTTTTGCAGGTTTTGATTGTTAGTCACCTTGCGACGTACGGACCCCAGAAATACCATAACTTGACATAGAGCCACGTGTCCATTTTCCGACAACTTCATTTGTGAAACATTTTTTTCAAAATAAAAAATCCACGTGGCAATTTTAATAAAAAAATTGTCAACGTCAGTTTTTAAAAAATTTAAAATCGATTTTATAAAAAAAAAAAGGGGGAAAGAAGAAGGGGATCGGCAAGGGCTGCACCCTCACCGCCGCCGCCGCCATTGCCCCCACCCCGCTGGGAAGGGCCGGCGACGGTGGGGAGGGTCGCCAAGGTCACTGGCCATTCTTCTTCTTCTTTTTAAAATAAAATCGATTTTATAATAATATTTTTATTATTATTTAATATTATTTAATTAATAAATTTTTATAAATCCACGTCGACAAAACGACGTCGTTTTAGCTGATTTTTCACCGATTTAGTGTTTTTGGCGAGCCACGTAAGCAAGAAAATTAATAACAAAATGCTACGTAGGATTTCCGGCAAGGTTCCGATCACTTGGCACTTAAATGATCCATTTTTTTTGAAAAGTGGCACTTAAGTGTACTATTACTTAAGGGTCTGTTTGGCAATTTGCCAATTTCTTTGTTTTTCTGTTCTTTTGTTCCTGGAATAGAAAAGGAATAGAAATCCGTTTGGTAACGCAACGATTTTTCTATTCAGGGAATAGAAAGTTGTTCCCTGGGAATAAATTTGGAGTAGAAATGAGAAGTAGAAAAACTAGCTTCTTATTTAAGGGAACAATTTCTAGAAATTATTTCTTGGGGACCTCTTACCCTTATAACACGCGGCCACCCACCCGCCGCCGCTCGCCGCTCTTTGTCGCCGCCACCGCCCACCTTTGCCGACCGACCGTCGGTGCCGGTGCCGCCGTCGCCGATCGCCGGCCACTATCGCCGTCGGTTGCAAATCTTCGCCATTTGTCCTCGGCCGCCCCCACCCACTTGCCACCGGCCGACCGCTAGTCCCCGTCCTTCGCCTTGCGGCCGGTGATCGGCGGGTGGTGGGGTTGGCCACCGGCGGCCGGCGGCGATGGGGGTCAACGATCGGCGGGCGACCGGCGGTCGGTGGCGAGGGCCGCCGGTCGTCGGCCATTGCCCCCGATCGCCGTCCACACCCCACCGCCGCCGGTCGCCACCGTTGCCGGTCGCCACCGCTGTCAAAAAAGAATGAAATAAAAAAATTTGTCGATACCAAACGCATTTCTATTCTTTTTCTATTTTGAGAACAAGAAATTTTTATAGTTCCAAACGCCCTATTTTACTCAGAAATTATTCCGGGGAATAGAAATAGAAAAGAACTATTTCTCAAAAGAAACTGTTCCCAGAAGTAGAAATGTTACCAAATGCACCTTAAGTGTCTCTCCGTGCCAAGTTATGGCACTCTCACTGTACATATGCCGCCACCTTGCCACTATCGGGTCCTCGGTCATTCGACATATTATGCCATATATACCTGAGGGAAATATCACGAGTCCGACAAGAGCAGGCCAGAATACTGCGGCAGGCCTAATTTCTGACATGGCACAAGTTCCACGTGCTCATATTCATAATTTGATTGCTTGGGGGCATGAACTCATTATTACGGCATGTTGATATCTCTCATGCTAGTGTCTAGCCCGATGATGTGGATTTACGTGCCATCATCGTTAACGATGATAATTGGTGAGACAATTTTTTTTAGTTAACTGTTAACATAATTTTTTTGGTATTGAAGTATTAATCTTTACTTGTGGAAGAGCGATGGGACAATTGGTTAAGCATGTTAGAAACGAAGCACGCGAGCACGCGATATGGACAGAAGACCTGAAAGGTGTCTTTTCGTAACTGATGCTGCCGCTTCTATTTGTTGTCACGTTCACGACCGGTTCGTGGGAACTCCACAGGCATTGCCGCCCTTTTACTTTTTCTCACCACAGCCTAATTTAGTTCTAAATCTTTCAGCGCACTTTCTCAAGGTCAATGGGTTTCTATTATGACGTTTTCCGATGGCCTCTACAATGTGCCCGCAGGCACATTTGCTGCATTTCCAGCAACTTGCGAAGCTGGAGGTGTGATGCTTTAGGTACGTCTAGCGCTACACATGCTGTATTTAATTTCTTTTTTCTTGATTTATTCATAAGTGAAAGGATGACAAAATAATTAAACAAGTCATATCATTATTATACACACTTAATAATGTACATATGCATCACTTCGAGAATATCATAATACAAAATGCTTGGAGAAGGTTCAATAACTCCTATCTCACTACTATATCTCCACTCTCAAAAGCCTACCTATACAACATCAATTCAATATCTAAGAATTAATAACCTCCTCCAACATCGGCTCTTCAATAACATAATTAGGAGGACCATCAAAGCCTCTAAGTAGTCTCATCAAGTCACTATCAAAGATCGTGTACCGGGCTATAATTGATGGGGAACATAATCAACAAGTCTTACATCGATCGATACCGTGATGGACTTAATATACACAAAAACCAAATTAAGAACACAATCTCCTCATAATCATACTCAATATATGCCAAGACTCCAAAAAGTGGTGGTGGTGGAAGGGCTATTCTACATGTCTAAAAAATAAAGAAATAAGTCAAAACTTACCAAGTAAAATCTCTAAATCTAAAGTAGGTGTTCACTTTCGCATTTGCCATGGCATAACAATCGCAAACATTCATAATAACATGATCAATACGCCTTACTGTCTTTGCAAGTGTCTCATACAAATGAATGGCATTATCTACTCAATACACACATATGGCATATAATTTCTTGATGCATTAGTATCATTTAGTGTCTTGTCAACATGCATATATGTAAATTTATGAGATGCACCATTTTTTTCACGTCTCTTTCCAAACACTTCCCGGAGCATCCTAACACATGGGGCATCTCAACTCCGAAGCATCCCGCAATACCCACAGGGCATCTCGCTATATGTATACATAATCTTAAAAGTGGGGCATCTTGACTTCCAAAGCATTGGCAACACTCCTTCACATGACAACAACACTTTTCTTTTTCAATATTTAATGTTATCATGTTGCATTAGTGCACATGAATATGATCAACATCAACATTCAATGCACCATATCATTTTATCTATTCATCTAGAAATGAACATATTTAATATCAATATTCTATGCATGCTTCCCAAATATAATGGATATGCAATTATTAAATAACAATGCTTAAAAACACATGAAAGGTTAAGATATCCAAAGAACACAAAGCACATTTGCTTTTTCAATAACCCTTCTCCACTCGGTAACTTCCCAATTCGGTTACTTTTTTTTTTTCTTTCAAAAATCAGTATCTCCTAAATTCAGCAACCCGCTAAAATCGGTAACCCTCCACATTCAGAAATGTTCCTTATTTCTTGCTCTTTTTACACACTTTTCACCGAAATAACTCCAATCATCAAAGAATTCCACATAAGTAGGAAACCTGACATGCTATTAATAAACTCACACATGTTCATAAAGCTTACTCAAAATAAGTAATCATCAAACAATCAAGTCAAGTATTCATTAGAATAATCTAGCTTAATGCCTAGAGTTTTCACTTACCTTGATAATAACTCGCACAAAAACAAAAATTTAGTTTTTCTTCAAAGTAAAACAAAACCGAAATCAATTATTTTTGTCTTGAAAATGATAAAACAATTTATGAAGAGTAGAGGAAATTAACGAGTCTACCTCGTTTAAATCCAGAAATGAACCCGATACTTTAACAAAATATATATTGGAATCTTTTGCTTTTACTCTCGGAATTAAAAGAGAATATCTGAAAGGGAAGTGGACAGTTTGGTGAAGCAATGGAGTGGGGCATTCTCTTGGGAATTCTCTCTCTCCCCCCGATTTATACATGGCCAATACAAAGAAGGAAAGAGAAGATGGATTAACCATGGTTAATGAATTTGATACCCATAGGTTGAGATCATTAAATCAAAGAGTAGATAGGGTAAGTGTTCCAATAGAATTTCTTCATGTGGCCCCTAGGTGAATAGCTTAGGCATGTGGCACATTTTCATAAGCTAAGAGGAGTTATTTGAATCAAAACGAAGGATGGCTTCTTAGGGCCTATTTGATAACCCTTCCGGGAATAATTGATTTTATTTTTTTGTTTCCGAGAACAAATTTGGAACAAAAATCCATTTGGTAAAGTTTTTATTTTCGGGAACAAATTTGTTCTCGAGATTAGATTTGGAATAGAATCAAGAATAAATAAAAAAGTTGATTATTACTTCTAGAAACAATTTTCAAAATCAATTTTCACTGTTTCTTTTTTTTCCTATTTTCTCTTTTTTCCGTTCCCTTTCTTCTTCTTCTTTCTCCTCCCAATGCACTGCCACTCCATCGCTAGCCACTACTGCCCCCCGACCACCACCGTCACCATCGGTGAAATATTTAAGTACTAAAAGTTCAGAAAAGTACATTTAAATGCCAAAATTGGAGAAAAGGGATTAGTTCAGTACCAATGCGAGAAGATCTGATCAAAATGCATACGTGACATTTTCTGGTGACTTTGTTTCTTTGGCGTGGCAATTATTTTTAAAATATTATCCACATGGCAATTTTTATAAAAAAAAAAATTGATATCGGCCAAAAACTCCCAAAAACTAACTATTATTTAAAAAAGGGGTTAAATGGGCAAGGGCTATGTAGAGCTTACTGTCATTGCCGACCCACCATCGCCAAGAAGGGCTAGCGACGATGGGGCAAGAGTTGGCTAAGCACTGACTAGTGGCTGAAAACCCTAGTCAACCGGCCACGAGGGCCTGCAAACCCTCACCCTGGCCAGTGCTAGAAACCCTAGCCAATTGGTCGTGAGGTCCTTCGGTCCTTCAAGCCCTTGCCCTAGATCCCTGCCACACCTAATAGTCGACTTGCCCTTTGCCTAGGCGGGTGAAGGCTAATGACACTCACTGGATCTAGGGGAGGGTCATGACCCTTGTTGCCCATTTGCCGTTGACCAAGGTTACCGGCTACTGGCCAAGACCTAGTGATCTCTCTCTCTCTCTCTCTCTCTCTCTCTCTCTCTCTCTCTCTCTCTCTCTTTAATTTATTTATTTTGTTTAATTAATATTTATATTAAAATCCACGTCACCACCAAAATGACGTTGTTTTGCTTGAGTTTTTACTGACTCAGTTCTCCGGCGAGTTACATTAGCGATTTATATTATTGAAAAATGACATGTGGGATTTTCGGGAGCCTTTGCTAGAGTTGGCACTGAAATGATACAAATTTTAAAAAAAAATAGCACTTAAATATATCTTTCATAACTTGTAACACTTTAGTGTCCATCTATGTCAAATTATGTTACTTGGGCCATTCTTTTGCCACCAATTTTAATCGCATAAACAATCACTCAATTTCATGCATATACGTTCTTATGCCCGACTTTAGTATATTCTGGAATTTTATTTTTTTCACTATTGATGTACTTGATAAAATTTTTAAATGAAAAAAAACTCCTATATAAAAGTATTATTGGCTGTGTTGTAAGCATGCGTGCATCATTTCAATGGCCGTAACTAGCAAAAAGTACTTCACCCTTTTTCTAACCTAGGGCTGATCGGTTTGAACGTCAAAAAATTTTCACCTAAAAAATTAGAGATCATTCAATCAAATTCCATCCATCGTGCACAAATTGCTCTGAATTAAGGCCATTTGCACATGTCAAAATAGCGAATTAAACCAGTTCATGAGATTTAAGGGATGTCCCATGGGCTTACCAATGTGCACTCCTCTATGCTTGTGCTCCTATGATGGAAAAAAAGAGTCATTTTCTTTTGGGATAATAACACAAATAGTCCATGAATTTTGGTCCAAAGTATAATTTGGTCCATAAACTTTTGATTTGTTCAACGTGATCCCTGAACTTTAACTCAATATACAATGTGGTCCTTAAACTTTTAATTTATTAGATGTAATCCCTAAATCTTTAATGCATGTTCAATCTAATCTCTTAACTGTATGAAAATATTCAATATAATCCCTAGTCTTGAATAATTATGGATAACTATATTGAATAATTTTATACAGTTTAAAAGTTTAAGGATGGCATTGAATAAATGAAAAGTTTAAGGATGACATTGTATATTGAGTCAAAATTCAAAGAATTATTTGTCGCAATTTTTTTATTTTTTTTTGGATGGCCATACATGATCAGCACTCCATTTGTAGGCAAGGTGTCTGTGTCAGTGTATCCTCCCAAAGCTGGGACTCCAAATTCCTTAAATTAGAGGATGAGGATGGAGAGACTGAGGAAAACGGGTCTATGGCCCTCAAAAGGCTGAAGAGTACAGCAGCGATTCGATGGGGACAGGGAAGGGATTTTCCCTTGCACGTAAGGCATCGAGGTGGGGGACCATCTTCTCCCCATTGGGTGAGCATCTGTTCAAAAAGCCAGTGAGATTAAAAGAGAGAGAGAGAGAGAGGGAGAGGGAGGGAAAGATCACATAATCCTTCTAAGTTACCCTACTTGTCACCTCAACTTTTGGCGGGAGAGGGAGGATGACAGTGTCATGGGGTGGCACTATCTTCCACCGGACTTGTTGCAAAATTTGATCTTGTTTGTTTTGCTTACAAAGAATATCACGAAATTTTCGACAGGAAGTATCCCTACGGAGACACGCACCTTTACATTTGTAGGTAACGGGAGAGGCTTGGCCCGTGAGTAAATGTGATCATTGGGCAAGTTTGGGTCAGGCCAGGCTGGTATTATTACCCAAACCTACCATAACATATATGTCGCATAAATATTCAGGTTGGGTTGGGCTGAAGTTGGATGGTCCATGCTTTCTCATGTGAGCTTATTGTCGAAATCGCCCACTTGCCCAGACGCTTGCCACGTGAGCCGCCGATCCCATTAGTCACCATTATACAAACGAAGGGCTCTCGAAAATGTTTTCAATGGGAAACGTGTGATTTAAATGGGGATCTATTGTATCAAATTTAAAATTTTACCATTATAAATTTGATTTGGACAGTCATTAAAAGAAATAAAGTGTGAGGAATCATCTTGTAATTTAAGGAATCGTGCGGAGCACCAGGTACGATTTTGTCTGTGCCACCATAGATATGTGAAGATCAATCCTTGCATTTTATGTGAATAAAAGCAAATGGTGTAGGCCCCTATATATGCTCATGGATTTTGTCTAATGAGCCAAGATTGAGGACTGAATTGATCACAGTCCATCATGACACGGTTTGAAAAGAACATAAATGAGAAATTTCATGATATTTTCTATATGATTTTTTATTCTTGTGTTTCCTTTTTCCATGACCAACAATCATGAATACTTAAAAAGGTGCACAAACTCGATTGTCGATTAAGCATTGTGTCATCATGTCACTAACGGTGAGGTTAAGATAAGCGCTTCTTCATTAGACAAGGGAATCTTCCCAAAGCCTTGCTCAAGTTTTTCTTCATGTCTCGATGGTGTTAATTAGAGCCATCTTGACAATATCTAATGCCTCCTAACGTCGGGAAGTTCATCTCCATCAAGCTCGGGGTGTAGTGTTGCCGGCATACCAAATTTCGAATCCATATTTAAGTACTGTGAGATTTTGTAACTGTAAGTAATATCCAAAATATGTTTCTTAGTCCTAAATCAGCAACCCAATTAAGCCCCCCTCAAAGTTTGATATGGTTGCCCTAATTGTTAATCTCGCACGAACTCTAGGGTTCCATGACCCCTCTCGACCACGAGGGCCTTTCACAACATAAATCACTCGCATCAATCTTACATACGTTGAATATCACTCTATTTGAATTTGCTATTTCTAGAGAGAGAAGGAACGGGTGAGAGTGCAACCGGATCCCTTAACTACGAATTTCACAACATGCTTTTTTTTGTTACTTAAAGTCTAAGAGAAGGGGCGGCTGTTGAGTCACACAAATCAGAAACGACAAGAATTTGTCAAATTGTTTTGAGAATCATCTTCTAAAAGCAACAAACCGAAAGGGCCGAAAAGCAAAAGGGGATGATTATTGAAAAACCTACCTCCGAGCCTTTAGCACCGTTTGCACGTTAGTCCCCAAACTTTCAAAAGTTATAAATTATCTCCCCGAACTTTTGCAATTTTGCACGATAGCTTGCAAACTCTTAAAACTTGGAGATTGCCCCCATCCTTAATTTCGTTCCTGCTTTTAATTTTTTTCGTCTGCGTAACGTTAGTGTTCCGCCAAAAAGGGCCAACTCTTCTGTCTTGACCAGAATAAACTTTATAACATGATTAGTGAATTCAACAAGAAAACAGAGTGATTTTACAAAATCCTTTCATTGCGACCCATTTTCTAAATTGATAAAAAAAAATATGCCGTGTTCTGAAAACGCCATGCCGTCTCAACATATTTTGCTATGAGCTCGTTGGAAGGATCAAATAACACTTAATTAAAAAATATATATAGGACTTGATTGCACAATTTCAAATGTTTAGGACTTGATTATTCAGAGGGCCAAACGTCATTGGTGCAATTTCCCCTACAATTATTTTAGCTGAATGAGGCCAAGGTAGAGAGAGAGAGAGAGAGAGAGAGAGAGAGAGAGAGAGATATGGCCCAAAAGGAAATGGTTTTGAGTTCGATCTTAAAGCCTCTTAAGAAAACCATACACGTAGGATTGGAAATTCAATTATTTGCTTAATATTGGGTGTATAACGTACAGGAATGCGCGCAAACAAAAAAATTGAGTCTACGAGGTTGCTTTAATATGAAAATTATTTTTTAAAAATAATTGTTTAAATTACTTATAAAAAAATAAATAAACAATAAATATTTTCATTTTTCATTATCCACAAAAAATATTTAGATACAAATTATTATTGATAATAAATAAAAATATTATTAGCTAATTATTTTAAACAATATAAGTTATTATTTTTAGGAAAATAATTTTTAGATTATTCATTTTGTACAAGATAAACGAAGTCTAAATGCTTGTTTATTTTTACACTTGTAAAAGACCCAGATAAACAACAAAAGGGAAAATGCTATAAAAAACCTCAAACTTTGCTCAACGTGACAAATTTACCTCAAATATTTTTTTTTTTGGTAAGTCACCTCAAATATTTTTTTGTAACATAAAAAACCTCAAATTTGTACTAGGTGACACATTTACCCCAAAATTTTTTCCGCAACACCAAAAACCTTAAACTTGATTAATTTTGACACATTTATCCCAAACTCTTTGACCGAATAGCATTTTCGTCTTCTTTTTTTCTTTTTCATCCTTTTTCTTTTTTTTTTCTCTTCCCCCAAGCAAGGGTGGCCCTCACTAGCATCCCTCACTCGATGTAGGCAAGGATAGCCCTCGTTCGATGCTAGCGAGGGTAGCCAACGGAGTGAAGAGAGAAAGAAGAAAAAAAAAAAAAAGAAAGAAAGAAAAAGAAAGACCAAAATGCCCTTTCCGGCCAAATAGTTTGGGATAAATGGGTACACGGTTTGGAGTTTTTGGTGTCATAAAGAAAGTTTGGGATAAATGTGTTGCACGGGTACAACTTTGAGATTTTTGTGTTACAATAAAAATTTAGGTTAAATTTGTCACACAAAATAAAGTTTGGGGTTTTTAATGGTATTTTCCTAAAATAAAAAAGAAGTTAAAACCAAGAAACATAGTACAGGAACAAGATAAATCAATCACTCACTTGAATATGCTATGAATTGACATCAATTTGCTTAAGGGAAAAAGCCACAAAAACCCCAAAACTTTACCCACTATAACACATTTACCTCAAGCTATTTTTTATGATACCAAAAATCTCAAATTTGTACTTATGTGATATATTTATCTCAAACTTGTACAATGTAACACATATATCTAAAAATCTCAAATTTATACCCATATGACACATTTACCCCAAAAATTTAGTATCGCGGAAAAAAGTTTAGGATTTATGATATTACGGAAAAAGATATGGGGTAAATGTGTCATACAAATAAAGGTTTAGGGTTTTCAGTGTCATAAAAAGTTCAAGATAAATATGATATACATATGCAAGTTTAGAAATTTTGGTGTCATAAAATGATTAAGATATGTGTCATGAGGGTATAATTTAGAATTTTTGGTGGTTTTGTCATTTGTTTAATCTTGTTTCGTCATCTTTCCAGCCTGATTGGATTGACATCAATTAACCTGATTGCTAGAACCTACCACAACAGAAGATTAGGCTACCTTCCAAGATAAGAAACCCACTAAGGAAAATGTCCACTCATGACAGAGCATCAACATCTGTGAATGTCACGAATAATTCTTAAATAAACAAAAAAGTCGGACAGATCCATTGTTGATATAAAAACAAGATCAATCACAATATAAAAAAAATTCGAGTGTTTAATAACTGATGTGTCATAACATGTTATTGAGTTTTTATGTACGCCGAGTACATGCATATGCACCAGCCACAACATTCTAGCTCGGGCGGATTGAAGGTAGAACTCTAAGATCGGTCTATGTAAATCAGCTTCTCACATTCTCGAGCTAGAATATATATGTATATAGGTCGACAACATATGTGATTTTGAATGATTTCAGGAATGGCTGTGCCAGAAATAAGGAAACAAGGGATGTGGAAGGGATCCGAGAAAGCAATTGCAGCAAATTAAGAAGGGTGTGAATATGTGCCCAACTTGACCTGTGTATGAGGAATCTCAAAACATTTCATGTGCTATCTTGTTTGGTCAGAACCAAAAAGAAGAAAAAAGATTGGAGGCATTTTTTTTTATAGGGTTTCCAGGGCACTCATGTTTGCCTGCTTGCCCACCCCCAATTGTCGCAGGATAGATTATCAAATTAATCACCTTTTTGAGTTTTACCATAACTTAGTATTCTAGGTTGGACTGCAACTTGTCGAGGGTCGAGATTCTTTCAAATACTAGACTTATTGAATTCCATAACTCAATATTCTAGGTCGGACTTCACTGATCAAGTGTTAAGATCCTTCCAAATACTAGGCTCAACAAGTTGCGGTCCGACTTATTTATTATATACAACTAATAACTATTGATATTAATTAGAAATACATATAAGTCCATAACTCGATATTCTAGGTTGGACCGCACTGATCGAGTGTTGAGATTCTTTCCAATACTAGGCTCGATCAAACTCTGGGAGACCACAATATTCTGCCTCCGGGAGCAATGTCCCTAAAACCTATTCATTATTAGGACGGGCACGGCATAATCCTAAGAAACAATAGTCAATTTTGCCTCGACGATAGCAAAACTCAGCGGTTTCTCGGCCGTCGGAAGGCATAAAGATTAAGGATTGTGGTCCTTCATATCGTTTCATTGTCTTTCTGAGGATCCACATCTCTAGGATTACATTATTGATTTTCTAACAAAAAGGAGATTAGCATAGAGTTTGTAGAGCCGAAGCTCGTGTTTCAACTCGCTTGTCATCATGGGAAATCGTCAAGAACATGCTGGAAATGCCAAGTACCAAGACATTTCTCTTTTGTTGAGGTGTGTAATTTAGTCAAACCTTCTGCGGCGTAATCTTTAGTCACAATGGAGGAAGACAGCTGCCTCGGAATGGACGCATTGCAGGGCTGTCCGAGAAGACTTTCGTTGAGGCAAAAGATGAAAAGAGGGAGTTCGAAAAAAGAAGCCTCCAGGATTCACGGTGATTGATTGTTCAAAACGCAGCCTTAAAATTGATTATTTTCCCAATTCAGCGAAATTGCACACTGAGTAGATCTCAGCTTGCTTGGGCTTATTATGGTTTTAGGATTCTTTAGGCATCTCTCTCACTAGTATGTAAACTTCCGAGTAGGATTTGATGTTATGTATGTATTAGGGATATCTTGATCTCTAGATGTGGGGGGTTTTGTGTGGAACGTGCCTAATTGGACGGTCGAAGTGCGTCGATGCGCCTTATGACTGCTTGTCACGAAATTCGAACCTTTTTGCTCTGTTTTTTTTGTTTAATTTGCTTTTTGATGTCTTCAAACTCCCCTTTACCTTTCCTTCGCTTGGACTTGGAATAGCCGTTGCAGTAATCTATGTCTACAATGATGGGCTGTGGTAATTCCTCGTGTCACTCACATTGGGTTTTTTTTTGTTCGAATTTATTGACATTCGAATTTCTTAATTGACCAAATTGACTACTGTAAAATTGGTCATTTTCATCCGTCAATTCTAAAAGCTTAATGCTTTTTACTATCTATTATAATCTGTAATTACAACAAAGAAGGTTAAACCTCTCCTAGTAGAAAGATATGTATCATAGTCGACACTAGTTATTATACGCCAATAAATTTTTCTCATGCAAAATTTTATTAATTTTCCCATGTATAATTGAAGTATATGTGCATGCAAAATCCATGCAATGCATAGTGATGCCACCAATTAGCAATTACGGGGAAATTCTAAAGTAGGCACAATTTCTCACTTTTGTTTCAGGAAATTTACAGATTTTACAGCTTTTTTGTTGAAGTTTCATGCAACTTTTTTTTGGGGCCCGAAAGAGGAAATTGGTAAGTTGACTTCTAACCATCGCATCCTAGTCAAGGTTTATGTCAGGCCCAGGCCTAAAAAGACAGATCATGTAACATTCGAGCGTATGCTGAAATGAGATTCTTCTCAATCCTTTTGCCTGACCAGATTGCTTAAAATGGTCCCTCTTGGGATTCGTGATATTTTATAGCACTGCATCCGCATTCATGATCAGGCTATCGAATGACTTGGGTTGCCAACGTTTGAAGAGAAAACATACAAAAGTGACGAGAAGCATCAACCAAAACTTCCTGCTACTTTGCAAAATGATCGGCTAACACGAAGAGAAGTACATTGGCGACGCCTTTAATATCAATGATCGGGCTATAGTGGTACCTATCGCGTTCCCATGACAAGGACAAACAAAAAATGACGGGAAAACAAATAAATAATGGCCTATATAATATGTGGTAGTCCTTGGCCCACCAACCAACCAAACATTATCATGACAAAAACCTGAAACAATTGCAGAATCATCACCGCTTAATGCTACAAACCAGAAAATTTCTCCAGACTTCACCATGTTAGCTGCATTGGACGGGCATCTTCGTCCGACCCAGGAGAAAGAAACATGGATCGCATGACGCTTTCTATTCTGCATCCCTGAGACTTTCGCTTGTCAGCCACATTTTCTTTTGGACAATGAGCACGACATCGTCGCCATCCTTGTCAGGTTCTGAGCCTGAGTTGCCCGTTGCGACCGCTTCCCAGTGCAAAGCCGTCAAGTATTTCTTGACAAACTCAACAACTGGTTGCTTGTCCCTGATGATTATGAAACCAGTGGGCCTAAGAATACGGTCCATCTCCATGAGGAGATCCTCCGCGCTGCACCCTTTCCTCTCTATGTCCGAAATGACAGTCCAAGCATGGAGCAGATCATAAGTCCGAGGGTAGGTTGAATATGCTTCACACCTGTTGCATCAAAATGTTATCCAACTTTGACCAGTCAAACCCTGTTTTAGAACCTATCAAGATTGGGAAAGTCAAAATTCAATGTTTAATGCCACAAGAATATGACCCAGATTTCAAAATAAATCGGTTATGATGCAGTATTAAGCTTATTCTCACCCATCAAGAAGTCAGTCTGTTACTTAGACAAATAATAAACTTTGATTGGCCCACACAAAACAAAAGTTACCAACCACAGTTCCAAACGGGGTTTAGGAACATACCAGTTATGAGTAGAGCCAATTAGACCTCTGTCATAGATCAGCTTAAGAGTGTTTGGGCCATCTTCAGGGACGACATTCATTACCCACACATCCTTTCCTCTCAGAGCAGCCGCAAATGACCCCATGTTCGCCTTCATGTCCATCAAGTTCCTCACAGTGTCTGATGTGATCTTCGGGCTTAGTAAGTTCCAATAGTTCTCAACCCTTCGTTGCCAAATTTCCTGAGAAGCAAATATTAAGTCAATCCATGCACTTGAACTTACCAAGATATCGTGAGTAAAACCAGCGAAAGAGAGATTTATCTGCAAGAAATTTCAAAAGTAAATAAGAGAAGCCTGCTCAGAACTTACTGTGTCCTTCTCGAACATGTCTTTTGAATAGCCAAAATCAGCAAGTCGAGGAGGAGGGGAAGTCAACCTAGCTGGCCAAGGAGCCAATCCACTCCCCTTGGCTTTATGGTCATCTGATAAAAGCAAAACACATAAGTTATCTTTCAGCTGTTATCTCCAACTAGTTTAGCATCTACTGGATTAAACATAGACTGGGTCAACCATAAAAGATTTTCCACTTATATCTTGTAGAATATCATCTGTAAGATCAAAATTCTAGATCCTTCTTTTTAAAATGCATCATATATTCAGTGTTCAAAATGCTTCTTTGAAGTTTGCACTGACATTGTAATTCATTGGTCTTTTCCGTTCCAAACGGATTCACTTTCATATGGCAGTAGAATTAACTTCTTCAGCAACAATTCATCCAAACGCAAGTTCCAGTGAAATGAAGGTATCATGCAAGATTTAGATCTAATTGAAAGAGAGATTCGCCAAATTTATACTGACAGAGAAGATAGCAGTAGTTGGAAGAAGTGTTTAAAGGCTGTTAACAGGTAGGACAGATTTTGCCCCATGATACATAAAAGTAAACACTGTCCCATATCTTACATCCGGTTTTAGAATGAAAAATTAGAGATTGAACTGTGTATCAACATAAGCATTTATTGCTTGGGAATCCCAATCAGGCAGCACACTTCTGCAACCAAATGATCATTTGACGATGCTACTACAATTACAAACTCAGGACGTAGAACTTTCATTGTTGGAGTGAAGACAAGTATGGTTTATTAGAATGCATTATCAATGTGAGGATACTCAAGAATTTCCAATTTCCAGGCAGTTATTTATGCAACCATTGGCTCCTAAAGAGCTTGCTAAAAAACTCTTCATACATGGTTTGAAAAGATATCAACTACTCCAGCATGTTTACTTCTTCCTGAAAATAATTTCTCCATATTCCCAAAAGAGATTCATAGCGACTTAAAAATATAGATGTGGCAAGGGAGAGCATAAACGAAATGGAAACTCACGGTCAGAGTAAGGTGTAATGCACGCTTCCATGGGCACGCCCCATACTGCATCTGGATCATCATCAGATCGGCATAGAGGTGGTTGAGTCCCAGGTTCTCTTTCCATGTAACAATCATTTGTCAGAGGTTTTTGCCAAATGACAGTTTGGTTCCTCTTCGCAGCTATTCTCCAACACATGCGTTCAACAAGGGCACTCATCTTTTTCCAGATTCTAAGATCCTCCTCATCCTGTGCATATGCTTCAGGAGAAGAGTAGGCAAAATAACCTCCAGGTCTGAGAACCCTATCCAGCTCAAGAAGAAGAATGCCATCTCTTTGAAGCCAATCAATTCTACACCGGGAACAATGCGCAAGCTCGAAGGACCTACTAGGATAAGGGAGCCTCTTAGTCCCTAAAACACCAAGATATGCGGGAATCCCTCTCTCCAGAGCAAACTGAATTTGGTTTTGATGCACGTCATTGGGTGCCAAGGACATTGCTATGATGTCTGATGAGAGTAAATACCCTCCAAAACTCGCCACACCACAGCCAACATCGAAGACTGTCCTTATTCTTCCTCCATTGTTCAGAATATTTCTCGAAAAGTTGAGCATCTGGCAAAACGACGGCCAAAATAGCATTATTTTCACACCAGCAAACACTAGGAGATCTTCTAGATAATGAGCTACTGAACAAAAGCACAACTCAACACATGGATGGACATTTCGTGTGCATACTAAAGAGCTAATATATGCTGCTGCCTTGAAGGTGCACGCATCAAGCAGCAAATTGAGCATAACACAGCAAAATCTTAAGGTGGCCTACAACTATTTCCAATGACTAGAATCCTTACATTAGCCATTGAAGCAATGTACTTATCAGCTCCATAGTGAAAATGAGTGCCTCCTCCAGGAAAGTTGATCTTTTCGCCTTTCACAACCATCCAGTTCTGGTCGGATTTCTCATGTGCAAGGTGAGTATGTGGGATGTTTACTTTCCAAACTTCATCTCTGCTTTTAGGCCACTTAATAGGGACCTGTGGTATCCCACATAAGAACAGAACAAAGACAATGGCTGTTTTAGTAAGGTACTGACAAGCACAGAGGTTAACCTAAACCCACTTGAAACTACTAAAATGATGCATGAACATACCTTGTACCCTGGTGGAGGAGGAATCAAGCAGTTGTACCGTCTTTCAGGGAGAGGGCAGTGTCTCTCATAGTGCTCCATCAAAGATAGATCCAGCTTCAACCTCATTTGGTATATAAGGTTCCTATCTAAGCAAGGAATCAATTCAGAATGGCGATCATCGCAAACCTGCAATCAGAAAGATCCCAAATTAACCAAGACGGTATTTTAGTAAATGATAAATTTAGAGAGAAATCCTTTCACTTTTCTCTCCCCATCTTTATTAAAAAACAAGGGATCATATGTATCAACAATAACAGAGGCAGTTTCCATTAAGTTACTTACTGGGAAGCTCTTTACTGTCACATCATCTTCATCTTCCTGCCCAAACTTAGCCTCATCTTGCTTTCCATCACTTTCATCATCTCCACCCAAATATGACGAGCCAAGCCTTTTCAATGACTTGCTGCCATACTCCAGGGCTGATGTGCCATGCCCAAAAATGGATCCATAGTATGCATATAGAAAACCAAGAAAGATCGCAACTACACACACGGAAGTTATTAAGCGCTTCTTTTGGGATCCGTCGGACCTTCCCCTCATCATTAATTATACTTGGATCCACTATCTCAAATTGAACCTTTCAATTCCGCGTATCTTGAAAGATCATATGGTAGATCTCATCTCAGCTAAATAACAACACCCACACTGCCTTATTTGACCTTCTTATAGCTTTTTTTTTGGTAAGGACCTTATAGCTTTGATATCAACAAAACCTGGAAATCCACAGTAACAGCAAGATCAGATCAGAGAAGTAGATGATCAACTTATACAAGAATTAAATAATGAAAAAAATGCACTATGGTCGAGGATTAAAGGATAAGACTAATAGCAACGCTAGCAATGCATATGCTCATGATTAGCATATCATCATAGACAAGAGCCAACAAATGCAAAGACACAGGGAAAGGTATGTGGTGAATTCTCCATCGCCCATGAGATCGAATATCCTCAAGTCAAGCTTAATGTCCAAATGAAGTAGCAGAACAGTTGCTAGTTTCCAATCCGAAAGCCACAGATCTTTAATTTAAAAGGCTACCCATAGGGGCAAACACAAGCACAATCACCATTTCGATATCCTGAAACCACAGTACCACTCCAACTATCACGAACTTTTATAATAAAAAGCCTTGGCGATTTCGTTTTGCAACCGACTTTAGCGCGTGTTACAATGACTGAATGGAAGGAAGCAATTCTACTTCAAGAGTAAGGACCAAAGAGCACCAGCAAGCAAAAGAGGACAGAGAGCCGTCGCAACAATGACAAAAACAATACAAGTGGAGAGGTAATCGAATTTCCAGAAATTGATCAGTAACTTAAAGTGGAACATCATCTCACAAGATCTAAATCGAAGATCCCCAGCCGCGACAAAATGCCAATCAACTCAATAAAAAACAGTTGCATTCGTGAGGAGAAATACTGCCGACACCAACTGGATGGCTCATACCAAAAAGAGATGAAAACTTATGTGAACCGGACAGAGACATTCCTTATTTGCCAAGCATTTAATAAGTCCCTCTTCGAATAAAGTCCCATCGAAACCCAATGAGAGGACGACGAATCGTGTAAATGGGAGCTACCCCAGATAGCCCCTCGATCGGGAGACAAGAGATCCGGGACAAAAACCCACGAATTCGACTACCCAACAGATCCCAGAGCAATAATTCCAACGCAGATCTCCACGAATCCGGCCCAGATGGCGAATCCGGGCAGATCTCAGGCGAAGAACCGATTTTTTGACGCCAAACCCACGAGCGAGAACGCGAAAAGCAGAGGGAAGAACTTACTGGGTAATGGAGATCGTGCAGCAGGAGTGGGGGCAATGAGAATGCGTGATTCGAGAGAGAGAGAGAGAGAGAGAGAGAGAGAGAGAAAGACTCAGATTTTTGTACGGGGGAGATCTGAGGGGAAGGAAGGAGGGAGCAGGGTGATGGTTCTCTACGGGAATAAATGCCACAGTGGGGTTAGATTGATCTCAGAGTTCGCTTCCCCTTTCCCTTTGGCCTTTTCTATATTTGGGGAGAGAAGGAGAAGAGAGAGAGGGACGCTTAGGACTCACTGACTCCCCCACTCGAGGCAAGTGGTTTGATAGATGCGCCCAGGCGAGGAAAGCCAGATCTCCGAATCGTTTGCCTGTCTGCCTCGGAGGAAGTTCCTCCACGCCGTCGTTTCGCAGAACGGGGACGCGGGTGGATGTCCTTTTCGTCTCATGAAATTAACAATTTTTCCTTTTTTGTTTATACCGACATAAATAATTTCTAAACTTTAATTTAACATTTAACCAAGATGGAATGGAGTCGGAGTTGGACTCGATCACGGGCTCGACCCATCTTTATCTTCTTGTTTGGTTCAGTCGATTGAAACGGATGCTGCTTGTTGATAAACATGCGAACACGATCATACACGAAGAAGAGAAAGGGAGAGGACGTCCATGAAAACGAGAAGCGGAGCTGATAGTGCCTGCGGTGAAAATTGGGGGCCCTTATCTTGACGAGAATCTTTCGTTTGCTTTTTACCCTCGAAAGTCAAAAAAAGAAAGAAAGGGACTTTTGCTGAATTCGTTTAGAGGGGGAAGATAAGATCTAGCCCTTCACAGGCACGATGATGATCTACATCGAGCGCCACCGACACGCCGAGGGTCCGCGGATTTCTGCGGGTCCCACCTTTCCGCGTCCATTCAATTCCTGCTTTCGCTTTGCTCTTTCTTGATTTGAAGGGGGCAACTTGTGCCCCGTCGTTGAGAGGGGGCCACGCCGTGCCGACGGCCCCGGCTGATGACCGCCGGTCAAATCAGTGGTCGTTCGCCGTTTTGTAGCCAGAGCCCGCCCGACTCCGGAGTCATCGGGCTACTTCTTTGGCCCCAAAGGCCCAACAGATCGGCGGCATCAGATGAGTCGGCGCCCAATGCAGCCCGTTCACAAAACGGAACTTCTAGTAGGGCTTGTTTGGCGAGGCATTTTTTTCTTTTTGCCATTTATCAACTGTGGCTATTGGCTAAAAAGTATTTCTTTAAAGGATGCATTTATTTCGTGAGAATTTTATTGTCAGAAAATGTTTTTTTCCTTTTTTTCTTTTTCACAAGTGGCTAGTCTCAAGCAATAGTTAGTAAAGGGCTAAGCAAGGGTCAACCCCACTAGCCACAAGTGAGGGTTGCCCTTGCCCTTGCCTAATCTAGGTGGGGTTGCCTCACTTGGGGCCGTAAGGACTATAACCCTTGTTGGCAATAGGCGAGGGCTTGCGAGGCCCTTGATTTGTTTGATAAAGGTCGTTAGGTCCTCATTGGCCAAAACAAAAAGAAAAATAAAAGAATAAATCAAAAATAAAAATTTGCAAAATCCATTTACGTAAGCGTCAGTTGTGGGACGTAGGACGACCGATATCCATGTTAACAATTTCTTGTCAAAATTGACAAGATGGATCGCATTTGTAAATTGTCAAAATGTTAAAACTCACTGATCAAATTAAAAGATTTAAACTAAATTGACATAAATGTAATAAAATTAATATTTTTTTTTTGGTTAATATTCCCTCTTAAAATGAGAGATCTATTTGCGCTCAAGGCTACCTTAGTCGCAATATGTCTAAGTTGTCCATATATTTCTATTTCACCCTACAATCGATAGTCAATAATTGAATTAATTTTTTTTTTATTTGGGAAGAGGGGGGCATCGCACCAAATTTAAACTTATTTTTGAAAAAAAAAAAGCAACAAAAAAAAGTTAAATAATAGGCCAGCCGCATGATGGGCCTAGGCTGGAGCACCCAGCCGGACCGCACGGCGCGACACGGCCCCATCCGGAGCCCCAGGGTTGTCCCAACTCCCTGTCGATGCATTAAAAACTCACGCTTCACATGAATAGCAGTCCTGTCCATAAAAAAAAGGGTGGGACAAAGGACTCGGATTCGACTGAAGGGTACTAATGAAAGTCGAGGACTGCTCGAAAGTTTCGACTAGGGACCCCCGAAAAATCAGTTTCTCTACCTTCAAAAAATGACATGAACCAATAGTCATGTATCACACGAGTTTTCTGGCAACACCTTGTCAGCACAAAATTTAATAACCTGGTTCTCCGAAAGTAATTTTTTTTAACTATAATTTAAGAAGTACCTAACCTTGTTTGAGAATTTTCGTATCGTGAGGACACTCCAACACGGTCAATAGATGTTAGAGAATTCGAGATATTGTCAACTTTCCCGACACACTTTGACACAAATCCAAAATTCCAATATGTGATTCCGATATATACTGGGTCAATTTTAAAAAAATTTCATTTATGAATGGTCAAAATGTCGGTATTTAAAAAATAATTCAAATAATAAAGAGGAAAGAAGAAAAAAATCTAGTCTTCTCCTCTTCGACTTTCATTTCCCATGACATAAACTCCCCCTAAGTTTTTTTCTTCTCTTTCAACACACTTCGACATGTGAGTTCAAAATGTGGATTGTTTATTTTTTTCCGCCAAGTTTTATGGATTATTGAAATGGAATGCTATTGAATTTGTCAAATTGAAACAATGAATGATATTAATAAATAATATATTAATATTTTCAGAATAAATTCATTCTAACTTCTTTTTATTATTTATTTATTTATGAATTTTGAATCAAATTTATTTGATTGAAATAATCACAAAATAATAATTTATCATGTATATATAAAAATATACATTTAATATATAATGTGTTGGAATTCTTTGTTCTTTGAGAAATGATGAGTCAACATATTTATCGTGTCGTGTCGTGTCATATTGCATGTCGGTGTCGATGCTACTTAGACTATATCGTAACATTAAAAAGATTTTAAGAAGGGTTAACGTAATGAAAAACTAAAAATTGATACATTTGTGATAAATTTTACTCAAAAATAAATTTTTGATTACCAAAAACCTAAATTAGCATATTTATGACAAATTTACCATTCGTTAGTTTCCATTAAATTGATTAGTACCTTGAAAAATCACAAGCCGATACACTCGTAACCCCACATGTTATCCTAATTTAGTAATTTGAGGGTAAAAATTTAATAGAAATTAACGAAAAGTAAATTATATCGGTTTGGGCTTTTGTAGTCAAAAATTATTTTTGGAATAAATTTGTTATAAATCTATTAATTTCAAATTTTTCGTAGCATTAACTTATTAAAAAAATGAAAGAACCAAATTGCATAGTAGAAATCACAAGCTTGAGAAATGGAATGAGGAGAAGCTATGTGTCTAACATTTCTCAAATTAGAAAGATATAGGAAGATCAATTAATACCCATACACCCTTACCAAAAAAAAATTAATACCCATACACAATGTTGTTAAAGATCTAGCTCAAAAAGATGTTCCCAACCACACTTCACTTGCTTAGGTCTGGCTTCAAACTCCCAAGCCACACTATCATAAACACACTACAAATTCGAAACATGATGGTTAAATAGATGAAATTCATTTTTAGAAACTATGGTGTCACAAGCTTTTTGACAATATGAAATGTATCATGTATTGATTATCGGACAAAGAACATGTGCACATGTAAGATCTTTGAATTCCTAATAAAATTGGTTCAAATATACTGTATCGCCTTGTGTCGATCAGATGATCAATCCATACCATTCTACATGCATATCAAGAACATATATGGAAATTATTCACATGCAAGTCACATCAAGAGGATAGATCACAGTCAAATCACCTATTCCATATCAGCGTGCCACATCTAATTCAGCCTATATGTCGTGTTATGGAAGAGCTCAAAAACCATGATGCAGATTTTTATATCTTGCATTCTACACTCAGCCCTTTCTAATCTTTGATACTTTCTAAATGATCTAGTGAAAGCCTATACACTTTCCTTTGTTCTTATCTCTATCTTATTCTATATTGCATTTCATCATAAATGTGATTTACTTATACAAATCAAAATGTGGGAGATAAAAGAGATGCAAGGTCGTTTGTTTGCTTGACTAGTCAAACATGGACTAGTTCATAAATCTTTAGGCTGCAATTATAAAGCCTGAGGATTGACATCCCTTCGCTATCATTTTATATGTATATGGCTACAATTGTCTACCTTCCCGATCTGCTTATGATGTAGCACCTGGTGGACTGTTAGCTTTGTAGATCTTCATGGATTTTGTATTGACTAAATCTACTCAGATTGTCCCGAGTATACTTAATCCATCTCTTAAAGGATTATAACATCATTTTGGAATAGAAATTTACTTTTCTTCAATCTCAAAAGATCAGTGGCGTGCATTGTATAACATAATAAGATAGAATTCGGAAACCTTTTATTCCTTAGAATATGATTCTAAGTTGCAGAAACAATCTAACACGACTAAGAACGGGCCGACTTGATATTCGAACTTTGTGACCACGACTAGAGCTTTCATCTTTAACTGATTAGTATCTTCAAAGAACTGAAAAGGTTGATTATGAATGCAGAAAAAACAAATGCCAGGTGCGCCCAAATTAGGCAAAACCCTCAAATGAGATCGCGATACTTGGAAAGAGAAAGCTTGTTAAGAAATGTCTTTGGCAGCTCGCAGAAATTTTGAATATTCTGATAACAGTTCTTGACCGAAACTAAGAAACAAAAGAAATTGTTGTATTGAGTTGTTTTCAAACTCCAGCAATAAGGGAATAGAACCGACTTTATGAAAGGTTCATGTGGTTGACATAAAATAAGTGATTAGTGCCAATGCAAGCACCGATGTTTATAGGCAGCTAGCTTTACATGTGGGGATGTCCTCAACTTGTAACTCACCAAAAAAGAATATATAATAATGTGAAAATGCGGTTTAGAAAAACAGACATACGAGAATAAATTTCTTTCAATATATTTTCGCAATCATGAGAACTGGATGTATGTTGTCCCACCAAAAGGAAATTCCTACCCCAGAAGGGATGATAAAATACCAGGAACAGATCAATACCTAAAATATAGTCCAGTAATAAGAATGCCCAAAACCACGATCTTCAAAAGAGAGTTCAGCATGAAGGTGCATGCAGCTGGAATTAGCAAAGGCAGATCAACACTAAAGCCGTCTACTAGCAATATGACGCAAATTCTACCAGACCACTTAACAAATACTCACAACTCGGCTCTTCTTCGTAAAAGTAGATATCTCATCCAGACTGTTACTGAGTGCTGCAAATTTGTAAAAAACTAGCTATAAGGCAAAAACCAGATCACGGAGAATAGCGGGTTGAACTCTTTTGTTCAGCAGGGTAAAGTTTGTCAAGAATTAGAGATAGACCTCGATTGTGATCATGCAGATTCAAAGGAATCACCATCATTCTTACATCGGTGGAGAACACATACTGCACATATATGGCATGTGCTCATGAATAACTCATAGTTCTGCTTTAGTTTTATCAGGAGGATTACTGAGTGCAAATATAGCTCATGGTGTTTAGCATCTCTCTTGGTGTGTGTTTTAATTCCACAGTTTATCAAGCAAGCCCTACAATTCATTTACCTGAACAACTCCCTAGAGAAGAGTTCATATCAAAGAAAGACAGACAACTGCATCATGATTGAGTATAATATGTGCTTCAAATTGCGATGCGGATGCATATTCTCTATAAAGGCAAATAGGATGAAGTCCCCACTTTCTAGTACGAAACCGTTCTGCACTTCTCCAGTGCAAGCAAAGAGCCACAAATCAATGTAAAAATTCCTTTGTATTGAAGAATTCCAATAATTTAAATGCTTAACTTGATTCTATAGTTTTCTCTTCCTGTGTGGATGACAAGGACGGTCCAAGCATTATTGGCAAAAAGCATTGGCAACCTAGAATGTATCATGTGCAGAATATTTAACAAGATTCAGAACAATCACGTATGATTACCCCGTGCCGAAGTTGTTATAAACCTGCCACGGTCTCAAAAGGTTTCTACATTGTAGATTAGATAGAGACATGGACCTTGTCCTAACAAACCCAAAACCAAACTATAATAAAAGAGCACCGGCGACGCACATGGCAATATCCTCTAGACACGAAATTGTTTCACTTCACATAGAAGTACAAATGATCACCCCTTGGATATAGGCCTTTCTGCAGGACCTTTAACCGGGAAACAAATTATCAAAGCAAAGTCCTGACACGCCCACTCATGCACAATATAGCAAAAAACTAGAAGAGGTCGGAACATGCAACAAATGTTCAACAGTGTGAGCTGATTTCTGCCTAATCCATGACGGCAATGCGCCAGGCTGGACACATAAAAACCGCACACATCAACGTTGTTCTCGATAGACTCTTCTTTACAAAAACATGAGGATCGTTTCATTTGGGAAAATTTCATGCTCAACAGAGACAACTAAGAACGGTCAACGGTTTATCAGACATCATGAAAATGGTCTTCACTTATTAAATGATGTAGTTGTCCTTCAGGGGACATCAAGATTGGATTTGACACAATGAAAATAAATGGGGCGGTTCTGAATTGCATCACAAATGAGTACAAGCATTATACTATTCACAACACACATGGAAAAAGAAAAGAAAAATCCCTTTTGGTTTTGAAGTGGCGGGAAAGCTGAAGCATATGATTTGGTTGAGCCTCTTTGTTTTATTCCTCCTTTCATTCGACGACACTTGAACCAAACTAGCATGTAAACACTGGAATTTGCGTGTTTTCTGACAATCACCAATAATCAAATGAAGTGACAAGAAAAGCAAACAAATTAGACTAGGAAGCGAAAGGAGT